>JANAVB010007399.1:328694-1748597 GCA_029216955.1 Iris pallida | reverse complement strand
GGGAGTTTTTAGGAGATTTTCTAAGGGGGGCTTTTGATCCGCTTTCATATATATAATAATAATATATATATATATATATATATATATATATATAATATACTATACTAATCTGCTTAATTTGCGACGTAATTTAGCGACGTTACAAAAACGTCGCTAAATTGTGGACATTAGCGACTTATAAATGAAACGTCGGTAACCGTCGCTACTATCGACGCAAATAGCGCGTGATAACGACGTTACTAGTAACGGAGCTAGTCGTCGCGAAACGTCGCTACAACGTCGCTAATTGCGACTGATTTAGCGACGTTAATAATAACGTCGCTAAATTCTAACTAATTAAATTCTCCCCCCCCCCCCCCGATTCATTTTCTCCCATCCATTTACTCTCTCACTCTCTTCCTCCGCGCTCTCGCTCTCGCTCTCTCCGGCGACTCTACTCTCTCCGGCGACTCTCCCCTGGTACGTGACTCCCTCTCTCTCTCTCTCTCTCTCTCTCTATTTGTTGTGGTGGTGGTTGGGGGGTGCTGGTGGCTCGGGGGGAGGGGCAGGGGGGTGCGGGTGGTTGGGGGGTGGCTGGGGGGGTGGGGCAGGGGGTGAGGGCGGCTGGGGTGAGGAGGGGGGCTAAGGGAAGGGGAGGGTTAGGGTTCGGGTTAGGGGGAGGGGCGGGTGTAATGCATGTGGTTCGTATTACGTATCTCGGTATACGTGTACGTATTCTTGACTCGTATTGCGTATTTTTCTGCATGGTTATTTTGGCATTTCCTTCTTGGTTCGGTTCAACTTGTTGCTGGTTCGGCTTGACTTGATTTTAGGTGGACCGAACCCCCACCTACCACCACCACCCTCATTTATATTTTCACCTAACTCTCTCTCTCTTCATTTATTCTTCTCTTTCACTTCTTCTTCTCCACATTACTCTTCCACCTACCAGGAAAGAGAGCTAGGCAAGTGCAAACTTGCTTCATGATGGATCTCAAGTTTTATTGTTCCATTTTCTTCCTTACTTGATTCTAAGCCTCTTTAGAACTTGACATTTTTGGATTTGATGGATGGATTCTTGTAGATCTAAGTTGGTAACTTTTCGGTTTTCCTAGTTTTGATCTCTAAAACTTGGTTATTTTCGAAAACTATTGGTTCTATGTTGTAGAGAATTCAATTTCATGCAATTTTGGCTTTTGTTTCGCTTGATTTCGACTTCGGATGAGGAAGTTATGGCCATGGCAAGCTTTCGGAACTTTCATGGCTGAACTTGCTGTTTGGAGACGATGACCCCCATGCGTCCGGAAGGCCATGCGCCGGGAGGCCATGCGCTGTGAAGTCCCGGCAACGCATCCCTTAACTCCGAGCGTGTCATGCGCGTAGTTTTCCTACGCGCATGTACTGAAGATGCAACATGAGTTTCCCACGCGCCAATGGTGCAGGAATCCCACGCACCAATGGTACAGGAATCCCACGCGCCAACGGTACAGGAATCCTATGCGCCAATTCTGCAGAAATCCCACGCGCCAATGGTGCAGGAATCCCACGCGCCAATGGTACGCGCTAATGGTGCAGGAATCCCACGCGCCGATGGTGCAGGAATCCCATGCGCCGATTGTGCAGGAATCCCACGCGCCAATGGTGCAGGAATCCCACGCGCCAACGGTACAGGAATCCCATGCGCCGATTGTGCAGGAATTCCACGCGTCGATGGTGCAGGAATCCCACGTGCCGATCGTGCAGGAATCCCATGCGCCGAAATTGCTCTATTTCACTGTTTTGTCTGTTTAAGTTGTTTTGTAGCTAGAATCTTGAAAAACTCAAAACATGAAAGTTGTAGATCTTTTTCTTGGCTTCAAGAATATGTTACTAATTATTTATGCAAGTTTCTATCATTCATGATAATGTAAGAATAGAACACGATAATGGCCCGCTGTGGCGCACCCTTGACAAGCAAACTAACATGATATATCATGATATGCTGTTACGATAGCTAGCTTGACATGACAAGTAGGAATGACCTGGACACCGCGGACGATTGTGTTTGAACAGATAAACTGGTACTGTCTTGCATCATGTCTAGGATGGGGATCCCTGAGTACCACGGTCAGGGGTACCTACTGAAATTGACTAAGGCTAATTAACTAGAATGATTCAGTAGTCATGAAGAGATTTCCAGCTACAGGCAATCCCGTTATCTGGGCGCATTCAGTGGACTTGTAGTCTACCGACGAGTAGGGCACATTTCTAGCATATAAGTCATGTGGTGCACCCTTCATAAAATAAACATTCGATCCGGATAACCTGGATGGTCTGCAGGGCTTGTGGCTGTTAGGATAATCTCATTGCATCTTGCTAGTAACTAGGCCTGTGATAACCTTAGTTAGTTAAAGTATCAAGCCGTACTTATTGCTTGGTCGTGATTGATTGGATGAAGTCCAGCCCAGTCTAGTTTGTCATAATCTTGTACAAGATTGTATCATGACATAATTTTTTTTGTATCGATAAAAGATGGGATACCAGGTTCTGTTCAGATGAAGGGTTACAACCCCGGTCCTTGTTTGGTTTAAGGGTTGTAACTTGGCTATCTGAATAGTTCCATGGTTATCTTATCATATATCATCCTGCTTACTGTGACTGGCCTTCACAATAAAGATCAGGGGTCCAGTTCTGTTCAGACGAAGGGTTACAACCCCGGTCTTTGTTTGGTTTAAGGGTTGTAACCTGGCTCTCGGAGTAGTTTTGTGTCCTCTCTTCGTTTATTGTCCTATTGCAACCCCATGCCATGATCGTCATGTTTTACCTTACCTTAATACCATGATTATTTATACTGGCCTTAGCAATAAAGATCAGGATTCCAGTTCTGTTCAGGCAAAGGGTTACAACCCCGGTCCTTGTTTGGTTTAAGGGTTCTAACCTGATTTTCGGAGCAGTTCTGTGTCCTCTCTTCGTTTATTGTCTTCACTGTATCAATAGTATTTGAGACGGGTTTCTATTCAGGTGAAGGGTTACAATCCCGGTCCTTGTTTGGTTTAAGGATTGTGACCTGGCTACTTGAATGGTTTTCTCGTACTCAGTTTACTGTTGTCATCTCTATTATTATCAGTTCTTTATTTATTATCTTTAATATTCTATTGTGATTTGCTGGTTTTAGTTCCTAAGTGAAGCCTCCTTTGTAGCACTTGCTCTTTCTGGGGTCTGACCCAGCTGGTTTGTATGGCCAGATATCGGAGCAGCTCCAGAGGATCTACCTACCTTCTAGCCAGTTGGTGACCACCAGACGTAATCCTGGCAACGAGTGGGTTTCTTTTGTCCTCCCACTTCATTGTAAAATTATTCTTTTGAGGCGTTTAGCCGACGAGCACGTGTTAGCTTGTATTGCACCTTATTTACTGTCTGCCTATGGGCCGTAACATGATTGACAAATCTTAGGGTTGATCATGTATGACTGAACTCTTGCTAGTCTTGACATTTTGTACGACTAGCTTCATGATCATCCAATATATAATGTATGGGACGCCTTGCTATTATATATTTGGTGCTCTGACATCTTGTAACTATTATTGCTTGCTTGAGATTGAGACAATAGGCTTGTTCATGACCATATGAGACTGTTGGCTTGTAGTTAAACCCTCATGTATCTAGACAGCCGTGACCGTATAGCGAGGTGGGTTGCACTTCAATATACGTAGCTGGCTATGTACGTCCCCGCTCTCCAGTATTCTGGTTCTGGGGCGTGACATCGGGGGGAGGGGGGTGAGGGCGGCTGGGGGGTGAGGGCGGGGGGGGGGGGGCTTGGGAGGGAAGGGGGGATGGTGGGGGAGGGGTTGGGGATAGGGTTCGGGTTAGGGTTAGGGGTGGTGTAGGGGTTGGGGGGCTGGGGAGGGGAGGGGGGCTGGTGGGGGAGGGGTTAGGGATAGGGTTCGGGTTAGGGTTAGGGGTGGTGTAGGGGGGGGGAGGGGGGAGGGGTACGGGGGGGGGCTGGGTCAGGGGCACCGATAGTGCCGAAAAAACTGATAATTTAGTAATAGTTATTTGTTTTTCGACACCGAAAAATGTGATACTCCGATTCGAAACCACATACCGATAGTGCCGATATTTGTTGCACGTAGTTTGTTGGTTGGTTAATTTATAACACGATAGTGCCAATATTTGAAACACGTACCGATAGTGCCGATATTTGTAACACGTAGTTTCCTTGATCCCGATACTCATTGGAATGGTCCCGAGTCACGGCCGTAGTATGTAGTATATTCATTTTAGTTTATAGTATATTCGTTTTAGTTTTGAAGTTTATTCGTTTTAGTATGTAGTATGTAGTATGTAGTAGGAATGGTCCCGACTCATAGAAATGGTCCCGAGTCACGGCCGTAGTATGTAATATGTAGTATATTCGTTTTAGTTTTAAAGTTTACTCATATTTGCAGATATCTAGAAATGGCTATATCCATGTATCTGCTAGACCGTTCGTGGATGTACAACCGCATTCGAGATGACAGGTGCGGTGTGCGAGATGAATACATCGTCGGAGTAGAACAATTTCTCCAATTCGCGAAGGCGTTTCCTCAATCCATGGACGACATGAACATTAAGTGCCCGTGTGCAAAATGTCGGAACATGAAGTTTCAACCAGAATTGGATGTGACGTATCATTTATACACAAAGGGTTTCCTTCCGAATTACTACCAATGGACCGCACACGGAGAGCTTGTACCTTTAGCATTCCAACCGGAGCCTTATGTGGAGCCTTATATGAATGTCCATAACCGAACTGGTGTCGACAACGAATATATGAACATGGTCTTCGATGCTGCGGGGCCTAGTTTCGATCCATACAATCGTGACGCAGCTGGGGAGGCACCGAATACCGATGCCGCAAAGTTCATGGAGTTGCTGGAGAATGCAAGGACTCCTTTATACCCTGGCTGTGAGGACCATTCACCGTTAGAGGTGATCACTCGGCTCTTGAGCATAAAGTCTGACTTTAACATGTCCCAAGAATGCTACAATAGAGTGCTCGAGTTGATTACCGATATCTTACCGGAGGGTGCCAAGTTACTGAAAGACTTCTACCGCTCTAAGAGGATGGTGAGATCTCTCTGGATGGGATACGACAAGATCGATTGCTGTCAGAACGGATGCATGCTTTACTACAAAGATCACAAGGATGCAGAAGTGTGCGGATTTTGTGGTACTGATCGCTACAAGCCAACTGCTACAGGCAAGTCTAGAAGACCGACTGCTTCAATGCACTACTTGCCGTTGACGCCGCGGTTGCAGATATTGTTCATGGTGAAAGAGACTGCCAAAAATATGAGTTGGCACAAGCGACAACAGACCGAAGGAGTGTTGGATCACCCATCTGATGGAGAAGCGTGGAAGCACTTCGATCGAGCATATCCTAATTTTACTTCTGATGCGCGTAATGTAAGGTTGGGGCTCTGCTCTGATGGTTTCATCCCATTTGGTCTTTCAGGCTCCCAATATTCATGCTGGCCGGTAATCCTCACTCCGTACAACCTACCGCCTTGGATGTGCATGAAGACACATTACATGTTCTTAACTATTATCATCCCCGGTCCAAACAACCCGAAGAGGAACATCGACGTGTACTTACATCCGTTGATAGATGAGCTGAAGCAGCTATGGGAAACAGGGACGTACACGTATGATGCTTCAAAAAAACAGAATTTTCAGATGCGGGCAACACTAATATGGACAATCAACGACTTTCCGGCTTATGGAATGTTATCTGGATGGAGCACTCATGGTCGGCTTTCATGTCCGTATTGCATGGACCGCACTAAGGCTTTTCGTTTGAGACACGGAGGAAAGCCGTGCTTCTTTGATTGTCACCGGCAGTTCTTGCCGAAAGACCATCCGTACCGTAGAAACATAACTCCATTCCGTGCCGAAGCTATGGAGAAGGGCGATCCACCGCCAATATGGTCCGGAGAGGACACATGGGAACAAGTAAAAGAAATTCCAAGTGCTATTGAAGATCCTAAAACGAGCAGCCGTTGCGAGGGATTTGGCAAAGATCGTAACTGGACCAAAAGGAGTATATTCTGGGATCTGCCATATTGAAGCACAAATCTGATTAGACATAACCTTGACGTCATGCATATCGAGAAGAACGTGTTTGATAACATAATTAATACTGTAATGGCGTCAAGGGAAAGACAAAAGACAATCAGAAGGCTAGATTGGACTTAGCCAAAATATGCAGACGCCCTACACTGCACATGATAGACAACGGAAAGGAAAAGCTTTTGCGGCCTAAGGCAATCTACTCGCTGGACAAGGAGGACAAAGTTAGACTTTGTAGATGGATACAAGACTTGAAATTTTCGGACGGATACGTCTCCAATCTAAGAAGATGTGTCGACATAAAAGAGTGTAAACTGACCGGAATGAAGGGCCACGATTGCCACGTATTCATGGAGAGATTAATTCCTGTTGCATTTCGAGAATTATTACCGTCGGTAGTCTGGGATCCATTAACAGAGCTTAGCATATTCTTCAGAGATTTTTGTTCTTGCAAGTTGCTCGTCGATCGTTTAGAGAAGCAAGAGAAGGACATTGTGGTAACACTTTGCAAACTTGAGAAAGTTTTTCCTCCTGCATTCTTCGACTCAATAGAGCATTTGCCGATTCATCTTATCCATGAGGCTCCTGTTGTTGGACCTGTCGGTTATCGTTGGATGTACCCGTTCGAGCGACAGTTGAACCACCTCAAGAGGAAGGTAAAAAATAAGGCACGGGTGGAGGGTTCTATTTATGAAGCATATATCCTTGAGGAGATTGTAAACTTCTGTTCCATGTATTTTCAGCCTCATATTGCTACAAACAGAACAAGGGCTCCCAGAAATGATGACGGCTATGAAGTTGGTATTGAGGCAAAGCTGAAAGTATTTACTACCTACGAAAAACCATCTGGTAAAATGAAAAAAAGATATCTAAATGACAACGAGGTTAGCGCTGCAATGTTATATGTATTGCTCAACTGCGATGAGAAAGAAGTGGACAAGCTAGAGGGGTAAGTAAAATTATTTCGCGTGCTTCGTTGCTTCTGAATATAACTAATATACCTATGCTTCGTTGCTTTTCAGCATATTTAAGGATGAGATAACGTCCAACAATCCGTACGCAACCGAGGAGGAAGTAGAACAGCAAATGAGACTTCATTTTCCTTTTTGGTTGAGAGCATATGTACGGACGTAGTCACAATTTACTTTTTTTGTATATTTATACTTGCACATAATAATTAAGTTAGCATCGTCTATATGGTATTTAGGTTGATCGTCCGGAGGCAATCATTGAGAATGAGTATATTAAAACTCTAGCCAAGGGGTCAATTTATCAAGTGAAGACCTGGCCAAGTTACTGCGTAAATGGTTTCAGGTTAAAGTCAACAAATGCTCGAATAAGAGACGACTTCTTGGATTTGGATTCTACGAAGAATAGCTGTTTGTGCATAAAATCTTCAAACTACAAAGACGTCGACCCAGGCAATGACTTCTTTGGCGTTTTATGGGAGATTGTGGAACTGACATACAATTATGCTATAGAACCTTGTAAGATCGTCTTGTTCAGATGTGACTGGTTCGATCCGATCCAGGGTCGAGGTTGGAGAGTTGACAAACATGGTCTTGTTGATATAAATTATCGCCGTCGATATCAAGCTTATGAGCTGTTTGTTCTAGCAAGCCAGGCTCAGCTGGTTTACTTTACCAACTATCCAAAACGAGGAGCCGGGAGATCAGATTGGTGGGCAGTCTGTAAGACTAAAGCTCGGAATACCTTCGATGTCGACGAGATAACTTATCAGGAAGATGAACTACCTCTTATTACAAATATTGTCGATGTGGACTGTAATGTTCCTATTTTGAAGTACGTATATGACCGTATTATTGTATTACGAGAATTTTTAAAATTTGGTATCGTTAAAATTTTATTATTAAATTATTGGAGGTAAAATTTTCCTATTATTATTAATGTTATTATTAATTTTCTTGTTCCAAATCTACCCTCCCCAAAATATCTAACCTAACCCCCTCTCTCCTCACTCAAATCACCCCTCACATCACTCACCCACTCCCTCTCTCCTCCCTCACCTTTCCTACTCTCACACTTTTTCTCTCTCTTCCCTCTCTGTCGGCTGGAGAAGCCAACCCCCCTCTCTCTCCCTCCCACTGCTCTCATCTCCCTCTTCACTCTCCCTGCTCTCTTCCTCTCCCTCACTGGAAGAGCTCCCCAGCCCCCTCTCTCCCGGCCTCCCTCTCCTTCCCAACCTCCTCCCCGACCCGATCTCCGGTGACCAGCCCCATGGCGCCCCCTTCTCCGAGGCCACCGCCATAAGCCTCCACCGCCACCATCACTACTCCGACCACCACCATCATCGTCGCCATCTCCTCCACCACCCACCACCGCTGTTTCCCCCATCTCCACCGCAGCCAACCCCTTCGCCTGGCCGTCGCCGCAACCACCAGCGCCACCATCATCGTCGCCGTCTCTCTCTCGGCCGGCCTCCTCCGCCACCACCACCGTCGGCGTCTTTATCACCTCCGTCACCACCTCCGCCGACGCCAGCGCCGCCATCTCCCCGGCCCCTTGGCGCAGCTGCTGCCACCGCCGTCCTTTCTCCACCGCGGGGCCGACTCGACCTGGCCGAGCACCCCCTTGGTGAGCTCCTTCTCCCCTATCCCTCTGTTCCCCCTCCGCCGGTAGTCTGACCCGACCATGGCCGAGCTCCTCCGTACCCTCTCTCCCCCTCCCTTGGGCTGTGAGCTCCTCGGAGAGTGAGCCCCTCGATCGGTGCACCTCGGGCAGCGTGCTGCCTTGAGCAGTGCGCTGCCTTGTGGAACGTGTCATCTCGGGCAGCGCACCTCGGTTGGTGCGCTTCCTCGTTCCTCGTGTTTTCGGGTCGTGTGCACCTTGGTGTACGTGTCGCCTCGTTTTACGTGTACCTCGGTCTACGTGCTGCCTAGGGCATTGGGACGCCTCGGGCACCGTGCCATCTCGATTTGTGCACCGTCTCGATTTTCGTGTCTCGGCCTTTGTGCCTACCTCGTGACCCGTACCGCCTCGATTTACGTGCACGTACCGATTTACGTGTCATATCGATTTGCGTGTCATATTATATCTTGTGTTGCCTCGGTTTGCGTGCACGTATCGATTTGTGTGCCGCCTCGGTTGTGTGCCGCATTAGACTCTGTACCTTTTCGATTTGCGTACACGCATCGATTTGTGTGCCGTATCGATTTACATGATCCTTGGACCTTGGGTCGTCTCGATTTGCGTGCACGACTCGATTTACGTGCACGTTTATGTTTCTCGTTCGTCTCGATATTCATGTTCTTTCGATTCTCGTGCGCGTCTCGATATACGTGTGCGTCTCGATTTGTGTGCCCGTATCGGTCCGCGTGCCTCGGTTTCCGTGCCAGATTCCTGCGCTGCTTGCGGGACCCGTACGGTATAGCCTCGTGCCATTCTTCGTAATCTTGTCATAATTTTATTATTTAATTCTAATGATTGTTAATGTATGTTCTGAGGATCTCGATTGGCGTGCTAGCTTGGACCGCAACTGCCGAAGACTTGCTTACCTAGCCGAGCCCTCTAGGCAAGTATCCCTTGCTCATCGACGGCTCTTGCCCTCTCTTCTGGATTTTATTGCATTTAATTAATTTGTACTTGTAAACTGTATAACCATGATTAGTGTAGCCTAGTAGTAGAACTGTCATGATGATAACTTAGGATAGCTTGGTCCGATACCGGGATAGACCGTATCGGACAACTCGGATGGGTCATCTATACCTCCGAGGACACGAGCACGACTCACTTGTACGGATTGTCCCCGTATGCCACGTGTCTGACTCGCGGTCGGGTAACGGCTTGGCTAACTGTTTCGGTGACTGTGTTTGTGGCTTGGACGACATGACTGTGGGTCTTGGTGCGTCCTGTGTGGCGATTCTTGTTGCATGTGTTGGCTTGGCGCTCAGTACGCATCGTAGTGCTGCTGGAGGCCGAGACTTAGTGTTCTCGGCTGTGGTTAGGTTTCCAGTACGCATGGTAGCGCTGCTGGAAGCTGAGACTTAGTGTTCTCAGCCTGCGATTCTGCGGCGGGTTACGCCGAGTGGATTTTAGCCCCAATTCGTAGGGTGCTCCCGTCCAGAATACAAAGGAGACTCTGCCGGATTTTTCCAGAATTCCCAGTCGGGAATTCGGTTCGAAGGATTGGGCAGAACCATTCCTTTGGTTTGCTGGACTGGGCTCGTACATGTTCATCTTGGTATAGTATACCTGATCCCATTGCCTGCCAGGTAGACTCCCGACTAGATTAGTCGCCTAGCGTCTTGACATATCTTGTCCGTCGGATAGCGTAAGGAGAGCAGTTCTACTCGGGAGACGGTCTGCAACCCTGGTCCTTGTTTGGTTTAAGGGTTGTGGATCTGCTCCAGAGTGGTTCATGCAATCCTTGCCATTTCCGGCAGCATTAATTAATAAACATTTGTACCCTGACCATTCATTCTAGGAGTTGTCCTAGTATAGCGAGATAGGGCGGACAGTTGTCCTATGTATCGGGATTGTGACCTTGGATATATGAGGATTGAGTATTATATGGAGTATGATCTCGGGATGTTCAGTTGGTAGACTCACGTGGACTCTTGGATAGTATTGCTATTCCTTTTGAGGATATTCTAATTCGACCGGGCCTGACTGTGAATTCTTGGATTTTAATGATCACGAATATTTTACGGAACGGGGAGAATATCGAGGGTATTATTATATGATTTTTACTCGACTTCCCAAACGCCCAAAACATGTCTTTGTGTATTCCGGTAGTTGGGGAACCTGGTTTGATTGCTATGTCTTGGTAGTTGAGGGGCTTGTTTTCTAGTGGCTTGTGATCATTGACTAGGAGGATTCTTGTGAGCCAGAGGGTCTAGCATTGCTTATAGTAATTAGCTTGGTATTTGGTTATTGACCTTCCTGACATGATATTGATTCCATCGTAGAGGGATGACTCTTGCTAGATTGATCTGGTGGATGGACCGACTTGATGATTGGAGCTGTAGGCTCCCATATATGTTTGAGATGATATTGTGATAGAGATTCTGATCTTGTACTTGACCTGGTATCCATGCCACGATGTGGGCAGATGATTTCATGTGACTGACAGATTTATCCTTGTTCCTGACATGACTACTTGTATCCGTGCTATAAGTCCAGCTTACCCTTTGAGGTACTGGCCCTGATTTTGCACTGCGGTGCTCCTTGTCTACTGGCACTTTGAGGTGCTACTTCCATAATTATATGGCATTGCGATGCCATCTTGATATTCTACCTATATTATATGATTACCTGTACGGGTATCTGGTAGTTGGCCTATAGTCTTAGCGTGGTCAGAATTGTTTGCTTGCTTGTTGCATAACACTAAGGATGGATCACAACTGGGACTATAGGTGTCGAGGTTGATTCTTACTTAACGTTCTCGTACTGAGGTACGACATCTAGGAGGATGATCACGTGACCACGACATGTGATTCGGATAAATGTATGGATAATATAGGTAACTTAAACTGGTAGAAGCATTGGGAGGAAAACGGAATCCCGAGATCGTGCATTACCAGCCTTATCCCAGACATTAGTCATGACCTGCAGGCTGGCCGCCACGAATATTGTTACCATTCGTACTAGTGGATGGCAATATCCGGCTACTTTATGTACTATACATTATATACCTGGCATGCTCGGCACGGTGGCCTTATGAGGGACCGGTGGTGACATGCAGAGCCCGGTGGTCTTGCGAGGGACCGGCGCTCATCTAGTCTTGATATACTTGGCCCCGCTAGCCCTGCTGGGACGGCACGATCTGAGAATTCCTATATTGCATTGTTGGGGTAACCCAACCTCCACATAGACAGCCGTAGATATTTGAGTGGCCGCTTATTCACCTAAATTGTATGGCTTGTTGCTTGCTAAGCTGGCTGGCACATAACGCTGTCCCGGTGCGGTAATTCATTTCCTTGCTCTTGTTTGATGTAGGGGTGAGTTACTGTTCCGATGATAGACTACGAGTTTCAGTTGGCGATGCAAGCATTAGTGGATGTTAGGATGACTGTGATGATTGTTGGTTACTTACACTAGTAATGGATTGTTATCGTGCGTTGGTACCGCACGATCTCTTACCTTCTCTTATTGTTTATAGATGTCTTACTGTCATATTTTATCCTGCTGGCTTTTTTTCGCCCGTCCTTGAGCCTTCCTTTCTGGTACTTGCTACGGTTGGCCTGACCAATCCTGGATTGTTCCCAGATTTCCAGCGACCGACCCTGTGGATCTTCCAGACTCGACTTGGAGGATGTGCTTCAGTTCCCGACCATGCTAGAAACTGTGGGAAGGTATATTCGTCTACATTATTATTCCGTACCGTAGATTCCTAATTTTCATATGTGTATTCCTGCTCTCCATATGATTATCTCTCTTGATATTGTTTCATTACGATTTGCCTGTGGACATGAGGCCGGATTTAGGCCATAGATTGATTGCATGCTAGGATACCCAACAAGACTTGACAGCCGTCATCGCCGTATAGCGTATTCGTACCTTATACGGTGTAGCTGGCCTACGTCCGTCCCTGTATTCTGGTACTGGGGCATGGCAAGGTTTTAGTGGTGGCCCATGCAGGTCTCGTTTTGAGATTTTGTTGGATATCACATGATTATTGATCTCGGTCCACTGTTCCTTGGTATTCTCACTTGTTACACTTGTCCTTCGCTCCCTTGAACCTGTGAACTGGTCTTCATCTCTACTTGGACCTATCTTGCTTGACCATGTCTTATTCGTGATTATCTACCTCTGATCCTTGTTTGATAGATATGATCCTATAGTTGGTCATATTGATCACCTTTTTTGATGAGATGTTATCTTATCTCCATTATTTGGGTTACATGATTATTTATCTTGGGTTCTGTACTCTCTACCGGTGTTTCGCCTTGGTTGATTTCTTGTTATCCCTTTCGTACGTTGACTTCGTGTTGACTTAGTATCATTATCACCCTCTTCGAGCGTTGGCTGGATTGCTGCGGAATGAAGATTTCATCTGGACTCTAGGATTGGATATTTTAATATTTGTTGAGTATCCGAGGGATATTCTTGTATCGATTCAGCTTCCTTGATTTCGGACAGTTCTGCACTCATGATTATCTGTTTCAGATATTATTTTGATTATAGATATACCTTCTATACATTATGTTTTTATATGGATTCTTGATTTAGAGTATTTTCCTATGGATATGGAGTATTTTCCTAGAAAAGCTATCTTGTGGTTATTATTGAAAATATTTTTGGACGTATGTTACGATTCACCTGGATTTTGATGGTTTTCTAGGACTCGTTATATTGTTAGATATTTCGTGATTTTAGTGATACGGACATTTGGGTTATGGATTTGATTCGTTTTGGGTATTTGTCAAGAGTACCGGGTGACCCTAGTATACCTTGACGGCGTGGTAACGAAATTTGCAGCCGCTCGATTATAGCGTCATGGTGAATCTTTTGCAGCCATTCCGGATGGCGTGGCAGGGAATGACCATGACTCACATTTTCGGATATTAGGAAACTACAGTCTTCGGCTCGAGACAAATATTCTGTGTTTTATGATTTTATGCGGATTTTCATGCAGTGGGGCTTTCAGGTTTTCTGATACTGTTTTCGACATTTTGTACTTGTTTTGATTTATGGGATTATTTCGTGTATGCGAGATTTTGATTTTCGAGATTCTTTCGATGCTTTGGATTTACCGTGCGAGTTGATTTATTTAGCTAGACCTTATTTTTCTTAATGTTTTCATATTGAGATTTTGTTTGTTTCTTATTGTATTACTTGATTTCTGTAAGGTGGGTAGAGTTTTCATGGCAGATATATATGTACTAGTTTTGAAAATCCTACTTTTATAATTTTGAAATTTCGAGGACAAAATTTTTGTAAGGTGGGTAGGATGTAATGTTCATATTTTGAAATACGTATATGACCGTATTATTGTATTACGAGGATTTTTAAAATTTGGTATTGTTAAAATTTTATTATTAAATTATTGGAGGTGAATTTTTCCTATTATTATTAATGTTATTATTAATTTTCTTGTTCCAAATCTACCCTCCCTAAAATATCTAACCTAACCCCCTCTCTCCTCACTCAAATCACCCCTCACATCACTCACCCACTCCCTCTCTCCTCCCTCACCTTTCCCACTCTCATACTTTTCCTCTCTCCTCCCTCTCTGTCGGCTGGAGAAGCCAACCCCCCTCTCTCTCCCTCTCACTGCTCTCATCTCCCTCTTCTCTTTCCCTGCTCTCTTCCTCTCCCTCACTGGAAGAGCTCCCCAGCCCCCTCTCTCCCGGCCTCCCTCTCCTTTCCAACCTCCTCCCCGACCCGATCTCCGGCGACCAGCCCCATGGTCGCCCCCCTTCTCCGCGGCCACCGCCATCAGCCTCTACCGCCACCATCACTGCTCCGACCACCACCATCATCGTCGCCATCTCCTCCACCACCCACCACCGCTGCTGTCCCCATCTCCACCGCAGCCAACCCCTTCGCCTGGCCGTCGCCGCCACTACCAGCGCCACCATCATCGTCGCCGTCGCCGTCTCCCTCTCGGCCGGCCTCCTCCGCCACCACCACCGTCGGCGTCTTCATCACCTCCGCCGCCACCTCCGTCGACGCCGGCGCCGCCATCTCCCCCGCCCCTTGGCACAGCTGCTGTCGCCGCCATCCTTTCTCCACCGCGGGGCCGACTCGACCTGGCCGAGCACCCCCTTGGTGAGCTCCTTCTCCCCTATCCTTCTGTTCCCCCTCCGTCGGTGGTCTGACCCGACCATGGCCGAGCTCCTCCGCACCCTCTCTCCCCCTCCCTTAGGCTGTGAGCTCCTCGGGAAGTGACCCCTCGATCGGCGCGCCTCGGGCGGCGTGCTGCCTTGAGCAGTGCGCTGCCTTGTGCAGCGTGTCACCTCGGGCAGCGCACCTCGGTTGGTGCGCTTCCTCGTTCCTCGTGTTTTCGGGTCGTGTGTACCTCGGTGTACGTGTCGCCTCGTTTTGCGTGTACCTCGGTCTACGTGCTGCCTAGGACAGCGGGACGCCTCGAGCCCCGTGCTGCCTCGGACACCGTGCCATCTCGATTTGTGCACCGTCTCAATTTTTGTGTCTCGGCCTTTGTGTCTACCTCGTGACCCGTACCGCCTCGATTTACGTGCACGCACCGATTTGCATGTCGTATCGATTTGCGTGTCATATTATATCTTGTGTTACATTGGTTTGCGTGCATGCACCGATTTGTATGCCGCCTCGGTTGTGTGCTGCATTGGACTCTGCACCTTTTCGATTTGCGTGCACATATCGATTTGTGTGCCGCATCGATTTACGTGCTCTTTGGACCTTGGGTCGTCTCGATTTACGTGCACGTTTATGTTTCTCGTTCGACTCGATATTCGTGTTCTCTCGATTCTCGTGTGCGTCTCGATATACGTGTGCGTCTCAATTTGCGTGTCCGTATCGGTCTGCGTGCCTCGGTTTCCGTGCCAGATTCCTGCGCTGCTTAAGGGACCCGTACGGTATAGCCTCGTGCCATTCTTCGTAATCTTGTCATTACTTTATTATTTAATTCTAATGATTGTTAATGTATGTTCTGAGGATCTCGATTGGCGTGCTAGCTTGGATCGCGACTGCCGAAGACTTGCTTACCTAGCCGAGCCCTCTAGGCAAGTATCCCTTGCCCATCGAAGGCTCTTGCCCTCTCTCCTGGATTTTATTGCATTTAATTAATTTGTACTTGTAAACTGTATAACCATGATTAGTGTAGCCTAGTAGTAGAACTGCCATGATGATAACTTAGGATAGCTTGGTCCGATACCGGGATAGACCGTATCGGACAACTCGGATGGGTCATCCACACCTCCGAGGACACGAGCACGACTCACTTGTACGGATTGTCCCCGTATGCCCCGTGTCTGACTCGCGGTCGGGTAACGGTTTGGCTAACTTTTTCGGTGACTGTGTTTGTGGCTTGGACATGACTGTGGGTCTTGGTGCGCCCTGCGTGGCGATTCTTGTTGCATGTGTTGGCTTGGCGCCCAGTACGCATCGTAGTGCTGCTGGAGGCCGAGACTTAGTGTTCTCGGCTGTGGTTAGGTTTCCAGTACGCATGGTAGCGCTGCTGGAAGCTGAGACTTAGTGTTCTCAGCCTGCGATTCTGTGGCGGGTTACGTCGAGTGGATTTTAGCCCCAATTCGTAGGGTGCTCCCGTCCAGAATACAAAGGAGACTCTGCCAGATTTTTCCAGAATTCCCGGTCGGGAATTCGGTTCGAAGGATTGGGCAGAACCATTCCTTTGGTTTGCTGGACTGGGCTCGTACATGTTCATCTTGGTATAGTATACCTGATCCCATTGCCTGCCAGGTAGACTCCCGACTAGATTAGTCGCCTAGCGTTTTGACATATCTTGTCCGTCGGATAGCGTAAGGAGAGCGGTTCTACTCGGGAGACAGTCTGCAACCCTGGTCCTTGTTTGGTTTAAGGGTTGTGGATCTGCTCCAGAGTGGTTCATACAATCCTTGCCATTTTCGGTGGCATTAATTAATAAACATTTGTACCCTGACCATTCATTCTAGGAGTTGTCCTAGTCTAGCGAGATAGGGCGGACAGTTGTCCTATGTATCGGGATTGTGACCTTGGATATATAAGGATTGAGTATTATATGGAGTATGATCTCGGGATGTTCAGTTGGTAGACTCACGTGGACTCTTGGATAGTATTGCTATTCCTTTTGAGGATGTTCTAATTCGACCGGGCCTGACTGTGAATTCTTGGATTTTGATGATCACGAATATTTTGCGGAACGGAAAGAATATCGAGGGTATTATTATATGATTTTTACTCGACTTCCCAAACGCCCAAAACATGTCTTTGTGTATTCCGGTAGTTGGGGAACCTGGTTTGATTGCTATGTCTTGGTAGTTGAGGGGCTTGTTTTCTAGTGGCTTGTGATCATTGACTAGGAGGATTCTTGTGAGCCAGAGGGTCTAGCATTGCTTATAGTAATTAGCTTGGTATTTGGTTATTGACCTTCCTGACATGATATTGATTCCATCGTAGAGGGATGACTCTTGCTAGATTGATCTGGTGGATGGACCGACTTGATGATTGGAGCTGTAGGCTCCCATATATGTTTGAGATGATATTGTGATAGAGATTCTGATCTTGTACTTGACCTGGTATCCATGCCACGATGTGGGCAGATGATTTCATGTGACTGACAGATTTATCCTTGTTCCTGACATGACTACTTGTATCCGTGCTATAAGTCCAGCTTACCCTTTGAGGTACTGGCCCTGATTTTGTACTGCGGTGCTCCTTGTCTACTGGCACTTTGAGGTGCTACTTCCATTATTATATGGCATTGCGATGCCATCTTGATATTCTAGCTATATTATATGATTACCTGCACGGGTATCTGGTAGTTGGCCTATAGTCTTAGCGTGGTCAGGATTGCTTGCTTGCTTGTTGCATAACACTAAGGATGGATCACAACTGGGACTATAGGTGCCGAGGTTGATTCTTACTTAGCGTTCTCGTACTGAGGTACGACATCTAGGAGGATGATCACGTGACCACGGCATGTGATTCCGGATAAATGTATGGATAATCTAGGTAACTTAAACTGGTAGAAGCATTGGGGGGGAAACGGAATCCCGAGATCGTGCATTACCAGCCTTATCCCAGACATTAGTCATGACCTGCAGGCTGGCCGCCACGAATATTGTTACCATTCGTACTAGTGGATGGCAATATCCGGCTACTTTATGTACTATACATTATATACCTGGCATGCTCGGCACGGTGGCCTTATGAGGGACCGGTGGTGACATGCAGAGCCCGGTGGTCTTGCGAGGGACCGACGCTCATCTAGTCTTGATATACTTGGCCCCGCTAGCCCTGCTGGGACGGCACGATCTGAGAATTCCTATATTGCATTGTTGGGGTAACCCAACCTCCACATAGATAGCCGTAGACATTTGAGTGGCCGCTTATTCACCTAAATTGTATGGCTTGTTGCTTGCTAAGCTGGCTGGCACGTAACGCTATCCCGGTGCGGTAATTCATTCCCTTGCTCTTGTTTGATGTAGGGGTGAGTTACTGTTCCGATGATAGACAACGAGTTCCAGTTGGCGATGCAAGCATTAGTGGATGTTAGGATGACTGTGATGATTGTTGGTTACTTACACTAGTCATGGATTGTTATCGTACGTTGGTACCGTACGATCTCTTACCTTCTCTTATTGTTTATAGATGTCTTACTGTCATATTTTATCCTGCTAGCTTTTCTTCGCCCGTCCTTGAGCCATCCTTTCTGGTACTTGCTACGGTTGGCCTGACCAATCCTGGATTGTTCCCAGATTTCCAGCGACCGACCCTGTGGATCTTCCAGACTCGACTTGGAGGATGTGCTTCAGTTCCCGACCATGCTAGGAACTGTGGGAAGGTATATTTGTCTACATTATTATTTCGTACCATAGATTCCTGATTTTCATATGTGTATTCCTGCTCTCCATATGATTATCTCTCTTGATATTGTTTCATTGCGATTTGCCTGTGGACATGAGGTCGGATTTAGGCCATAGATTGATTGCATGCTAGGATACCCAGCAAGACTTGACAGCCGTCATCGCCGTATAGCGTATTCGTACCTTATACGGTGTAGCTGGCCTACGTCCGTCCCTGTATTCCGGTACTGGGGCGTGACATTGACTCAACGGAAGTTCCTCATGACATGTTTCATCAATTGGAAAAGGTAGAAGTATCAGAAGAGGAAGAGGAAGAGGAATCGGAACAAGATGAATTTTCAGAAGAGGATTGAATATGTTTAATTTTCAGATGTAGTATGGTTTACTTTTGTATTTTTCAGATGTAGTATGGTTTACTTTTGTTTTAGCGACGTTAATAAGCGACATTTTCAGATGTAGTATGGTTTACTTTTTTTTTTCAAATATAGTATGGTTTACTTAGCGACGTTTCCTGGCTGTAGTATGGTATACTTTTGTTTTTTTAAGATGTAGTAGGGTATACTTCTGTATTTTTTCAGATATGGCTCGACGTGGATCATTTGGTTCTGGCTGGTGGGAGTCGACGACCCCGACAGTCTCCATCTATCACTCCTACCGACTCCTCATCCCCCCGCACTCCAGTATACACTAGCGGTCTAGTCGCCGGCAGTGTCTCCATACCCGGCTCTAGCAGTTCGAGGCTAGGGCCTTCTTCTTCTACGCAGCCAGTACCGTCGAGTATTCCAGAGGTCGACCCTACTATTGAGGAGCAGGCCGAGGCCGAGGCCCACGTCGAGGTCGAGGGCGATGGCGAGGCCCACGTCGAGGACGAGGGCGAGGCCCACGCCGAGGGCGAGGCCGAGGAGCAGGTTGCAGGCAGGGGCAGGGGCATAGTGCAGCTCCCATTTGAGACAGATCTTTCGTATCGCCCGAAGGGGGATCTGAGGTTGGAGATTTGGGACTGTACTCGAACAGACGGTAAGTAAAATTATTGCATTTAATTAGTTTAAATTTATTATAAACTTGTTTAATAAATTTTAATTTTAATTTTGTAGCTCCCCTTCCCGGAAATTTTTGAAATTTTTTTATTTGTTTATTTGATTTAAGTGATGATTGTTATAATTTTTTAAATAATTATTTAGTTAATTATTTTGGTAGATGACTTTAGTCATGGTTAGGAATTCGAGTACAAGGTAACTAGAAATCATGGCACGAATGGCGTGCTTTGACTAGTGTATTAGCCCTGATAGGAAAGACCGAGTCATAGTGATGTCCTAACTAGGAAAACCAGACCAAGTTGCGACTTAACCCATACCAAATATTTTATTTCTTATTTAATTATATTATTGAATTTTAGGGAACCCAGTTGTACCGAATCTGTCCAGATTGGGCCCAAGTCAAATCTAAGCCCATGTAGGCATGTAGTGGGACCAAATACGGCCTTGTAGACATATTTGGTAAATGCAAATATCTTTGTATATATTTTTTAGGAATTGGTAATTATTTTCCAAATATTATTATAGGTAGATTATAGGTAATATTATTATGAAATAGTGTTCTCCAAGATTTGTATGATCTTCTGGAGCCAGATAAGTAGTGTGCATGTTATATCCATCAAAAGTGGCTATCAGTCTATTATTAATTGTTATTAGGATTATTATTTATTATTATCGGTTATTGTATTATTTTATTGTTAAATAAATTTATCTCTCTCTCTATCTATAGATATATACATATATATAGATATATAAATACATACTTCTAGGAATGGGCCACACCCTAAGAATAGATAATATTGAGAGTTGTATTTCTGTTTAAAATATTTATTTAGATTTTTAGAGATTTTGTTATATAAGTAAATATAAATTATGTGTGTATGTATATAGGAATTTATATTATATATGTGACTATATATATAATATATATATAGTGCATGTGTGTGTATATACATATATAAATATATGTATATAGATGTATATGGTATATGTGTAAATATAAATATATTATACGTGTGTGTATGGATATACATATATATAAATAGATATTATATACGTGTATAAGTGTTTGTATATCTAAAGATATATAATTATGTGTGTATGAAAAATATATATATATATATATATATATATATATATATATATATATATATATATATATATATATATATATATATATATATATATATACATACCTATATATGTATACGTGTATATATATGTATATGTGAATATACGTATACATATATAGGTATGTATATATATATATATATATATATATATATATATATATATATATATATATATATATATATATATATATATATATATATATATATATATATAGAAAATAAGTAGAAAAAGAAAAAGGAAAGGAAAACAACAAATCCCAATCCCAGCCGGCTTGTCCCACAGGCCCAGCCAACACAACTGGCCTGACCAAGCCCCCACATTAGCAGACTTAAACAACAGCCCGGCCTAATCCTTCCTTAACCCATACAACACCCTGAGCCCACCCCAGGAGGCCTGAGCCCAGCTGAGTCCCACACCCAACCCGAGAGCAGCATATTGAATATATATACGGTTATATATATCAGCGCCGAGAGAGGTTTTCCCTCGACAAAACACCAAACCCTAATTAAACGATCACCCCATGTCCATGGGCGGCCACCCCCAACAAGCACGAACCGCCCTGGGCCACCGCCGGCCGTCGACAGACGCGTGGCCGAGCGCGCGCGGCATGGAACAGGGCACATAGCAGACAGCAGCACACTTTCAAGGTACCGATTTCATTGTTCTAGTTCTTCGCGTATAATCCACGATTCTTCGATCCGTAAAATCCTAAGTATAGCCTATATGACCCTTTAGTAATCCTAGTAAATAGATTCGAGCATGATGGTCAGTCAGTCCCGAGTTTTGATCGAAAGATCGATAAAAAACTGTCCGAAACAGGACAGTTTTCGATATTAAAACACCGATTTAGAAGCCTATTTTCTGTCGAGCGATCGACAGTTTTGAGAAACTATTTGAACCGAAGTTTAGACAACCTAACCGATATGGAAACCACATCATTAGTTGTATTTCTAAAAGTTTGTACAGTAAGATAAATAGGGTTGAAAATCAAGAAAAACCTTTTTCAAAAACTCTAAAATTTAGAAAAACTCAGCCACACGACGTGCGTCCCGCCAATCCGGACGACGTGGTCACGAACCGAAAGCATCGAAAGTTGCGTAATGGTTTCGTGGTCGTGTGGGCTTTGACGGAATTCAAATTGGTCGCGTGTGCGCGACGAATTTGATGCGTATCCGTCGAAATTTACCGTATCGACCACTTTGCACAAACTCCAATTACTTTGTGCACGTTTATCAGATCGAGACGAAACATACGCCTACAGGACCGTATCATTTTTCTGGTCATGTATGCCAATTTTGGTCCAATTCTGAGACAATTGATTGGACCGCCGTTTTGCGGGCTCCACGGTCCGACTCAACGGGTGATTTTGTGCACGGCTCGCCGAAATCCAACTTTGGACATACGGTTGGTTCGTATCGGAAAACTGGATCCATAGACATGTAGTTTGACGACTTTAGAGACCATTGACTCTGGCACACTTTTTGGTGTAAAACGGGTCCAACGACGGACATCGTTTTTGCCTGAAATTACCGTTTTGTCCCTGTGTCCAGAATTGGACTTAAGGACAGGCAATCCTAGCTAATTTGACTATTCTGAGAATGTTGGTAACGTTTATTTCAGCTTTCGAAGATAGTTGTGATAACTTGGACTTTCTGATTTGTGATTGGCGATACATTGTTGGTTCTCCGTGCAACCCCCAGGCAAGTATACCTTGCCAACTTGTACAATACAATTTATCTACATGTTCTTTATCTCGTTGCTGTTCTTTTTCTTACATTCATGATTGCTTTATTCCATGTCTAGTACACTCATCCTGTTATAGTTTTACTTTACATGTTTCTAGTTGCCTGCGCATTCTTATTCCTTTCTGTTATGATATTTCTATCTGTTACACTGTGTTAGTTTCATATGTATTCCTTGATAGAGTCGTCTAGTCCTACACCACGATTCCCTCGACTTGATTATAACTTGACTTGACTTGACGTGACTTGAGTAGGACTTGACTTTGACATTCTATAAATTGTGAGTACTTACCTTGACTACGGTCTATAGAATTTTATACTAGGATTGGCTACTGTCTTGGTTGTGAGTACTTGCCTTGACTGCGATTGAGATACTATAGATTGTGAGTACTTGCCTTGACTGCAGTCTATAGCTTTGACCTATTAGCCACTTCTAGTATGGCATGCCAGTGTCTTAGGATCCTTGTATTTAGATCTTGTGTCTTGGTTCATTTTGTCTCGTTGGATGTCCTTGATTGTTCCTTACTTCTTTGTATATTTGTACTGTTACATGTTGGCTTGTATATTATGTATCTTGCTAGTCCTCTGAGGACCTGATGATCTCTTCAGGTTTAGCGACTGCATGGAGTTAGTTAGCAGAGCATGATGGTAGAGGATTGTGATCTATGATACAGGTATTTGCTTGTGTTATTTCTTTATTATCTTCTCGTGCTTTATATTTAGTACCATGTTATATTCTGCTTATTTATAGACTCATATCATTCTTGGAGTCTAATTGGACAATATGATAATTGGCTGCAGACCATAACCCATACTTGTTCATTCTTGTTTTATATGATACATGTGGATTGAGATATAGTTTAGATTAGACATGATACCCATGACCTTGACAGCTTATACGTACTCGAGTCGGGCTGGAGTCCGCTCGATACGTAGCTGGCTTGCTCACGAGCTCGCGTCCGAAAAGCGGGTGCGGATCGTGACACATTTTACAGGTATCATCCCTCCTCCGTACACCGGTCACTGGGTACATTCCGGCGACAGAACTACGGCGGGCCCAGGATCAACTGGAGGGATGTCCCGGCCGACATGAAGGCCTTCTAGTTTGAGCACTTTTCGGTACGTAACAGTTTATTTTCTTTTAACATTTAGTATGTTATGTTATAACTTATGTACTTCTATGTTTTTTTTCAGCGGACTTACTTCTTCCCAGCCCACCGCGTCGTTGCTGTCGAGGCTATATTTTCCAGCATCGCCAGCAAGCTCATTAGGGACGCGATCCTCGACCAAAAGGATCGCGACCGCCGGGGAGAGCCTATTCAGGGTTGGTTCTCTTCCGTCGACTGGGCGGTAATGAAGAGAAGATTCGAGGAGGAAGCCTACAAAGAGAAGTCCACGAAGTCTAAAAGAGCGCGACAGGCGGGGTCACAGTGGTGTGGTGGATCACGGTCCATCATGAATTTCTTCACCCATATGGTACGTATCTCGCCGTATACCCATAATTAATACTTTATAGTAATATATTTCTTTCAACTTAACTGACAAATCATATAATAATTTCGTAACAGGTTGAATCGGAAGAAGACCTGAATATGGTGACCTTGTTCCTCGCCACGCACACGAGGGGGAGCGGTTTGTAGACGACAAGGCCCGGGACACCTGCGTAAGTTTTACTTAATGCTAGTTCATTAATATTAATTTTTAGTTACGTAGAAAATTCATATAGATATTATTTCTAGGCCGAGTTTTAGAAGTTTTACTTAATGCTAGTGCATTAGTATTAATTTTTAGCGACCACGTGAGAATTTATATAGATGTTATTTTTAGGCCGAGTTTTTGAGGCTTAGGGAGGCCGGGTCGACACGGTCAGAGGGAGTTGGTGCTAGCACTTCCCAGCAGTCCTCGGCCGTCGCAGCTCAGTCAGATGACGAGCTGTGGATGAGGGCCGTTGATGGCATGTATAGGGTACGTACTATGGTACGGGCTCCTATGGTGCCTTTATTGCGTCACAGGCCTCTGCGACCGCCACTAGTATATCCGGCCCCGTAAAGACTGAGGAGTCACTCCGCCACCAGCAGAGTGTCGATGTGCAGATCGCAGCTCTGCGTGACGAGATGCTGCAGATGATGGGGGGCCGCATACAGATGATTCTGCGCTCATCTCACGCTTCGAGAGGCTTGAGGAGACTACGGAGGCGCTGCGACAGATGACCCGAGCTACGCAGGAGGCTACGCAGCGGTTGGTCGAGCAGATGCAGCATTTCCAGGAGATGGCTAACGGAGCGACCGTCTGCTGGTACGCCGAGAGCATCGTCTACATCCGGCGGTGCACGGGAGGACATGCTCGTCCACCTGTTCTCACCGGAGGAGTATCAGACGATCCTGATGTTGCGACGACAGTCATTTGGTGGTGCTCCTCCTCCAGCACCGGGTCCAGCTCCAGCTCCAGGCGATCAGTAGTTTTGTTTTTGCATTTTTGGACTGTACTATATCTTTGACTTTGTATGTATTTGGGGATATTCAGTTTTTTCGTTGAGGATATTGAGTTTGTACGTATTTGCGGATATTGATTTGGTTTGTTCAGGATATTATATATTGACATTGTTCGTTGCGGATAGTATTTTTTCTTTATATTTTTTGTATATTCTGGAATGTATTGTGCATGCCGGTGTTGAGTGTTCCACCGAGGGGGTCGGCGAACCCAGGGATTGGATTCTGTATTTTGTATTTTGTATTCTATATTTTGGCTCAGGCTCCAGCTCCATTTGCATTCTGGAACCTGTTTTTTATTTTATTTTTTTAAACTTAGCGTCGTTTTTAGCGACGTTAGAATTCGTCGCTAAATAGTAGCGACGTTAATAAATGTTGCTAAAAGTGTCGCTAAAAGCTGACGTGGCAACACGTGGCACCAAATATTATGTCAGTACGTGGTTGCCAAAAACGTCGCAATAGTGTCGCTAAACGGCGACCGCACGGTAACGTCGCCTTTTACGTCGCTAATTAGCGTCAACGAAGAAACGTCGCAAATAACGTTGCTAATTAGCGACGTTAATAACGTCGCCACATAACGTCGCCCTAGCGACGTTTTGCGACGTTTTCTCGTTTAGCGACACGCTTTTTTCCGTCGTTCCCGAAACGTCGCTAAATTGATTTAGCGACGTTTTTACTGAGGTTAGCGACGTTTTTAAACGTCGCTAATCTGACAAATTTTTGTAGTGTATATATATATATATATATATATATATATATATATATATATTGTAATTCATTTAGGGTCTTTCTATCTCATCCAACATCAAAGTGGTGTCAAAGCAATAGGTTAGGGATTTTTTTTATGTAAATGAGACCGTAGGGAACAATTCGAACAAAATAATATGGGTTATGGAGATTTGTTAAACAATTATAAATATTAGATACTAAAGTTGCTGAATAAACTGCTAGATTATATGTTCAAATTGACAAATATAATGTTAGATTCGTTAAATTGAAAACTAAAATTGATAACGAATTGGGCGAGCCTATAATTGTTGCGTTTGTAACATTAGGAAACAAATTGTTTGAGTCTTTTGATCCTATTTAATGTCATAATCTTAGAAGCAAAACACATGTAAGCCTTAGATTGCTATATCTTGTTGTTGGTAATACTTAAATAGGTCAAATAGTGATACAATAAATCTTATGAAAACCAATGGATTTACGGATAATAGCCTTTCTATAATCTCAGTAAAACCTCTCTATAATCATAATGTATGGACCAAATTAATTTTATTACTACCAGAAGATTATAATTTAATAGAGGAGTGGTTAAAAAAATTATTAACATCGTCGTTCTTAGTGCAAGCAATATACAGGTAGAGTATTCACTGCATTAATAATTAATTAATGGAGTATGTCAAATTCAAAGTTATATGCATAGATAAAAGAGAGAGATAGAGTTACAAAAAACTAATAGGTGAATCTATGTAGTGTTACAAATATACAAATAATTATTACTGCATAATTCTCATTACGAGAAATTTTGAGTGGCATCCTACTTAATTTATCCTTATTTAAGATGCACCCCACCACTTTACACAAATGAATAATATTCTCCATTTTTGACGGATTTCGTCAAAATTGGACGGTCAACTGGATTGACTTAATTTTTTTGACAAAAATATTTCCGTGTTGTCTTCTTCTCCGTGTCTCTTGCCACTGCACCCCCGACCTCGTCGACACCCCCGCCCGACCTCGCTGCTGCCACGCCCCTCTCCCCGACCTCGCCGCCCCTGCCCCCTCCCCCGACCGCCGCAACCCCCCTCTTCGCTCCCCCTCCTCTCCTGTAAGCCCCCTGAATTTCCCGAATTATTTTTCGAATTTTTCTAATGAATTATTTTCAATAATTCATTTCTATATAATTAATTTCGATTTGATTAATTTTGATTTAATGCTCGTTACCGTGACTTGGATTTCTAGAGCATCAGGGATGCCAGTCTCTGGAAACTTCCTTCTTGGAGTTTGTAGTAGACGAGATTATCTTCACAGTGATATTTCGTGTCCCACTCGAACTTGTTCTCTTGTACTCTTTTTGCTTCGCGCAAGTTCGGGTCAATATTAGACTATTTAATAATTAATTGACTTCCCACTCTTTTTCTTGATCATCGTTTGCACGTTACCGTGACTTTTAATTTAGGAGCACCAGACCAGTCGTTTTCTCAGAACCAACTTGTCATGTCTGATCTACTCGAGATGCTCTTCACCCCTGACCTTCGTGTCCCACTCAGACACTCCATTTTGTGCTCCATTTCCTTCGCACAACTTTCGGTTCGATTTAGGCCAATTAATTATCTACAGTAAAACCTGATTTAATTTCCAATTTATTTTCGGGACCCGACATCGACCCAACCTAGTCGACCCCAAATAGGGACATGGCCCACACGAAGCCTACTACCCGTCTGACACTTGTGTCCCATTTATTTGAGCCCCCACATGCTACTTATTTACCCATGATTTTAAATATCTATTTTAATTCAATTATTTTACCATGTCCGATTTTTAACCCGACCTGGCTCAACCGAACCCAACCCAAATTTGTGTGACCCTACCATGTCTATCAATACACTAATTTTTCCCTACTCTAAAATATCCTCTTTATACAAATATCTCTATTTCTCTCTCTTATGTATATATATATATATACATATATATACATATATATACATATGTAAATATCTCTCTTTCTCTCTCTTCTCTCCCCACACATCACACTACCTCACCCTCCCCCCTATTCCTGGCCGAACCCCCCTCTCTCTATATTTTCTCTCTCCCTCTCTCTAAATATCTCTCTCATTCTTTCTCTCTCTCTCTCTCTCTTTCTATATATATATATATATATATATATATATATATATATATATATATATATATATATATATATATATATATATATATATAATCATATCTCTCTCTCTCTCTCTCTCACTTTACACAACACCCCATCACACCCCCTCACCTCCACCTCACAGTAGGACAACCCCCCCACCCATGTGGCCGGCCTACACACCCTCCCCACCTCTCTCTATTCTAATTCTCTCCTCTCTTAATATCTACACACTCACATACATATTTCTCTCTCTCACACTCCTTATATTACACACACACACACCCATGATTCTCTCTCACTCACCCACAAGAGCTCCTCCCGAGCCCAGCCCCTGGCCGACGGCCAAGTATCAGCACCACCACCACCCTAGGTCGAGACTCCCCACTCTCCTACTCCATTCTCTTCTTCTTCTTCTTCTTTAAAACCACCATCACCACCTCCACACACAACCACCTCCACTATAACCGAACCACCGCCGCTTCCGCCAACCTCGTCGGGCCTCCGCCGCCGGCATGCGCCGCTCGCAGCTGCGCGCGTGCGAGCGCAGCAGCTCGCAGCAGCAGCAAGCGCTGCGGCAGCAGTTGCCACGGCAGCAGCCGCATGGCCGCCGCGCGCACAGCCGCCGCCGGCGAGGTCCCCGGCTGCGCCACCGCCGGGGTTGGCACCCCCATGGCCGGGCGCACCTATGCGCACCACCCTGTGGCGGCAAACGTCCTCCGGGACGCGCCGTCTAGGCGATTTCAGCATTTTTTCGGATTTTCGTCGACGCGCGTGCGGAGAAATTCCAGAATTTGCGCTCCGTCGCAGCGACTTCGCACGGATTTTCTGGATAATCCGACCGTTGGATCAACGATTTCTTCACTCCTTCTCAATCTCGATATATACCCCTTCATCCCTCTCAAATTTTACCCGTTAATTTTATCGTTTGATACATCAAAACCGGCCACCAAGTTGACGTTTTAATTTGAACTATTTTTGGACAGTTTCGTGACGCCAACTTTACGAGTTCGTATCTTCGTCGTCGTAGCTCAGGTTGGCGCGCTACCATTTCCTGTGCGAAGCTGGTATAACCCTCTTCCTGCCCCCTTTAGATTTCATTTCAGTTTGAGCTTGTTAGGTCAGTCAAATTCGACGCCAAAGTTGGTCGTTCGAATTCTTAGTGTTGCACTTGTTAAATTCCATTTTTGAACCTGAGACTCCAGATTCAATTTCTGACATGACCAGCAGACTCGTGGCGTCGTTCTGGCATGTTTTCATATAAAGTTTGCTTGATTTGTAGAACGTGGGCCCTGGCACGTATTTCGGTGCAAAGCGGATCCCACTTTCTGAGTCAACGGGTCATTTTGAGTTCGGCTCATCGGAATCCAATTCTGGATATACCGTTGAGTTCTTATCGTCATTCTGGACTCGTTGACATATAATTTGCTAAGTTTTAGTGGACATTGGTTCCGGCACGCATTTCGGTGCAAGTCGGATACCAATATCCGGGTCAGCGGGTCATTTTGAGTTCGGCTCATCGGAATCCAATTTCGGATATACCGTTGAGTTCGTATCGTCATTCTGGACTCGTTGACATATAATTTGCTGAGTTTTAAGGACATTAGCTCCGACACGCTTTTCCGTACAAATTGGAATTTCAATGTCCTGGTCAACGGACCAATTTGAGATCGGGTCAACGGAATCCAATTCTGGATATACCGTTGGGTTCGTATCGTCATTCTGGATTCGTGGACATATAATTTGTTAGGTTTTGTGTACTTTTATTTTGACACATTTTTTCGGTGCAAAGTATGTCCAACGACGGACATCATTTTGGCCCGAAAGTACCGTTTTGTCCCTGTGTCCAAATTGAACTTTTGGACAGGCTATTCTAGCTGATTTGACCATTCTGGATACGTTCGTGATATTTATTTTATCATTCGACAACATCTGTAGGTTTTTACCCTATTATTATAATCCTTCTCCTTTTGTGGTATTTTGAGTTCCATCGATTCTGGTGATTTCACAATCACTGAAATTGATGGGTTGACCTTGTAGATGTTTATAGAGACTAGCCTTGACCCTGTTTGACCATGGTTGACTGCTTTGACTAAACGTCGAAGTAGAGTCAACATTTGACCTAGGTTAGACTAGTTTTGACCTAGAGTTGACCATAGTTGACCAGTTGACCAAAAGTCAACTGTAAGTCAACCATTGACCCAGTTTGACCTAGTTTGACTTGGGTTGACTTATTGTGGCCTAGTTTGACTTAGTGGACTGAGTCTGACCTAGATCGAGTAGCTTATACTATAGAATCAAGCCTAACACTGTTGAACCCTAATTAGTTTATATATATCTTATCTTTAGGTCTGTGGCATCACTCTGAGCATCGACCCCATTTGACAGCTCAGGACCGCAGGCGAGTACATTCACTGATAGTTTTCATTGTCTTGATATCTGCTATATCCGATTCAGTCGTAGTGTCTTACTTGATTTCCAGTCACGATAGTTCACGGACTAGTATATGTTGGATCATGACATGAGATGTTATTCCTAAATTTTTTTGGTATATATGTACATTTCCTACCTTGTTCCATGTACTTGTATAGACACCGATTCCTGAGAGGGAGTAGCTATCCTCTTAGGGAATCCCGTGTCATGACGTGTCATGTCCAGGTCCATTATACTATTCGGGTATGGGGAATTATTAAGGGTTATGTGATCCAAGCCACCCTGTCACTATTTATGTGCTCGCGCCACTCTTCCCTCACGAAGGGTGTAGCGAGATCCTCTTACCTTGTGCTCGTTATCCAGGTTGGCCGGCATGACTTTCCGTTGAGGTCACCGCGGATTGCCGGGCCAAGTGGATAGCCTGTCCTGTCACTTATCCCAAGCCGATCACATATCGCTCTAATAATTCAAGGACCATTTTATATTTACTTTATCTTATCATATATCATGTTCTGTTCTACATACAGTACTTCTCACCATGCTATGATTTCAGTTACTCACATGTTTTATATGCCTCTATGATGTACCTTGATTGGAGACTGAGTTCTGCTCGGGAGAAGGGTTACAACTCCGGTCCTTGTTTGGTTTAAGGGTTGTAACTCAGCTTCCGAACGGTTCCCAAGTTTTTATATATTTTTGTCTTGTAGTTCATTATACTATCTCTTATAGAATTTGTCAATTCACATGGAACTGCTGTTAGTGTTTGTACTTGCTCATTTTTCTGACAGGATACCGTTGATAATATTTTAGGAGTTGTTATACCATTAGTGGACTTCATGATGTTGCTAGCTGAGGTAGATATCACTATTCTTCTATGTGAGTTGCCTGGTAGTTATCCTTAGTTCGACTTGTTTTTCCTTCTTTATTTTCCTGTCTTATGATTCCTTCTAGTAGTTTCTAGTTGTTCTTGTGCTTTAGTTATCTTTCTTGTCTTATCATCCCTAGCTGTTGTGATGTGACTAGAGTATATTTGTAGTTATAGGCCTTATAGGCGTAGTGTACATTTTTGGGTACTAGACAGCGTTCTACCGTCGATACTGCGGCGTAGGCTGGGCGTCGTCTACGTATTCGTATCTGTATATCCGGGTGCGGGTCGTAACACGTTTTTAGTGGTGGCCCATGCAGGTCAGTCTTTGCAATTAAGCGAAGTCGTGGTAGTACTTGAGCTTATCTGTACTACTGCGAGCCTGCCCTAGGATTAAGGTTGAATCATGGAATATTTTAGGAAATTGGTACTCAGTCACATATTAGGAACTCTTGGTAGATTCCAGGGATGACCCCTGGGAATCTTATTTCGAACTTTTTGAAACTTTTCCCATTTGTTCTGTCCGTCCTGATTTCTGAAACATCTGTCCGTTATCAACTTTATTCTTTCTTGGAATGAGTTTGTGGACCCCAGAGGGAAGGTATAAGTTGAACTTATATATCTCCTAGGTCGAGACGAGAATATGATTTACTAGTATCATATCATGTTGAGATTGTTTTAGATTATATTCCAATGATTTCCTTTATCTTGACCTAGATAGTACCTTTGGATATCTCCTGAAAAATTTTTCTAAACTCTACCTCGGAATCTGTTTTAGCTAGTTTTCATTTAATTATCCTTGATTCGTTATTGAATTTTGAATCTTGATGTTCGTTGTTGACTTCGATTTTGATTTTGTTGAAGATAAGTTTCTCTGGATTGAGTTAAGATATTCTGATAAACATATTTGATGAGGGCGATGGGAACGATAAATGTCTACTTTATTTATGGAGTTTAGAATTTATCGCAGTCATATTAGCTAGCCTGACAAGGGCATGGAGCCTGATTTTGGATATACTATCCTGGTTATGGCATTTAGATTCTCTTGCAGCCATACCGGTTGGCGTGGTAAGGAATCTAGATGACATGATTTAGGGTGTATACCCTAGTTATGGACTCTATCGCTTATTGCAGCTATGCTTACTGGCGTGGCGTAAATTCTGGCAGCATGGTTTTGGATAGACGTGTATGGTTATCAGATCGTATCTTAAATTGATTCACTTCTTTTTGACTAAATGATGAGGACAATTCATACCCTTATTTCTTGACTTACCATTCATTTCTTTTCTCATCGTATGTTGATTTCCTCATCTTGCCATCATTTTCTCTGATTTGCTTAGCCATGTCTTGATTACACCAATGACCTATCTCATATCTACATCTATCATCTACACTTGAAAACTCTAAAAATTTTGAAATTTTTATATCTCAATTGTTTCTTAGATTTCGATAATATTAATATTTTGATTTCCTTCTGTCCATGACCAATCAATTTTGGTCGTCTTGTTTATCGTGCCAAAGAGTCTTGGTTGCTGACTAGATTCTAGATGACTTCAAATTCCTTTGTGGCTTGGATTTTCATCCTTGGATTCTCGTGCCCAGCCTTCGTTGATCTTATTCTCCATCTTGTCCAAATTCTGATTTACCCAAACTTGATTAATTTAAATCGTGCTGAGACTAAATTATTTACTTTTATCGTGATTGGACAATGCTATCATCACTCGTGCTTTAAACTTTCGATTCAATTCTGGCAAATGACTAAATTCCATTCCAAAAATGATTTGGCTTCATACTATCCTTGATTATGCCGGAGTCTCGTGTTGGTCATGCCTAAACCGTTATACTTTTGACCAAGGTTGAGCTGACCGTATCTATGATCGTATTGAGATTCAATTTGAGCATGTTTGGATTTTGAAACAATCATGCCTATACTCTTTTCGATCTTGATTTGATTTTCTGATTGTATCTGAAATTTCCTTGTGCTTAATCATGCCTATATCAAATCCTAAATCAAATTTCAGTAAGCTGAAATCCTATTATCAATATTTTGTTGATTGTAACCGGATGAAGCTTAAGTTTTGATTTTGTTGTCATACCTCTATCGTGCCAAGTGATCTTTTAGACTATTTCCAATTTTATTCACGCTCGAACTTGGAGCGTATTCCATGATTTTATTAATCATACTCTTCAATCTTGATCAGCTCTATAAGACCTTGACTTCGATTTTGTTGTGTCTGAAACTCCAGCTCAATCATGCCAAGCCTTGTTTTGGTCATGATTATCTCTCATCTTGATCAAGCACGTGTGACTTTCAGGCTGATTATCCGTTAACCCGAGTGCTACACGTCACCTCGTACGTGGACTTCATCTATAACTTTCATTCTCCTAAGTCATTTCTGAATAGTTTCCCAATGACTTAACTTATCTTTAATCGTGCCTATATGATTCTGTTCATATTTTGATTCTATCGTACGGAAATTTTTCATCGTGCCTGAATAATTGTGAATTGATTATCTTAATCATACAAACTTGTCATTCTATGATCGTGCCTAAGTTTTTGCCTAAAAACTTTCTATCTTGTTTTACACCTACTACAACCTTAATTTCGAGGACGAAAATTCTATAAGGTGGGTAGGATGTAAGCCCCCTGAATTTCCCGAATTATTTTTCGAAATTTTCTAATGAATTATTTTCAATAATTCATTTCTATATAATTAATTTTGATTTGATTAATTTTGATTTAATGCTCTTTACCGTGACTTGGATTTCTAGAGCATCAGGGATGCCAGTCTCTGGAAACTTCCTTCTTGGAGTTTGTAGTAGACGAGATTATCTTCACAGTGATATTTCGTGTCCCACTCGAACTTGTTCTCTTGTACTCTTTTTGCTTCGCGCAAGTTCGGGTCAATATTAGACCATTTAATTATTAATTGAATTCTCACTCTTTTTCTTGATCATCGTTTGCACGTTACCGTGACTTTTAATTTAGGAGCACCAGACCAGTCGTTTTCTCAGAACCAACTTGTCATGTCTGATCTACTCGAGACGCTCTTCACCCCTGACCTTCGTGTCCCACTCAGACACTCCATTTTGTGCTCCATTTCCTTCGCACAACTTTCGGTTCGATTTAGGCCAATTAATTATCTACCGTGAAACCTGATTTAATTTTTAATTTAATTTTGGGACCCGACATCGACCCCACCTAGTCGACCCCAAATAGGGACATGGCCCACATGAAGCCTACTACCCGTCTGACACTTGTGTCCCATTTATTTGAGCCCCCATATGCTACTTATTTACCCATGATTTTAAATATCTATTTTAATTCAATTATTTTACCATGTCCGATTTTTAACCCGACCTGGCTCAACCGAACCCAACCCAAATTTGTGTGACCCTACCATGTCTATCCATACACTAATTTTTCCCTACTCTAAAATATCCTCTTTATACAAATATCTCTATTTCTCTCTCTTATGTATATATATATATATACATATATATACGTATATATAATATATATGTAAATATCTCTCTTTCTCTCTCTTTTCTCCCCACACATCACACTACCTCACCCCTCCCCCCTATTCCTGGCTGAACCCCCCTCTCTCTATATTTTCTCTCTCCTTCTCTCTAAATATCTCTCTCATTCTTTCTCTCTCTCTCTCTCTCTTTCTATATACATATAATCATATCTCTCTCTCTCTCTCACTTTACACAACACCCCATCACACCCCCTCACCTCCACCTCACAGTAGGACAACCCTCCCTCACCCATGTGGCCGGCCTACACACCCTCCCCACCTCTCTCTATTCTAATTCTCTCCTCTCTTAATATCTACACACTCACATACATATTTCTCTCTCTCTCACTCCTTATATTACACACACACACACACACCCATGATTCTCTCTCACTCTCCCACAAGAGCTCCTCCCGAGCCCAGCCCCTGGCCGACGGCCAAGTATCAGCACCACCACCACCCTAGGTCGAGACTCCCCACTCTCCTCCTCCATTCTCTTCTTCTTCTTCTTTAAAACCACCATCACCACCTCCACACACAACCACCTCCACCATAACCGAACCACCGCCGCTTCCGCCACCCTCGTCGGGCCTCCGCCGTCGGCATGCGCCGCTCGCAGCCGCGCGCGTGCGAGCGCAGCAGCTCGCAGCAGCAACAAGCGCTGCGGCAGCAGCTGCCACGGCAGCAGCCGCATGGCCGTCGCGTGCACAGCCGCCGCCGGCGAGGTCCCCGGCCGCGCCACCGCCGGGGTTGGCACCCCCATGGCCGGGCGCACCCATGCGCACCACCCTGTGGCGGCCAACGTCCTTCGGGACGCGCCGTCTAGGCGATTTCAGCATTTTCTCGGATTTTCGTCGACGCGCGCGCGGAGAAATTCCAGAATTCGCGCTCCGTCGCAGCGACTTCGTGCGGATTTTCTGGACAATCCGACCGTTGGATCGACGATTTCTTCACTCCGTCTCAATCTCGGTATATATCCCTTCATCCCTCTCAAATTTTACCAGTTAATTTTATCGTTTGATACATCAAAATCGGCCACCAAGTTGACGTTTTAATTTGAACTGTTTTTGGACAGTTTCGTGACGCCAACTTCGCGAGTTCGTATCTTCGTCGTCGCAGCTCCGGTTGGTGCGCTACCAGTTCCTGTGCGAAGATGGTATAACCCTCTTCCTGCCCCCTTTAGATTTCATTTCAGTTTGAGCTTGTTAGGTCAGTCGAATTCGACGCCAAAATTGGCCGTTCGAATTCTTAGTGTTGCACTTGTTAAATTCCATGTTTGAACCCGAGACTCCGGATTCAATTTCTGACACCACCAGTAGACTCGTGGCGTCGTTCTGACATGTTTTCATATAAAGTTTGCTTGATTGGGAGAACGTGGGCCCTGACACGCATTTCGGTGCAAAGTGGGTCCCACTTTCTGAGTCAACGGGTCATTTTGAGTTCGGCTCATCAGAATCCAATTCTGGATATACCGTTGAGTTCTTATCGTCATTCTGGACTCGTTGACATATAATTTGCTAAGTTTTAGTGGACATTGGTTCCGGCACACATTTCGGTGCAAGTCGGATACCAATATCCGGGTCAGCGGGTCATTTTGAGTTCGGCTCATCGGAATCCAATTTCGGATATACCGTTGAGTTTGTATCATCATTCTGGACTCGTTGACATATAATTTGCTGAGTTTTGAGGACATTAGCTCCGACACGCTTTTCCGTACAAATTGGAATTTCAATGTCCTGGTCAACGGACCAATTTGAGATCGAGTCAACGGAATCCAATTCTTGATATACCGCTGGGTTGGTATCGTCATTCTAGATTCGTGGACATATAATTTGTTAGGTTTTGTGCACTTTTATTTCGACACATTTTCGGTACAAAGTGTGTCCAACGGCGGACATCATTTTGGCCCGAAAGTACCGTTTTGCCTCTGTGTCCAAATTAGACTTTTGGACAGGCTATTCTAGCTGATTTGACCATTCTGGACACGTTGGTGATATTTATTTTATCATCCGACAACATCTGTAGTTTTTTACCCTATTATTATAATCCTTCTCCTTTTGTGGTATTTTGAGTTCCATCGATTCCGGTGATTTCACAATCACTGAAATTGATGGGTTGACCTTGTAGATGTTTATAGAGACTAGCCTTGACCCTGTTTGACCATGGTTGACTGCTTTGACTAAACGTCGAAGTAGAGTCAACATTTGACCTAGGTTAGACTAGTTTTAACCTAGAGTTGACCATAGTTGACCAGTTGACCAAAAGTCAACTGTAAGTCAACCATTGACCCAGTTTGACCTAGTTTGACTTAGGTTGACTTATTGTGGCCTAGTTTGACTTAGTGGACTGAGTCTAACCTAGATCGAGTAGCTTATACTATAGAATCAAGCCTAACACTGTTGAACCCTAATTAGTTTATATATATCTTATCTTTAGGTCTGTGGCATCACTCTGAGCATCGACCCCATTTGACAGCTCAGGACCGCAGGCGAGTACATTCACTGATAGTTTTCATTGTCTTGATATCTGCTATATCCGATTCAGTCGTAGTGTCTTACTTGATTCCCAGTCACGATAGTTCACGGACTAGTATATGTTGGATCATGACATGAGATGTTATTCCTAGATTTTCTTGGTATATATGTACATTTTCTGCCTTGTTTCATGTACTTGTATAGACACCGATTCCTGAGAGGGAGTAGCTATCCTCTTAGGAAATCCCGTGTCATGACGTGTCATGTCCAGGTCCATTATACTATTCGGGGATGGAAAATTATTAGGGGTTATGTGATCCAAGCCACCCTGTCACTATCACTCTTCCCTCACGAAGGGTGTAGCGAGATCCTCTTACCTTGTGCTCGTTATCCAGGTTGGCCGGCATGACTTCCCGTTGAGGTCACCGCGGATTGCCGGGCCAAGTGGATAGCCTGTCCTGTCACTTATCCCAAGCCGATCACATATCGCTCTAATAATTCAAGGCACATTTTATATTTAATTTATCTTATCATATATCATGTTCTGTTCTACATACAGTACTTCTCACCATGCTATGATTTCAGTTACTCACATGTTTTATATGCCTCTATGATGTACCTTGATTGGAGACTGAGTTCTGCTCGGGAGAATTTGTCAAGTTTTCATATATCTTTGTCTTGTAGTTTATTATACTGTCTCTTATAGAATTTGTCAATTCACATGGAACTGCTGTTAGTGTTTGTACTTGCTCATTTTTCTGACAGGATACCGTTGATAATATTTTAGGAGTTGTTATACCATTAGTGGACTTCATAATGTTGCTAGCTGAGGTGGATCTCACTATTCTTCTATGTGAGTTGCCTGGTAGTTATTCTTAGTTCGACTTGTTTTTCCTTCTTTATTTTCCTGTCTTATGATTTCTTCTAGTAGTTTCTAGTTGTTCTTGTGCTTTAGTTATCTTTCTTGTCTTATCATCCCTAGCTGTTGTGATGTGACTAGAGTATATTTGTAGTTATAGGCCTTATAGGCGTAGTGTACATTTTTGGGTACTAGACAGCGTTCTACCGCCGATACTGCGGCGTAGGCTGGGCATCGTCTACGTATTCGTATCCGTATATCCGGGTGCGGGTCGTGACATCTCCCCTCCCCATCACCACCACCACCATCATCAACACCAACACCACCACCACCACCACCATCACCAACACCCCCCTACCCGACCTCGCCGCCCCGCCCTCCTCGACCGCCGCCGACCCCCCTACCTCCCACCGCCACCGCCGCCCCCGCCCCCTCCCCCCTCTTTTTTCCCTCTTCTCCATGGACTCCGGCGCCGACGAGGTTCCGATCATCTCCTTTTCAAAATAGCCCCTCTCTTTTCCTCCTATTTGCACTTCATCTCCGTTCTTCTGATAAATTTGGTTTCTTTTGGGGGTTTTTCAGAAAATGGCAGCGCTGAAGAGGGCCTACGCGGACATCATACTCAACACCACACGGGAGTCGGCGGCGAGGATTCTTCTTTCCGAGCGAAAAGCGCTGAAGTGCCAGCAGTCAATGTTTGCTGCTAAGGAGGAGGCGCTCTCGACTATTATGCGACTCAAATCCATCATGGATGCCAAGGTTGATCCGTCCCTAAGTTTCGAAGCCTTTTTATTTTTAATGTGTCAAATTTGACGAGGAGTGAGAATGTTGGCTTCTTTATAACTGGACTTTGGGGGCGAGGTCAGGGAGGGGGGGAGGGGGCGGCGGCGGCGGCGGTAGGGGGTAGGGGTTCGACGACGGTCGAGGAGGGGGGGCGAGGTCGAGTCGGGGGAGTGGTGGTGGTGGTGGTGGTGATGGTAGTGGTGGTGATGGGGAGGGGAGAGGAGGGGAAGCGGAGAGGGGGGTTGCGGCGGTCGGGGGAGGGGACGGCGAGGTCGGGGAGAGGGGGGGTGGCAGCGGCGAGGTCGGACGGGGGTGTCGGCGAGGTCGGGGGTGCAGTGACGAGAGACACGGGAAAGAAGACAACACTGGGGTATTTTTGTCAAAAAAATTAAGTCATCCCAGTTGACCGTCCAATATAGACGGAATCCGTCAAAAGTGGGGGGTATTATTCATTTGTGTAAAGTGATGGGGTGCACCTTAAATAAGGATAAATCAATTGGGGTGCCACTCAAAATTTCTCTATAATTATATATGTGGAGGCAAGTTCATTTAGATGAAACCTAGAAATATTGTAACTTATTATACAATGTGGAGTTTATTCTTATTTATAACTAACTCAAATTTGGACCATAAGTTTTATGATTACATGGAGGTTATTCCTATATAGAAAACGTTTCTACTATAGAGAGTTTCTACTGTATGTTTATTAAGAATTATCATAATTCATCGCAAGATATAATAATTGATTGTAGGAACGACTATTTAATCCACAACATCTTTTTGCTGAGCTTGTGCCTACATCGTGTTGGTTTTATAGAGTACTTTGTGTTCATCGAAAAGTTTGGTGCCACGGCAACAAATAATATATCGCTTCTCCTACTTCGACGATCATCAATGTGCCATGATATTCCACCATCTTTCATTTTCATTTTTTTTAAAATTGTAAAATTACATACTAATTTCTATATTTTGAGTTAGAATATTTGTTAAAATAATGATGTTATATGTACCTCCAAAATTTTTATTTTTCCATATCCCTCCACCACGTGGCACTTCTTTATTGACCTAAACAAATAGGAAAAAGAGTTGGGAGAAGACATGAGCAAATAGAAGAGTGCCACGTGACGAAAGGACATGGAGAATAGAATTTTGGAGGTACATAAAGTATTTTTGTTGTTAAAATATCCCAAAATATAAACATTAGACCTCCATACATGTGGTGTAAGGCTTTCCAATACGTTTCTTTTTTATTGATTAAATGAGATGAGGCGCATGATCCCATATAGGTGCCAACTTAGCTTGATTGCATTATTGTTCAATTTCTCACAGTTCGATGAGACGAGTGTGTTATAAATCTACATAAAGTTGGCTTCTTCTTCTTCTTTTTTAAGGCTAACAATTGGCTTAAAGAAGAAACATCATCTTCTAGGCATGGCTACCCGTAGAATTGACGCAATCACACTCTAACCAGCTATAATTCGAACCTCAACCCTACATTAATATCAAAATGATATGAACGTGGGTGTGAGTCCTTTTCCTCTTTCTTCTTTACTACAAAAGTTATATGGTTCACAAGTACTTTACTCTTCCAAAACCTTTCTTAAAGAAGAAAATAAAAAAACTCCAAAAAGTTGTGATCCTATAGTTTGTCGAAGAGTAATTAACTAGACACTGATCACATGCATGCATTGTCTTGTTTCTTGTTAATAATAAATTATTTACATACTTTATTAAGAATTGATTAGCTAATTAGATGATTTAGATGCATAATGCGCGTCTATACTTAGGCCTCGTTTGGTTCATTAATGTAAGAAATCAGAAAAGAAAACTTGTACCTTTTTTTTTATTTGATACCCACAAATCTGTGAAGTATTTTTCTGAAATGAAAGAAAATATGAGAGGGGAATGGTTCCATGAGATTTATTTTTCTTCCTTCTTTTTCAGCTTTTATTACAAAAGATAGCCATGTGTTATTGTCTATTTTACGGATTAACTCTTCCTATTATGTTGACTATAATTATGTTGACATTGGATATTATTGGAACAATATTTTTTTTTCCTTTCCGGGACCAACCAAACACTGTAAGAAAAATCAAATTGTCTTTCTTATATGTTTTTCTTGTTTTACCAAATAGAGGAAAGAAAATTTGACTTAAATCCTACCTTTCCAATGCTATGAAAAATACAAAGAAATTGATTTTCCATTCCAATGGAAAATTAGAAGCTGGTTTGTTGAATTCTTGTTGCTAAACATGTCTAAGGGTGTAAATCTAAAAATCGCAGACTTTAATGATTAAATCTTTATATCACGACTCTTAAATTTGAAACGAAAGATTGCATTGAAAATTGAGTGGAATATTATGACCTACCAAGATCGAAATTAGATTATAATTTTTTCTTTTGAAATCCCACGCACACATACAAATTAGGGGTCTCGAACCTTGCCGGCCCCTCCGGGTGATTTGGTATAATACCTTTATCGCTGTCGTTGTTCAATTATATGTATCACACAAAGATCTGAACCTCTGTGGATTTTACAAAAAGAATACACCCACATGTTTACGTCAAAATATAGTTCAAACCACTCATAACATAATGTTTTACTTTTTATGGGAAAAAAATATAGGACCCTTCTCTTTTATATATATATATATATATATATATATATATATATATATATATATATATATATAGACTGCATATTTTATGGAAGGTGGAGATGGTAGCAAGTTGCAAAGTGAACAACAATTAATGTTATAAAATACAATAATGCTAAGTTTACTACCAATTTCTTACAACCTTTTTACAACCTCACTCACCAACCCCTTACACATGGGTCCCACCGGATCCCACCACCGCTCACACCCCCCTGCTATATGGGCTTCATCCGACCCCACCACTTACTCCTCTCCTCCAATCGAAATTCGACACGTGGCGGGAGTAAAGGGGTTGTAAGAATTTGGTTGTAGGCATAGGATTGCTCTATAAAATATGTCCCCTTTGTAAGGATTATGTGCATGTTAGGCTAAGGACAAGCATGGTAGGTAGGAGACTACAAGCATATGCAATGCTACTAAGTTTCATAATATAACCAACACGATGCTCCATAATACAAGTTGAAGTATCTTTCGTTATGCTTCTATTTCTTTCAAAATTGACCATGGGTTTGTATTAGCAAATCAAAGTCTTGCATAATTAATGAGCACATGACTACAAATGATCAAATTGGGATACAATTAGGTCGAATGTTAATAATATTTAAGCACCTCCTAGCAATTACATGATGCATACCTAGTACCATAACATTGAAAAAACATACAATTAGTCCGTGTTACATGGTTTGCTCCCAACATGCTGAGGCACAAGAAGTAAACAAGTCACCCAATGTTGAGTCGAACCAATCCAATTATGGGTTAGACAGGTCAGGTTGGGTTGTCCCTATCTAGTTTTCAATCAAGCCGCGTGCAGGTTGATCCGCAACCGAACTGAACCGAATTAACACAAACCGTCTTCTTGTCCTTAGGGTGATCATTCGGTCTATTTGGTTTCAACCGAACATAATAATAAAAAGTAATTTAACCAAAATTCTTAAAAAAAAATTCTTAAACCGAAACCAAACCAAATTATCCAAAATCGAAACTGAACAAACAAACTATTCGGTTTATTTTTGATCTAATCAGTTTGTTCGGTTGAATTATTTTTATTGTCTAATGGACCGAGTCCAAAGTTGGGACCATAGTTAAATTATATTAAAATTTTAATTTTTATACACACATTTATTGTATTTTAATGTTGTGCTCAAAGTTTAACTAGTTACTAATTTATCAAAATTGTACTTCAAAACACATATGTAGGATTGTTGTTTTCAAATATACACAAAAATATACACGTTTTTAGTCATAAAATATGCATAGTGTTCGATCTTCGATATTTGGACTGAAATCGAATAAGATTTTTTTTTAGTATTTTGAAAACCAAAACGGAAGGATTTCTTTTCATACAGAACAATCTTTTAAACCGAACAAAATCTTTTATTCGATTTGATTCGATTCATTTCGATTCATCTCGATTTTCGGTGCAAAATCTAATAATGCTCGCCCCTACTTGCCCTTGCCCTTGCCCTTGCCCTTCGACCACGAAACTGACTATTGAATCGGTGCAGTCCGTTTACATCTGGATAGCTCCATTTGACGATGACTTTTGTTAGGAGAGACGGAGCGACCATGGAGATTCCTAACGAGACCACCGTACCGCCCCCTGATTCCGTTTTTGACCGTCCGTCATGGTTGGTCCGTCGATCCTGATCGTCCATATGGTGGACCGGAGCATGATTCCGGACCACGGAACGTGCCAAGCACGACCCGGCCCACATGGGCGATTAGCAACCTACACCATTGTTATATTCTCATTTACGTATTTATGTACATTAGCCAACTAATTAGCCCAAACAAAAACTTTATCATTTGCAATATATATATAAGTCTAGAAAGCAAATATCTGAAATGCAAATAGTGTTTGTGATGATGAAAATACATACATACATATCTTCGCTTCTACTATATAATACGGCTTGGAAACGGTTCAAAAGTGAGCCATCCAAGCCGTATGTATATTATCATCAATTTAAATAAATTATAAAATTAATAAATAATAACTAAAGAACTACCTAAATACTCCAATAATTATTTTAAAAAATAAACCCTGTTTGGTACATTGTAATGTCATCGTAATTGCAATGTAATCAAATGAAAAAAAAATTATTTTTTTCATTTGATAACATTGCGATTGTGATTACGATTATATTACAGTGTACCAAACGAGACCGTATTTAACTATCTAATAGGATTTATTTATAACTAAATAATTATAACTCAATTGGCTAATTACGATAGGAGGCATTTTTCTTGGCTACTTGAGTTCAAATTCTAGAAATGATAGTTTTTTTTATAATAAATTTATATTTAATTTTTTTAATATTTATTCTGCACGTGTAATACACATGCACATTACTACCACTAGTCACGTTCACGTGCGTTGCACGTATAAAAAATCAATGATAGTATTAATAAAGTATATAAAAGTTTAAATTATATTAGAATATTTTAAATATAATTTGAATATATTTTAATATGATTTGTTATGATTATTTTTTAAAATTCTGGATACGTGTTTAATTAGATAATATGTCACGTCCCGATTCTGTCGAATCGATAGTCGTCCCCCGGGCGTGATGTCGTGCGAACCTAATTTGCGCTCGCACAAGGCCTAGTCATAAGGTAATCCGAGACACGAGATCTAAGAGAGTACGCAGACAAATTGATACACACAGTAATTAAAGGAAACTTGATCTTTATTGATAATGAACATCTTTTTACAGACTCCGATACAAGACTCTTTGCCGCGCGGGCTACAACATGACTCGATTACAAAAGAGTGCCGATGAGATAGCCGTTCCATACATTGCACACATCCCTCAATATTCACATGTACTCCATTGACCTGGATGGGAGGGACGCTGAGTCATTTTTCTTGGACTGTCGAGAGCCTTCAAAAGTAGAGTCGCTGAAAGAGAGTCTTCGACGCACGGCCGAAGCTTCAAAAGTCACGAACGTCGCCGAGCTAGTTGGCGCGTCCTTCCTGGTTCGCGGGACCTGCAAAGAGCGAGGATCAGCACGATACACATGTACTGGCGAATGGCTAATTAAATCCAAGCTCTGCATTTGATTCAAGAAATTTGTAAATATGTTAGCTAGCTAGTTCAATGATCTTTCTAACCATCCTGTTCGGTTTGCATGTTAACATGTTTTGCGGCAAGCATATGAAATTGTATAACATTGAGCAACTATCAAAATCATCTCGTGCCATGTGCGTTTGTTAAGCAGTGTGAAGGGTGTGGAGGCCACTGGCAATTTCAAGCCATCGCGGACATATAGCTGAGTTAGACGGCGACCCTTTCGCGTCGGGTAGCGAGCCCTGTGCGAAAGTTTCCGCATAACTCGCGCCGATGAAGGGCTGGCGCTTACTATACACTCGTTCCTCCCGGGCCGAATCGGTCCCTTGGCCTAGGTAACCGTTCGAGGAAACTACACCTTGTTGACAAGTTGTCCAATGACCGTTTTCCTTTGAACTTAGTTGATTTGGTCATTTAGCCGTATCGTTGCGATAAACATTAATTGATTCATTCATTGGTTTGCATAGACCAAGTATAATTGCATAGGGAAGCATGTTTTCGATTTCCAAAACCGGCAGTTCGTTAACAAGTGTTTCATGAAGTATCGTGGCACGATTTCATTGATTCTACATTATTATGACAAGCTTTTTATTTACTTCACATATTGAGTTTGAAGTAGAGGGACGGGGCGAAGGAGGTCAGCCACTCGCCTTAGGCTTGCTTCAAGCGAGCGACCGGTTGGTTGCGCTGTCGTCGCCTACGCGATCACCTGCAATCGCATAAGCAACTGATTAGAACACTGTGTATTTCAAAAAATTTCGATATGAATGCGAGCTCGAAAATGCGTCACGAAAACCCATCGAAAGCATTCACGAAAACGAAAGCCAAAGCCAATTCAAGTGCGGCATGAAAACCAGAGCAACGGGAAGTCTCTCCCGACTCAGCCGCAGAGCCAATCCTCGAGGTGCAACCCGCTGAATATGGGACTTGGTTCCGAAGAAGCCATTCCATAACGTGGAATGGATCTTAATTCAACCGTTTCCGTTCGATCGACTCGGCCGATTCTGACCTATCGGTCCCGACCGAATCGATAGCGACAGTGTTCCTTTCTCGCGCACCCCGTGGACGGAGACGGGGCACGATGTAGGGACGGGGCACTACACCATAACCAACTAATAAAAAGTTTCGTCCTCGAAACTTAAAGATGGAACCTACCTCTGCGAGAACAATGAAGGGAATTTATCCTTCATCTCCGATTCAAGCTCCCACGTCGACTCTTCGACCGAGTGGTTCTTCCAGAGGATGCGGACGAGAGGGATCGCTCGATTTCGCAGCAACTTATCCTTGCGTTCTAAGATTTGCACTGGTTCTTCAACGTAGGATAAGTCTGACTTTAGCTCCAGCTGGCCAAAATCTACCACGTGGCTAGGGTCGTGCACGTACTTCCGCAACTGAGAGACGTGGAAGACGTTGTGTACACCTTCAAGCGCCGGCGGTAGGACGATTTTGTAGGCCACTGGCGCGACCCGTTCAAGTATTTCAAACGGCCCGACGAATCTCGGACTCAACTTTCCTTTCGCGCCGAACCGACTAACTCCCCGCATGGGCGACACTTTGAGAAATACGTGATCGCCTACTTGAAACTCGAGTGGTCGACGATGAATGTCCGCATAGCTTTTCTGGCGACTCTGTGCGGTCTTTAATCTTTCCCGAATGAGCTTGACCTTTTCCACAGTCTGTTCCACCAGCTCCGGGCCGAGTATCTGCCGTCCCCCGACTTCATCCCAGCAAATGGGCGATCTGCACTTCCGGCCGTACAAAGCTTCATACGGCGCCATTTGGATGCTGGATTGCTAGCTATTGTTGTATGCAAATTCCGCCAGCGGTAGGTGGACGTCCCAACTTGATTTGAAGTCAATTGCGCAGAGCCGTAGCATGTCTTCGAGAATCTGGTTGACGCGCTCCGTTTGGCCGTCGGTCTGAGGATGGTAAGCTGAGCTGAACTGCAACTTGGTTCCCAGCGCCGACTGAAGGCTACTCCAGAATTGCGACATAAATCGTGAATCCCGATCAGAGACGATGGATACTGGAACTCCGTGCAGCCGAACTATCTCGTCAAGATAAATCTGTGCCAGGCGATCAACGCTCCAAGTAACTTTGATGGCGATAAAGTGCGCTGACTTGGTTAATCGATCGACGATGACCCAGATGGCGTCATTCCCCCGTGGTGTCTTCGGCAGGCCAACAATAAAATCTATAGTGACATGATCCCATTTCCACTCGGGAATAGCGAGGTTCTGCATCTCCCCGCCCGGTCGCTGATGCTCAGCTTTCACCTGCTGACAGGCCATGCATTGCGACACGAAGAGCGCCACATCTCTCTTCATTCCGTGCCACCAAAAGGTCGTGCGGAGGTCCTTATACATCTTGGTACTGCCTGGATGCAAAGTGTATTTCGCATAGTGCGCCTCCGACAGGATCTCCTTTCTGAGTTCTGAATCGTCCGGAACGCATAGCCTACCCTTCAATCGAAGCACGCCGGTTTCGTCTTCCGCAAAGTCGGTCGTTCTGCCTGTCAAAATTAGCTCTCGCACTTTCTTCAGGTACGAATCGTCCGTCTGAGCGGTCTTGATCTTATTCAGCAAGCTCGGCTCTAACTGTAACTTTGCCAACTGCACGTTCCGGAATCTGACTCGGAGCTCGATGCCCATCTCTTCAAGGTCGCGTAGCAGTCGGGGGTCAATGGATAACGAGGCAATGTACTTCCGACTCAAAGCGTCCGCCACAACATTTCCCTTTCCCGGCGTGTAGTCGATAGTCAAGTCGTAATCCTTGATTAGTTCCAGCCAACGCCTTTGCCGCAAGTTCAGCTCCTTCTGCGTGAATAGATACTTGAGGCTCTTGTGATCGGTATAGATCGTGCACGCCACACCATAGAGATAGTGGCACCACAATTTTAACGTAAACACAATCGCCGCTAACTCCAGGTCGTGCGTGGGATAATTTTTCTCGTGCGGCTTTAGCTGTCGGGAAGCAAAAGATATCACCTTGTTCCGTTGCATCAGCACACACCCCAAGCCCTGACCGGATGCGTCGCTGAATATCTGGAAACCCTCTGTCCCTTCTGGAAGTGCGAGTATCGGGGCCGAGACGAGCCGTTGCTTCAACTCTTGGAATGCAGCTTCGCAGTCGTCCGACCATTCGAATGCGACTCCTTTCTGGGTGAGGCGAGTCAGAGGCGATGCGATCTTCGCGAAGTCTTTCACGAAGCGTCGGTAGTATCCCGCTAAGCCAAGGAAACTTCGAATCTCGCCGACGGACGCTGGCCGTTTCCAATCGACAACGGCTTCAACTTTCTTTGGGTCGACCGCAATGCCTTCAGCAGAAATGATGTGTCCGAGGAATGAGACGCTGCTAAGCCAAAATTCATATTTGCTTCGCTTCGCATATAGTTGGTTTTATCGAAGGGTCTAAAGCACAGTCCGCAGATGCTCAGTGTGTTGCTGCCGATTCTTCGAGTAGACGAGTATATCGTCGATAAAGACTACTACGAACTTGTCGAGGAATGGGCGGAACACCCGATTCATTAAATCCATAAAGCAGCAGGGGCGTTCGTTAGGCCGAACGGCATTATCAGGAACTCGTAATGGCCGTATCGAGTACGGAAGGCAGACTTCGGCACATCGTCCGGCTTGATCTTGAGTTGATGGTAACCCGAACGCAAATCAATTTTAGAGAACACCGTGGCACCTTGGAGTTGATCAAACAGATCATCTATGCGGGGCAGGGGGTATTTGTTCCGGACGGTGGCTTTATTCAGCTCGCGGTAGTCGATACAAAGACGCATAGAGCCGTCCTTCTTCTTGACAAACAGTACGGGCGCTCCCCATGGCGAGACGCTGGGTCGGATGAATCCCTTGTCGAGCAATTCCTGTAACTGCACCTTGAGTTCTTTAAGCTCTGCAGGGGCCATTCTGTACGGGTCTTCGAGATCGGTCGAGTGTCGGGGAAGGTATCGATAGTTAACTCAATCTCTCGATCGGGCGGCATGCGGGGCAGCTCGTCCGGAAACACATCGGGGAATTCTGCCACAATGTCGGTCTGACCCGCGTTTGCACCATCCTGTCGCATGTCTCGAACGGAAGCTAGATAGCCTTCGCACCCGGAATACAGCATCCGTCGAGCAGATATTGCAGAGATCACCATGCAGGTCGACGACGCCTCACCACACGAGTAGCAGAATTCAGGCACTCCCGGTATGCGGAATGTGACTTTCTTTTCGGCGCAGTCTATGGTTGCGTTGCACGGACCAAGCCAATCCATCCCCAGAATGATATCGTAGTCCTTTATATTTAGAACTATCGCATCGAGACTGACCTTTTGACCACCTATACAGATGATTCCGCCTCCGCAGACTAAATTTGCAGCTAGTGGCATGCCCGACGGGATGTTAACAGTAAGCTCAAGACCGAGCGGTGTCAGGGGAAAATTGTGCTCGGCGGCAAAGTCCGCCGATATGAAACTATGCGTGGCACCTGAATCAAACAATACACGAGCAGGTTTATTATTGAATTGCAGTATACCTGTCACGACTGTGTCAGATGCGAACACTTCGTCTCGGGTCATGGCGTAGACACGGCCCTGAGCATTAGGGCGACGGTCTTGGCCATTCTGGGGTGCGGTCGGTGGAGCCCGAGGAGCTTGGCCTCGGTTCTTCTTCGGGCAGTCGCGTACGGTATGGTCGGCTCGGCCGCACCCGAGGCATGTACCGTTCTTCAGTCGGCACTCGCTGATCAAGTGTCCCTCCTTGGCGCAGAAAGTACAGACCACTCGATCATTCGTCTGGTTGCCGCCTCCGTTGCCACGATTTTGACGCTTATGTGCGTTGTTGCCTCCCGCATTACTATGGCATTTGTTATTAAAGTGAACAGCGCCGGTAGTAGTAGGAGGATACTCGGACTCCAGACGGATGGCGTGGTTGAGTGCCTCGCCCATGGTTTTGTATTCGGCCACCGAAACATGCGCACGGATGGTTGAACGCAGGCCCACTTCGAATCGTCGAGCTCGGCTGGCGGTGGTAGGTAGGAAGTCCCCAGCAAATTTGGCCAGTTTGTTGAATTTGGCCGCATATTGTCGTACCGTCATATTGCCCTGCTTTAATTGCATGAACTCATCTTCTTTCTCCTGTCGCACGACGGCGGAAAGATATTCAGTCTCGAACGCCTTTTTGAATGTCGCCCATGAGATCGCCGCCGTCTCGTCTTCACGTCGAATTGCCCGCTTCTGCACAGCCCACCAATCGTGCGCATTCATTCGAAGTAGAAGTTGAGCACACGCGACTTTCTTTGAGTCCTCGACACCCAGAAGCTCGAACTTATCTTCCAGCTCCTCCAGCCAGTCGATCGCCACCGCGGGATCTTCTGTGCCGTTGAAGGAAGTGCGGCAGCTTTTCGTGAATTTTGACACGTCGAAGTTAGAACTTCTCGGTGCTGCAGGTGAAAGCACGGGCGCCTCTGGTTCAGCTTCGTTGGATCGAACCGCAGGCTGGGTCACGGCAGGTGTCATCGTTGAGTTGTTGTTGCCGACGACCGACTGTACGATCTGTTGGAGGGTATTCAGCTGCTGCTGCTACAGCTTGAATTGAGCCTCGTACCGATTCTCAAATTGAGCCTGACGAGCCTCCGCTTGCCGACGATGGAGCTCGTTTTGACGTTGCTGCATTTCAAGCATTTGCAGCATACGTTGCATCGGGTCGCCGGAAGGTCCGGCTACAGTAGGCGTCATTCCCGTTGGGTTGACGGAATGCTCGGGTCCAGAAGCACTCGAGCCGCTGGAAGCGCTCGTCTCGTCTTCTGCCTGAGCTCCCGTAACTGCAGGGAAAAAGAAAGGCAACTCTCGTTAGTTTCAAAAAATGTCCTGGGTTCAGCGTATGGAACAACTCTTCTCATCGACACGAGGTCAACGGTTGGAGACTAGAACTCGACACTGGAGGCCAAGGACGTAAAGCCGTGCTCTGATACCATTCTGTCACGCCCCGATTCTGTCTAATCGATAGTCGTCCCCTGGGCGTGACGCCGTGCGAACCTAATTTGCGCTCGCACAAGGCCTAATCATAAGGTAATCCGAGACACGAGATCTAAGAGAGTACGCAGACAAATTGATACACACAGTAATTAAAGGAAACTTGATCTTTATTGATAATGAACATCTTTTTACAGACTCTGATACAAGACTCTTTGCCGCGCGGGCTACAACATGACTCGATTACAAAAGAGTGCCGATGAGATAGCCGTTCCATACATTGCACACATCCCTCAATATTCACAAGTACTCCATTGACCTGGATGGGAGGGACGCTGAGTCATTTTTCTTGGACTGTCGAGAGCCTTCAAAAGTAGAGTCGCTGAAAGAGAGTCTTCGACGCACGGCCGAAGCTTCAAAAGTCACGAACGTCGCCGAGCTAGTTGGCGCGTCCTTCCTGGTTCGTGGGACCTGCAAAGAGCGAGGATCAGCACGATACACATGTACTGGCGAATGGCTAATTAAATCCAAGCTCTGTATTTGATTCAAGAAATTTGTAAACATGTTAGCTAGCTAGTTCAATGATCTTTCTAACCATCCTGTTCGGTTTGCATGTTAACATGTTTTGCGGCAAGCATATAAAATTGTATAACATTGAGCAACTATCAAAATCATCCCGTGCCATGTGCGTTTGTTAAGCAGTGTGAAGGGTGTGGAGGCCACTGGCAATTTTAAGCCATCGCGGACATATAGCTGAGTTAGACGGCGACCCTTTCGCGTCGGGTAGCGAGCCCTGTGCGAAAGTTCCCGCATAACTCGCGCCGATGAAGGGCTGGCGCTTACTATACACTCGTTCCTCCCGGGCCGAATCGGTCCCTTGGCCTAGGTAACCGTTCGAGGAAACTACACCTTGTCGACAAGTTGTCCAATGACCGTTTTCCTTTGAACTTAGTTGATTTGGTCATTTAGCCGTATCGTTGCGATAAACATTAATTGATTCATTCATTGGTTTGCATAGACCAAGTATAATTGCATAGGGAAGCATGTTTTCGATTTCCAAAACCGGCAGTTCGTTAACAAGTGTTTTATGAAGTATCGTGGCACGATTTCATTGATTCTACATTATTATGACAAGCTTTTTATTTACTTCACATATTGAGTTTGAAGTAGAGGGACGGGGCGAAGGAGGTCAGCCACTCGCCTTAGGCTTGCTTCAAGCGAGCGACCGGTTGGCTGCGCTGTCGTCGCCTACGCGATCACCTGCAATCGTATAAGCAACTGATTAGAACACTGTGTATTTCAAGGAATTTCGATATGAATGCGAGCTCGAAAATGCGTCACGAAAACCCATCGAAAGCATTCACGAAAACGAAAGCCAAAGCCAATTCAAGTGCGGCATGAAAACCAGAGCAACGGGAGGTCTCTCCCGACTCAGTCGCAGAGCCAATCCTCGAGGTGCAACCCGCTGAATATGGGACTTGGTTCCGAAGAAACCATTCCATAACGTGGAATGGATCTTAATTCAACCGTTCCCGTTCGATCGACTCGGCCGATTCCGACCTATCGGTCCCGACCGAATCGATAGCGACAGTGTTCCTTTCTCGCACACCCCGTGGACGGAGACGGGGCACGATGTAGGGACGGGGCACTACATAATATTATGCAGTTAGTTTAAACATAATTTTAATTTTAAATATATTAGTGGTTTTTAATTTTTTACATGAGGAGTGAGTGTTCGGTTATCCACACAGAAGATAAAAAAAAATAGTTAATTTTTATTAAAAACTAAAATGGTTGATGATATACACGGCTTAAACGCCTTAATCTTGAGCCGTTTTGAAGCTTCTTTATATATACTAGTAAATGCATGTTCTTTGCATGTATAATAACATAAAATAAGAATATTATTCAATTATAATCAAATATATCTTTTAACTCATGTGGTTAATGTGTGATGTATTTTTCTTGTTTGGCAGAGTTCGATACCATCCATAATTATAGTTAGTGGCCACATCAGATAAATCTGAACCATTAGTTTCTACTGATGTACGGCTGAAATTGCATATTTTTTTAGGTGTCAAATTGTATGTGTCACCCGATCCATTCTCCATATATATATATATATATATATATATATATATATATATATATATATATATATATATATATATATGGAAGCGGATCAAAAGCCCTACTTAGAAAACCCCCTAAAAAACCCCTCACTCTCAGTCGTCCATTTAATGTTAATATTAATGTTAATGTTAATATTAATGTTAAATACTAAAATTAACATTAAACTTAACATTAAAATTAATATTAACATTAACATTAATATTAACATTAACATTAATATAAAAATAAAAAATAATATTAACATTAACATTAATATTAACATTAATATTAATATTAATATTAATATTAACATTAATATTAACATTAAATGGACGGCTGAGAGTGAGGGAGTTTTTAGGGGATTTTCTAAGGGGGGCTTTTGATCTGCTCCCTTTATATATATATATATATATATATATATATATATATATATATATATATATATATATATATATATATATATATATATATATATATAATGAGGTTTCAGAACGGCTCAACAGTGAGCCGTCTGAACCATAATTATATCATGATAAGATCTTGGTTTATTTCATTTTCAAGGACTCCCAAGCACACTGTCACGGACTTAGTGTTTTTGCTAGCATCTCGTCCCGTGCGGCGCACTATCTTTCTTCTCAAAGACTCGTGCAAGCCTTCCCAACCCGCCTTAGCTAGATCGCTAAGAAAACTAGAATAGTGGAGCAAAGATGGACTCGTAAGGATCTCTTTATTAACTTGGAGAATGCTTACAATTTTTAGGTGGTGAGGAACAAATGAGAGCCTCCCCCTTTTATAAGTGCTCATAGAGCAATACAAGGAAAGTCCTGGAAGGAATATTCCAAGGATTATTACTTTCTACCATAACTGGAATGGCATATTCCAGGTTTATTCCCTAGCAACATAAAAGGAAACTTCAAGGGCCTTCCAGAAGCTTCTTGGGCCTCCTAGAACGATCTTGGGCCTTCCGGAGAGATCCACAATCTTCTGGAGCCTTCCGCCATCTTCTAGAATATTCTGGAAGCTTCCCGCATAACCTTGGTCCGCAAAAATGTTATGCAACTGGGCCTCGGATGGGGTGTAACATTTGGGACGTTACATTCTCCTCTACCTAAGGCGTTGACGCCCTCGTCAACCATGCTCGCTGAGAAACGCCTGGATCTCGGCTTCGAACTGATGCAGCGTATCAGCACGTTCCCAGCTAGACTCGCCGTAAGGCAAGCCCTTCCACTGGATGAGGTACTCCACATACGGGGACACGCCTCATCGCCGAATGGTCCTCCTGTCCAGCACGGCTTCCACCTCCTTGTCGAAGGAAGTCGTCATGGTCGCCGTCGGTCGCTTCGGAACTCCTCGCTGGGGATCCTCCAAGTCTGCATGGTACGGCTTCAAGCAACTTGCATGGAAGACTGGATGAATCTTCAGCTTGGCAGGGAGTTCAAGCTTGTAGGCCACCTTGCCTACCTTCTTGAGCACGGGGAAGGGGCCTTTATACTTCCGGATTAGTCCTTTGTGCACCTTGCAGAACACTTTGAACTATTGTGGTTGTAGCTTCACCAGCACCATGTCCCCCTCCTTGTACTCAACCGGCCTTCGCTTCGCGTCGGCCCACTTCTTCATCTTCCTCACGACCTTCTCCAGAAATGCCTTGGCCATGTCCGCCTTTGCCTTGAAATCTGAAGTGAACTGGTTGGCCGCGGGGCTTCTACTCGAGGACCCCGCACTCAGCGTTTGCGGGGCAAGCGGTTGGCGACCCATCACCAACTCGAATGGACTGTTGTACGACGACTCGCTCCGTTGAAGATTGTAGCAGAACTGAGCGACGTCGAGGTGATGCACCCAATCCCTCTGGTTGGCACTCACAAAGTGCCGCAAGTACTCCTCGAGTAGCGAGTTGACCCGCTCGGTCTGTCCGTCCGTCTGCGGGTGGAAACTGGTCAAGAAGTGTAAGTCCGTCCCAAAGATTTTGAACACTTCCGTCCAGAACTTTCCTGTGAAGTGGGGGTCTCGGTCACTGACAATGTTGACCGGGATGCCCCAGAACTTCACCACATGGCTGATGAACAGTCGCGCGGCCTCCTCTGCTGTGCAGTCCGTCGAAGCAGCAATAAAGGTTGCGTACTTTGAGAACCGGTCCACCACCACGAGAATGGACCCAAGCACCCCCACTTTCGGCAGGACGGAGATGAAGTCCATCGAAATGCTCTCCCACGGCCGACTCGGCAAGGGAAGAGGCTCCAGCAGGCTCCCGGGCTTCTGATGATCCACCTTGTCCTGTTGGCACACAAGACAAGTGTGAACATAGTCCTCCACACCCTCGCGCATGCGAGGCCAGTAGTATGCGGCCTCCAGTAGCGCCAAGGTTCGCTTCTGCCCCGGATGTCCAGCCCACTTCATGTCATGACACTCCTTGAGCAGCTGTCTCCGCAAGCCACTCCACCTAGGCACGACCACCCTGTCGTCCTTGGTGTAGAGACGTCCGTCTTTCAGCTAGAACCTTCTCGTCTTGCCCTCCTTGGCAAGCTTCACTATGGCCAGTATTAGTGGGTCCTCCATGATTCCCACTCGAACACGGTCCAGAATGTCCCCCTTGAGCAAGCACACAGATGCGAGCTCAGCCTTCCTGCTAAGCGCATCGGCCACCTGATTTTCTTTGCCGAGTTTGTACTGCAACACCATGTCGAACTCGGCTAGAAAATCTTGCCATCTCGTCTGCTTCGGAGATAGCTTCTTCTGGGACTGGAAGTAGCTCGTGGCAACATTGTTCGTCATGACCACGAACTTGGTGCCGAGAAGGTAGTGCCGCCATGTCCTCAAGCTATGCACGACTGCGGTCATCTCCTTCTCCTGCACCGTGTAGCGCCGCTCAGTGTCATTCAGTTTGCGGCTCTCGAACGCGATGGGGTGTCCTTCCTGCACCAACACCCCACCGATGGCGAAGTCGGACGCGTCCGTGTGTACTTCGAACGCCTTGGAGTAGTCCGGTAGAGACAAGACCGGCTCCTCCGTCACAGTCCGCTTCAGTGCCTCGAATGCCTCCTCGCATCGGGGCGTCCAGCTCCACGCCCGATCCTTCCGCAGCAGATCGGTCAGAGGCGCTGCGATGGCAGAATATCCTCGGATGAACCGCCGGTAGTAGTTCGCCAAGCCAAGGAACGATCGCAGCTCCGTCGTCTTGGTGGGAGCCTCCCACTCCCGTATGGACTGGACCTTTGCGCCGTCCATCCATATCTTGCCATGCCCGATCCAGTGCCCCAAGAACGATACCTCTTCTTGTGCGAATGAGCACTTCTCCCGCTTGAAGAAGAGTTCGTTCTCCCTTAGCACCTGGAAGACAGTCTTCAAATGCTCGATGTGTTCCTCCATCGTGTTTGAGTACACGACGATGTCGTCGAGGTAGACCACGACGAACCGATCCAGGTAGGGATGAAAGAGCTTGTTCATCAAAGTACAAAAAGTCGCAGGAGCATTTGTTAGACCAAAAGGCATAACCATAAACTCATATGCGCTATACCTCGTCACGCATGCCGTCTTAGCCTCGTCGCCCTCCGCAATCCGGACTTGATAATACCCCGAGCACAGATCAAGCTTGGAAAAGTATCTCGCGCCTCCCAATTGGTCGAACAAGTCCGCCACCAACGGGATGGGATATTTGTTCTTGACGGTTACCTTATTTAGTGCACGATAGTCGATGCACAAACGAAGGCTTCCGTCCTTCTTCTTCTGGAACAGCACCGGTGCACCATACGGGACCTTTGACGGTCTGATGAATCCCGCGTCCAGCAGCTCCTTGAGTTGCTTCTTCAACTCGTCCAACTCGGGCGGGGCCATACGATATGGAGCCATGGCGGGCGGCTTCGTGTCCGGCTCCAATTCGATGGCATGGTCTACCTCCCTCCGCGAAGGTAGCCTCTTCGGCAACTCCTTCGGTATGACATCCCCGAATTCCACAAGGACGTCATCGATCTCAGGCGGAAGATCCTCCTGCACGGTCGCCTCCTTCGTCTTGAGCACAGCAAGGTAAGTCATCTCTCCGTATCGCATCCCCTTCTTGAGTTGTAATGCGGAGATAGCCTTCCCTTTCGTAAGCTCGCCTCGTGCAGTTGTCACCATGCACGGAGAGCTTTCCTCCATGATCCCGACGACTCATAGAGCAATATAAGGAAAGTCCTGGAAGGAATATTCCAAGGATTATTACTTTCTACCATAACTGGAATGGCATATTCCAGATTTATTCCCTAGCAACATAAAAAGAAACTTCAAGGGCCTTCCAGAAGCTTCTTGGGCCTCCTAGAACGATCTTGGGCCTTCCGGAGAGATCCATAATCTTCTGGAGCCTTCCGCCATCTTCTAGAATGTTCTGGAAGCTTCTCGCATAACCTTGGTCCGCGAAAAGCTTATGCAACTGGGCCTCGGGCGGGGTGTGACATTTGGGACGTTACAACACGTACTAACTATAACTAAAAATGAGATAGATAATAAAAGGCTTGTTGTTTCATAGTATAACATGCCTTATATGCCAATGTAAACCAATCTCAGATATATATTTATCTGACTAAATGCACCAAAATAAGCACCAAAAAAGTTTTGGGAAGTGGTGTTTCTAGTGGCGGACGGGTGAGTAACGCGTAAGAACCTGCCCTTGGGAGGGGAACAACAACTGGAAACGGTTGCTAATACCCCGTAGGCTGAGGAGCAAAAGGAAGAATCCGTCCAAGGAGGGGCTCGCGTTTGATTAGCTCGTTGGTGAGGCAATAGCCTACCAAGGCAATGAGTTTCGATGTATTAGGTGTATCTGTCTTTATGGAAGCTTTAATTTTTGTGCTTATCCCAATTGTTGGTTGGTCCATTTTATTTAACAAAATTAATTATGTAAAAAATTGTTGATTTTTTTTTAAATTTTATTATATATATTCAACTTGGAGAATCGAACTCAATAAAAAAAAATATATACCTCCCACTTTAACCACATGAGTTAGAAGAAATATTTGATTGTAATTGGATATTGTCCTTATTGTACGTATTATAAGTACAAAGCACGTGTATTTACTTATATATATATTTGATTTTATATATATATATATATATATATATAAATATATATATATATATATATATATGAATTTTGAGATGAATGCGGCGCTAGGGTTTTGTCACGCCCCAGAACCAGAATACTGGAGAGCGGGGGAATGACTCAGCCAGCTACGTATTACGGGTAGATGAATACCGTATAATACGATCAATATTGTCTACAAGACGAGGGGGGTGCATACTACATGAAAGTCTCACTATGGTCACTTCACATCTATTGTCTCAATCATTCAAACAAGAAACAAAAATAGAGAACATATAAGATAAAGCAGTAAGGCGTCCCAAACGCTCAGTTAAAATGTTCTTGATATCTGGCTTTACAAAATACAGCCAGATGATGTAGTAAGTATACACAATTGTTAGCAGCTGCAGTCTGACTTAGTTACAATTATGCAAAAATAGGTACAAGACAATCCGACTAACATGTCGGTGCCAAACGGCAAAGTATAAAGTAGATAACAAAACGGGCGGGAAAGTAAGAAACCCACTCGAGTCCTCCTGCGATCATCCCTCTAGTGTTGACCATCTTGGAGGTAGAAGTAAGCTGGATCCTCGGGGACTGGCTCTAAATCTGGCCATGCAAAACCAGAGAGGTTAGACCTCTAATAGCAAGTACCACAAGGAAGCACGATATGAGGAATGAAGCCAGTAATAAGAGAATATGATAATAAATCTCTGCTATCTACTAAGACTCACACAATATTACGACACTTCGAACCAACCTCCCAACCAAACAAGGACAGAAGTTGGCCCGTCATGTCCTGACATTCTGATCATCTCAGTTAAGTAACAGAGTAGGTACAATGCACAAACAAATCAATTTAAACGGCTAGGCAACTACTACGGCTTGCTATTTGTGAGTCCCAAGTTATCCTGGTTTTATGCAATGAGGATTTCTCAGTTCTTACTATGCACAAGCAAGGCTAGTTTACCCAGTCAATCAATTGTGCCATTCATGAATTAGACGAGTCCCAGCGGGACGCCCGTCATTAATATACAATATTCAATAGATAATATAACCAGATACCGCTTCCTGCCCGTGTGACAGATTTGCAGCATCTGTGGGGACCAACCGGCCTGTCGGGCACTACTAGTTCCAAGAGGGCTGCCATGTAAGAACTCGGGAATCCATTCTCTCCATGCAATCATTATTTTATTTAACTTAATAGTCTCTATGTTGAGTGAAGTACCATGCCGTGGATTATGGTCATTCAGAATGAGTACTTTCGTACGGGGTACGATATGCGCAACTCTACAATGATACCAGTGCGGTCAGGTTGTAGGTCTTACATAGCGTAATGCAACAATCAAAACTAACCACGGAGTAATCGTGCCTTGACCATAAAGTACACATGCTTCTTTGGTAAGATAAATAAATAATAGATAAATAGTTAATTAGATTGAAGCATGCATGTGTCTGTATGCCGAGGTTCGGGATTAGCCAGTCGATTACAATAGTTCATAGTTAATATGAACGTGTCTCATTCATTCAATTCAATAAGACGACTAGCCAGTCTCTTAGTTCCAACTAGGAACGCATGATCAATTATTAGTCAAGGTCACAATCATTATCAATGGTGACAAGGCATGAAAGTCAACTAGTATTCAGTGGGGTCGAGTCTACAACTCTCAGGGTTTAATTCCAGTCAATCGGGGTATCTATAACTCAATTCACGACACATGGTACATCCCACGTAACAATCTATATTTAACAGAAATATTAACATATCATGATTATATCAAGTTTATGCAAAAAGGCGTAAGGATATAAAATGGACGTTAAATATCTAATAAAATATCAATATACAGGGCTATAGAGGATCCAGGGTAAGCAGGCTACGCTCATGTCAGCCTACGCTCAAGTCAGCCTACGCTTAAGTCAGCGTACGCTCAGGTCAAGCTACGCTCAAGTCAAGCTAGCGTATGGACTCCATACGACTTTCTTCAAGGCAGCATATGGACTCCATACGATTCCTCACTATCCAAGCCAGCGTACGCAATCATACGCTTCCAAAAGGCAGCGTATGAACTCCATACGACTCCTTACTATCCAAGCTAGCGTACGCAAGTCATACGCTTCCAAAAGGCAGCGTATGAACTCCATACGACTCCTTACTATCCAAGCTAGCGTACGCAAGTCATACGCTTCCAAAAGGCAGCGTATGAACTCCATACGACTCCTTACTATCCAAGCTAGCGTACGCAAGTCATACGCTTCCAAAAGGCAGCGTATGAACTCCATACGACTCCTTACTATCCAAGCTAGCGTACGCAAGTCATACACTTCCAAAAGGCAGCGTATGAACTCCATACGACTCCATACTATCCAAGCTAGCGTATGCAAGTCCATACGACTCCTTACTATCCAAGCTAGCGTACGCAAGTCATACGCTTCCAAAAGGCAGCGTATGAACTCCATACGACTCCTTACTATCCTAGCTAGCGTATGCAAGACATACGCCGCCAAAAGGTAGCGTATGGGTCAGGCTACGCTGCACTAAAGAGCGCACGCAGCTCAGTGACGCAAGCTAAAAAGCTCGCGTACTGCTCACTGTCTTCTCCAAAACAGCAAGAACTCCATGGTTGCACCCAAGGCTTCAAAAGTCCATAACTTGGTCAAAACAAGTCCAAATCCAACTTTTCAAAGGTCAAATTTGGGTAGAATAAAATTCTCTACAACATAGAACCATCAAAACTTGAAAACAAAGAAGTTTAATAGATCAAAACCACCAAAATCTGAAAATAACTAATTTCTAGATCTACTAAAAATAAAACTTCAAAACGAAAAATGCTAAGTTCTAAACTCTCTTAGAATCACAAGGGGAAGAGAAGGAAACCATAAAAATGGATTCTCATGAAGAAGCAAGATGTACTTGCCTATGGGTTTGGTAGGTGGAGAGAGTAATGAGAAAGAAGGAGAAGAGTAATGGTGAAGGAGAGTAATGAAGAGAGAGAAAGAGTTTGGGGGCTTTAAATGGTGATGTGGTGGTAGGTGGGGGTATTGGGTTCATGATGAACCAATTAACTAAACCAAGCCAAGCCGAACCCAAAGTCTAGCTAAAGCAGAGAAATAAAAGCAGAAAGTAAAATGCGGATAATTAATTAGCATAAATTTAAAGGAATTTAAATACAGAATAATACATGATAAATATTAAATAAATATATTTGAGTAGTACATGTATAAAAATACGCATTCTGGGAATGGGGAGTGACAGGTTTCCTTTGCGACACAGCGACCCAGGGGCGGGCACCTCCGGGGCCTCGGGGCCGCCGCACGATCTACATCAAGTTCGGCCAGGACCGGCGATCCTAACGAAGATAGGAGAAGGGATCATTGAGATTGAGCAGGAGAGACATGGACTACAAGGAGAGGATTCGAGAGCAGAGGCAGGGGGGTGGACTACTGTTGACCGTCGACGACGGCCGAAGCCGCAGGGGGGGCACCCCGTCAGAGGGGACCGAAGGAGAGTCAGTCGCCCCGTGCATGGCAACAGCGATATACGCCTAATAGATCCAACAGGGACGGCCGTCAGGCTCCGTTAGGGTTCCATAACATGGGGATGTCGGGAACAGCGATCAAAACGAAGGGTTATGGAGGCAAGCAACAATCGACACAAGCACCAGGAAGGATGATGAAAGGAACAGGAAGGGGCTCGACGACTGCAGATGCGGAGAAAGAATATGGCAAAACCAGGTCGGGGCGGGTCGCAGACTCTTCTCAACGAGCCCAACCGATGCCTCGAAGGGATTGGTGTCTTCCCCCTATGTCATGGGCAGAGATTTGTAAGCCTTCAATGCCACAGGATGGCACGGATTTACAATACATAGAACCTACTATTGTTAATGGAGTTCAGGTGGCCGAGATAACTGAGGATGACATACACGAAACAAGAGAGTACTGGAAAAACACACTTGTCTTATATGTCATGGGAAATCGGCCGTTCTATGGTCAACTGAGGGCGTTCGCCCTACGAGAATGGAGACCAAAGGGTGAGATGGATATTTTCTCAAGAGAAAATGGGTTCTACTTCGTCAAGTTCGGATTGGAGAAGGATCTCAAAAGAATCATCGAAGGGGGACCATGGACTTTTGATGGCAGACTAGTAGTACTCAAACGTTGGAGACCGGAGTCGAATTTCGAAAAGGATAGGCTTACATCAGTTCCAATCTGGATTAGATTGCCTTGGCTCTCACCACAACTTTGGAGCATGCCATCAATCATGAAGATAGCGAGTATGATTGGAAACCCATTGCGGACGGACATACCTACTGCACATAGACAACGGCTATCTTACGCCCGAATATTTGTGGAGATCTCGGTTACAGATGCTCTCCCGAGGAAAGTGAACATAGTTCTCCCAAATGGCAGCTGGATAGAACAAGAAGTAGACTACGAATGGGTTCCCCCATCCTGTACTAATTGTAAGTGCTTCGGGTATACAAGAGGACAATGCTCAATCCCGCTGGAGGAGGACATTATAGAAGGCACACAGAGCGTATTTCCGAGAGACGAGACTATGGAGAACACAGGAGGACAGCATAGTGACCAACACATGGATCCTGTAGGAGAGGAACAAGAAGCACATCTTATGGGCCAAGTTAGAGAGCCTCATGAGTCAATCCAGCAAGGGAGTCTTGATCAGCGCAAGGAGGGAAGCTCGACAGTTCCTCATGGCTCTATCCTGGGCAAAAGACATGGCCCCGAGTCCACTCAAGCTTCCCACGGGGATAACTCATTGGCGCTCGTGTTGGTAGGGGAGGAAAACAGGGAGTACAGAATGCCTCATGTTCAGCAAAATCAAGCACCTTCTACACATATGGACCAGGATCGACCGCCTTCTGTGCAGGAGGACATGTCTCAGGGAGGAAATCAATCCTCGAGTAATAACCGTGCGCAAGTCCTGCCAGGTGGGCAAGATGAGAGGGGCTCATCGAAAGATTACAGGGGTTTGACAACGAAGAATCCAGCATGGCGGAGACGCATAGAGAGCCTATCCGCAGGTCCTTCACAGGGTACGGCAGCGAGTAAATCACACAAGAATAGCACTACACCCCACAATCGTCCTACGGGGAGTAGCGAGGCTCAGAGGGACTCTTCTCGCCAATAACCCATGACGCTCCTTACTTGGAACGTCCGAGGGGCGAACTCAGTAGGGAGATGGAGGGAAATCCTCAATGTGGTTCGTAGTAACAAGTGTTCGTTTGTGTCCATATTAGAAAGTAAAATGAAGTCGAAGGACCGGATTAACGCTCGCACTCCACTGCATTGGTCGAGTGTTCATAATCTGGACGTCTGTGGAGTGGCTCGCATATGGTGTATGTGGGATACTCGCGTATGGAATTGTCAGGTAAAATTCTCCTCCGAACAAATCCTAGTTTTGTTTTTAACTAACAAGGGTGGTTTGGAGTTGGTTATTGGGGTGGTGTATGGACATAATGATCGGAGGCACAGATTCCAACTCTGGAGAGACCTGGTTAGCATCTCGAATCAGGTAGCAGACTCATACCCATTGGTAGTTTATGGGGACTTCAATGCCATGATGAACTCAAATGAGAAAATGGGGGGACGTCAGGTCCCGGCTCCCATACTGGCGGATTTCCAGGACTGTCTCCTAAGATCTAAACTTTACTGTATTAGCCGTACGGGATCTATCTGGTCGTGGAGTAATAGCTCTACCACTAACAGAGTGGTTTGCCAACTGGACCGAGCGTTATGTAACAACAGATGGCTGGATATGTTCCCGAACGTCAAGGCGGAGGGCCTGCAAAGTGGTATGAGCGACCATACTCCGATTATTCTTCGCCTCTTTTCGACGAATCCTCGGAAGCGGGGCCCTTTCAGATATAATAACGCTTGGCCGATAAACGGTGGATACAACGAGGCCGTGGAAGAGGCCTTAGCATCTTCGGTCGAGGGCAATGACCAGTTCATACTGGTTCAGCGCTTGAAGCAGGTCAAAGCGGCTCTGAAGCGCTGGAACAAAAATTGTCCCCCTAGTAATATGCTACTACTGGAGGCGAAACTCAAAGATGTTCAGATCCGGCTCCAAAATGATCCTCTTAACTCGGTGTTCGCGGAAGAGGAAATCAGGCTTCAGGAGGAGGTAAGGCTAGCCCGGTTCCGCGAAGAGATCCATCTCCAGCAACAAGCTAAATATGAGTGGTTGAAGGAGGGTGATCGCTGCTCTAAATTTTTCCATGCTATGATTAAGGCCCGCCTTCATCGGAACTCGCCTCATGTGCTACTCAATAGCAATGGCCTTCTTGCATCTGATGACAGAACTATGGCTCAGGAGGCCATAGCGTTTTATCAAGATTTATACCACCAAGCGGACTATATGGAGGACTTCCCGGACATTGTATGTAAACGGATTGTGACGGAGGAGGGAAATAATATGCTGAGGAAGGACGTCTGCATGGAGGAAATAGAAGAAATAATCAAGAGTGCCGACCCTAATAAATCTCCAGGGCCATATGGCTTCAATGCGGCATTCTACAAGAATCATTGGGAGCTGTTGAAGCATCAGGTGCTTACTGTGGTCCAGGACTTCTTCAGGACAGGCAGACTCCTGAAAGAAATCAATCATACATTCCTGACGCTTATACCCAAGAAGGAGGGGGCTACAGCTCTGGGAGATTTTAGGCTGATTGCATGTTGCAATATGATATATAAAATTATTACACATTTAATGTGTTCCAGAATGCAGGAGATCATGAAAGGTCTGATCCGAAAATCAAGCAGCTTTTATTAAAGGCCGGGCGATTGCGAAAAACTGTCTCCTTGCTCATGAGTTAGTCAGGGACTTCAACAAGGCTGGGGAAGGAAGAGTTGTATCAAATTAGACATCAGAAAGGCGTATGACATGGTTAACAGGAGTTTTGTCTGCCACATGCTGAAGGCTATGGGTTTCGACCAATGGTGGGTAGATAGAGTTAGAGAGTGTATCTCTACTCCCACTTTCTCTATTATTATGAAAGGTATTCCTTGGCGGTTCTTCGGGAGTAACAGAGGATTACGGCAGGGTGACCCGCTTTCCCCGTACCTTTTCACTATAGTTATGGAATATTTTACCTGTTTGATGGACTTTGCCACCTTGCAGCGACATATCACCACCCTCTTCAGGTATGTGGACCCTGTGGTGACACACTTGATCTACGCAGACGACTTACTCGTATTTGTCGAGCCTTCGGAGCAGACCATGAGAGCCCTTCTAGAAGTCTTGGAAGAGTTCGCGTGCCATTCGGGACTGAGATTAAATTCTGATAAGAGCCATATTTACTTCAGCAAAGACTGTCCCAATAAAGAAGGGATAGCGGGGATTTTGTAAGTGGTGATTGGCCAACTCCCCGTTAAATATCTTGGCTTGCTTCTCTCGGTTAATTATACCCGAGATTCTGACTGTCAAGGATTGATTCAGCATATCCAATCTAAACTCGAAGGATGGCAAGCTCAGTTGTTGTCCTTTGGAGGTAGAGTAGACCTCATCCGATCGGTTATTCATGCTATTGCAGGCTTCTGGCTCCAAGTGATCTTTCTTCCTGAGAAAACAATTCAGAAAATTGATCAAATGTGTGCCAATTTCATATGGAAAGGCGGACTACACGGGATTTCTTGGGAGGAGTTGTGCACGTCTAAAGAGGAGGGCGGTATAGGGCTGCGATCCCTCAAGATACTTCGAGACGTGGCCCTCTTAAAAATGGCTTGGACGCTACTTGGAAGTCAGTCCCTTTGGGCGAGATGGACTAGAAATAGGTACTGTTGTACTAATAATTTTTGGATCCAGCAGGTTGACAATAACTTTTCGGTTACGTATAAGAACATTCTCCGCGCTAGGCCCATGTTGAAGGCGAGAATTGCTCGAGTAGTGCATGACGGAGCAACCATGAACCTGTAGTTTGATCCGTGGCTTCAACATAGCAGTTTCGTTGACAGGTGGGGATGGCCGGAGTTTGAAGTGCGCGGGAGAGATGAGCCCTTAGCTGTCATCATCCAAGACAGGAATTGGAGATTGGAGAATAGGCGGTTCTGTCAGCGGGTAGCTGCTGTTATAACTACCATGGAGATACACCCGGAAGAGGCGGCTGATAAATGGGTATGGGAGGATTCGGTAGAGGGGGGTTTCATTACCAAACTATGTTATGAACAGATTCGGCCTCGCCGACCACAAGTGAGCTGGGCGGAGATCATTTGGTACAAGAAGGCAGCGGTGAAGATGAAGTTATGTGCGTACAAAATGATTAGGGATCGGTTATTCACGAAGGAGAGACTTAATAGGTTTGGAATACTTGCGAATGATGTTGCATGTGTTTTATGTAATGGGGGTATTGAGAATAGAGATCATCTATTTTTTCAATGCCCTACTTCTGAATTAGTATGGCAACACAGTTGGATTCAGCTTGGTATAGGCGGTGGTCAGGGTAGAGACACCCTGGATATTGTGGAGGAGATCAGAGGATTGAGAAGGCGTAGTCCAGACGCATACAATAGAGGCCGTCTTCGGCTACTGTAAGCAGTTTGGCATATATGGAGAGAACGGAACCGGCGTATATTTGAGGGGGTAGCCACTACTACTCGTGGGATTATTAATAACATTGAGTCAGATATTCGGAGTTTGGAGGGCTGAGCCTTCATAATTTGTAAATAGTCTTTGTATAGTTGGATTTCGCCCTATTTCTGCAATAAAATTACCCTTTCTTCAATATATATATATATATATATATATATATATATATATATATATATATATATATATATATATACAGTAAAAAAAAGAATTATATAACCAGTAATTTATGGTTGTTGAGAAAGAAACGGGTTGACCTGGCTTTGGATGGAATCCACGAACAAAACCACGCAGATGTCACGTGACGTGCAACTGAATTTGACAATTGTCATCATCTGTATATATACATAAATTTTTATATATGGCAAAGAAATTTGGGATAATTGTAAAAAAAATTAGAAGTTTGTGGTAATTGCATAAGGGAGGAGGGGGCGCCAAATCAACTGGCGCGTGGAGCGCCAATTGACTTGGCGCGCGCTTAGTGAACATGAGCTTGGGTAAAAAAAAATTTAGGATAATTTATAATGTTGAATATAGTTTATCCAAATTATCCATAATAAATTTTAAATATTTTAAATATATTAGATAACAAATAATCATTTTCTTATTATCCAAGATTTATCAGATAATAGTTATTGTATATATTGGATAACAAATAATAAAAATTATCTATATGAATGAAATATTTATAATAACAAATTATCTTTTAGTTATATCTTAAAAAAATTATCAGATAATATTTTTTATTTTTTTTTATAAATTTGATAGCTTAATTATATTTGTCAAATCTAAATTAACAACGAGTTTCAACTAAAATTATGTGTTTGTTCTATTAAAATTATCTATACGAACGAAATATTTATCATAACAAATTAGCTTTTGGTTATATCATAAAAAATATAATATTAATAATAACTATTATCTAATAAATTTATGATATAACTAAAATATAATTTTCTATTATAAATATTTCAGTCATATAGATAATTTAAATTATTTGTTACCTAATATAGATAATAACTATTATCCGATAAATTTTAGATGATAAGAGAATAATCATTTGTTATCTAATATATTTAAAACATATTTTAAATTTATTATGGATAATTTGGACACACTACATTCAACATTATAAATTATCCTAAACTTTTTTAACCGCGGTCCCCGCCAATTCACTTCCACCCTCTTGTACGCGCCAAGCGCCCCCTCCTCCTTCCTGCATTTACTGCAAACTTCTTACTTTTTTTCACAATAACCCGAAACTTTTTTTAAGATATATGAAAATTTCTGGTATATATATAATGTCAATGACTGACTACTACATAAAACTATCATCAACGAAGTGGAAGAGAGGAGACCTTCTCTTCACGTTTCTTTCTTCTTTCCTCCTCCTCCTCCCTCTTGGTAAGCTCATTAACCAACAACCTCTCTCTCTCCCTCTCCTCCAACTATTTCTCTTTCTTTAGTATGTCTTCTCTTCCAATTTTATTGATAATTCATTCCATTGGAAATCTCTCTGTGTGTATATTATATATATATATATATATATATAGTTCTTCCTTCAATATTTCAATATACATTGATTTTCTTTCTTTACATGTGCTAAATTCTAATGGGTTATATAGTTATGGCTTTAATTTCATGCTACAAAAAAATTGCCTTTTTTTTTTTTCTCCTTTCAAGGTACCCCCATTTTGTGACATTTTTTGATTGATTATCATTTCCTTATTGATCAAGATGGATAGTTTCTAACTACGACAAGCTTTAGATCCGCTCACAGAGCGAGTCTGCATTTTTTTTTTTTTTTGTATTACCTATATATTTTAAGTCCTTGTCTGATATATTTGCAATGTCAAAGAACATGTTTTTTTTTTCCTCATTATACAGCTTTTGGCAAAGAATCGTTCTAATATTTGATTAGTTGAGGAATAAGCAAGAGCTGGACCATGGGTCCCTTTTTTCTTTTCTTCCTTTTTTTTTTCTTTCCCTCTGAAGTGATATAAAGCTTACTTAATTTTGTTTTTTTTTTGGTTTTCTTGGTAAAATATCATATCATACGAGGTCTACATTTTTTTACCAGTCTTCCAAAAGTTATAATTCCAAGCTTTCCTTCTATATATTCAAGTCCTAAAGGCTCTCAAGACTTGTTACTTTCCAAGTCTTAAAGTCAAGAATTAACTTTCTCTCCACCCTTTTTTATTTCATTAAACTGAGAATTAGTATAAAAAAAGTAAAAAATAAAGAAAGAAAACTTAATTATTATTATTTTCTTCTTATATATGTGCAGCGAAGCTTGTTATATTGCTAGGATGCAATGAGAACAGAGCACAGAAGAAATCCCAAGGTGAGAAAATTATATTCAGGAATTGAACAAGTATTACTTACATATGTACTCAATACCATTAAATATATATTCAACAATTTGAGTACTCAAATTTCATTTTTTTTTTCCCCAGTCATCTTGGCCCAAAACTGTAGTGAAGAAATGGCTCAACATAAGTAGTGGAGCTGAAGATTTTCATTCAGATTATAAAAGTAAGATTTCTAATAATATTATATAATATTTTTGTCTTTAAAATAGTTTACGGCAATTTTATATGAAATTGTTTATCAATTTATGTTTCATACACGAGCAATAATTGCCTACAAATTACTGTAACGTGTTTCACTAACAATCAATCTAGTATACATGACATCAAGTCATATATATATGTTGCAGTCAACCCTAACTATCGGTGGAGAATTTGGACTCCACGAACAATGTGTAGAATAGAAATGGTTCGTTTATTAATAAGTAAAAATATGCAAAATAGTGTGTTAATTTTGTTTAAATTTTCTTGTGAAAAACAAAGATAAAAAGGCGGGAAGAGTTGGAGGGATACAGGAGAGGAGGAAGAGTTGTTCAGATGGAATGCCAGAAATGGCAGGTATATGTAGTTTCTACTACGTATTATTGCTTCATTGAACTCTTCCTATTCTGGTATTTATTTCTTCTAATTACAAGAGTCTATTTTTCCTTTCCTTTTTAGGTGGGTGGTTGGTCGAGAGAGGTGAAAATCTTAAACCACCCCAATTTGTAACTGGTCCATCTCTTTCCAAAGATAGCCTCAGGTGATACATGAAGCCTTTCTTTCCTTTTGAGAATTTTTTTGTAATTCATACATCCAAAAATATCAAAAATGTGCCACTAATTATCAGTTATTTTCGCACGATACATGACAACCATATGTTACTGTTGTTGGAGTACAAATACAAATTTTGCAAAATGTATTCTGAACACACGATATACAATAGGTTTGACATGTAGATCATATGTCAAACGTATGATTTGACACGTCTATCAGACATATAAACATCCGGAATAATATGTACACACATAGCATAGATATTTAGAAATATATTGCTCTTTTTCTTTCCAATTAAAGTACTTAATTATATATATATATTGGTTTTTTTTTTCTTAATGGGGTGAATGATGGTGTGTAGGGTGTTTGTTGGGACATGGAATGTGGGAGGGAGAGCCCCACATGAGGGCTTAGAGTTGGAGGATTGGCTCAAGAGCATGCCTTTACCAGCTGACATCTATGTATTAGGGTAATGTCTCTCATCATCACCGACTTAATATGTTAAATCTTGATTAATATCATTCATGTATAAGCTTCCATATGTCATCTTCACTTTGCTTAAAATGAATTTTGTGTTCAATCATAGTTTCCATGCGGTCCTTATTTCTTTTAACTCATCTCTCAGTAACCCACACACGCTTGCCAACAACGTAGACACACCGTTGGACGACAATAATTTTTTTTCCAGATTTTGATACTGTAGACTATTCAAATTATAAACTTATTGTCATGCTTTATCCATTAGATCCGATTTATCCTCTTTTACTAACCTCTCTATCGATGCATTTCACTTTTTTTTTAGAATATTGATTTTACATTTTTTGTATTTAGGATATAAAAAACTAGTATGTCCCCACTCGTAACGTACACATCGTTGAGAGTCAATATGACAAAAAAAATTAGCGAGGTCTCGTTTAGAGAAGAAACAACCCCTTAATTAGGGTGGTGCCTAGAAGGAAATGGCCCATGAATTAGACTCACTACGACTAATTCTAGTAGTTTTACTCCTAAAATTTCAATCTAAGCGTTAGTGGAAGGTACGTTGCTATGTTGCTAGTTCCAATGGCATGACCATGCTGGCCTGCGGCCACTGACGTTCAGCCATTGACTCCCTTGTCAGGGGTGGGCCCAAGCTAGTAGGTGAATCGTTGGCTGGCTGTCACGTCGCTGCGGAGGTCACCCCCAAAGCTCGGACCAAATACTCTCTTCTAATCTCATATCAAAATAATATTAACAATTATGATACTTCTCTCTTTTGTGATGTAATATATAGAAGTTTTATTATTGGCCTCTTACTAGTTGTTGTTTAAGTATCTAATCATCTATTCATCACGAGGAAGACGAACATAATGATCATTGGTCGAGATCTTGTAATACAATGTTCCGATCATGATTCAATTATTTGCTTTAGTATGAATTAGGGATTTCATTTTTCAAAAATTACCAACAAAAACAGTTTAACAAAAAATAATAATATTTATTTAAAAATATTATAATAAACTAGTGTTAGCAAAAATAAAAAAAACTGTTTCTGAAAAAAAAAAAAAATCAGTTTTAGCACCTCGTTCAAATTGCACGAGATTGAGCTTGAGATTATTTCTCAGGGATAAATTTTGTTATGTTAATAATTATTTTTCGTACTCATTTTGTTTTTATTACTGAAAATAGTTGTTTAACTTTAAAACGTTTGCAAATTTAGTACGGTAGAAATGAACCGTTGAAAGACGTACATATGGGACTTTCTCTAACCACTGTCCTGTCCCCCATTGACTTTCGTACTTGGTCACTCCTTTCCGCAAATATTTCCTTCTCAAGAGGGCACTTCCGTAATTGCACGCTAACTTTCGTACTTATTTCCGACAGGTTCCAGGAAGTCGTCCCGCTGACCGCCGGCAACGTGCTGGGCGCCGAGAGCAAGCGACCCGCCGACACGTGGGCGTCGTTGATTCGCCGCACGCTTAACAGGCCCGCCGGGTCCGGCAGAAATTACAGGAGCGCCACCGGGCGGGTCAGCTTCTCGGATCTTCTGGCGCTAGCGGATTCCGACCCGAACGAATCATTCACGGATAATTCGTCGGCGGTGGGCAGTGGCGGCGGCGGTTATTGCTTGGCGGTGAGCAAGCAGATGGTGGGGATCTTCCTGAGCGTGTGGGTCCGGACCGGGTTCATGAGTCACGTGACCGGGCTCAAAGTCTCGTGCGTGGGCACGGGCATTATGGGATACATGGGAAATAAGGTTGGTTACTTTTCATACCACACTTTCAGAAACGGTCTAAAACCTCCCCTTGTGAAATTTATGCAAGTTTGTTAATAAAACGTTTGATAGCTTTCTGCAATCACTAGAAATTTTTTGGACTGGCTTAACTATAACTATGATATTCTCAACTATTTAAATTTTCTAACTTAATGTCCTCAACTATTTTAATTTTTTAACTTGATATTTTAATTTTTTTTAACAACTTGATGTCCTGAAATAAAAACAAAAATATTCTCGGACAATCCTCTCCCTTCTTCACCCACCCAGCTATCCTACCACCCCTCCCCCTATCCCTCCCTCCCCCCTCCCCACTGCCCCCTCACCCCCGATGCATCCCCTCCAGGCAGTCCCACGCAGCCACCCACCCCCGATGTCCAAACTCTCCCATTGTCCCCACCGATGCACCTCCTACCGTTGTTGTCGTCGCTGCTACGCATAGAAAAAGAGGGGAGGGGGGCAGCAGGATAGAGGGAAAGGGGAGTAGGGCAGCTGGTGGGGGGGGGGGGGGGGGGGGGGGGGCAGTCGGGACATGGGTGGAGGTGGAGTCATGGAGGGGAGTGTCGGTTGGGAAAGTGATAGTTTCGTCCTTTATTTGTTTTGGATATTAAGTAGAAAATAATTCAATGATTGATGGTATAAAATTGTAATTTTTTTTTTAGATATCGAATTGAAAAACTAAAATAGTTAAGATATTGAGTTGAAATTAAGCCAACCATGTATTCAAGGGCAAAACAATAATTCGAGGTCGGTAAACATAGGATGAACTAAGTGTGGGTTGATTGATATAACAAAAAAATATATATGGAAAAAAAATTGGGTGGCTCGGATGGGTTGGAGTGGAACAAGATAGACTAGGTGTGAGCTAACTCATATGAAAACAAATAAAAACAAAAAACATATGAGAAAAAACGAAAAATTATGGCGTGGGCTTGAGTCTCACCCAACCCCCACACGGTTTCGCCTTTGGGTGTATCAACCGTTAAATTCTTGGACTCCAATGCGGTGGTGTATGAATTTGCCATTTTGGAAATTAGTGTCATACACGCAAGTTAGTGTGACAACTGACAAGTGACAGTTATTTGCAAGTATTAGTGATTTTTTTTAAATTCCACTCATTGTGGCGTAAAGTGTTTTTTTAATCTTTTATAGGCTAATTTGTAATTAAATATTAATAACTTTCATATTTGTGTAACTTGCTATTATAAACTTTCAAAGTTCGTAACTTGTTACTATGAACTTATGAGTTTTCAATTTAATACCATTCACTACCACTATTCTGCAAGTTTGTTTACTTTGCAAGTTAACACCATCAAAGTATCATTAGTTCATAGTATTAACTTGTAAATAAGAAATAGTTCTCTTGAAAGTTTACAATAGAAAAGTTGTTAATTTTGAAAATTCTTGATAAAAAATTACACAAATACGAAAATTCACAATATTTAGATGCAAATTAGCCATATATCTTTTTATAGCGGGGCAATAAATTATTAGTGAGCCAACAAAGGGATGGACGACTTTGCAAATCCTTTCTGCATATGAATGGAGAAATTGGAGTTCACTCGGCTAAAGAATTGATAATAAAATTTTGTTTACTAGTTTTTTTTTTTTTTTTTTTTGGAAGAAGAGAAATAGAATATATATTAATCTATACTACTATATAATGAGAAAAGTAGAAGGTTATCGTAAAAAAAATTGTTCCAAAATTGTTCTCATCTATGTTTATTAATTAAAATTATTTATTAAATTTGGGTAGTTATGTAATTAAGTATAATAGAAGAATAAAAACTAAGGAAGTTATTTTTTTTCTTTTCTCGAGTATTATAAAATACTTGTAAGACACGTGTGTATATATACTAATTATAATTAAAATATGTGTGAACAGGAATCGGTCTCGATTAGCATGACAGTAGGAGGAACGACGACGTTATGTTTCGTTTGCACCCATTTGACGTCGGGAGAGAAGGAAGGCGATGAACTGAGAAGGAACTCCGACGTCGTCGAGATTTTGAAGAAGACTAGATTTCCCAGGAACATGCCGGCTTTCTCGCCGGACACCATTTTAGAGCACGAGTAAGCCACTTAACTAATAATTACTTACTAATTGTAGCTCTACATTTTGACTTACATTTGTGATTATCCTTTTTTTTCCCCCTGTTTTCGAAAATTTTCAGCAACATTATTTGGCTAGGTGATCTTAATTATCGGCTCGCGACTGGCTGCGCAGAAACTCATGATCTGCTTGAGAAGAATGATTGGCAAGCTTTATTGCAGAAAGATCAGGTTAGCAATGCACTCATATTGGTGCTATTTTCTACTCTTTTTCTGTGTGTCCACTATATGTCTGTATCTGATACGTGTCCGATACGATTCGTGTCCTAGATTTTGGGGGTTTTGTGCCATAGTTTGCAGTATCGGCCGATATCGATCGATACTGGTCCATACCGACATTTGGGATCTCTTTTCTAGTCAATTCGACAAAGAGATTAAACGAAAAAGACCAATCAGCAAAGCATAGTAAAGTTGTAAAATTATGTAAAAAACAAAACTTATCTATTGCAGGTAAATCAATCAGCAATGGTGACTACTATTTTATTCAATTTTAAAACTATCAATAAACAACACAAAAAATACTTAACATTATGTCTGTTCATATAATTTTTTTTTTTTAACATTTTAATAACTTAATAAATATTATTTTCTTTCCGATACCAAAAAATTCGATATTTCGATCTGAAACCACCGATACCACCGATTCTGATACTAATAGAAATGGTCTGATATCAACTCGGCTGTGAACTTTGGTCTGTACTTCCTAGGTCTCTCTTGATATGTTTATTGACCAGTGTACATTTCTTGTCTCTGTGTAAATGCAGTTAAAGATTGAACAGAAAGCCGGCAGAGTATTTGCAGGATGGAAGGAAGGAAACATATATTTCCCTCCGACTTACAAATACCGTGCCGACTCCGACAGTTACGTCGTCGTCGTCAGCCCGTCGAAATCCAAAGAGAAGCGCCGTACTCCAGCCTGGTACTGTGTACTCTCTTTCCATTCTTCTTTTCTGTATTTTTCAGACATACTAATTTTTATTTCTACTGTCACTCTCAACATCACTACAAGTGGTATTTTAAAATTTTAATTTAGTCTAAAGAAAATATTTTATTTTTGCTGAATAATAGTAATCACTTTTTGTATGTATGTCACAATAGTATTGTAGGATTAGATAATTATATCATAAGTTGAAATAAGACCAGGTAAACATATAGACTGAAATAAACAAGAAACAAAAAAATATAGAGAGAGAGAGACTGAAATAAACAAACATGAAAAGAACTATAATAGGACTGAAACAAACAGCCATCGCCCCTAACTTATGTAATTTGTAAAAAATATACTATAACTTTTTAAAATACTTTTAGCATTACCAGTCGCGTCCTAAACTTATGAAAAAGAAATGTGCATATTTTCTTAAACCACTACTCAATCAACATATAAAATCAATGAGTGATAATACTTTCACCGCGGGGATTCCCGTATCTAAAATAAAGTTAGTGCTGGGTGGTGGTATATTTTTCCTTTTTTCATATGAGTCAACCTATACTCTAGTCCACCCTAGTTAATTCCAATTCGAATTTCTGGTTCCGCCCTTAGTCGCATTCATACTTTTACCGTGTAACTTTTTGTATCTAAATTAAAGTTACGTGTCTCATTCGAACTCTGTGACGATCTTCCTGTATCTAAAATAATGTCTATGATGATCTTCTTGTATCTAAAATAAAGTTACGTGTCTCATTCGTACTCTATGACGATCTATGACACTCCGTAGTTTGAATGATCAACTGTTTTGTCATATAATATAATGCAACATATCATTTAATTACTAAACACTTGCAATATTTCATGCAAATATTCTATTTTGTTGAAACTCGAATCATAGAATGGGAATAAATATATCACATTGGTTTTTAATTAAGAGACCCACGTCAATACAATTAGATTATTACAAATTGTAAGAATCTAAGGTTGGGGCAAAGGGGATATCTATTGTCTCTAAAAGCAATATACCAAATACGATTCATTTTCTATAAAAATGTGGATCCAACCAAATGAGGGTGTTATTTTTTAAGATAATCAGTGAGATCCACATTTTTATAGAAGATGAGACATGTTTGGTACACATATTTTGGAAACAGTATATCTGCTCTCGGGACAAAGTTCACAACTATCTATGTATCATCAGATTGACAAAACCCCTTTCCCACTACTTATTGACTCATATCCACATGCAACACAAATTATATAAAGGCAAAATGTAGTAAAATACTGGATTATTGACTCTGGTCTATTAGAGGGACATTGATAATTGCCACTTAATCAAGACCCTTAGCGCTTGATTATGCTAGCAAATTGCTTCAATGTTGTCAGGCCCCGCTCCCGTAGGAGCGATCGTCCTCGCTAAGGCGTGATGCCGCACGAGCCTAGATTGCGCTCGTGCAAGGCGGGTTCCATAACGGCCGATTACAGCGGCTGCGACGGGGTCGTCGCACAGAAGTCCCGTGCAGAGACATTGATTTATAGCAGCGGAATTAAAGAAGAACACAAGTCATTCAAAAGAATCTCTTTTATTGATATTGAATACAAGATTACATCTGTGGGCGCAAGGCCAAATTACAATGTCTCTCGTGCTCACTTTTCTCTCATTTACAAGTCACTCTGCCCTCTCTCATCTCTCAATACAATACTTGAATCCAGCGGAAGCTTCGGAAGGCGATGTCCATACATTATGTCCTGTATAAGTCTTCAATCACCGCGGCCGCAAGCTTCGAATCGCCAAGGAACTCCGTGCCTCGACGCATCCAAGCGAGCTCCGCGCCACGAGCTTCTACCTGTGCCTGCACATGAAACACTGTGTGGGTGTCAGTACCACTGTACTGGTGGAGTGAGCTTCTCGCCCACCCATACAAAACCAACACGTTTTATTTTCTTTGTGCAACATAAACCCTTTTTCGATTGTCTTTCTATTCTTGCCTTAGGATCAGTTTTAGGACCGGCGCCTTAGCGCAACTTGTGTATCGGAACCATCCCGTGCTTGCAATGTCAAGTTAACTCATACTTTGTCTCTAGACCACTCCTCGTGCCAACAACGTTAACCTATCAAGTCGTGTTTGCCTTACGGCCAAAATCAGAGGCGCACTACGCAACAGACTCTATTTCCTTGTCTCTAGTCCTTTCTCGTGCTTGTATTGCCGACGCACCGACTTATACTTGTCTTTCATGCCAAACTCTGGGACGTAACGACTCGGTCGTGCCATACTCGATTCGTGCTTCAATATCTCCGAGGCAGTGCCTCCTTGCTTAGTCTCGCATACACTTGTGTTTTGACAACGCGACCGTGCCTCATAACTCAACGTAACTTCACACAACATGCCCTACGGCCCTTTTTGACTTAACTCGCAACTTAACAGTCGACGCCACATCTCGTGCCGAAGCACGTCGCCTTCGCTGTAGCCAAATCTTAGGCTCAGACATTGTGTCTTTTTTAACTCATACATATTCAACTCAATCCAAAGGCACCTACGCGGATTGCCGCCCGTGCCGACACATCTATATGAATGGTCACTGGCCTATCCAGCCATATTGGACGTAGCCTGGTAGTACGGGACCCTTGCAACGCAAGTAGCGAGCCCCGATGCAAGTCCCTGTCTTACCGATCGCCTAACCAGCGTTGCCTATTACCCAGCTCGGCTACAACCAGTTTCTTCCTAGGCCGAGTCGGTCCCGTGGCCCCGGGGTGCCGCTCGAAGAAACCAACTCTTGTCGACAAGTCGTCCATGACCACGCGCCTACGCTAACTTCTAGACTTAACGTAATGCAAGGTCTTATTATTATTATCATCGTTCCTTTGTTTTACTCTTTCCACTTTTCACACTTCATTCGCAGAGCCCAAACCAGGGTTGCCTCGGCGACTGAACCACAGTCCCGACATATTTTTTTCTCGGCAACTAACCATCGCTCAGACTTAACATTCTTTGAACTCAGGGAACGGCTACTACATAGCCTTCCAACTTAACTTGAACATAACGTGTTTCCTTAAGTATCGACCGACCGTGGCTAACTTTCCACTGAACCAACCATGGCTCGTGCCTCTAAACCGACTCGTGTTCGACGCAACGCTGTCGCCCAAGTCATACTTCATATGACGGGCCTTGGGGTCGTGGGACTATTTATCTTGACAACCGCAGAATGAGCGGGACAACACATAGAATAACTTAGGTCGACCGGCATAACTTTTGCCTAACTCACTCAAGCCTACAACTTAACCCAAGGGACGAGCAAAGGCTACGCCAAGCCTTACGGGACAGGACCGTGCATGCTTTAGCAAGCATTTGTGCGGGCGACGCCTATGACTTAGGCTAACTCTCAACTTTTGCACCGAAGACCAACTTTCCTTCTCCCAAGCCACGGGACGAAGGACCGAGTGTCATTTTCAAAACACGCCGTGCACCAACTCTAATCCGACCGTGGGACGTTTTCCATGTTCTAACATCATTTTGACCCGTCGGAATTATTCCCTTAGCTATGTGGATGCGTAGCTTTTATTATCAAGCCTAACTTGTGCGAGTTGAAAACACGATTTATTTTGTGAAGGCAAAGATGAGGAGAGTTCACCGAAACTACCCCACCTGAGCGATGTCTCCGAGCAAGCCGTTGCAAGGCTAAGGCCGAACGCCGTCGGCGTTTCGATTCCTTCGATTGACTTTGCGGGACGGGACACTACATCATACACCACTCAGAACAAGTCTCGTCCTCGTGACTTTCCTGAAGGCAAGCTATTCTACCATTTCTATGGCCAAGACTTAATCGTACACATTTTGCCTACGCGTTCCTTCGATTCTGAGCCACGCTCGCACTATTATCAATCACTCCTTTAACACGATTTCAAGATCTCGACACACTCCCATCTTTCAAGCCTTGTTTGAACTCGTCGTATCACTTGGCCGGATCGTGCATGCATTCCAAGCGTCCCCAGAATACCTGCATTCAGCCAAGCCGCATGATAGAAAATTTGTCATTCTCACTCGAGTCGCATCGTGCACATACCCAAGCGTCCCTGAATATATGCATGTCAGCCGAGTCTCGTGAGCAGGGTTTCCTATATTCGTGATTCGCACCATCTATCCATTCCAATCCTCAAGATCAATCCTTCGGTTTATAACTCATGAAACAGGGCGTCTCGTCTAACCGCTAGGCCATTTCTTTTCGAGGCTAAGTCAATGTCAGGATTGGAATCATAGTTCCCCAACAATAATGCCAACACTGACCCCAATCCTAGGGTCAAACCAAAGTCGGTAGTACGGGTTTTTTTTTTTTTTTTTACCCAAGCTCGCGTCACTCAGATTTCTAAACATCGAGCACGATCACCTATTCGCATCAATGCGTTCGTTGCGCAGAATTCAAATCCGTTCAATCACCAATTCTAACCAATTCATGTATTCGATCACGAGGTCATCTAGCTCGACAATACGTTGCACCCCAATCTCACGCGAGTCCGATAATCCGCGGTGGTTCATGAATCACCATGCAACGCTCCCGCGGAATAATCATTCTCATCGGGGCGTAACTCTTGTTTGAGTTTAGACTCATTCATTCTCGATACGCGGATTGGACCTACTCAATCCTCAAGTTCAATCGACAAGCACACCAATTCAATCTCGAGTCTATCTTCGCGTCAAACCACAAGTCGAAGCACAAATTGTCGTACCGTGCAAGTTCGACCACTCCCGCTGTATGAATCACCATACCAGCGCTCACGCAGAGTGATCGCCCTAATCGGCGTGACGCATGTGCGAGGCTGGAGTAGCACTCGCATAAGACAAGAACGTCAACATTGTGGTTATCGACAAAGCAAATCCAAACATTCCAGTTTTCATCCAAGCCAAGTTTGATCGTCATTCGTTCAACTTAGAAAATCCTCAAGCCAAGTCTACCTTTTCCTCGACACATTTTTAACATCCCAAGTATAGCATCCAACGGAACAATGACATTTGCACGACCGTCATTCGCCGAGTCAGAGTGCCCCCGAGTTATCGCATATCGATCTTTGATACGCCTCAATACCATCGACGATATGCGTAACCTGACGATCTTCCTTTGCAACCAATTTCGAGTCGTGCGACTGATGTTATTGTCCGAGTTGGATATTCCACAATTTTCTCAATACTCAAGATCAAGTTCAGTCGCTTTTCCTCAAGCCCGTTTCAAAATCGTTATTCAAAACTCAAGTCACATTTCATTTACATCAATCCGATATCGCACGCGCGATCCTCTAAGTTTCCTCGATCTAGACCATTCAATTTCATTCATCGTTCCGAAACATTTTCTAACTCGCGTTGCTCATTCACAAGTTGTCCGAACGAGATGCTCGTTCGGGACATTCGAAGTCACGACCAACTAAGCGTAACGCGTTCTAAAGCTTTGCGCGATCGCATCGCCTCGTCGTCATACTCGTAATCCTCAATATTCACTCGAACAATTTCCAAGTCAAACCATACACCACTCGGATTTAAGCCATACGATCTAGTCCTTAATCATGTTCACGTCATGCGCTAAGATATCCTTCAGATTCGTTCGACGAATCGCTAGCGTAGTCGCTCGCGTCGTACCGACGCACTAAGTCGTTCGTACTATTTTCTCAAAATCCAAATCAATCTTCCGTGTACGCCTAAGCGTTAGTCCGATAGCGTTCCTATCGATAGACACTCTAAGTGTATCTCCGTTCCTGACCGAACGATACTTGATATCGCTCGCAACTCGTTTGCACCAAGGGTCAAGGTGCGCGACGCGAAACACAACTTAGCCAAAAGGCCGTGTGCATAGCCATCCTGTGCGGACTATATCCCGAGTTTGCACGCTCAATTGCTAGGGTCGACGTTGGACTAATTGGGCACGCACGCAACTTGCTAAGGTCGATGTTGGACTATTCGGGCACACGTGCGACTTTGCCAACATTAGCACATATTTTCTATCGAGTCAAGTTTGCAACGTTCGGCACAAAGGCCTTATCGACGCATTTGGCAACGGCCTACCGATGCGTTAAATTGAACGCTTGTACGAGCTTTCGAAAATATTTGGACTTATTGTATGGACATGCCGAGGGACAATCGAGAGAGAGCGTACACTTATTTTCCAACGACGAGCTTTCAAAACTGAGAAATTCGACATGAAGTCCAAGGACGTAAAGCCGTGCTCTGATACCACTATGTCAGGCCCCGCTCCCGTAGGAGCGATCGTCCTCGCTAAGGCGTGATGCCGCACGAGCCTAGATTGCGCTCGTGCAAGACGGGTTCCATAACGGCCGATTACAGCGGCTGCGACGGGGTCGTCGCACAGAAGTCCCGTGCAGAGACATTGATTTATAGCAGCGGAATTAAAGAAGAACACATGAACACAAGTCATTCAAAAGAATCTCTTTTATTGATATTGAATACAAGATTACATCTGTGGGCGCAAGGCCAAATTACAATGTCTCTCGTGCTCACTTTTCTCTCATTTACAAGTCACTCTGCCCTCTCTCATCTCTCAATACAATACTTGAATCCAGCGGAAGCTTCGGAAGGCGATGTCCATACATTATGTCCTGTATAAGTCTTCAATCACCGCGGCCGCAAGCTTCGAATCGCCAAGGAACTCCGTGCCTCGACGCATCCAAGCGAGCTCCGCGCCACGAGCTTCTACCTGTGCCTGCACATGAAACACTGTGTGGGTGTCAGTACCACTGTACTGGTGGAGTGAGCTTCTCGCCCACCCATACAAAACCAACACGTTTCATTTTCTTTGTGCAACATAAACCCTTTTTCGATTGTCTTTCTATTCTTGCCTTAGGATCAGTTTTAGGACCGGCGCCTTAGCGCAACTTGTGTATCGGAACCATCCCGTGCTTGCAATGTCAAGTTAACTCATACTTTGTCTCTAGACCACTCCTCGTGCCAACAACGTTAACCTATCAAGTCGTGTTTGCCTTACGGCCAAAATCAGAGGCGCACTACACAACAGACTCTATTTCCTTGCCTCTAGTCCTTTCTCGTGCTTGTATTGCCGACGCACCGACTTATACTTGTCTTTCATGCCAAACTCTGGGACGTAACGACTCGGTCGTGCCATACTCGATTCGTGCTTCAATATCTCCGAGACAGTGCCTCCTTGCTTAGTCTCGCATACACTTGTGTTTTGACAACGCGACCGTGCCTCATAACTCAACGTAACTTCACACAACATGCCCTACGGCCCTTTTTGACTTAACTCGCAACTTAACAGTCGACGCCACATCTCGTGCCGAAGCACGTCGCCTTCGATGTAGCCAAATCTTAGGCTCAGACATTGTGTCTTTTTTAACTCATACATATTCAACTCAATCCAAAGACACCTACGCGGATTGCCGCCCGTGCCGACACATCTATATGAATGGTCACTGGCCTATCCAGCCATATTGGACGTAGCCTGGTAGTACGGGACCCTTGCAACGCAAGTAGCGAGCCCCGATGCAAGTCCCCGTCTTACCGATCGCCTAACCAGCGTTGCCTATTACCCAGCTCGGCTACAACCAGTTTCTTCCTAGGCCGAGTCGGTCCCGTGGCCCCGGGGTGCCGCTCGAAGAAACCAACTCTTGTCGACAAGTCGTCCATGACCACGCGCCTATGCTAACTTCTAGACTTAACGTAATGCAAGGTCTTATTATTATTATCATCGTTCCTTTGTTTTACTCTTTCCACTTTTCATACTTCATTCGCAGAGCCCAAACCAGGGTTGCCTCGGCGACTGAACCACAGTCCCGACATATTTTTTTCTCGGCGACTAACCATCGCTCAGACTTAACATTCTTTGAACTCAGGGAACGGCTACTGCATAGCCTTCCAACTTAACTTGAACATAACGTGTTTCCTTAAGTATCGACCGACCGTGGCTAACTTTCCACTGAACCAACCGTGGCTCGTGCCTCTAAACCGACTCGTGTTCGACGCAACGCTGTCGCCCAAGTCATACTTCATATGACGGGCCTTGGGGTCGTGGGACTATTTATCTTGACAACCGCAGAATGAGCGGGACAACACATAGAATAACTTAGGTCGACCGGCATAACTTTTGCCTAACTCACTCAAGCCTACAACTTAACCCAAGGGACGAGCAAAGGCTACGCCAAGCCTTACGGGACAGGACCGTGCATGCTTTAGCAAGCATTTGTGCGGGCGACGCCTATAACTTAGGCTAACTCTCAACTTTTGCACCGAAGACCAACTTTTCTTCTCCCAAGCCACGGGACGAAGGACCGAGTGTCATTTTCAAAACACGCCGTGCACCAACTCTAATCCGACCGTGGGACGTTTTCCATGTTCTAACATCATTTTGACCCGTCGGGATTATTCCCTTAGCTATGTGGATGCGTAGCTTTTATTATCAAGCCTAACTTGTGCGAGTTGAAAACACGATTTATTTTGTGAAGGCAAAGATGAGGAGAGTTCACCGAAACTATCCCACCTGAGCGATGTCTCCGAGCAAGCCGTTGCAAGGCTAAGGCCGAACGCCGTCGGCGTTTCGATTCCTTCGATTGACTTTGCGGGACGGGGCACTACAAATGTAGTGTTGTTAATTGGAATTAGGTAGCCGGCCTCTTTGTAATCTATTAATAAGCTTACTTAAATAGTTATTGTTCAACAAAGTAAGATATATATATGTCTGCATCTTGGTATAGCTAGCCTAAGGATGGTGATTTAAGTTCATAAATCTAACAAGATGATTTTGACCTTATTTTGCATCACCAATAACTATTGTCTATAACTTTTATGATAAACAAAAGATATAAAAATAAGGATATTACCAAATTTAAGCCGAGGCATATAGCTTGACTAATTCTTGTGCTGTCAGCCATATTACTCACTAACGCTACATCCTGACCGCAGAATCAGGACATTGAGGAAGAAAAGCCTATGTTTGGATGTGAAAGGAAAGAAACACGAAAAGAAAATTATTTGTAAAGGAAATAACAATAGGAGGGAAAATAGTTCTCCCATTCTTTCCAAAATTTATATTTTTCTTCCAATTTTTTGTATTTATTATCAAAATTTAGGACTAAACTATCCTTGTTCAAAGATGTATTCTGACTATATTCTTGGACTTTCCAAACACCGAAAAGTAAAATTGATAGGAATTGCAATTTGAGCAAAGAATTGATTCTCTTTCGTTTCCTTTTTCCTTTATGCGAATAAAAGGAGGCCTAAATTTGTTTATTTTTATTATAACAACTCACGAGTTCTTAACTCGGTTATTAATAACTGTTGGATCACATGCATATGATCTCTTAATTATTTTTCCGGGACTAAAAGGTAAAATATGTACACTTTTAATGTTAAGTAAAATTCACATGTCGTATCCACATTGTAAGTTATTATTTTGAGTTTATGTAGTCGAACTGCAACCTTCATTTTTTTTAACATATCGAATTAGTGGAATGTGAAACTATGATTGGATTGTTGTAATTTAGACGAGTTGTGTTGATGGAGCAGGTGCGACCGCATACTATGGCGGGGGAAGGGGTTGAAGCAGCTGTCGTACGTCAGAGGCGAATCCAGGTTCTCGGACCACCGGCCCGTATCCTCCCTCTTCTCCGTGCGCGTCGCCGCGGACCGCACACTCGTAGCTCGCGACGCAGTCGACAAAGCAGACATTGCGTGCACCGACCGCGACTGCAACTGCGACGAGCCCACGGAGTTGCTGGTGCCTTTCGGCCTAACTGACACACCCTCGGAGTCTGCCAGGTTCTAACTAACAACTGTTGGGAAAACTGAAGTTGGAGAAGTATTTTTTTGGTTTAATGGCTTGTTCTATTCATTTGTTCCTTGTGGCATTCTGTCAAATAGAAAGAAAAAAAAGGAAAAAGAGAGAGGAAATTTTGGTGAGCTGTCTGACATGAAGAGAATAGCTTGGAGATGTGAGCACTTTGTACTTACCGACATTACTTCTGACACAAGTTTTTGAGTTGTTAATAGGTGAGAGTACATTGGTACAAGTTGTTGCTTCCATGTGCGTTTGTTCTTTCGTTTATTTTCTACTGTTTCATTGCTTTGGATCTGTTGCGTGTGTAGTGTGTGATTGTTACAGAGAAGTCATTGGCCATGGTATTAGAATATAAGCACAGGAGGGAGAAGGAACGTAACAAGAATCTGCTTCTTTTATTGGGGGGCAAGCATCCTCTCCCCACCCACTCAATTAAACAACAACAATCACCAAAACCCTTTTTTTTTTCTTTCTCCCTAACCAATATGTAAGTTTGGCATCCCTAGTTTTTGCATGGAAATACAAACCTCCAAATCATTTACTCGAGAAAAGTTTACCTCATGAAGTAGAAAATTTCAACTTTCATATGTCTCATATGGATCGGATCAGCTGTTACTAATTCAGTGTTCCAACCATGTCCCCTCCTCTATAACATGTGAACTATACAGATAAAAATAAATAAACGATCCATATGTTATAGAAGGAAAATATGGTTGGGATACCGAATCAGAAACAGCTAATCCGGTCCCGTCTCGTAGCTCTCTTTCACTATTTATCATTAAGTGTCTAATAAATGACTAATTTTAAATGTTTCTTGACCATTGACATAAAAATTGATGTGAGAAAAGAAACCCATATACACCATCTCATTGCTTATTTGTGTCTAAATTTGATGCGAGGATTTTTAAAGTCATTGGGTATTCTTGTCTTCGTTGATGATTTTAGTAGACGACCTACTTTCAAGCTCTTTGTTAATTTAATACTTTTTGAGACCATTGCTAAGAGCAATACACAAACTGTTAGTAACTGTCACCATTTCTACAGTACTGAACTACCAAAAATTCGGCACTTTTGTGTGAGGATCGCCAATCATGCATATTCAGGACTGTCAAATTTTTTACGGTCTTTAGCAATTCAAGATTATAGAAATTTTACAGTCCCAGGTAGAGCTATCAAAATGGGCTAAGTCCGTTGGACCGGCCCGCCCCGCCCGCCAAAAAGGTGGGTTGGACCGAGCATTTAGGAGCCCGCCAAACAGGCGGGCCTAGGTGGGCTGGCCCGCTAGTAGCCCGTCCCGCGGTGGGCTAGCCCGCGGGCCAAGTGGGTTGGCCCGCCATCTATTTTTTTATAAAATTTTTAATTTTTTTACTTAGCACATATATGAGATATGTATTATAAATGATAAAAATTCTAATTTAATGCAAGTAATGACGTATAAAATATTAAATTTGGTCATTTATTTACATGAATGAAGGTGTTTTAAAGAAATATCTACTATTATAATGTTTCTTGTATTTTACTTGTAATTTGATGCATATGAGAGTGAGTAGAAAATATTATATATATATATATTTTTTTTTCTTTTAAGAAACTAAACAATAATTAAAGAATTTTAAAAAATTAAGCGGGCCGGCCCGCCTAGCCCGCGACCCGCCTAGCCCGCGGCCCGCCGGTGGGTTGGGCTGGGTTGAAATTTTTCCAGCCCGCCAAAATGGTGGGTCGGTCTGCCCCGCCCCGCCAAATGGTGGGTTTGGTGAGTTACGGGCCGGCCCGTCCCGCCGGCCCGTCTTGACAGCTGGCCAAAAAATCTAAAAGATGCACATAAATGCAGAAATGATAACAATAACTAACACTTTACATAGTGCTCTTACCATTGACATTCCTTTTCGTTACTTAAATCAAGCTTAGCGGTACACATCATCTTCAATCAAATCGAGCAATGTTCTTGAAACCCCACAACAAATCAAATGTAAGCTTGGAATCAGTGCCTAGCATAATTGTTATTCCTCCGAATGCACAAATCATTCTCACGCTCTGCATCCTCTGGTTCTGCCTCTAAAATTTTTATTTTAAGGCAAGACACCATGTTAAAATAGATAATCTAAAATTAAGTGGAAGGATGTATGTCTAATTTTTCACCAATATCTTGAAAATTGTGGAAGCAGCTGCCACATTTTAAGAGAATTAGTTTTCAAATTCTCACAAAAGATTGGAATGCAAAAAAGAAAAATAAAACAAAAAACAAAATTAAAATTAAAATTGCTTTTGCTTCTGGTTCTGCCTCTAAAGTTTAGAGGCACAAAAACAAAAGATTGGACATGTCATAACTTAAAACACTAATCTGGTACAAAATTCAGGAAACCAAAAATAATCTAGGTCCAAACTTAAACACTAATCTGGGATATAGGCTCAGATATAATGGAAAAATGAAAACCAAAAACAAAAATGTAGGCTTCAAACTTTCCAATTGAACGTGTCACAACTTAAACACTAATCTAGTACAAATCCAAGGTCCAAACAGATGAGTAAGTTTGACACAAGTGAATTATTTGCAACTCTGCTTGCAGCAATACAAGCCCAATACCGCAAGTATTCATTTCACAGCAATATAACAGTTAAAATTTAAATATGTTTTCCCTCAATAATTGTGAATCAAATTACATTAGAGATTGGAAAAGAAACAAACAGGGCACTACCCTCAGCAAAAAGTGGTCACAAAATGACTGTTAAAAGAATGATAATCTTAAAATACAAGCAGCAAATATAATATAGTTTTTTTATGTTTTATATCGTGACTTTCTTCTATATCAAGCAAATTAGTTCTCCCAAATAAAAGTAAACATCGAACCACGATACATAATTTCACTCAAGAACCACAGCATGCGGATTTCTGGGCACCTTCACCCTCTGCTCCCGGCTGGTCCGGTTTGTTAATCTTAATCGTCTTATCCTACAGCCATAAGACAATAATGACAGTTTAGAAAGGAAACTTTTACGAAGAAAAAAAATTCCTGCGAATTCCTTATGGAAGACTAATTCCCTACCTCAGCTTTGGCGTCAGTATCGGCAAGCCTTTGCTTGATGTCTCTTGCTATTGAAAAGAAAACTTGCTCAACATTTAGATTTGTCTTCGCACTCTGTAACAAAAGTATCCATCATACATCGACAAACTTGCACTTAAAAGAGGATCCATATACAGCAGAAGCAAAGCTTACTGTTTCAAAGAACTTAATGCCATACTCATCAGCCAGAGCTTGTCCTTTTGAGGTAGGCACCGCCTAGAATATTGGATAAGGAACAATTCAATTTCTAAAACGTTTATACAGAAGTATCAGCAATGATCAAAACAAATGTCATTCAATTCCCTACAGAAACAAGCAAGCACAGTTGCACAGGACACCGATAAAGTAAAATAAATCAAAATTGCCAGCGAATCTTGGCAATACATACCCTTTTGCTTTCATCCATGTCGGCCTTGTTGCCAACAAGAATCTTGTTGACATTATCTGAGGCATGCTGTTCAATGTTCCTGATCCAGTTCCTTATGTCTGTGAATGTTATAGCAACAAGCAATATGAGAAACCAAAGCGAAGATGTACTATAACATAAATAGGTTAAGCAAAGCAAGAGATGCTTACTGTTGAATGACGACTCATCAGTGACATCATAAACAAGCAAGATACCCATGGCCCCTCGGTAATAAGCTGCATGAGAAAAAAATTGCGATACACTTATTCCAGAAAATACTACAAGAGCAAGACATTTAATACGGTGTAGCACCAGCTACTAGGATTTGAGCTCAGATTCTAGTTAGGAACCAAATGATGGATTGATGGGAAATCTTACTTGACAATGAACAGTTAAGTGTACAATGCTGACCTATGATTAGGAAACAAATCCGCATTTGGAAACATATTACATGATGAATAATAGAACGTCCAAACCATAAAAATGATCCCATCTATCACTTCATACAACACTGGCTGTAAACTCTTAAGTAAAATAATGTTCCTGTTAATTGGGAACATCATACGCCTCTTTCTACACATTTTCGGAATCTGTAAATCAACCCTAATGACCGAAATGTAACTACAATGGCCTATCATGTATCTTGTATTGCTAGGATAGGATCAAAATCCTCCGGATAACAAATGCATCTTAAGTTTGGAATATTGCAAGGAGAACAAACGTTTATTTACGAAAGATCAGGAGGCAAACGTTATAGATATATAGGCCTACCAGTTGTAATAGTCCGAAAACGCTCCTGCCCAGCCGTATCCCAAATTTGCAGTTTGATTCGTTTGCCATCCAGTTCAATTGTCCTTATCTTAAAATCGATTCTGCACAAATGTCGTACATATGCAATCAGAGACCATTCATAAATAAAATAGGCAAGTCATAGCATAGAACCACAATGGCATCTTGATAGCATATAACATGCAACTCTAGAAGCCAATGGAATCATATTACGAAATTCACTAGAATGCCATGTGCAATCATAACATACCCAATTGTAGTAATAAAACTGGTGGTGAAGGACCCATCTGAGAAACGCAGGAGAAGACAACTCTTGCCAACACCTAAAAGAATGAATACCTCATCAAGAAGCTCAAAAACCAGATTTTATAACAGCAAATGGTGTCCCAATACATTGATGTCCACAGAGATAATGAATGAGTCTGATGTCCATTACTATAACAATATGTATAGATATATTTTAAATCAATATGCATAATTCTAAAACTTTGCAAAGCATAAAATAAAATACAAGAAATAATAGGGGAAAAGGAAAGCAATTTTAATGGAAAAACAAGCGAAGCATAAACTTAGTGAACGTGATGATAATAGGAAAAGAAAGACAAGATTCACGAACTACCATAGTTTTCCTCCCTAGCCTCGATAGGAAACACAGAAAACTGTACAACAGCCTCTTTATGAAAGTGTCCTCCTGCCAACATGTTACCATCCAACTTGTTGAAAAAACATAGCCATTCCAACACTAGATGAACCTACTCCTGATTGGATCAGTGACGTGTTCTGGAGGAAGTTAAGTTCCCTCCTACCCAGGGAAGTACATTAATAATATGAGCTACTTCCTGGAAGCTGATGCCTTGCACCCATATGTCCACATGAAACCTACCATGCTTCACCTGCTTTCAGGAAGGCTCAGTTGTTTGAGAATGAGAGAAAGGATTGTGTGAAAGAATCAGAGTTGAAGCGAAGTATGTCTTGGGCTCTCTATCTATAGGGGTATATATACTTGACAGTCGGCGGCCTTGCCGTCCAACCGGGAGTACTATACAGTGTAGCATATATGTATACACCATAACTGTCTCTAACATTCCCCCTTCAAACTCACGTCACGATGGTAGAACAATGTGAGTTTGACAAGGGAACTAAAAATGAAAAAGAACTACAGACAACAAACAACAATCAACATAAACTAACTCAACTAACCCCACCCTCAAACTCACAAGAATCAACCATCGAGTGTTTCTCAAGTAGAAAAGAGTGCCTCTAAACTGTATGGACCTTCTTTCTGCAATCTGCATATGAGAAGGTAATATGCGGCAGAGTGATCGGCCCAAAGAGAGATTGTTGTCTAATATAGTGACAATCAACTTCTATGAGTTTCGTCCTCTCATGAAACACAGATATTGTAGGCAATTTGAACAGCACTAGTGTTGTCACAATACAAATGAGCAGGAGAAAAAACAATGAGACTCACATCAATAATAAGCTAATGAAGCCAAGTGATCTCAACACTAATAGTAGCCATAGCCCGATACTCGGTCTCAACACTAGATCTGAAACCATATCATGCTTCTTTGATTTTCAGGAAATCAAAAAATTACCAAGAAACACGCAAAACCCAGTAGTGGATCTACGATAAGTAACATCACCAGCCCAATCAGCATTAGAATAAGCACGAAGATTAAAGTACGAAGTAGCCGAGAAGAACAATGACCTAGTGATGGTGCCCCTGATATTTCTACACGTTGTCAGTCAGTTTATTTCTGCGTTCCATACTACACACTATGTTGCTTTGTTGCGGATTCTTCGCTACATGTTGTCAATCAGTTTGTTTCTGCATTCCATACTACACTATGCTGCTTTGTTGCGGTCCTTGCGGATAATAGTGAGATAAACCAACGTGTCAACTAACTATTTGTACGAGACGGATCCAGAAGAGTATTCCTATCATCAAAACCCAACTTGAGATTCAACTCAAGAGTCATAGGTGTCGTGCGAGTATCAATTCAAGTATATCGCCAATGAACTTTTGCTATAGAAGGTATTCCCGAGGAGAATGATCAACCTCCAAACCAAAGAAATAGCAGAGAAGACCAAGATCCTCATCTCAAACTGTGTATGCAATTACAAAACACAACTCAAGTACACATCACACACACCCAATAAACTACAACTCAACACTACATATATAACAACCCAAAGCCTCTCAAACCATACAAATCTCGTACAAACTCCAAACAAACCGTTTAAGAAACAACTCACTCAAATGTTGCAAGTGGGCCTCTCAAACAAACAACACACTCAACAAGGTTGATTGACATGCGGGCCATAAGCAACCGGGTCATGCTCCAACTGGTTCAACGAACCGGTTTGAACCGGTTTTTAAAACATTGGGTGTATTATCTTTATATGTGGTACACTATATTTATCAATATCAAAGGACATGTACCAAAATACTATATATTTGAAGACACCTACCAAAGTTGAAAAGTCAAAGGGATTCACAGCAATTCGCTAAAATTATAGAGTATTAAGGACATGTAGAAAGATTTACATTTATACTAAATAGACGTATTAGGTACATCAGACGATAATCAACAGTCTAAACTTATTTTTTTCAAACAAAATAGATGTCTAGACAACTAAATGAATAACATACAGAAACAGAGAAGGCAACAGATTGCAGCTAGTATGTCGAAAAATAGTACATAACTTGGTCCTCAGCCCTCACCCTCCTTTTGAACCCCCAAAAAATGTAAATTTTGGAGTTGGAGCTGGACTTGAACGCAGTATCACATCATGACATTCTAATTTAAAGAGGTTCGCTAATATTGCATAAACATATAACATATTTAAAATGTAAATTTTGGAGTTGGAGCTGGACTTGAACGTAGTATCACATCATAACATTCTAATTTAAAGAGGTTTGCTAATATTGCATAAACATATAACATATATAATATATTATCTATGACATATTTCAACTTAGAAACAAAAGAACACAAGGAACCTTAAATGGATGCTTCAACCATAATGACCTCATTTGTAGAAGTCGCTAGGCGGGAGTTGGGCAGGCACCGCCTAATTCTAGATGGTCCACCAAAAAGTTGTTCAAAAATTGCTGAAATTGCCCATAAACCCAAAATAACATGGTTGTCAGGCGGGCATTAGGGAGCGCCGGGCGCCTAGCGCCGACTAATCCCAATTTTAGAATAGTGATAAGCCCATTATAAATGTCCGATTGTCAAGTTAATAGTGGAAGATGATGTAAAACAAATAATCAGTATATTACTATTGAAGAAGAGGTATAGTAGAGGTCTTGGTCCATTAAAACATCATTCACTTGGGATGATTAATTAAGAGAAATATTTTATGTGTCATCTGGAATTATCATACATATGCTTGAGCTTGTTAAGATTGAAAACTATTTGGATTTGAATATTTTCTCTGTGCATCAAGCAACTATCACTAAGTATGTAGAGGTATTGAAGCCAAATAAAGATAATCAAAAAGCAAAAGAAAGGAAGAAAAAGTTATGGGCACACTTGCAGATAAATATATACATGTATACATCCAACTTCCACCCCTTGTGTCCTACAACATGTTCAAGAAAAAGTATTGCTCTTACTTTTCTTTTGCACTGTGCTCTCCTAAATAGAGTTAATTGAAGATGTTAAAAGACGATTTCTCTTGACTTTCAAATTGGACATAATAGATTAGGGATGAAAGTTGGTAGGAGATTACTTGTGAAGGCCACTTCTATTAGAAGAAAGAAAGGATCGCCTTCCCGATGTTGCTCACTAAGTATGTAGAGCTATTAGTCTTCTTCATGGTCAGCCTGCTATCTGCTAAATTTTTTTATTTCGTCTTCCAAGAAACCCATTTGATATGGAGGTTATGAGCAGGCTTTCACAACTTGGACAAATAGTACCATATAGTATTAGACCCTAATTTACAACCTTTTTCTCCTCAATCCGTTTTCAACCTCTCATCTTCCTATTCCTTCCCTTATATCAACCCTTTCTGACTCTCACATGTCCCGATGTTGTTACTGAATGTAGAGGCGGCAGCAGCTCTGCTTCCCAAAACTCACGGAGGACCTACAAATGCTAGCAACTCGCTCCTCAGAAGCACATGGGTTGTAGTTCCAAGCAAACGATACCCTGTGAGCTGAATATGGTGACTAAATCTTCAAGAATAGATCCTCCACGCGCTCGCAAAGGAGCTGCTTGACATGAGAACCGGTCCTCATCTGCTCATAGGAGTGCTCGTTGGCAGAGCCGATGTCCTCTCCAACAGAACATAGGATTCACTTGATGCTGTCCAAGACCCACAGACCCACCCCCCCGAAAATAGAGATGATATGATCCTTCCATGAAAGGGAGAGGAATAGGACCAGTGATAGGACAACCAGGATTTGTGCGGATAGGATGGGGGTGATTGAGATTAAGAGTTTTGGAGACGAATAAGGATAGATGTATGTAGGACTTTTCTAATAAAATACAGAATAGTCAAAAATTAGTTGTCTTCCCCTCACGTGACCATTAGGGCTAGCAATATTTAGACGGAAGGTAGATTAGTGCTAAGCAACAAAAAGTTAGAGGTAGCGAAATATTTATAAGTTATGTTCAAAAAAAGTAGCAAGAATTGGATGTACTTTTTTCAATTAAACCAACTTAGGAAATATCAAATATAAAAAATAAAATAAAAATATGAAGTAAAAGATCAAAGTATACAACTGCCTCAATAGTATATCAAAGATTTTAGTATTAACTGAATAAATATCACAGAAATTTGTAACCAAGTGAACTATGTGTGTGAGTGCAGAGAGAGTAATGATTTCATACAAAGCCATATCTGTACTATGGCTGGTCAGATGAAAAGCAGCAATAGAACTGAAACTGGAGAAAGAGATCTTCGGTTCATAGAAAACGGATCCAATCAACTAAGATGTCACATCTTACTTTGCTTCTCTGCTCTAGAGTCCTCTTCTCCTTGACAGACTCCAAACCCTTCACTTCTCCATTACTCTTCCCTGAATTTAGATCATGAGCTCTCTCCCTCTTCTCTATTAGACTTCTCGTTACCTCTCTTTCACAACATTCTCGACGTCTCTCTCTTCCTCCCAGACTGCGAACTTCAAATACTAACAACTGCAAAGTCGTCATTCATTTTCCTCATACCTCAAATCATGTTGAGGCCAGAGTCACCCTAGGATTTACAGTGAATCTACCTCCATTATCTAATTGCCAGAAGCTTGCATTACAAATAATTCCTACAAGGCTACAAGGTTGCGTTGAAGAATGAACAACGTGAATGGAACTGGAACAGTAACATCTAAATATTTGAACAACATGAATCGGACGAAGAAGTCTGGCAGTTGAATCAAATAGCTAAATTCCTATGGATCATCACTGCACTCCACTCCTTTTCTTAAATCATAACCATCCCCCGTGGACTATCGAAGCTTTTGTAATAGTGTTGATCATGTGAATTCTTTTGAGAGATCATGGTGGCATGGATAGTGTTTTTGTCAGATAAAGTGGAGCAGCAGCACATGTAAGATGATGGAAGAGGATGAGGAGAGAAGAGGGGAGAACAGTAGAAGTCATAGAAAAATAGGGGTGGAGATAGAGGAGTGAGTGAGTTTGAGAAAGAGGAAAGGGTGTTGAGCAGGAGCAGGAAACAGAAAAGGGAAGAAGACCATAAAGAAAATAACAGGTTGGAGAAGACAACAAGATGGTCTCAAGGCCTTCAAACACATAGAAGCTTCTACAGGTACCAGCGATCAGCGGCCCAAAATATATTTCAAACTTTCGCTCAAGGGATATGCATATAAATTCTAGATCCCTTGCCCACTTGACTGAGGGTTAAACTGAACTTGGTAAAAACACAGTTTACATTCAAATTTTATGGGCTCGTTTTGACAAACCAAATAAACTGCAGTATTAAATTGTCCTATGACCTTCCTCGTTCAAACACTGTCATGTACAAGCTAATTGCTGTATTGTTTGATGGCATGTTTCAGTATGCAGATTCATGTACTCAACAAATTAAAGAGCTCTGTGTTGCACAAGAAAGGAACATAAAATACACCTTGATCTTCTAAACATTACCGACTGTATTTATATTATTAGGAGATTTTACATTTTCTTTTTCATTTCAGTATACTGTACTAGCCTTTAAGTCTGCTGACAGGCCTATTCGTAACTATTAGGTTCAATAACTTCCAAAAACAGTCGTTTGTAAGCATACATTTCGTAATAACAATCATCTTCAAAGCGGAAAGAGAAAACCGACTATTTAAATGATAAAAGGGAAAACTCAACATCAATCTGCTTTCGAGAAGCCAACTCTTCTCCTCAATTCAAGAATGATAACTATGTAACTTGTAAGTGTTTCTTGCTCAGAAATCTATTACGGGAAATTGGTTTTAGATGGTCAAATGAGGATGACATAAAAAATAGGAATGACACATTCAAAGAAACGTCGAAACAATTGAGCAAAAGCTGCACAAAATATATTGAACCCAAAAGACCCAAACTAAATCCTATGGCCACGTTATTCCTCAAACTAGGTGTTGCCAAAATGACACTTACCCACTTGCACATTTAAATTCATAACTGCCTTACTACGTTGCAAGGATACGATTATGACACAACAAGATCCGCACATGACGACAGGACATCGATTTTAGCGTGTCTTATATCTATATTGGTATGTTTAATCAGTGTCGGTTACATGTCCGACACGACACCAATCCTGGAGCGTCTGGGCCTCCTACCCGTCCTAACACGCATCGTGAACGAGCAATGACATGATTAAACAATATTTATTTCACACTTTTCACATTTGATCTAAAAAAATCCACAGTTTATATTCCACATAAAATACATATATGATCGAGATAAAATCACAAAATGGACCAAAGCATTGCTCGAGTGGGCCATGGCCCCCTTAAATTTTGAAAAAAAAAAATCCATTAATTGTACTAATAAGTTTTTAACTATCGTACACACACGAGTTGGAAACATCAAAGACACTCCAAAAATAAATTACCGTGTCCGTGTCAACGTGTCCGTGCAGCGCCGCGCTCAGTATAGTACCACGATCATAAGGAATGCCCAGCATTCACAACAACAATGATGTGGTGCTTAGATTTGGAGCCAAAATGAATTAAGTTACGGAAGGGGGGATCTAGAACAAATTATTCCACCGGAGCAATCATTGATCACGAGATCCAAACTATTCCTTCAAGATCCCTAAATCGAAACAATTTAACTTTCCAGTCCCAAATCAAATCCATACCGCTGTCGCCGATGAGGAGGAGCTTTATGAGAAAGTCGTAGTCCGCCCGTGCTCTGGCAGGAGTGGCAGCCATGGAGGAGGAGGAAGAAGAAGAATCAACAACAACAACAACAACAGAGAGACCCCTGAAATTTGTCAAATTTACAGATCCGTCCCCTGCGGAGACGAGGTGAGGGATGAGATGGGGGGCGATTTGCAAAATTTGGGATTTGTTGGGGACGGGAGCGCCCGCTGGAGAGGAAGAGGAGGAAAGAATAGAAAATGAGATGGAGGTGAACTTACCGGTAGAGTGGTGTGGTCCTCTGCGGACTCTTTCTCCTCCAAAATTTTGTAGTTTATGGGAACTCGCTCCTCTCTTTCACAACAGGGGATTGGAGACAGCACGGGGAAGACTAATTCAATTTCAAGCATAGTCATTTTAGATTTGTTAATTATAGTTTGTGTTTTTGTCATCATTTTTATTCAACACAATATTTTAATAAATGTCAATTTGGATTATTTCATCCATACATTCATAGTCTCTAAGCCATTGGTAGTGCGCTGGGTAGTTTTTGGTTTTTGGCCACGGTTCCGACTTTAACAAATTCATAGATTAAATTTTTTTATATATATATTAATCCATGATTTTTTTTTTCTTTTTTTTTTCCCCAACAAATGGCGAAATGCATGAACATATTTTCAAATCTATCATTCATTTTGGGTTTGGATGATCTAGTCCAAGGAGCATTTTAAAAATTGACGTTGGAACAAATTTTGCTACTTGGTACTTGATGCTCGAAGGTGGAGCATCGTTAAAAGAAATATGAAAATTGGTATGCGACTTTGTACGCTAAGGTAAGTAACTATGACATCACTAAGAAAGATATCAGCGTAAACTATAGTATTACTAAATTGTCAATATAAGAGTATTCACAGTGGAGACACTACAAACGCATATTCCATGTAAAATGTTACTTTTAGAATGTCTTCTTGAGCAATGACGGAGCCATAAAAACCTTTTAGGGGGGCTAGGAGGAAAAAAAATAAAATCATGTTATAGCTAAAAATAAAAAATATATACATAATCTAACACAACCAACACTCTATAGGATTCGGACCTCGGCCCTTCCTCATAGCCACTCAACACTCCGCCACTGTTCTTGATATTGACATACAGTGGCACACTCCAAGCAAATATTTCAAATTAGCCTCATCTTCTTCCTTCCTTTTTTCTTCTTTATATTTCCTTCCATGTTCAATAAGAATGGTTAAGTTTGGTGGACCCATAAATTAATGTAGCGGAGCTCGAACATGTTCCAAATTTAGAGCGTCTCTTAGCTTTCTAGCAATTTTCAAATATGAACAAGTGTTCGCTGCAGTCTTCAAGTGCTATAAAATTTGACTAAAGTCAAAATATAGCATTTGAAACTTCTTCCCACTGTGGATGTTCTAAGACCATCTCCAATGGTGATTTCTAAATGGTGATTTCTAAGACCATCTCCAATGGGGGTTTCTATCTTCTCTATTTCCTTGGAAGAAATCCATTTTTGAAAAAACTTCTCCCAATGATGATTTCTATCACCATTTCTATCCTAGGTGGCAATGATGTAGGATGGAAACTTTCTAAGAGGGTTTCTATATGTAGAAACTCTCATAGAAATTCTCCTATCTCTCATGACAATTATTATTGGGTCCCACACCATTAAATTGGTCCTTTTACTATGTGACACATAGGATAGAAATGGAGAACCATTGGAAAGAATTTTTGTATGTCTACAATTTCTATGTAGAAACTCTTCCAACTAGGATAGAAATCTCCTTAAAGTACAATGCCAAATAGGATAAGAACTCAATTTTAGAAATCACCATTGGAGATGGTCTAATACTCGACTTGCAAGTCAGACAGGCGATAGGATGGTAGCCGATGAGGACAGGTTAAAGATGATCATGCCACTAAATCATTGAGACCCTTGGAGCAAACGATTTCATAGATTAAGCTTATCATTATTTTTTATGTGTATAGCCAAATTCATTAGATGGGATGGTGGATCGCCTTATCTCGGTAGGCTTTGTTGTTGGGTATACCAGGGATCCATTAAGAAGGGCTTTATAGTTCTAGGGATGTTTTTACTCTATTAACTTTTCCTTATGGGCTTTTCTTCTTGGACTTTCCATGGGCCTAATGAAGATGGACTTTTAGTTTGTACTTTCTACGAGAAAACGGATCAAGTTGGATCTTTAATGAGTCCAAATAGTGGGAGTGGATTCACATGAGGATAATATAAATTTACTTTTTGTTGTTGTTGTTGTTTTTTTTTGTTTTTTTTGGAGATGCAAGCATATTATAAAGTCGTTATGAGGAATTAATATCATTCTACTACAAGTCTGTAAGGTTGTGATAAATGTAATCAAGCTAATAATTTTCCAGTTCTTCTGCGTCCAAGTGTTTGGCACACCAGGGGGGAGATTCGAGTTGAGGTGACTAGCTGTGAAATGGCTCATATGGAAGAAGAAAAAAAACATAGAGCAAAAAAAATGAGAAATTGATTGGTTGTGGAAGTCAATAGAATCTCCATGTTGAAATGAGGCTAGAAATGGACAGTCAGTCGGGAAGGTAAAGATGAACACGGACAACGACGTTTAAGTACTGCAACTGCGATCTATGACTTTTGAGTCGAGCCCAACATGATCGTACGTAGGGCTGCAAACGAGTCAAGCTTTTGTAAGCTTGAGCTTGGTTTGACTAGAATTAATCGAGCTCAAGCTCAAGCTTGATAAATTTTTTATTTTAGAGCTTGAGTTGGCTCGAGCTTGTTTATATTAAGCTCGAGCTTGGCTTCGTTGAGCTCAAGCTTGGCTTGATAAGCAAGCTTGATTCAAGCTTGATAAACAAGCTTGATAAGCTCAAAATCAAGCTCGTTAAGCTTGATTTCAAGTTCGCTTAACTTTATTTTAAGCTCATTAAGCTCGATTTCAAGCTTAACGAGCTCCATTTCAAATTCGTTATGTTTGAATTCAAGTACATGTAATATTAATAATTTAATTATAAAATTTTAATTAAAAAAGTTCCTTAATATAAATTATTAAGGATATATAAATATATAATATACAAAAATATATATAGAATTAGAATTCAACAAAGAACAAACGAGCTTCTAAACAAGCTACTAAACGTGCTCTTAAACCAGCTTCTAAACAAGCCAGCTCGCAAGCTCTTAAATGAGCCAGCTCGCAAGCTCGTAAACGAGCTAGCTCGTAAGCTCAAACGAGTCGAGTACTTCTAAGTTTGAACTTGGCTCGTTTATTAAACGAGCTCGAAAATGAAGTTGAGCTCAACTTGTTTAGCAAACGAATCGGACTCAAACGAGCTTTTATTGAGTCGAGCTTCGAGCAGCTCGCGAACTACTTGGCTCATTTGCAGCCCTTCTTACCGGACAATCAAAAGATGACAAATTCGTATGGACAACTTAAATAACGGCACAAAAAGGAGCGAAAGTTAGATTCTCTATGTCAAAGCTCCGTGGCTTTAATGCTCATCAAGTACAGACATAACATGTTCTAACTGAATAAATTCGATAAAGAAAATCTTCAATTAGAATAAATATAAAAAAATAATTTAAAAGAGAAGTACAATCGCTCGACCACCACAGCCCTGGTGATTAAGTGACAGACTAACTGAACTCTTAACTCACAATATTGGTGCGGACCACATGGTCGTTCTCCATCACTCGTCAATCTATCCCTCAGTAACAAATGGCCAAAGTGTGATGAACATCGGAGAAGGGATTTGCCGTAGTGGCACATATATATACCGTCAGGGACGGCCTCAGGGTTGGGTTGCTCTAGCTGAAACTAAATTTGGTTGCCTTTTGCTCTTGACTCCAAAAAAAAAATATTAAAAAAATTGACGGAGAGGGGTTAATTGGCAGCGACATCGAAGTCTCATGTTCTGATCACGACAACGTTGAGCTCGAATTTCGAGTCCCTCCCTTTGAGCTACTCGAGACCTTTCTAGTGGGAGCTCAAAATATGGACCTGGTGGATTGCTAGTTCAACAGACGGAGAGAAGTTGAGGTGGACCGCGGAGGCTCTACTGGCAAAGAGGTGGAGGACTTAGAGGTCTGAAAGTTTGTCCTCATCAGAAGGGTTGTCCAAACTTGATGGTTTGTCTGGCTTACCATAGGGCCGGCATGCATATAGGTCCACAGAGAAAGGGTATTGACGGAGTAGTAGGTTCTTTCCTTTCAGAAGACTTGTGCAGGAATTCAAGAATATGGCTGGCTAGCTTTCGTACTTTCAAAATCACATGCCATGCCGGCCAGCGATCACGAGAATGTGTGCTTTCCGGGAATCCCGGCCAGTTATTGGGTTCAGGCGTTTGTCCCACGCAATTCCTTCTCACGCATCCCACATATCTAACGAGCAATTTGTATGTATTATATATATGTGTTTAGGGTTTATTGAATTTCGGCATTAATGATCCGATTATAATTAATATTTTATGTTGTAGTAAATTTTAAGTCTGCATATTTCGCCATTAACTATCATCTATTGTTTTAGAAAGTATGGTAAAAAAAATTGTGCTGGTAAAGTTTAAAATTCTAAAACAATCATTTTGTTTTGTCATAATTTTTTTGGTTGAATTTGTTTGAGTAGCGTAACTCGAATACAAATCGGTACTTTAATGGCATATTTTGGACTTCGCATATTTTTGGCGCAGAAGAAGCAAGGATGCGAAGACCGCGGAACAGCGGTGCAACGTGGTAGTAGTGTCGAAATATGGTTGTCGAGTTGAATGATAAACAATTTTTTGTTGCAATGACCTTTGCGGGAAAGCCAGTAGCTCACGTTGTTTTGAGAGAGATCAAGGTCACTCGGGACCTGTTGCAGTGTTGAATGACCGTCACCTAAGAATGGTTGTGGGGTCCTTCTCGTATGCAAAGTGAAATTCTTGAAAATGAAAGAATACCTAATTTTCAGACCTGATTATAATATTTTAGAGGGCTACTTTTAGAGAGAACATCTTTATAACTGCTAAGCAGCAAATTGACAACATTCTGCATAGCTAACTCACAGGTTTCGTGGAGCTAAGCAGGTGAACCGCTACTAATGGAAATAACCGTCCACGTCGCCTCCTTATCTCGAGAGATCAGACCATCATGGTTTATTATTGGGGTAGATAACAATCACCAACGTGGGTGCTATATATGATATTCCACAAAAGACGCGGGTTCTGAACAATTGTGCAGTCGGTTAGTAGCAACAACTCGAAACCAGCAACACTTAGCGGTGCTGAAGAAACAAGACGCATATAGTGACGAGGAATGAACAATGCAGAATCAACAATAGTTGAGTGAGTTTGAATATAAGATTCCAAAGTTTATATAAAAACGGAAAAGATTTAAGGATACTATATCTAAAAATATATATATTTAATTAAATAGTTTATGTATTTCATTTGGATCTCTCTTCTGGACTATCAAATCACAAAAGCCATGGAAGCTAAGATGACCATTAGCCAGGACCGATCTAGGGGTAAGTTACACAAGACTTCAGATTTGGACAACTTTCGTGTTTTTCTGGGACAACTCTCAAATTCAGTGTGATCCCACAAAAGGTCGAAATCGTAAGTAATCCTTTAGGATTAATCCACGATAAGAATCAATGGACAACAAAGCTAGCTCCGGACAATCCAAACCTGTGGGCCTACCCTACGGTCCCTACCTCCAACCCAACTTTTTTTTTTTTTTTGGGTATGTTTTTTATATGACTCAGTCCTCTTCCGAGTTCACCTCGTTTCCAATTTCTGATTCCACCAGTGACAAAAGCGATAAAATCATAAAAGTCTATAAGCTAATAAAACTAAAAGATAAAAGAACTAGTCCTGTCATCGACACAAACACTTATAATTGCTAGTCCAAATGTATACAAATTACAAAGTGGCAACCAAGAGGAAAAGTGTGAAGTAGAAAACAACAAACAGATGTCAACATTGTGCCGGCGACTCCTAGATTTCTAGGATAATAGTTAATTCTTTTTTTTTTTTTTTAATTTTTAACTTTTTATAGATTGCTAGATATGCATTAACCTACCGTATCAAATAAAATATGAAATTTTTTGAGTGGCACTCCACTTGGATGGCCTATTTGTGCGGTACATCCCACATTATTTGCTATATGTATAAGTAGTCTCACTTTGGACGTTTTTCGTCAGTTTTGACGGTCAGCCGTGTTTGACCCTTAAAAAAGACAAATAGACGAAAATGTCCCTCTTCCTTCCCCCTCATCACCCCGCTGCTGCGGCTGGACGGGGGAGGGGGCGGCAGCGGGGGGGAGCGGGGGGGCGGAGGGGGGCGAGGTCGGGGAGGGGGCGGAGTGGGGCGAGGTCGGGGAGGGGCGGAGGGGGGCGAGGTCGGGGAGGGGGGCGGAGTGGGGCGAGGTCGGGGAGGGGGGCGGAGTGGAGCGAGGTCGGAGAGGGGACGGGCCGAGGTCGGGGAGGGGGGGTCGAACGTCGGGGAAGGGGGCGGGGGCTGTGATGTCAGGAAAGAAGACAATGGGAGGAGGGTTATTTTGGTCCAAATTTTTTTTAATGAAAAGTCCATCCGTCAGAACTGACAGAAAAACGTCCAAAGTGGGGTGACTTATACATATAGCAAATCCAAAGTAGGATAACTTATACATATTACAAACAATGTGGGATGCACCGCATAAATAGACCATCCAAGTGGGGTGCCACTCAAAATTTTTCATAAAATATTGATATGTTGCGGCAGGCCAGTCCTGAGCTTGGATTATTTTATTTATTATTTATTATTTATTTATATTTATATTTTTTGAGATATTTAACGATACAGACGAAATTTTGTACACGCTTTATTAAAAGTCATTTGGGCCTACTTTGTGCAAAACTTATAACATTATTATAAAGGCAAATGTTAAAGGCCACCCCCTTTTTACTAAGGGCCACCAACTAAAAACTTTAAAAAAAATTACAAGTTTGCCATTTTGAAAACACTAAGGGACACTCCGCTCCTGTTAATCGAGGACTGCAGGACTTGCCTGCAGTCAATCTTTTCTCTTTTTTTTTTTTTTATCTACAGTGACTCCAGGGTTTGCCTGCAGTCCAAAGTGAAGACAGGACTGCAGGCAAGGTATGTAGTCCGCCTTCCCCGCGAACGATCCACGGGCTGTGGCGGGGTGTAAGCCCCCTGAATTTCAGGGTTTATTTTTATTTTTTCTGAATGAATTATTATCGATAAATATTTTATTTATTTAATTGTTTCGATCATTAATGTACCTTTCCATGATTTTGATTTCTGGAGCGTCAGGGATACCAATCTCTGTAAACTCTCTTCACGAGTTTTGAAGTAGACAAGATTATCTTCGTTTTGATATATCCTGTCCCACTTGAATTCGTTCCCTTGTGCTCTTTTTGTATCGCGCAAGTTCGGGTCAACTTAGACCGATTAATCGTTGAATAATTATTTCCACTTTTATTTTTGATCGTCGTTTGCACGTTGCCCTGGCTTTTAATTTAGGAGCACCAGACCAGTCATTTTCTCGGAACCAACTTCTCATGAATGATCTACTCGAGACGCTCTCCACCCATGACCTTCGTGTCCCACTCAGACAATCCATTTTGTGCTCCATTTCCTTCGCACAATTTTCGGTTCAATTTAGGACAATTAATTATCTACCGTAAAACCTGATTTATTTTCCAATTTAATTTCGGGACCCGACATCGACCCAATCTAGTCGACCCAAAGTATGGACGCGGCCCATATGAAGTCTACTACCCACATGAAACTTGTGTCCCATTTATTGGAGTCCCCGCATGTTGTTTATTTGTCCATGATTATAAATCTCAATTTTAATTCCATTATTGCACCCGGTCCGATTTTGACTCAACCCGGCTCTACCGAACCCGAACCCAAGCTCCCTGTTGTCCTCTCATGACTGCCCAAATACCTTACATAATTTTCCTATTTTTTTCCATTTTGAAAATATCTTTCTCTCTCCACTTTACAAATATCTATATATATATATATATACATATATATTATATATATATACACACTCTCTTTCCTCCTTAAAACACTCACATACATCACCCCATCCCCATCTCCAGCACAGCTAACCCCCCTCCTTTGGCCGACTTCATCTATCTCTCCCTTTCTTTTTATAATATCACTCTCTCTCTCCCTCTCTATTATATTTATACACACTCTCTCTCTCACTCTTTAAATATTACACACTCACCTCTCCTCTCCAATATACACACAACAGCAGCCATGCTTGGCCGAGCCCCTCTCCTTGCCGACATCACCACCTCACCATCATCTTCTTCTTCTTCTTTTTCACAACCCTCTCCTCCTTCATTATCATCAAACCACCATCACCATACCATCACCAAACCGCCACCACCTCCATCATCCACACGCCACCACCACCGAGCACCACCCTCGTCGTGCCCATGGCCGCCGCCGTGCCGGGCTAGCACCGCCGTCGTGCGTGCGCACGCCTGCACGCAGCAGCAGCCGCGGTGCAGCCTCGCAGCAGCAGCGAGCGCACGACCGCGCGCGCTGTCGCCGCCACCGGCGCTGCCGCGCGGCCAACCGCCACCGCGTGGCCGGCCACCCCTGGCCGGCGAGCCCCGACGAGCTCTCCCGTGGCGCGCGTCGTCTCCTACGACGCGTTGCCGAGGCGATTCGTGCATTTCGCACAAAATCCCGTCGACGCGCGCGCGGGTTGAATCCAGAAATGGAGTTTCGGGACAGCGACTTCGCACACATTTTTCGAGCAATCCGACCGTTGGATCGGTGATTTCTTCGCTCCGTCACAATTTCGGTATATAGCACTTCACTCCCCTCAATTTTTGTCCGTTAATTACGTCGTTTGATACCTCAAAACTGGCCACCAAGTTGACGTTTTAAATTGAACTATTTTTGAACAGTTTCGTGGAGCCGACTTCGTCAGCTCGTAACTTCGCCGTCGCAGCTCCGGTTGACGCGCTACCAGTTCCTGTGGGAAGCTGGTATAACCCTCTTCCTGCCCCCTTTAGATTTCATTTCAGTTTGAGCTTGTTAGGTCGGTCGAATTCGACGCCAAAGTTGGCCGTTCGAATTCTTAGTGTTGCACTTGTAAAATTCCACCTTTGAACCCGGGACTCCGGATTCAATTTCTGACACCACCAGTAGACTCGTGGCGTCGTTCTGGCATATTTTCATATAAAATTTGCTTGATTTGGAGAACGTGGGCCCTAGCACGCATTTCGGTGCAAAGCGGGTCCCACTTTTCGAGCCAACGGGTCACTTTGAGATCGGCTCATCGGAATCCCATTCCGGATATACCGTTGAGTTCGTATCGTCATTCTGGACTCGTTGACATATAATTTGCTGAGTTTTGAAGACATTTGCTCCGGCACGCATTTCCGTGCAAACCGGATACCAAGTGTCCGCGTCAATGTATCATTTTGAGATCGGCACATCGGAATCCTATTTCGGACATACCGTTGGGTTCGTATCGTCATTCTGGATTCGTGGACATATAATTTGCTAGGTTTTGTAGACTTTTATTCCGACACGTTTTTCGGTGCAAAGTGTGTCCAACGACGGACATCATTTTGACCCGAAATTACCGTTTTGCCCCTGTGTCCAAATTGGACTTATGGGTAGGCTATCCTAGCTGATTTGACTGTTCTGGACACGTTGGGGATATTTATTTTATCATCCGACAACATCTGTAGATTTTGATTATGTATTATCCTTAATTTATAATTAATTATTTTTCTAGATATTGTTACTTTCTGGTTTTGAATTTTTATATATATTTTAATTGCTATAAAAATCTTGGAAAAATGGTATTTAAATATTATGTTAATTTAGCTAATTTATTATAATTTTTCTAGCATTTAATAAGTACTTTTGGTATTTTATAAAAATAGGAAAACAGAACTCATTTTCAGTATATTTATGTTTGCTGATTTTTAATAAATATTTATGAAGGTTTATAAATTCCAGAAAAATTAGTATAAATTTCTATAATTAACAATGATTATTTTGGTACTTTATTTTATATATAATTTAGCTTTTTGTCTATCTCAAAAATTGTTGGAACTTAGTGTACAGTTTGATTTAATTATTGAATAATTATGACTTGTAATGTTTTGTGTTCTTTTGAGTTATTGTAGTATTGGACCACCCCCTACACTAGTGTATAGATCCTAGAAAGTTAGTTTGTGTATAGTGGCACTCCATATTAGACTTTTATGCTAGGTCCCCACTTGGCTAGTATCCAGTCAGGAGTCGTGTCACACCACTAGTGTATTATTGAACATAGCTTAGAACTGAGTTTGTATATCATTATTGACAGGATACCGGACATCTATATCTTCGTACTAGTATTCTTGCTTTGCTCGAGGCAAGTATATCTACACACTCATTTACTGTCTTTTAATGCTAGAACATGTATTAACCCTGGTAAAATACTGCTTTCTGAATAACTGCAAGATAAATCTTCACATGTTACATTAATTTGGTCCCTACCATGCTTAGGACAGTTCTTATATCTTCACATGTTTCATACTGGTTCTCGGTACATGTTTCACTATGCTTTATACTGCTCTGAGTATTCACATGTTTTATACTGCTCCCAGTACCTGCTATGTTTATACTGCTCCCAGTATCTCTCACATACTTTATATCGTTCTCGTATCTCCCACATGTTTTTACTGTTCTCGTATCTCTCACATGTTTAAATAACGGGTTAAGGGAAAACTGTTAGTATTGTACGTGAACATGACCCCCTTCTCCGTATGTACTTATCGCGCTCGGTGCCATTCTATATGTGACCTTGCCGTATGTTCTGGCCCCGCGTTTGTGTATGGATATACACCGATGCCGTTATGTGTACGTATGTGTACATCAGAAAATTGATATGTACCGCTGTACATCCTATTCACCTATTGACCGATTCACGTACATACTGCAGTTTTAAACTTTTAAACTATATGTTGTCATTTCTAAAAAGAACCAATTAAACCATGATATGCCATGTTCCCTATGTTACCATGATACTGTGATCCCAGTTGTACCATGAGGCCATGTTTTCCAGTATTTCCTGTTTTATAGACTTATCACACCATGTTTCTTGTTGTACATCTCTTTTATTATATGTTCAGTACTTTAGTTGTAGAGGTTGTACTTGCTCCCGTCCTGACAGGATAACGTTGTAGGTTCACTTTTCAAGGAGGATAATGCTATGTGTTTCATATTGGCACTGATTTTGAGGACCTGGCCTTAGCTCCAGAAGAGGCCCCAGCGGGGAACCTTGCTTAGTCATTTCTATATGTTTTGAGATTGAGACTTTGGTATGTTCTTATATTTGGATACTGGACTTTTTCTCCAGTTAGATACTTTGGTTATGTATTTTTAAGTCTGTGCTCATGTTACCTTCGCTTATAGATGCTGTGTTGTGATGAACTTTAAATGTGATTTTAGAACTGTTAGTAGCTTAGATCATTTATTGTCTATTCTTAGAACAGCTTACTGCGCTTTAACCAAGCGTAGGCTGGACATGGCTCGGCCCGGCCCAACAATTTGGGTAACGGGTCATGACATGGTGTCACCCCCATTTCCTGTATTTCGTATTTGTACTCGTAATTTGATTTGGGCACGTATTTTATTTTCTCGACTTGCGGGATTTTGGTTTTCTCGTATTTCGGGTTTCGGCTTGGCTCGGTTTTAATTGGTTTGGGTTGATTAGGTTTGGTTTAATATGAATTGGTACACTTTAACCTACACTCTACCCTCAACACAACACAACCACCCTCATTATATCCCCACCTAACTTTCTCTCTACTCTTTACTCTCCATTAATTTTCTTCTTCTTCTTCCTTCTTCCACACAACACCACACCATAGGCAAGTGCACCTTGCCATCAAATAAGCACCACTTTTTATTTGTCCATTAGCTAGATTAGGCCATGGAGAACAACTTTAGAACTTGACATTTTGTGATTTGGAGCTTCCATTTTTCTAGATCTAGGTTTTAACCATTTTCGAAAATCCTTGGTTTTGATCTATTAAACTTCAATTTTTGTATGTTTTGATGCTTCCATGAGGAAGAGAATTTGATTTTACTCAAGATAGAACTTTGAAAATCTAGATTTGGTTTTGATTTGGTCAAGTTATGGAGAATTGAAGTTTTGAAGTTCTTGGAGTTCTTCTCGGGTTGGAGAAGCAGCCCTCTCGGCCTGCGCTCTTTAGCGCAAGGCCGATTGTGCAGCTCACCCTTTGGTGAACTGCGCACCTTCCTTCCCGGCCAGCGCCTTTTATTGCGCATAGTCGATTGCGCCCGGCCTCTTGGGCTGGACCGCGCACCTCCCTTGGCGCACTCACCCCTGCGCAGTTGGCCCTGCGCAACCTGACTCCTGCGCAGTCCACCCTCTGTGCAGCTCACCCTGCGCCATCCCCTCCTGCGCAGTCTAACCCCTGCGCAATTTGATCCCGCGCAACCCATCTGCTGCGCCAACCATCTCTGGCGCAGTTGGTACCCTGCGCAGCTCACCCTGCGCAGTTGGCCCCTGGCGCACTTGACTCTTGTACATGGCCTGGTATGACAAGGAACTAGCATAACACGACAGTGACCCGTATTGGTGCACTCCTGACATGACCAACCTGACACGATAGTGGCCCGTCGTGGCGCACTCCTGACAAGTACCCTGACATGATTTATCTTGATAACTTGATAGTGGCCCGTGGCGGCGCACTCTTGACTTGTAACTTGTAACTTATAACTTGACTCGTATAATCAACTTGACACCGTGGGTGCTCCTGCTTGCTTGCTTGTACAATCCACTTGCCTTGTCTTGCATCATGTCTAGGACGTGACTCCCTGGGTACCACGGCCAGAGACTCGCGCTAAATTGGATTAGGCTAATGATTAGATCAAACTAGAACATGGAGAATTTCTAGTCACAGGCAATCTCGTTATCTGGGCGCTTTAATGGACTTGTAGCTTGCCGACGAGTAGAGCACATTTCCAGCACACTGTCATGTGTTGCACCCTCTAAGTCACCTAAGGGTACATTTGTCTCCCGGGCAATGTACCCACCTATAACTCTCAACCCGCGGAAGGATAACTGGATAGTCTGCAGGGCTTAGGACTGGAAATTTTCACTTGCATATTGTTAGTAATTAGGCTTGTGATAACCCTAGTTAGTTAAAGTAGTAAGCCGTAGTACTTGCCTGGCCGATTGTGAATGAATGGTGTCCAGCTCTGTCTAAGTCTTGTCTAGCCCCTGCACCTGGAACTCTTGATCTTGATTGCTTTACTTATTTCTAACGATAAATGGGTAGAGACAGTGAGCTATTCAGGCGAAGGGGTACAATTCCGGTCCTTGTTTGGTTTAAGGATTATAACCTGGCTCCCGGAATGGTTCCACGTCCCTAGTCATTTATCGCCCTGTGTACTTTACTACTTGTACTTTTATTCTTTATGTTCTAATATGCTGGCTTTTGTTCTTATTTGTGGCCTCCTTTGTGGCACTTGCTCTTTCTGGGGTTTGACCCAGCTGGTTTTGTGTGGCCAGATTTCAGAGCAGCTCCCGAAGATCTACCAAGCTTCCAGCCCAATGGTGACAACTAGACGGAACCCGGGCCAAGAGTGAGTTTTCCTTTTGTTTTACCCACTTATATGTAAATTTATTCTTTTGAGGCGTTTAGCCGACGAGCACCTGTTAGCTCGATGCACATTTACTTACTGTCTGCCTACGGGCTGTAAACATGATTAACAAATCCTAGGGTTGATCATGTATGACTGAACTCTTGCTAGTCCTATTATTTTGTACGACTAGCTTCATGATCATCCAATATGTAATATTTGGGACGCCTTATATATATATATTTGATGCTCTAACATCTTGTAACTCTGTTAATTGCTTGAGATTGAGACAATAGGCTTGACCTTAAGAGACTGCTGGCTTGTAGTAAACCCTCATATCTAGACAGCCGTGACCGTATAGTTGAGATGTATTCTATTTCAATATACGTAGCTGGCTATGTCTGCCCCCGCTCTCCAGTATTCTGGTTCTGGGGCGTGACATGGTTTAAGTGGTGGCCCATGCAGGTCTTGTCAATCAAGAAATGTGAGGGTTTACCGAATAGATGTCTCAATCAATATTCGCCGTTGATCTCTGCTCGTATCTTCAAATCCCTGAGATTCTTGACCTGATCACACGCTTGTATCATTGATCTGTCCTGGTCCTTCCTTACTGTTTCCTATGTCGTCTTCTTCAGCGGCATTACTCCCAGACCTGCCAACCAGCCAGAGGAAGCTCAGCAAGCATCCCAGCGCCAGGAATATCAAGCTCAGCACTCTGGAGTAGCCTCCCGAGTTATGCTTCCCGGAGGCTCGGAACCTCCAGTTCAGGCAGCTCCGCCCGTTCAACCAGCTAGACAGGATGAGGGACCTTTGGTAGGGCTTATCAGAGAACTGCTTGCATCCCAAGATCGTCGAGGCGACGCCTTGCACCAGGAAGTTCATGATGCACTAAACCGAGGAGGTCCCCAAGGGAATCAGGCGGCCAACAGTTTCAAGCGCTTGAACCCTCCGTTCTTTGACGGCAGTGAAGATGCGATTGTCGCGGACGCTTGGCTTCAGGATACCGAGGTGGTCCTGGAAGCAGCTAGGACACCTGAAAATGAGAAGGTGGCGGTGGTACGCCTACAGTTGTTAGACTTGGCTCGCGATTGGTGGGCAGCTCAGGCCATGGGATTAGCAGCGCCAGTCACTTGGGCGACGTTCAGAGAGAGGTTCCAGACGAAGTACTTCGATGCGGTGGCACGGTATGACCTGCAGACGAGATTCACCAACTTGAAGCAAGGAGGTAGGACGGTCGATGGCTATGCGACCGAGTTTTCCAGGCTGAGTAGGTTCGCCCCCACTTTGGTGGCGACCAAGTTCGATAGGGCTCAGCGGTTCCAGCAAGGGCTGCACTTAGAGATATTATTGGCTGTGGAGCAGTTCGAGCACCAGACGTTCGATGCAGTGTTGAAGGCAGCAAGGAGACATGAGTATACCTCCCGGAGAATTGTGGACAGGACCGGAGGCAGGAAGCGGTCCCACAACCAGATGCACCAATCTTCAGCTCCAGCCCCGACAGCTAGGGGTATAACCATTGGAACTCCGAGGCGGGCGGCCTCAGTGACGTCGGTTCAGCATTCAACCCCGACGTACCCGCAGCAGCAGAAGCAGAAGCAGTCTTTCGCGGTGGGATGTTCGCATTGCGGGAAGCCGGGCCATGTAGTGGCAGAGTGTCGTAGGGCACAGGGATTATGCCTGGCTTGTGGAGGAGCAGACCACCAGATAGGGACCTGCCCGAATAGGGGAGGTCCATCATCATCCAACCTTTCTAGTTCTTCGGTGAGAGGACCAGCCCCAGTTCCAGTTCAGCAGCAGCAACAGCAGTACCCGAGGCCATTGTTGCCTCAGGCCCAGGCCTTTCAGCAGCAGAACTAGCAGCAGTTCACCCAGGCTCCAGCGCAGAACCGACAGAGGGGTTTCCAGCAGAGAGGACCCGCAGCTAGAGGTCAGGCTATGATGATGACCATGGAAGAAGAAGTTGCACCAGGTGAGGTAGTGGCAGGTACTATTCTCGTCAACACCTTTTCAGCATCTGTATTATTTGATTCTGGTGCATCACATTCATTCATGTTTGCACGATTCGTGACACGGATAGGATTGGAGCCCGAGTCATTATCAGTGAGGCTCAATATACTTACTGGTAATGGTCTTGTGGGAGTAGATCGAGTATTTTCCTCGTGTCGGATCGTAGTTAGCAGTAGAGAGTTCCCCGCTAGGCTCATAGAGTTCCCTATGGCAGACTATGATGTAGTCCTAGGCATGGATTGGTTGAGGAACCATTATGCTAGGATAGACTGCCATATTGGCAGAGTTGTCTTTAGTATTCCCGGAGAGCCAGAGTTTTCATTTTTCAGAGGCACAGTAGAGCCATCTCCTCCAGTATTGCGGATGGCAGTAGCAGCAGTGCAGTTGCCCCGGATAGTTGAAGAGTTTTCAGATGTCTTTCCAGAGGAACTTCCAGGGATGCCGCCAGAACGGGAGATTGAGTTCACCATAGACTTGATTCCCGGGATAGCACCAGTATCAGAGCGAGTCTACAGAATGGCGCCTTCAGAGTTGGAGATTTTGTACAAGATGATTGAAGAACTTAGAACCAAGGGATTCATTCGTGCTAGTGGATCGCCTTGGGGAGCCCCGATGCTTCTTATAAAAAAGAAGGATGGTACGTCCAGGCTATGTGTTGATTATCGTACCTTGAACTCGGTGACAATCAAGAACAGATACCCTCTCCCGAGGATAGATGACTTGTTTGATCAACTCAAGGGGGCTTCGGTTTTCTCGAAGATAGACTTGCGGTCAGGATACCACCAGATCAGAGTCAGAGAGCAGGACATCCCGAAGACGGCGTTCAGATCTAGGTACGGGCATTGGGAGTTTCTAGTTATGCCCTTTGGAGCGACCAATGCGCCGACAGTGTTCATGGACCTCATGAACCGTATTTTCATGCCTTACTTGGATCAGTTTGTGATAGTGTTCCTTGATGACATCCTGGTCTACAGCAAGAGTGAAGCAGAGCACGAGCAGCATCTCAGAGTTGTCCTCCAGATTCTCAGAGAGCACCAGTTGTATGCCAAGTTCAGTAAATGCGAGTTCTGGCTCGATCGCATTTCTTACTTGGGTCACATCATTACCAGAGGAGGAGTGGAAGTGGATCCCCAGAAGATTGTGGCTATCGAGGCATGGCCAGTACCCAGCTCAGTGACAGAAGTTCGCAGCTTTCTTGGATTGGTCGGCTACTACCGGCGGTTCGTCTCTGATTTTGCAAGGATTTCAGCACCGATGACCCAATTGACCCGCAAGGATGTGCCGTTCGTTTGGACAGCAGAATGTCATGAATCATTTGAGAAGTTGAAGCGGGATTTGATAACGGCTCCCATTCTCACCCTTCCAGATGGGACCGGAGGATTTATAGTTTATTGCGACGCTTCAGGCAGAGGATTGGGATGTGTTTTGATGCAGCATGGGAAGGTAATTGCTTATGCGTCGCGTCAACTCCGTGATCATGAGAAGAATTACCCGACCCACGACTTGGAGCTAGCAGCAGTAGTATTTGCACTTAAGTTGTGGAGGCACTACTTGTACGGAGACAGAGTGGAGATATTTACAGATCATAAGAGCCTGAAGTATGTTTTCACCCAGAAGGATCTTAATATGCGACAGAGAAGATGGCTCGAGCTACTTGTGGACTATGATGTGGACTTGCAGTATCACCCAGGGAAGACCAACGTGGTAGCAGATGCGTTGAGCAGGAGAGCCGAAGTCTACCTTCTAACAGCGCAACCAGAGCTATTGGCAGATCTTCAGAAGATGGGAATTGAAGTGGTTCTTCCAACCAGCGTGGCATTGACGGCCAGTCTACAGGTTCATTCCACCATAGTTGAGAGGATCCGGACAGCACAGTTAACAGATTCCAAGATTCAGCGGCTCAGAGCAGAGTGCGAGACAGGAAGAAGGCCAGAGTTATGTATTCATGAGGATGGTACACTTCGATACGGTACGCGTCTTTGTGTACCCAGTGAAGATATCAGACAGGAAGTCATGGCAGAGGCTCACAGTTCGCAGTATTCCATTCACCCAGGCAGCACGAAGATGTACAGAGATATTCGTCAACACTTTTGGTGGAATGGTATGAAGAGGGAGATAGCCAGGTATGTCTCTCGATGTTTGGTTTGCCAACAAGTCAAGGCAGAACATCAGAGGCCAGCTGGACTTCTTCAACCTTTGCCGATCCCAGAATGGAAATGGGAGCACATTACTATAGATTTCGTGACTGGATTACCCAGATCTCCGGCAGGCAGAGATGCTATTTGGGTCATTGTGGACAGGCTTACCAAGGTGGCACACTTTCTTCCATTTAGAGTTGGACAGTCGACGGCGCAGCTAGCAGAGATATATCTCAGGCAGATCGTCAGACTTCACGGAGTGCCAGTCAGCATAGTATCAGACAGGGATACGAGATTCACATCGCACTTCTGGCGCAGTCTTCATCAAAGTTTGGGGACTCGTCTCAAGTTTAGCTCAGCGTATCATCCGCAGACAGATGGGCAGTCAGAGCGTACTATACAAACTCTCGAAGATATGTTGTGGTCGTGTACCCTTGACTTCGGTGGTTCGTGGGAGGATCACCTGCACCTGGTAGAATTCTCGTACAACAATAGTTTCCAGGCCAGTATCCAGATGGCACCCTTCGAGGCTCTGTATGGCAGGAAGTGCAGATCCCCGTTAGCATGGGACGATGTCGGAGAGAGGTATATGCTCGGTCCAGAACTAATTTCTCAGACGGTTGAAGTGGTCAGGAAAGTCAGAGATCACCTCCGAGTTGCTCAGGATCGCCAGCTCCATTGGGCCGATGCTCATTGGCGTCCCTTAGAATTTGCCGTCGGCGACCATGTATTCCTTAGGATCTCGCCCACCCGCGGCGTCATTCGTTTTGGCGTACGGGGAAAGCATAGTCCTAGGTATATAGGGCCGTTCGATATTCTGGAGCGAGTAGGCGATGTGTCCTATCGTCTCGCTCTTCTGCCGTCGCTAAGTGAGGTACATGATGTATTCCATGTATCCCAATTAAGACGGTACATCCCGGACCCGAGCCATATCCTAGATCATTCGGAATTGGTTGTTGGTACCAACATTTCGTATGAGGAGAGGCCCATGTCTATTTTGGACCGGAGAGAAAAGACGTTCAAGAACAAGACTATTAACTTAGTCCGTGTTGCTTGGGGTCATCACTCTCTAGGTGAGTCAACGTGGGAGCGTGAGGACGACATCCGATCGCGATATCCCTACCTGTTTGACTCGTGAGGTATAATGTCTTTCTTATGCCTTACGCTTTTCCTTTCCTTGCTTGCATTGTATGATTGTACGATTGAACTGCTTAGTGTAGCTTGTCTGTGCTTAGCATAGCTTGTCGTGGCAATCTCTAGCTCCTTGATTAAATTCCGAGGACGGAATTCTTTGAAGGTGGGTAGAGTTGTCACCCCCATTTCCTGTATTTCGTATTTGTACTCGTAATTTAATTTGGGCACGTATTTTATTTTCTCGACTTGCGGGATTTTGGTTTTCTCGTATTTCGGGTTTCGGCTTGGCTCGGTTTTAATTGGTTTGGGTTGATTAGGTTTGGTTTAATATGAATTGGTACACTTTAACCTACACTCTACCCTCAACACAACACAACCACCCTCATTATATCCCCTCCTAACTTTCTCTCTCCTCTTTACTCTCCATTAATTTTCTTCTTCTTCTTCCTTCTTCCACACAACACCACACCATAGGCAAGTGCACCTTGCCATCAAATAAGCACCACTTTTTATTTGTCCATTAGCTAGATTAGGCCATAGAGAACAACTTTAGAACTTGACATTTTGTGATTTGGAGCTTCCATTTTTCTAGATCTAGGTTTTAACCATTTTCGAAAATCCTTGGTTTTGATCTATTAAACTTCAATTTTTGTATGTTTTGATGCTTCCATGAGGAAGAGAATTCGATTTTACTCAAGATAGAACTTTGAAAATCTAGATTTGGTTTTGATTTGGTCAAGTTATGGAGAATTGAAGTTTTGAAGTTCTTGGAGTTCTTCTCGGGTTGGAGAAGCAGCCCTCTCGGCCTGCGCTCTTTAGCGCAAGGCCGATTGCGCAGCTCACCCTTTGGTAAACTTCGTACCTTTCTTCTCGGCCAGCGCCTTTCATTGCGCATAGCCGATTGTGCCCGGCCTCTTGGGCTGGACCGCGCACCTCCCTTGGCGCACTCACCCCTGCGCAGTTGGCCCTGCGCAACCTGACTCCTGCGCAGTCCACCCTCTGCGCAGCTCACCCTGCGCCATCCCCTCCTGCGCAGTCTAACCCCTGCACAATTTGATCCCGCGCAACCCATTTGCTGCGCCAACCATCTCTGGCGCAGTTGGTACCCTGCGCAGCTCACCCTGCGCAGTTGGCCCCTGGCACACTTGACTCTTGCGCAATCCAACCCCATGACCCCTTGCACAATATGTCCAATCATGGAGACTTGGTTTTATTCTTCTTTTAGCTTGGCTCTTCTATAGCCCTATATATATTAATATTTTATTAGATGTTTTACGTCCATTTTATATCCTTACGCCTTTTGTTATGAACTTGATTTTACTTAATATGTTTGGAATGACTATTGTACATGGCCTGGTATGACAAGGAACTAGCATAACACGACAGTGACCCGTATTGGTGCACTCCTGACATGACCAACCTGACACGATAGTGGCCCGTCGTGACGCACTCCTGACAAGTACCCTGACATGATTTATCTTGATAACTTGATAGTGGCCCGTGGCGGCGCACTCTTGACTTGTAACTTGTAACTTGACTCGTATAATCAACTTGACACCGTGGGTGCTCCTGCTTGCTTGCTTGTACAATCCACTTGCCTTGTCTTGCATCATGTCTAGGACGTGACTCCCTGGGTACCACGGCCAGGGACTCGCGCTAAATTGGATTAGGCTAATGATTAGATCAAACTAGAACATGGAGAATTCCCAGTCACAGACAATCTCGTTATCTGGGCGCTTTAATGGACTTGTAGCTTGCCGACGAGTAGAGCACATTTCCAGCACACTGTCATGTGTTGCACCCTCTAAGTCACCTAAGGGTACATTTGTCTTCCGGGCAATGTACCCACCTATAACTCTCAACCCGCGGAAGGATAACTGGATAGTCTGCAGGGCTTGGGACTGGAAATTCTCACTTGCATATTGTTAGTAATTAGGCTTGTGATAACCCTAGTTAGTTAAAGTAGTAAGTCGTAGTACTTGCCTGGCTGATTGTGAATGAATGGTGTCCAGCTCTGTCTAAGTCTTGTCTAGCCCCTGCACCTGGAACTCTTGATCTTGATTGCTTTACTTATTTCTAACGATAAATGGGTAGAGACAATGAGCTATTCAGGCGAAGGGGTACAATCCCGGTCCTTGTTTGGTTTAAGGATTGTAACCTGGCTCCCGGAATGGTTCCACGTCCCTAGTCGTTTACCGCCCTGTGTACTTTACTACTTGTACTTTTATTTTTTATGTTCTAATATGCTGGCTTTTGTTCTTATTTGTGGCCTCCTTTGTGGCACTTGCTCTTTCTGGGGTTTGACCCAGCTGGTTTTGTGTGGCCAGATTTCGGAGCAGCTCCCGAAGATCTACCAAGCTTCCAGCCCAATGGTGACAACTAGACGGAACCCGGGCCAAGAGTAGGTTTTCCTTTTGTTTCACCCACTTATATGTAAATTTATTCTTTTGAGGCGTTTAGCCGACGAGCACCTGTTAGCTCGATGCACATTTACTTACTGTCTGCCTACGGGCTGTAAACATGATTAACAAATCCTAGGGTTGATCATGTATGACTGAACTCTTGCTAGTCCTATCATTTTGTACGACTAGCTTCATGATCATCCAATATGTAATATTTGGGACGCCTTATATATATATATTTGATGCTCTAACATCTTGTAACTCTGTTAATTGCTTGAGATTGAGACAATAGGCTTGACCTTAAGAGACTGCTGGCTTGTAGTAAACCCTCATATCTAGACAGCCGTGACCGTATAGTTGAGATGTATTCTATTTCAATATACGTAGCTGGCTATGTCTGCCCCCGCTCTCCAGTATTCTGGTTCTGGGGCGTGACATATGGTTTTTTGGCGGCCCATGCAGGTCCTGACTTAAGTTGTTTGGTTACGTTATTGTACCAAGCATGCCTACAATTCTAGGACAACTTGATAACACTAGAAATAACATTTAGAACACCTAGAGGATTACTAGGATTGCAACATAGGAGAACTCATCACAGCATAGGACCGTTAGCTATAATTAGCCTCTTGTTTGTATTTCAGTGGATCAATTTAGACCAAGTTTGTACCCTTGGGATGACCCCCGAGGATCTCACTCTAATCTCACTCTAATCTTATCTAGAAATCAGTTTCCACTTATTTCCATTTGCTCTTCTTTAAATTCGTTGTTGAATTTAATTTCTGATTTTTGTTGTTAACTTTGATCTTGCATCGTGATAAATTTTGTGGATTGAATTGTGATATATTCTGATAAGGTAAACGTCTGCTTTAGTTATGGAGTTTAGAATTTATCGCAGCCATATTAGCTGGTATGACAAAAACATAGAGCCTGATTTTGGATATACTATCCTATTCATAGAATTTAGATTTTCTTGCAGCCATACCGGTTGGCGTGGTAAGGAATCTAGATGATATGACTATAGGGTGTATACCTTAGTTATAGACTCCCTCGTTTATTGTATATAAGCTTACTGGTAGGGCGAAAATTCTGGCAACATGATTTCAGGAAGACGTATATGGTTATCAGATCATATCTCAGCTTGGTTCACTTCGTTATGATGGATTGAGCAGGAATAAATTCTTATTATCATTCTTCCCCGTCTTGATTAACTCTGTCATATCTACGTCTACAACTAGGATTACAGGTTCTCTAGGACTCTCCAATAGGATTGCTTTCATATTGTCTTTTTGGACATAATTATTTTTGTGTTCCATCTTTCCTATGACTTGACTAAACTCTTTTTCGTTAACCTCTCGGATAATTCTTCTCGTTATGCATCTCTTTGTCTTTGTACCATTCTTGGAGATATTCTAATAAACTTTTATGTCTTGCTTGACCCTTTAATTTGTTTGGACACTGTTATGGATTGCTTGACCCAGTCTTAGGCTTTGTTACCTTCTACTTGATAGACGACCGAAATAGCCAAACCTTGTTAACTGATCATGTAGTATAACTATAAATGTATGGTGTGATTGTGATAAGTACTTTTCCTAGGGATTGGTTAGATTAAGCTTATAGGACAAGTATAAGCGACTGACTATAGTAGACTTGGAAACCATTAAGAACGATTGTATTGGTATTATGACTCGATGATAGGGTATCTAAGATGGATAAATGAGATATTATATTGTTGTGACTAATGGATTGAGGATTAGAATCTTGTGCTTAGCAGTTTGAGGATTTAGCATTTGTAGAATTTTGGTTGGTTATCTATAGCCAATTACATGTGATTAGAGGGTAGATCGATATGTGGATTGATATAGAATAAGTTAGAATGAGTTATCGTATTGCGTACGAGATCGGAAAAATATCAGTTAAAAAGACATAGAACAAGACAAAGACATATGTATATTGGTAATTAATAAATCGGGAGTTTTTGAAATCGAGAATTTATATTCGGAGGACTTGTTGAGTAAAAAGAAAGAGGCTCTATGCCAAGGATAAGAATTGAACGTATAATTTCAAAGAGAAACTGTAGGAAAGGATTGACGATAAATGATGCCAAGGAACTGTGGATTGATGAAATAAGGATACTTAGGATATGATAAGGAAATCCAGTATTTACAATTGAGGTTGAAAATATGGTTGATGATTAAGCATTTTAGGCTTATAGACATACCCAGAGAATGACCTATATTTTAGGGTATACATAAATGTTCATGTTAGTATGGAAGATTTTAAAGGATATATGACATAGTTTATGATAGAAGGACTTTGTTGAACCTGAACCAAAAAGATTGTAAGGAGAAACAGAAGAGATGATTTCAAGGATAGCAGATTGAGTATCGTAGCCATAGCAGCTACGTGTTATAGTTTGACCTATTGGATGATTTTTAATTTCGAGGACAAAATTTTTGTAAGGTGGGTAGGATGTAAGCCCCCTGAATTTTAGGGTTTATTTTTATTTTTTCTGAATGAATTATTATCGATAAATAGTTTATTTATTTAATTGTTTCGATCATTAATGTACCTTTCCATGATTTTGATTTCTGGAGCGTCAGGGATACCAATCTCTGTAAACTCTCTTCACGAGTTTTGAAGTAGACAAGATTATCTTCGTTTTGATATATCCTGTCCCACTTGAATTCGTTCCCTTGTGCTCTTTTTGTATCGCGCAAGTTCGGGTCAACTTAGACCGATTAATCGTTGAATAATTATTCCCACTTTTATTTTTGATCGTCGTTTGCACGTTGCCGTGGCTTTTAATTTAGGAGCACCAGACCAGTGATTTTCTCGGGACCAACTTCTCATGAATGATCTACTCAAGACGCTCTCCACCCATGACCTTCGTGTCCCACTCAGACAATCCATTTTGTGCTCCATTTCCTTCGCACAATTTTCGGTTCAATTTAGGACAATTAATTATCTACCGTAAAACCTGATTTATTTTCCAATTTAATTTCGGGACCCGACATCGACCCAATCTAGTCGACCCAAAGTATGGACGCGGCCCATATGAAGCCTACTACCCACATGAAACTTGTGTCCCATTTATTGGAGTCCCCGCATGTTGTTTATTTGTCCATGATTATAAATCTCAATTTTAATTCCATTATTGCACCCGGTCCGATTTTGACTCAACCCGGCTCTACCGAACCCGCACCCAAGCTCCCTATTGTCCTCTCATGACTGCCCAAATACCTTACATAATTTTTCTATTTTTTTCCACTTTGAAAATATCTTTCTCTCTCCACTTTACAAATATCTATATTTTATATATATATATATATATATATATATATATATATATATATATATATATATATATATATATATATATATATATATTATATATATATACACACTCTCTTTCCTCCTTAAAACACTCACATACATCACCCCATCCCCATCTCCAGCACAGCTAACCCACCCTTTGGCCGACTTCATCTATCTCTCCCTTTCTTTTTATAATATCACTCTCTCTCTCCCTCTCTATTATATTTATACACACTCTCTCTCTCACTCTTTAAATATTACACACTCACCTCTCCTCTCCAATATACACACAGCAGCAGCCATGCTTGGCCGAGCCCCTCTCCTTGCCGACATCACCACCTCACCATCATCATCTTCTTCTTCTTCTTCTTCACAACCCTCTTCTCCTTCATTATCATCAAACCACCATCACCATACCATCACCAAACCGCCACCACCTCCATCATCCACACGCCACCACCACCGAGCACCACCCTCGCCGTGCCCATGGCCGCCGCCGTGCCGGGCTAGCACCGCCGCCGCGCGCGCGCGCGCCTGCACGCAGCAGCAGCCGCGGCGCAGCCTCGCAGCAGCAGCGAGCGCACGACCGTGCGCGCTGTCGCCGCCACCGGTGCTGCCGCGCGGCCAACCGCCACCGCGTGGCCGGCCACCCCTGGCCGGCGAGCCCCGACGAGCTCTCCCGTGGCGCGGGTCATCTCCCACGACGCGTTGCCGAGGCGATTCGTGCATTTCGCACAAAATCCCGTCGACGCGCGCGCGGGTTGAATCCAGAAATGGGGTTTCGGGACAGCGCCTTCGCGCACATTTTTTGGGAAATCCGACCGTTGGATCGGTAATTTCTTCACTCCATCGTAATCTCGGTATATAGCACTTCACTCCCCTCAATTTTTGTCCGTTAATTACGTCGTTTGATACCTCAAAACTGGCCACCAAGTTGACATTTTAAATTAAACTATTTTTGAACAGTTTCATGGAGCCGACTTCGTCAGCTCGTAACTTCGCCGTCGCAGCTCCGGTTGATGCGCTACCAGTTCCTGTGCGAAGCTGGTATAACCCTCTTCCTGCCCCCTTTAGATTTCATTTCAGTTTGAGCTTGTTAGGTCGGTCGAATTCGACGCCAAAGTTGGCCGTTCGAATTCTTAGTGTTGCACTTGTAAAATTCCACTTTTGAACCCGGGACTCCGAATTCAATTTCTGACACCACCAGTAGACTCGTGGCGTCGTTCTGGCATGTTTTCATATAAAATTTGCTTGATTTGGAGAACGTGGGCCCTGGCACGCATTTCGGTGCAAAGCGGGTCCCACTTTTCGAGTCAACGGGTCACTTTGAGATCGGCTCATCGGAATCCCATTCCGGATATACCGTTGAGTTCGTATCGTCATTCTGGACTCGTTGACATATAATTTGCTGAGTTTTGAAGACATTTGCTCCGGCACGCATTTCCGTGCAAATCGGATACCAAGTGTCCGCGTTAACGTATCATTTTGAGATCGGCACATCCGAATCCTATTTCGGACATACCGTTGGGTTCGTATCGTCATTCTGGATTCGTGAACATATAATTTGCTAGGTTTTGTAGACTTCTATTCTGACACGTTTTTCGGTGCAAAGTGTGTCCAACGACGGACATCATTTTGACCCGAAATTACCGGTTTGCCCCTGTGTCCAAATTGGACTTATGGGTAGGCTATCCTAGCTGATTTGACCGTTCTGGACACGTTGGGGATATTTATTTTATCATCCGACAACATCTGTAGATTTTGATTATGTATTATCCTTAATTTATAATTAATTATTTTTCTAGATATTGTTACTTTCTGGTTTTGAATTTTTATATATATTTTAATTACTGTAAAAATCTTGGAAAAATGGTATTTAAATATTATGTTAATTTAGCTAATTTATTATAATTTTTCTAGCATTTAATAAGTACTTTTGGTATTTTATAAAAATAGGAAAACAGAACTCATTTTCAGTATATTTATGTTTGCCGATTTTTAATAAATATTTATGAAGGTTTATAAATTCCAGAAAAATTAGTATAAATTTCTATAATTAACAAGGATTATTTTGGTACTTTATTTTATATATAATTTAGCTTTTTGTCTATCTCAAAAATTGTTGGAACTTAGTGTACAGTTTGATTTAATTATTGAATAATTATGACTTGTAATGTTTTGTGTTCTTTTGAGTTATTGTAGTATTGGACCACCCCCTACACTAGTGTATAGATCCTAGAAAGTTAGTTTGTGTATAGTGGCACTCCACATTAGACTTTTATGCTAGGTCCCCACTTGGCTAGTATCTAGTCAGGAGTCGTGTTACACCACTAGTGTATTATTGAACATAGCTTAGAACTGAGTTTGTATATCATTATTGACAGGATACCGGACATCTATATCTTCGTACTAGTATTCTTGCTTTGTTCGAGGCAAGTATATCTACACACTCATTTACTGTCTTTTAATGCTAGAACATGTATTAACCCTGGTAAAATACTGCTTTCTGAATAACTGCAAGATAAATCTTCACATGTTACATTAATTTGATCCCTACCATGCTTAGGACAGTTCTTATATCTTCACATGTTTCATACTGGTTCTCGGTACATGTTTCACTATGCTTTATACTGCTCTGAGTATTCACATGTTTTATACTGCTTCCAGTACCTGCTATGTTTAGACTGCTCCCAGTACCTGCTATGTTTATACTGCTCCCAGTATCTCTCACATACTTTATATCGTTCTCGTATCCCCTACATGTTTTTACTGTTCTCGTATCTCTCACATGTTTAAATAACGGATTAAGGGAAAACTGTTAGTATTGTACGTGAACATGACCCCCTTCTCCGTATGTACTTACCGCGCTCGGTGCCATTCTATATGTGACCTTGCCGTATGTTCTGGCCCCGCATTTGTGTATGGATATACACCGATGCCGTTATGTGTACGTATGTGTACATCAGAAAATTGATATGTACCGCTGTACATCCTATTCACCTATTGACCGATTCACGTACATACTACAGTTTTAAACTTTTAAACTATATGTTGTCATTTCTAAAAAGAACCAATTAAACCATGATATGCCATGTTCCCTATGTTACCATGATACTGTGATCCCAGTTGTACCATGAGGCCATGTTTTCCAGTATTTCCTGTTTTATAGACTTATCACACCATATTTCTTGTTGTACATCTCTTTTATTATATGTTCAGTACTTTAGTGGTAGAGGTTGTACTTGCTCCTGTCCTGACAGGATAACGTTGTAGGTTTACTTTTCGAGGAGGATAATGCTATGTGTTTCATATTGGCACTGATTTTGAGGACCTGGCCTTAGCTCCAGAAGAGGCCCCAGCGGGTAACCTTGCTTAGTCATTTCCATATGTTTTGAGATTGAGACTTTGGTATGTTCTTATATTTGGATACTGGACTTTGTCTCCAGTTAGATACTTTGGTTATGTATTTTTAAGTCTGTGCTCATGTTACCTTCGCTTATAGATGCTGTGTTGTGATGAACTTTAAATGTGATTTTAGAACTGTTAGTAGCTTAGATCATTTATTGTCTATTCTTAGAACAGCTTACTGCGCTTTAACCAAGCGTAGGCTGGACATGGCTCGGCCCGGCCCAACAATTTGGGTAACGGGTCGTGACACGGGGGAAGGGAGGCGGAGGGTGGGGGCTGCTCATCTTAACCATTCATCATTCATTCATTAGTTGGTTTTTAGAATTAATACTGTCAGAGCAGAAAAAATTAAAATAAATATGGAGGATTGGACGGGAATATGATGAGTCCATTTTGAAAGAGATAAGGAAATTTTACATATTTATATTATATATATATATATATATATATATATATATATATATATATATATATATATATATATATATATATATGTTAAATTATTGAGTCTTTGTTTGCTACCTCCGACCACTGGAAAAGTGCAGCCAAAGAAGCGACTTTCTTCTTCCCATCACATGCGCTTATTACAGGTGAAGATTTCCCATCTTTACTCCCATAAATTAATTGTTGGAGATTTTTTTTTTTTGGGGTCTTTGTAATCATTTCTAATCTTGTGGAGGAGGGGAGGGGATTTTGTGGAGGAGGGAGGAACGAACGGGCAAGGAAGGATTTGGGTTTTGGGTTTTTTTTTTTCTTTTTGTTTTGTTTTGTTTTGTTTTGTTTTGTTTTTTCCCTTTGGTAGCCCTTAGTAAAATGGTTCATTTTAGGTTGTCCTTAGTAAAAATAAGAGTGTAGGATGGTTGTCCTTAGTAGGTTGGTGGCCCTTAGTAAAAATGGGATGGCCTTTAACATTTGCCATTATAAATGGCGTTGCTCGATACACTAATCTTATTTTTTGAGATGTCCGACGAAACGCACGGACCTACTGTCCCAAACGCCTACCATTATTATAAACGATTAAACGGCGTGGCTCGATCCACTATCTTTTTTTTTAGATGTTCGACGATACGTACGGTCCTACTGTCCTAAACTCCTATCATTTTTATAAATGGCGTGGCTCGATCCACTGATCTTATTTTTTTAGATGTCCGACGATACGCACGGGACTTTGTGCACACTGCATTACAAGCCTTTTCGGCCTACTGTTCCAAACTTCTACCATTATTATAAATGGCATCGCTCGATCCACTTAGACCTGTCAATGGATAGTCGAAAATTCGAATCCGGTCCGATTCCGTATCCGAACTTTCGGATATTTTTCAAAATTTCGGATATCGGATTCGGATATCCGAATATTTTTCGGATATTATCCATTTTCGGATACGAATTCGGATATTAAGGTATTCGAATCCGTTAATATCCGATCGGACTTTAAATTACAAATTTCGGATATCGAATTCGGATATCGGATATCCAAAATTTTATATATATTATAGTATAATGTATATGTAATATATATTAATTAATAGAGAAGATTAAAGTATTTTATTCTTAACTAACTTTTACATAAAATAATTATAATATAATTTATATATAATAGTAATATATATTAATTACAATTTACAACAAAAGAAGAAAGGACTCAAATATGTAGAGAAATTAAATTTGGTTTTCGGATATTCGGATAATAACTAAATTTTTAATATTTCGGATTTCGAATATTCGGATACTAGCATTCGAATTTTTTAGCTAATCGGATCGGATATTATCCGATATCCGTTAAACTAGACGAATACGAATTCGGAGTGTCAAAAGAGATATCCGTTCGGATATCGGATCAGATTCGGATATTACAAAAAAAAAATTCGGATACGGATACGGATATTGTCCTGTCCGTACCGATAAGCATCCGTTGACACCCCTAGATCCACTGATCTTCTGTCATCGAGCCGGAGTTTTATTGTCACGCCCCGCTCCCGTAGGAGCGATCGTCCTCGCTAAGACGTGACGCCGCATGGGCCTAGGTTGCGCCCGTGCAAGGCCAAGTCCAGAAACGGCCGATTTGAGCTAGGCCACAGAGTCGTACAGAGTGTCCCCATTGCAGCGAAAAGTAAATGAACACAAATTGAAGCGAATTCAAACTCTTTATTGATATTCAAGAAGTTTACAAGCGACGCTAGGCCGAGTTTATAAATCTCTCATGCTCTCTCTCTCTCTCTCTCTCTGAAACATAAAAGGCGTACCAAATGGCTTACAACATGGAATGATTCATGGCGATGTTCTAATACATTATGTCCTGTATATGGTGCTCCAGCTCCTTGCAACGCTCCAAGGCTCCAGAGATAGCTCCGCGCCTTAGCAGTTCGAGGGAAGCTCCGCACCCGTTGGCGTCTCCTGCATCCTGCAAGCAGACTGTGGGGTTATCGGTACATTGTTATGCGCTGGTGGGGAGGCTAGCTCGCCCACAATGCTATCATTACCAAACACGTTCCATTTACTTTTGTGCACCGTCTATCATTCATTGTCTTTCTAATCTTGCCTTAGGATCAGTTTCATGGCATATTTCGTAACCTATCTCGTGTTGTCGAATTCAAGTGTCTGCATAGAAATGCATGCACGACTTACCCATACTTACTGTCAGGCCTTCCCTGTCCAAAGTAAACCAAGTTAGTCAACAATTCACATGTAGTAACTTAACGTGATTCATGTAAACATTCAATGTTAAGGGCGTGTCCCTGCCTCAGGTTCTAGCACGTCGTGGGCACGTTATCTAACTCACTTACATAAAGTACTCTTATCATTTGGTATGTTACATTTCAAGAATGTTCAGAGTGTTACATTTCAAGCATGTTCAGAGTGTTACATTTCCAGCATGTTCAGGATGTTACATTTTAAGCATGTTCAGGAGGCACTTTATTTAGTTAACTTAGACTACTTGTTTCAATGCAAGGACTTGCATGTGGATTGCCACCAGCATAGCCCACTTAATCTACATGCACGGGTCGCTGGCATCACAAGCCATTTAGGACATATCACTTGGGCATTCTCACCTATCAAAGGGTGATGGCCGGTACACCTTGATAGTTGCTTGAAATGCCTGGCCTTACGTCTCCTTGAGTGGCCGAGCCCTCACTCAAAGCAGCCCGTAAGCCCCATGTCTGATTCCGCCTAGGCCGGCCACGGTATTCCCCTCCATCGCCCGTGTCGCAGAATCCTTCCTCATGACGGCCACGATATTCCCCCCATCTCCCGTGCCGTTTGTCCATGACCATTTCGTATTGACTTGTCATTTAACTTAACGGCTGTCTTTGAGCCATAATGCGTTATCGACCAGGTTGGCGTCCGTGCAGCGCGTGTAGCGAGCCCCGTTGCACGTGTCCGTCATACCTATCGCTAACCATTCTTTTCTTTCTTGTCTTTTATTCACTCTTTCATTTCTTTCTTTCACTTGTTCGTTCATTCATTCATTCTTCACGTATTCATTCATTCATTCGTTGATTCATTCATTCACTTATTCGTTCATTCATTCATTCATACATTATGCAACTCCCCGTACGGGAGTCGCCTTGGTGACCCATCGGTCCCGAAGTCTTTCAGTATTGCTATACTCTACTCGGAACGACTATGTTAATAGTCTTCCGTTTCATTGTTGTAAACCATTCATTGTTTCATTGTTGAACGCGTAAGGGACTTGAACGTGAGCTTGTGGCTTAGCACGAGCGTAGAGCACGGTACGAGAGTTTCTATGTTCGCCGAGTTCTTTTCTATGTTCTAAACAAGCATACAAGATGGGATTATTTCCTTAGTTAGGTACGTTGAGTCATTTATTAGCATGTACGGTGTTAACGCCTAGCGATTCTAGCAATAGTGTCCGCATTGTTATGTGTCTAGGCTAAGCAAAGACGGGTTCATCGGAGCCACCCACCTTAGCGATGTTCGCATCGGCCGAGCGATACTCCGAGCGCGCCTTTGAAAGTCTAAGTCTGGATTCATCTTGATGGGCCAATGTAAGCCTTGCATCGATTCTTCATCAGGTCGATGCCAACTCTTCGGGTCGACGGCTTGTTTGAGTTGTTGCACTTGCCGTTTGAATCGGCGTTCCGCTAGGGCGGAGCGAGTCATTACATAATACACCACTCAAAATAAGTCTCGTCCTCGAGACTTCCTGAGTGCAGGTCTTCCTACCATTCCTTAACTCGTGTCGTCGTGTTTCTTAGACAATTCTATCGAACGGCTCTATCGTTCGATGGCATCGAACCATGCTCGGCTATCCTTCCAAGTTTTATGTCACATGTGTTTGATGAATTTTATTGAATGACTTTTTCACTCATGTTAGAGTTGATGGTACTTATTCAATTCAAGTATTTCTTCGTCTTGGTTGCTATTTTTTCGTGTCATGGGACTTAAATGGTCGTACGAGGCACGTTGTAATTTATCAAACTCAAGAGTCGTAAGCGGAGGCAAACTCACTTTCGTTTATCTCGGTCATCGAGATGACCCGATTCTCTTTTCAAGCGTTCTTGTCCACGAAATCAGTATGATTTCTTCTTAGCGGGGTCTGTAATGCCTGTAGTTCGTATTATGTATCTTGGAATACGTGTACGTATTTCATCTTGTATTACATATCTCTTGGCTTGGCTCGGTTTAGTTTGGGTTGGCTTGGTTCGGATTGGGTTGCTTGGTTCATCATGGACCAAGAGAAAACCCCTACCTACCACCCCCATCATCCTTTATTAACCCATTTCCTTCATTCTCTCTCTTTATTACTCTTCTTCTTCTTCTCCACATTTACTTCTACACCTACCAGGAAGAGAGAGAGAGAGAGAGAGAGAGAGAGAGAGAGAGAGAGAGAGAGAGCTTAGGCAAGTGCAAACTTGCTTCATGATGGATCTCATGTTTTTTTGTTCCATTCTCTTCCTTAATAGATTCTAAGCCTCTTTAGAACTGGAAGTTTTCAATTTTGATGGTTATATTCTTGTAGATCTAAGTTTTAAGTTCCTTCTTGTTTAGTTTTCTTGGTTTTGATCTCTAAAAACTAGGTATTTCTAAAAACTAATGGTTCCATGTTGTAGAGAATTCAATTTTATGCAGTTTTGGCTTTTGTTTTGCTTGATTTCGACTTTGAATGAGGAAGTTATGGCCATGGCAAGTTTTCGGAACTTTTATGGCTGAACTTGCTGTTTGGGGACGATGAACCCCAAGCGCCGAGAACCCCATGCGCCCGGGAGGCCATGCGCCGGGAGGCCATGTGCCGTGAAGTCCCGGCAATGCATCCCTTAACTCCGAGCGTGTCATGCGCGTAGGTTCCCTACGCGTATGTACTGAAGACGCAACGCGAGTTTTCCATGCGCCGATTTGTGCAGGAATCCCATGCGTCGATTTGCACAGGAATCATGTAATGCCTGTGGTTCGTATTACGTATTTCTGGAATATGTGTACGTATTTATTCTTGTATTGCATAATTTTCTTACTTAATTTCCTCCCTGGGCTTGGTTTATTCTTGGTTTGGGTTGGCTTGGTTCGGTTTGGGATTGCTCTTGGTTCATCATGAACCAAGGGGTGAACCCCCTACCTACCACCACCACTACCATTTATTAACCCTTATCCTTTCTCTCTCTTCATTTATCATCTTCTCCACCATTACTTCCTTACCTACCAGAGAGAGGGAGAGAGAGGTCTAGGCAAGTGCAACTTGCTTCATTGAGGAACTCTAATTTTATTGTTTCATTCTCTTCCTTACAGCATTTTAACTTACTTTAGAACTTGTCATTTTCACTTTCCATGGCTAGATTCTTCTAGATCTAAGTTTACTTTATTTTCGGATTTCTTGGGTTTTGATCTACTTAATCCTGTTATTTCTGAGTTTTGAGGGTTCTATGTTGTAGAGAATCTCGTTCTACCCCATTTTGACCTATGGAAGTTCGGATTTGGGCTCCGGATGATAGAGTTATGCAGCTGGGAAGCCATGGCTTATGGTGTACTTCTTCTCGGAAATTTAGAGAAGAAGCACAGTCCCGAGCCGCATGGTGTACTTGACCGCATGAACATTCATGCGGCAAGTCAGTTCCAACCGCATGCACTATTGCCTTGACTTGACCGTGTGACAAGTTCATGCGGCAAGTATTCCCGGCCGCATGGGACCCAGTCAGTTCAGCCGCATAGGGCTGAGGACCTTATCATGCCGCATCAGCTTATCTTGACCGCATGAGTTGGACCCAGCCGCATGTGCACAGCCTTGACGAGCCGCATGAACCAGACCCACTCGCTGGCCGAATGAGTCCTATATCCGCCAGCCGCATGAACTCCCCCCCGTCAGCCGCATAAGCAATCACCTTGACCCAGCCGCATGGGGCTCGACTTGGTTGAGCCGCATGGACTCATTTCCGCCAGCCGCAGGAGTACCCTTGCCCTCATGGCCGCATGTGTCTTGCCCTTCTCTTGGCCGCATGAGTTCGATTTATTCCAGCCGCATGAGAATTCCTCTCCTGCGAGCCGCATGGGTCCTTAGTTCCCCCGACCCGCATGAATCTCTCCCCAGCCGCATGAACCCGACCTCTTCCCCAGCCGCATGAGATCCATCCTGGCCGCATGTGCCTTAGCCGCATGGCTCTTCTATAGCCATGTATATTGATATTTTATTAGATATTTAACGTCCATTTTATATCCTTACGCCTTTTGTCCTGAACTTGAAAATCATGAATTCATTTGATATGTTTGGAATTGATAATTGAGCATGACGTGATAGTTGTAATGCCCTGAATCTGTTGCGGAGCACGGTGCGGGCTAGCGGCCGAATGGCCGAGTCGGATGAGAATTGGGGAAACTTTACCAGGATCGTGGGATAATAAATTGAGATCCTTTCCTCGTTATGGATTGGACTCTTTTGAAATGATGCCCAAGATGCAGTGGCGCACGTCTTGGGGAAAGAGTTCTATATAAGAGTCGCTTTCCCCGAGACCGTTGCCCTGCTGGTTTTCGATGTCGCTTTTGCTGTTGGCTTTTGTGTGCGTTTTCGTGATTGTTTTCGATGAATGTTTTCATGGATTTACTTTCACCGTCTACGCATTTCATATCGAATAACTGAGAGAAAGAGAAGAAGTATGCTGACCAGAAGTTGGTGCCAATGCAGGTGCTAACGCGGAGAACCTAGGATGACGTTGCGTGGAAGACCTCTTTCTCTCGGCAATTCACCAACAAGTGAGTGGCTTTGATCCTTCGACGATCCTTGATCTTCGCGCATAACAATGGTAGACTTGTTATTGCGTTCGGTGCTTAATAAAAGATGCCTAGTAATAATACGGAAAAGATAATAAAAGATAAATTATCACATGGCTAGTCTTATGTTGTAAATCGAATGATGCTCGTATGCTATATGAATTGTTTAACAGGTGATGCAAAGACCCAAGTATTGGGCGGTAAGTATATCGGACTTCGGTTCGAAAGAATGTGTTAAACATAAATAGTCCCTTGGTTGGATGAACGAATATGCGAGCCTATGGCTCAAAGTAAGATGGTAAGATGGCAAGTTGGAAAGATGGGAAAATGGCAAGATAAAATGAGAACTAAGACTATGTGTGGAAGATGCTATTATCATGCATGTCATGTCCCTTATTAGTTAAGTTGCATTGCATGCATGGTCATGGACAACTTGTATACAAGGTAGTTCCTCGAACGGTACTCCGAGGCCACGGAACCGATTCGGCCTAGGAGGAACGCTGTGCTGAAGTAGTAGCACAGTGCTGAAGTAGTAGCACAGTGCTGAAGTAGTAGCACGGTCTTTCGGGAACCTTCCGGATGGGCTAGCTACCCATCGCTGAAGGGGAGCCGTCCGACCAAGATGTCCCAGATGGCGTGTAGTCAGTGACCTTCATATAGATAGGTGGCATAGCTAACATTGTCTTATGCAGGCAGAGTAAGTGGTATTCATAAATATGTACAGGGATGGCTATCGACCGTGGGTAAGATTCACCAAATTGGTGATCAATATGAACTGCTTATGTTAGATCAACATGAATTGCTTATGTTTCTAACATCACTGTATGCTCCTTATATTTCTCATCAAATATATAAATTGTTAATGGACCCTAAGGCAAGATAGAAATAATACAAATCAATGGTGAACATTAATGTAATTTTACTACTGTTGATTTATGGTGAGATTGGTTACAGCCGCTCACCAGTACATATGTGGCAATGTACTGACCCTCGTCTCCACAGGTGCCGGGAACCTAGTGGATAATCATAGACGCAGAAGGCTTGCTGTCCGACTCTTTAGAAGCTTCGTACATCTTGAAGTTTCCACTTGAAGAAGAAGGCATTTTGCTGAAGGTGGTTATTGCCGCATTATTAATAAAGGGATATGATGTATGGAACAAGTTGTATCTCATTTCAATATTTCTGCAAGTTGTAGCCAAGTTTGGCCTTTTATCTCGGCTGTTTGAGAGCCTTATGTTTATGCAATATAATTTCAAAGATATCAATAAAGAACTTATTTTAGATCATATCTGTGTTGCCAAAACTTCTTTATCATCCGCTGCGAATCTCTATTCTAAATGTCTCTTTTATAAAAGAAACACGAGCACGCCTTGTACAAGTGCAATTTCAGACTTGTACGGCATCACGCCTTAGTGAGGACGAACGATTCGGCGTGAATCTAAGCGGAGGCGAACGATTCCCGAATCGGGGCGTGACAATAGTGACCCGTAGTGGTGCACTCCTGACATAATAACCTGACATGACCTGATAGTGGCCCGTCGTGGCGCACTCCTGACTAGTACACTTGATATGATAAACCTGACATGATTATCTCGAATAGCTGTTGCGACGGCTACCTGACACGACATGACATGTATAATGACCTGGACACCGTAGGCGATTGTGCTTGTATAAATAAACCAGTCCTGTCTTGCATCATGTCTAGGACAGGGACTCCTGAGTACCACGGTCAGGAGTACCTACTAAAATGGACTAAGGCTAATAACTAGATTAATATATTAGTCATGACGAGATTTTCCAGCTACAGGCAATCCCGTTACCTGGGCACGCCTTGGGATCTGTAGCCTGCCGTCGAGTAGGGCACATTTCCAGCACACTGTCATGTGTTGCACCCTTCAAACTACCTAAGGGTACATACGTTTCCTGGACGATGTACCCACCTGAATTCAACCATAATCTTTCAACCCGGGTAACCTGGATGGTCTGCAGGGCTTGTGGCTGTGGAATAATCTCACTGCATCTTGTTAGTAATTAGGCTTGTGACAACCCTAGTTAGTTAAAGTATCAAGCCGTAATTCTTGCTTGGCCGTGAAGCGATTGGATGGAGTCTAACCAGTCTAGTCTTGTCCTGATCCTGTTCCAGATTATTGAATGACCAGAATGCTTGTATTTATTTTACCGATAAATGGTGAGAATTCCAAGTTCTGTTCAGACGAAGGGTTACAACCCCGGTCCTTGTTTGGTTTACGGGTTGTAACCTGGTTATCTGAATAGTTCTATGGTTATCTCGTCGTATATCATCCTGATGTAATTTCTTTATTTCCAGTTCTTACTTTTATTTATATCTTGTGCTGATTGCTGATTTTAGTTCCTAAGTGAAGCTTCCTTTGTGGCATTTGCTCTATCTGGGGTCTGACCCAGCTGGTTTTGTGTGGCCAGATTTTGGAGCAGCTCCGGAGGATCTACCGACCTTCCAGCCAGATGGTGGCCACTAGACGGAATCCTGGCAACGAGTGGGTTTATTTTTGATCTCCCACTTTATTGTAAAAATATTCTTTTGAGACGTTTAGCCGACGAGCACCTGTTTAGCTCGATTGCACTTTACTTACTGTCTGTCTATGGGCTGTAACATGATTGACAGATCCTAGGGTTGATCATGTATGACTAAACTCTTGCTATTCCTAACATTTTGTAACGACTAGCTTCATGATCAACTGAATATGTAATGTTTGGGACGCCTTACTATTGTATATTTAATGATCATACTTCTTGTAACCTTTTACTTACTTGCTTGTGATTGAGACACTAGGCTTGTTCATGACCTTAAGAGACTATTAGCTTGTAGATAAACCCTCATGTATCTAGACAGCCGTGACCGTATAGCGAGATAGATTCTATTTCATATACGTAGCTGGTTATGTCTGCCCCCGCTCTTCAGTATTCTGGTTCTGGGGCGTGACAAATCCCATGCGCCAATTGGTGCAGGAATCCCATGCGCCGATTTGCGCAGGAATCCCATGCGCCGATTTGTGCAGGAATTCCATGCGCCGATTGCGCAGGAATCCCATGCGCCGATTTGTGCAGGAGTCCCATGCGCCGATTTGTGCAGGAATCCCATGCGCCGATTGTGCAGAAATCCCATGCGCCGGAATTACTCTATTTCGCTGTATTTGCCTGTTTAAGTTATTTTGTAGCTAGAATCTTGAAAAACTCAAAATATGAAAGTTGTAGATCTTTTCCTTGGCTTCAAGAATATGTCACTAGTTATTTTATGCAAGTTTCTCTCATTCATGATAAGGTAAGAATAGAACACGATAGTGGCCCGCCGTGGCGCACTCTTAATAAGTAAACTGACATGATGTATCTCGACAAGCTGTTACGACAGCTAGCCTGACATGACAAGTATGAATGACCTGGACATCGTGGGCGATTGTGTTTGCACAAATAAACCAGTACTGTCTTGCATCATGTCTAGGATAGGGATCCTTGAGTACCACGGTCAGGGATACCTACTGCAATTGACTAAGGCTAATAAACTAGAATAATTCAGTAGTCATGAAGAGATTTTCCAGCTACAGGCAATCCCGTTATCTGGGCGCATTAAGTGGACTTGTAGCCTACCAATGAGTCGGGCACATTTCCAGCACACAGTCACGTGTTGCATTCTTCATAACGGATATTCGACCCGGATAACCGGATGGTCTGCAGGGCTTGTGGCTGTTGGGATAATCTCATTACATCTTACTAGTAACTAGGCCTGTGATAACCCTAGTTAGTTAAAAGTATCAAGCCGTACTCTTGATTGGCCGTGATTGATTGGATGAAGTTTATTCCAGCTTAGTCTTATCTTGATCCTGTGCAAGATTGTGACATGACATGATTACTGATGCTTGCCTTAACAATAACGATCGGGGGTCCAATTCTGTTCAGGCGAAGGGTTACAACCCCGGTCCTTGTTTGGTTTAAGGGTTATAACCTGGCTCCCGGAGCAGTTATATGTCCTCTCTTCGTTTATTGCCTTATTGCAACCCCTGTCATGCTCGTCATGTTTTACCTTACTTCAATACCATGATTATTTATACTGGCCTTAACAATAAAGATCAGAGGTCCAGTTCTGTTCAGGCGAAGGGTTACAACCCCGGTCCTTGTTTGGTTTAAGGGTTGTAATCTGGCTCCCGGAGCAGTTCTGTGTCCTCTCTTCGTTTATTGTCTTGTTACCTTATCAATAATAATTGAGACGGGCTTCTATTCAGGCGAAGGATTGCAACCCCGGTCCTTGTTTGGTTTAAGGGTTGCAGTCTGGCTACTTGAATGGTTTCTCCGTGCTCAATATATTATTGTTATCTCAGTTATTATCAGTATCTTTAATTACCTTTGCTATTTATTTGTGATATGCTGGTTTAGTTCCTAAGTGAAGCCTCCTTTGTGGCACTTGCTCTTTTTGGGGTCTGACCCAGCTAGTTTTGTATGGCCAGATATCGGAGCAGCTCCAGAGGATCTACCTACCTTCCAGCCAGATGGTGTCCACCAGGCGTAACCCTGGCAACGAGTGGATTCCTTTTGTCCTCCCACTTATTTGTAAAATTATTCTTTTGAGGCGTTTAGCCGACGAGCACGTGTTAGCTCGATTGCACCTTTCCTTACTGTCTGCCTACGGGCTGTAACATGATTGACAGATCCTAGGGTTGATCATGTATGACTGAACTCTTGCTAGTCTTGACATTTTGTACGACTAGCTTTATGATCATCCAATATGTAATGTATGGAACGCCTTGCTATTATTTATTGGTGCTCTGACATCTTATAACTATTATTGCTTGCTTGAGATTGAGACAATAGGCTTGTTCATGACCATAGGAGACTGTTGGCTTGTAGTTAAACCCTCATGTATCTAGACAGCCGTGACCGTATAGCGAGGTGGGTTGCACTTCAATATACGTAGCTGGCTATGTACGCCCCCGCTCTCCAGCATTCTGGTTTTGGGGCGTGACAGGGTCGACCAAGTCTAAATAATTTTCGTCCGATTCAAGACCAAGTATTGCACTATCATCGAGTATATCTTCCTATCAATGGTTCAATTCTTTATACCAACTTTTACTTGCACGATATCGATTCCATATCGTTCACTTGTTTAGGGCCAATCTCGTTGTCGTTCACGCACACTCCGCTCACACGTTTTCTTGATTCCGAGCCACTCTCGTACTAGTATCATTTCCTTCTTTTAACACGATCTCAGTCCCCGATACTTTCCATTCCTCAAGTCTCGTTTGGAATTCAACGTGTCACTTGGTTGGATCGTGCACACATTTCAGGCGTCCCCAAATTATATGCATTCAGCCAAGTCGCATGATAGAGAATTCATCATTCTCACTCGAGTCGCATTGTGCACATACTCCGGCGTCCCTGAAATATATACATGTCAGCCGAATCTCGTGAGCAGGGTTTCCTATCCTTGATTTACTCTTTTAATCCATGCCAATCCTCAAGATCAATATTTCGATTGCTAACACTTGAAACAGGGCATCTCGCCTAACCGCTAGGCCATCTTTTCGAGGCTAAGTCAATGTCAGGATTGGAATCATAGTTCCCCAACAATAATGCCAACACTGACCCCAATCCTAGGGTCAAACCATAGTCGGTAGTACGGAATTTTCTACCCAAGCTCGCGTCACTCAGATTTCTAAACATCGAGCACGATCACCTATTCACATCAATGCATTCGTTGCGCGTATTCGAATCCATTCAAATCACCAATTCTAACCAATTCATGTATTCGATCACGAGGTCGTCTAACTTTGACAATATGTTGCGCTCCAATCTCACGCGAGTCCGATTATCCACGGTGGTTCATGAATCACCATACAACGCACCCGCGGAATAATCATTCTCATCGGATCGTAACTTTTGTTTGAGTCCAGACTAAGTCATTCTCGATACGCGGATTGGACCTACGCAATCATCAAATTCAATCATCAAGCACACTGAGTCATTCTCAAGTTCACATTCGCGTCAAACCACAAGTCGAAGCACATAAATTACCACGCCACGCAAGTTTGATCACCCCCGCTGTATGAATCACCATACCAGCGCTCACGCGGAGTGATCGCCCTAATCGGCACGACGCATATGCGAGGCTGGAGTTGCGCTCGCATAAGACAATGATGTCGACGTTGGGGTTATCGTCGAAGTAAATCCAAGCATTTCATTTTCGTCCAAGCTAAGATCTCAGTTCGATAGTCCATTCATAATTCGTTCAACTAGGAAATCCTCGAGCCAAGTTTATCTTTTCTACGACACATTTCAACATCCCGAGTATAGCATCCACCGGAACAATAACATTTGCACGATCGTCATTTGCCGAGTCAGAGTACCCCCGAGTTATCGCATATCGATCTTTGATACGCCTCAATACCATCGATGATATGCGTAACCTGACGATCTTCCTTTGCAACCAATTTCAAGTCGTTTGTTGATGCTTGTTGTCCGAGTTGGATATTTCAAATTTTTCTCGATATTCAAGATCAAGTTCGATCGCTATTCCTCAAGCTCGTTTCAAGATCGTTGTTCAAAACTCAAGTCACATTTCATTTGAATCAATCCGAAATTGTACGTGCGATCCTTTAAGTTTCCTCGATCAAGATCATTCATTTTCATTCATCGTTCCGAATCATTTTCTAACACGCGTTGCCCATTCACAAGTTGTCCGAACGACATCTCGTTCGGGACATTCGATGTCATGACCAAACTAAGCGTGACGCGTTCCAAGACGTTGTGCGATCGCATCGTTTCGCCGACATACTCGTTCTATCCGTATATCCTTTAGTCTCGCTCGAATAGCTTCTATGACGTTCATACACCACTCAGGGTTCAAGCCACTCGACTAGTCGTCGACACTCATTCTTATTCTTCCTCGAAGCCATCACATACACCACTTGGGTTCAAGTCATTCTACAAATCCTCAATCACATTCGCATCATTTGCTAAGACATTTTTCAGATTCGTTAGACGAATCTCTAGCGTAATCGCTCACGCGTATCGTTGTACTAAGTCGTTCGCACTGTTCCTCAAGATCCAAATCAATCTTCCGTGCACGCGTAAGCGTTAGTTTGATAGTGTTCCTATCGACATACACTCTAAGTGTAGCTTCGTTTTCGACCGAGCGGTACTTGATATTGCTCACAACTCGATTGCACCAAAAGTCGAGGTGCGCGATACGCGGCACAACTTAGCCAAAAGGCTGCGTGCATAACCATCCCGTTCGAACTATACTTCGATCTCGTGTACGTGTTCACTATTGTCAGCGTAAGGTTATTCAAGCACGCTTTGCGTTTGCTAACTTCTAGCATTTTAGTTTTCTTTCGACTTAGGTCCGTCATGGTTTGGCATAAAGGCCTTCGCCTATCGATCCCGTTCAACCGAGTACTTGTACGAGCTTTTGAAATATTAGACTTATTGTATGGAACATCCCAAGGCACAACGAGAGAGAGAGAGAGCGCACACTTCTTTTGTTTCAACGAGCTTTCAAAACTGAAAAAATTGAAATAAAGTCCAAGGACGTAAAGCCGTGCTCTGATACCAATCTGTCATGCCCCGCTCCCGTAGGAGCGACCGTCCTCGCTAAGGCGTGACGCCGCACGGGCCTAGGTTACGCCCGTGCAAGGCCAAGTCCAGAAACGGCCGATTTGAGCTAGGCCACAGAGTCGCACAGAGTGTCCCCATTGCAGCGAAAAGTAAATGAACACAAATTGACGCGAATTCAAACTCTTTATTGATATTCAAGAAGTTTACAAGCGGCGCTAGGCCGAGTTTACAAATCTCTCAGGCTCTCTCTCTCTCTCTCTGAAATATAAAAGGCGTGCCAAATGGCTTACAACATGGAATGATTCATGGCGATGTTCCGATACATTATGTCCTGTATATGGTGCTCCAGCTACTTGCAACGCTCCAAGGCTCCAGAGATAGCTCCGCACCTTAGCACGTTCGAGGGAAGCTCCGCATCCGCTGGCATCTCCTGCATCCTGCAAGCAGACTGTGGGGTTATCAGTACATTGTTATGCACTGGTGGGGAGGCTAGCTCGCCCACAATGCTATCATTATCAAACACGTTCCATTTACTTTTGTGCACCGTCTATCATTCATTATCTTTCTAATCTTGCCTTAGGATCAGTTTCATGGCATATTTCGTAACCTATCTCGTGTTGCCGAATTCAAGTGTATGCATGGAAATGCATGCACGACTTACCCATGCTTACCGTCCGGCCTTCCCTGTCCAAAGTAAACCAAGTTAGTCAACAATTCACATGTAGTAACTTAACGTGATTTATGTAAACATTCAATGTTAAGGGCGTGTCCCTGCCTCAGGTTCTAGCACGTCGTGGGCACGTTATCTAACTCACTTGCATAAAGTACTCTTATCATTTGGTGTGTTACATTTCAAGAATGTTCAGAGTGTTACATTTCAAGCATGTTCAGAGTGTTATATTTCCAGCATGTTCAGGATGTTACATTTCAAGCATGTTCAGGAGGCACTTCATTTAGTTAATTTAGACTACTTGTTTCAATGCAAGGACTTGCACGTGGATTGCCACCAGCATAGCCCACTTAATCTACATGCACGGGTCGCTGGCAACACAAGCCATTTAGGACATATCACTTGGGCATTCTCACCTATCGAAACGTGATGGCTGGTACACCTTGATAGTCTCTTGAAATGCCTGGCCTTACGTCTCCTTGAGTGGCCGAGCCCCCACTCAAAGCAGCCCGTAAGTCCCATGTCTGATTCCGCCTAGGCCGGCCACGGTATTCTTCCCCATCGTCCGTGCCACATAATCCTTCCTCATGACGGCCACGGTATTCTCCCCCATCGTCCGTGCCGTTTGTCCACGACCATTTCGTATTGACTTGTCATTTAACTTAACGACTGTCTTTGAGCCATAATGCGTTATCGACCAGGTTGGCGTTCGTGCAGCGCGGGTAGCGAGCCCCGTTGCACGTGCCCGTCTTACCTGTCGCTAACCATTCTTTCCTTTCTTGTCTTTTATCACTCTTTCATTTCTTTCTTTCACTTGTTCGTTCATTCATTCATTCTTCACGTATTCATTCATTCATTCGTTGATTCATTCATTCACTTATTCGTTCATTCATTCATTCATTCATTCATACATTATGCAACTCTCCGTGCGGGAGTCGTCTTGGCGACCCATCGGTCCCGAAGTCTTTCAATGTTGCTATACTCTACTCGGAACGACTATGTCGATAGTCTTCCGTTTCATTGTTGTAAACCATTCATTGTTTCATTGTTGATCGCGTAAGGGACTTGAACGTGAGCTTGTGCCTTAGCACGAGCGTAGAGCGCGGTGCGAGAGTTTCTATGTTCGCCGAGTTCTTTTCCATGTTCTAAACAAGCATACAAGATGGGATTATTCCCTTAGCTAGGTGCGTTGAGTTATTTATTAGCATGTGCGGTGTTAACGCCTAGCGATTCTAGCAATAGTGTCCGCATTGTTATGTGTCTAGGCTAAGCAAAGACGGGTTCATCGGAGCCACCCACCTTAGCGATGTTCGCATCGGCCGAGCGATACTCCGAGCGCGCCTTTGAAAGTCTAAGTCTGGATTCATCTTGACGGGCCAATGTAAGCCTTGCATCGATTCTTCATCAGGTCGATGCCAACTCTTCGGGTCGACGGCTCGTTTGAGTCGTTGCACTTGCCGTTTGAATCGGCGTTCCGATAGGACGGAGCGGGTCATTACACTTATACATCTCCTTGGTAACCACAAGAGCCACTCCAATTCGGTGGTTGGATTATTTTAGTTGGAGCTAATTTGGATTGTCCTTTAACGTTAGATATATAAATATGGATTTAATTTGAATTTGTGTGGTTGTCCAAATCCAAAATCTTGTCACATTTATCGAGTCAGCCCAGTGTCACGGATTAAACGATCAAAAGAGTTTTAATGCAACATCGGACTAAAAAGATGGGTAAATTAGACGTGGGGGATGTTTCCACTTCACTAATTAGTTTGTAGTAAGTGGTTTTCTTTGTTTTCTCTTATTAGAGGTAAAAACAAACACATCCTTAAACGTATGAGATTGGTTATGTAGTTAATTTACAACAGTTCTTTTTAACTTTTAACTCTGATTCGTATTTTGCATCTCAAGAAAAAAAAAAAAAAAACCTGATTCGAATTTTCAAACTGATTGCAAGTTTACCGGTGATCTAGAAAATTATTCATTAAACTAAGTAAATTATAAAATAAAGAAAAAATTAGTATCTATAAATAAGAAGGCGCTCCTATCGGCTACTATAGTGTTTGTTTTGGCCATGCTAACTACATAAAAGTGAATCTTTTGTGTAAATTAGTTTTATATACTGTATGGTGATGATATAAGAGATGGACATAGCAAATAATCATTCAAATATCTATTTAGAAAAATAGATTAAGTGAGTCGCAAAAAATACTATAAAATATTGTTTAGAGGAATTTTACAAAACGACTATATATGAGTATTATGTTGTGACAATCATCTACAATCGTCGGTGGATGATTTAAAATTTTTAACTACATTCTTAGAACAAAATATTCTAGGGCTTCGTTTGGTTCGCGGAATCAAAGGGTTGAGAAAAAAAAAAGTCATTAATTTTGTATACTTTGGTGTCAAAGGAATTAAGGAGGAAAGAAAAATAATTTTCAATTAAAAAAATTAGAAAAAAAAATATGATTCCATTCATCCAAATAAAAAATTATTTTTTCACATTGAAGTGTTTTTATTCTTCTAATTTTTTAACATTTTCAAACATCCAAAAAATATTTATTGGAAATTATAATTTTCTAATAAAAATACCAAGGAGTTCATTTCCTTTCCATTCCTCCCCACAAACCAAACGAGGCCAGGAGTATCTTTCTAGGAATGATTCTTATTAAGGCTAATTATATGGACAGATCCAAAAGTGATCGGGACTATTCCATTGTGGCAGTTCTAGGACTGTCCACCTGGACTGTCAGAAAAGTGGACAGTTCTTGTTAGATCCTGACAGTCCTTGTTAAAAATTGGGCAGAAAAAAATTGAAAAAATTGAAAAAATGGACTAGTCTCGATCACTTTTGCCTATGTCCATATAATTATAATTAGCGCTTGTTAATTTTGAACACACGTCCCAATCACAAATATCACATGTTATTTTATAAAAGGAAATAAAAAGTGATAGAAACACAATATCCCCCCTTCACCGACAATCACATCCATCCGATCTGTCCACCCGACTGTTAGGAAGCCGGCCCCTTTCCTTCAAACAACCGGTGGTCCCCACAGGCTATCCAATGAACGTTTGACACGTATCATGAACACTGGAAATATAGCGTTTCTTCGGAAACCGATGCCGGGGATCTTTCGTGATTCGCCAATTGCCAGCTTTGCTTTAATTTCAAAGGACATTGTTTGTTACAGATCCCTGCAAGTTCTCATAATATCAAAGGTCACCGATGACTGATTAATTCCTTAGGGTCCTTGCAAAAATAATAATTTTATATTGTATTTTTTTAAAATTGTTTTTCAACGGAAATACAAAATAGAACAAAAATCTATATTATATACTAGTCTACATGTACGTGTTTTGCACATATTTTAATTAAAATATCATAATGTCAGCTTTCGTCTTTTCGTCTTTTCCAAGGGACTATTCATGTGTTTTTACTATCTTTTTACAATGTCAAGAGATTCGACGTACGAATTTTATTTTTTGTATTATTTTCTATTGAGAACAATAGTCTTTGAAAAATGGTAAGGACAAAAATTTATTACTATTGAAACATGAAGAGTTGTATGGAAGAAAAAAAAATTTTATAACATGCAAACTTTATTGCTTTAACTGTTAAATATAAATGACATGCAAGTTGACATAATAATATCATGTTTATAAAATACTAAAGGGTAATTTAAGATTTTAAAAGTTTCACCACCACATTTTTCTATTATATAGTAGAATAGATATAATAGTAAAAAATTGGTTTCACCCTGCTTTTTTTTCTCCTTCTAAATATGTTCTTACCTAACTAAACTAATTAAAATTGTTCATCTATATTATATAATAAGAAAAGTTAATAATTTTTTTCTTCTAAATATGTCATAATCTAACTTTACTAATTTTAATTGTTCATCTATACTACTATATAATAGAAAATATTTGGTGTATTTTTTTTCCATATATGTTATTACCTAACTTTACTAGTTAAAATTGTTCATCTATACTACTGTAATTATTTTCTTCCAAATATTTTTTATCCAACTTTACTAATTAAATTGTTCATTAAATTGAATGAGAACAGCTAGATGATTACGTATATTTTTTTAGAAATATATAATTTGTTCTTCATATACCTTTTTGCTCTTTTCAAGTAATAGAATTTTAATTAAAAAACAGTTAAAATATGTGACAAATCCATAAAAACATTCTCAAATGCAAGCTAAATACCAAACGTACCACCACACGGACTGTTCGTAGAACTCTTTGTTCAATTCATGTAAAAAAAAACTTTTGTGATCCCCTCTGACAACACATGTTAACAAACGAACTCATTTGACTCTCGTGGTTAGCAAAGAGATCCTTGGCTAGGCGGATGATCTCGGGGCAAATCGCGGAAGAGGTGTGTGAATGTGCGTGTGAAAATTAAGTGCAGTGGACAAAGTCCCGTGCATTACGTAGTGCGTCGAAAAAAAGAAAAAGAAAAACACATATTAACAGTTAACCCACTGTAATACCATTTTATGTAGGGACTTTATCAGAGTTGACTAGTCATAAACAATCCGGACAACACTAAGGAAAGTTGGAGGGACCTGTACAAAAGTTGTCACTTGCTTTAAATAGAGTCCAGAAGTGTGAGACAGAGAGCGGGAACACAGTAAACTGCTTTTCCATTTACGTCTCCTCTCTCTTTTTTCAGAAGAATCCGGCGTTTTTTTTTTTCAGGTTCGAATCGATCGAAAATTTCTTTTGTTAATGTTTAGATCTGATGCATTTGTTCTTGATTTGGGGGGAGAAATGTGGGTTCTGCTTTTGATTTAATTAGTTCTTGATATTTTTATCTATTTATTTATTTATTTATTTTTAGTTCTTGATATATATATATACATCGCAGATCTTGAGTTCTTGCTGAACGGGAATACGTAGATCTGTAGAAGATCTGTAGTTCTTTCTATATTTTTGTTGTCGGTTTAGCAATACGAAAGGAAATGCTGGCCGAAATATCGGTTTCGTTTTGTGTGACGGAAACGATATTTTCAAGTTTTCGGAAGAAATCCTAACAAGTCGGTTAGTTTAGTGCCACAAGAAAATCGTGCTTTACCAGCCTATTAAGGATTTTTTTTTCCCTTTTGTTTAAATCTGACTCTAAGAACACTGATATTTTCTTTTTCTTTTTTATTTTTAACTCCCCATCATAATTCGGAGGAATAATTTGCTTTTCCTTGGGATCACTTCTACCCAATAAGAACGCAATATGTCTCCACGTGCTAACCAGTAGAGCCAGAAAGCTTTGAGTTCTGACGGCCAGCCCTGGTCCATGGCAGCCAGGGCAACCGTCCATGGTCCACGGGTTCGGAGGGCCCAAAAAATTTAGTTTAAATGTAAATATATTAATTTTTTTTAATCTGAAATAGACAGGTTAGTATATTTCATGGGACTCTTTTAATACAAAATAATGATAGTGTAGTAGTTACTATGTTAGGCTTGCATATATGACGTCCTTAGTTCAGTTCTCAATTCTTGGTGATGACAATTTTATTGTTTATTTTTTTTACATTATATATGAACCTCATTTTGGAAGTTCGTCTTGGGCCTCCATAAGCTTAGGGCCAGCCCTGTTTTTGACGGGTGACACGAATTACATGTCCTTTCTATTCTAGATTATTGAATGATCCAAAGTATCAACATGGTGAGAAATGTCCGGCACTTGTAGCTCATGTGTAAAGTAGCGCGGACACCAGACGGGACCGGTTTGTTTCGAGCCTCCAACCGTAATGACGTGTAGGTGTGTGTGAGTTGTAACAAAAAAATGTGGTGAGAAATGAATGGAACCCATCGAACATCTAGTTATGTATCGGAGGATCTGGTGGACCATGCGTGCCATCATCTGAAAGTTTTGGACCACGTTGCATAAACAAAAAAACACAGATCCGACATGGGCATGGCCACATTTTCGAAATCAGTTTTTAGAAATTTTGGGATATATGCAGTTATGCACATAGAAGCTTATTTATATACATAGTTTATACATTAGATCTTGGTAGTATATATTTTCTTTGCATGGTTTGGATAGTAACAAAATATCAGGAAATAGTAGGAACTAGAATCATGGATATTCTAGCTATAAATTAGGGAAACATCCCATTTTAAATATGGAGTTCCTTGATCTCATATTAAAACACACTAGTATAAATGCGACTGTTGTAATTATTTTTATTTTTATTAAGACTACTTACGAAGACTAAAAAACTATTAGGAAAGATGAAATAACAGCTCTCTTAATTACCTACATGTTCCTATTAACTTTAATGAACAATTTTAATGAGTATACATATGCAAGGGTATATTTGGAAAAAAAGGTTTAATGGTGATTATATAGTAATATAGATATAGATATAGATAACAGTTGTAGATACAGATGTAGTAGATAACAGTTATAGATACAGATACAGATACAGATGTAGATAACAGTTGTTGGATACTGCACTTGCTGCACAAATATAATGGAATATGTCAAAAAAAAAAAAAAAACTGGAGCAAGCATCAATTCGCCTTACATATATTACATTGGAGAACATAGCTTTTCTCAAGCAAAGTCTTCTTGGATACGAGTCAAGTGTCAGTAAAAAACGAAGAAGAAAATAAATACTATAAACAAAGAAAGAGATACCTTAGTTACTGCCCGAAGAAATTTGTGAAATCCTTTGCTAACATAAGAATTTGCTTGTTAGAGCTTTGGAAAGTATGCTGCTAATAATAAAACGGCACTCCAAGCACGAGCCTGCCAATGCATTGTGATATCAAGTTCTGTCAGAAACATCTTATAAATTAGAAAGAAAAAAAAAAAATTCCAAGTTGAGATTACTTTATGACTGTCAATGCTATTATGCTATTGCTTCTGAAAGTTGTTAAATTTAGGCTAAGTTGACGAGACTAACTGATTATCTTCGAAATGGATTGTGTGATTATCAGTTGAACTTGGACTATGGCTCCACCTAGCGATGCTTCGGTCAAATCTTCTGAGCCACGCGCTTTGGTCAAATCTTCTGAGTCGCGCCATCCACGTCCACCTCTCAATGAAAGAATCCTGTCTTCCTTGTCCAGAAGGTCTGTTGCTGCACACCCATGGCATGACCTTGAAATAGGTACCAAGTTTTTCTTCGTTACCACTTAAACATTTTCATCTTTATACATCCTTGTACACTGTCTCGGTATAATGGTGTTCTTGTACATTTGTGTAATTTTCAGGTCCAGGTGCACCTACCATATTCAACTGTGTAAGGACATTACTTTCTCCAACAACAGACAAGTAAACTATAATCATTCTCTAGACTTGCTTAACAGACTTGGTACAGGAGTACAATGATATGCCTAACTATTAAAAGTGCAAATTCCTCTGACACGAGGACAGCTAAAACGCCTGCTTCATAACTGTATCTCCCTTATATAGAGCTGTGTGCAATAAGATTGAAAATGTTATTCTGTTTCAAATTTGAAGTCTTAATGTCTTTTTTTTGCAAGTATACAACATACTATACAAACATGTAGGAATAGGTAAAAAGTCCAACCATGAAGCACAACTTGTTCTACTGTATCATGCTTGGCTAAGAGCATCATTACTAAGGCTCATCCCATGCATTTTCTACATTCTAGATTTAGAATGTAGGAGCCTATTTTGTAGAATAGTAAGTCTCATCTATAGTTCTAATTTCTACAATTTCGGTTCCATTCCACCCGTAGGTGCTAAGGGTTGGGCCTCCCAATTTCTAGATTCTAGATTGTAGGAACTCATTTTGTAGAATAGTAAGTCTCAATTTAGAGACCAACTTTCTAGATTCTAGAATTTACATTATTATTTTTCCACATCAATTTTTAACCACACAATTTTTTGGATCGGAGCTCAGTTTATCATTTTTTACTGTTCTCATACAAATCCAACCAATTCTACATTTAACTCTTTTTTTTTTTTTTGAAATTTTGGGCCCCAAATTGCATTTGAGAGTCCCAACTACTAATGATGCTCTAAGAGAATAGTAAACAAGTTTCAATATGTATCGCTATATCTATTGAACAAAGTGTTCACTTCTAGGGAATTTCGAAAATTGCTTGATTTTTCTTATAATCAAATGATGCCAATTAAGTCTTACATGCTGTCATTATCAGTTTTGATTTGAGCAAGCCTAATTATGCTAACAAATGGGTTGAGCTTCATTTCTCAATGATTCATGTAGGTGATTGAAATAGGAAAGGGAAGCAAGGTGAAATATGAACTGGATAAAACTACTGGGCTGATAAAGGTAGTCTAGATACTACTCTTACCAGGTTGTTTTAGTTCAATATATATGTCTAATTGTGTATGTCTTTCACGTATGCAGGTAGACCGTGTACTGTATTCATCAGTAGTGTACCCCCACAACTACGGTTTCATCCCTCGCACGCTTTGTGAGGATAACGATCCTATGGATGTCTTGGTTCTCATGCAGGTATCCAGTACCTGATGCATATTGTTATGACTTTCTTAAAGCTATGGCATATCGTTTCTCTTGTGTTTTTAGCTTATTGCTTTTATCTTCTTTAAGTCGTGAACTATCAGGACATGCCCATATAAATGTGTTGCCGGTTCTAATGTTAACAGGAACCTATTCTCCCTGGATGTTTTCTTCGCGCTAAAGCCATTGGCCTAATGCCAATGATTGATCAGGTATAACTTTTAGGGATACGCTTAGATGAGATTGTTGTTCTTGGAACTTATGTGAAGCTCTTAGTGTAAAGTTCTGATTCATTTTTATCTTTGAAACAGGGAGAGAAAGACGACAAGATAATAGCCGTGTGTGCAGATGACCCGGAATATAAACACTACACTGACATCAAGGAGCTCCCACCTCATCGCTTAGCTGAAATCAGGCGCTTCTTCGAGGACTGTATCCTGATTTATAGCTTCAATTGGATCTACTTTACATGTGTTTTCTAGTTAATAGATGAATGCTTAGTCAAGAGAAACGCCGGCCCAGGGGGTTGGGTTGCCCTATCCGGAGGTAATTTTGGTTCTCCCTTGACACTTATTGTGTGCCAAACCTGGGGGTCACCCGCGATCCCGACCTCTTGTAGGGTCGTATTGATCTTGGGGGGTTACCCTAAAGGGGCGTTTGATTCAAGTTTTGGAGGCTTGAGAATTTGTTTCGTATTCCTTACCCATTTTGGTATGTGTAGGATTGGGAAATAGGGGGAATATGAGGGGCTTCACATTTCCATTGTTGTGGGAAAGTAAAACCCAAGGCCTCCCTTCGGAATAGTTTTGATTTCCTTAAGAATGTTGTTTGGGTGTGTTTGTTTGGACGGTAATACCCTTCTTTTACTTTCAAAATTCCAACTTCTATCCCAAACATGTGAATTTAGGTAATATAAGCATTATGAAATTAATGAAAGCGTATTTATGAAGAACTAAAAAAAAGATTCCTATTCCTGTCTGAACCAAACATGTGAATGAAAAAATTAAAATTTTCGAACTATATATTTCCGATCTAACCAAACATGGGTATGGACATGTTGAATTCATTTTCTATGTGAAAGGAAGGAAAAGTGGATTCCTAGGAATACAAAACTTTCATCCAAACGTTCCTAAATAGACTGGGGTTGCCCAAGCCCGAAGTCTTGTTGGACTTACCTCCGGCCCGGCCCTGATCAAGAGTTACCATCTCATGATAGAAACCCTCCTTTCTGTCTTAATAAGGTTCTCCCATGCACAATAATAGGTTCCAAGATATTCATCAATAACAAGAACTTGCAAGATTTCTATACTTCTTCCATGGCCTGCCCTACTTGAAACATTACTAAAAAAGCATCTGAATATATGATGGATTTCATCTTTTATCTTTTCGTATATGTTTGTTTAAGCTATGTTAGTTTTTCGTCTGTGATAATATCATTAGTTGTCCTTAAACATGACGCGCCAGATAAGAAGAATGAGAACAAGGAGGTTGCTGTGAACGACTTCTTGCCTGCAGCTGAAGCATATAAAGCTATCCAGCACTCCATGTAAGAAATTCTTTCCTCTTTTCGACTTTGCTAGCTCATCCATAGTCAGAAGAAATAGTTGCTATGTTCCAACTATGGATGGCTTCTCCATTTTATTGAATTTTCTTTCTTTCTTTGATTATTTTGAAGGGATCTTTATGCAACCTACATAGTGGAGAACCTGAGAAGGTAATTCCAAGGATTATGGGATTTTGTGGCACCACTTTTGCTGACCTCAAAATTACAGGAAAGGAAAGCTCAAATGAAAACTTCAAAGGCAGTCGACCTTATATGATATACGAAGAATTCACTATTTGCTTTGATTTGCTTTAATATTTTTATATGTAAGTTACACTTCTGACATATTTTTGTCATGAATCTGAATCCTTCATGTTTTACTTACCAGTTGTGTTTGGGTAAATCCTAATTGATGTCAAAAGTTTATTGGCAACATTTTCATATACGGACCATTGCCCACCCCGGGCCATGGTGCCAATGGCGACGTGCCATGTGGCCGCGGGCTGGTGTGGGCACCCCCACATGCGGTCAAAATAGCACACCGTGTTCTTCAGTAGATATAGCAAATGTTGTTTCCTATGAATGTTCTACCATTTCAAGAGAGAGATTAGCAGACACCCCTCTTCCAGTGAAGTCCTCTTCACCATGTACGGTTCTTCCGTTGACAAAAAATAAAATAAAATAAAATAATAATAAAAATAATAATAAATCATATTCACAGGCAGAGATGGTTATTCAGCTTGGTAAAGTTTCATATTGAAAAGTGATCTTCTCAATCTTCTTGAGAATTTCATGATATACCTAAACTATACACACATTTCATGATACTGTACAAACATTCTCTGCAACTTCAAATCCAGACAGACTACCTCCCTTTTCGGATATGCAATCTTCAACCTTTCAATGTAACTGAACCTACTTATGATAAAAATCTGTCATGCAAACATCATTGAAATTATAGACATCAAATGAAATTCGAAAGAGATGAAGAAGAGAAGAAAAGACTAACCCAATTTAGCACAGAAAATTAAATTCATAAAAGACAATTATAAGCTGCAGAAGACAAGAAAATGCTAACCCAATTTAACAAGAATATATCAAACTACAAACGTAAATGAAATCGCAGTCTAATTCACAACTAATCATTTAATTATTTTAATTTTAGCTAATATAAGCTTTACGAATTCATTAGGGCCCTAAGGTCTCGTTTGGTTCACGAAATTATCAGCAGAAAAGGAAAATAATTTCCAAAAGAAAATGAAAATACAAGATTCAATTTACCACCCCCAATAATTAACTTATCCTTCTGCCCTTTCCAAACATAAAAAAAAATTGATAGAAAATAAAAATACCACCTCTTTCAAACGAGACCTAATAGTAACAAGCCTGACCAAGATGCTCAAGCATTATCAGTCACTTAAATCAAATATACTAGCACAAAAATACAATGATGTCCCAAGTCACTAGATTCAAAAATACAATGTGTTCATTCTTATTTTGTCTTCGTACAATTTACCCATAAGAAATACATAAAACCTCGAGTCTGACCTTTCAAAAGTATGCTTCAAAACTGCTTACAATTTTCCCATAAGAAATACATAAAACCTCAAGTTCTCATGAGAACACAACGGACACTAAATATGGAAGCGAGCAATTCAGTGGTTGCATTTTATGATTCCATCTCCGAACAGTTAGTTGTTAAAGCATTGCCCCTGCCAACTCTCATTTCGAGCGTCAAAAGTTTTCCGATGTAATACAAAATAACAACAGAATGCAATAATGCAATATGAAAGTTTCATATAGTGAAAACACATCAAAAAGAGTAATTTGTATTAAAATAATTACTGCCAAATAGTCTTTCTTGTAGGATAACCTTAACCAAATAAATCAAGATGAGGTAGAGAATAACAAGGCAAAATATAATATTCCTTAAATTAACATTTTCAAAATCAAGTAGAAAAATCCTCCACACAACAGCAAAAAGAGATCTCGAGGAGATCTTGATATCCAGAAACCTCAAAAGGAACCAAGAACACCAGATAACATCCTCTATCAAAACCATTGCTAGTAAAAGAAGCCAAGCACTTTTCCACCAACATTCTTCCTCCTGGCTTCCTCATGGTCCATGATGCCTGCCGAGGTCGTCAATACGATGTAACCGAACTGCATAACATTTAACAAACAGGTAAATGTTATTCTCAATGCTGCAGTGACACCGAAAGATAACCAAATAAGATGAAGTCATGCTCTTTAGTATCAACTTTCCTCTGAGTAAGCCCACTAAGAAAAAAAGGTCTTATTAGCCAACCTGACGTGACGGGAGCAATCTCGCAGTCCAGGGTTCAATGTCCTTCACACCCACGTCGAATCGGGGACTAATGACACCACATTTGTTAAGTCGACCATTCAATTCAACCACAATCTTACCAGCCCTGTGGTCATCCACATACTCGAATTCACCAATGTATCCTGAAGAATCGTAATATATAAAGAGAAGGGGTAAGAACCAAAACACTTACAGATAACGAAATAAAAAGAAAATTAAACAAAACTGTGGTGCTAACCATGCTTCTGCATGACCAATAGGAACTTAATGATCACTTTTGATGACGGCCTGATCATGACCTGCCTTTTACCACGTTTTTCAGCATTATACATGCTTTTGAGAGCATCATTCAGCACGCTTACCCTCACCATCCTTTACAAAGCCTATAAATAACACCAAAACCATATTTTGAAAGCTAATATAATTTGCAAAGTGCATTTGCATGTCCAGAAAGAACGTAAGCATCATGTAAAAGTTGGAAACAGAACAACTCTTTGAAATTCAATCAAGTGACGGCTGCTCTGATGATTTGCCAATTGCCACATCTTGTGTTATGAAAAAGCTAGTTTGATTATGATCACGTTTTCATATCCTTTATAAATCGTGGAACCTATGTACAACCTACTAAATTTAGTATACAAAGAGTGATACATCATCGTATCAGTGTAGAGTCGAGTAATTCGTATTTCTGCCACATTGTCCTCATATACTCCATACAGGTGGTTTAATTAAAAAAACAAAGACCGTCTCTTATTATTATGCTAAAGTAGATACCGCATATTGCACAACCATTAAGTCTATAAATTATGGCATCAGTGAAATGCATCATTGTCAGAAAGTTCCTCGTAACAAAAATAAGCATATCTCAAGCAGGTAACTTAAAATGAGCAGTGACAGGTTATTCCAAAGAAAGGAAGTTTCTCCTTGAATAATAATTTAACACAATAATGTTAAGCAATATCTGTTTGTCCTAGAACTTAGTGAAGTGTCATGATAACAAGCATTATAATGTGGGACATGAATTATCAAACAACGAAGACTCCTAATCCAGAATTTTTGGGGTCAACTACAAGAATAATTTTCTTCCATTAAGCCTACTGATGACCTTCAAAACAGTAGCAACTAACATAACCTTGTCCTAGCAGCTACTTCATTTGAGAATCTATGTAGCAACATCTAAAAACCATGAGAAATAACTCGAGCTATTATGCGTGTGACAGTTGCCATTTAGACGATCAACCGGATAGAAAGAATTAAAAGATGTTCATTTCTTCAGCCAACAACATGAATGTATCAGCAGCATGAGACAATCCCAACAGATGCCCTCCACTTAGCGAAACATGACAGCTTCGTTTATCTTTGGCATTGACAATGTTCCATGAACTTAAAATAAATCATACTACAACAAATACATTCTCTTAATAAACAGAGCAAAGTGCCTAATAATCCAATTATCTCACACAAAAATTAAACTGCGATGAACAAAACTTAACTTCACAATTCATAAAATGTCATCTAAATTCTAAACCATAAAAAAAGGGTTACATAAATTAGCCCTCTACAACTACATTTTACCGCTTCTTTATCTAACCTGCAGTGAGAAAACCAATGTTGCAATGACACGGATACAATGCACTAAGGACACAGCTACACAGACAACGCATATTATCATATTATGCTGTGTCCTAGTGTATTTTGAAGTGTCCAGGTTGTGTCGCATACGGGATCGATGCGACACATCCCACATCTTTTTAGTGACTGCTTACTAGGAAGGAAAAAAAAAACTAAGAAATGAAATGACTAACGAAGATATCTTTATACAATAGACAATTGGGAAGAGCAAAGGGCATCCACTTTAATTTTTTTTTTTCTATACATAATTACCTAGCTGCCCTCATAAATTTAATGAACAATTTTAATTAGTATAGATAGCTAAGGATATATTTGGAAGAAAAACTTCTGCAGTGAAGCCTAAACTTTTCCAATTATATACTAGTATAGACTAGTATAGATAGATATAGACAGCTAAGGATATATTTGGAAGAAAAACTTCCGCAGCGAAGCCTAAACTTTTCCAATTATATACTAGTATAGATAGATATAGACAGGTAGGACGGCGCGGCTGCTTCGTTGAGCCGCGCCACGGAATCGAGAGCTCCAAGTGGGCCATTTTTGGTAAGCAGAACTGGCGATGCGGGATGAACCGGAAGCGGGGTTACGGTGCCCAACTGCGCGCTAACCTAGAACCCACAAAGGGTGTTGGTCGATTAAGACGGCAGGACGGTGGTCATGGAAGTCGAAATCCGCTAAGGAGTGTGTAACAACTCACCTGCCGAATCAACTAGCCCCGAAAATGGATGGCGCTTAACGGATATATTTGGAAGAAAAACTTCCACGGTGAAGCATAAACTTTTCCAATTATATAGTAGTATCCAACTTTGATGTTCTCGAAGTACAAAATAGTATGACCTCTCTTCGCAACTGCATGATCACACGGGCGTCAAGCCATGATCACGCTCTCGACCCTTGGTCAAATACAAGACTAACAAACATCCTATGGGACCGTGAGATCTCGAGCTGTCTCGCTGTGTTCATGGACATAACGTCCATAAATTCTAAATTTCTTCATCCATAATATATATAATTATTATATACATAATCTCGTATCGGCATTTAGAATATAATAGAATGGTCGATTTCAAATAATGATTAAAAATGTCTCCGTTACTCCATCTAGCATAAGACAAGTACAACACGGACACGACAGGGCTTTCGGCGTGTCCTATTATATTTGGGGGTGCATGTGCCGTGTCCGACACGGATTACAACCTTCTAGCTTTCAGTCGGATGCATCAATCAACAGAATGAAATATCACTATAGACACGATCGACGAATTTCTACTTAAACCAGTAAAATTAATGCTGAAACACACGAAATAATATATGGAATCCATGATAAAATTGAAGATTTTGTGTAGAAATTGATGGGGAAAGTTCGAAGACCCCACCTTGGACTTGGGAGCGAGAGTAAGCGGCTACAACCCTAATTTTGAGAATGGCAAGAGAGAATCCAAGAGTTTTTCATTTAAATATGGCGGGTGTTTGGCTATATTAGCCGTTCGATGGAGATCGGACGGGTGGAGATGTTGCAAAAAGGTTCTGTAGAAAATAGACCGAACTTGCAAGCAAATTTGCAGTTATTGAAAATTCTATACTACAGCCTGGGCTGGGCTGTTTCTCCAAATTGCAATGGGCTCTTTAAAAGTCATATTGAAGATTGAAGTTGTGAACTTTTTCTTAAAAATATACACTATTAACAAATAAGTAAATAGACAAATTCTAGGAAGTGTGCTATCCTCTCTTACATTGCATAGGAAGCACCAAATGCTATCCTCTCTGTACATAATGATCCGTTTTGTTGGAGACGCGTAGACATAGTACAGGAAGCACCAAATGTTACCGGCAAAATGTACACTATAATGGGAGTGGGAAGCATGGTGTCGGACTTCCTAGAGCTGTCAAGTGGGCCGGGCCGGGCCTCTTGGGCCCACAAACTGTGACCGAGTCGGACTACGAGTGAAAAAATCTCAGTCCGGTCCGGCACGTGACCCACGACACGATGGACTTCGGGCCGGGCCGGATCTTGATTAGCACATGACAAATTTGGACATTCATTTTCGTCATTCTCCTCAAAACTTATATATATTAGTTTTTTTTTTTTTTGCGATGCCCAGCGTAAAGCACGAGACTTTGTGCACACTGCGTTCCATGACATTTGAGCCCACTGTCCGCAATTTATGTATATTAGTTACAATCATTTTTTAAACACAAAAAATAGAACATCCAACATGTTTTCATATATGATTTTCAACAATCACATGCATTTACATAGATTATCATTAATAACATGACTATGTTTTCTAAATATTAATCATTTTTATATGAAAACTACTTCATTATTATCAATTTCGGTGGGCCAGGCCAGACCTATACTATGGGACGATATACGTGGCCCGACACGACCAATATACAGAATGGGATCGTGCTTGGCTGGGCTGACCCAACCCTTTTGACAGGTCTATACCTAACCAAACTAATCTTCTGGGTTGGAATTCTTTAAAAAAAACATGTACTTGTATAACTAGAATATTATTAACGAAATTATTTTTTGGCACGCTCACGTGTACAGCTGGTACACGCGCGCACCCAAGATAGTCGAAGCCGATGCCACCACCGCATTCCTCCTGCTCCGGCGATCCGCCGCTAGTGCTCCGGCGACGCCTTAGCCTGCCCCCCCCCCCCTCCGCGATCCCTCCTAGTGCTCCGACGATGCCTCATCCTCCCCCTCCGACGATCCCTCCTAGTACTCCGGTGACACCTCACCCTCCCCCTCTAGTGCTCCGGTGCCGCCGCTGCCGACGTCTCCCCCATCCCCCTAGCACTCCGCCCTTGCCCCCTCCTACCGCTCCGGCGATCTCGGTCGCACGCGTGCACCAGCTGTGCATGCGCGCGTGCCAAATAGCATATTTGTATTATTAACCAGTTGAATCAGTAACAAAGCCTGGCAATTTTATTTCAAAATAATCAGTTTCTTCTCTGACCTTGTCCAGTATCTATTGGCCCAGGTATTTTCACCTGACTATGTTTGTCAAGCCAAAAACACGGTGCAACATAAGTTTCTAAACCACTAAGAAAGAAACTGCAGCATATGATAGTATATTTAATCCCCTTATGTTACTCTGACTGCAGTTTACTGGAGTTTTTAGAACTCAAGTTAGTATCGATTATAGGAATCCACATCGGATCCTTTATATGAGTAATTAGCGGTTTCCGAAAAAGTACCACAATTTTTTGTATCAAAAGAAAATAGTTATTAAAATTTTAGAAAAAATATTGTATACATTTAGATATAATTTTAAGTATTTTATTTGTTGTTTCTTAATAGTTTTGAAATAAAATAAAATAGTAATCACCTTTGCCGATTGATTTACCTGCTATTGATAAAATTTTTAACATATTTTTACAACGTTATTATGTTTTTGCATTCTTGTTGATTGATCTTTTCCGTTTAATTTTTTTTGTCAAATTGACGGGGAAAAGAGAAGTCCAATGTCGGTATCGGTCGGTACCAAATCGAGACATGTCAAACCGTATTGATATTGACCGTATCGGATCGATATCGACTGATACGGCAAACTATGGGGTAGAACATCTTACTGCAACCAAAACCAAAATCTAATTGCACAAAAGAAACAAGAGTTTACGGTCCAGACAGAGACGATAATATCTTCTAGCTGCATCAAGCTCTTGGCTCGTTCCCCAACAAATTGTTCCTTCCTTTCTTCTTGATTCGCGGTATATACGTACAGAAGTACATTATCACGATTAATATGCTATCATTGTTGTTTTGCTCTCTGGGTATGATCTCGTTAGAAAATTGGAAATAAGACAACAATTAGCAAGTGACGAAGCATGTCAGTAAATAACTGCTAGCAGTCACGATACTGGACATAAGGAACGTTACGGCACGTACACAACGGCTGGCATTCACGATTTCTCCGGTAGTACGATGAACCACGTGCCTATTATGAACCACGTGCCTATTGAAATATTCTTCCTCCCAACTATCTTCCTATATACATAAACATGATAAGAAAAAAACGATACGAGTAATCTGCTGAATCACGACGACACACGCACACACACAATTAATAAATCAGAAAATTGCGTGAGGAGCAACAATGTTTCTTAGTATTGCGTAAAAGGTACGAAGTATACAGAAATAGCGAATTGAGACCCAATATGCCCAAATCAAAGGCGTAAATTACATTTGATAGAAATACTTCCTAAACAAGGGCGTAAAAAACATTGTTTTTAATTTTTTTTAGTCTTCCGACGGTTTATGATGTTAAGAAAAATATATTAAACTTAGCTTAGGTTTTACACGCCCAAAGATGGATGTATTTTGCTTCTTTTGTTTTTATCCGCCCCACATTTGGGCATATTCTGTTAGTCCCGGGACTTGATCAAAGATGGTAGACTCGATGTCGAGATCAGAGGTTCATACATACGTTTCACCTTCTGATAATTCTCGAGATCCAAGATGAACACTATAGTATGAATTTGATTACAAAAGCAACAATAATCAGAAAATAAATCTCACGTTCTTTCTCGCAATCGCAGTTGCTGACGGATAGAACTGAGTTCAGAAAATAAATCTCACGTTTTTTCTCGCAATCGCAGTTGCTGACGGACAGAACTGAGTTCAGAAAATAAATCTCACGTTCTTCCTCGCGATCGCAGTTGCTGACGGACAGAACTGAGTTACAACTTAGAAGAAGGAGAAAAAAGAAGAAAGAAGAAAGAAGAAGAGGAAAGATTCTTGCTGGGGTGATTAAGATCACCGTTGCTCAAAGCAAGATTCGTCCCACCACGATCTGCTTCCAGGAACCAGCAAGTTCACGAAGAACTTTTGGAACGCTCGTAAGTCAATATTTGAGACTTAAACGGGCTTCCTAGACTTTACATACTCTCTTTAACTTTCTTCTTGGTGCATCTTTCAAAGGAGGCCAATGGGCTCTATTTATAGAGTGGAGTGAGACTTCACCCCTTATCCTATCCGATGTGGGACTAAAAATACCAATACTCAAAAATAGAGTTCGATATTTTAGATCATCCCACAATCAGCATAGAAGTGTGCCAATCCACGCCTACCTCCCGAACACTCCCGTGCATGCACGAGACATCCTGGAGTCCGTGTCCGAGTCCGAGTCCGCACAACAAAAATCAACTTGCATCCTTGTTGGAATTAATCATTTTTTTTCTAGGAAAATACTCCCACATGGCACACACTTGTGCCCCACCACACCTCATGTGCACACCTCAACACAAGCAATACATTATATTGAGATACTCACCATTTGATGTAGTCGATGTGGGACTATCTTTCCTAGTCCAAAGGCAAAAATACCAACAATCTCCCACATATCTCAATATATGGGTTGAGCGTTCCCCACAGTGACTGTTCATTATGTATTAGGAGAGATGTCGCTATGACTTGAACCTTTTCGCATAGGTTAAATAATAACATGATACAAGAATGGACTAAGCCTTGAATTCTGTACCATAACTGTAATTCTTTCTACTCACATAATGACATCAACTGTGCTTCTGGCTGCACATTAAAGGCCTTGTGCCAGCCTGATTTTAGTGTATAATTTTTGGGCGTCTACAAGTTTACCCTCAAGAGACGGCCTGATATCTCTGTCCATACATATAGGTGAGTTCTTTATAAAGAGTCATGGCATGAAGCATTGTGCTTCTTTGCGGTGCTACGTCGCTATGACATGGCTTAAAGCCGAGGCTTTACCCCACCTGGATACCTCATCGTAGTGTCATACTACTGTAACATGAGGTCACAGGCCTCTTTGTAGTGCCAAACTACCCAGCATGAAACCTTGCGCTTTCGTGCGATGTTACACCGCTATGACATGGCTCGCGAAGCCAAGGCTTTACCCTATCTGGTACCTCTTCGTGGTGTCATGCCACTGTAACATGAGGACATCGTCCTCTTTGTAGTGCTGTCTACCTCTCTTTATTACGATTATCATACAACATTAGGCTACCTGCCTATTTGCGGTGCTACTCTGCTGTGACTTGGCTCACAAAGTCGAGGCATTATCCCTAACCGAGAACCTCATGGTGGAGTCACCCCACTATAGCATGGAGTTACAATCCTTGTAGTGCTGTGCTACCGTGCTTCCTGTAAAGCACTTCCAGGCATTCACTCTGCCTGAGAACTCATTAAGGCATTTAAGCCAACCTTCTCACATGATCCGTTTTCTACAGAAAACAACAGTAGACAACAGTGGTTGTAGGTCCGTAATCTCTCCATGTCATAGAGGACAAGTACCCACCGTTCCTGATATTCTTCTGGTTAATAGTCCTCCCTTGAACCAAAAGCTAGATGCCTAGTAGATTTCTCTTTGAACTAATAGCATAAAACTTTATGGTAGGAATATAATAACACAATATTAGAATGCCTTCAAGCCCATTTTATAAGCTGTGTCATCGACCAGCTGGCGCTTGAGGCCCTTTGTAAACAGATCTGCCAGGTTTTCCTGACTCCGAACATCAATCACTGCAATAATACCCCTCTTGATGAGATCGTGTACTGTCCTGTGCTTCAACCGCACAGTCCTCTTCTTCCCGTTGAAGAGGTCATTTGATGCCACCGCTGCAGTCGCCTGGTTGTCACAGTATATCGGTATCTCCGGTATTTGTGCCCCAACCACTGGAAGATCATACATGAGCTTCTGAAGCCATTCTGCTTCCTCCGCTGCGGTATTAAGTGCAAAGAACTCAGATTCCATGGATGACCGCGAGAGCATAGTCTGCTTTTTCAATTTCCACGATATAGCAGCTCCATCCATTGTGAAAATGTATCCACCTGTGGACCTCTCGCTCTCTACTTCTGAGCACCAGCTGGCATCACTGAAGCCTTCCACTACCGGTGGATCTCCGCTGTAGTACAGTGCATATGTCTGAGTCTTCTTGAGATATCTCATAACCCATTTTACAGCTTTTCAGTGCTCAATGCCTAGGTTGCTCGTGAAACGACTCAGCATTCCCACAGCGAAAGCTATGTCAGGTCTTGTGGCAGTAGTAGCATACATCAAACTCCCGATTACGCTTGCATACTCCAGCTGCCTGACGCTTTCCCCTGAATTAGGCTTCAGCTTCAGATCACACTTGTATGGCGTATCGATCCCTGGAAGATCCTGATACCCGTAATGAGTGATCATCATCTCAATATAATGAGACCGTGACAGCGCTAGTCCAGTGTCTGTCCGGATGATCTTGAGTCACAAGATAACATCAGCATCCTCCAAGTCCTTCATACTGAACTTCGTCGAAAGGAACTTCTTTGTCTCCGTGACACAGCTTATATCCGTACCTAGGATTAGCATGTCGTCCACCTATAGACAAACGATGACTCCTCTTTCGTCAGCAAACTTCGTATAGACACACTTGTCTGTTATACTGACCCTGTAGCCATTTGCCTTATGACTTTGTCAAACTTTTCATGCCATATTTTGGGAGCTTGCTTTAAACCGTACAGAGATTTTACCAACTTACAGACTTTGTCTTCAAGACCTTTGACGACAAACCCTTCTGACTGTTGCATATAGATCTCTTCGGTCAGCTTATCATTCAGGAATGCCATTTTCATATCCATCTGATGTATCAACATCTTATGTATCGCTGCGAGAGCAATCAACATTCTGATGGTGGTAATCCGGACTACTAGAGCATACGTGTTAAAGTAGTCGATTCTCTGCTTCTGAGAAAACTCCTTTGCCACTAGCCTGGCCTTGAACTTGTCAATGGTTCCATCAGCTTTCATCTTCTTTTTGAAGACCCACTTGCATCCGATAGGTTTTGCTCCTTCAGGTAGATCAACCAACACCCAAGTGTTATTGGAGGTGATTGATTCAATTTCATTGTCTATCGCCTCCTTCCAGAAAATAGCAACTCTGGTCTTCATCGCCTCATCATAGGTAAGCGGATCTGCTTCCACATGATAGGTGATGAAGTCATCTCCGAAGTTCTTCGGCCTCCTCCCTCGCTTCGACGATGGCTCAGCGAGTTCTTGTTCAATCGTTGTCTCCTCAGTAACAACTTCATCTTGGACAACTGGCTCATTGAAGATCTCAGTCACCTTTGTACCTTCATCATTCTCCGAAATGTCCGTTAAAACAATGTTCTTGTGCCTTACAAACTTGTCTTCAAAATATTCAGCATCGCGAGATTCAATGATATGATTTGACTCAATATCAAGAAATCTCCGAGCATCACTCTTCTCGGCATACCCCAAGAAGATCGTCTTCGTAGTCCTTGTCCCCAGCTTCTGAATCTTCAGATCTGGGAGCTTCACATAGGCCAGACACCTCACACTCGAATGACATTCAAATTATGTCTGACTTTGAACCAGAGTTCATAAGGAGTTACATCCGAAGTTGCATACGGCACTCTATTTAGAATAAAAGTGGCCGTCAATGCAGCTTCTCCCCAGTAGCATTTAGGAAGATCCACAGTTAGCAGCATTGAGCTCATCATTTCTGTCAACGTTCTGTTCTTCCTCTCCGCTACTCCGTTAGATTGAGGAGAATACGGAGCAGTAGTCTCGTTTATGATTCCATGTTCTTTGCAGAATAATGTGAATTTATGAGACCAATACTCTCCGCCTCGATCACTTCTTAGCCTCTTGAGTTGTTGTCCAATTTGCCATTCAGCCTCGGCCCTGAACTCCTTGAGCTTCTCGAACGCTTTGTTTTTAGACTTGAGCAAGTAGACGAACGCGTACTTTGAGAAGTCATCGATGAAGGTTATAAAATATTTTATCCCGGCTTTTGTAAAGAATTGTTTGAAGTCACAGATATCGGAGTGCACCAACTCCAGAAGATCTGTGCTTCGATTGACCGATGAAAGGGTTTTCTTGTGATTTTTGTCTGAACACATACTTCACACTTCTTTACCTTATCCCCATATTTAGAGATAAGTCCTAGACTGGACATTTTGTTAATTCTTTTACAGTGAACATGTCCTAGCCTCTTATGCCACAACTCAAGAGAATAATCAGAACGAGCGATTGCATTGATTACATTTGACTGGTTTACAAGCTGAATTTTGAACATCCCTTCGATTTAAAAAGCTTTTCCAAAGTATGTTTTCTTCTTGGACATCACCATCTGGTCAGCATTGATGTCCATCCTCAGGCCTGCGTTGCTAAGCAGGCTTCCAGAGATCAAGTTCTTTGCAATCACCGAAACGTGCTTCACACCTTGAAGCGTCAGAGTGTTCCCGGATGTGAGTTTCAGCTCCACAGTTCCGATCCCCAGAACTTCAGCTTGGGCTTGGTTCGCCACGATAACTTTCTCAGAAGTTGGCTGGTATGTGAAGAACCATTCCTTGCCAGAGCAGACATGGCAGGTCGCACCAGTGTCTATCCACCAGTCAGAGTCAGCCACAGCTGTGACCTGAGCAATCATAGCAACAATATTAGAAACCATAGAAACCTTGCTAGGCTCACCTTACTCAGCTTGTTTGGGCTTGGATTTGCATTCACTCTTATAGTGGCCCTTCTTGCTACAGTTGAAGCAAGTCACGTGGGACTTGGACTTCTGTTGCTTGAACGAAGGACCCTTCACTTTCAGAATAGTGGAGTCATTCTTCTTGTGATGAGAAGCCACCTGCTTTCCCTTGAACTCTCTTGTCTGCACCAAGTTGGCCTTAGCCAGTTGGTTGGACAGAGAGTCCATCTTCTGTTGAGATCGTATTTCGTCCTCAACGTGGATCTCTTGTAGAAGATCTTCCAAGCTAATGTCCAGCTTCTTCCGATGCATTCTTGTCACGTCCCAGAACCAGAATATTGGAGAGCGGGGGACAGACACAGCCAGCTACGTACATTGAAGTGAATCTCACCTCGCAGTATGGTCACGGCTGTCTAGATGCATGAGGGTTTACTACAAGCCATCAGTCTCTTAAGGTCAATAACAAGCCTAGTGTCTCAATCTCAAGCAACAAGTAGATATAATAAGATGGTAGATCATCAGACATACAAGGTAAGGCATCCCATACATTACATATTCAGATGATCATGAAGCTAGTCATACAAAATACGAAGACTAGCAAGAGTTTAAGTCATACATGATCAACCCTAGGATTTGTCAATCATGTTACAGCCCGTAGGCAGACAGTAAGTAAAGTTGCAATGAGCTAACACTTGCTCGGCGGCTAAACGCCTCAAAAGAATATTTGTACAAGGGAGTGGGAGAGCAAAATAAAAACCCATTCGTTGCCGGGAATCCTTCTAGTGTTCACCATCTGGCAGGAAAGTTGGGAGATCCTCGGTAGCTGCTCCGAAATCTGGCCATACAAAACCAGCTGGGTCAGACCCCAGAAAGAGCAAGTGCCACAAAGGGGGCTTCACTAAAGAACTAAAACCAGCATGTCAGCACATAAAGTCATAGGTGAAATAACATAAGACATGAGTTAAAGAAAACAGGATGATAAACGATAAGATAGCTAGAGGACTATTCCGGTAACCAAGTTACAACCCGTAAACCAAACAAGGACCGGGGTTGTAACCCTTCACCTGAACAGAACTTAGCCTCAAACCAATTATCGCTAAAGTAAAGCATAAACAAGCATGTACGGAGATATCCATGCACCGGATCTGGGCAAGACTAGACAAGATAGGACTCCATCCATCATTCACGGCCAAGCAAAGAGTACGGCTTGATACTTAACTAACTAGGGTTATCACAAGCTTAGTTACTAGCAAGATGCAATGAGGTACGCCTACGGCCACAAGTCCTGCAGACTATCCAGGTTATCCAGACGCAAGGTTCAAGATTAGAGTTATCATGCCTTGTTAGGTGACTTGGATGTAACACATGACAGTATGCGTAGTAATCGTTTCATGTAGTGTCCCACATAGCAGTGAGCTGGAAATGTGCTCTACTCGTCGGTAGGCTACAAGTCCATCAAGGAAGGCGCCCAGATAACGGGATTGCCTATAGCCGGAATACCTCTCTATATGCTCTACGTGATCAATCTAGTCATTAACCTAGTCAGATTCAGTATGAATTCCTGACCGTGGTAACCAGGGATAAATGTCCTAGACATGATGCGAAACAAGACTGGTTGCTTATACAAGCATATTCAATACAATCACCCACGGTGTCAAAAATTCACTTAGCATGTCAGGTTAGCCGTCGCAATAGCGTATCAAGGTTATCATGTCAAGATTACTTGTCAAGGGTGCACCACGGCGGGTCACCATCATGTCATGTTACTTATCAAGATTACTTATCAAGGTAAGGGTGCGTCCCAACGGACCATCATCAAGAATTATCATGTCAATTTACTTGTCAAGAGTGTACCACGGCGGGTCACCATCACGAGTTATCCTGTAAGGTCATAATGCCATTTCGTGTTTATGCAAGTGCACCACAACGGGTCACTGATCATGCAATTCCATCACTAAGCCGTGTTCAGATTCACATTCATAAACAATGTCATGCTCACATCGGGTTCATGTCGAGTTTACATCAAAACGACGTAAGGATATAAAATGGGTGCAAAAATTATAAAAAGGGGAATATGGGGACATAATGGGGGTGACAATTCTAGCATAGAAGTTGCTCCAACCAGCAGAAAATTTCGAGACTATCCCTCCAACGACAAACTTGTCGACGAGGGGCATCTTTTCGTCATCTAACTTCTGGCGCAACTTCATGAATTCCTTCACTTGAGGTAGCATCACCATCTCGTCTTCGAAGAGCCACTTGTGGTACTTCTCGACGATGAAGATTTTGGACCTATTCTCATCATCTTCATATAGCTTATCCAAAGAATTCCAGATCTCTTTGGCCTTCACCTTCTTGGAATATGACTCTGCCAGAGAGTCTTCCATAGAATTGAGAATCAGCAGTTTACTTATGCCGTTTTCTCTCTTCCATTTGCTCTGTTTGACGAGTGCAGCAGCAATAGCATCGACAGTTCCTCCTTCTGGAATCGTCGGTTCATCCTCAATCAACACATGGTCTACGTCCACGAGTTGAAGATTAAGGGTGACCTTCCTCTTCCAGATTTGGAAATGTTCTTCGTCGAATTTCTCCAACTTGTTAAAGCTGGTATCGATGAGAGAAGCACGAGAGTTTTCCATTTACAAGGATCTTGCTTTGAGATTGTTTGTCCCGGGGCTTGATCAAAGATGGTAGACTCGATGTCGAGATTAGAGGTTCATACATACGTTTCACCTTCTGATAATTCTCGAGATCCAAGAGGAACACTATAGTATGAATCTGATTACAAAAGCAACAATAATCAGAAAATAAATCTTACGTTCTTCCTCGCAATCGCAATTGCTGACGGACAGAACTGAGTTCAAAAAATTAATCTCACGTTCTTCCTCGCAATCGCAGTTGCTGACGGACAGAACTGAGTTACAACTTAGAAGAAGGAGAAGAAAGAAGAAAGAAGAAAGAAGAAAGAAGAAGAAGAAATGTTCTTGCTTGGGTGATTAAGATCACCGTTGCTCAAAGCAAGATTCGCCCCACCCCGATCTGCTTCCAGGACCAGCAAGTTCACGAAGAACTTCTGGAACGCTCGTAAGTAAATAATTGAGACTTGAATGGGCTTCCTGGACTTTACGGACTCCCCTTGACTTTCTTCTTGGTGCATCTTTCAAAGGAGGCCAAGAGACTCTATTTATAGAGTGGAGTGAGACTTCACCCCTTCTATCCGATGTGGGACTAAAATACAATACTCAAAAATAGAGTTTGATATTTTAGATCGTCCTACAATCAGTATAGAAGTGTGCCAGTCCACGCCTACCCCCCGAACACTTTCGTGCATGCACGAGACATCCTGGAGTCCGTGTCCGAGTCCGAGTCCGAGTCCGAGTCCGAGTCCGAGTCCGCACAACAAAAATCAACTTGCATCCTTGTTGGAATTAATCATTTTTTCTTCTAGAAAAATACTCCCACATGACACACACTTGTGCCCCACCACACCTCATGTGCACACCTCAACACAAACAATGCATTATATTGAGATACTCACCATTTGGTGTAGCCGATGTGGGACTATCTTTCCTAATCCAAAGGCAAAAACACTAACATATTCTGCTTTTAGTTTTCTTTTTTCTTTCTTTCTTTCATTATTTTCAGTTTTTATATATTTTTGGTTTAATTTTTAATTTTTTCCTTTCTTAATTTTTTTTGCATTCATTTCAAATTTTATATTTTAATTCTTTTTCCTTCTTAATTTTTTCTCTGTTTTTTTTTCTACGCTCATAAGTTTCTTTTTCCCATTTTTTTTTCCATTGCGTATATTTACCAAGTGTATTTCCTGCCTATGTGTTTATTCCATAAATTTAACATACTTTATTCCTTCTACGAATTTCTCTTAAACTTGTATGCTTTGATACAATTTTCTGTTAATAAATAGCAGTGAATGTAAGTCAAAAGTCCCAAAGAATAATGAAAGAGAGATGAAACTGAATTAGCCTTCACAATTCAAGTAAAACCCTTACTTCAATTCAATTCTCTGCCCATATCATTACTTCATCCCTTCACCTTTCCATTTCTAGCCATGTCCCTTGCGGCCATTAGACTCTGATAACTCTATAAAGAGGTAGCGCCAGCGTCGTCGCTTGAAACCTCCTTCTAAAGCTTTCTAATTTATTAGCCGAGGACTAGAGAAATCAGAGGTACTACTGTCATTGTACATTTTACGCTCTTCTTGATGATTTCTAATTAATTAGCTAGTGTTGCGAAATTTACGTAGTGTTATATCGATCATATATTAGTATGCTCCGGTTCTTCGAGCCAGAGCTGGTTTCTTCTGCTTCGAACCGCCTCCGGTTTGTATGGGAGTCGAAAGCCTCGGAAGTTCGGAACGATATTGCAGTCCTCCCCTTGCTCTCGTCTTCGCTTCTCACCAATAATTTTGGTACGTTCTCGTTCTCGTGTTCGCTACAATAGAGATTATCTGCTATAACTCAAGGAGATAATAGCAGGAGATTCTCTTCGTAGTCTTATAGGGGTCGGTCGCTCTTTGCTAGTCAGAAGAAGACGTCCCTTACCCTCATTTTTTTGAATATTTGTCTTGTAATGCAGTAGCTAGGAATACCAACGTCTCTCCGGGGACAGAGAGATTGTAAGTAGTTTTTTTTTTCCTTTTTTTTTGTACTTAAAAATGTTGCATATGTATAGCTTAGCATATTAACAAAAAAAATTGTAATTATAAATTTAAGTGTTTCCTGCAGGAATACTTACAGTGGAAGTTTCCTGATGAGTACTCAAGGTTGTCACAGTTTCCAGCCCAATACATTCTCCTCGGCTCCTTCGATTAACTCAATTCCAGGTTCCATGGATCCTTGATTCTATTGTGAATTAATATTTCGGAAATTTTCAATGGAAGCATCCAAATTTAACTAAATTCGACAAAAAGTACAAAGTTTCTCAAAATTTCAAAAAAAAAATCAAAACGCCATACCATGTGTTGGGTTTGTAGCCTTTTGTTTTGGTTTTTAGTCCCACATCGGCTAGAAAGGAATGTGTATCTCCATATATATGAGTCTTTTCTATTTATGGAGATGCACATGTAGTGCACATGTGTGTGTGCCATGTGGGATTAATTATTAATGGTATAAAGGCTTAATCAACAATTAAGAAACTGTAAGCTTTTTGCTCTTGGAAATTTATTTCCATGGAGCTAAGCTCCGTAGGAGCTTAGCGACTCGGACTCGGACTCGGGCTCGGGCTCGGGCTCGGGCTCGGACTCGGACTCGGGCTCATGAGGCGTTTTGTTGGCGCACTTTGCACTTGCTTGTTCAGGAGTGGTTCTGCCACTACCCTGAAGTTCAGGCACGGTTGCAGCAGTTGCTGCACATTCAGGAGTGGTTCTGCCACTACCCTGAAGTTCAGACAACTGCTTGGCAACCGCCCCGTGGGCTATATATGCAGGTTCTCTCCTCTCTCTGAGTGCAGTAGTAATCAGAATTCCAGGGAGAAAAACTCTAAGTGTTCTTTAACACAACAGAGTAGTGAGCGTGTTCTTTAACACAAACACTAGTACTTTTTAGTACGTGTGGGTTCTGTTACTTCATACAGAGAGAGAAGATTAGAGCCATTGACAGAGGAGTTCGCCGTCTTCCGAGGAGTCAGAAGAGCAGGGGTGTTCCAAGGTTTTCCGTCAACCTTGCTGGTTCCTGGAAGCTGTTCGCAGAGGACGAATAAAGCTTTGAGCAACGGTGATAATTTACCCCAGTATTTCCATCTCTCGCCTGTCATCCTTCTGTTGCCTTTAGCAGTTCTGTCAGTATCTTCTTTTTAGAAGGCACTACTGCCAGTTTGCTACGATCACGAAAATCTCTTTAGATTATTCGTGTATTACGATATCTTTTTAGATCTCGTAATTTGCAGAATCCTTCTAGATTTCTATTACAAAACCTTCTTTAAGGAATTGCATTTGAAACGTTGTCTTTACAACTGTTTCAATTTCTGTATTTTCCATCGAATAGCGTGCCCCGGCGTTCCCGGCGATAACAATCTCAAAGCTTTATTGCTACGATGGAAAATATTAATTCTTCTCTCCTAAACACTGACTTCTGTAAGTTAGAGAAGTTTGATGGAGAGCATTATCAAGTCTGGAAGAGGAAGGTTTATCTCACTCTTCAACTTAGAGACGTTGATCACGTACTGCTTGAAGAGGAACCTACTGTTCCAGATACTGGGTCTGCTGCCGCAATCACTGCGGCTACTAAACTTCAGGCCAAGTGGAGAAGGGAGAATAGCATTTACAGGTTGCTTATCCTGAATGCTATGGAGGATTCTCTAGCAGAATCCTACAGTAAGAAACCAATTGCCAGAGACATATGGGAGTCTCTGAAAAAACTGTACGAAGAAGACAAGAACAGGAGCAAAATATTTGTGGTTGAAAAATATCACAAATGGCTCTTTGAGGACGAGAAGTCCATGCTGCCGCAGGTCAAAGAATTTCTGAAGCTGCGACAGAAGTTGGAAGACGAGGCTATGCCCCTCCCCGACAAGTTTGTTGTTGGAGGGATTGTCTCAAAGCTCTCCGCTGGGTGGAGTAAGTTCTATGCAAACATGCATAGGAAGAAGCTGGAGATCACCCTTGAAGATCTCCTGCAGGAAATTTATGTTGAAGACCAGATGAGAGTTCAACATAAAGTTGACACGCTTTCCAAGCAGATGGCTAACGCAAACTTGGTTTCATCAAAGGAACCAAAGGGAAAGGGAAAGGAAAAGCGTGCAGATTTCTAGAAGAAGAAGAAGAACCCTAACAACTTGAATGTTAAGGGAACTTCTTTCAAGTCAAAGAAATCTAAGGCAAAGATGCCTTGTTTCAAGTGTGGCCAGTTGGGCCATTTAAAAAATGAATGCACAGCACAGGCCAAGAAATCAGAGCAAGGTAAGCCTAGCAAAGTCTCAATGATTACTGATGTAATTGCTATGATTGGACAGGTTGATGCTGTAGGATCTGATTCAGACTGGTGGGTAGATACTGGAGCCACCTGCCATGTCTGCTCCAGTAAGGAGTGGTTCACCACCTACACACCCACTTCTGAAGCGGTTGTGATGGCGAACCAAGCACAAGCTGAAGTGCTAGGGATCGGGACGGTTATTCTGAAGCTAACTTCTGGCAAGTCTCTGACGCTTCAAGGCGTGAAGCACGTACCTGCTATCGCCAAGAACCTGATCTCGGAAGGCCTACTCTGCAATGCAGGCCTCAGGATGGACATCAATGCTGGCCAGATGGTGATGTCTATCAAGGAAACATATTTCGGGAAAGCTTTTTATACCGAAGGAATGTTCAAAATTCAGCTTGTAAATCAGTCCAATGTAATTAATGTGATTAATGAAATCACTCCTTCTGCTTATACTCTTGAGTTGTGGCATAATAGGCTAGGACATGTTCATTATAAACGAATAAACAGAATGTCTAGTCTAGGACTTATCTCCAAATGTGGGGGTAAGGTAGAGAAATGTGAAGTTTGTGCTCAAACGAAGATCACAAGGAAACCCTTTCCTCGGGTTAATCGAAGTACAGATCTTCTGGAGTTGGTTCACTCCGATATCTGTGACTTCAAACAGTTCTCTACAAAGGCCGGAATGAAGTATTTCATAACCTTCATCGATGACTTCTCAAAGTATGCGTTCGTCTACTTGCTGAAGGCTAAAGACGAAGCATTCGAGAAGTTCAAGGAGTTCAGAGCCGAAGCTGAGCGGCAGACTGGACAACAACTCAAAAGGATAAGAAGTGATCGAGGTGGAGAATACAGGTCTCATGAATTCGCATCGTTCTGTAAGGAACATGGAATTGTCAATGAGACTATGGCTCCGTACTCTCCTCAATCAAACGGAGTAGCTGAGAGGAAGAACAGGACGTTGACAGAAATAATAAATTCAATGTTGTTGACTGCTGGCCTTCCTAAGTGCTACTGGAGAGAAGCTGTATTGACGGCCACTTTTATTCTAAATAGAGTACCTCATGCAACTTCAGACGTTACTCCTCATGAACTCTGGTTTAAGGTCAGACCTAACTTGAATGTCATTCGAGTGTGGGGGTGTCTGGCGTATGTCAAGCTTCCAGATCTAAAGATTCAGAAGCTTGGGACAAGGACTACAAAGACGATCTTCTTGGGGTATGCCGAGAAGAGTGATGCTCGGAGATTTCTTGATATTGAGTCAAATCATATCATTGAATCTCGCGATGAAGAATATTTTGAAAACAAGTTTGCAAGGCACAAGAATATTGTTCTTCCGGATGTTCCGGAGAATAATGAGGGTGCACAAGAGACTGAAGTCTTCAATGAAGATGTGGTCCAAGAAGATGTTGTTGATACAACGGTTGAACCAGAACAAACTGAGCCGTCAGCTAAGCGTGTGAGGAGGCCGAAAGACTTCGGAAGTGACTTTGTCACCTATCATGTGGAAGCAGATCCGCTTACCTATGATGAGGCGATGAAGACCAGAGACACAGTTTTCTGGAAGGAGGCGATTGACAATGAGATTGATTCCATCACCTCAAATAACACTTGGGTGTTGATTGATCTTCCTGAAGGAGCGAAACCCATCGGATGCAAATGGATCTTCAAGAAGAAGATGAAAGCAGACGGAACTATTGACAAGTTTAAGGCTAGATGTCACGCCCCAGAACCAGAATACTGGAGAGCGGGGGCAGACATAGCCAGCTACGTATAATAAAATGGAATCTACGTCACTATACGGTCACGGCTGTCTAGATATATGAGGGTTTAACTACAATCCATCAGTCTCCTATGGTCAAGATCAAACCTATTGTCTCAATCATAGGCAATGTAATAACAGTTACAAGATGTCAGAGCATCAATATACAATAGTAAGGCATCCCATACATTACATATTGGATGATCATGAAGCTAGTCGTACAAAATATCAGGACTAGCAAGAGTTTTAGTCAATACATGATCAACCCTAGGATTTGTCAATCATGTTACAGCCCGTAGGCAGACAGTAAATAAAGGTGCAATACGAGCTAACACGTGCTCGCCGGCTAAACGCCTCAAAAGAATAATTTTACAAATAGAGTGGGAGGACAAAAGAAACCCACTCGTTGCCCTGGTTACGCCGGGTGGTCACCATCGGGCTGGAAGACAGGTGGATCCTCTGGTGCTGCTCCGATATCTGGCCACACAAAACCAGCTGGGTCAGACCCCAGAAAGAGCAAGTGCCACAAAAGAGGCTTCACTTAGGAACTAAAACCAGCATATCACAAATAAATAGTAAAGGTAATTAAAAGATAGTGATAATAGCTGAGATAACAATAATATATTGAACATGGAGAAACCATTCAAGTAGCCAGACTGCAACCCTTAAACCAAACAAGGACCGGCGTTGCAATCCTTCGCCTGAATAGAAACCCGCCTCAATTACTATTGATAAGGTAACAAGACAATAAACGAAGAGAGGACACAGAACTGCTCCGGAAGCCAGGTTACAACCCTTAAACCAAACAAGGACCGGGGTTGTAACCCTTCGCCTGAACAGAACTGGACCCCTGATCTTTATTGTTAAGGCCAGTATAAATAATCATGGTATTGAAGTAAAGGTAAAACATGACGAGCATGACAGGGGGTTACAATAAGACAATAAATGAAGAGAGGACACAGAACTGCTCCGGGAGCCAGGTTACAACCCTTAAACCAAACAAGGACCGGGGTTGTAACCCTTCGCCTGAACATAACTGGACCCCTGATCTTTATTGTTAAGGCGGGCACAATAAGCAGGACGATATATGATAAGATAACCATGGAACTATTCAGATAGCCAAGTTACAACCCTTAAACCAAACAAGGACCGGGATTGTAACCCTTCATCTGAACAGAACTTGGTATCCCATCATTTATCGATACAAGAAATCATGTCCTGATACAATCTTGTACAGGATCAGGATAAGACTAAGATGGAATAAACTACATCCAATCAATCACGGCCAATCAAGAGTACGGCTTGATACTTTTAACTAACTAGGGTTATCACAAGCCTAGTTACTAGCAAGATGCAATGAGATTATCCCAACAGCCACAAGCCTTGCAGACCATCCGGTTATCCAGGTCGAATGTCCATTTAGGAAGAATGCAACACATTACTGTGTGCTGAAAATGTGCCCTACTCGTCGGTAGGCTACAAGTCCACTGAATGCGCCCAGATAACCGGATTGTCTGTATCTGGGAATCTCTTCATGACTACTGAATCATTCTAGTTAATTAGCCTTAGTCAATTTCAGTAGGTACCCCTGACCGTGGTACTCAGGGATCCCCATCCTAGACATGATGCAAGACAGTACCAGTTTATTACAAACACAATCGCCCACGGTGTCCAGGTATTTCATACTTGTCATGTCAGTTTACTTGTCAAGAGTGTGCCACAGCGAGCCATTATCGTGTTCTATCCTTACAATATTATGAATGAGAGAAACTTGCATAAAATAACTAGTGACATATTCTTGCTGCTAAGGAAAAGATCTACAACTTCCACGTTGGGAGTTGGAAGAAATTCGAGCAATAATTCAGTCAATTAGGACATATAACAGTTAGTAATAGTCAAAATATGCATTATGCGGCCTATTCTGCGACATGCATGCAACTGCGACACCATATGCGCCTACTGCGACATGCGCCTTAATGCGGCTCATGCGTGACATGATATGCGCCTATCGCGACATGCGCCTCATGTGGCTCAACTGCGACATGATATACGCCTACCGCGACATGCGCCTCATTGCAACATGCGCCTACTGCGACATGCGCCTTCTGCGACATGATATACGGCTACTGCGACATGCGCCTCATTGCAACATGCACCTACTGTGACATGCGCCTTCTGCGACATGATATGCGGCTACTGCGACATGCGCCTCATTGCAACATGCGCTTACTGCGACATGCGCCTTCTGCGACATGATATGCGGCTACTGCGACATGCGCCTCATTGCAACATGCGCCTACTGCGACATGCGCCTTCTGCGACATGATATGCGGCTACTGCGACATGCGCTTCATTGCAACATGCGCCTACTACAACATGCGCCTTCTACGACATGATATGCGGCTACTGCGACATGCGCTTCATTGCAACATGCACCTACTGCGACATGCGCCTTCTGCGACATGATATGCGGCTACTGCGACATGCGCTTCATTGCAACATGTGCCTACTGCGACATGCGCCTTCTGCGACATGATATGCGGCTACTGCGACATGCGCTTCATTGCAACATGCGCCTACTGCGACATGCGCCTTCTACGACATGCTGTTCATGCTGCAGATGAACATAGAAATGACCAGAATTTTTTTTGGCCATAACTTCCTCATCCGAAGTCGAAATCAAGCGAAACAAAAGCCAAAACTGCATGAAATTGAATTCTCTACAACATAGAAACACTAGTTTTCGAAAATAACCAAGTTTTAGAGATCAAAACCAAGAAAAACCGAAAAATTTACAAACTTAGATCTACAAGAATCCATCCATCAAATCCAAAAATGTCAAGTTCTAAAGAGGCTTAGAATCAAGTAAGGAAGAGAATGGAACAATAAAACTTGAGATCCATCATGAAGCAAGTTTGTACTTGCCTAGCTCTCTTTCCTGGTAGGTGTAGAAGTAAATGTGGAGAAGAAGAAGAATAATGAAGAGAGAGAAAGAGAAGGGGTTAATAAATGGGGATGGTGGTGGTAGGTAGGGGTTTTCTTTTGGTTCATGATGAACCCACAAGCAAACCAAACCAAGCTAAGCCGAACCAAGCTAAGCCATAACAAATGACATGCCAAATAACCATGCAGGAAAATACGTAATACGAGTCAAGAATACGTACACGTATACCAAGATACGTAATACGAACTATAGACATTACAACTCTACCCACCTTAAAAGAATTCCGTCCTCGGAATTTAATCAAGAGGCTAGAATTGCAAGGACAAGCTATACTAATCGTAAGCTATAACAAGCAGTCTATCATGCAGTCATTTATTCAAGCAAGGAATTGAAAGCATAAGGCATAAGGAAGACATTATACCTTACGAGTCAAACAGGTCGGGATATCGCGATCGGATATCATCCTCACGCTCCCACGTCGACTCACCCAAAGAGTGATGACCCCAAGCAACTCGGACTAACTTGATAGTCTTGTTCTTGAATCTCTTCTCTCTTCGGTCCAATATAGACACGGGCCTCTCCTCATACGAAAGGTTGGTACCAACAACCAATTCTGAATGATCCAGGATGTGGCTCGGGTCCGGGATATATCGTCGCAGTTGGGATACATAGAATACGTCATGCACCTCACGTAGCGACGGTGGAAGAACGAGACGATAGGATACATCTCCTACTCGCTCCAGAATGTCGAACGGCCCTATATACCTAGGACTAAGCTTTCCTCGTACGCCGAAATGAATGACGCCGCGGTTAGGCAAAATCCTCAGGAATACATGGTCGCCGACAGAAAACTCAAGAGGGCGCCGATGAGAATCGGCCCAATGACGCTGGCAATCTTGGGCAACTCGAAGATGATCTCTGACTTTTCTGACCACTTCAACCGTCTGAGCAATCAGTTCCGGACCAAGCATCTGCCTCTCTCCAACATCATCCCAGGCTAGCGGGGATCGACACTTCCTACCATACAGTGCCTCGAATGGTGCCATCTGGATACTGGCCTGGAAATTGTTGTTGTACGAGAACTCCACCAGGTGCACGTGATCTTCCCACGAACCACCGAAGTCGAGTGTACATGACCGCAACATATCTTCAAGAGTCTGGATCGTACGCTCCGACTGGCCATCTGTCTGCGGGTGATAAGCTGAACTGAACTGGAGGTGAGTTCCCAAACTTTCTTACAAGCTACGTCAAAAGTGCGACGTAAATCTTGAATCTCTGTCTGAAGTGATACTGATTGGTACACCGTGCAACCTGACAATCTGCCGGAGATACATCTTCGCTAGCTGAGCCATCGACTGACCAACTCTGAACGGGAGAAAGTGAGCCATCTTCGTGAGCCTGTCTATGACAACCCAAATAGTGTCTCTGCCCGTCGGGGATCTAGGCAATCCAGTCACAAAATCCATGGTTATATGCTCCCATTTCCACTCGAGAATCGGCAATGGTTGAAGTAGTCCAGCTGGTCTCTGATGTTCAGCCTTAACTTGCAGGCAGACTAAACAACGAGAGACAAATCGGGCTATCTCCCTCTTCATGCCATTTCACCAAAAGTGAGGGCGGATATCATGGTACATTTTTGTGCCACCGGGATAAATGGAATACTGTGAACTGTGGGACTCTGCCATAATCTCCTGTCTGATATCTCCACTGGGTACACAAAGACGCTTACCATGTCGAAGTGTACCGTCTTCATGGATGCATAACTCTGGTCTTCGTCCTGCCTCACACTCTGCTCTGAGTCGCTGAAGCTTAAAATTTGCTGACTGCGCCATCCGGATCCTCTCGACTATAGTAGACTGGACTTGTATGCTGGCCATCAATGCCACACTGGAAGGGAGGACAACTTCTATACCTATCTTCTGAAGATCGGCTAACAGTTCTGGTTGTGCTGTCAGGAAATAAACTCCTGCCCTCCTGCTCAATGCATCTGCAACAACGTTGGCCTTCCCTGGGTGATATTGCAGGTTGACATCATAATCCACAAGCAGCTCCAGCCATCTCCTCTGATGCATGTTGAGGTCCTTCTGGGTGAAAACATACTTCAGGCTCTTGTGGTCGGTGAAAATTTCCACCCTATCTCCGTATAGGTAGTGCCTCCACAACTTAAGTGCAAACACTACTGCTGCCAGCTCCAAGTCATGGGTTGGGTAATTTCTCTCATGATCACGAAGTTACCGTGACGCATAAGCTATTACCTTCCCATGCTGCATCAGAACACATCCTAAACCTCTGCCCGAAGCATCACAATACACTGAGAATCTTCCAGTTCCATCTGGAAGCGTGAGAATAGGAGCTGTCATCAAGCCTCGCTTCAACTTCTCAAAAGAATCCTGATATTCTGCTGTCCAAGCAAACTGCACATCCTTGTGGGTCAACTGGGTCAATGGTGCAAAAATTCGAGCATAGTCTGAAACAAATCGCCGGTAGTAACCGGCCAATCCAAGAAAACTACGGACTTCTGCCACTGTGCTAGGTACTGGCCATGTTTCAATGGCCACGATCTTCTGGGGATCCACTTCAACTCCTCCTCGGGTGATGATATGACCCAAGTACGAAATACGATCGAGCCAGAACTCGCATTTACTAAACTTGGCATACAACTGGTGCTCTCTGAGAATCTGGAGGACAATTCTGAAATGATGCTCATGATCCGCCTCACTCTTACTGTCGACCAGGATGTCGTCTAGGAACACAATCACGAACTGATCCAAATAAGGCATGAAGATACAATTCATGAGATCCATGAATATTGCCGACGCATTGGTTGCTCCAAATGGCATCACAAGGAACTCCCAATGCCCATATCTCGATCTGAACGCTGTCTTCGGGATGTCCTGCTCTCTGACTCTAATTTGATGATAGCCTGACCGCAAGTCAATCTTCGAAAATACTGACGCCACTCTGAGTTGATCAAACAAGTCATCTATCCTCGGGAGAGGGTATCTGTTCTTGATTGTCACTGAGTTCAAGGTACGATAGTCAATACACAATCTGGACGTACCATCCTTCTTTTTCACAAGAAGCATCGGGGCCCCCCAAGGTGATCCACTAGCACGAATGAATTCCTTGGTTCTAAGTTCTTCAATCATCTTGTACAATATCTCTAGCTCTGACGGCGCCATCCTGTAGACTCTCTCTGACACTGGAGCTGTTCCGGGAATCAAGTCGATGGTAAACTCGATCTCTCGCTCTGGCGGCATCCCTGGAAGCTCTTCTGGGAAAACATCTGGAAACTCTTTGACTATCCGAGGTAACTGCACTGCTGCTACTGCCATCCGTAATAATGGAGGAGAAGGTTCAACTTCGCCTCGGGAGAAAGAAAACTCTGGCTCGCCTGGAATGCTAAAAATAATCCTGCCAATGTGGCAGTCTATCCTAGCATACTGGTCCCTCAACCAATCCATCCCTAAGACCACATCATAATCGGCCATCGGGAACTCTATCAATCTAGCGAGGAATTATCTACCGCTAACTACGACCCGACACGAGAAAAACACTCTATCTACTCCCACAAGTCCGTTACCAGTAAGTATATTGAGCCTTACTGATAATGACTCGGGCTCCAGTCCTACCCGTGTCGCAAATCGTGCAGACATAAATGAATGCGAGGCACCAGAATCAAATAATACTGAAGCTGAAAAGGTGTTGACGAGAATAGTACCTGCTACCACCTCACCTGGTGCTATTCCTTCTTCTTCCATGGTCAAAGCCAGCACTTGACCATGTCCTCTGGGTGCGGGTCCCCTCTGCTGAAAATTTCTCTGCCTGCTCTGGATCAGGGCTTGGGCTTGGGCATACTGCTGCGGTCTCTGCTGCTGGAATGCCTGGGCCTGCGTCGGCAATGGCCTCGAAAACGGGTACTGCAGCTGCTGCTGCTGGATTGGTACTGGTCCTCTAACTGAAGGACTAGAGAAAGCGGATGAACTTCCCCTGTTCGGGCAGTTCCCAACCCTGTGGTCCGGGGCACCACAAACCAAGCACAAACCCTGTGCTCTGCGACATTCTGATACCATATGCCCTGGCTTCCCGTAGTGTGAACATCCCACTACGGAATACTGCTTCTGCTTCTGCTGCTGAGGGTGCATCGGGGTGGAATGCTGAACCGACGTCACTGAGGCCGCCCGCCTCGGAGCTCCAATGGTCAAAGCCCTGGCTGCCGGGGCTGGTGCTGAAGACTGATTCATCTGGCCGTGAGATCGCTTTCGACCTCCGGTCCTATCCACGATCCTCTGGGATGTATACTCATGCCTCCGGGCTGCTCTCAACACTGCATCAAAAGTCTGATGCTCAAACTGCTCTACCGCCAATAAAATCTCTAGGTAGAGCCCCTGCTGGAACCGCTGGGCTATATCGAACTCGGTCGCCACCAAGATGGGAGCAAACCGACTAAGCCTGGAGAACTCGGCCGCATATCCATCGACCGTCCTGTCCATCTGCTTCAGATTGGTGAACCTCGTCTGTAGATCATACCGAGCTACAGCATCAAAATACTTGGTCTAGAATCTCTCCCTGAATACTGCCCATGAAATAGGGGCCACTAATCTATCGGCCTGCGCTGCCCACCAGCTGCGGGCAAGATCTAGTAACTGCAGGCGCACTACGGCCACCTTCTCATTCTCTGGAGTCCTGGCTGCTTCTAGAATTACCTCTGTGTCCTCAAGCCAAGCATCTGCAGCGATCACATCTTCACTGCCATCGAAGAAGGGAGGGTTCAAGCGCTTGAAGCTGTTGGCCGCACTATTATCCTGATGACCTCCTCTGGTCAAAGCATCTGCCACCGCCTGGTGTAAGGCATCTCTGCGACGATCCTGGGAAGCTAATAGGGACCTGATGAGACCCACCAAAGTGCCATCATCAGGCTCTGCAGGCTGGACGGGCTGAACTGGTGGTTCTCCTTCGGTGGGCACGACTCTAGAGGCTACTCCTGAATGCTGGGCTTGATCTCCAGGTTACTGCTGGTCCGCTGGAGGTGCTCCGCCTTGCTGATCGACAGGTCCAGGAACAATGCCGCTGAAGAAGACTGTTTGCCATTAAAATTGTTTTGATTGAAATCTTAATACAAACAGAACAGTGATACAATATAGGACTTAGATGTAGTCCTAGGAGTACACTTTTGTTTAAACTGGGTCCTTAGTGCCAATGGAGCGAGTGGTAATGCGTTGACTCCGTTGACCGGCTGACGACGGTTATCGGTTCTCTGAAGGTGTTGATTGCTCTGGGTGCTGGAGCTTGCTGAGAGGAGGAAGACGTTGAGTGTCCAGAACTGCCTCTCGGTGACTCTCTGTTGTCGATTCTCTCTGTGTTGTGAGTCTTCTGTTCTGAGTCTCTGTGTGTGTGTGAAGGAGATGATCCTTCTATTTATAGTTTTGCAGGCTGGCTGCTCATGCGTGCATGCAGGATGCGCCGGTGTGGGGATGCCACGTGGAGGTTGCTGATGGAGGCGCACGGATGCTGTGTCCTGATCGAGAGGGAGAACTCTTCATACTGCTGTTGTGAGCCGGCACGTAGCAGAGAGAAGATCTTTCCATTGCTGAAATCTTGGATGAGTTGAGTCAAAAGACACGTGTCGTCGACTCATGGTTCGAAGATCTCAGATTTGGTGGAGAGAAGTGATCTGGTGAGCTGTGCCTTGGATTGGGCGCAGGAGGAGGTTGCGGCTCATAACCTTTAGGAGTTATAAACCATTTGGGGCGCATGGCTTTTGAGGCGCATGCAGGCGACTTTCCTTCTGTCTTTCGGGATCAGAGAGCAGTCTGAGGCGCATGGCTTTTGAGGCGCATACTGATTTGGACGCATGGCCGTAGAGGCACATGCTGATGGTGGAGTGGCCACGTGGCAGTAGCCGTTAAAATAAAGTCATGATGATGCTGACGTTGCCGACGCTTCGTTTTCTGAATAAAGCTGTCAACTGTTCAGACTTTGGGAGGCGTGCTGCCAACTCTGTCAGTTCAGCATTTAATGTTGGTGACGTTCGATGGACAGCTGAGTGGGCGCATCGGTTGGCGTTCCACTCGATATGGAGATGTGTGAGGGCGCACCCTCTGTAATGTGCCGAGTACTGTAGGGCGCGTCTGTGTGATGCGCCTGATGCCGAAGGGCGCATCCGTGTGATACGCTGTCTGGCTGGCGCATCAGACATGTCTTTTAATGATGCGGCTGTCTCGCTCTTCGAGTGCTATAAATAGCCGTTTGGCTGAATTCGAGGCGTCCGGTTCATCCATTTAATGTAAATTCATTGCACGGAATTCGGAGGGTCATCCACTTGGCGCGTGGGTTTGATCTGCCCGGCCTATAAATAGTGGCATGGAGAGAAGATTTGCTTCTCATTCCCTCACGTACTTCTAACATGAACTTGAACATGCGGGTGCATTCTATTGACGAAGTGCTCCCGAGGGTGAAGATGAGACGCTGTGTTGTCTTCGATGCTCTTGAAGGTGACTATTACAACCAAAAGACGGAGTCGAGGGCTTCCGAGGCAGGCGGAAGGTGCCTGTTGCATCCAAAGATAGGGATGCTCGGGCCTTGTCCCCGTTATTCTGGAAGAGCCGTAGATCGGAATGGCGGTGCTAGGCTTTAGCCGCGGTTTCGATCACGGTCTTCCTTCGGCTTTGGAGGCTCTTTCGAAGCCTCCCCTGGCCTCAGCATTTGCGGTGCTCTTCTCTTTCTTGGTTCCAGCCAGAGGGTTAAATGCTTTGCTTGGCGAAGCACTTATCAGGTGAGCCTGGCTGGAAGAATTTGGCTGAAGGGATGCACATAGCTGGGCTGCTGAAGGGATGCACACAACTGAGCTGGATGCACATGACTGAGCTGCTGAAGATATGGTGGGATGCGCCTGGTTGGAGGCGCATGATGTCTGCTGCGCCTGACTGACAGCGCATGGTGACTGGCAGCGCATGATGACTGCTGCGCCTAACTGGAGGCGCATGGTGGCCGCTGGCTGTAGACTTAGGATCTTTCCTTTGTAGAAATTCTCCTTTGTACAACCTTTTCTAGACATGTAATAGACTTTTATATATAAATAAAAAGTCCTTCTTCAAATGTCCATGGTTATTGACTTTGTTGTGAAGTGTTCTGTGCGAGTCCTGGCGCATGTAGTGTCTGGCGCATGGTCTTTCTGGTTGTGAAATTCCATGCTTCTACAAGACCCCCTTCAAAGTTTTCAAAACTTTTGAATAAGTTTTGGAATACTTTGAATAAGAAGCATGGAGTTCAGGGAGCATGATTTCTGGGCGCGTGCCTGTTCGGGCGCATGCTCTTCTCAGTTAATGATGATGGTGCCTCGGTAACCGAAAAGATTAATGATGATCTTTTGGTTTTATTTGCTGCTATCCCTGCACAGAACCCGAGGCGACGGCTGAGATCATACGTCATCTGTTCACGCGTGCGACCAAGCCCTATAAATAGATAAGAGTTGGAGAGAGAAAGGGTTCTTCTTCTCTGTGCTTCTGCTTTTCTTCTTCAAAACCCTAACTTCTTCGTCCTCGAGAGAATGGCTCCCAAGACTCCTCGCGGTGCTGCCGGCAAGAGGAAGGAGAAAGCGAAGGAGTCTGTCGATGAGGATGTACCTATCACTCTTGCGCCTCTTGCCGACGTTCGTCCTGAGGTGACAGGTGGGTTTCGTCTCTGCTTTGGGCCCTGTGCCCTAACTGCCGACGCGTATAGACTTCGGTCTTTTGATGATACGCCGAGGTTCTATCCTGCCGACGTGCATAGGTTTATACCTTTATCATGCACCGAGATTTTAATGGCTGACGCGCATGGGTTTTATTCCCTGAAGATGCGCCGAAGCCTTTGCTGACGCGCATGGGCTCACGCTCTGATAATGCGCCGAAGCTCCAATGCCAACGCGCATGGGCTTACGCCCTGATGATGCGCCGAGACATGCTGACGCGCATGGGCCTATGTCCTGATGATGCGCCGAAGCAGATGCGCATGGGTTCATACCCTGGCAATGCGCCAGTCTGCTTGACATATTTTGTCTTTTTGTCTGACTTCCACTTTTGTCGTGCCAGTATCGATGACGATCCCTTTGTTGAATGAGGTCCTCCTGGACGCTTCTCTTTGTCAGATGGGAGTTGATTTTGATGAGGCGGTGATCAACCCTGCAAAGGATGCTATCCTTCGGGACCAACCTCGTGAGAGGATGCTACAAATCCAGGTCCAGTTGCCGCTTTTCCTCCAGAGTATGATGGAGAGCGGTAAACTGAAGTCTGCTGATTCTGAAGGTGTGACTTTCTTAAAGCCTGCCTTTCTATTTGGCGACCGATTAGTCTCTTCTGAAGTGAAGATATTGAAGATCAGAGAAGACTTGTTCTTTGCTGCTAAGGGCATGATGTTATACATGCGGCAGGTTGACCGCCAGTTGCCACTGACAGCCTTTTATCGTCTAGCTTCGAAGAGAAGGATGGGTTGGGAACTTACTCCTTCTCAAGGAGGTGCCTTGGGGGGTTCCCTTTCGATTGACACCACCTCGAACCAGCGAGACACCTTGACCGCCTCACAAACCGGTTCTTCGTTCAGTTACCGAGCTTTGCGTCCCGGGAGCATCTATAGTGAAGTCCCAAATGACACGTTTCCCTTCAGTGCCCCGACTTTTGCAAATCGGATGCTGACGACGAAGGTCACGTATCCGACAGCTGGTTTTAGAGTCGAAGGTTGGTGTCACTACATCCCAAAGTGGGACGAGTTGACCTCCTGGGTGCTTTCCAGGTTCAAAGTTGAGCTTAAAGAGATAGGGCTGACTGCCGCCATTCGGGCCACGCAGGCAGGCGTGGACCTCAATAAGCCGATGTTCCTTGCGCTCTTGGAGCTTTTCAACGCCCAGACTGGCAGCTTCTTTACTCCAGTGGGAGAGTTGGGATTGGCCCTTCATGAGATGTACGAAGTGTCCAAGCTTCCTTGGGGCTCGGAACCGTACGAGGAATATTTTCCATCAAATGAAGAGATCCAGGTCTTGGAAGATAAGGACCCGGAGATGATGGCCGTTTTCAAGGAGGTGACGAGCCATCATTATCTGATGTACCGGAGGGACAAGGGTAAGACCCAGCCTCACGTGACTGCTTGGAGGGACTATGTCTTCAGGCAGGATTTGGCGGATCCTTCGAGGATCCGGTTTGCGACTCCACAAGGCTTGAACCCCACGGAAGTGAGTTCTGAAATAACCCGGCTGGACGAGAGGACCCCACATTCCAATGAGAGCGGCAAGGATACGTACAGCTGTTTCTGGCACTGCGCGCACCGGATGTCGTCTAAGGCAGTGTTGACGGCCTACTTGATGATATGGCTCCGGGATTGCATATTTGCAGGGGGATCCGGTGCCGTTGAGAGGGTACATCGGAATCTCATTTTGCCTGCAGTAAAGTTGGCCTTTGGACGACCTTTAGCTCTCCTCCCCGCGATGGTGTGCAACCTGTTGCGCGGTTTGAGGTCTTTTGCTGATGATGTGATCCACGAGAAAGGTAATAATGACAACTTTCCCCGGGCCGAGCTGCCTTTCCATTATCTTATGGGGTGGCTGATCTTACATCATCCGAATGTGATGAGTCCTGGCCCTGAGGAGGACCATGTTGAAGGAGATGCCTTCATTCGCCGCTTCTACAAGAGGAAGTGGTCTTACACTGGCGTCCCCGTTTGTAGGAGGGTTTTGTCCTTCCTTCAGGGGTGGGAAATCGTGAAGGTTGGCCCGATCTTCAAGAATTTCGAGGTCGACCAGGATTTGGTTGATTCTGGCGAGGATGCGGTTACTTTGTCGAAATGGAGTTTTCGTTGGTTGCAGAGTATCTGGCCTTCGTACCTGGTCTACCGTAATCAGAACAGATGTTATCTGGAACCGTACTTGCCAAGCCGATTTGCTCGTCAATTTGGCTACACTCAGCTAATGCTGTGGAATCCCAGTAGCAGTCTAGGCTTCATCGGGAGTTTGCTGGATGGAGCCCGGGGCTGGCAGTATTATAACGCTGGATGCACTAGCGTTAAGTTTACCATACCGGTTCGCAATCCTCGGCTGCCGATCTTATATCCGGCCGCCAAGCTGTATTGCACTATGAATACTATGTCTCCTGGTTATGACAGGGAGACTAGTTTTATCATTGGAACCCAGTTGGAGGCAACAACGAATATGTTGGTGGCAGCTCGGTCATATCGTCCGCCAGAATTGGCGGGGTATCGGGCTGCTGCTGTGGCACCAGTGAGAGACCCGTCTGTCGGGAAAAGGCGGGCTGACCCAGAAGCTGGTTCTTCTGTACCGAAAAGGTCGAGAAGGACGTCGACCCCGAAGATTACGGAAGCCCCACTTGTAACGCCAACGGGATCGGCTCCCGCTGAGGTAAGGAGTGCTTCAAAATTCCAATTTTTTATGTCATTGTGGCGACTTATGTTCTTCTTCTTGTAGGGATTGAAGAAGAAGTCTCGTGCTTCGAAACCGGGCACCAGTAAGCCGAAGGAGGTGGCAGGCTCTTCTGAGGAGCGCATTCCACCAATGATGATGTCTCCTGTGGAGGAGGGTCCCGAAGATGTTCCCGCGGAGGTTTTAGTATCTCCTGACTTTGAAGTCGCAACAACTTCTGGGATAGTACCATCTGCCGTGGAGGCCTTGGACGCTGAGGGTCCTACAGACTCGAGGCATCCTGATGATGAAGTGGATTGGAGTTCATCGCCTTCTGGTGACGTCCCTCCAGCGTTGCAAGGGTCCGTTGCGGGGGCAGCAGAAGCAGTGAGGATAGAGGAGAGGGTTGATTCCCCTCCTGGTAATGATGAAGGGAGGTCGGCTGAATCATTGCCAAATCCTTCCTTGGCTTCAACCATGGACATAGAGATGGCTACTGATCAGGCGGTAGCGACAGATTCTGTCCCTGTAGAGGGACTTGAGAAGAATGAGACCCTTCTGCCGGTCTTGTCTCCTGGGGCTGGCCAGGAGGTAAATGTTGATCTCCCCGTTTTGCCGGGGGAGGTAGCTGATGTTGATAGAACGTCGGGGGTAGAAGAGGTGGCCGTTGACGTCGGTGATTTCTCCGAGCTTGAGAAGGGTAAGGGTGTGGAACCCTCTGTTGCTCCTTCCACTTGGGGTACTATCACGACGCATGTGCCGGCTCCTTCTGTTCCTTCGGCTCCTCGGGCTAGCAGTCTGGCCCCTGTTGATGAAGAGCCTATTGCTGCCGAGGTTCAAACCTCTCAGATCGAGGTTGGCGGATCTTCCTCCGGTCCGCAAACTGTAGTAGCTCCCCCAACTCCTGCTATGACGCCGCTGGTGCTGGCGGATGCCGACGAGTATGTGAAGTTCCTCGTCGAGGGAGTGTACAAAATGCTGGAGAAAGGAGTATCTGCAGTGATGGATGCCAAGGGGAGCTTTGCGACAGCAAAAGCTTTGGCAATGCCTTGTATCGAGCTGATCCGCGTTCACCAAGGCCATGACCATATGGCCGAAATTCTGGAGGTTTCGGTGATTGAGCTGGACGAGCGGCTCGCGGAACTGCAGCGCATCCAACGAAATGACCTCTCTGTCTTGATAGATGCAGAGATAGGGAAGTTGATGGCTGAAATCGAGGCTTCCTATCGAGCCGATGTGAGCAGTTGGAAGCGTGAAGTGGCTGGGACTGAGGCTGCGGCGGAGCAGTTGTCTCAATCTATGGAGAAGACGATGGAGAAGCGGGCTGCGATGGACGCTAACATCGCAGAGGTTGATGCTCAGATGCGCCGTCTTGAAGACCAGCGGGCCCAACTTCAACTAGAAGCTGATCGTGTCCTGGCTGAACACGTGGCATTCAAGCAGGAGGAAGCGACTCTTACTCAACGGACCCTTGCTTTGGCTCAGCAGCGACGACAGCTTGATGAGAAGTATGAGAGTAAAACTTCCGTTGAGGCTGTCGGATTAATGCGTCAAGAAGCCGAGCTGCGAGTCCAGGCGACTGTGGAAACTCGCACTGCCGACCTGAGACGTCGAGTCAGAGAGCTCTCATCCCACCCTGGAGAGGATCGGGGACTGTAGCTTCTCTTCTTTTTATGTGTTTTTGCAACTCTTGCTGGGGAAATAGCGTATTTCTGTACTCCCTTCTTTGAAAAATAAAGAAATACACTATCTTTTTTTTTGTGATGTGTTCATTTTTGATCTCATGAACTTGATGATTTATGTGGACCTATTATCTTTTGCGCACCTTGGTTTTTAGGTACAGATAATAAGTTTGAAGGAACCAACATGTTTGCTCAGAGGTAATATGGACATGGCAATCATTAGGTTCAAATGATAGAATCTTCCTGCTCAGAGGTATTTATGGACATGGTAGGAATGATCCTGGGGGATACGCTGAACAACTCAGAGGTAATGTGGACATGGAAGTTCTGCGATCAATGTACGACAACACAGGAGTTGTTTGTACGGGATGTTTACTCAGAGGTAATGTGGACGTGGTAAACATGAAGGATAGCGTAAGCTCACGAAATGTAAGGTTCCGCTTTGTAGGATGTAGAGAGACAACTCAGAGGTAATGTGGACGTGGTTATCTTTCTACGGAAGGATGCCACGGAACAGCTGGGTTCCGGAAGCGTTTGATTTTTGTGAAAAGAGGTTGTTTGGGGAAATACATGTCTTGGAGGATGTCAAGAATAGTACTTCTTTAGGAACTTGCCGTTGATGGGCATCATGAATAAGTCCCCATTGGGTTTGGCGAGGCGGTAAGCACCGTTTGAGTATACCGTCTCAATGATGAAGGGTCCTTTCCATTTGGGCTCGAACTTCCCTGGTGTCTTGTGAGTTAACACCATTGGCCTTCTGACTGCTAAAACCAGGTCGCCAACTTGGAAAGTTCTTTGCTTGACCCTCTTGTTGAAAGCCTGTGATATACGGGCTTGGTAAAGTTCGATGCGTTGTTGAGCTAGGAGACGCTTTTCGTCAAGTGCCTCCAGTTCCCGCAGACGACGACGTTGATTGTCTTCTTCTGTGAGTTTGTTTGTGATCGCTACTCGGAGTGAGGGGATCTGGATCTCGAGAGGCAGTACCGCTTCGCTCCCGTAGACCAGGGAGAATGGTGTGTTGCCTGTTGGGGTCCGTACCGTTGTGCGGTAGGCCCAAAGACATTCGCCGAGCTTTTCGTCCCAGTCGTATTTGTTGGATGACACGACCTTTTTGAGCAGCCTAACGATAGTCTTGTTGAATGCCTCAGCTAATCCGTTTGCTGCCGGATTGTAGGCGGTTGAGGCCACGTTTTGAATACGATTCTTGTCACAGAACCTGCTGAAAATGTGGCTGATGAATTGGGGACCATTGTCATGAATGATTCGCCTGGGTACTCCGAAACGGTAAATGACATGGTGTTTGATAAAGCTGACCACCCTGGAGCTTTTTACTTCCGCTAGTGGGACTGCTTCCGCCCATTTGGAGAAGTAATCGGTGATGGCCAGGATGAAACGATGTCCTCTTGATGAAGGAGGGGTGATTGGTCCTACAATGTCCATGCCCCAGGCTTCGAATGGCCAGGAGGCGACTGTAGGATGTAGAGGTTCAGACGGTGTATGTATGAAGTCTGCATGAAGTTGGCATGCATGGCACTTCTTAGCATATTCCACTGCGTCGGCGGCCATGGTTGGCCAGTAGTAGCCCATACGTCGCAGTCGATCTTGCAACTTATGACCGGGTTGATGAGCTCCACAAGTTTCGTCGTGAGCTTCTTGAAGAGCCTCGACTGCTTCTTCGTTAGACAGGCATCGAAGGAGGAGCCCATCGAAGGAGCGTCGGTACAGCGTTTTAGTGGCTGTATCGTAGTAGAATCGAAGAGAGCGTCTCCTGACTGAGACGGCTTCCTTCGGATCTTCCGGAAGGATTCCGTAGACGGCGAAGTCGATGAACGGGAATCTCCAGTCTCGGACATTAACATCGGTGTTTGTCGGCACGGCGTGAGCCATTTGCAAACATAGGTTGTTTCTGGGACAAATCAAGTCTCGACCAGTTACCGTGACATAGTGTTGAGTCCCAAGGGGCGCGGCCAATGAGGCTGCGAGGCCAGCCAGAGAGTCAGCCTCCAAGTTTTGTAGATGGGGTACATGTTCGATGAAGAACCCAGTGAAGGTTGAAATGATGTTCAATGCAACTTCATGGTAAGGGATCAAATCTTCATGGCGAACCTCGTATTGCCCCCGAATCTGGTTTACGACGAGTTTCGAGTCGCCGTAGGCTTCCAGATGATCCACCCCCAGCTGTTGTGCTAGCTGGAGTCCCATGACGAGTGCGTTGTACTCAGCAACAATGTTGGAGCACGGCTTCGAAAGAGAGTATGCGCGCTGGATGACCAGCTGATCGGGGGAGACCAAGACTACCCCCACTCCTGCGATGATTTGGCCGTTGGGGCCCGTTCTTGAAGCGCCATCGAAGAACATCCGCCAAACGGGGCTTCCTTCAGTGACGTTTGATTCTTGGACTTCATCCGGGATGTCTTCATAGAGTTTTGAAGATTCTGGGATGGGGTGTGCAGCTAAAAAGTCAGCCAGAGCCTGACCCTTGACCGCCTTCTGCGGGACAAACACCATGTTGTATGGCGTTAGTAGGATCGCCCATGTAGCCAGCCGGGAGTTTAATGACCCTGGCTTCGTCATGAGAACTCTGAGTGGATTGACTCGGGAGATGACGTGAATTGTCTGGCCCGAGACGTAATGACGAGTCTTCTGAATGGCAAACACCAAAGCCAAGCACTCCTTTTCAACGGGGTTGTACCGGTGTTCGGCCCCGATGAGTGTTCGACTGAGGTAGTAGATTGCTTGCTCGTAGCCTGCATCGCTGTTTTGAGCCAGTAAAGCGCCGAGGGAATGATCCATGGCACGGACGTAGAGGAGGAATGGTTTGCCGGCGACAGGTGCCACTAGGACTGGCGGGCTTGTCAAGTAAGCCTTAATGTCGTCGAAAGCCTTTTGGCACTCCTCTGTCCAGACGTAAGAGACTCCCTTCTTCATGAGCTGAGTAAAGGGTTGACATTTACCGGAGAGGTTTGCTATGAACCTCCGGATGTATGCCAGACGTCCCTGTAAGCCCCGAAGTTTTCGAAGGTTCTTCGGAGGGTCCATGTTGAGGATGGCTTTAGTCTTCTCGGGATCGACATGAATGCCTTTTGCCGTGATGACAAAGCCCAAGAATTTGTCGCTAGAAACCCCCAGGAAGGATTTAGCGGGGTTCATTTTGAGTTGATGTGCCCGCATGAGATCAAAGACCGTCCTCAGGTCCTGTAGGTGATCTCTTTTGAGGCGGCTCTTGACTGCGATGTCGTCAACATAGCACTCAACTGTCTTGCGAAGATGTTGACGGAAGATGGTACTCATCGCTCGTTGGTATGTTGCACCGGCATTCTTCAAGCCGAAGGGCATTACTGTGTAGCAGAAAACACCTTTCGGAGTCCTGAATGACGTATGTTTTGCGTCATCGGGGAACATCTTGATTTGATTGTAGCCTGAATACCCGTCCATGAAGGACATACGTTCAAAGTCACATGTGTTGTCGATCATTACATCGGTGATTGGGAGCGGGAATTCATCCTTCGGGCAAGCAGAGTTGAGATCCCTGAAGTCGATACAGACTCGTATCTTCCCGTTCTTCTTGGTGACAGGGACGACGTTGGCTACCCAGTCCGGGTGTTGTTCCTCACGGATGAAGCCACTGGTCAAGAGCTTGTCCACCTCCTGATCGATGGCATTCATGATGTCCGGGCGGAAGCATCGCTGTTGTTGTTTGATAGGTTTGGCATCTGGTAAGATGTTCAACCTATGCATCGCGATCTGTGGATCGAGACCCGGCATGTCTTCGTAGCTCCAGGCGAAGACGTCAATATATTCTTTAGCCAGTTGGACTAAAGATTCTCGGTCTTCTCCTTCCAAGCTTTTGCTGATGAAGATGGGTTTAGAAGAAGACCCATCCCCGAGGTCGATCTGCTCGACTTCGTCTTCGGTGGGAGGTTCTCGTAACTTAAAACGAGACTCCCATTGTTCTCCTAGGCGTTGAGCCCAGGGTTCCTCTTCGAAGGGTTCCGGCGGTTGGTCTTCGCCTTCATCTTTCTGAGGTTGCGCCGATGTCATGTTAGCTGACAGCACTTTCCTGAAGACTGATCCGATACTGGTATCGAAATCCCACGTCGATGCTTCAGACGAGTGGGAATGTTCTATGTCTTCTGCGTCTGAACTCTCTGGGGGTGGCCATCTTCGCCTTGATGAAGATCCGCCGCAGCTGTGCTTTGGACATCTTCGTCTTCGGAAGGAGGCTCGACAAGGGTCTGGCTACCCCCAGCTTCCTCCAAGAACTTCTTCCTCGACCGAGTGCCTTCGAACACTCCAGAGGTCGAGACAGCTGCCTTGGTTTTCCTCGGCTGGCTTTTGGATGAAGACGAGGAATTGGCATTCGTCTTCCGGACAGATGAGGAGTTGGAGATCACGTTGCATGAAGCAACCTTTAGCTCTTCTTCTGCTGACACCTTCGTCCCAAGGCGACGTCAGAGGGGTGTCGATGATTGTAGCCGTTGGAAGACCGACTGCTTTGGCGGTACTGCCGTCTTGTAACAGCAGTTGATGGTGACCACTGCACAAGTGTGCCCCGTGAGAGGCGTATCGTGCTTGTTGGTCAACTCTCCTGATCGGCGCTTGTGAGTGATCACGTTGCGCAGGTCGTTGGAGGAGAGTGCTACCCTCACACCCCTCTCAGGCGCATGGCAGGGCCAAGCGCCGGGGTGGTCGGGTGAGTGCTGCGCCCCCTGATCTAATACCAAGCAGGCATCACGATCAGTAGTGGGGGAACCACAGCATTTTGAAGTGACTTGAACGGACCTCAAACGCACAACCAGAGGAGGCGCGGGAGTTCAAGACCACTGAGCTTGCCTCTCTCGGCTGGGTTGTGCACGCAGTGAATGCGCCCAAGCGAGATGAGGACTTTGAAGGTCGACTCGTTGTCGGTGCAGAAGCACTTGAGTCAACCTTGTACAGCTTACCATCGGCAGCGCGCGTGATTGTAAGCGCGTGCCTCTGGCCGGCTGCTGGCATAGCACGTTTGTGGCGCATGGCCCGTGCCGCTTTGGATTTCTTCGTACCAGCCCGCTGGGGCGCATAGTACTCAGCATCCAAATTCTCCTCGCCATTACAGCGAGTGAGTCTGTCAAAGACAGAGGCTCTTTGTGGCGCATCAGAAGTGATGCGCGGGGAATTGGCTGCGCCCCTGCTCCGTCGACGTATCTTCCTCGCCTGAGAGGAAGATGGCTGGGGAACGTGGTCAGCCGCACGCTTCCCCGAGAGATGCGCTGCATCAGCGGACGCACCTTGACTGCTGAGGACGTCAGCAGGAAGGGAAGGCTGGACGGACGTATCCCCTTCAACGGTGGTGCCCGAGGCGTCGACTTTGCGTAACCAGACTGCGCGGGTCTTCTTCGGCTTCGACAGCCGCTTCGAAGGACTCACACTTCCTTCAGAAATGAACTCCTCGTACGCCTGTTGATTGAGGCGCACTACCAGCGTCTTATGGGAGGAGCCCACCTTCACGTCGTCGGCCTGTGACACGACCTTCTCGGTAGAGGAGAAAGAAGTCCCCAGCAGAGTCGCCAGCTTGTTTGCCATTAAAATTGTTTTGATTGAAATCTTAATACAAACAGAACAGTGATACAATATAGGACTTAGATGTAGTCCTAGGAGTACACTTTTGTTTAAGCTGGGTCCTTAGTGCCAATGGAGCGAGTGGTAATGCGTTGACTCCGTTGACCGGCTGACGACGGTTATCGGTTCTCTGAAGGTGTTGATTGCTCTGGGTGCTGGAGCTTGCTGAGAGGAGGAAGACGTTGAGTGTCTAGAACTGCCTCTCGGTGACTCTCTGTTGTCGATTCTCTCTGTGTTGTGAGTCTTCTGTTCTGAGTCTCTGTGTGTGTGTGAAGGAGATGATCCTTCTATTTATAGTTTTGTAGGCTGGCTGCTCATGCGCGCATGCAGGATGCGCCGGTGTGGGGATGCCACGTGGAGGTTGCTGATGGAGGCGCACGGATGCTGCGCCCTGATCGAGGGGGAGAACTCTTCATACTGTTGTTGTGAGCCGGCACGTAGCAGAGAGAAGATCTTTCCGTTGCCGAAATCTTGGATGAGTTGAGTCAAAAGACACGTGTCGTCGACTCATGGTTCGAAGATCTCGGATTTGGTGGAGAGAAGTGATCTGGTGAGCTGCGCCTTGGATTGGGCGCAGGAGGAGGTTGCGGCTCATAACCTTTAGGAGTTATAAACCATTTGGGGCGCATGGCTTTTGAGGCGCATGCAGGCGACTTTCCTTCTGTCTTTCGAGATCAGAGAGCAGTCTGAGACGCATGGCTTTTGAGGTACATACTGATTTGGACGCATGGCCGTAGAGGCGCATGCTGATGGTGGAGTGGCCACGTGGCAGTAGCCGTCGAAAAAGTCATGATGATGCTGACGTTGCCGACGCTTCGTTTTCTGAATAAAGCTGTCAACTGTTCAGACTTTGGGAGGCGTGCTGCCAACTCTGTCAGTTCAGCATTTAATGTTGGTGACGTTCGATGGACAGCTGAGTGGGCGCGTCGGTTGGCGTTCCACTCGGTATGGAGATGTGTGAGGGCGCACCCTCTGTAATGCGCCGAGTACTGTAGGGCGCGTCTGTGTGATGCGCCTGATGCCGAAGGGCGCGTCCGTGTGATGCGCTGTCTGGCTGGCGCATCGGACATGTCTTTTAATGATGCGGCTGTCTCGCTCTTCGAGTGCTATAAATAGCCGTTTGGCTGAATTCGAGGCGTCCGGTTCATCCATTTAATGTAAATTCATTGCACGGAATTCGGAGGGTCATCCACTTGGCGCGTGGGTTTGATCTGCCCGGCCTATAAATAGTGGCATGGAGAGAAGATTTGCTTCTCATTCCCTCACGTACTTCCAACATGAACTTGAACATGCGGGTGCATTCTATTGACGAAGTGCTCCCGAGGGTGAAGATGAGACGTTGTGTTGTCTTCGATGCTCTTGAAGGTGACTGTTACATCCAAAAGACGGAGTCGAGGGCTTCCGAGGCAGGCGGAAGGTGCCTGTTGCATCCAAAGATAGGGATGCTCGGGCCTTGTCCCCGTTATTCCGGAAGAGCCGTAGATCGGAATGGCGGTGCTAGGCTTTAGCCGCAGTTTCGATCACGGTCTTCCTTCGGCTTTGGAGGCTCTTTCGAAGCCTCCCCTGGCCTCAGCATTTACGGTGCTCTTCTCTTCCTTGGTTCCAGCCAGAGGGTTAGATGCTTTGCTTGGCGAAGCACTTATCAGGTGAGCCTGGCTGGAAGAGCGGCACATAACTGGGCTCTGCTCGGCCAGGTGAGCCTGGCTGGAAGAATTTGGCTGAAGGGATGCACATAGCTGGGCTGCTGAAGGGATGCACACAACTGAGCTGGATGCACATGACTGAGCTGCTGAAGATATGGTGGGATGCGCCTGGTTGGAGGCGCATGATGTCTGCTGTGCCTGACTGACAGCGCATGGTGACTGGCAGCGCATGATGACTGCTGCGCCTAACTGGAGGCGCATGGTGGCCGCTGGCTGTAGACTTAGGATCTTTCCTTTGTAGAAATTCTCCTTTGTACAACCTTTTCTAGACATGTAATAGACTTTTATATATAAATAAAAAGTCTTTCTTCAAATGTCCATGGTTATTGACTTTGCTGTGAAGTGTTCTGTGCGAGTCCTGGCGCATGTAGTGTCTGGCGCATGGTCTTTCTGGTTGTGAAATTCCATGCTTCTACAAAGACGACATAGGGAACAATAAGAAAGGACCAGGACAGATCAACGATACAAGCATGTGATCAGGTCAAGATTCTCAGGGATTTGAAGATACGAGCAGAGATCAAGGGCGAATACTGATTGAGACAGCTATTCGGTAAACCCTCACATATCTTGAATTACAAGACCTGCATGGGCCACCACTAAAACCATGTCACGCCCCAGAACCAGAATACTGGAGAGCGGGGGCAGATATAGCCAGCTACGTATAATGAAATGGAATCCACGTCACTATACGGTCACGGCTGTCTAGATATATGAGGGTTTAACTACAATCCATCAGTCTCCTATGGTCAAGATCAAACCTATTGTCTCAATCATAGGCAATGTAATAACAGTTACAAGATGTCAGAGCATCAATATACAATAGTATGGCGTCCCATACATTACATATTGGATGATCATGAAGCTAGTCGTACAAAATATCAGGACTAGCAAGAGTTTTAGTCAATACATGATCAACCCTAGGATTTGTCAATCATGTTACAGCCCGTAGGCAGACAGTAAATAAAGGTGCAATACGAGCTAACACGTGCTCGCCGGCTAAACGCCTCAAAAGAATAATTTTATAAATAGAGTGGGAGGACAAAAGAAACCCACTCGTTGCCCTGGTTACGCCTAGTGGTCACCATCGGGCTGGAAGACAGGTGGATCCTCTGGTGCTGCTCCGATATCTGGCCACACAAAACCAGCTGGGTCAGACCCCAGAAAGAGCAAGTGCCACAAAAGAGGCTTCACTTAGGAACTAAAACCAGCATATCACAAATAAATAGTAAAGGTAATTAAAAGATAGTGATAATAGCTGAGATAACAATAATATATTGAACACGGAGAAACCATTCAAGTAGCCAGACTGCAACCCTTAAACCAAACAAGGACCGGGGTTACAATCCTTCGCCTGAATAGAAACCCGCCTCAATTACTATTGATAAGGTAACAAGACAATAAACGAAGAGAGGACACAGAACTGCTCCGGAAGCCAGGTTACAACCCTTAAACCAAACAAGGACCGGGGTTGTAACCCTTCGCCTGAACAGAACTGGACCCCTGATCTTTATTGTTAAGGTCAGTATAAATAATCATGGTATTGAAGTAAAGGTAAAACATGACGAGCATGACAGGGGGTTACAATAAGACAATAAATGAAGAGAGGACACAGAACTGCTCCGGGAGCCAGGTTACAACCCTTAAACCAAACAAGGACCGGGGTTGTAACCCTTCGCCTGAACATAACTGGACCCCTGATCTTTATTGTTAAGGCGGGCACAATAAGCAGGACGATATATGATAAGATAACCATGGAGCTATTCAGATAGCCAAGTTACAACCCTTAAACCAAATAAGGACCGGGATTGTAACCCTTCATCTGAACAGAACTTGGTATCCCATCATTTATCGATACAAGAAATCATGTCCTGATACAATCTTGTACAGGATCAGGATAAGACTAAGATGGAATAAACTACATCCAATCAATCACGGCCAATCAAGAGTACGGCTTGATACTTTTAACTAACTAGGGTTATCACAAGCCTAGTTACTAGCAAGATGCAATGAGATTATCCCAACAGCCACAAGCCCTGCAGACCATCCGGTTATCCAGGTCGAATGTCCATTTAGGAAGAATGCAACACATGACTGTGTGCTGGAAATGTGCCCTACTCGTCGGTAGGCTACAAGTCCACTGAATGCGCCCAGATAACCGGATTGTCTGTAGCTGGGAATCTCTTCATGACTACTGAAATCATTCTAGTTAATTAGCCTTAGTCAATTTCAGTAGGTACCCCTGACCGTGGTACTCAGGGATCCCCATCCTAGACATGATGCAAGACAGTACCAGTTTATTACAAACACAATCGCCCACGGTGTCCAGGTATTTCATACTTGTCATGTCAGTTTACTTGTCAAGAGTGCGCCACAGCGAGCCATTATCGTGTTCTATCCTTACAATATTATGAATGAGAGAAACTTGCATAAAATAACTAGTGACATATTCTTGCTGCTAAGAAAAAGATCTACAACTTCCACGTTGGGAGTTGGGAGAAATTCGAGCAATAATTCAGTCAATTAGGACATATAACAGTTAGTAATAGTCAAAATATGCATTATGCGGCCTATTCTGCGACATGCATGCAACTGCGACACCATATGCGCCTACTGCGACATGCGCCTTAATGCGGCTCATGCGCGACATGATATGCGCCTATCGCGACATGCGCCTCATGTGGCTCAACTGCGACATGATATGCGTCTACCGCGACATGCGCCTCATTGCAACATGCGCCTACTGCGACATGCACCTTCTGCGACATGATATACGGCTACTGCGACATGCGCCTCATTGCAACATGCGCCTACTGCGACATGCGCCTTCTGCGACATGATATGCGGCTACTGCGACATGCGCCTCATTGCAACATGCGCCTACTGCGACATGCGCCTTCTGCGACATGATATGCGGCTACTGCGACATGCGCCTCATTGCAACATGCGCCTACTGCGACATGCGCCTTCTGCGACATGATATGCGGCTACTACGACATGCGCTTCATTGCAACATGCGCCTACTACGACATGCGCCTTCTACGACATGATATGCGGCTACTGCGACATGAAGAACAGTTTGGCAACTCTAGAGGGGGGGTGAATAGAGTATATATATAATGACCAATTAAAAAATTACTCTTTCACGAACAATGAATAATCAGAGTAAAATGCGGAATGTTAATGAAAGACAAGAGAGCATACGCAAACACATCAATTTTAACCTGGTTTCCCTCGTGGAGGACTAGTCCAGGCCTGAGAACTCTAGCTCAGGATTAAATCCACTATTTGTGAAATAGTAGCTTACAACCCGTGCCTTTACTTCAGAAGAGCACGTCAACTTCTTACAGAGAATCGCAGTGGCGATTGCTTGGAATTGTCCAAGCGATTTCTTCACTCTTGCACAAGAATCCTAACTGAGAGATGCTGAGCACTCGAGACTTAGGAGGCTTGTGGCTAGTAGATGGGAAGGGTATGGCTTATAGAGCTTGTAGGAGAGAAGAGAAGAGAAGATTGAGTGATTCAAAATGAGAGAATTCATGCCCTATTTATACTGATTTTTGAGGCAGAATTCGGCCAGAATTCGCGTAGGAGAATTCAAAAAATTTGGCCGTTGGACAGCTAGCAACCAGCTAACCCTAAAATTAGGGTTCCTGATTTCTAGGGGACAGAGTTCGGCCCGAACTCTGTGTGGAGGCAGAGTTCGGCCCGAACTCTGTCTCCAGAGCACAGAGTGATTCTAAGTGGGACTTGTGGGCAATTTTGTTTTGGTGGAGCTTGAGATTTTGGGTAGGCTTGTAGACTAAGTTCCAAGAGCTCAGCATAACTCAGAGTACATACTTCTAGACTCAATGAAATGAAAAAGTACAGACTCGAAAGTATACTGAGAGTCAAAAACTGAGCTGTCGTTTGTCCCGAACTGAAAGCAGACGTCGTGTGTCGTATTGAATTTATACAGATATTATTTAGTCAATGTAGTCAATATTTGGTTGACTGTGACTTTGTATCAACAATCTCTCCCATATTGATAATTGACAAAATAATATATGTATATTTCAATATTCATACCTTGACACAGTTGATTACAACATAGCTCCCCCATAACTGATGCAGAGCTAGAATCGGATAGCTCCCCCGTAATCAGTGACCGGTTCCGAGCTAGAAGTAGTAGCTCTCCCCCGTAAACAGTGCATATACCCTGTAACCTGATAGATAACATATTCCCAGAACGAGCACAGATATACACAGATGAATGCATAGAACCTGCATAGAACCTGTAAAAGTTTCCCAAAACAAGCCAGCACAAAAATATACATATGTTTCTCCCCCTTTTTGGCAGTTAGCAATATAAATAAGCAATGAATAGTAATACAACCACACCAAGAGAAAAAAATAGTATAATACTAGACAAGAGAGTGCATTGGCATAAAAGAAACTACGAGAAGTAGCATAAAATGATATCCACCAATCAGAATGTCAAACACATCATCAGGGTTCTAAGAAAAAAATCCAGTACATAAATCCATAACTAAATAACTAAAAACATAAAGCAACTAAGACCATCAGCAGTGGCAGCAGCATAACAAGCCAGTCTCCATCACGGAGCACCAGAAGGTCCTGGAACATCTGAAGGACCAGGGAAAGAGCGACGAGGGTCCACGAAAGCATCATCCGGATCCATATACCTCATGACCCACGGATCGTCTATACGATGACCCGCTCGATCTGGATCCCGCTCAATAGGCACATGCAGATCAGGATGACGAGCGAGTGAATACCGCATATCATGCAGAGAGTTCCCAAGGGCACTAATCTGCAGAGTGGTACGGTAATCCTGCTGCGTCCAACGATCATCCTCAACAGCAAAGCGATCGCGAAGCATAGTCTGTATAGACTCCAGGGTGGCAGAAGGAGGAGGTGCATCCTGACCAAAAGGAGGGGCGTCAGGCTCCTCATCCTCAGAATGCTCAGATGCCTCAGGAGAGGCGACAACTGCCTGAGTGCGGCGTGCCTTGGACAAGAAGGCAGGAGCGGGCAAGAATGGACAGTCATGAAGAGGAATGATAAATGCACGAAAAACCATAGGAAGATATAAAGGATAAACTAACGCCCTTGGTTTCTTCCTACAATTTATCATCCAATCCATCATTGTCCTAGGAAGATTGAATGGAATACGATAATAGAGATGATATAAGGCTGAGATCTCAAAGTATGTAACTTCATCAGTTGATCCAGCCTTGGGTAAGATGGTGTTAAAAATCATGCGATGAAGTTCATAGAAGTAGGGATTGAGATGCTTAGCCATAAGCTTGCGAGGACTTATGTTAGGAGCACATAGTTCCTCCTTGAATCCTTCAAGAGAAGTATCGCCAACAAATTGGAATTGGCGTGCTTCCACAAGTTTATCCCAAGCATCAAGATTAATAAGTTCAAGAAACTCCCCCAACTCCGAATCATTGAAGGCGATATCAATACCGGCAACCCGGGAATAGATGTGGGTTGCATCAAAAGTTAAATTGCAATAAAACATTTGGATTGCACTACGATAGATGACAAAATTTGAAGCAACTAAAGCATCCAAACAAAGATCACGGAATAAAGACTCATATTGAGAAAATATGGTGAGGTTTATGGGATGACCCCCAAACACCGGACGAGTTCTAAAATCGCTAAACCATTCATTTGAGGCTTCTAGCGACACAAAAAGACGGTCGTCATAAGTGTTAGGGTCATCGGGACATGGTGGATTGAACAACGGATTGAGGGGATGTTGTTCATCTACTTGTTCAATCGGAGGAGGAGGATTTGAAGAGGAAGCACCCTCGGTTCGGATCCTCTTCCCACGATTGGGCAAGCGTGGAGCCATTTGCAAGAAATTTGATAACTTGAAAAGGAGAGAAAATGAGAGTTATACCTGAAGATAATGTCAAACAGTTGAAGAGAACGTTGAAAAACCCCTTTCCCTTGAGTTTGAGAAGAAATAGAGCCCTCTATCTCAAGAACTAGGGTTAGGGTTTTGAAGGAAGAAGATGGAATAGATGGAGAAGAAGGAATTATGGGAGGAAAGAGAGGGAATCCCGAAATAAAGTAGGGCTTGGTCTTTGGTCGGGTGAAATATTGACCAAAGGATTAGAATTGATCCAACGGCACAGCCAGATCCCGACCCTGGAACCAAGGGACCGAACTCGGCCCGAACTCGGATAGGAGCAGAGTTCGGCCCGAGTTCTGGATCATTGGTCCAGAACAGAACAAAGGCTAAAATAAAAACAAAAGTTGAAGAATAACAAAAAATGATAACAAAGAAAAAGATTTAAGAGTTAAACAAAAGGAAGTTGAGGACACCAAAGAGAATAGAATAGATAGAGAAGGAGATGTACACAGAAAACAGAATGAACTTTTTAGAAAATATCAATTAGGCAATATTAAATCGAAACGAGCCATATAATAAATAAGGATATATATTGTGGTTCAATAGTCCAAATTTGCCATGGGTTAGCTGCAGGGGCCGGATCCCAGCTAGCGGTAGTCCTGAGGACTAGTGCACCGTGTCGCTTAGGCTTTTACGCCTTGTTGTCAGAAGGACCCTTTCGGCTTGTACCCATACCAAATTCTTCGTAAAAGAATCACAATATACTCGATATTTACGCAGGTGAGTTTCAATTTATGACTGCTTCATCTAAGATTCCAAGTTCACGACAAAGAAAATTGAAACGCTCTTCGGATAGTGGCTTAGTAAAGAAATCTGCCAGCTGATGATCAGTGTCAATAAATTCTAAGTTAATCGTGCCATTTTGCTGATGATCACGCAAAAAGTGGTGTCTGATCTCAATGTGTTTAGTGCGTGAGTGGCATACAGGGTTCTTAGTCAAATTGATGGCACTAGTATTGTCACAGAATATAGGAATATACATGAAAGATAACTTATAGTCTTCCAGGGTTTGCTTCATCCACAGAATTTGTGCACAACAACGCCCAGCTGCTATGTATTCAGCTTCTGTTGTGGATAGTGCAACAGAGTTCTGTTTCTTGTTAAACCAGGAGACTAAAGCTTTTCCTAATAAATGACACGTGCCGCTCGTACTTTTACGGTCGACCTTGCATCCAGCGAAGTCAGCATCAGAGTAACCAATAAGATCAAATGATGTTGACTTGGGATACCATAGGCCTACTGTAACCGTACCCTTAAGGTATCTAAAGATACGCTTAACTGCGGTCATGTGTGATTCCTTAGGATTAGCTTGATATCTAGCACATAGGCAAATACTGAACATGATATCGGGACGACTAGCAGTTAAATAAAGTAAGTTGCCTATCATACCTCGATATTTACGTTGATCAACAGGTTTGCCGCTCTCATCTGGTTCGAGTTTGGTTGAAGTGGCCATTGGCGTGCTGATTGGTTTGATGTTGTCAAGATCGAACTTTTTCAGCATGTCCTTGGTGTACTTTGATTGGCAGATGAAAGTTCCATTAGCCAGTTGTTTTACTTGTAGACCAAGAAAGTAGTTGAGCTCTCCCATCATGCTCATCTCAAATTCCGTCTGCATACACTTGGCAAATTCTTGACAAAGAGTTTCATCAGTAGACCCAAAAATAATATCATCAACATAAATCTGAATTAATAGAATAGTGTCTTTGAAGGATTTGATAAACAGTGTAGTGTCAATTTTCCCTTTAGAAAAACCTTTCTCAAGCAAGAAGCTGCTTAGCCTTTCATACCAAGCTCTGGGGGCTTGTTTAAGGCCATAAAGCGCTTTCTTTAGCTTTAACACGTGGTCGGGAAATTTGTGATTTTCAAAGCCAGGGGGTTGTTTGACATAAACTTCCTCCTTAATAAAGCCATTCAAGAAAGCACTTTTAACATCCATTTGAAATAATTTAAAGTTTTGAAAATTAGCAAAAGCACAAAGCAACCGAATGGATTCTAGTCTAGCAACAGGAGCATACGTCTCATCGTAGTCGATACCTTCCTCTTGGTTGTATCCTTGAGCTACTAGACGAGCTTTGTTACGTGTGACTGAACCATCTTCATTTACTTTGTTTCTAAAAACCCATTTAGTACCAATTATAGAGTGATTAACCGGTCTAGGAACGAGTTCCCATACTTGGCTTCTCTCGAATTGGTTGAGTTCTTCTTGCATAGCAGAAATCCAAAATTCATCATTAAAAGCTTCAGAAATATTTTTAGGCTCTACTTGTGAAATGAAGGCAGTGCTAGCAACAGAGTCTCTTAATGATGATCTAGTAGTAACTCCACGTGAAACTTCACCTATGACTAAATTTTCTGGATGAGAAGGTTTGAAAGAGAATTTCTTAGGCAAACCCTCCAGAGAATTAGTTTCGATTGAAGTATTCATTGGAGTAGAAGTTGATGGCTCAATGTCATCATTAAGAGTATTTGCTGTACTGTTGTCTTCATCAAAAGTCACATTTGTTGACTCTTCCACAATAAGTGAGCGTTTATTGAAAACTCTATATCCCTTACTCTTGGCGGCATAACCAAGAAAGATACCATCGTCAGCTTTGGCATCAAATTTGCCTAAGTTGTCTTTGGTGTTAAGGATAAAACATCTGCAGCCAAAAACTCTAAAATAAGAAACATTTGGGGTTCTCCCAAACCAAAGCTCATAGGGTGTTTTCTTCGAAATGGGACGAATAAGCACCCTATTCAAAATGTGGCATGCTGTACTTACAGCCTCTGCCCAAAAATATTTCGGAAGAGAAAATTTATTCAACATGACTCTAGCCATATCGCCAAGAGTCCTATTCTTCCGCTCCACAACACCATTTTGTTGAGGAGTTCTAGGACAAGAAAATTCATGATCAAAACCATTTGCATTACAAAAACTTTCAAAATCTGAATTTACGAATTCGCCTCCATGATCACTTCGGATTCGAGTAATCATGTAGCCTTTTTCGTTTTGAACTTTATTTACAAAAACTTTGAAAACAGAGATAGCGTCGCTCTTATTAGCGAGAAAGAAAACCCAAGTAAATTTCGAAAAATCATCAACAATAACAAAAGCATAAAGTTTGCCACCAAGGCTAGCTATTCTACTAGGACCAAATAAATCCATATGAAGTAATTGCAAGGGTCTAGTAGTACTTACAGAGTTGATGGAATGAAATAAGGATTTAGTTGCCTTGTTTAGTTCATATTCGGCACATACCGTGACCTTTTTGAATGTGATGTCAGGCAATCCTCTCACTAGCTTCTTGGTAGAAAGCCTGGATATAGCATCCATGTTGGCATGACCGAGACGCTGGTGCCAAAGTAGTCGTTCATCTTTGTGGGCATATAAACATCTACCTGCATGGTTAGTATTTATAGAGAGATAGAAAATATAGATATTGTCCTCTCTTTTCCCTTCAAAAGCAATGTCTCCTGTTGACCTATCATAGATATAGCAACAGTTTTGTCCAAAGTTAATATCATATCCATGATCAGCAAGATGGCTAATGCTGAGCAGGTTATGCTTTAACTCGGTCACTAGGCAGACATCCTTTATAACAGGAGAAGGAGGATGACCAATGATACCGTTACCTATTATGTGCCCTTTGAGATTGTTACCGAAGGATACGTATCCTTCTCTTTTCATCGATAGTGATGTAAAAAGATTTGCGTCTCCCGTCATATGTCACGAGCATCCACTATCGAGAATCTACTTACTTTCAGTTGAGGAGGGAAGGTCCACCTACATCAAGAGTAGATGTGACCTTTGGTACCCGAGTTCTTGAGGATCCTGAAAAGTTAGTCTTTGGGAACCAAGCATATATCCTTTTATCTACAAGTCTTCTAACTCTGCACTGTGGTGAGATGTGTCCATGTAATCCACAATAAGTACAGATAGCATTCTTATTTATACTAGGAGCATGAGAATAATATCTATAAGCAGCAGGATGAGGATGGACATGATGTGAAGAGTTAGAATGGTGAAGATGATTATGCATGGAATAAGTGGCATGGTGATGGTGTTTATGAGGCATAGAATGATGGTATTGTCTATGATGTGTGACATGCTGATATTGTCTAGATGGCATGACATGATGATTTTGTCTATATGGTATATGAGGACCTTGTCTATATGGCATTGCATGATGATCTCGTCTATATGGCATGGCATGATGATTTTTATGTGTGGAGTGATGTTGATTGTGTCTTTGTGCATGATGCTTGTGTACTAAGTGAGAATTGTTCTTACGTGCACGTGGTTTGTGAAAGTTTGTGTATATAAATGCATGGTTATGTGCTGCATGAGAATGACTTGGTTGACTAGCATGAGTGGTATTGTGCCCATGTGATTGGGTTTGAGGTTGAATAACCTGTTTACCCAATTTGGTTTCTAATCTTTTAGTAGCAGCTTGCAGTTCAGTAACCTTAATATTTAAGCCATATATCTTAGTCATGGAAATCTTGTGTCTACTCTTTTCTTCAGCAAGCAATGTGTTGAGAGTAGTGATTTCTTGAGTTTGTTGCTCAATACGTGCTTCAGCATCATGTAAGCTTAATTTAAGCTTGGATACTTCATCAGTGTCATTAGTGGGTGATGTGTTTCTAACATTATCAAGAAGTAAAGAAATTCTTTGTATCTCATCTTCTAGACTTTTGATTTTGTCCTTGGCATGTTTATATTTACCGATAACCTTTTTGTGATCATCAAGTAAATCGGTGAAAGCATCGCCAAGTTCATCAAAAGAGAAGTCATCTAAAGTTTCGTTTGATACCTTGGTGGAATTTGCCATGAGGCACACATTTGCTTTGTCTTGAGGAGAGTTCTTTTCTTCCTCGGAGTCACTTGCTTCGCTTTCATGCCAAATGCTTGTGTTGGTATACCTTTTTGATGAGTTCTTCTTGTAGGGCTTTTCATACCGGTTGCTTTTCTTTAAGAGCGGACAGTCTCTTCTGACGTGTCCAGTCTTTTTGCAACCATAGCAGATTGGTTCTTCTTCATCGTCTTCTTGTGGTTCCTTCTTTCTTTGATTGAAGCGAAGGAATTTCTTGAAGTTACGTACCATGAGAGCTTGGTCTTCATCATCTGAGATATCGTCTTCAGTCTCATCGTGATCAATCTTTCGTCGATGAACTTTGAGTGCGATCTCCCTGGTCTTCGGAGCAGGCTCTTCGAAGTCCTTGAGGTCAAGCTCGTGAGTCATGAGCTTGCCCATCAAAGTCTCCATAGACATACTTGTGAGATCATTTCCTTCTATGATGGCTGTCACCTTAGGGTTCCAAATCTTTGGTAGCCCTCTGAGTAGCTTGCGGATCTTCTCATGGTTTGAGTACTGCTTACCAAGCGAGGATAACGGGTTGATGATGTCGAGGAATCTTGTAAACATTTGAGTGATCGTCTCATTTGGCTTCATCTTGAAGGCTTCGTACTCTTGAGTGAGACGGCTTATCTTAGATTCCTTGACTTGAGTGGTTCCTTCATGCGTCACTTCCAGAAGTCTCCATACTTCATGAGCAGTGGTGCATGTAGAGACCCTGTTAAACTCGTTCCTGTCTATAGCACAGAATAAAGCATTAATAGCCCTAGCATCTAGACTTGCCTGTTTCTTCTCCTCGACAGAATATTTGTCGTGTGGTTTCTCAATGAGGTCACCATCGACAACTATCCTGGCGGGCTTTTTGTAACCGTCAGTGACGACAGTCCACAGGTCAAAGTCTAGAGACTTAAGATAGAAGCTCATCCTTGTTTTCCAATATGTGTAGTTAGTCCCATCAAATAGGGGAGGCCTATGAGTGGACTGACCTTCACCATGATTGGAAATCAAGGATTGTGTGGTTGCCATGGATCAGCTCTTAGGATGTTAGTCCTTGTAAAGAGAACAGAGCTCTCATACCAATTGAAGAACAGTTTGGCAACTCTAGAGGGGGGGTGAATAGAGTATATATATAATGACCAATTAAAAAATTACTCTTTCACGAACAATGAATAATCAGAGTAAAATACGGAATGTAAATGAAAGACAAGAGAGCATACGCAAACACAGCAATTTTAACCTGGTTTCCCTCGTGGAGGACTAGTCCAGGCCTGAGAACTCTAGCTCAGGATTAAATCCACTATTTGTGAAATAGTAGCTTACAACCCGTGCCTTTACTTCAGAAGAGCACGTCAACTTCTTACAGAGAATCGCAGTGGCGATTGCTTGGAATTGTCCAAGCGATTTCTTCACTCTTGCACAAGAATCCTAACTGAGAGATGCTGAGCACTCGAGACTTAGGAGGCTTGTGGCTAGTAGATGGGAAGGGTATGGCTTATAGAGCTTGTAGGAGAGAAGAGAAGAGAAGATTGAGTGATTCAAAATGAGAGAATTCATGCCCTATTTATACTGATTTTTGAGGCAGAATTCGACCAGAATTCGGGTAGGAGAATTCAAAAAATTTGGCCGTTGGACAGCTAGCAACCAGCTAACCCTAAAATTAGGGTTCCTGATTTCTAGGGGACAGAGTTCGGCCCGAACTCTGTGTGGAGGCAGAGTTCGGCCCGAACTCTGTCTCCAGAGCACAGAGTGATTCTAAGTGGGACTTGTGGGCAATTTTGTTTTGGTGGAGCTTGGGATTTTGGGTAGGCTTATAGACTAAGTTCCAAGAGCTCAGCATAACTCAGAGTACATACTTCTAGACTCAATGAAATGAAAAAGTACAGACTCGAAAGTATACTGAGAGTCGGAAACTGAGCTGTCGTTTGTCCCGAACTGAAAGCAGACGTCGTGTGTCGTATTGAGTTTATACAGATATTATTTAGTCAATGTAGTCAATATTTGGTTGACTGTGACTTTGTGTCAACACGACATGCGCTTCATTGCAACATGCGCCTACTGCGACATGCGCCTTCTGCGACATGATATGCGGCTACTGCGATATGCGCTTCATTGCAACATGCGCCTACTGCGACATGCGCCTTCTGCGACATGATATGCGGCTACTGCGACATGCGCTTCATTGCAACATGCGCCTACTGCGACATGCGCCTTCTGCGACATGCTGTTCATGCTGCAGATGAACATAGAAATGACCAAAAAAAAATTTGGCCATAACTTCCTCATCCGAAGTCGAAATCAAGCGAAACAAAAGCCAAAACTGCATAAAATTGAATTCTCTACAACATAGAAATACTAGTTTTCAAAAATAACCAAGTTTTAGAGATCAAAACCAAGAAAAACCGAAAAATTTACAAACTTAGATCTACAAGAATCCATCCATCAAATCCAAAAATGTTAAGTTCTAAAGAGGCTTAGAATCAAGTAAGGAAGAGAATGGAACAATAAAACTTGAGATCCATCATGAAGCAAGTTTGTACTTGTCTAGCTCTCTTTCCTGGTAGGTGTAGAAGTAAATGTGGAGAAAAAGAAGAATAATGAAGAGAGAGAAAGAGGAGGGGTTAATAAATGGGGATGGTGGTGGTAGGTAGGGGTTTTCTTTTGGTTCATGATGAACCCACAAGCAAACCAAACCAAGCTAAGCCGAACCAAGCTAAGCCATAACAAATGACATGCCAAATAACCATGCAGGAAAATACGCAATACGAGTCAAGAATACGTACACGTATACCAGATACGTAATACGAACTATAGGCATTACAACTCTACCCACCTTAAAAGAATTCCGTCCTCGGAATTTAATCAAGAGGCTAGAATTGCAAGGACAAGCTATACTAATCGTAAGCTATAACAAGCAGTCTATCTTGCAGTCATTTATTCAAGCAAGGAATTGAAAGCATAAGGCATAAGGAAGACATTATACCTTACGAGTCAAACAGGTCGGGATATCGCGATCGAATATCATCCTCACGCTCCCACGTCGACTCACCCAAAGAGTGATGACCCCAAGCAACTCGGACTAACTTGATAGTCTTGTTCTTGAGTCTTTTCTCTCTTCGGTCCAATATAGACACGGGCCTCTCCTCATACGAAAGGTTGGTACCAACAACCAATTCTGAATGATCCAGGATGTGGCTCGGGTCCGGGATATATCGTCGCAGTTGGGATACATGGAATACGTCATGCACCTCACGTAGCGACGGTGGAAGAGCGAGACGATAGGATACATCTCTTACTCGCTCCAGAATGTCGAACGGCCCTATATACCTAGGACTAAGCTTTCCTCGTACGCCGAAATGAATAACGCCGTGGTTAGGCGAAATCCTCAGGAATACATGGTCGCCGACAGAAAACTCAAGAGGGCGCCGATGAGAATCGGCCCAATGACGCTGGCGATCTTGGGCAACTCGAAGATGATCTCTGACTTTTCTGACCACTTCAACCGTCTGAGCAATCATTTCCGGACCAAGCATCTGCCTCTCTCCAACATCATCCCAGGCTAGCGGGGATCGACACTTCCTACCATACAGTGCCTCGAATGGTGCCATCTGGATACTGGCCTAGAAATTGTTGTTGTACGAGAACTCCACCAGGTGCACGTGATCTTCCCACGAACCACCGAAGTCGAGTGTACATGACCGTAACATATCTTTAAGAGTCTGGATCGTACGCTCCGACTGGCCATCTGTCAGCGGGTGATAAGCTGAACTGAACTGGAGGTGAGTTCCCAAACTTTCTTACAAGCTACGTCAAAAGTGCGACGTAAATCTTGAATCTCTGTCTGAAGTGATACTGACTGGTACACCGTGCAACCTGACAATCTGCCGGAGATACATCTCCGCTAGCTGAGCCGTCGACTGACCAACTATGAACGGGAGAAAGTGAGCCACCTTCGTGAGCCTGTCTATGATAACCCAAATAGTGTCTCTGCCCGTCGGGGATCTAGGCAATCCAGTCACAAAATCCATGGTTATATGCTCCCATTTCCACTCGGGAATCGGCAATGGTTGAAGTAGTCCAGCTGGTCTCTGATGTTCAGCCTTAACTTGCTGGCAGACTAAACAACGAGAGACAAATCGGGCTATCTTTCTCTTCATGCCATTCCACCAAAAGTGCTGGCGGATATCACGGTACATTTTCGTGCCACCGGGATAAATAGAATACTGTGAACTGTAGGACTCTGCCATAATCTCCTGTCTGATATCTCTACTGGGTACACAAAGACGCTTACCATGTCGAAGTGTACCGTCTTCATGGATGCATAACTCTGGTCTTCGTCCTGCCTCACACTCTGCTCTGAGTCGCTGAAGCTTGGAATCTGCTGACTGCGCCATCCGGATTCTCTCGACTATAGTAGACTGGACTTGTATGCTGGCCATCAATGCCACACAGGAAGGGAGGACAACTTCTATACCTATCTTCTGAAGATCGGCTAACAGTTCTGGTTGTGCTGTCAGGAAATAAACTCCTGCCCTCCTGCTCAATGCATCTGCAACAACGTTGGCCTTCCCTGGGTGATATTGCAGGTTGACATCATAATCCACAAGCAGCTCCAGCCATCTCCTCTGATGCATGTTGAGGTCCTTCTGGGTGAAAATATACTTCAGGCTCTTGTGGTCGGTGAAAATTTCTACCCTATCTCCGTATAGGTAGTGCCTCCACAACTTAAATGCAAACACTACTGCTGCCAGCTCCAAGTCATGGGTTGGGTAATTTCTCTCATGATCACGAAGTTACCGTGACGCATAAGCTATTACCTTCCCATGCTGTATCAGAACACATCCTAAACCTCTGCCCGAAGCATCACAATACACTGAGAATCTTCCAGTTCCATCTGGAAGCGTGAGAATAGGAGCTGTCATCAAGCCTCGCTTCAACTTCTCAAAAGAATCCTGGCATTCTGCTGTCCAAGCAAACTGCACATCCTTGTGGGTCAACTGGGTCAATGGCGCAAAAATTTGAGCAAAGTCTGAAACAAATCGCCGGTAGTAACCGGCCAATCCAAGAAAACTACGGACTTCTGCCACTGTGCTAGGTACTGGCCATGTTTCAATGGCCACGATCTTCTAGGGATCCACTTCAACTCCTCCTCGGGTGATGATATGACCCAAGTACGAAATACGATCGAGCCAGAACTCGTATTTACTAAACTTGGCATACAACTGGTGCTCTCTGAGAATCTGGAGGACAATTCTGAGATGATGCTCATGATCCGCCTCACTCTTACTGTCGACCAGGATGTCGTCTAGGAACACAATCACGAACTGATCCAAATAAGGCATGAAGATACGATTCATGAGATCCATGAATATTACCGGCACATTGGTTGCTCCAAATGGCATCACAAGGAACTTCCAATGCCCATATCTCGATCTGAACGCTGTCTTCGGGATGTCCTGCTCTCTGACTCTAATTTGATGATAGCCTGACCGCAAGTCAATCTTCGAAAATACTGACGCCCCTCTGAGTTGATCAAACAAGTCATCTATCCTCGGGAGAGGGTATCTGTTCTTGATTGTCACTGAGTTCAAGGTACGATAGTCAACACACAATCTGGATGTACCATCCTTCTTTTTCACAAGAAGCATCGGGGCCCCCCAAGGTGATCCACTAGCACGAATGAATTCCTTGGTTCTAAGTTCTTCAATCATCTTGTACAATATCTCTAGCTCTGACGGCGCCATCCTGTAGACTCTCTCTGACACTGGAGCTGTTCCGGGAATCAAGTCGTTGGTAAACTCGATCTCTCGCTCTGGCGGCATTCCTGGAAGCTCTTCTGGGAAAACATCTGGAAACTCTTTGACTATCCGAGGTAACTGCACTGCTGCTACTGACATCCGCAATAATGGAGGAGAAGGTTCAACTTCGCCTCGGGAGAAAGAAAACTCTGGCTCGCCTGGAATGCTAAAAATAATCCTGCCAATGTGGCAGTCTATCCTAGCATACTGGTCCCTCAACCAATCCATCCCTAAGACCACATCATAATCGGCCATCGGGAACTCTATCAATCTAGCGAGGAATTCTCTACCGCTAACTACGACCCGACACGAGGAAAACACTCTATCTACTCCCATAAGTCCGTTACCAGTAAGTATATTGAGCCTTACTGATAATGACTCGGGCTCCAGTCCTACCCGTGTCGTAAATCGTGCAGACATAAATGAATGCGAGGCACCAGAATCAAATAATACTGAAGCTGAAAAGGTGTTAACGAGAATAGTACCTGCTACCACCTCACCTGGTGCTATTCCTTCTTCTCCCATGGTCAAAGCCAGCACTTGACCATGTCCTCTGGGTGCGGGTCCCCTCTGCTGAAAATTCCTCTGCCTGCTCTGGATCAGGGCTTGGGCTTGGGCATACTGCTGCGGTCTCTGCTGCTGGAATGCCTGGGCCTGCGTCGGCAATGGCCTCGGAAACGGGTAATGCAGCTGCTGCTGCTGGATTGGTGCTGGTCCTCTAACTGAAGGACTAGAGAAAGCGGACGAACTTCCCCTGTTCGGGCAGTTCCCAACCCTGTGGTCCGGGGCACCACAAACCAAGCACAAACCCTGTGCTCTGCGACATTCTGATACCACATGCCCTGGCTTCTCGCAGTGTGAACATCCCACTACGGAAGACTGCTTCTGCTTCTGCTGCTGAGGGTGCATCGGGGTGGAATGCTGAACCGACGTCACTGAGGCCGCCCGCCTCGGAGCTCCAATGGTCAAAGCCCTGGCTGCCGGAGCTGGTGCTGAAGACTGATTCATCTGGCCGTGAGATCGCTTCCGACCTCCGGTCCTATCCACGATCCTCTGGGATGTATACTCATGCCTCTGGGCTGCTTTCAACACTGCATCAAAAGTCTGATGCTCAAACTGCTCTACCGCCAATAAAATCTCTAGGTGGAGCCCCTGCTGGAACCGCTGGGCTATATCGAACTCGGTCGCCACCAAGATGGGAGCAAACCGACTAAGCCTGGAGAACTCGGCCGCATATCCATCGACCGTCCTGCCCATCTGCTTCAGATTGGTGAACCTCGTCTGTAGATCATACCGAGCTACAGCATCAAAATACTTGGTCTGGAATCTCTCCCTGAATACTGCCCATAAAATAGGGGCCACTAATCCATCGGCCTGCGCTGCCCACCAGCTGCGGGCAAGATCTAGTAACTGCAGGCGCACTACGGCCACCTTCTCATTCTCTGGAGTCCTGGCTGCTTCTAGAATTACCTCTGTGTCCTGAAGCCAAGCATCTGCAGCGATCGCATCTTCACTGCCGTCGAAGAAGGGAGGGTTCAAGCGCTTGAAGCTGTTGGCCGCGCTATTACCCTGATGACCTCCTCTGGTCAAAGCATCTGCCACCGCCTGGTATAAGGCATCTCCGCGACGATCCTGGGAAGCTAATAGGGACCTGATGAGACCCACCAAAGTGCCATCATCAGGCTCTGCAGGCTGGACGGGCTGAACTGGTGGTTCTCCTTCGGTGGGCACGACTCTGGAGGCTACTCCTGAATGCTGGACTTGATCTCTAGGTTGCTGCTGGTCCGGTGGAGGTGCTCCGTCTTGCTGATCGGCAGGTCCAGGAACAATGTCGCTGAAGAAGACTGTTTGCCATTAAAATTATTTTGATTGAAATCTTAATACAAACAGAACAGTGATATAATATAGGACTTAGAAGTAGTCCTAGGAGTACACTTTTGTTTAAGCTGGGTCCTTAGTGCCAATGGAGCGAGTGGTAATGCGTTGACTCCGTTGACCGACTGACGACGGTTATCGGTTCTCTGAAGGTGTTGATTGCTCTGGGTGCTGGAGCTTGCTGAGAGGAGGAAGACGTTGAGTGTCCAGAACTGCCTCTCGGTGACTCTCTGTTGTCGATTCTCTCTGTGTTGTGAGTCTTCTGTTCTGAGTCTCTGTGTGTGTGTGAAGGAGATGATCCTTCTATTTATAGTTTTGCAGGCTGGCTGCTCATGCGCGCATGCAGGATGCGCCGGTGTGGGGATGCCACGTGGAGGTTGCTGATGGAGGCGTACGGATGCTGCGTCCTGATCGAGGGGGAGAACTCTTCATACTGCTGTTGTAAGCCGGCACGTAGCAGAGAGAAGATCTTTCCGTTGCTGAAATCTTGGATGAGTTGAGTCAAAAGACACGTGTCGTCGACTCATGGTTCGAAGATCTCGGATTTGGTGGAGAGAAGTGATCTGGTGAGCTGCACCTTGGATTGGGCACAGGAGGAGGTTGCGGCTCATAACCTTTAGGAGTTACAAACTATTTGGGGCGCATGGCTTTTGAGGCGCATACAGGCGACTTTCCTTCTGTCTTTCGGGATCAGAGAGCAATCTGAGGCGCATGGCTTTTGAGGCGCATACTGATTTGGACGCATGGCCGTAGAGGCGCATGCTGATGGTGGAGTGGCCACGTGGCAGTAGCCGTCGAAATAAAGTCATGATGATGCTGACGTTGCCGACGCTTCATTTTCTGAATAAAGCTGTCAACTGTTCAGACTTTGGGAGGCATGCTGCCAACTCTGTCAGTTCAGCATTTAATGTTGGTGACGTTCGATGGACAGCTGAGTGGGCACGTCGATTGGCGTTCCACTCGGTATGGAGATGTGTGAGGGCGCACCCTCTGTAATGCGCCGAGTACTGTAGGGCGCGTCTGTGTGATGCGCCTGATGTCGAAGGGCGCGTCCGTGTGATGCGCTGTCTGGCTGGCGCATCGGACATGTCTTTTAATGATGCGGCTGTCTCGCTCTTCGAGTGCTATAAATAGCCGTTTGGCTGAATTCGAGGCGTCCGGTTCATCCATTTAATGTAAATTCATTGCACGGAATTCGGAGGGTCATCCACTTGGCGCGTGGGTTTGATCTGCCCGACCTATAAATAGTGGCATGGAGAGAAGATTTGCTTCTCATTCCCTCACGTACTTCCAACATAAAATTGAACATGCGGGTGCATTTTATTGACGAAGTGCTCCCGAGGGTGAAGATGAGACGCTGTGTTGTCTTCGATGCTCTTGAAGGTGACTGTTACATCCAAAAGACGAAGTCGAGGGCTTCCGAGGCAGGCGGAAGGTGCCTGTTGCATCCAAAGATAGGGATGCTCGGGCCTTGTCCCCGTTATTCCGGAAGAGCCGTAGATCGGAATGGCGGTGCTAGGCTTTAGCCGCGGTTTCGATCACGGTCTTCCTTCGGCTTTGGAGGCTCTTTCGAAGCCTCCCCTGGCCTCAGCATTTGCGGTGCTCTTCTCTTCCTTGGTTCCAGCCAGAGGGTTAAATGCTTTGCTTGGCGAAGCACTTATCAGGTGAGCCTGGCTGGAAGAATTTGGCTGAAGGGATGTACATAGCTGGGCTGCTGAAGGGATGCACACAACTGAGCTGGATGCACATGACTGAGCTGCTGAAAATATGGTGGGATGCGCCTGGTTGGAGGCGCATGATGTCTGCTGCGCCTGACTGACAGCGCATGGTGACTGGCAGCGCATGATGACTGATGCGCCTAACTGGAGGCGCATGGTGGCCGCTGGCTGTAGACTTAGGATCTTTCTTTTGTAGAAATTCTCCTTTGTACAACCATTTCTAGACATGTAATAGACTTTTATATATAAATAAAAAGTCCTTCTTTAAATGTCCATGGTTATTGACTTTGCTGTGAAGTGTTCTGTGCGAGTCCTGGCGCATGTAGTGTCTGGCGCATGGTCTTTCTGGTTGTGAAATTTCATGCTTCTACAAGACCCCCTTCAAAGTTTTCAAAACTTTTGAATAAGTTTTGGAATACTTTGAATAAGAAGCATGGAGTTCAGGGAGCATGATTTCTGGGCGCGTGCCTGTTCGGGCGCATGCTCTTCTCAGTTAATGATGATGGTGCCTCGGTAACCGAAAAGATTAATGATGATCTTTTGGTTTTATTTGCTGCTATCCCTGCACAGAACCCGAGGCGACGGCTGAGATCACACGTCATCTGTTCACGCGTGCGACCAAGCCCTATAAATAGATAAGAGTTGGAGAGAGAAAGGGTTCTTCTTCTCTGTGCTTCTGCTTTTCTTCTTCAAAACCCTAACTTCTTCTTCCTCGAGAGAATGGCTCCCAAGACTCCTCGCGGTGCTGCCGGCAAGGGGAAAGAGAAAGCGAAGGAGTCTGTCGATGAGAATGTACCTATCACTCTTGCGCCTCTTGCCGACGTTCGTCCTGAGGTGACAGGTGGGTTTCGTCTCTGCTTTGGGCCCTGTGCCCTAACTGCCGACGCGTATAGACTTCGGTCTTTTGATGATACGTCGAGATTCTATCCTGCCGACGTGCATAGGTTTATACCTTTATCATGCACCGAGGTTTTAATGGCTGACGCGCATGGGTTTTATTCCCTGAAGATGCGCCGAAGCCTTTGCTGACGTGCATGGGCTCACGCTCTGATAATACGCCGAAGCTCCAATGCCAACGCGCATGGGCTTACGCCCTGATGATGCACCGAGACATGCTGACGCGCATGGGCCTATGCCCTGATGATGCGCCGAAGCAGATGCGCATGGGTTCATACCCTGGCAATGTGCCAGTCTGCTTGACATATTTTGTCTTTTTGCCTGACTTCCACTTTTGTCGTGCCAGTGTCGATGACGATCCCTTTGTTGAATGAGGTCCTCCTGGACGCTTCTCTTTGTCAGATGGGAGTTGATTTTGATGAGGCGGTGATCAACCCTGCAAAGGATGCTATCCTTCGGGACCAACCTCGTGAGAGGATGCTACAAATCCAGGTCCAGTTGCCGCTTTTCCTCCAGAGTATGATGGAGAGCGGTAAACAGAAGTCTGCTGATTCTGAAGGTGTGACTTTCTTAAAGCCTGCCTTTTTGTTTGGCGACCGATTAGTCTCTTCTGAAGCGAAGATATTGAAGATCAGAGAAGACTGGTTCTTTGCTGCTAAGGGCATGATGTTATAAATGCGGCAGGTTGACCGCCAGTTGCCACTGACAGCCTTTTATCGTCTAGCTTCGAAGAGGAGGATGGGTTGGGAACTTACTCCTTCTCAAGGAGGTGCCTTGGGGGGTTCCCTTTCGATTGACACCACCTCGAACCAGCGAGACACCTTGACCGCCTCACGAACCGGTTCTTCGTTCAGTTATCGAGCTTTGCGTCCCGGGAGCATCTATAGTGAAGTCCCAAATGACACGTTTCCCTTCAGTGCCCCGACTTTTGCAAATCGAATGCTGACGTCGAAGGTCACGTATCCGACAGCTGGTTTTAGAGTCGAAGGTTGGTGTCACTACATCCCAAAGTGGGACGAGTTGACCTCCTGGGTGCTTTCCAGGTTCAAAGTTGAGCTTAAAGAGATAGGGCTGACTGTCGCCATTCGGGCCACGCAGACAGGCGTGGACCTCAATAAGCCGATGTTCCTTGCGCTCTTGGAGCTTTTCAACGCCCAGACTGGCAGCTTCTTTACTCCAGTAGGGGAGTTGGGATTGGCCCTTCATGAGATGTACGAAGTGTCCAAGCTTCCTTGGGGCTCGGAACCGTACGAGGAATATTTTCCATCAAATGAAGAGATCCAGGTCTTGGAAGATAAGGACCCGGAGATGATGGCCGTTTTCAAGGAGGTGACGAGCCATCATTATCTGATGCACCGGAGGGACAAGGGTAAGACCCAGCCTCACGTGACTGCTTGGAGGGACTATGTCTTCAGGCAGGATTTGGCGGATCCTTCGAGGATCCGGTTTGCGACTCCACAAGGCTTGAACCCCGCGGAAGTGAGTTCTGAAATAACCCGGCTGGACGAGAGGACCCCACATTCCAATGAGAGCGGCAAGGATACGTACAGCTGTTTCTGGCACTGCGCGCACCGGATGTCGTCTAAGGCAGTGTTGACGGCCTACTTGATGATATGGCTCCGGGATTGCATATTTGCAGGAGGATCCGGTGCCGTTGAGAGGGTACATCGGAATCTCATTTTGCCTGCAGTGAAGTTGGCCTTTGGACGACCTTTAGCTCTCCTCCCCGCGATGGTGTGCAACCTGTTGCACGGTTTGAGGTCTTTTGCTGATGATGTGATCCACGAGAAAGGTAATAATGACAACTTTCCCCGGGCCGAGCTGCCTTTCCATTATCTTATGGGGTGGCTGATCTTACATCATCCGAATGTGATGAGTCCTGGCCCTAAGGAGGACCATGTTGAAGGAGATGCCTTCATTCGCCGCTTCTACAAGAGGAAGTGGTCTTACACTGGCGTCCCCGTTTGTAGGAGGGTTTTGTCCTTCCTTCAGGGGTGGGAAATCGTGAAGGTTGGCCCGATCTTCAAGAATTTCGAGGCCGACCAGGATTTGGTTGATTCTGGCGAGGATGCGGTTACTTTGCCGAAATGGAGTTTTCGTTGGTTGCAGAGTATCCGGCCTTCGCACCTGGTCTACCGTAATCAGAACAGATGTTATCTGGAACCGTACTTGCCAAGCCGATTTGCTCGTCAATTTGGCTACACTCAGCTAATGCTGCGGAATCCCAGTAGCAGTCTAGGCTTCATCGGGAGTTTGCTGGATGGAGCCCGGGGCTGGCAGTATTATAACGCTGGATGCACTAGCGTTAAGTTTACCACACCGGTTCGTAATCCTCGGCCGCCGATCTTATATCCGGCCGCCAAGCTGTATTGCACTATGAATACTATGTCTCCTGGTTATGACAGGGAGACTAGTTTCATCATTGGGACCCAGTTGGAGGCAACAACGAATATGTTGGTGGCAGCTCGGTCATATCGTCCGCCAGAATTGGCGGGGTATCGGGCTGCTGCTGTGGCACCAGTAAGAGACCCGTCTGTCGGGAAAAGGCGGGCTGACCCAGAAGCTGGTTCTTCTGTACCGAAAAGGTCGAGAAGGACGTCGACCCCGAAGATTACGGAAGCGCCACTTGTAACGCCAACGGGATCGGCTCCCGCTGAGGTAAGCAGTGCTTCATAATTCCAATTTTTTATGCTATTGTGGCGACTTATGTTCTTCTTCTTGTAGGGATTGAAGAAGAAGTCTCGTGCTTCGAAACCGGGCACCAGTAAGCCGAAGGAGGTGGCAGGCTCTTCTGAGGAGCGCATTCCACCAATGATGATGTCTCCTGTGGAGGAGGGTCCCGAAGATGTTCCCGCGGAGGTTTTAGTATCTCCTGACTTTGAAGTCGCAACAACTTCTGGGATAGTACCATCTGCCGTGGAGGCCTTGGACGCTGAGGGTCCTACAGACTCGAGGCATCCTGATGATGAAGTGGATTGGAGTTCATCGCCTTCTGGTGACGTCCCTCCAGCGTTGTAAGGGTCCGTTGCGGGGGCAGCAGAAGCAGTGAGGATAGAGGAGAGGGTTGATTCCCCTCCTGGTCATGATGAAGGGAGGTCGGCTGAATCATTGCCAAATCCATCCTTGGCTTCAACCATGGACATAGAGATGGCTACTGATCAGGCGGTAGCGACAGATTCTGTCCCTGTAGAGGGACTTGAGAAGAATGAGACCCTTCTGCCGGTCTTGTCTCCTGGGGCTGGCCAGGAGGTAAATGTTGATCTCCCCGTTTTGCCGGGGGAGGTAGCTGATGCTGATAGAACGTCGGGGTAGAAGAGGTGGCCGTTGACGTCGGTGATTTCTCCGGGCTTGAGAAGGGTAAGGGTGTGGAACCCTCTGTTGCTCCTTCCACTTGGGGTACTATCACGACGCATGTGCCGGCTTCTTCTGTTCCTTCGGCTCCTCGGGCTAGCAGTCTGGCCCCTGTTGATGAAGAGCCTATTGCTGCCGAGGTTCAAACCTCTCAGATCGAGGTTGGCGGATCTTCCTCCGGTCCGCAAACTGTAGTAGCTCCCCCAACTCCTGCTATGACGCCGCAGGTGCTGGCGGATGCCGACGAGTATGTGAAGTTCCTCGTCGAGGGAGTGTACAAAATGCTGGAGAAAGGAGTATCTGCAGTGATGGATGCCAAGGGGAGCTTTGCGACAGCAAAAGCTTTGGTAATGCCTTGTATCGAGCTGATCCGCGTTCACCAAGGCCATGACCATATGGCCGAAATTCTGGAGGTTTTGGTGATTGAGCTGGACGAGCGGCTCGCGGAACTGCAGCGCATCCAACGAAATGACCTCTCTGTCTTGATAGATGCAGAGATAGGGAAGTTGATGGCTGAAATCGAGGCTTCCTATCGAGCCGATGTGAGCAGTTGGGAGCGTGAAGTGGCTGGGACTGAGGCTACAGCGGAGCAGTTGTCTCAATCTATGGAGAAGACGACGGAGAAGCGGGCTGCGGTGGACGCTAACATCGCAGAGGTTGATGCTCAGATGCGCCGTCTTGAAGACCAGCGGGCCCAACTTCAACTAGAAGCTGATCGTGTCCTGGCTGAACACGTGGCATTCAAGCAGGAGGAAGCGACTCTTATTCAGCGGACCCTTGCTTTGGCTCAGCAGCGACGACAGCTTGATGAGAAGTATGAGAGTAAAACTTCCGCTGAGGCTGTCGGATTAATGCGTCAAGAAGCCGAGCTGCGAGTCCAGGCGACTGTGGAAACTCGCACTGCCGACCTGAGACGTCGAGTCAGAGAGCTCTCATCCTACCCTGGAGAGGATCGGGGACTGTAGCTTCTCTTCTTTTTATGTGTTTTTGCAACTCTTGCTGGGGAAATAGCGTATTTCTGTACTCCCTTCTTTGAAAAATAAAGAAATACACTATCTCTTTTTTTTGTGATGTGTTCATTTTTGATCTCATGAACTTGATGATTTATGTGGACCTATTATCTTTTGCGCACCTTGGTTTTTAGGTACAGATAATAAGTTTAAAGGAACCAACATGTTTGCTCAGAGGTAATGTGGACATGGCAATCATTAGGTTCAAATGATAGAATCTTCCTGCTCAGAGGTATTTATGGACATGGTAGGAATGATCCTGGGGGATACGCTGAACAACTCAGAGGTAATGTGGACATGGAAGTTCTGCGATCAATGTACGACAACACAGGAGTTGTTTGTACGGGATGTTTACTCAGAGGTAATGTGGACGTGGTAAACATGAAGGATAGCGTAAGCTCACGAAATGTAAGGTTCTGCTTTGTAGGATGTAGAGAGACAACTCAGAGGTAATGTGGACGTGGTTATCTTTCTACGGAAGGATGCCACGGAACAGCCGGGTTCCGGAAGCGTTTGATTTTTGTGAAAAGAGATTGTTTGGGGAAATACATGTCTTGGAGGATGTCAAGAATAGTACTTCTTTAGGAACTTGCCGTTGATGGGCATCATGAACAAGTCCCCATTGGGTTTGGCGAGGCGGTAAGCACCGTTTGAGTATACCGTCTCAATCATGAAGGGTCCTTCCCATTTGGGCTCGAACTTCCCTGGTGTCTTATGAGTTAACACCATTGGCCTTCTGACTGCTAAAACCAGGTCGCCAACTTGGAAAGTTCTTTGCTTGACCCTCTTGTTGAAAGCCTGTGATATACGGGCTTGGTAAAGTTCGATGCGTTGTTGAGCTAGGAGACGCTTTTCGTCAAGTGCCTCCAGTTCCCGCAGACGACGATGTTGATTATCTTCTTCTGTGAGTTTGTTTGTGATCGCTACTCGGAGTGAGGGGATCTGGATCTCGAGAGGCAGTACCGCTTCGCTCCCGTAGACCAGAGAGAATGGTGTGTTGCCTGTTGGGGTCCGTACCGTTGTGCGGTAGGCCCAAAGACATTCGCCGAGCTTTTCGTCCCAGTCGCGTTTGTTGGATGACACGACCTTTTTGAGCAGCCTAACGATAGTCTTGTTGAATGCCTCAGCTAATCCGTTTGCTGTCGGATTGTAGGCGGTTGAGGCCACGTTTTGAATGTGATTCTTGTCACAGAACCTGCTGAAAATGTGGCTGATGAATTGGGGACCATTGTCATGAATGATTCGCCTGGGTACTCCGAAACGGTAAATGACATGGTGTTTGATAAAGCTGACCACCCTGGAGCTTTTTACTTCCGCTAGTGGGACTGCTTCCGCCCATTTGGAGAAGTAATCGGTGATGGCCAGGATGAAACGATGTCCTCTTGATGAAGGAGGGGTGATTGGTCCTACAATGTCCATGCCCCAGGCTTCGAATGGCCAGGAGGCGACTGTAGGATGTAGAGGTTCAGACGGTGTATGTATGAAGTCTGCATGAAGTTGGCATGCATGGCACTTCTTAGCATATTCCACTGCGTCGGCGGCCATGGTTGGCCAGTAGTAGCCCATACGTCGCAGTCGATCTTGTAACTTAGGACCGGGTTGATGAGCTCCACAAGTTCCGTCGTGAGCTTCTTGAAGAGCCTCGGCTGCTTCTTCGTTAGACAGGCATCGAAGGAGGAGCCCATCGAAGGAGCGTCGGTACAGCGTTTTAGTGGCTGTATCGTAGTAGAATCGAAGAGAGCGTCTCCTGACTGAGACGGCTTCCTTCGGATCTTCCGGAAGGATTCCGTAGACGACGAAGTCGATGAACGGGAATCTCCAGTCTCGGACATTAACATCGGTGTTTGTCGGCACGGCGTGAGCCATTTGCAAACATAGGTTATTTCTGGGACAAATCAAGTCTCGACCAGTTACCGTGACATAGTGTTGAGTCCCAAGGGGCGCGGCCAATGAGGCTGCGAAGCCAGCCAGAGCGTCAGCCTCCAAGTTTTATAGACGGGGTACATGTTCGATGAAGAACCCAGTGAAGGTTGAAATGATGTTCAATGCAACTTCATGGTAAGGGATCAAATCTTCATGGCCGTTGGCTTCCAGATGATCCACCCCCGAATCTGGTTTACGACGAGTTTCGAGTCGCCGTAGGCTTCCAGATGATCCACCCCCAGCTGTTGTGCTAGCTGGAGTCCCATGACGAGTGCGTTGTACTCAGCAACATTGTTGGAGCACGGCTTCGAACGAGAGTATGCGCGCTGGATGACCAGCTGATCGGGGGAGACCAAGACTACCCCCACTCCTACAATGATTTGGCCGTTGGGGCCCGTTCTTGAAGCGCCATCGAAGAACATCCGCCAAACGGGGCTTCCTTCAGTGACGTTTGATTCTTGGACTTCATCCGGGATGTCTTCATAGAGTTTTGAAGATTCTGGGATGGGGTGTGCAGCTAAAAAGTCAGCCAGAGCCTGACCCTTGACCGCCTTCTGCGGGACAAACACCATGTTGTATGGCGTTAGTAGGATCGCCCATGTAGCCAGCCGGGAGTTTAATGACCCTGGCTTCGTCATGAGAACTCTGAGTGGATTGACTCGGGAGATGACGTGAATTGTCTGGCCCGAGACGTAATGACGAGTCTTCTGAATGGCAAACACCAAAGCCAAGCACTCCTTTTCAACGGGGTTGTACCGGTGTTCGGCCCTGATGAGTGTTCGACTGAGGTAGTAGATTGCTTGCTCGTAGCCTGCATCGCTGTTTTGAGCCAGTAAAGCGCCGAGGGAATGATCCATGGTACGGACGTAGAGGAGGAATGGTTTGCCGGCGACAGGTGCCACTAGGACTGGCGGGCTTGTCAAGTAAGCCTTGATGTCGTCGAAAGCCTTTTGGCACTCCTCTGTCCAGACGTAAGAGACTCCCTTCTTCATGAGCTGAGTAAAGGGTTGACATTTACCGGAGAGGTTTGCTATGAACCTCCGGATGTATGCCAGACGTCCCTGTAAGCCCCGAAGTTCTCGAAGGTTCTTCGGAGGGTCCATGTTGAGGATGGCTTTAGTCTTCTCGGGATCGACATGAATGCCTTTTGCCGTGATGACAAAGCCCAAGAATTTGCCGCTAGAAACCCCCAGGAAGGATTTAGCGGGGTTCATTTTGAGTTGATGTGCCCGCATGAGATCAAAGACCGTCCTCAGGTCCTGTAGGTGATCTCTTTTGAGGCGGCTCTTGACTGCGATGTCGTCAACATAGCACTCAACTGTCTTGCGAAGATGTTGACGAAAGATGGTACTCATCGCTCGTTGGTATGTTGCACCGGCATTCTTCAAGCCGAAGGGCATTACTGTGTAGCAGAAAATACCTTTCGGAGTCCTGAATGACATGTGTTTTGCGTCATCGGGGAACATCTTGATTTGATTGTAGCCTGAATACCCGTCCATGAAGGACATGCGTTCAAAGCCACATGTGTTGTCGATCATTACATCGGTGATTGGGAGCGGGAATTCATCCTTCGGGCAAGCAGAGTTGAGATCCCTGAAGTCGATACAGATTCGTATCTTCCCGTTCTTCTTGGTGACAGGGACGACGTTGGCTACCCAGTCCGGGTGTTGTTCCTCACGGATGAAGCCACTGGTCAAGAGCTTGTCTACCTCCTGATCGATGGCATTCATGATGTCCGGACGGAAGCGTCGCTGTTGTTGTTTGATAGGTTTGGCATCTGGTAAGATGTTCAACCTATGCATCGCGATCTGTAGATCGAGACCCGGCATGTCTTCGTAGCTCCAGGCGAAGACGTCAATATATTCTTTAGCCAGTTGGACTAAAGATTCTCGGTCTTCTCCTTCCAAGCTTTTGCTGATGAAGATGGGTTTAGAAGAAGACCCATCCCCGAGGTCGATCTGCTCGACTTCGTCTTCGGTGGGAGGTTCTCGTAACTCAAAACGAGACTCCCATTGTTCTCCTAGGCGTTGAGCCCGGGGTTCCTCTTCGAAGGGTTCCGACGGTTGGTCTTCGCCTTCATCTTTCTGAGGTTGCGCCGATGTCATGTTAGCTGACAGCACTTTCCTGAAGACTAATCCGATACTGGTATCGGAATCCCACGTCGATGCTTCAGACGAGTGGGAATGTTCTATGTCTTCTGCGTCTGAACTCTCTGGGGGTGGCCATCTTCGCCTTGATAAAGATCCGCCGCAGCTGTGCTTTGGACATCTTCGTCTTCGGAAGGAGGCTCGACAAGGGTCTGGCTACCCCCAGCTTCCTCCAAGAACTTCTTCCTCGACCGAGTGCCTTCGAACACTCCAGAGGTCGAGACAGCTGCCTTGGTTTTCCTCGGCTGGCTTTTGGATGAAGACGAGGAATTGGCAGTCGTCTTCCGGACAGATGAGGAGTTGGAGATCACGTTGCATGAAGCAACCTTTAGCTCTTCTTCTGCTGACACCTTCGTCCCAAGGCGATGTCGGAGGGGTGTCGATGATTGTAGCCGTTGGAAGACCGACTGCTTTGGCGGTACTGCCGTCTTGCAACAGCAGTTGATGGTGACCACTGCACAAGTGTGCCCCGTGAGAGGCGTATCGTGCTTGTTGGTCAACTCTCCTGACCGGCGCTTGTGAGTGATCACGTTGCGCAGGTCGTTGGTGGAGAGTGCTACCCTCACACCCCTCTCAGGCGCATGGCAGGGCCAAGCGCCGGGGTGGTCGGGTGAGTGCTGTGCCCCCTGATCTAATACCAAGCAGGCATCACGATCAGTAGTGGGGGAACCACAGCATTTGAAGTGACTTGAACGGACCTCAAACGCACAACCAGAGGAGGCGCGGGAGTTCAAGACCACTGAGCTTGCCTCTCTCGGCTGGGTTGTGCACGCAGTGAATGCGCCCAAGCGAGATGAGGACTTTGAAGGTCGACTCGTTGTCGGTGCAGAAGCACTTGAGTCAACCTTGTACAGCTTGCCATCGACAGCGCGTGTGATTGTACGTGCGTGCCTCTGGCCGGCTGCTGGCATAGCACGTTTGTGGCGCATGGCCCGTGCCGCCTTGGATTTCTTCGTACCAGCCCGCTGGGGCGCATAGTACTCAGCATCCAAATTCTCCTCGCCATTACAGCGAGTGAGTCTGTCAAAGACAGAGGCTCTTTGTGGCACATCAGAAGTGATGCGCGGGGCATTGGCTGCGCCCCTGCTCCGTCGACGTATCTTCCTCGCCTGAGAGGAAGATGGCTGGGGAACGTGGTCAGCCGCACGCTTCCCCGAGAGATGCGCTGCATCAGCGGACGCACCTTGACTGCTGAGGACGTCAGCAGGAAGGGAAGGCTGGACGGACGCATCCCCTTCAACGGTGGTGCCCGAGGCGTCGACTTTGCGTACCCAGACTGCGCGGGTCTTCTTCGGCTTCGACAGCCGCTTCGAAGGACTCGCACTTCCTTCAGAAATGAACTCCTCGTACGCCTGTTGATTGAGGCGCACTACCAGCGTCTTGTGGGAGGAGCCCACCTTCACGTCGTCGGCCTGTGACACGACCTTCTCGGTAGAGGAGAAAGATGTCCCCAGCAGAGTCGCCAGCTTGTTTGCCATTAAAATTGTTTTGATTGAAATCTTAATACAAACAGAACAGTGATATAATATAGGACTTAGATGTAGTCCTAGGAGTACACTTTTGTTTAAGCTGGGTCCTTAGTGCCAATGGAGCGAGTGGTAATGCGTTGACTCCGTTGACCGGCTGACGACGGTTATCGGTTCTCTGAAGGTGTTGATTGCTCTGGGTGCTGGAGCTTGCTGAGAGGAGGAAGACATTGAGTGTCTAGAACTGCCACTCGGTGACTCTCTGTTGTCGATTCTCTCTGTGTTGTGTGTCTTCTGTTCTGAGTCTCTGTGTGTGTGTGAAGGAGATGATCCTTCTATTTATAGTTTTGTAGGCTGGCTGCTCATGCGCGCATGCAGGATGCGCCGGTGTGGGGATGCCACGTGGAGGTTGCTGATGGAGGCGCACGGATGCTACGCCCTGATCGAGGGGGAGAACTCTTCATACTGCTGTTGTGAGCCGGCACGTAGCAGAGAGAAGATCTTTCCGTTGCTGAAATCTTGGATGAGTTGAGTCAAAAGACACGTGTCGTCGACTCATGGTTCGAAGATCTCGAATTTGGTGGAGAGAAGTGATCTGGTGAGCTGCACCTTGGATTGGGCGCAGGAGGAGGTTGCGGCTCATAACCTTTAGGAGTTACAAACCATTTGGGGCGCATGGCTTTTGAGGCGCATGCAGGCGACTTTCCTTCTGTCTTTCGGGATCAGAGAGCAGTCTGAGGCGCATGGCTTTTGAGGCGCATACTGATTTGGACGCATGGCCGTAGAGGCACATGCTGATGGTGGAGTGGCCACGTGGCAGTAGCCGTCGAAATAAAGTCATGATGATGCTGACGTTGCCGACGCTTCGTTTTCTGAATAAAGCTGTCAACTGTTCAGACTTTGGGAGGCGTGCTGCCAACTCTGTCAGTTCAGCATTTAATGTTGGTGACGTTCGATGGACAGCTGAGTGGGCGCGTCGGTTGGCGTTCCACTCGGTATGGAGATGTGTGAGGGCGCACCCTCTGTAATGTGCCGAGTACTGTAGGGCGCGTCTGTGTGATGCGCCTGATGCCGAAGGGCGCGTCCGTGTGATGCGCTGTCTGGCTGGCGCATCGAACATGTCTTTTAATAATGCGGCTGTCTCGCTCTTCGAGTGCTATAAATAGCCGTTTGGCTGAATTCGAGGCGTCCGGTTCATCCATTTAATGTAAATTCATTGCACGGAATTCGGAGGGTCATCCACTTGGCGCGTGGGTTTGATCTGCCCGACCTATAAATAGTGGCATGGAGAGAAGATTTGCTTCTCATTCCCTCACGTACTTCCAACATGAACTTGAACATGCGGGTGCATTCTATTGACGAAGTGCTCCCGAGGGTGAAGATGAGACGCTGTGTTGTCTTCGATGCTCTTGAAGGTGACTGTTACATCCAAAAGACGGAGTCGAGGGCTTCCGAGGCAGGCGGAAGGTGCCTGTTGCATCCAAAGATAGGGATGCTCGGGCCTTGTCCCCGTTATTTCGGAAGAGTTGTAGATCGGAATGGCGGTGCTAGGCTTTAGCCGCAGTTTCGATCACGGTCTTCCTTCGGCTTTGGAGGCTCTTTCGAAGCCTCCCCTGGCCTCAGCATTTGCGGTGCTCTTCTCTTCCTTGGTTCCAGCCAGAGGGTTAGATGCTTTGCTTGGCGAAGCACTTATCAGGTGAGCCTGGCTGGAAGAGCGGCACATAACTGGGCTCTGCTCGGCCAGGTGAGCCTGGCTGAAAGAATTTGGCTGAAGGGATGCACATAGCTGGGCTGCTGAAGGGATGCACACAACTGAGCTGGATGCACATGACTGAGCTGCTGAAGATATGGTGGGATGCGCCTGGTTGGAGGCGCATGATGTCTGCTGCGCCTGACTGACAGCGCATGGTGACTGGCAGCGCATGATGACTGCTGCGCCTAACTGGAGGCGCATGGTGGCCGCTGGCTGTAGACTTAGGATCTTTCCTTTGTAGAAATTCTCCTTTGTACAACCTTTTCTAGACATGTAATAGACTTTTATATATAAATAAAAAGTCCTTCTTCAAATGTCCATGGTTATTGACTTTGCTGTGAAGTGTTCTGTGCGAGTCCTGGCGCATGTAGTGTCTGGCGCATGGTCTTTCTGGTTGTGAAATTCCATGCTTCTACAAAGACATAGGGAACAATAAGAAAGGACCAGGACAGATCAACGATACAAGCATGTGATCAGGTCAAGATTCTCAGGGATTTGAAGATACGAGCAGAGATCAAGGGCGAATACTGATTGAGACAGCTATTCGGTAAACCCTCACATATCTTGAATTACAAGACCTGCATGGGCCACCACTAAAACCATGTCACGCCCCAGAACCAGAATACTGGAGAGCGGGGGCAGACATAGCCAGCTACGTATAATGAAATGGAATCCACGTCACTATACGGTCACGGCTGTCTAGATATATGAGGGTTTAACTACAATCCATCAGTCTCCTATGGTCAAGATCAAACCTATTGTCTCAATCATAGGCAATGTAATAACAGTTACAAGATGTCAGAGCATCAATATACAATAGTAAGGCGTCACATACATTACATATTGGATGATCATGAAGCTAGTCGTACAAAATGTCAGGACTAGCAAGAGTTTTAGTCAATACATGATCAACCCTAGGATTTGTCAATCATGTTACAGCCCGTAGGCAGACAGTAAATAAAGGTGCAATACGAGCTAACACGTGCTCGCCGGCTAAACGCCTCAAAAGAATAATTTTACAAATAGAGTGGAAGGACAAAAGAAACTCACTCGTTGCCCTGGTTACGCCTGGTGGTCACCATCGGGCTGGAAGACAGGTGGATCCTCTGGTGCTGCTCCGATATCTGGCCACACAAAACCAGCTGGGTCAGACCCCAGAAAGAGCAAGTGCCACAAAAGAGGCTTCACTTAGGAACTAAAACCAGCATATCACAAATAAATAGTAAAGGTAATTAAAAGATAGTGATAATAGCTGAGATAACAATAATATATTGAACACGGAGAAACCATTCAAGTAGCCAGACTGCAACCCTTAAACCAAACAAGGACTGGGGTTGCAATCCTTCGCCTGAATAGAAACCCGCCTCAATTACTATTGATAAGGTAACAAGACAATAAACGAAGAGAGGACACAGAACTGCTCCGGAAGCCAGGTTACAACCCTTAAACCAAACAAGGACCGGGGTTGTAACCCTTCGCCTGAACAGAACTGGACCCCTGATCTTTATTGTTAAGGCCAGTATAAATAATCATGGTATTGAAGTAAAGGTAAAACATGACGAGCATGACAGGGGGTTACAATAAGACAATAAATGAATAGAGGACACAGAACTGCTCTGGGAGCCAGGTTACAACCCTTAAACCAAACAAGGACCGGGGTTGTAACCCTTCGCCTGAACATAACTGGACCCCTGATCTTTATTGTTAAGGCGGGCACAATAAGCAGGACGATATATGATAAGATAACCATGGAACTATTCAGATAGCCAAGTTACAACCCTTAAACCAAACAAGGACCGGGATTGTAACCCTTCATCTGAACAGAACTTGGTATCCCATCATTTATCGATACAAAAAATTATGTCCTGATACAATCTTGTACAGGATCAGGATAAGACTAAGATGGAATAAACTACATCCAATCAATCACGGCCAATCAAGAGTACGGCTTGATACTTTTAACTAACTAGGGTTATCACAAGCCTAGTTACTAGCAAGATGCAATGAGATTATCCCAACAGCCACAAGTCCTGCAGACCATCCGGTTATCCAGGTCGAATGTCCATTTAGGAAGAATAAAACACATGACTGTGTGCTGGAAATGTGCCCTACTCGTCGGTAGGCTACAAGTCCACTGAATGCGCCCAGATAACGGGATTGCCTGTAGCTGGAAATCTCTTCATGACTACTGAATCATTCTAGTTAATTAGCCTTAGTCAATTTCAGTAGGTACCCCTGACCGTGGTACTCAGGGATCCCAATCCTAGACATGATGCAAGACAGTACCAGTTTATTACAAACACAATCGCCCACGGTGTCCAGGTATTTCATACTTATCATGTCAGTTTACTTATCAAGAGTGCGCCACAGCGAGCCACTATCGTGTTCTATCCTTACAATATTATGAAAGAGAGAAACTTGCATAAAATAACTAGTGACATATTCTTGCTGCTAAGGAAAAGATCTACAACTTCCACGTTGGGAGTTGGGAGAAATTCGAGCAATAATTCAGTCAATTAGGACATATAACAGTTAGTAATAGTCAAAATATGCATTATGCGGCCTATTCTGCGACATGCATGCAACTGCGACACCATATGCGCCTACTGCGACATGCGCCTTAATGCGGCTCATGCGCGACATGATATGCGCCTATCGCGACATGCGCCTCATGTGGCTCAACTGCGACATGATATGCGCCTACCGCGACATGCGCCTCATTGCAACATGCGTCTACTGCGACATGCGCCTTCTGCGACATGATATGCGGCTACTGCGACATGCGCCTCATTGCAACATGCGCCTACTGCGACATGCGCCTTCTGCGACATGATATGTGGCTACTGCGACATGCGCCTCATTGCAACATGCGCTTACTGCGACATGCGCCTTCTGCGACATGATATGCGGCTACTGCGACATGCGCCTCATTGCAACATGCGCCTACTGCGACATGCGCCTTCTGCGACATGATATGCGGCTACTGCGACATGCGCTTTATTGCAACATGCGCCTACTGCGACATGCGCCTTCTGCGACATGATATGCGGCTACTGCGACATGCGCTTCATTGCAACATGCGCCTACTGCGACATGCGCCTTCTGCGACATGATATGCGGCTACTGCGACATGCGCTTCATTGCAACATGCGCCTACTGCGACATGCGCCTTCTGCGACATGATATGCGGCTACTGTGACATGCGCTTCATTGCAACATGCGCCTACTGCGACATGCGCCTTCTGCGACATGTTGTTCATGCTGCAGATGAACATAGAAATGACCAAAAATTGTTTTGGCCATAACTTCCTCATCCGAAGTCGAAATCAAGCGAAACAAAAGCCAAAACTGCATGAAATTGAATTCTCTACAACATAGAAACACTAGTTTTCGAAAATAACCAAGTTTTAGAGATCAAAACCAAAAAAAACCAAAAAATTTACAAACTTAGATCTACAAGAATCCATCCATCAAATCCAAAAATGTCAAGTTCTAAAGAGGCTTAGAATCAAGTAAGGAAGATAATAGAACAATAAAACTTGAGATCCATCATGAAGCAAGTTTGCACTTGCCTAGCTCTCTTTCCTAGTAGGTATAGAAGTAAATGTGGAGAAGAAGAAGAATAATGAAGAGAGAGAAAGAGGAGGGGTTAATAAATGGGGATGGTGGTGGTAGGTAGGGGTTTCCTTTTGGTTCATGATGAACCCACAAGCAAACCAAACCAAGCTAAGCCGAACCAAGCTAAGCCATAACAAATGACATGCCAAATAACCATGCAGGAAAATATGCAATACGAGTCAAGAATACGTACACGTATACCAAGATACGTAATACGAACTATAGGTATTACAGTTAGGTTGGTAGCCAAAGGGTTTTCTCAAAAGCAGGGGATTGACTATTTTGACACGTATGCTCCAGTAGCCCGGATGACCACCATCAGAATGTTGATTGCTCTCGCAGTAATACATAAGATGGTGATACATCAGATGGATGTGAATACGGCTTTCCTAAATGGCGAGTTGACCGAAGAGATTTACATGCAACAGCCAAAGGGATTTGTCATCAGGGGTCTTGAAGACAAAGTCTGCAAGTTGGTGAAATCCTTATACGGTCTTAAACAGGCTCCCAAGATGTGGCATGAGAAATTTAACAAAGATATAAGGTCAAATGGCTACATAGTCAGCAATACGGACAAGTGTGTTTACACGAAGTTCGCTGATGGAAGAGGTGTGATCGTTTGTCTGTACGTGGACGACATGCTTATCCTAGGTACGGATATTAGTTGTGTCACGGAGACAAAGAAATTCATCTCAAGCAAGTTCAGTATGAAGGACTTGGGGGAAGCTGATGTGATCTTAGGGATCAAGATCATCCGGACAGACACTGGACTAGCGTTGTCACAGTCTCATTATATTAAGAAAATGATCACTCGTTATGGGTATCGGGATCTTCCAGGGATCGATACGCCGTACAGGTGTGATCTGAAGCTGAAGCCTAATTCAGGGAAAAGCGTCAGGCAGCTGGAGTATGAAAGCGTAATCGGGAGTTTGATGTATGCTACTACTGCCACAAGGCCTGACATAGCTTTCGCCGTGGAAATACTGAGTCGTTTCATGAGCAACCCAGGTGCTGAACACTGGAAAGCTGTTAAACGGGTTATGAGATATCTCAAGAAGACTCAGACATATGCACTGTACTACAGCGAAGATCCGTAGGTAGTGGAAGGCTTCAGTGATGCCAGTTGGTGCTCAGAGGTGGAGAGCGAGAGGTCCACAGGTGGATACATTTTTACAATGGATGGAGCTGCTATATCGTGGAAGTCGAAGAAGCAGACTATGCTCTCGCGGTCATCCATGGAATCTGAGTTCTTTGCACTTGATACCGCAGCCGAGGAAGCAGAATGGCTTCGGGAGCTCATGTATGATCTTCCAGTGGTTAGGGCGCACATACCGGCGATATCGATATATTGCGACAACCAGGCGACTGCGACGGTGGCATCAAATGACCTTTTCAATGGGAAGAAGAGGACTGTACGGTTGAAGCACAGGGCAGTACACGATCTTATCAAGAGAGGTGTTATTGCAGTGATTGATGTTCGGAGTCAGGAGAATCTGGCGGATCCGTTCACCAAGGGCCTCAAGCGCCAGCTGGTCAATGACACAACTTGTAAAATGGGCTTGAAGGCATTCTGATATTGGATTATTGTATTCCTACCATAAAGTTTTATGCTAATAGTTCAAAGATTTATCTACTAGGCATCTAGCTTTTGGTTCAAGGGAGGACCACTAATCGGAAGAATATCAGAAACGGTGGGTACATGTTCTATTGGGTATGGAGAGGTTACGGACCTATAACCACTGTTGTCTACTGTTGTTTTCTGCAGAAAATAGTTCCTGTGGGAAGGTTGGCTTAATTGCCTTAATGAGTTCTCAGGCATAGTGAATGCCTGGTATGCTTTACAGGAAGCATGGTAGAACAACACTACAAGGAGTGAAACTCCATGCTACAGTGGGGTGACTCCACGATGAGGTTCCTATATGTGGGGTGCTGCCCAGGAATAGGATAAAGCCTCGGCTTTGCAGGCCAAGTCACAGCGGCGTAGCACCGCAAATAGGCAGTTAGCCTAATGCTGTATATTAAATATAAAGAGGGGTGTAGTCAGCACTACAAAGAGGAGGAGTTCCTCATGTTACAGTGGCATGACACCACCATGAGGTACCCGGTTAGGGATAAAGCCTCGGCCTTGCAAGCCATGTCGTTGCGGCGTAACACTGCAAGGGAGCCTAAGGCTTCATGCTGGGTAGTTTGGCACTACAAAGAGGCGGTTGCCTCATGCTACTGTAGTATGACACTACGATGAGGTTTTCGGTACGGGGTAAGGCCTCGGCTTTAAGCTATGTCATAGCGGCGTAGCACCGCAAGGGAAGCGCAAAGCGCTTCATGCCATGTCTCTTTATAATGAACTCACCTATAGTGTATGACAGAGATATCAGGCCGTCTCTTGAGGGTAAACTTGTAGACACCCAAAATTATACACTGAAACCAGGCTATCACAGGGCCTTTAATATGTAGCCAGAAGCACATGTAACTGCATTATGTGAGTGGAAAGAATTTCAGCTATGATGCAGAATTCAAGGCTTAGTCTATTCTTGTATTATAGTTTGATTTTTGACCCATGCGGGAAGATTCAAGTCGTAAGCGACATCTCTCCTAATGCATGATGGACAGTTACTGTGGGGAACACTCGTACTCATATATATAGAGATATGTGGGGGATTGTTGGGTTTGTAGCCTTTTGTTTTGGTTTTTAGTCCCACATCGGCTAGAAAGGAATGTGTATCTCCATATATATGAGTCTTTTCTATTTATGGAGATGCACATGTAGTGCACATGGGTGTGTGCCATGTGGGATTAATTATTAATGGTATAAAGGCTTAATCAACAATTAAGAAGCTGTAAGCTTTTTGCTCTTGGAAATTTATTTCCATGGAGCTAAGCTCCGTAGGAGCTTAGCGACTCGGACTCGGACTCGGACTCGGGCTCGGACTCGGGCTCAAGGGCTCATGAGGCGTAATATGGCGTTTTGTTGGCACACTTTGCACTTAGCACGTCAGCATCGTCGCTAGGCGCATAGTGCGCTTAAGTTGCGCTCGTTGCACGAGCCACTTGCGTGACCACGTTGCGTACCCGTTACGCGAGCCCAGTTACGCTGGCCCAGTTACGCAGCCCAGTACGCAGTCCAGTACGCCCAGTGTGCGCAGCGTACGCAGCGTGCATAGAGTGTGCAGTGTGCGCAGCGTACGCAGTGTGCGTAGAGTGCCTATGGCTGGCTGCATATTAGAGCGGGAACGGTTGCAGCAGTTGCTGCACGTTCAGGAGTGGTTCTGCCACTACCCTGAAGTTCAGCAAACTGCTTGGCAACCGCCCCGTGGGCTATATATGCAGGTTCTCTCCTCTCTCTGAGTGTAGTAGTAATCAGAATTCTAGGGAGAAAAACTCTAAGTGTTCTTTAACACAACAGAGTAGTGAGCGTGTTCTTTAACACAAACACTAGTACTTTTTAGTACGTGTGGGTTCTGTTACTTCAAACAGAGAGAGAAGATTAGAGCCATTGCCAGAGGAGTTTGCCGTCTTCCGAGGAGTCAGAAGAGCAAGAGTGTTCCAAGGTTTTCCGTCAACCTTGCTGGTTCCTGGAAGCTGTTCGCAGAGGGCGAATAAAGCTTTGAGCAACGGTGATAATTCACCCCAGCATTTCCATCTCTCGCCTGTCATCCTTCTGTTGCCTTTAGCAGTTCTGTCATTATCTTTTTTTTAGAAGGCACTACTGCCAGTTTGCTACGATCACGAAAATTTCTTTAGATTATTCGTGTATTACGATATCTTTTTAGATCTCGTAATTTGCAGAATCCTTCTGGATCTCTGTTGCAAAACCTTCTTTAAGGAATTGTATTTGAAACGTTGTCTTTACAACTGTTTCAGTTTCTGTATTTTCCATCGAATAGCGTGCCCCGACGTTCCCGGCGATAACAATATGTCGTTCCATAATAAAAAAAATTTAACAACAATTTGCCACCCCGAGTGCTCCCTCTCCGGCGTGAAGCATGCCTCCTGGGCATAACCTCCTATGACCCCATCCTCGGTTCCAACAAAAATGCTATTCAATATGTCGTTTTGGGCCATTTAGAATTTTTTTCCTTTTAAATAAGGCACGAGAGGATACGGTAATGACGGATGAAACAAAATGCCATTCCTTATGGCGTTTTTACTTTTTATTTTTTTTAATTATAAAATGCCAAATTGTATGCCATTCTGATTATTTTTTTTAGATTTTGGAAAACTTTGTGCTTTCTGTGAAATTTAAGTAAATTTTGGATGCTTTCAGTGAAAATTTCCGTAAATATTTTGACCATGCACAGAAAAATTATCATCAGAAAAATTCTAACATATGACAATAACTTGTGATGTTTTAATTAGCAGGTCAAGCAACATCAAAGGCTAGTGATCATGCCATGGATATGAGCAAGTACAATGTTAGTATACTCACTTCCTACTCCTACTGCTGCTTCATTATTTTCCATTGATCACTTCATGACATCAAATTTGTTATCCGCGCTTTAGGCGACGACGGACATAAGGAAGCAAACGAAACACCCTGCGACTTAATTAGCACGCGCGCGCGTTTGTTGTCCTCATCGTAATTTTTTTTTTTAGGGTGTCCACTTCTTAATGGTACTTGGAGGCATGCCTCCAAGGGAGTCGAACCCGTGCCACTGTGCCGGAGTTCTCCACCATTCCCAACGGACTACGGCCACGGGGACTTCTCATCGTAACTAGTTTTGTGCACATCGGCAGGCGCGGGGGGCTGCCAAGAAGAGCCAGACGCTGGGGGATAAGATCACTGCTCTCCAGCAACTGGTGTCTCCATTTGGCAAAGTATGTAAACTTTGGATTGTTGGTGGATTTTTATTTTTTTGTAGGCTTAATTTTAACTTAATACCCTCAACTATAGAATATTTTCAACTTAGATATCCTAAATTTTGATTTGCATAAATTTGATACCCTAAAATAAAAAAAAATACTCCAGTTGCAACCCGCCTTTATGTTGGGAACGAAGCGCGGAAACCGTTCCCCCAAACCAGAAAGTCCTGCGAGAGAACCGAGCAAAAGCACACAAACCAAAAATGCCAAACACAATCGCAGACACAAAGATTTTTGACGTAGAAAATCCTTGCAGAAAAAACTACGGGACGATCAGAGTCCAACCCTGAAGAACCTCCACTAATGGAATAAAGAGAATACACCCTCTACAAGCTCCTCCCGATCCAACACGGATCACCACAACTCACTTGAAAGAAAAAAAATTTTGATTGCGGACTCCGAAGAACAAGAGATGCCGAAAAATTATTCGAAGCAATCTCTCCTTCACAATAGTCCTTAATCCTCTCTCTCTCTCAAAGATTGTAAATCACTCTTTGTTTTGAGATAATTTTACAACTAGCATGCATCACCCTTTTATAAGCCCTTGGTAACCCATACATGGAAGGCCAATATATATGGAAACTTCCAATATAAGTCAATCATATATTTAATGGAAATCCAATCATAATTAGCTTACCATAATTGGAAACCCAATAATATGGAAAGCTACTATATGAAGGGTCCAATCATAAATATATAATCAAAGTAAATATGGAAATCCAATCATATATTTCCTTACCATATATGTACCAAAATAAAATCCATGCACTCCCCAAGCTTCTCCAACACACGGATGGCGCTCGTCGCTCTCCGGGGTATTCTCCACATAGGTGGGAACCTCACCCACTCCAACAAATCTTCCCTTTCACAACTATGTGGAGGAGGTCGTCATCCCGACGATCTGCCTGCAGTACTCAAACTTTCCCCTCGGAAGAACCTTCGTGAGCATGTCTGTTCCATTGTCATCAGTATGAACCTTCTCAAGCGCCGCATCCTTCTTCTCAACCACATCCCGTATACAATGATACCGAGTCTCGATGTGCTTGGACCGACTATGAAATGTCTGGTTCTTCACAAGGTGAATAGCACTTTGACTGTCGCAAAGCAAAGTATACTGCTCTTGCTTCAGTCCTATTTCCTGCAGCAGCTTCTTCATCCACAGCAACTCCTTGCAAGCCTCCGTCGCCGCAATGTACTCAGCCTCTGTCGTCGACAAGACAACACACTTCTGCAACCGTGACTGCCACGATACTGCTCCTCCAGCAAACATCATCACATAGCCCGAAGTCGATCGCCTCGTGTCTACATCTCCAGCCATATCAGCGTCAGTATACCCAACCAGCTTCGGCTCGTCACCACCAAAAGAAAGTCTCCAATCGGCAGTGCCCTGAAGGTATCGTAGAATTCACTTAACCGTACTCCAATGTACCCTTCCAGGATTTGAAAGGTACATGCTAACTGTGCCAACTGCATGAGCGATGTCTGGCCTCGTACACACCATAGCATACATAAGACTTTCCACAGCTGAGGCATATGGAACCCGCTCCATATCTTCCTTTTCGTCCTCGGTAGATGGACACTGCTCTTCAGTGAGCATAAAGTGAGCTGCAATGGGGCAACTCACTTTCTTCGATCCGTCCATACCGAAACGCTGAAGTACCCGGTGAATGTACTTCTTTTGGGACAAATGTAGCAGCTTGGACTCTCTCTCTCGGCTGATCTCTATCCCAAGACTCGAACTTCCTGTACCACTGCCTCGGAGCCTACTTCAGACCATACCAGCTCTTTCTCAACCGGCAGACCAAATGTGACTTGCCCTTCTCACAGAATCCCTCTGGCTGCTCCATTTACAACTCCTCCTCAAGATCACCGTGGAGGAATGCCGTCTTCACGTCCATCTGCTCGACCTCCAAGTCGAGACTGGCTGCTAATGCTAGCACTACCCGAATAGACGAATGCTTGATGACAGGCGAAAAGATCTCATCATAATCCACGCCTTTCCGCTGACCGTAGCCTTTGACTACCAGCATCGCTTTGTATCGAGGGCGAGTAGCATCATCCGTCTGCTTCACTCTAAACACTCATCGATTCTTCAAAGCCTTTTTGCCCTTTGGCAACCGCACCAGCTCATAAGTGGAATTAGTGTGCAAGGAACTCATCTCCTCCTGCATGGCCTCCATCCACTCCTGCCCGTGTTCGTCTTCCATAGTCTCTGTAAAGCTTTCGGACTCTCCCCCGTCAGTCAATAGCACATACTCATTCGGTGAGTATCTCATAGATGGTCGACGATCTCTGTCGCTCCTTCTCAGTGGAGCCACTGGTGCTGGCTGTATACCAATAGCCTCCTCCCCTTCAGGAACTGCCTTCCCGGCATGCTCATCCTCCTGAGGGACACCCTGACCACCATCAGCAGGCTGATGATCAAGGTTGGGAGCAACTCCATGTACTGGCTCCCCCATAATAGGATCCTCTGCGATGTCCTCTGGAAACTGTTCGAAGCGAAATGACTCTAACTCAGGCAATTCCTCAGCCTCAGAAGGCGTCTCGGAATCCTGAGTGTTGGTCATGGTCTGATCCTCGACGAACACCACGTCCCTGCTTCTGTAGAGCTTTCTTCCCACCGGGTCGTAGAGTCTATAGCCAAACTCATCCCGACCGTAGCCGACAAAGACGCATCGCCTCGTCTTCGGCTCAAGTTTGGTCCTCTCGTCCTTCGGTACATGCACGAAGGCCTTACAGCCAAACACTCGCAGGTGATTGTATGACGGCTCTTTGCCGTACCATACTTTGTCAGGCACATCACCCTGCAAAGGAGCACTAGAAGACAAACTAACAACATAAGCGGCTGTGAGAAGAGCCTCACCCCAATAACTGTCCGACAAGTTTGCTTCTGACAGCAAACACCGCACCCTCTCCATCAGTGTCCTGTTCATGCGCTCCACTACACCATTGAGCTGAGGTGTCTTTGGCGGAGTCTTCTGGTGTCGTATCCCCTGCTCTCTATAATAAGTATCAAAGGGACCGATGTATTCGCCGCCAATGTCGGACCGAACACACAATAACTTCTTGCCCGTCTCTCTTTCAACAGAGGCCTGAAACTCTTTGAAAGTAGGCAACACCTGATCCTTGGTCTTTAAGGCATAGACCCAAACCTTCCTGGAACAGTCATCAATAAAAGTTACAACGTAAGAAGCACCACCAATAGATTTTACCTTCATAGGACCGCAGACATCCGAGTGAATCAACTCGAGCAACGCCGGCTTCCTTGAACTTGGGTGACTTTGGAAAGACATCCTATTTTGCTTTCCAACTAAGCAGTACGTGCACTTCTCCAACTTTGTAGACTTGAGCCCTGGAATCACCTTCATGTTCACCAAGTAGCTCATCCTCTTCTCGCTGATATGGTCGAGCCGCCTGTGCCACAACTCGGTAGACGCATCACTGACAGCATTCACCTCCTGTGTCCCCTGTGCGCTCCCCTCCATATAGTAGAGACCGGACTTCTTGCTTCCTCTGGCAATCACCATCGAACCTCTGGAAAGCTTCCACTGACTATTTTCAAAGAGACTGAAGAATCCCTCATCATCCAACCTTCCAACCGACACCAGGTTGAAATGGATATCAGGGACATGACGAACATCTTTGAGAACAAGAATTGCACCCGTTTTCGTCCTCAAATGCACATCTCCAACGGTAACCGCCTTTGACACATCTCCATTGCCCATCTTCAACACTCCACAGTCGCCTGTCGTGTAAGTGGCAAATAGTGCCCTATTGTGAGATACATGCGCTGAAGTCCCTGAGTCCACCAGCCAAGAATTGTCATCGCAGGCGAGGTTTGTGATAACCTCATCACCTACGACGATCACATCGCCTCCATGTATCAAAGCCGTCGCTGTAGTGTTCTCATCTTGCTTCCCCTTGTCGCCCTTTTTCTCTCTCTTTCAAGCGAAACAGTTCCGCTTGATGTGGCCCTTCTTGCCACAATGGTAACACTCCGAGTCCTCGTACCGACCCTTGGACTTTCCCCTGCTCTTGTCTATGACACCACCTGGACCCCTATTTTTGCCCCTTCCGCGGCTCTCCGAAACTAGTGCCTCTGAGTGATGGGATGTGGATGAAGTGCCCTGAGAACGTCTCCGCATCTCTTCATTCAGTACGCCGCTCTTGGCAAACTCCAGACTGACCACGCCTTCCGGAGCAGAAGCGATCATAGATACTCGTACGGTCTTCCACGAGTCTGGCAATGTACATAGCAACCAAAGTCCTTGAACCTCGTCGTCGAACTTGACTCCCATCGAGGATAGCTGGTCCACCACACCCTGGAACTCACTCAAGTGATCCGTAATGGATGCACCATCTTTGTACCGCAGACCCATCATCGTCCGGATCAGGAACAATTTGTTTACCCCGGTCTTTTTTGTGTACAAAGATTCCAGCTTCTCCCACAATGTCTTCGCATGCTCAATATTGGCAACGTGGTTGTACACGTTCTCGTCAACGAACTGCCGCATGTACCCACACACCTGTATATGCTCGAAGTTCCAGTCCTCATCGGATTTGTCACTGGACTTATCGGATACAAATACTGGAAGATGCAGCTTCTTGACGAACAGCAAATCCTTCATCTTGTTCCGCCAATAATGGTAGTTGGTACCGTTCAGGTTCACCATGCGCACCGGCTTCGTGTCCATCTCTGCTTCCTGGTTTGACTGTCAACTCCTGACACTTCTTTGAACCTAAAGCTCTGATACCACTATGTTGGAAACGAAGCGCGGAAACCGTTCTCCCAAACCAGAAAGTCCTGCGAGAGAACCGAGCAAAAGCACAAAAACCAAAAACGCCAAACACAATCGCAGACACAAAGATTTTTGACGTGGAAAACCCTTGCGAGAAAAAACACGGGACGATCGGAGTCCAACCCTGAAGAACCTCCACTAATGGAATAAAGAGAATACACCCTCTACAAGCTCCTCCCGATCCAACACGGATCACCACAACTCACTTGAAAGAAGAAATTTTTTGATTGCAGACTCCGAAGAACAAGAGATGCCGAAAAATTATTCGAAGCAATCTCTCCTTCATAATAGTCCTTAATCCCCTCTCTCTCTCTCAAAGATTGTAAAGCACTCTTTGTTTTGAGATGATTTTACAACTAGCATGCATCACCCTTTTATAAGCCCTTAGTAACCCATACATGGAAGGCCAATATATATGAAAACTTCCAATATAAATCAATCATATTTTAATGGAAATCCAATCATAATTAGCTTACCATAATTGGAAACCTAATAATATGGAAAGCTACTATATGAAGGGTCCAATCATAAATATATAATCAAAGTAAATATGGAAATCCAATCATATATTTCTTTACCATATATGTACCAAAATAAAATCCATGCACTCCCCAAGCTTCTCCAACACACGGATGGCGCTTGTCGCTCTCCGGGGTATTCTCCACATAGGTGGGAACCCCACCCACTCCAACACTTTCCCCCCTCCCTCCCTGTACACATTGACGCTATCGAGAGAGAGAGAGAGAGAGAGATGGTGTGGTGCAGCCGGCGAGAGGGTGGCGGGGGTGGTGGTGGTGCAATTGGGGTAGGGGGGACAGCCGGAGGGGATGGGGGTTGGATGGAAAACGAGAGATAATTTTGTTCTTTTTTTTATTTTTGGCTATATTCAATAGTCGATTGTATCAAATTGTTTAGTAAAAAGGTTTACGATATCAAATTAAAAAATCGGAACAGACGAGGTATCAAATTTAAATTAAGCCTATTTTTAGTTAGTTTGTTTTTCAAGCATATAACTAAAATTTTACCGTTTTCTTTTTTTCTTTTTTTGCAGACAGATACAGCTTCGGTGCTTGAGGAAGCTGGTGTATGTATTAAGGTTCTACATGAGCATATTCGAGTATGTAAATTTTACTCTATCCAATAAGATTATTCAAAAAAAAAAATTCGAAATTTAAAATTTTTGTCTGCTTACTTTCATCTGTTCTCTTTGTTATTTATGTTTAGCTAGTAGATGGATACTTTAATACAATGATAGAACTTCATATAATGCACAAATAGTATTAGCTTGAATCATTAAGGGGAACAAATTGGAAAAGTTAAAGACCTCAATTAAATAAATAAGTATGCGAGTAATTTGCTCGAAGACAAACTTATATAGGCTTAATTTGTTAGATTGTACGTATCTCGTTTTCGGTTGAGCTCTCAAATGGGACAATGGAGTTGGTAATTCAGTTCCACATCGGATAGGCAATGGAATCATAAGACGTAGATAATTGGAATTGGTTGAGATCTTACATGAAAATTCTCTTTTAAGACGTATGTGCCAAATTCAATATCGTACATCATGGACCAACTCTAGTTAGGGTCACGCCGTATCCCCAACAAATGGTATCAAAGCCCATGGTGATAGATGGTGGTAGTAAGGATGTTAAGTTTGATTATAAAGTAATCCTTGTTTTGGACCAATATGGGAGATAATTGGAGTTTCTGTATTTTTTTTTTCTCATAGAAGGATCTTGTTTCTCTTTGCGTAAGAATTCGTATATGGTGTCTGACTCATGAGAACGAGAGATTAAAAACAAAAAGCGTCATAGTGCCACAAAACTCCCATTCATATATCTACTATGATGCAAACAACAAAATCCTGTAGAAAAAAAAACTAAATCATCAAAAAAAAGTTTTGATATTTTTTTTTTTTCAATTTTCAGATCTGCTAAGAAGTCTAATTTTTGTTATACACCTATAATATACATCAAAATGTATCCTAATTGTGTGACTTATCATATATATTTCAGGTGCTGAGTTCACCCTACTTTGGCCTTGAACCTTCTCCTTCGATGCCAGTACTGCAAATTTAACTTGCACAAATCAACCAGCCCTAGTTAAAAAAAAATATTGTTATTTTTTTACACTTCCGAAAAAATAATCTGCTTTTATCCAAATCTACTAGCCAATACTTCTGTCATTTTTATGGCTTTTTATATATGTTATTAGGGAAATGCAGGCCTCGAGCTCGGCCTACGGGAGAGAGGATTGTGCCTCGTTCCGATAACGTCGACCGTCGGAAACCTCAGCAGTCGAGAACCGACTGACAGTTTCGTTCTGCAGAGACTGGGATGGGGAGCCGGCATCCGTCATCACTGACTGCAAAAGTGACGTCATATATAGACATACCAATTTAGTTAGCATGCCATGCATAGAAGAGGAAAATGAGAGGAGATATATAGGCGATATGATCAATTAATCCATCATCATGTTGTTATAGTCCATGGGATGGATGGCTGATGTGGGTGGTTTCTTAATTACATTGAACATCTAAATTAATTGAGTACATTATCATAAAATTTTGCTTCTTCCTAGTTTATATTATAGGAAAATGATAGTTTGTCCGCAGGCGAACTAGTCCGTCTGCTACATGGCCGAAGCCCATTGGTCTCCCATATATGCATGGATTTTATGCCGGTTGACCTACCAATGGAAAGACGTCATGTGACGAACGGACTGGCCCGCGGACGGACAAGCTAGCAGCATCCTTTTATATATATATATATATATATATATATATATATATATATATATATATATATATATATGGGAAAAAAAAAAAAAATATATATATATATATATATATATATATATATATATATATATATATATATATATATATATGTCACGCCCCAGAACCAGAATACTGGAGAGCGGGGGCAGACATAGCCAGCTACGTATATTGAAATGAAAACCACCTCGATATACGGTCACGGCTGTCTAGATATATGAGGGTTTACTACAAGCCAACAGTCTCTTATGGTCATGAACAAGCCTAATGTCTCAATCACAAGCAAGTAAGTAAGGTCGCAAGATGTATGATCATTAAATATACAATAATAAGGCGTCCCAAATATTACATATTCAGCTGATCATGAAGCTAGTCGTTACAAAATGTTAGGACAAGCAAGAGTTTAGTCGTACATGATCAACCCTAGGATTTGTTAATCATGTTTACAGCCCGTAGGCAGACAGTAAGTAAAAGTGCATCGAGCTAACAGGTGCTCGTCGGCTAAACGCCTCAAAAGAATAGTTTTACAATAAGTGGCAAGACAAAAAGAAAAATCCACTCTTGGCCCGGGTTCCGTCTAGTTGTCACCATTGGACTGGAAGCTTGGTAGATCCTCGGGAGCTGCTCCGAAATCTGGCCACACAAAACCAGCTGGGTCAACCCCAGAAAGAGCAAGTGCCACAAGGGGCCCACGAAATAAGAACAAAAGCCAGCAATTAACACAAGAAAATCTAATATTAACACTAGAATTTATGAAAAACATGTCAGGATGATATACGACGAGATAACCATGGAACTATTCCGATAGCCAGGTTACAACCCGTAAACCAAACAAGGACCGGGGTTGTAACCCTTCATCTGAACAGAACTTGGTTTTCCACCATTTATCGGCAAGATAATAATATAAGAAATCAAGACAGGAAGCAATCTTGTACTGGATCAAGACATGACTAGACTGGTTATACCTCATTCAATCAATCATGGCCAAGCAGATACTACGGCTTACTACTTTAACTAACTAGGGTTATCACAGACCTAATTACTAACAAGATGCAGTGAGATGATTCCACAACCATAAGCCCTGCAGACCATCCAGGTTACCCAGGTCAAAAATTAGGGGTTGAATTCTGGTAGGTACATCGCCCGGAAGACAAATGTACCCTTAGGTGACTTAGAGGGTGCAACACGCGACGGTGTGCTGGAAATGTGCCCTACTCGACGGCAGGCTACAGATCCCAAGAGCGCCCAGGTAACGGAATTGCCTGTAGCTGTGTCATCTCTTCATGACTACTGTGTTATTCTAGTTATTAACCTTAATCCATTTTGGTAGGTACCCCTGCCCGTGGTACTCAGGAGTCCCATCTTAGACATGATGCAAGACAGGACAAGTGGATTTAACAAGCAAGAAAGAAAGAACCACCCACGGTGTCAAGGCAGGTCAAGCTAAGTTAGCCGTCGCAACAGCATTAAGTTATCAAGTCATGTTACAAGTCAGGAGTGCGCCGCCACGGGCCACTATCAAGTTATCAAGTCACAAGGATTAATTACAAGTTACAAGTTAGGTGTGCACCCCACTGGATCACTAGCAAGGAGATCAGAGAATACCAGGATCATAATTCACAGAAAATCCTAAAAGCCGTACTAGTCATAAACAATTACTTGAAAGTCGTGTTAGGCCGTGTCGGGTCAAGATAGTCGTGCTGTGTTGAACAAGATCTCAGGAAACCCAATCCACAAAAGAGAAACCAAGTCGAGAAATAAAACCAATACTCCAAGGGCCAATGGGTTAAGCAAGGGGCCAGGGGGTTGGGCATACGTGCAAGAGCACGCACGCAGGGGAAGCATACACGCAAAAGCACGCACGCAGGAGAGCAGCGTACGCACAAAAGCACGCACGCAGGGGAAGCATACACGCAAAAGCACGCACGCAGGGAAGCAGCGTACGCACAAAAGTACGCACGCAAGGGAAGCATACACGCAAAAGCACGCACGCAGGGGAGCAGCTGTCACGCCCCAGAACCAGAATACTGGAGAGCGGGGGCAGACATAGCCAGCTACGTATATTGAAATGGATTCCATCTCGCTATACGGTCACGGCTGTCTAGGATACATAAGGGTTTATCTATAAGCCAACAGTCTCTTAAGGTCATGAACAAGCCTAGTGTCTCAATCATAAGCAAGTAAGTAAGAGTCACAAGATGTATGATCATTAAATATACAATAATAAGGCGTCCCAAATATTATATATTCAGCTGATCATGAAGCTAGTCGTTACAAAATGTTAGGACTAGCAAGAGTTTAGTCATACATGATCAACCCTAGGATTTGTCGATCATGTTACAGCCCGTAGACAGACAGTAAGTAAGTGCAATCGAGCTAAACAGGTGCTCGTCGGCTAAACGCCTCAAAAGAATATTTTTACAATAGAGCGGGAGAGCCAAAAATAACCCACTCGTTGCCAGGGTTCCGTCTAGTGGCCACCATCTGGCTGAGAAGTCGGTAGATCCTCTGGAGCTGCTCCGAAATCTGGCCACACAAAACTAGCTGGGTCAGACCCCAGGAAGAGCAAGTGCCACAAAGGAGGCTTCACTTAAGAACTAAAACCAGCAATCAGCACAGGAATATAAATATAAATAAAAATAAGAACTGGAAATAAAGAAATACACCAGGATGATATACGACGAGATAACCATGGAACTATTCAGATAACCAGGTTACAACCCGTAAACCAAATAAGGACCGGGGTTGTAACCCTTCGTCTGAACAGAACTTGGAATTCTCACCATTTATCGGTAAAATAAATACAAGATTCTGGTTATTCAATAGTCTGGAACAGGGTCAGGGCAAGACTAGACTGGTTAGACTCCATCCAATCACTTCACGGCCAAGCAAGAATTACGGCTTGATACTTTAACTAACTAGGGTTGTCACAAGCCTAGTTACTAACAAGATGCAGTGAGATTATTCCACAGCCACAAGCCCTGCAGACCATCTAGGTCATCCAGGTCGAGAGATTAGGGTTGAATTCAGGTGGGTACATCGTCCAGGAACGCATGTACCCTTAAGCAGTTTGAAGGGTGCAACACATGACAGTGTGCTGAAAATGTGCCCTACTCGACGGCAGGCTACAGATCCCAAGCGCGTCCAGGTAACGGGATTGCCTGTAACTGGAAAATCTCTTCATGACTAATGTATTAATCTAGTTGTTAACCTTAGTCCATTTTAGTAGGTACTCCTGACCGTGGTACTCAGGAGTCCCCTCCTAGACATGATGCAAGACAGGACTGGATTATTTGTACAAGCACAATCGCCCACGGTGTCCAGGTTATTTATACAGGTCATGTCATGTCAGGTAGCCGTTGCAACAGCTTATCAAGATATAACATGTCAGGTTTATCATGTCAAGTATACTTGTCAGGAGTGCGCCACGACGGGACACTATCAGGTCATGTCAGGTCATTATGTCAGGAGTGCACCACTACGGGTCACTATCGTGTCATGCTCAGGTATCATTTCCAAACATATTAAACAAATCCATGATTATCAAGTTCATGACAAAAGGCGTAAGGATATAAAATGGACGTTAAATATCTAATAAAATATCAATATACAGGGCTATAGAAGATCAAGGGTAATCAGGCTACGCTCAAGCCAGGCTACGCTCAGGCTAGCGTACGCTCAGGTCTGCGTACGCTCGAGCTAGCGTACCAAAGGTTCCATACACTTCCAATGGGGAGCATACGCAAGGGTCAGCGTACACAAGGGCACGCTCAAGCTACAGGTCAGCGTACGCTCAAGCTAGCGTACGCTCAAGACACGCTACCAACAGGCAGCGTATCAAGGCTAGCGTACGCTCGCTAAAGAGCAGCGTACACAAGTCAGCGTACGCTCGCTAAAGAGCAGCGTACACAAGTCAGCGTACGCTCGCTAAAGAGCAGCGTACACAAGTTAGCGTACGCTCGCTAAAGAGCAGCGTACACAAGTCAGCGTACGCTCGCTAAAGAGCAGCGTACACAAGTTAGCGTATGCTCGCTAAAGAGCAGCGTACACAAGTCAGCGTACGCTCGCTAAAGAGCAGCGTACACAAGTTAGCGTACGCTCGCTAAACAGCAGTGTACACAAGTTAGCGTACGCTCGCTAAACAGCAGCGTACAGCTCAGTGGCGTAAGCTAAAAAGCTAGCTCACTGCTCACTGTCTTCTCCAAATGGCAAGAATAGCAAGAACTCTAAAGTTGAATCTAAGCTTCAATTGTCCAAATCTTGGTCAAAACAAGTCCGAATCCAACTTTCCAAAGGTCAAAATTGGGTAGAATGAAATTTCCCACAACATGGAACCATCAAAACTTGAAAACAAGAAAGTTTAATAGATCAAAACCACCAAAATCCGAAAGTAGCTAATTTCTAGATCTACAAAAATTAAAGCCTAAAAAGGGAAAATGACAAGTTCTAATGTGGTTTAGAATCATGAGGAGAAGCTAATGAAACCATCAAAAGGAGTTCTCTTGTGGAAGCAAGTTGCACTTGCCTATGGTGTTCTTGGTTGGTGGAGAAGAGTAATGGTAGGGGAAGAAGAAGTAAATGAGAATTATGGAGGAGAGAGAAGGTTGGTGGGGATAATAAAGAGGGGGTTGTGGTGGAAATGAAGGAGAAGCATAGGCTAAGGTGTTCCACCCTTGGCCCATGATGAACCAAGCATTGGGCCGGCCGAACCAAGCCAACCCAAACCGAGAGTAAACAAGCCAAGCCAAACCAAGGAGATATGCAAATACAAGATAAAATACGTATACGTATTCCAAATACGTAATACGAACAACAGACATTACAGCAGCGTACGCTCAGGACATGCGTATGCTCAAGTCAGGGCCCGCTCAAGTCTGCGTACCAGGGCATGCTCAAGTCTGCGTACCAGGGCACGCTCAAGTCTGCGTACGCAAGAGACACGCTTCCAACAGGAAGCGTACCCAAGTCTGCGTACGCAAGAGACACGCTTCCAACAGGAAGAGTACCCAAGTCTGCGTACGCTACGCTAAAGAACGCGCGCAGCTCAGTGGCGTAAGCTAAGAAGCTCTGCACACTGCTCACTGTCTTCTCCAAACCAGCAAGAACTCCATGGTTGAACCCAAAGCTGCAAAAGTTCATACTTGGCCATCCGAACTCCAAATCCGGATTTCCAAAGTTCCAACTTGGGTGAAATTGAATTCTCTTCCACATAGAAACATCAAAACCCATAAAAATCTAACTTAAATGGATCAAAACCATACAAATCCGAAAATAAAGAAAACTTAGATCTAGAACAATGGAGACTCCAAATCACAAAATGCCAAGTTCTAATGTTGATCCCCATGTCCTAATCTAGCAAATAGACAAATAAAATAGGGTTCTCATGTGGTGGCAAGGTGCACTTGCCTATGGGTTGGGAGAGTTGTGTAGAGGAAGGAGAAGAAGAAAAAAAATTAATGGAGGTTTATGAGGAGAGAGAAAAAGTTGGTGGAGTTTTAATGAGGGTGGGATGTGGTGTGTTGAGGGTGGAGCATAGGCTAGGGTGTTCCAATTCACATTAAACCAAACCAAACCAACCCAAACCAAATTAAAATCGGGCCATGTCAAAACCCAAAATACGATAAATACCGAAATTCCATAAGTTGAGAAAAATAAAAATACATGCCAAAATCCAGATACGAGTATAAATACGAAATACGAGAAATACGGGAAATGAGGGTGACAACTCTACCCACCTTAAAAGAATTCCGTCCTCGAAATTTAATCAAGGTGCTAGAGATTGTCACGACAAGTTACACTAAGCACAGCCAAGCTACACTAAGCAGTTCAATCATCAATCATACAATGCAAGCAAGGAAGGGGAAAATGTAAGGCATAAGAAAGACATTATACCTCACGAGTCAAACAGGTAGGGATATCACGATCGGATGTCGTCCTCACGCTCCCACGTTGACTCACCTAGAGAGTGATGACCCCAAGCAACACGGACTAATTTAATAGTCTTGTTCTTGAGTATCTTTTCCCTCCGGTCCAAAATAAACACGGGCCTCTCCTCATACGAAAGGTTGGTACCAACAACCAATTTCGAATGGTCTAGGATGTGGCTCGGGTCCGGAATATACCGTCGTAATTGGGACACATGGAATACATTATGTACCTCACTTAGCGACGGCGGAAGAGCAAGACGATAGGATACATCTCCTACTCGCTCTAGAATATCGAACGGTCCTATATACCTAGGACTAAGCTTTCCCCGCACGCCAAAGCGAATGACGCCGCGGTTAGGCGAGATCCTAAGGAATACATGGTCGTCGACAGCAAATTCTAAGGGACGCCGATGCGCATCGGCCCAATGGCGCTGGCGGTCCTGGGCAACTCGGAGGTGATCTCTGACCTTCCTGACCACTTCAACCGTCTGGAAAATCAATTTGGGTCCGAGCATCTGCCTCTCCCCGATATCGTCCCATGCTAGCGGGGATCTGTACTTCCTGCCATAAAGAGCCTCGAAGGGTGCCATCTGGATACTGGCCTGATAACTGTTGTTGTACGAGAATTCTACCAGGTGCAGATAATTCTTCCATGAACCACCGAAGTCAAGGGTACAAGATCTCAATATATTTTCAAGAGTCTGGATTGTGCGCTCTGACTGACCATCCGTCTGCGGGTGATAAGCTGAGCTGAACTGAAGGCGAGTCCCCAAACTCTTCTGCAAGCTGCGCCAAAAGTGTGATGTGAATCTTGAATCCCTGTCCGAGGTGATGCTGACTGGCACACCGTGAAGCCTGACGATCTGCCTGAGATACATCTCTGCTAGCTGCACCGTCGACTGTCCAACTCTGAATGGGAGAAAGTGTGCCACCTTGGTAAGCCTGTCCACAATTACCCAAATAGCATCTCTGCCGGCCGAAGATCTGGGCAATCCGATCACGAAATCCATGGTTATATGTTTCCATTTCCATTCTGGGATCGGTAAGGGTTGAAGAAGTCCAGCGGGCCTCTGATGTTCAGCTTTAACCTGTTGGCAAACCAAACACCGAGAGACAAACCGGGCTATCTCCCTCTTTATGCCATTCCACCAGAAATGCTGACGAATATCACGGTACATCTTTGTACCACCCGGATGAATAGAATATTGTGAACTGTGGGCTTCTGTCATGACTTCCTATCTGATATCTCCACTGGGTACACAAAGACGAGTGCCGTACCGAAGTGTACCGTCTTTATGGATACATAACTCTGGCCTTCTTTCTGCTTTACATTCTGCTCTGAGTCGCTGGATCTTGGAATCTGTTGACTGCGCCATCCGGATTCTCTCAACTATGCTGAACTGAACCTGTAGACTGGCCATCAATGCCACGCTGGTTGGAAGAACCACTTCAATTCCCATCTTCTGAAGATCTGCCAATAATTCTGGTTACGCCGTCAGGAAATAAACTCCGGCTCTCCTGCTCAATGCATCTGCTACAACGTTGGCCTTCCCAGGATGATACTGCAAATCCACATCATAGTCCACCAGTAGCTCGAGCCATCTTCTCTGCCGCATATTAAGGTCCTTCTGGGTGAAAACATACTTCAGGCTCTTATGATCAGTAAAGATCTCCACTCTATCTTCGTACAAGTAGTGTCTCCACAACTTCAAAGCAAACACTACCGCCGCCAATTCCAAGTCGTGGGTCGGGTAATTCTTCTCATGATCACGTAGTTGACATGATGCATAAGATATTACCTTCCCATGCTGCATCAAGACACACCCCAATCCTCTGCCTGAAGCGTCGCAATAAATCGTGAATCCTCCGGTCCCATTTGGAAGGGTGAGAATGGGAGCCGTTATCAAACCTTGCTTCAACTTCTCAAATGATTCCTGACACTCTGCTGTCCAAACATACGGCACATCCTTGCGGGTCAACTGGGTCATCGGCGCTGAAATCCTTACAAAATCTGAAACGAACCGCCGGTAGTAGCCGGCCAATCCAAGGAAGCTGCGAACCTCTGCCACTGAGCTGGGTACCGGCCATGACTCGATAGCCACAATCTTCTGGGGATCCACTTCCACTCCTCCTCGGGTAATGATGTGACCCAAGTACGAAATACGATCGAGCCAGAACTCGTATTTACTGAACTTGGCGTACAACTGATGCTCCCTAAGCGTCTGGAGGACGACTCTGAGATGCTGCTCATGCTCTGCTTCACTCTTGCTGTAGACCAGGATGTCATCTAGGAACACGATCACAAATTGATCCAAGTAAGGCATGAAAATGCGATTCATGAGGTCCATGAATATGGCCGGCGCATTGGTCGCTCCAAAGGGCATAACAAGAAACTCCCAATGTCCATACCTTGATCTGAATGCTGTCTTCGGGATGTCCTGCTCTCTGACTCTGATCTGGTGGTATCCCGACCGTAAGTCGATCTTCGAGAACACTGAAGCCCCTCTGAGCTGATCAAACAAGTCATCTATTCTCGGAAGAGGGTATCTATTCTTGATTATCACCGAATTCAAGGTACGATAATCAACACATAGCCTGGACGTACCATCCTTCTTTTTCACAAGAAGCATCGGGACTCCCCAAGACGATCCACTTGCACGGATGAATCCCTTGGTCCTCAGTTCTTCAATCATCTTGTACAAAATTTCCAACTCTGAAGGCGCCATCATGTAGACTCGCTCTGATACTGGTGCTACCTCGGGAATCAAGTCTATAGTGAACTCAATCTTCCGCTCTGGCGGCATCCCTGGAAGCTCCTCTGGAAAGACATCTGGAAACTCTTCAACTATCCGGGGTAACTGCACTGCTGTTACTGCCATCCGCAATGCTGGGGAAGATGGCTCCACTGCGCCTCTGGAAAACAAAAACTCTGGCTCGCCGGGGATACTAAAGACAACTCTGCCAATATGGCAGTCTATCCTAGCATACTGGTTCCTCAACCAATCTATGCCTAGGACCATATCATAGTCTGCCATAGGAAACTCTATGAATCTAGCGGGGAACTCCCTACCGCTAACTACGATCCGACACAAGGAAAACACTCGATCTACTCCCACAAGACCATTACCAGTAAGTATATTGAGCCTCACTGATAATGACTCGGGCTCCAATCCTATCCGTGTCGCGAATCGTGCAGACATGAATGAATGCGATGCACCAGAATCAAATAATACAGACGCTGGAGAGGAGTTGACGAGAATAGTACCTGCCACAACCTCACCTGGTGCAACTTTTTCTTCCATAGCCATCATCATGGCCTGACCTTGTTCTCTGGCTGCTGGTCCCCTCTGCTGGAAACCTCTCTGCCTATTCTGGATCTGAGCTTGGACTTGTGCATACTGCTGGGGGTGTTGTTGCTGGAATGCTTGAGACTGCGGCGGCAAGGGCCTCGAAGACTGATACTGCTGCTGCTGAACTGGTGCTGGGGCCGGTCCTCTCACCGAAGAGCTAGAAGGGTTGGATGCTGATGAACCACCCCTATTCGGACAAGCCCCTACTCTATGATCTGCTGCTCCACAAGCCAGGCACAATCTCTGCGCCCTGCGACAGTCTGCCACTATATGCCCTGGATTCCCGCAATAAGAACATCCCATCGCGGAAGTCTGCTTCTGCTTCTGCTGCTACGGGTACGTCGGGGTCGAATGCTAAACCGACGTTACTGAGGCCGCCCGCCTCGGAGTTCCAATGGTCAATCCCCTAGCTGTCGGGGCTGGAGCTGATGATTGGTGCATCTGACTGTGGGACCGCTTCCTACCTCCGGTCTTATCCACGATCCTCTGGGAGGTATACTCATGTCTCCTAGCTGCTCTCAAGACTGCATCGAACGTCTGGTGCTCGAACTGTTCAACCGCCAACAAGATCTCCAAATGCAGTCCCTGCTGGAACCGCTGGGATCTATCAAACTCGATCGCCACCAAGGTGGGGGCAAACCTACTGAGCCTAGAAAACTCAGATGCATAACTGTCGACTGATCTACCTCTTTGCTTCAAGTTGGTAAATTTGGTCTGCAGGTCGTACCGAGCCACAGCATCAAAGTACTTCGTCTGGAATCTCTCTCTAAACACTGCCCAAGCAATGGGTGCCACTAATCCCATGGCTTGCGCCACCCACCAACTGCGAGCCAAGTCCAACAACTGCAGGCGTACCACCGCCACCTTCTCATTCTCAGATGTCCTAGCTGCTTCCAGAATCACCTCGGTATCCTGAAGCCATGCATTCGCGGCAATCGCATCCTCGCTGCCGTCGAAGAAATGAGGGTTCAATCGCTTGAAGCTGTTTACTGCCTGGTTCCCTGGATGACCGCCTCTAGTCAAAGCATCTTGAACTGTCTGGTGCAGGGCGTCGCTTCGACGATCCTGGAAAGCTATCAAGGTTCTGATGAGGCCTACTAAGGTACCATCATCTGGCTCTGCGGGCTGGACGGGCCGAACTGGTGACTCTCCTCCAGTAGGCACAACTCTGGAGGCTATCCCGGAATGCTGGGCTTGATCTCCGAGCTGCTGCTGATCCACGGGATGTGCTCCACCTCGTTGATCGGTAGGACCAGGTACAGTGCCGCTGAAGAAGACGACACAGGGAACAATAAGGAAAGGACCAGAACAGATCAATGATATAAGCACAGGATCAGGGCAAGAATCCAGGGATTCAGAGGTTACGAACAGAGATCAAGGACGAGTACTGATTGAGACATCTATCTGGTAAACCCCCACATATCTTGATTTACAAGACCTGCATGGGCCACCACTTAAACCATGTCACGCCCCAGAACCAGAATACTGGAGAGCGGGGGAAGACATAGCCAGCTACGTATATTGAAATGGAAACCACCTCGATATACGGTCACGGCTGTCTAGATATATGAGGGTTTACTACAAGCCAACAGTCTCTTATGGTCATGAACAAGTCTGATGTCTCAATCACAAGCAAGTAAGTAAGGTCGCAAGATGTATGATCATTAAATATACAATAATAAGGCGTCCCAAATATTACATATTCAGCTGATCATGAAGCTAGTCGTTAAAAAATGTTAGGACTAGCAAGAGTTTAGTCGTACATGATTAATCCTAGGATTTGTTAATCATGTTTACAGCCCGTAGGCAGACAGTAAGTAAAAGTGCATCGAGCTAACAGGTGCTCGTCGGCTAAACGCTTCAAAAGAATAGTTTTACAATAAAGTGGGTAAGACAAAAAGGAAAACCCACTCTTGGCCCGGGTTTCGTCTAGTTGTCACCATTGGACTGGAAGCTTGGTAGATCCTCGGGAGCTGCTCTGAAATCTGGCCACACAAAACCAGCTGGGTCAACCCCAGAAAGAGCAAGTGCCACAAGGGGGCCACGAAATAAGAACAAAAGCCAGCAATTAACACAAGAAAATCTAATATTAACACTAGAATTTATGAAAAATATGTCAGGATGATATACGACGAGATAACCATGGAACTATTCCGATAGCCAGGTTATAACCCGTAAACCAAACAAGGACCGGGGTTGTAACCCTTCATCTGAACAGAACTTGGTTTCCCACCATTTATCGGCAAGATAATAATGTAAGAAATCAAGACAGGAAGCAATCTTGTACTGGATCAAGACATGACTAGACTGGTTATACCTCATTCAATCAATCACGGCCAAGCAGATACTACGGCTTACTACTTTAACTAACTAGGGTTATCACAGACCTAATTACTAACAAGATGCAGTGAGATGATTCCACAGCCACAAGCCCTGCAGACCATCCAGGTTACCCAGGTCGAAAATTAGGGGTTGAATTCTGGTGGGTACATCGCCCGGGAGACAAATGTACCCTTAGGTGACTTAGAGGGTGCAACACGCGACGGTGTGCTGGAAATGTGCCCTACTCGACGGCAGGCTACAGATCCCAAGAGCGTCCAGGTAACGAGATTGTCTGTAGCTGTGTCATCTCTTCATGACTACTGTGTTATTCTAGTTATTAACCTTAATCCATTTTGGTAGGTACCCCTGTCCGTGGTACTCAGGAGTCCCATCCTAGACATGATGTAAGACAGGACAAGTAGATTTAACAAGCAAGCAAGAAAGAACCACCCACGGTGTCAAGGCAGGTCAAGCTAAGTTAGCCGTCGCAACAGCATTAAGTTATCAAGTCATGTTACAAGTCAGGAATGCGCCGCCACGGGCCACTATCAAGTTATCAAGTCATAAGGATTAATTACAAGTTACAAGTTAGGCGTGCACCCCACTGGGTCACTAGCAAGGAGATCAGAGAATACCAGGATCATAATTCACAGAAAATCCCAAAAGCCGTACTAGTCATAAACAATTACTTGAAAGTCGTGTTAGGCCGTGTCGGGTCAAGATAGCCGTGCTGTGTTGAACAAGATCTCAGGAAACCCAATCCACAAAAGAGAAACCAAGTCGAGAAATAAAACCAATACTCCAAGGGCCAATGGGTTTAAGCAAGGGGCCAGGGGGTTGGGCATACGTGCAAGAGCACGCACGCAGGGGAAGCATACACGCAAAAGCACGCACGCAGGGGAGCAGCGTACGCACAAAAGCACGCACGCAGGGGAAGCATACACGCAAAAGCACGCACGCAGGAGAGCAGCGTACGCACAAAAGCACGCACGCAGGGGAAGCATACACGCAAAAGCACGCACGCAGGGGAGCAGCGTACGCTCAGGACATGCGTATGCTCAAGTCAGGGCCCGCTCAAGTCTGCGTACCAGGGCACGCTCAAGTCTGCGTACCAGGGCACGCTCAAGTCTGCGTACGCAAGAGACACGCTTCAAACAGGAAGCGTACCCAAGTCTGCGTACGCAAGAGACACGCTTCCAACAGGAAGCGTACCCAAGTCTGCGTACGCAAGAGACACGCTTCCAACAGGAAGCGTACCCAAGTCTGTGTACGCTACGCTAAAGAGCGCGCGCAGCTCAGTGGCGTAAGCTAAGAAGCTCTGCACACTGCTCACTGTCTTCTCTAAACCAGCAAGAACTCCATGGTTGAACCCAAAGCTATAAAAGTTCATACTTGGCAATCCGAACTCCAAATCCGGATTTCCAAAGTTCTAACTTGGGTGAAATTGAATTCTCTTCCACATAGAAACATCAAAACCCATAAAAATCCAACTTAAATGGATCAAAACCATGCAAATCTGAAAATAAAAAAAAACTTAGATCTAGAACAATGGAGACTCCAAATCACAAAATGCCAAGTTCTAATGTTGATCACCATGTCCTAATCTAGCAAATGGACAAATGAAATAGGGTTATCATGTGGTGGCAAGGTGCACTTGCCTATGGGTTGGGAGAGTTGTGTAGAGGAAGGAGAAGAAAAAGAAAATTAATGGAGGTTTATGAGGAGAGAGAAAGTTGGTGGAGTTTTAATGAGGGTGGGATGTGGTGTGTTGAGGGTGGAGCATAGGCTAGGGTGTTCCAATACACATTAAACCAAACCAAACCAATCCAAACGAAATTAAAACCGGGCCATGTCAAAACCCAAAATACAAGAAATACCGAAATTCCACAAGTTGAGAAAAATAAAAATACATGCCAAAATCCAGATACGAGTATAAATACGAAATACGGAAAATGAGGGTGACAATATATATGGGGCTTGGCTTCAGAAAGAAGCATTTGGACCTTATGTCCATATTTCACTGTACTTTTATTATGTAAAATTCAGTAACGTTCAACGAGTACTCAAAAAGCCCTCCATCAACGTCCTTGTAATACCTCTATTCTTCTGATACGTATATTGGGCTATTTTTGTATTTTTGTATTTTTATAAGAAAATATCATTTTAAAGTCTTTTTCGGATTTGCCTTCGGTAAGAATTATTGCAGGAATCCGCTGCTATTTGGACCCCTGATCTTAAGGCTCGTTTGGTTGGCGGAATCATAGAATTGAAAAAAAACAATCTTTTCCATGTTTAGATGTCAAAAGAAGGTACTAAGAAAGTACATTGAATCCTATAGGAAAGGAAAGTAAGAAAAAAAATTGGTTCCTAAGGATTCAATTTTCCATTACATGGAATTCAATTTTCCTTTCAATTTTTTTTTCTCTTCAAACACCGGAAAAAAATTGGATGAAAATTACAATTTTTCAAAGAAATAAAGAAGAACAAAGAATTATTATTATTATATTATATAACTAAACTAAGTATATTATAGGAAAAATTTATGAAATGTCCAAAAAATAAAAAGTTTTATGAAAAAACCACCGCGCAATAACATTTCATCGCGTGCCCAGAATTAGCAAAAAATATATAAAGAGGGTTCTGAATGACCTTTTTGTCCTTCCTTCTAATTTATTGAAAACACCCACGAAACTACTCTTAAAAAAATGTTTCTATACTTCATCTTCTTCCATACGCTGCTCACTTTCGAATCTAGGTTTTCTCCTCAAAATTTTTTTAAAACTCGTCAAAAAATTTCGGAAAGACCGAGACAAACGACAAAAGTGCTAAAACGGAGGTCCAAACATCATTTTTTTACGATTCTAAAATTTTGGAAGGCCGACTAACGAAGAAACTGTTAATCTAAGGTCCCTCGAAGATACGCTCATTTTGCGACAAACCGGACCTCGTTTCGACATCCCAGTCAAAAGTTATGGCCCTCCAAAGTTTCAGCTGACCATAAAATGCAGAAAAATGACCATTCTCCGTGTTAGTAACACGGAGAATGACATTCTCCGTCTTAATTTACACGGAGAATGGACATTCTCTGTGTTAGTGACACGTCTTAATTTACACGGAGAATGACCATTCTCCGTGCTAAATTACACGGAGAATGACCATTCTCCGTCTTAATTTACATGGAGAATGGCCATTCTCCGTGTAATTTAAGATGGAGAATGGTCATTCCAGTGTTAAAACGCATGAGAATGGTTATTCTCCGTGTTAGAAACACGAAGAATGTCATTCTCCGTGTAAATTAACACGGAGAATATGCCATTCTCCGTGTAAATTAACACGGAGAATGGCATTCTCCGTGTTAATTTACACGGAGAATGGCCATTCCCCGGGTAATTTAAGACGGAGAATGGTCATTCCAGTGTTAAAACGCAGGAGAATGACCATTCTTCGTGTTAGAAACACGGAGAATGACATTCTACGTGTAAATTAACACGGAGAATGTGTTGGCACATCGATTTTGATTAATTGTTCACAATAACCCTTGTACGTCGTTAGTTTGTTTTTCTCTCAGGAAAGAATAGAAGGAAGGGTTCTTCTTTCAATGAAGTTAATCAAAGACCATGGAGCTCTGGATATCTCCTTTATCAGCTTTGCCAAAGACTATGAAGCCTGCTTAAAGTCTACATAGAAGATGGCGCTTCCTGCTCTTTTAGAGTCTGTATTCTACTAGGAATCCATGTACGTACTTTGCTAAGATGACATTTATAAAGATAGAAATGGTGAAGAAGTCATTCAGAGGAGACGGAAAATCCGACGGATTTCCGGATAAATCCGCCGGATTATCCAACCACTCACAGCAAGTATGTGAGGAGAAGTTCGGATAATCCGACGGAAATCCGCAGAAATCCGACGGATCATCCGAACCCCTCACAGCAAGTATGTGAGGAGAAGTTCGGATAATCCGACGGAAATTCGCAGAAATTCGGAGGATCATCCGAACCCCTCACAGCAAGTTTGTGAGACCACAGTTCGGATCATCCGCCGGAATTCCGCTGAAATCCGACGGATAATCCGCCTGACCTTTTTGCAACTTAAAATTCAAATCCAACGACATCTGACAAATACATTTAATGCATCCAACGGCTCTTTTTATGACCGTTACTGTTGAACGGATAATCTGACGGATTTTCGCAGAAATCCGGTGGATAATTCGCTCGACGGCTGTATTGCCTTTATGATGTTGGATTTGTATAAAAGAGGCTTTGTCTCTCCTCTTAAAGGCTATCTCTTCCAAGCTTTAAATTTTCTCAACCACCAAAGAGCTTCACTATTACTACTCTACCTAATCTTCAATTGTCATCCAACCCAAAGTGCTAGAGTGTCTCAAGAGCTTTTATTTTCGATCTTCAAGTGTTTAGAAGATCAAAGCATCCTTTCCTTTCTTTTGAAGTTGGCGAGCCTTCGTAAGAAAACTCGTGTGTAGAAGTTGACGAGTTCTTCGGATCCAAACTCGTGTTGAAGTTGGCGAGTTCTTCGGATCCAAACTCGTGTGTACTATTTGCATAATAGTGGATTAAAGCCGGAGAGAGTTCCGGGACTGGATTGCCTCAAAAGAGGATACCAGGATACATTCTTGTGTTTGCGCTTGATCTTTCTACTCTTTACTCTTAATTGCTTTTATTGCATCATTTGTTATAGTTTAATTTTTATTTCCCTATTCACCCCCCCCCCTAGGGTTCTACAATCAGAGCTTTGTTCTCTTGATTTGGATTTACTTCCTTGAGTGATCCATGGCCTCTAACCCTAGCATCAACACGTTTCACAATGAGGGACACTCCACAAATAGGCCCCCCCTATTTGATGGTACCAACTATAACTACTGGAAGATTAGGATGGGCATTTATCTAAAGTCCATAGATTTCGACTTATGGGATTGCGTGATAAATGGCCTTCCTACTCCTTCCAGAGCTATTGAGGATATTGCTTCTGACACCCTTCGGAAAATACTTGCCGAAAACATCAAGAAGCTTGCTTGTCGAGATGCCAAGGCAATGAATGCTCTTTACTGTGCTCTCGACAGTAGTGAATTCAACCGCATCTCTACTTGCAAGACTTCCAATGAGATTTGGAAGTTACTTGAAGTCACACACGAGGGAACCTCACAAGTGAAAGAATCTAAGTTCAGTAGACTCACGCAAGAATATGAGTCTTTTAAAATAAAGCATGATGAATCTATTGCTAGCATGTTTACTCATTTTGGTGACATTATTAACTCTCTCTCTTCTCTTGGAAAGGAATATCCCGCTCATGAAAAGATAAGGAAGATTCTTAGAGGATTGACGAAAGCTTGGAGTCCTAAAGCTACCGCAATCATTGAGGGGAACGATCTAACCGTCATGAACCTAGAGATCCTCATGGGTAAGCTAATGACTCACGAGCTTGACATGAAGGATCAAGAGGAATCCTCCATTCAAGAGAAGGAGAAGGAGAAGACCAAAGAAAAGGAGAAGACCCTTGCTCTCAAAGCATCAAGGTCTTACTCCAAGGATAGCTCCGACGACAATGAGTCGGACGATGATGAAGAAATAGCTCTCACAGCTAAGCACTTCCGAAAGTTCTTAAAGTTCAACAAGGCCAACCGCTCTAGACGGGACAATGAAGAAGACCCGGCATGCTATCAATGCAGAAGACCTGGACACATCAAGAGGGATTGTCCGATGATGGTACGAAAAGACTCAAGCAAGTACGAGAAACCTAGCAAGGGAAGCTTGTCCTCCAGAAAGTTCGCCAACACTAGCATTTGGTGTGAAAGTGACGCGAGCGACTCCGACAACGACAAGGAGTGCAAACACAATGCCAACGTCTGTCTCATGGCAACCGATGAGGTAATTGATGACTTCTCCTTAAACACTCTTACCTATGATGATTTGGAGAAAGCCATTCTTGAGTTACATGAAGAACACAAAGGTGTTCGAAATAAATACAAGAAATCTCTTAAGGAGGTTGAGGCTCTTCAACTTGAAGTAGAGAGGCTCTCAAACATCATTATTGATATGAAGGGAAAATCTTCTATTTCCGACTCGGATGAAATGGAGTCTTTGTGACTCAAGTTTCAAGAATCTCTTGACACCATCAAGAAAAAGGATGATGAGATTCAATCCATGAGAAGCTCGTATGAATTTGCCATGCGCAAATGTCAAGATGCTAATAGAAGAGAATATTCCACTTCTATTAAGTACAATGATCTTCTTACACGGAGTAAGGTTTTAAGTAATAAGAATACCACTCACATGCATGCTCCAAGACACCCTCACACTCATCACATTGCTAAGCATAACCATTACATGAACACTACACACAACTCCTTTTCTAACACAAGAAAAGGACCTTTTGTTAAGAAGAACACCTCTCATCATGCTTTTTACTATCATCATAACATCCATGGTATAACTTCTCACACTAGAAACTCACATATGCACAACACTCACACTTCTTCTTCTAAATCTTCTTTGATGTGCAATTATTGTGGTTTGGTCGGTCACACCTCAAACTTTTGTTATACAAGAAAACAAGTTGACATGAGAGTTCTTAAGTGGGTTCCTAAGACTAACACTCATGGACCCATAAGATCATGGGTACCAAAATGTTCATCTTCAACTTATGTTGTAGGTGACGAATCCTTCTCATGCTAGAAGCAAGTGGATTCTCGATAGCGGTTGTTCTCGGCACATGACCGGTGATGCTTCACTTTTTACAACACTATCGATGAAGAAAGAAGGACATGTCTCCTTCGGTAACAATCTTAAAGGTTATATTATTGGAAATGGTAATATCGGTTCTCCTCCTTATCCTTGTATTAATAATGTATGTCTTGTTACAAATCTCAAGCATAATCTTCTTAGTATTAGCCATCTTACTGATAATGGCTATAATATCAAGTTTGTTAAACTCAAATGCTACATTACCGATAGCTCCAATGGAACTATTGTATATGAAGGCATTAGGGAAAACAATATTTATGTTCTTTATCTTGTTGAAGGTACTAACAATGACAGGTGCCTAGTTGCAAAGAACGATGAGAGTTGGCTTTGGCACATGAGGCTTGGACACGCCAACATGGATACCATCTCTCGCCTCGCCACTAAGAAGCTTGTACGAGGACTTCCTAGTATCCCTTTCAAAAAGGATATGGTATGTGAAGAATGTGAGAAAAGTAAGTTGACCAAGTCTTCTTTCAAATCCATCAACTCTGTGAGTACCACTAGACCCCTCCAACTTATTCATATGGATCTCTTTGGGCCTAGTAGAGTTGCTAGCCTTGGTGGCAAATTTTATGCTTTTGTTTTAGTTGATGATTTTTCGAGATTTACTTGGGTTATTTTTCTTGCTTGTAAAAGTGATACTTTTCGTGAATTTGTTGCTTTTTGTAAACGTGTTCAAAATGAGAAAGGTTTTTCTATCAACAAAATTAGGAGTGATCATGGAGGAGAATTTGATAATGTTGATTTCAAAAGATTTTGTGAAAAGAGTAGTTTTGGACATGATTTTGCTTGTCCCCGTACTCCTCAACAAAATGGTGTTGTGGAGAGAAAGAATCGAACCCTTGGCGATATGGCCCGGGTGATGTTAAATCAATATAAGCTCCCCCAATATTTTTGGGCGGAAGCCGTTAATACGGCATGTCATGTTATTAATAGGGTCTTAATTAGACCTATTACTAAGAAGACTCCGTATGAGCTTTGGTTCAACAAAATTCCTTCTATTGAATATTTCAAAGTTTTTGGTTGCAATTGTTTTATTTTGAATACCAAGGATAACCTAGGCAAATTTGAAGAAAAAGTCTATGAAGGAATATTCCTTGGTTACTCTACTCATAGTAAAGGTTTTCGTATTTTCAACAAAAGGAGTCTTGTTGTCGAAGAGTCAATCAATGTCTCTTTTAATGAACTCAACTCTTCTACATTCTCCTCTTCCGAAGATATTGATGACATCTCGTTTGTGTTGGAGAACTCCTCTATTAAGGACCGTCCTTCTTCATCTAATAATGAAGTTGTGACCCCATCAAAAGAGTCTCCTCCTCTCGAGCCTCCTCAAAAGGATCTCCCAAGAGAATGGAGATTTGTCACCAATCATCCTAAGGAGCTCATCATTGGGGATCCTTCCTCCAGTGTTAGCACAAGATCCGCCACTCGTGATCTTTGTGCCAATGTGGCTTTTATCTCTCAAATAGAGCCTAAAAATGTTAATGATGCTTTTCTTGATGAATTTTGGATGATGGCTATGCAAGAGGAGCTAAATCAATTTGAGCGCAGCAAGGTTTGGGAACTTGTCCCAAAACCTAGCAATCATTCCATTATTGGAACTAAATGGGTGTTTCGCAATAAGCTTAATGAAGATGGGCTAGTGACTCGTAACAAAGCCCGATTGGTTGCTCAAGGCTATAACCAAGAGGAAGGCATTGACTACGACGAAACCTATGCTCCGGTTGCACGTCTTGAGTCCATTCGTATGCTTTACGCTTTTGCTTATTTTAATGACTTTAAGCTCTTTCAAATGGATGTTAAGAGTGCTTTTCTAAATGGTATTATTAAAGAGGAAGTTTATGTTAAACAACCTCCCGGCTTTGAAGATTTTCAATTTCCTAATCACGTGTTCAAACTTCACAAAGCTCTTTATGGCCTCAAACAAGCTCCTCGTGCTTGGTATGAGCGCCTAAGCTCCTTTCTTATTTCTCACAATTTTTCAAAAGGGAAAGTCGACACAACACTTTTTATCAAATCCTATAATGGCACACTTTTATTGGTTCAAATTTATGTCGATGACATTATTTTTGGTTCTACTAACAATACACTTTGCGTAGAATTTGCTAAAGTTATGCAGGAAGAATTTGAAATGAGCATGATGGGTGAACTTTCATTCTTTTTGGGCTTACAAATCAAGCAAGGACCCAAAGGAACATTCATCAATCAAGCAAAATACACAAAGGATCTCCTCAAACGCTTTGAACTTGACTCATCCAAATCAATTAGGACTCCTATGGCAACAACGACAAAGCTTGACAACGATGAAGATGGCACATCCGTTGACATTCGTAAGTATCGAGGTATGATCGGTAGTTTACTTTACTTTACTGCTAGCCGTCCCGACATTATGTTTAGTGTTTGTCTTTGTGCTCGATATCAAGCAAATCCCAAAGAGTCTCACTTATGTGCCGTAAAACGCATTTTTCGGTATCTCAAGGGCACCATTAACTTGGGGCTATGGTATCCAAAATCCTCATTCTTTGAGCTTCGCAGTTTCTCGGATGCGGATTTTGCCGGGTGCAAACTTGACCGAAAAAGCACTAGCGGCACATGTCACTTCTTGGGAAAATTCTTGATATCATGGTTTAGTAAGAAACAAAACTCTGTCGCTCTTTCTACCACCGAAGCTGAATACATAGCGGCAGGGTGTTGTTGTGCACAAATTATTTGGATGACACAAACACTAGTAGATTATGGTATTTCTTCCTCATGCATCCCTATTAAATGTGATAATACTAGCTCCATTAATCTCACGAAGAATCCTATTTGCCACTCTCGCACTAAACACATTGAGATAAGACATCACTTTCTACGGGATCATCAACTGAAGGGTGACATTTGTCTTGAATTCATTGACACCACTCATCAACTTGCTGATATTTTTACCAAACCTCTCTCTGAAGATCGTTTCACTTTTATTTGTCGAGAAATCGGACTCCTCGATATCTCTATTTGAAACTTTTCTGTCTTTCTCGGATTTTCCGGAGGATTTTCGCTCAAATCCGCCGGATTTTCCGTTCATTTCCAGCAGCTTTTCTTGCACAAGTTCGGGAAATTCGACGGATTTCTGCGGAAATTCGGCGGATTTTCCGCATTTATGGTTCTCCGCCAAACCCGGCTATGGCATTTATTAGACATGACCCTTCACCTACCCGCTTTGAATTCGTTCTTATCTTCATTCGAATTTTCTGCCGGATTTCCGTTAAAATCCGTCGGATTTTCTGGTTTCGCGGTACAGGCGCAGTAACCGAAGCGTCCGCTGCTTTCTCTTCACCTCCCTTCCTCTTTATCCGATCCCATTCCTCTCTATCCGTTCCCAACCATTACACCCCTTCATTAACACCTCTCCACCCATTATAAACTTCATCCCCTCTCTTTCCTTTCCTCCATTCTTTTCCAAACATCTCTAACTCACTCTCTCTTCCTCCATGGCTTCTCACACCAAACGACAACGCCATGACGGAAGCTCCTCCTCCACTCAGCCTCCTACCCTCGCTATGTTTGTTCCTCCTCCCACACAAGGCCACAACCCTCTCATCTTCAAATCTGCTTCCCACTCCCGGGAATGGTTTTCGTTCTACCACAAAGCTCCTGTCTGCTCCGGGAAACCTATTTCTTGGCTCAACTTCACGGACCACCGCGACTACTTCCGCTTCTCCCGCATCGACGCCCTCCTTGAGCGTCAGGTCGACTTCTATCCACATGCTATCCGCATGTTCTACTGCAATCTCGTTCCCGCCAAGGAAGGTCCGGAGTTCGAGACAAAGGTTGGTGGCGTAAAGATCACTGTCACTGCCGCTTCCTTGGCCACCATCCTTGGTCTCGATGAACACAAGGTCCATCGCTCCCTTCCCGGCACCATCGACCACATCTCCTTCTCTCCCGACATGAGTTATGAAGAGTTCCTTTTTAACATCTGTGGCGGATCCCTCGTTCAGCGACCGGAGGACAAGGATCTGAGTCCCTTCTTCCATGACATGCATCGTATCCTGTGCCATACTCTCACCCCGAAGTCTGGGAATATGGACAGCCTGACCGCTGAGGAGCTTATCTGCATGTATTATCTGGTGGCACGCCAACCCTTTTCACTATCCAAGTCCATCATCTACACCATGATGCTTATTAGGGAATCCCCTCATCGTTCCCTACTCTTCGGTATGTACATCACCATGATCCTTGAAGCAAATGGTGTCGACTTGACTCATTGTCCGGTTGGCGATCCTCGTCCCACCCCTCTTGCAAAATCCAAGGGACGTGGTCGTGCGGCTCCTGCTGTTGCCCCTACTCCTGCTCCTGCTGCTGTTGCTGGTGGCCCTGCATCTCCTCCGGCGACTATCCTCTCTCTTGACGTGCGCCGCTACATTGATCGCAAGTTTGCCGATCTCTCTCTCTCTACCCATGAGCGTCTTCAGGCCAACACTAGGGGACTTGGCACTCTTATCCACCATGGCTTCATGGACCAGGCGTACTACATACAGCGTATGTTTGAGGAGCACACTCCCTTTCTCAACCCTAATACTCCTCATCCCGACTTTCCGGGGCCTCGCTTCACTGATCCGAACGTGTATGGCTTCATGTACCCGGATGGCGTCGATCCTTATGGCGCCTTCACCTCTGCTACCGGGGATGATGAGGATCAGGAGGCCGGCCCGTCTCAGGCGCCTGACAGTTGATGATGCCTTGCTTTTTAGTGTTGTCTTGTGTGGTCCTTCGGGGACTTTGAGTTTATGTTTTGTGTGGTCCTACGGGGCTTTTAAAAAAATCTGCTTTTAGTTATGTGCTCTGTTGGGCTTTTATAGCCTCGTTGTTTGTACCCCTGTTTCTTCTCTTATGAAATGAAGTTTTAGTATGTTTTAATGTTCAATTACATGTTTCTTTTCTGTTTCTCTCTCCATCTTTGATTAACTGACAAAGGGGGAGAAATCATATTGAGGCTATTGAGGTATTGAGGGGGGAGATTCCTTTATTACGGGGGAGCTATTTACATTCTTATTATTTGTCAATTATCAAAATGGGGGAGTTTGTTGGCACATCGATTTTGATTAATTGTTCACAATAACCCTTGTACGTCGTTAGTTTGTTTTTCTCTCAGGAAAGAATAGAAGGAAGGGTTCTCCTTTCAATGAAGTTAATCAAAGACCATGGAGCTCTGGATATCTCCTTTATCAGCTTTGCCAAAGACTATGAAGCCTGCTTAAAGTCTACATAGAAGATGGCGCTTCCTGCTCTTTTAGAGTCTGTATTCTACTAGGAATCCATGTACGTACTTTGCTAAGATGATATTTATAAAGATAGAAATGGTGAAGAAGTCATTCAGAGGAGACGAAAAATCCGACGGATTTCCGGATAAATCCGCCGGATTATCCGACCACTCACAGCAAGTATGTGAGGAGAAGTTCGGATAATCCGACGGAAATCCGCGAAAATCTGACGGATCATCCGAACCCCTCACAGCAAGTATGTGAGGAGAAGTTCGGATAATCCGACGGAAATCCGCAAAAATACGGAGGATCATCCGAACCCCTCACAGCAAGTTTGTGAGACCACAGTTCGGATCATCCGTCGGAATTCTGCTGAAATCCGACGGATAATCCGCCTGACCTTTTTGCAACTTGAAATTCAAATCCAACGGCATCTGACAAATGCATTTAATGCATCCAACGGCTCTTTTTATGACCGTTACTGTTGAACGGATAATCCGACGGATTTCCGCGAAAATCCGGCGGATAATCCGCTCGACGGCTGTATTGCCTTTATGATGTTGGATTTGTATAAAAGAGGCTTTGTCTCTCCTCTTAAAGGCTATCTCTTCCAAGCTTTAAATTTTCTCAACCACCAAAGAGCTTCACTATTACTACTCTACCTAATCTTCAATTGTCATCCAACCCAAAGTGCTAGAGTGTCTCAAGAGCTTTTACTTTCGATCTTCAAGTGTTTAGAAGCTCAAAGCATCCTTTCCTTTTCTTTGAAGTTGGCGAGCCTTCGTAAGAAAACTCGTGTGTAGAAGTTGGCGAGTTCTTCGGATCCAAACTCGTGTTGAAGTTGGCGAGTTCTTCGGATCCAAACTCGTGTGTACTATTTGCATAATAGTGGATTAAAGCCGGAGAGAGTTCCGGGACTGGATTGCCTCAAAAGAGGATACCAGGATACATCCTTGTGTTTGCGCTTGATCTTTCTACTCTTTACTCTTAATTGCTTTTATTGCATCATTTGTTATAGTTTAATTTTTATTTTCCTATTCACCCCCCTCCCCCCTCTAGGGTTCTACAGAATGGCATTCTCAACACGTAGAATGTCATTCTCCGTGTTTTTATATAACACGGAGAATGGTCATTCTCCGTGCTAAATTACACGGAGAATGGTCATTCCGTGCTAAATGACACGGAGAATGATCATTCAAATGTTAAAACACAGGAGAATACCATTCTCCGTGTTAGTAACACGGAGAATGGCATTATCCGTGTTAATTTACACGGAGAATGACATTCTCCTTGTTAAAATGCAGGAGAATGACTATTCTTCGTGTTATATCGACGGAGAACAGTTGACAGAAATCTAATTTTTTATTTTTTTGTTTTGTGGAAAAAAAATTAACATGAATAAAGATTCAAGAATTTTCGTTCTTCTTTCAAAAAGATGCTAACTCTTATGGAAAAGAAGAAGAAGATCTTCTCTCCATAATTGACCTAATTGTCGGAAAAGAAGAAGAAGAAGAAGATGAGCGATGATCGGAGTTCGACTGAAAAAAAAAAGCACGGTGAACTACGAACGATCTTTGCGATCTCTGCTGAAGATGAGAGCAATGGAATTCAGATCTCTCGTGAAGAAGAAGAAGAAGAAAAAGAAGAAGATGAAGACGATGAGAATCACAATCCAAATCTGAGTTTGTGCGGAGGGGTAGTTATGGTATTAATTTTGTAAATACAGAACATCTAAAGGGAATATTGGAATAGTTAACGTGGAAATATATAATTCTGGGCATTTCATGATTTTTCATAAAAAGCAACCCCGAAATTGGATTTCTCAGCAATTTTCAGTATATTATATTATCAATTCCTTGTTCTTCCTAGAAGAATTCTAGAATTAAGAAAGATACATGTACAGTAGTTAAAAATATAATTATTTAGTAAAGGATATACATGCAACTTGTGCCGCTTATTTTTTGAGTCGTTTTCAAACCCTCGCCTATTTAAACACCACCATCAACTTCATCCATTCTCACCATCGGCATCATTTTAGAAGAAAAGGAGTGTGGGAAAATGTGAATGTATATTTGTTATATTAATAAAAAAAAAAATTTCTATCAACGAATTTATGAAAAGGTGTACGAATCTTTTCATTGAAAAACGTGTACGAATCTATTTATTGGAAAGGTGTGTCCTTTCCATCGTGCCTCTTTATTTCTATAAATACACATGTGTTTGGTGCATTCAAGCATTCATTCAATTCATTCATATTGCATTAGTTAGTCTAAGTGAGAGAGACAACCAACGTTGCTTCGACGAGTTCCTACGGTGTGAAGTGCTGCTACCGAAGGAAAGAACCGTTGTATCCTGGGAGACTAATCGCCATTAAATCGTAAGCACCAGTGCGGGACGAATATTGTCTTAAGGACATTGAACCAAGTTCAAGCCTCGGTATCATTTTATTTATTTTATTTATATTATAATTTTAGAATCTAAATACATAGTTTGAGAATTTATACTAACAAGGAGGAGGAGCAAAATTCGAGTCCGGCACTTAGGCGGACAACAACCAGAGCTAGCCGTCGGCCACCACACCAGCCATGCCAGTCCCGCAACCCCACGCGGTCGGTAGAAGGCCAGAGCCACCTCCCCTCCCTATCTGATCGCCATCGAGCTCCCTGGCATTGTCATTGCCGACGTCAGACTGCTCCCTTGTGTGAGACCTTGTCAACATCGAACACGTCATGGTTGGCTCGAGCTTCCGTTGGTCAAAAACTTCGACCTTCTCTTTTCTTTCCTTCTCTCTGTGAAGCTAGGACTCGAACCTATAAACCCCACCCCACGCCCCCACCCCCACCTATACCCCCGCCCCCAACAAGTCATAATTGCTGGACCACCCTGGTGGCAAATACCATAAACTATCACACTTTTTTTTTTTTAATGAGCTTTGCTATTTGCTATGCCTACAACCCAGACGCTCACTATTTCCTTACAACCGTCATTTGTCAGACTTTAATTGGAGGAGAAAAAAAAATTGTGGGACCGGATGGATCCCATATAGCAAAAGGTGAGAGGGAAGGTGGAATTCGATGGAACCCATGTGTAAGAGGTGAGAGAGAGATTGTAAAAATATTGTAAACATTTGATTGTAGACTTAGCATTTTCCTTTTTTTATTTTAATATCATGAACCGTTACACTTTTTTTTTTACTTTAATACTATCAACTTTTTTATTTTAAAGAAGTTAACACCATTAACTTTTTTTTTTAAGTTAATAGTTTGGTTAGTCTTTGTCAGGGGCGGCCCTGGCCCAGAACAGGCCGGACGACGGTCCAGGTCCCCTCGATGAATTGGAGCACCAACATGAATCTATCTAGAATATAACTAGTATGTATCATGTACCATTTTTAACAAACAAATGTTGTGGTGTAGTAGACTTTTACTTCATTGGTCTTCAAATCTCCGTGACAACAAATTTTTTTATATTTACTTCTTCTTTTTACATTATGTGTGGGAGATCCATTTTGAAATTTTTGCCTCGGACCTCCATCAGCTCAGGGCCGACCCTGGTCTTTGTGGTATTGAAAGAGATGAGTAATAGGGACCTTTTTCTCATAAACAAAAGAAAAACCATTTCTCTTTTTATGTAAAACAAACAAATAAATATCATTTATCCTCTCACCTTCCTATATCCCAAACCCATTCCACTCCCAGGCCTGGATTTGGCCCAAAGCCACTAAAGCACATGCTTTGGGTCTCAAAAATTTTAATTTTTCCAAGCGTGTTATATTTGTAGGATAAGTTTATACTAGGTCCAATATATTTAAATTTAAGAGTAGCTTTCAATTTATCTTAAAACCCCAAAACTTCTTAATTTTAAAAAGGAATATTTAGCAAATGACCCATTCAAATTATTAAAACTAGTATATACCCCCATTTTATAAAAAAATAAAAAAAAGCAAATGTCCACATTCTTTTGTATGGAACAAATAATATTTTAAAATATACCCACACTATCTAAACAGAATTTTTGCTGATTTAGAAATGAATGGGGACATTTTTTTAAAGTGAGGGTATATGCTAATTTGTATATTTTGAATGAAGATATTTGCTAAAATATCCCTTTTAAAAAAGGCCCAAACCCTCCACTTTTCTTTTTCCCACTCCCCATTTTTCTTCTGAGTATGACTTCTTCTTTTTTCTTTTCTTTTTTCCCGAAGGAGCTCATTAAAATAGGGGTGAGCATTCTGTTAATTCGGTTCAAACCCAACCGAATAACCGAAAATCGAAACCAAACCGAATTGGCCCATAACCGAATCAATCCGAACCGAATTAAATCGGTTAGATTTTCGTTTGTTCGGTTTATTTATTTTTTTCGGTTTATTTCCCCTTTTTCGGTTTATATATAAACTAGCAAATGACCTCTAGCCTAGTGGTTGAGAGAGATGCATGCGGCCCGAGTGGTCAAGAGATCGATTTCCGGTGAGAGAGTTCGCCACAATTACCTTCTTTCAAATATATATATATATATATATATATATATATATATATATATATATATATATATATATATATATATATATATTTGAAGAACGGGTACTTTATTGCTGAGTAAGATATAAATTACAACATTAACTCAAAGGCCATAATCCCCCTTGGCATTTAATCTTCAATAGCTTTTACATCACACTCTATGATGTTCAGAATGGAGGTCATGGACGCCTGCACTCCGTCGAAGATTCTCCTATTTCTTTCCCTCCAGACGTGTCAGACAGCCGAGAGAAGCCGGATTCTTGTTCTGTTGTATATATTGCTCCCGTGCTTCTTCAGAGCTGCAACCTCTTGGAAGACTTCATAAAGTCCATTACCATGTGAGAGTATGGTAAGCCGAGTTTAAGCTTGCATTTTTGCCAGATAGTCCCCGACCATTGGCACTGGAAAAATAGATGGTCTCGTGTCTCGCGCCCTCCACCACATATTACACAGTCTTGATTGGGAATGGGAATGCCGAACCTGTGTAACCTTTCTCTTGTCAGTAACCGGTCCCGAAAGGCCTTGAATAGGCACAGCTTCCATTTAACCGCCGCTCCCCTTGTAGTGCCCCGCTTTCGATAGGCAACGGACTTCATAATATGCTTGCGCCGAGTCAGATCGGTCGGGAACTTAGATGGTCATCTGACTTGATCGCTGAGCTTGGTAAACGATAACACCTTGCGGCATCGATCAAATCGATTTGGACGGATGTTACGAGAATCGATCCAACTAATGGAACGACTTCTGTTGGAATAAGACCTAGATACAGCGGGCTGTGTCTCGGCGAGTGAGCTCTATATAAGAGTCACTTCGATTCGGCATAATAATACCAGTGACGAACGGTTTGTCGACTCGGGGCGTGACACCCCTTGCCCAGACAGTTTCCGCCCACTCCAATGTTGGCCGGTGGGTGCGAGTATGTTCATAGGCAAGTTTGGTTGAAAACTTGTCGTCGCTGGAACCTTCTCAAGCCCAGTAGTCGTCGCCTTCCTCCCAGCAGATTTGCATATTTGCGATTTCTTCTGCATACCATTGGCCTACAGGCCGGGCACTAAGTCGCCATTCCCCGTCTTGAATCAGTTCCGCCAGTGGTTCATTCCTGCCACACAGGTCAAATATAGGCCACCCAAGTCAGTCGATGAGGCTTTGGTGGTTTAGCCACGGGTCCATCCACAGGTTGGTCGTTCGGCCATTATGAATGACCCTTCTAATCTTCTCCTTCAGTGAGGGCCGAATGCGCAGAATATTTTTCAATGTAACCAAGAAGTTGTTCTCAATTTTTAGTACCCAAAATTTTTTGATTTTCACATATCTGTTGTTGGACCACCGCGCCCATAAGGACTCTCCCTCGAGGAATCTCCACGTCAACTTTTGCAAGGCAACCTCCCGGGGTACTTTCAGAGAGCGCAAGCCGACTCCACCCTCTTCCTTCGCCCGACATAGCTCTTCCCATGCAATCGAGTGACACCCGCCTCGCCAAACGAAGTTAGCGCATAATCTTTCAATTTTCTGAATTGTGTTGTCAGGGATGTGTATAGCCTGTAACCAATATACAACAATGGCCATAATGACAGAACGCACAAGTTCGATTCTGCCCCCAAAAGATAATAGCTGGGCTTGCCAACCTTCTAACCTTGCTTGCACTTACTGTACCAGGCCCTCGCAGTCCGCGTCCCTGACATAATTGATCGAGAGAGGGAGACCGAGATATCTGACTGGAAGCTGTCCTTGCTCTATTTGTAACAAATTCGTCCAAGTTTCCTTCCCCAGGCAGTCTTTGTTGAAGTAAACCTGACTTTTTTTTCGGTTGAGATGAAGACCCGACAGCAACCCAAATTCCTCCAACAGATTGTTGAGGGTGTCAATGCTCCCCGTCGACGGCTCAATGAAGATTAATAAATCATCTGCATAGATCAGGTGGGATACTATAGGATCAATGTGCCGGTAAAGTGGTATAATTTGCTTCCGGTGCACTGCAAGATCCATCATGCACGTATAGTACTCCATCACTATGGTGAACAAATAAGGGGAAAGTGGATCTTCCTGCCGCAGACCCCTATTGCTCCCAAAGAACCCGTATGGCTGACCTTTAATGAGAATCGAGAATGTTGGGATAGTTATGCACTCTCTAATTCTGTCCACCCACCAGTTCTCAAATCCCATGCTCCGTAGTATTTCACAAGTAAATTCTCTATTTACCATGTCGTAGTCTTTACGGAGATCCAGCTTAATGCACCCTTTCCTTCCTCCAGCTTTGTTGAACTCCCGGACTAGTTCATGCGTCAGGAGGCAGTTCTCAGCAATAGAACGGCGTTTGATGTAAGCTGACTGGTTGGCTGAGATTAATCCCCGCATAATTTCCTGCATTCTAGTACACATGAGATGAGTAATAATTTTGTAAAGGAAATTGCAACAGGCAATTGGACGGAAGTCGTCCAGTGTTGTAGCCCCCTCCTTTTTGGGATCAGGGTAAAAAAAGTGTGGTTTAACTTTTTCAATAGTCTGCCCAAGGAGAAGAAATATTGGACCACCTGCAGCACATGTTCTTTCGGTTTTCTATTTTGGATCGAAACCGAATATTTTTTTTTAGTATTTCTAAAATCGAAATGACCAATTTTTTTAAAATCGAACCGAATCTCTGATTGGTTCGATTTTCGGTCAAAAATCGAATAATGTTAACCCCTACATTAAAGTATCCCCTCCAAGTCTAACCATCCCCATGTCTCCCACTTCGATGACGGCGAGCCTTTGCACTGCTGAATTGAACTTGGATTGTTGGTCTGAGTTTGCTATTTGTTTTCAAAATAAAATTTTCTCTTAGCTATGTTGTTTATTTTTTTTAAACTCTCCAGGCACGTTACCAAATTTTAATTTTAATTAATAAGTTATTGAAAATGCGGTGTGATTCGAATCGAAGTTGGTTCATGAGATACTATATTGAATTGGGCTCATATGTGTTTAAAAAAAATTCTCATATAAGACCTGAACCAATCCCAATTATGTACACCACGTGATCTCACCTCCTAATTGATGTGGGACTAAATTATCAACTCCATTGTCACCCTCAATTTGAGCGCTCAACTGAAAACGAGATACAATCCAACATAAGTTAGGGTTAGAGAATTTAAGAAATTGCTCTCCGTAGATGGTTGATTAAACTTGTTAAATAGTTTTGTGATTGTTAGTGGGGGACGGTTACTTGAATTGATTCATAATGAAGCGAAAGCAAGAGTCCGAGCATGCATGCTAAAGACAGAGACAGAAAGGTTGTCGAAATTTAAGTCAAGTCTCAAGCTGGATTTCTTGATAAGTATTTGTTGAAAGTAACTTGAATGAAGGTTTAATCAATAAAGATCAAAAATGAAGAAACTACTGGGATTATTAATGAAGGAAATAGGACACCTAATGTTAATGTAGAATGAACGAGCTTTAATGAAGATGAAGAGGGGAACAAATTTAGAACCAAATGCACAAAATGTTAATGAAGAACCAATAGGATCTAATGCAGAGGTTATGTATGAAGCACCTGTCCTATCAATCGGTAAAAAAAAAAAAAAATACTTTTTTAGTCCCACATTGTAAAAGAAACCTTACTCACTTGTCCTTGTAGTACTTCGTCTCCCTTGCTCACTTGTGAGTTGTTGTGGACTAATCATGTTGGTCACTTGTGTTGTGTACGTTGCCGCCACCGCTCGTTTCGATTTGATTCGATGTGTGTGGATACACGCCTATATCTCCGGACGTCGACATTCGATTCGATTTTCACTCATCAGGGTTGGGGTTCAGTTTTTCAAATTAGTCATTTATCATTAAATGTCGATCCGATTTTCTTTCTTCTTCATCGTCATCAACATCATATGGGCAAAGCTAAATTCTAATCTAGTAGAATAGCACTTCGTACACGACTTTTTCATAGACTGATAACACTAAGCTATTGTTTTATCACTCATTGAGAGATTTGTTAGTGAAAAGAGTTCCTAATGTACCGTTTGGGAAGGGTGAAAAATGGGAGGAAGGAAAAAGTTGAGAGGAAAGTGAGAGAAAATTTTTAAATGATGGTGTTTGGAAAGGGGGAGAGAACATGGAGGAGAAAAATTTGAGAGGAAAAAGTAGGTGGGTCCCACCAAAAAAAATTCCTCCCAAATGTGGAAGGAAAATGGAGAGAGATGAGAGAAATTTGAGTGAATTTACCCCACCACCCCTCAAAAAGTTAATATTAAATCATCATTTGAGAATACCAAGAAGGAAATAGTAATTATACATATATCCATAAACAAATAAAAAACTGTTTTTAAACTTTTTCTTTCCCTACTTTTTGTCCATCCAAACAAAGGAAGGAAAAATTAACTTTACTTTCATTTTACTCTCCTCCATTTTTCTTTCCCTCAAAATTTTCTCTCCCTCCCCACAAATGTTCCCAAACACAGTGTAAGAGTCACAAAAGATGATGCTTCATTTCCAACATATCATATCAATCAACACTTTGCTTGCACACATTATATTCTTGAGTTGCCCAATGGTGAAAAAAATAAGACAGGTGGATTGTATAATCGAATGTGCTAGATATGGTATTTTGTTTTTGTTGCAAGTTATTTAGTATAAACAAAATGAAGTCAAACTTAGCTAATGGAGGAGTTAATGGTTGGCACAACCCTAGCTCAAACAAAATGAAACACAAGACAAAAGTATACAAGATCAAATAAAAGAGCATTGAATAGAGATACAGGTGATATTGTTGCTGTCATGAAAACTCTTGCTAGCAACAACTTAGACATTTTGTGGGGATAATGAGAAGATTTATCAACCACCTAATAATGGATTTGTTTTTATTTGTTTTTTTACAATTCATTGAGATGGTAGCTGAGTTTGATGAAAGAGCACGTGTCATTTCAAATGAGATTTCTGTCCATTATCTTAGTCACATAAGTCAGAATGAATTGATTCTTATATTAGCAAGCGAGGTCAAAAGAAGCAAAGTTTTTTTTAGTCATACTTGATTGCACTCAGTCGCAGATCTAAAAAGAGGGCTAGGGTGGACTCCAATCAACCCCCAATTTTTTTTTTTCTATATATAACTTTTTTTTAATGTGAGTCCATGTACCTAGTCCATCCTAATTCACTTCAGCTCACCCAAGTTCGAATTTTTGATTCTGTCCTTGAATGTGCACTCATGATGTAAGAACAAATATATCTTATTATACGAGATGTGTAGATATCTCAACAAGTGTGCAAGGTATGTTTACAAGTCTTGAAGTTTGTTGGTGGTTTTGCATTTGGACTAGGAAAAATAGTTCCACATCGGCTACACCAAATGGTGAGTATTTCAATATAATGTATTGTTTGTGTTGAAGTGTGCACATGAGGTGTGGTGGGACACAAGTGTGTGTCATGTGGGAGTATTTTCCTAGAAGGAAAAATGATTAATTCCAACAAAGATGTTAGTTGATTTTTGTTGTGCGGACTCAGACTCAGACACGAACTCCAGAATGTTCGTACATGCACGGGAGTGTTCGGGGGGTAGGTGTGGACTGTCACACTTCTATGCTGATTGTGGGACGATCTAAAATATCAAACTCTATTTTTGAGTATTGGTATTTTAGTCCCACATCGGATAGGAGAAGAGATGAAGTCTCACTTCACTCTATAAATAGAGCCCCTTGGCCTCCTTTGAAAGATGCACCAAAGAAGAGAGTTAAGGGAGTCCGTAAAGTCCAGGAAGTCCGTTCAAGTCTTAAATATTGACTGACGATGGAAGCGGATCATATATAGGCGAATCTTACTTTGAGGAACGGTGATCTTATCACCCCAGTAAAGCAGCCTTTCTCTTTCTTCTTTCCTTCTCTTCTTCTCTGATCTAATCAGGTACTTCTTGTGGACTTTCGTCGCTGTTGCTGCTAGCAACTCGATTTGTAGCTTCCTAAAAGAAGCTCTACTTTCGTTTGCTGTTGTAACAAAATCTCTTTAGATTTTCGTTATCCAGAATTCTCCAAAGATCTCTGTGGTGCATCTTCTTTGAAGTGTTGCTACAAAACGTTGTTACTATTGAGACAACTATTTCGTTTTTCTGTTTTCTATCGAAAATTATGTTTCGAGAATAACAAAGTTGACAAGACTATTGGAGAAAAATAGAATAGCTTTCTGTACACCATGCATGCGATTGTCAGTCTCAATCTTGTACTTTGGGACAAACTCTTGTATTAGAGCATGCAGATTTTTTGGGAGTGATTCAACGCTTGTACGTATTCTTTTCATCTTCTACACAACGGTGGCATATGTAGAAGAAAACAATTTGACGAGGGTGACAATGAAGATGTGACACAATTACCTGAAGAATCTTTTAAGGTTAATTAATTCATATCTATTAATTGTTGATCAAGCTCTATCTTCCCTTAAGACCATGTTTCCGTCCGTCGCGTGATCGTACTCCATTATCCCTTTCGGTATTCACAGATTCCATGCTAGTTGACCTACCAATAGAACTGGCCGCGGCGGACAACGTAGTTGTACTCTATGAAAAAGGGTTTATATTTTTGTTTCATTCCAATAAGCCCATATCTGCAAGTGATGAACAATTAAAAGGTTATTATGGCCAGCTTGAAGGTTATTTGAATAGAACACGTACCGTACGAATTTTTAAAACATTCTGCCAAAAAAATTTGACTGAGAAACCCAACAGTTTTCACTTTCTTGACTCTTGATGTTATTAAATATTAAAACTGGCACAATTATCAAAAAAAAGAAGAAAAAAATCTCACAGCTGTAACCAAAAAAAGAAACCTAAGAATCTTTGCACATGTTGCTTGCAACAATCAAATAAAAATCTTTCGTTTTCCATCCTACTTTCACTTTCTTTTCTCTATATAATGTTTTCCAACCTCATCTTATTCTCACACTGAACCTGTTTGTGAAGGAATAGAGGTGGGTGGGCCATATATATATGCCGAATTTTTAGTGCCGAATTTGTTCGTATGAAACGTACTAAACACAAATTAAATCTAATCCGAATGTTTTTCGTTAGACTTTTTTTGACCAATTTTTTTACCGTATTTTACTTATATTATGTCGATTTATACTCGTACTTTTGTCGTCCCGAATTTTTTTTCGTTTGCTAAATTGTGAACAAGGGCCAGGAGAGATTGGAGGTTGTTGGAAAAGATTTATTTCAAGGGTTAAAGATGTTGAAATTAAGTGCTTTTACTAAAGGAGATGAAGACAACAATTGAATTGCTTAATTTTATTAATTCATGTCACAGGGAAGAATTTTTACCGAATGCTTGGGTTATTAATTCCTGTCATAGGGAAGAATTTTTACCGAATGCTTGGGTTGCTTATAGAATACTTATAGAATACTTCTGGCTATTCGAGTGACATTTGTTTCTCTAATGAAAAAAAAAGGTTTTTCAAACTAAAGTTGATCAAAAGTTACCTTCGATCAACCATGACAAAAAAATATTGAATGGATCGTTAGCTTTATTGTCGATTGAATTTTTTTTTATATCTAATCGTGAATTTGAAAGCATATTAGTAACTTTGCGGATAAAAAACAGTAAAAAGTATTTCATGATGTACTTAGTTTTTTTCAATGTAAATAACATTATGCTCTTTATATTTTGTTAATGCAACTGGATTATCTTTTTAAAATGCAACAAGATATATTTTTTTTTTCCTTCTCTTACATCTATTCATTCTAAATTTAGTTTTGGATTTATGTTTATTAATTTATATTGCTAAAAAAAAGTTTCGTTAAAGGGCACCACTTTCACTATTTTTCCAGAATCGGCTTTAGTCACAAAAATGATTAGATCTAGCACTGTCCATGTTGGAGTGGGTGGAATTTTCAACCTATGTGAAAAAGATTCCGGAGTGCGACGAGCGCCGTCTGTGTGTCAGAGAAGCTCGGGGAGATGACGAGGCCAGTCGGAGATGACGGAGTACTAGGAAGCTGACCAGAGGAGCTGCTGGAAGGAGGAGGGCAGAGTTCGGACCGAACTCTGTTCCCTGGTTCCAGAACCTTGCTAGTTGCCAAACACAGAGTTCTAGCCGAACTCTGTGTCGTCGAGGCTGAAGTTTTTTCAGGGTGATTGATCACCGTTGGATCGTATCCTACGGTCCAGGTTCTGTTGCGGCATTAGAATATTTTTATATGGTGTTTCCTAACCCTAATCTCATACGCAACACACACAAGAGAGAGAAAAAGAGACAAGAGTGTCATTGCAATTTTGGGAGAAAAGAAGGACGATTAAAGGTCGTTTTCGAAGGAGAATCATATTCGGGTAATTTCTATTCGTCGTCTTTGCTCTTCGTAGCCTTGTAATTATTATTCTTGCTTCTAAGTGTTGTGGGAATTCGATTTGGATCGGGAGAAGTTTGTAGATGGTGTACTCCTTTATTTCATTAGTGAAGGCTTCTCAGGGTTGGACTCCAATCGTCCCGTGGTTTTTTTTCAGTAAGGATTTTCCACGTCAAAAATTCTCTGTGTCTGTGTGGTTTGTTTTGTTGTTTTGGTTCTTGCGTTGTATTTCTCGGTTCTCTCGCAGGTATTTTCTAGTTTGCAAAAAAGTTTCCGCATTTCTTTTCCAACAGTCCACTCCTATTTCTCCACCCCACCACCACACAACAAACTTCATGTCACTCCTCGTTGTCAACCACCAATTCTTAGGTCTTGTTTGGTTCACACTTCATGGGGTTGAGAAAGAAAAGTAATTATTTTTCTATGTTTGGGTGTCAAAGGATTTGAGGAGGAAAGAAAAGTGATTCACACTGGAAAGTGATTCCCAAATAGAGAAAAAATGGTTTTATCCATCAAAGTAAGGATTTATTTTCCTACATTTAAGTATTCACTTTTCTTCTAATTTTTTAAACATTTTTAAATATCGAAAAAAAGAAGGAAGAAGATGAAAATCGAAATTTTATAAAGAAAATGAAACATCAAATAATTGATTTTCTTACCTTTTATTTCCGCAAACCAAACGAGGCTTATTGTGACAATCGATAAAGTAGACGTAGCACAATTTATATATTAAATAATTAAATGAGGAGTGTTAATAGCATGGAATGGTTGAATATAGAAAACGTTGAAACCTCCCAGAGAGTCTTTGAATTGATTCCATGTAGCCTAAAGACATGGAATAATGGTTGAATCCAATAACCAATGAAACCCCTCCCGAAGTCTACATTATATGGTTCCATGTATATGTACTCTTTGTGTATATGTGATATCATAAAAGCATAACAAATATGGAAGGACTAAAATCACCAAAATAATGAAACCTCTTCCAAAGTCTCGAGCTAGTTCCATGCATACGTAATCTCATCTTGTACATAGATTCTAACATGAGTCCATTTTTGTTCACCTATCAAACACCTCCCACTAAACAAATGACACGTGGCACAAAATCACTTTGGTGGGTGAACAAAACCACTTACAAAGTGATTTGTGTGAAATAAAAATATTACGTGTTATTTGTTTAGTGGGAGGTGAACATCTCACCTATTTTTGGTAGGTGAACAAAAATGACGTATCACGGTGGTGGCAGAGAATGACAATGAGCTGGAATTGAAAAATGAAGAAGATGATTGTTTTTATTTTTTTAATTAAAATTCGTTGTTGTAACTATAAAGTTAAGAGTGCTATTTTGATAGTAGATATTTATGTCATGTTTGGTTCGCGGAATCAAATCCTTGAAAAAGGGAAGTCATTTCTTTCCAATGTTTGGATTTCGAAAAAGATGAGTAGGAAATATAATTGATTTCCAAGAGGAAGAAATAACGGAAAAAATGACTTTCCCCACCAACCCAAGGATTCACTTTTCCCCTCTAAATTCTTGTTTGGTTTGTTGAAAGGAAAGGAAAAGAAAACAATTCCTTGTTATTTCATTTCCTTTGAAAAATTATAATTTTCATCGATTTTTTCTTAAATGTCAAAAATATTGGAAGAAAAAATGAATACTTAAATGTGGGAAAGTAAATCTTTACTTGGATGAATGGAATCGTTTTTTTTTCTAATTTTGAAATTACTTTCCTTCATCGTCAATTCATTTGGCATCCAAACATACAAAAGTAATAACTTCTCTTTTCCAACTCCATGATTTTGAACCAAAGGAGCCAATGATTCACATTTTCTTCTAACTTTTTTTTGACATTTTCAAACACCAAAAAAATGAGGATATTTAGACTTTGGGTCTCAAATAAGTTTCAAAATTTGCGTTTGTATCTCCATATTATGTATAAGTAGTGTTTGGGTCTCAAAAATGTCACTAATGTCTCAAAAGTGTCACCAAAAGTGTTAAAAAAAGTCATTAACTATTTTTGGTGACATGTTTGAGACCAAAACATTAATTGTATATAATATGGAGATCCAAACATAAATTTTGGAACATATTTGAGACCCAAATTCTAAATATTCCCAAAAAAAAAAAAAAATTGAAATTACAAGTTTTCAGAAAAGTAAAAAAAACAATTTTCTTTTCCTTTCCTTGGAAATAAAATGACAGTTATTCCGGAATTCATTACAGCAAATGGAAAGCGACACAACAGTAAATAAACTAATAGTTTGAGGTCATACCTTTTCCAACTGCCGTCCGTCGTGATTCTCGTTCGGAAATATTTTATTATTAAATATAGTATAACTTTCTGGTAAGATCCGCATCGCTGGCCTTCATAAATTCCCAACAACAAAGTTTACGACACGTGTCGTCATATGAACCGTCGATGCGACTTTTGTGTCATTTAAGTGCACAGTCGCTGGTCTCGTCATGTATTTGTGCCAGAGATCAGACCAATAGCAGTACTCGCTACATTTCCGCGCGCAGGGCCCACTTAAATGTTTATCTTCACGTGTTTCAATAACACGTGCGACACGTGACGGACAGTGTCAAACATCAAAGATTGGATAGGCTTTTTTTTTTTTAAGTTTTTCATGAAAAACAATTTTATGAAAATAAGTTCATGAAAACAGTTTTATAAAAATAAATTATAAATGTGTTTTCTGAGTATAAAATTGAGAGTCTATGTTTGGTTACTTTCATCTAAAAACTAGTTTTTTAGAAAAAATATTTAAGATTTTGTTTGGTAATCATATTTTCTACTATCATGTTTTCTGTGTCCAACTCTAGCGTGTCCACATCCATTTTTTGTGTCCATCTCCTGTCCTCGAGCTCATACCATATCGCCGTCGTCGACGAAGAACCCACAAGCTCGCGAAGGAGGCCCACGAGCTCGCGACGTAGTCGGCGGAAGTCTACGAGCTCGCGGCAGAGGCACACGAGCTTGCGGCATAGCCAACGGAGGACCATGAGCTTGCGGAGTCGACGAGACCCCACGAACTCGCGACGGAGGAGCTCGCGGAGGAGTCGACGAGACCCCACGAGTTCGCCTAGGACTATGACTCAAGCTCGATGTCGAGTCCACCATCGTCATCATGAGCCGTCGCTCGCGTGAGTTCGCCTAGGGCTAGGGCTCAAGCTCCGGTCGTCGAGGCCACTCGTGGTCGAGACTAGTTCCCACGGGTCACCGCCTAAGTCGTCGCTCGCCACCGGGTGACCGCTTGAGCCGCCGCACGCATGCACCAGGTCTCCACCCCGCCGAGACGAGCCGCCGCACGTGCGCCACCAGGTCTCCACCGTGTTGAGACGAGCCGACGTCGCGCATAGGGGATCACGACCTGGAGCTTTTCTCTATTTTTTTTCATGGAGGAAAAAAATAAGGGAGGAGAGAGAAGAGTTAGGGTTTGGGGCGGAGGGGGACCCGTAAAATGGTTTGAGAAAACAACTGAAAGATGTTTTCAATACGTTGAGTTTAAACACTTATTTTAGGAGGGGAAATTGGGAAAGTGTTTTCTTATTTTGGTATGCCAAACATGATTTCGGGATGAGTCGACGTTTAAGCGCAAAAAACAAGAAACCAAACAGGCCCTTACAGTTTCTAAGACAAGTGTTGCAATCATGTTCCTTGCTGCTACATATAACTTCTATTTTTTTATTTTAAAAACTAAAAAATTATGGATACAAAAAATTGTATGCATGTTAGAGAAAATATAATTGTGACATCCATTTTGGGAACATAATTTTTTTTAAAAGATAACAAAACTTACTTAAATAATAAATAAGATAATAAGCATAAAAAATTACAAAACAAGTAATGTGTCGCCAATGTATGTACACTCATGTCGTCAATAGTACTGCGACATGAATGCATTTTTATTAATTTTGGACTTTTTTGACATGAACGAGTTGGAACGAATTAGTGCAAAAATTGAGCTTTTAGTTACGAAAGGGGATTTCATGACTTGAACGAGTTGGGACGAATTTGTCACGGATGTTAGTGACAAAGTAGACTTTTAGCAACGAGTACTTCTTTTTTTGCATATTTTGAGAAAAATAATTGCATTCATCTCGCTAATGCAATTGGCGACATAGTGCATGCACCCATGTCGCCGAAAACTTCGATGACTTAGGACGAAATTTTTTAGTGAAGAAAATGGGGCTTTTAGTAATGAATCTTAGTGACGAACGTAGATGTTTAGCTATGAATTTTTCCCATGCAATTTTTTTTTCTGAAACACTGCTCTCGTAGAAAATAAATTTGCATTCATGTCGCCAATACTATTAGAGACATTAGTACATGCACTCATGTCGTTAAAAGAGCAACACATTGCCTAATTTATAATTTTACATACTTATTATCTTATTTATTATTTCAAAAAACTTTGTTATCTTTTTGAAATTTTTCTGTAGAACAACATATATGCTCTCCAAATATTAGCATTTTCTTTATCTTGAGGGCAGATCTGTTATCCTCAAATCCTTTATATCATCCATTGTCCTCCTATAAAAATGTGGATCTTACTAATTATTTTAACAAATAACATTCACAATCAACAAAATTCATATTTTATTTTTGGCTAAACTACAACTTGATATCATCAACTATTCGAGTTTTTCAACTTAATACCCTTAACTTTGATAGGTATCAACCTAATTTTCAAAAATGATAAGATTACCCCTCCTTTCACCCCCCCCAACCGGCTGTCACCACCCCCGTCACACCCCCATGTGGCTGCACCACCCCGATCCCTTTTTCGCGCCACACACATAATGTAACGTCCCGAAACCAGAATACTGGAGAGCAAGGGCATACATAGCCAGCTACGTATATTGAAATAGAATCCACCTCGCTATACGGTCACGGCTGTCTAGATACATGAGGGTTTAACTACAAGCCATCAGTCTCTTATGGTCATGAACAAGCCTATTGTCTCAATCTCATGCAAGGAATAGCAGTTACAAGATGTTAGAGCATCAAATATACAATAGTAAGGCGTCCCATATATTACATATTTGGATGATCATGAAGCTAGTCGTACAAAATATGAAGACTAGCAAGAGTTTTAGTCATACATGATCAACCCTAGGATTCGTCAATCATGTTACAGCCTGTAGGCAGACAGTAAGTAAAGTGCAATACGAGCTAACACGTGCTCGTCGGCTAAACGTCTCAAAAGAATATTTTACAATAAAGTGGGAGAACAAAAGGGAAACCCACTCGTTGTCTTGGTTACGCCTGGTGGTCACCATCTGGCTGGAAGGTAGGGAGATCCTCGGGAGCTACTCCGGTATCTGGCCATACAAAACCAGCTGGGTCAGACCCCAGAAAGAGCAAGTGCCACAAAGGATGCTTCACTTAAGAACTAAAATCAGCAATTAGCACAAAACATAATTAAATAATAAAGACTGGAAAAATATAGAAAATCATGATGATATACGATGAGATAACCATGGGACTATTTGGATAACCGAGTTACAACCTTAAACCAAACAAGGGCCGGGGTTGTAACCCTTCGTCTGAACGGAACTTGGTTTCCACCATTTATCGATAAAGTAAAGCACAAGCATTCAGGTCATATAACAATCTTATACAGGATCAGGACAAGACTATGCTGGGTTAGACTCCATCCAATCAATCACGGCCAAGCAATGAGTACGGCTTGATACTTTAACTAACTAGGGTTATCACAGGCCTAGTTACTAGCAAGATGCAATAAGATATTCCAACAGCCACAAGCCTGCAGACCATCCAGGTATCCAGGTCGAACATCCGTTCATGAAGGGTGCAACATATGACAGTGTGCTGGAAATGTGCCCTACTCGTCGGCAGGCTACAAGTCCTCTTGCGCGCCCAGATAACGGGATTGCCTGTAACTGAAAAATCTCTTCATGACTAATGGGTTATTCTAGTTATTAGTCTTAGTCAATTTCAGTAGGTACCCCTGGTCGTGGTACTCAGGGGTCCCTGCCCTAGATATGATGCGAAACAGTATTAGTTCATTTGTACAAACACAATCGTCCATTTATACAAACACAATCGTCCACGGTGTCCAGGCCATTCATTCTTGTCATGTCATGCTAGCCGTCGCAACAACATTCAATAGTTTCCATCAGGCTTGCTTGTCATGTCTTGTCAAGTTATGTCATGTCATGTCATGTCATGTCAATTCACTTGTTATACCGTGCCATGTACAATTATCAGTCCAGTCATGTCAATCAATTCAAGTTATCAAGTTCATGACAAAAGGCGTAAGAATATAAAAGGGCAACGGGGTACGCCATAGGGACTCAAAGTCCCTACACGAGCAAGAGTACGCTAGGCCAAATGGACCCTGAGCGTAAAACAGCTCTACGCGGGCAGACCTAAGGATAGGCAGCTCTACGCGAGCAAGAGTGCATGCAAGCAGGATTCTACGCGAGCAAGAGTGCATGCAAGCAGGATTCTATGCGAGCAAGCGCTCTACGCGAGCAAACGCTCTACGCGAGCAAACGCTCTACGCATAGCAAGCACCCTATGAAAGTGAAACTTTACGCGCACGAGCACCCAAGTGAAACTTTACGCACGCAAGGCTCTACGCGAGCAAGAAAGAGTCTACACGAGCGAGGCTCTACGCACGGGGCACTCTACGCTAGCGTGACTCAACGCGGCAGGAGAATACGCGAGCGCGAGTCTACGCGAATGGGAAGGCCCCTGCGTAGAGTTCAAGTGAACTCGGCGTAGAAGGATTACGCTGGCACGCAATGCGTGTGCGTAAAAAGGAAATTCTACGCGGACACGTGAAAACGTGTGCGTAAAGGGGTAAATGATACGCTGGCACGTAAAACGTGGGCGTAAAACTTAATACTACGCTAGCATGTCAGAACGTGTGCGTAAAAACTTCATCTTCTCCCCAAGGCCGGTACAAGCAGGCGTAAAAGCTCAAGAGCTCAAGAAAAGTCCCATCTCGGTCAAGCCTCGGTAAAATTCAACCATTCCAAAACCAAACTTGCGTAACATCAGAATGTCTACCACATGGAACTATCAGTTTTTGCAAACAAGCCAGTTTAGTAGATCAAACCATGAAAATGAAAGAATGCTAAAACCTAGATCTACAAAAATCCATGCATCGAAATAAGAAAAGCCAAATTCTAAAGTAGTTTAAAATCAGGCAAGGAAGCTAAATGATCCATAAAAGCATGGTGTTCTCTTGTGATAGCAAGTTGCACTTGCCTACGGTGGCGTGGGTGGAGAAGGTGATGAGGAAGAAAAAGAGAAGAGGAGTAAATGAGTAATGAATGAAGAGAGAGAATTGTGGTTGGGTTAATAAATGAGGGATGGTGGTAGGTAGGGGTTTGCTTATCAACCCAAACCGAACCCAACCAAGCCGAACCCAACCGAACCCAATGCAGGCCAAGTCCAAGATAAACCACATGAACCAGGAAATGCTAACTTATCCATGCCAATACAAACCCAAGACTAGTCAGTCAAGACAAGTCGATCCAGGATGAACCCAAAATAAACTAAGGTAAGATTAAACCAGGATGTCACGCCCCAGAACCAGAATACTGGAGAGCGGGAGAATGACTCAGCCAGCTACGTATTACGGGTAGATGAATACCGTATAATACGATCAATGCTGTCTAACCAGACGAGGGGGTGCATACTACATAAAAGTCTTTCTATGGTCACTTCACATCTATTGTCTCAATCATTCAAACAAGAAGCAAAAATAGAGAACATGTAAGATAAAGCAGTAAGGCGTCCCAAACGCTTAGTCAAAATATTCTTGATGTCTGGCTTTACAAAACATAGCCAGATGATAAAGCAAGGTATACACAATTGTTATCAGCTGCAGTCTGACTTAATTACAATTATGTAAAAGTAAGTACAAGACAATCCGACTAACATGTCGGTGCCAAACGGCTAAGTATAAAGTAAATAACAAAACGAGCGGTGAAGTAAGGGACCCACTCGAGTCCTCCTGCAATCATTCTCCTAGTATTGACCATCTTGGAGGTGGAAGTAAGCTGAGTCCTCGGGAACCGGCTCTAAATCTGGCCATGCAAAACCAGAGAGGTTAGACCTCTAATAGCAAGTACCACAAGGAAGCACGACATGAGAACTAAAACCAGTAAGTAAGAGGATATAATAATAGATCTCTGCTTTTCACTAGGATTCACATAACATCACGACACTTCGAACCAACCTCCCAACCAAACAAGGACAGAAGTTGGCCTGTCATGTCCTGACATTCTGATCATCTCAGTTAGGCAACAGAGTAGGTTCAGTACACAAACAAATTAATTTAAACGGCCAATCAATTTCTACGACTTGCTATTGTGAGTTCCAAGTTATCCTGGAATAATACAATAAAGATTCTTCAGTTCTTACCATATGCGAGCATGGCTAGTCTATCCAGTCAATCAATTGCGCCATGCATAAATTAGACGAGTCCCAGTGGGACGCCCGTCATCAATATACAATATACAATAATAATATAAGCAGATACCGCTCCCTGTCCGTGTGGCTGATTTACAGTACCTGTGGGAACCAGCCGGCCCGTCGGGTACTACTCGTCCCAAGGGGACTGCCATGTAAGAACTCGGGAATCCATTCTCTCCATGCCATCATTTATTTTATTTAACTTAATAGTCCCTACGTTGAGTGAAATCCCATGCCGTGGATCATGGTCATTCAAATGAGTACTTTCGTACGGGGTACGATATGCGCAACTCTACAACGATACCAGTGCGGTTAGGTTGTAGGTCTTACATAGCGTAATACAACAATCAAATCTAACCACGGGATAATCATGCCTTGACCATAAAGTACACATACTTCTTTTGTAAAATAAATAAGTAAATAAATAAATAAATAGATTGAAGCCTGCATGTGCATGTATGTCAATATTCGGGATCAGCCAGTCGATTACAATAGTTCATAACATGAACGTGTCTCATTCATTCAATTCAATAAGACGACTAGCCAGTCTCTTAGTTCCAACTAGGAACGCATGATCAATTTAGTCAAGATAACCATCGTCATCAATGGTGACAAGGCATGAAAGTCATTTAGTATTAAATGGGTCGAGTCTATAACTCTCAAGGTCAAGTTTCAGTCTTACTGGGTATCCATCAATCAATCAAGACACAGGGCGCGTTCTATACAATCATATGTATTAATAATATTAACATGCTGAGATTATCGAGTTCATGCAAAAAGACGTAAGGATATAATATGAGAATTTATCATGTCAACATTAAATGAATGAATTAGAGAACAAATAGGAACACCCAGGTCAAGAAGTCACGCCAACAAGTCTATGCTAAGGCCAACAAGTCACGCCAACAAGTCTATGCATAAAAGGTACGCCAAGTCTAGTGTGAAGGAGTGTGCGTACAAACAACGTGAGCGTGAAAAATGGTTCATGCTGGCACGCACGGCGTGAGCGTATGAGCGTGAAAAAGCGTGGTAAGAAATCTACGCACGTATAGTGTGAAGGGTAATAAGAAATTCACGCACAGCCTAGTGTAGCATGATAGGAAATTCACGCACGTGATAAATAATACACGCACGCACAGGGTGAGCGTAAAAAATAATACACGCACGCACAGAGTGAGCGTGATAAGAAATACACGCACGCACAGAGTGAGCGTGGCTAAAATTCACGCAAACACGTAAGGACGTGTGCGTGACTAAAAATTCACGCAGACACGTAAAGACGTGTGCGTGACTGAAAATTCACGCAGACACGTAAAGACGTGTGTGTGACTAAAAATTCACGCAGACACGTAAAGACGTGTGCGTGACTGGAACTCACGCTGGCACGTAAGAACGTGAGCGTGACTCAAAATTCACGCAGACACGTAAAGACGTGTGCGTGATGTCACACCCCAGAACCAGAATACTGGAGAGCGGGGGCAGACATAGCCAGCTACGTATATTGAAATAGAATACATCTCAACTATACGGTCACGGCTGTCTAGATATGAGGGTTTACTACAAGCCAGCAGTCTCTTAAGGTCAAGCCTATTGTCTCAATCTCAAGCAATTAACAGAGTTACAAGATGTTAGAGCATCAAATATATATATATAAGGCGTCCCAAATATTACATATTGGATGATCATGAAGCTAGTCGTACAAAATGATAGGACTAGCAAGAGTTCAGTTATACATGATCAACCCTACGATTTGTTAATCATGCTTACAGCCCGTAGGCACACTACTAAAATAACCCAGATTAGCGACGTCAGGAGACGTCGCTAAATACGTCGCAGTACGTCGCTAACACTGATTTGCGACGTATTTAGCGACGAAAAACCTACGTCGCTTATAGGCAAGTCGCAGATGGTAATTTTGTCGCCGAACGTCGCTATTTGCGACGCGGCGTCCATTGTCGCTAGACGTCGCCAAATGAGCGACAGAGAGCGACGTATAAGTACGTCGCCAACATTACGACGTAAAGCGACCACTAGCGACGCTTCAAAAGTTTGTAAATGATGACGAGGCATGGCATCCACGTGGCCACGTGGGCATCGTAGCGACGTATATTAGCGACGTCGAGCGACGTAACGTCGCTAGTTAGCGACGTATAGCGACGTTTGTGTGACGTCGCAGTACGTCGCAGAACGTCGCTATACGTCGCTAATATAAAAAAAAATTTAAAAAAAATATAATTGATATTTTTGTTATGCTGTGTGTCTGTGTTTACAGTGTGTGTGAAGTGCAGTGTTCGAACCATCGACAGTTTCGCTTACTGTTGTATGTTTTATCTTTGATAGAAAGAGCAACAGTTCAGGGTGCACTTCTCAGAGCTTCCTCTTCACGTCCTTCACCTTCTCGGGAACCTTTACGACGTCCGAGAAAGTGAAGGACGTAAAAATGAAGCTCTCAGAAGTGCACCCTGAACTGTTGCTATTTCTATCCAAGATAGAACATACAACAGTAATCGAAACTGTCGATGGTTCCGAACACTGTATTTCACATTCACTGTAAACACAGACACACATCATAACAAAAATACACAATATATTTTTTTAAAATTTCGACAGCATCTCCTTTGTATATCATATCATCGCTTATAACCCAGCGTAGGTATATTTGTCATCCCGTCGCAGATATCACAGTAAATATCACAATAAAAATAGGAGGCAGTGCAAAGTAAATATCAAAGACACACATCCTCACAAACATCCAATAGAGTCAAATAAAAATGGAAGATGATAAAAAGTCTCCCACCAAGTGTATAAACAACAGTGTATGAATAAACAATTTGCCCATAGGGCCAATACATACAAGTCATAAAAAAACCAATAAAATCACTGCGGACCCCTGCCACGCAACTGAGATAGAATGTAGTCATACTGCTCCTGGGTGAGCTGTACCGTAGGGGCAGTAGGAGGCAGTACAATGTCTGGAGTCGGCGCCGGAGGCAGTGCAGTATCTGGAGTCGGCGCCGTCGATGGACCCGGAGGACGTACCTGCTCCAGCTCTCGCAGTCGCTCACCATGCGCAGCAAGGGCACTCACCACCTTCTCACTATACTGAGCGACTGAGAGAGAAAGGCTCCTCTGCGATCCGTCCAGCTCGAGCTGTCTACGCTCCGTGCGCTGCGTAGACTCGGTGAGCGTCTGCAAGTTGGCAGCTGCAGCCTGATGCAGACTCACCAGCTCCTGTATACTGCGCTCGACCGCATCAAATCGTCCAGTGACGATCGGAGGGTCGGATCGTCGCTCGACCGCATCAGAAATCTGCTGCTGCAACTCGCGACGCAGCTCCTCGATCTGACGACGAACATCCTCAGCTCGTGACGACGCCTGCGTAGCCGGAGACTACGCACTGACAGAGGGGGCCCGGGATGACTCCGAAGCCAAATACGCGCCGTAGGATCCCGTACCGTAGTACGTACCCTTCTGAAGACCGCCAACGGCGGTCATCCAGAGCTCGTCCGGCGATGGCTCTGCAGGCGGCTGGGAGGAAGTACCAGCCCCTCCCTCTGCTTGCGCACTAGCAGCAGCAGCAGCATCAGCCGCCTCCTTCTGTAGCCGAACAAACTCGGCCTAGAACATGTTTGCTAACGTGTAAGTGTTTACTAAAGTCTATATTGATATCTATTTTCCTGTTTTCTAAATTATAGTCAGTTAATATTAGTTGAATAGAACTTACATATGCCTGCGTCGCCCTCTCGTCAATGAAGTCTCCAGCCCTCCGATGGGTGACCAGGAAGACGGTCACCATGTTCGGGTCCTCACCCTTCTTTACCTGTTAAAATATATTATCTATTATTAGTATTAAACATTATATCGAACTATATATAAATTAATGTCCGTCATAGGAAATGTACCAGACGACAAAAATGCTCCGTCATCGGAATGGAGCCGCCACACCACTTACCGGCGCTCGACCGCGCCACCTTGGCCTTCTCAGACCGCTCCTGGTACTGGCGCTCGCTGAATCTAGCCTTCATCGCAGTCCACTGCTCTGGCGTAATCCAACCCTGGATCGGACGTCCGGCGCGATCACGACGCTTCTGGTCGTCGATCGCATCACGGATGAGCTTGGCTATGACGGCAGGAAATTGGCCCTCGATCCTCGCCGCCCGGTGTGGTGGATAGAAATAGGTCCTCTACAAGAAGTAAAATACAAAAGTTGTATAATATACACAAATGATTATTAAAATTTAAAAATAAACAAATTTTTTACCTTAAAGTGGGCGAACCAAAAGGCCTTCCTATCTGCGGGAGCATCTGAGTAGTTGAGCCAAGGCCCACCATAGTTCTGCCTCACAAATGTCCCCAGCTGTCTCTGTACTGCAGAAGGCCGATATCTATACAATAATAATTTTTCATGAATATATATGTACATATAATCATTTGAGAAATATATAATAATTAATTAACTTACTTCATAGGCCCGTCCGTCCAAATCTCCATACGCGTCTCGCCCGGGGGAGCGCATGGAGGGTCGCTCTCACCTCCTGCCTGGGCAGGATCAGTCTGATCGCCGTCCTCCATATGATCGGCGTGGGCTCCCTCCATAGAGCCGTCGACAGTAGGAATGCTGGACGGGGGATCAGGAATGCTGGACGCGGGATCAGGAAGGCTGGACGACGAGGGAGGAGTCGCCAACCTGCTAGAACTGCCCTGTCCCGGTAATGGACCGAGAACAGGAAGGCTGGACGACGAGGGAGGAGTCGCCAACCTGCTAGAACTAGCCTGTCCCGGTAATGGACCGGGAACAGAATGGTACACTGGCGTACTCGGAGATGAGGGTACGGAACTGCCCTCTCCATCCCCAGCCCGAGGCTGACGGGACTGCCTAATATATAATCCTCCGCGTCGTCCGAATGGTCTAGTCATACCTGACAATAAAACATATGACAATAAAACAAAAAAACATATTTATATGATAGACATCACATATTTTTGAAAAATATCATAGTCAAAAAGTATCACTGAAGTGTCAATAAAAGTGTCAATAGAGTGTCACTGAAGTGTCACAGATTTATATGATAGAAGTGTCACTAAAGTGTCAAATATGATGATAAAACAAACGTACAGATTTAATCCTCTTCTGAAAATTCATCTAGTTCGTTTAGCTCATCTACTTCTTTTTCTTCTTCTTCTTCTTCTTCCTCCTCTACATCTTCACTTTCATCTCCATCTTCCTCTTCAGATAATTCTACTTCTTCTACACAATTAGATGTGTAATAGGAAACTTCCGTCGTGTCCACTTCTATAATATTTGTTACAAGAGGTAGTTCATCCTGTTGATAAGCTATATCGTCAACCTCAAAGGTATTTCTAGCTTTGGTCTTGCATACTGCCCACCAGTCCGACCTTGTTGTTCTCCGTTTAGGATAACTTGTGAAGTACACGAGCTGAGCCTGACTTGATAGGACAAATGGTTCATAGGCTTGATATCGACGCCGATAGTTTATATCAACAAGACCGTGCTTGTCTACTTTCCAACCTTGACCTTCAATCGGATCGAACCAATCACACCTGAATAACACAATCTTAGCAGGCTCTATTCCATAACTATATGTCAGCTCCACAATCTCCCGTAACACGCCATAGAAATCGTTGCCCGCATCAACATCTTTGTAGTTCGAAGATCTGATACACAAACAGCTGTTTTTGGTGGAATCGAGATCCACAAAGTTGTCTCTGATCGGGCAAGTTGTTGACTTGAACCTAAACCCATTAACACAGTAGCTTGGCCATATTTTTGCAGCATAAATTGGTCCCTTGGCTAGCATTCTAATAGACTCATTCTCAAGTCTTGCGTATGGACGATCGACCTAAATACCACGAAAGAAGCAATTAAGCTCATTCTCAATCAAGTGCATATACAAAAAGGTAATTACAGAGTTCTCAAATCTTACATATGCACTCAACCATGATGGAAAATAATGCCTCATTTCTTGTTCTAGTTCTTCTTCTGTTATGTGTGGCCTACCCGACCTCACATCATCATTAAATATGCTGAAAACAACATCATTCAATTAATGTAATAGTATAATAATTAACACTATTAAAATAATATAGACGTATTAATTACTTACCCCTCCAGTTTCTCTACTTCCTTCTCGTCGCAGTTGAGTAATACATACACCTGAGCAGCCCTTAGCTCATCATCGTTCAGATATCTCTTTTTCATCTTACCCGATGGCTTTCCTGGAGCATTGAATACCTTCAGTATTGTATCATTACTTTCATGATCTCCCTCGTCGTTTCTGGAAGCTCTCGTTCTATTAGTTACAACATGAGGCTTGAAATACATCGAACAAAAGTTTGTAATCTCCTCGAGAACATAGGCTTCACAAATAGAACCCTCGACCCGTGCCTTATTTTTCACCTTTCTTTTTAGGTGATTCAAATGTCGCTCGAACGGGTACATCCATCGATATTCGACGGGTCCACCAACATGTGCCTCATAGGATAGATGAATCGGCAAATGCTCCATAGAGTCAAAGAATCCAGGAGGAAACACCCTCTCTAGCTTGCATAGTGTTACCGCAATGTCCTTCTCTTGCTTTTCTAGACGATCAACGAGCAATTTCTTAGAACAAAGATCCCTGAAGAATATGCTAAGCTCCGTCAATGGATCCCAAACTGCCTGCGGTAAGAATTCCCGAAATGCAATCGGAATTAACCTCTCCATGAATACGTGACAATCGTGGCTCTTCATACCCGTCAATTTGTTTTCCTTCGGATCGACACATCTTCTCAGATTTGACACATATCCGTCTGGAAATTTTAGGCCCTGGATCCACCGACAAAGTCTCACTTTATCCTCCTTGTCCAGCGAAAAAATTGACTTCGGAAGGAACTGTTTTCCATTCTGCTGTATCAAATGCAACGCAGGGCGTTTGCATATTTCTTTTAAGTCCAACCTGGCCTTGGGATTGTCTTTCGTTTTTTCTTTTACGTCCATCACAGTATTAATTATGTTATCAAACACATTCTTCTCAATATGCATGACATCAAGATTATGTCTGATCAGATTGGTACTCCAGTATGGCAGATCCCAGAATATGCTCCTCTTTGTCCAGTTATGAACTCTACCAAATCTATCGCACTTGTACCCAGTTGTAGGATCTTCGATAGCACTTGGAAAATCTTTAACCTCCTTCCATATCGTGTCTCCACACCACCTTGGCGGTGGATCACCCTTCTCTACAACGCCGGCACGGAAAGCATTCCTGTTCCTTCTGAACGGATGATCTTTTGGCAGAAATTGTCGATGACAATCAAAGAAGCACGGCTTTCCGCCGTGTTTCAAGCGGAAAGCCTTACTACGGTCCATGCAATACGGACATGAGAGACGGCCATGAGTGCTCCATCCAGATAACATTTCATAGGCCGAAAAGTCGTTGATGGTCCACATAAGGGTTGCCTTCATCTGAAAATTCTGCTTCCTGGAAACATCGTACGTGTTAGCGCCTACTTCCCATAACTGATTCAACTCATCTATCAAAGGCTGTAAGTACACGTCAATGTTCCTCTTGGGATTGTTCGGACCAGGAATTATAACGGTTAGAAACAAGTACTGAGTCTTCATGCACATCCAAGGCGGTAGGTTATACGGAGTAACAATCACAGGCCAGCACGAATACTGGGATCCCGAAAGACCAAAAGGAGTAAAACCGTCAGAAGATAGTCCCAACCTGACATTTTGCGGATCTGAAGCAAAATCTGGATACACTCGATCAAAGTGCTTCCACGCTTCTCCATCGGATGGGTGATCCAACACTCCTTCAATCTGTTCTCGCATGTGCCAACTCATATTTTCGGCCGTCTCTTTCACCATAAATAATCTTTGCAACCGCGGTGTTAAAGGCAAGTAGTACATTGAATCGGTCGGTCTTCTTGCACCGGTAGACCTTCCTGTACTAGTTGTTTTATAGCGATCAGTACCACAAAATTTGCACACATCTGCGTCCTTGTCGTCTTTGTAGTACAGCATGCACCCATTGCGACAGGAATCGATTTTCTCGTATCCCATCCAGAGCGATCTCACCATCCTCTTAGACCGATAGAAGTCTTTAGGCAACTTAGCACCCGCCGGCAAGATCTCTATAATCAACTCCAACACTCGGTTGTAGCATTCTTGCGACATGTTAAAATCTGACTTAATGCTCAACAGTCTTGTAACCACCTCCAACGGTGAATGATCCTCACAACCAGGATACAATGGAGTCCTTGCATTCTCCAGCAACTCCATGAACTGTGCAGCATCGGCGTTCGGTGCCTCCTCAGGTGCATCATGAACGAAACTAGGCCCCGCAGCGTCGAAAACTATGTTCACGCACCCGTCGTCGTATGCATGATTATCTGAAACAAAATTAGGTCCCGCATGCATATACGGCTCAACGTAAGGCTCCGGCTCTGATGCTAAAGACACAAGTTCTCCGTGTGCGGTCCACTGATAGTAATTAGGCGTGAAACCCCTCGAGTACAAATGATATGTCACTTTCACTTATGGATAATATTTCACGTTATGACATTTCACACACGGACACTTAATTTTGGTGCCGTCCATGTACTGAGGGAACGCCTTAGCAAACTGCAGGAACTGCTCTACTCCCGCTATGTATTCATCCCGCACACCACACATATCATCAGGACGACGATTGTACATCCATGAACGATTTCGCAAGTAGTAATTCATATCCATTTGAAAATAATTCTGCAAAGATGGACACACATTATCCAACAGGCACAAATTCGTATATTATGTCTTATTATGGGACACACATTAGTAGCGAACAGTTACTAATAACAATGATATGCAATCTAGGTCAAACTAGGTTGTACTAAGTCAAACAAGGTTAAGCTAAGTAAAACAAAGTCAAACAAAGTCAAACAAGGTCAAACAAGGTCAAACTAGGTCAAACTAAGTCAAACAAGGTCAAGCTAAGTCAAACAAAGTCAAACAAGGTCAAACAAGGTCAAATAGTCAACCTTGGTCAAACAAGGTCAAATCTAAGTCAAATATCCTATTTCTAGTCATGACCTACCAAGGTACCCTTTACCTTATCGCTATTGGTATCCCAATACTAGCTAGCACACACCATTCAAGGCTATACAAGCCTAACCTATAATTCAAGTACCAATAATGACCAGAGTCAACTCAAGCTATCTCATACACACAAGTAATATCTGGGTGTCATCTGTTTAGACTTAAAAAAGCACAATCAACTAAAACTAGTACCAAGTAATGAGCAATAGTGAGTTACCAAAGCAAACTGAAACTAAAACTAGTATCTGGGTGTCATTTAAACAACTAAAACTAGTATCTGGGTGTCATTTAACAAACATGAAGACAACAAAGTCAAACAAGGTCAATTAAGCTAAGTCAAACAAAGTCAAACAAGGTCAAACTAGGTCAAGGGTTGACCTATAGTTGACTTTGTCAACTCTTAGTCCAATCTAGGTCAGATGTTTACTCTACTTTGACTTTCAGTAAAAATAGTCAACCTTGGGGGTGACTACTATTTCATATAATTTTAAAGTATCGGCCGACATATTGTATATTGAAATGTTGACTCCTTGAAACTATATTGAGAGTTCAAGAGGAAAAAAGAACCCATTGAGCATCAAAACTGAAACAGGTCTAGAGCTGAAGATAGCAATTTTAGGAAAACATACAAAGTAGTAAACGTATATCACATTACGGTATATGATATATCATATTATGATCTAGAATATTACGCCACCATATTGAGGGTCCAACATGCCCAGATTTCAGTCCAGAATCAACTCAAATATCAACATGCCCATATTTTAGTCCATGTGTAGAATTAATAATTCAAAACCAACACAATAAACAAAGCACGAAAATGCATAATATTTGTCATCACAAGAAGAGAGAGTGCTACTAAAGATGTTACATAAGCAGTAAATATCCTTGGCTGTAAGAATTGAGGCAGTTCTTTATTCCATATAAATCAATAAGAGGATATAAGAGCAAAAATGTCCCTCACTTGTCTTTCAAACAAGTCAAGTAGCATTGATGAAGAAAGCTAATAACAGGTGGAGTTTCAACCAGAATTGAAGTACCAAAGCTTATTACATCAATACAATATACACAGTAGCTTCGCCTTGTGCAAAATTCACATGTGAGTACACCTAATTAAACATGTTAAAATGGAAAATAAATGGTTGGTAAAGGATCTAGGCTATGTGTACGTGTCCAACATAGTGTCTCGTGTCCACCACAACATGACACAGTGTGTCCAGTGTGTGTGTGTGTGTGTCCATCTGTGTGTGTGTCCGTGTGTCCGTGTGTGTGTGTGTGTGTCTCTGTGTGTGTGTGCGTGTGTGTCCGTGTGTGTGTGTGTGTGTGTGTCTCTGTGTGTGTGTGCGTGTGTGTCCGTGTGTGTGTGTGTGTCCGTGGGAGAGGAGGAGGAGGAGGAGGAGGAGGAGGAGGAGTAGGAGGAGGAGGTTAGGGTTTACCTGAGCTCGAGGAGGAGGAGGTCGACGGGGGGGGGTACGGGTCGCCGGAGAGGGAGGGAGTCGCCGGGGGGGGGAGGGAGTCGCCGGGGGGGGGAAGCGGTCGCCGAAGGAATCGCCGGAGGGGGGGAAGGAAAAATTGGAAATTTCGAGTGAGTGGGAAAAACGAAACGCTGTGCCCTAAGTAAAAATATTAGCGACGTCACATGAGGACGTCGCTAAACGTCGTAAACTGGCGACATATTTTAATAATCCAGCGACGTAACGTCGCTCTTCAGCGACGTAACGTCGCTCTTCAGCGACGTAATTTTATATCTGTCGCTGAACGTCGCTGAATAGCGACGTTTTGCGATGTTTATATAAAGGAGTCGCTGAATTCTATATATAGCGACGTAATTTAACGCCGTCGCTAACTTACGTCGCTAATAGATCATATTTTAGTAGTGGCAGACAGTAAGTAAATGTGCATCGAGCTAACAGGTGCTCGTCGGCTAAACGCCTCAAAAGAATAAATTTACATATAAGTGGGTAAAACAAAAAGGAAAACCCACTCTTGGCCCGGGTTCCGTCTAGTTGTCACCATTGGGCTGGAAGCTCGGTAGATCCTCGGGGGCTGCTCCGAAATCTGGCCACACAAAACCAGCTGGGTCAAACCCCAGAAAGAGCAAGTGCCACAAGGAGGCCACAAATAAGAACAAAAGCCAGCATATCAGAACATAAAGAATAAATGAAAGTACAAGTAGGAAGGTACACAGGGCGATAAACGACTAGGGACGTGGAACCATTCCGGGAGCCAGGTTACAATCCTTAAACCAAACAAGGACCGGGATTGTACCCCTTCGCCTGAATAGCTCACTGTCTCTACCCATTTATCGTTAGAGATAAGTAAAACAATCATGATCAAGAGTTCCAGGTGCAGGGGCTAGACAAGACTTAGACAGAGCTGGACACCATTCATTCACAATCGGCCAAGCAATTACTACGGCTTACTACTTTAACTAACTAGGGTTATCACAAGCCTTAATTACTAACAAGATGCAAGTGAGAAACTCCCAGTCCCAAGTCCTGCAGACTATCCAGTTATCCTTCCGCGGGTTGAGAGTTATAGGTGGGTACATTGCCCGGGAGACAAATGTATCCTTAGGTGACATAGAGGGTGCAACACATGACAGTGTGCTGGAAATGTGCTCTACTCGTCGGCAAGCTACAAGTCTATTAAAGCGCCCAGATAACGAGATTGCCTGTGACTGGGAATTCTCCATGTTCTAGTTTGATCTAATCGTTAGCCTAATCCAATTTAGCGCGAGTCCCTGGCCGTGGTACCCAGGAAGTCACGTCCTAGACATGATGCAAGACAAGACAAGTGGATTGTACAAGCAAGCAAGCAGGAACACCCACGGTGTCAAGTTGATTATACGAGTCAAGTTACAAGTTACAAGTCAAGTCAGGAGTGCGCCGCCACGGGCCACTATCAAGTTATCAAGATAAATCATGTCAGGGTACTTGTCAGGAGTGCGCCACGACGGGCCACTATCATGTCAGGTTGGTCATGTCAGGAGTGCACCACTACGGGTCACTGTCATGTTATGCTAGTTCCTTGTCATACCAGGCCATGTACAATAGACATTCCAAACATATTAAGTAAAATCAAGTTCATGACAAAAGGCGTAAGGATATAAAATGGGCGTAAAATATCTAATACAATATCAATATATATAGGACTATAGAAGAGCCAGGCTTAAAGAAAATAAAAACAAATCTCCAAGAGCCAATGGTTTGCGCAAGGGATCAGGGGTTGGATTGTGTAGGGTGTCAGTTGTGCAGGGTGCCGAGTGCGCAGGGGCAGATGGCGCATGGATAGATTGCGCAAAAGGTAGACTGCGCAGGAGTGAACTGCACAGGAGTTGGTTGCGTAGAGATGGATTGCGCATAGGTGGATTGCGCATGGCTGGCTTGCGCAGGGTGGATTGCGCATGAGTCATGTTGCGCAGGGGCCAACTGCGTAGGGGTTGGTGCGCCAAGGGAGATGCGCAGTCCAGCCCAAGAGACCGGGCGCAATCGGTTATGCGCAATGAAGGCGCTGGCCGAGAAGGAAGGTGCGCAGTTCACCAAAGGGTGAGCTGCGCAATCGGCCTTGCGCTAAAGAGCGCAGGCCGACAGGGCTGCTTCTCCAACCCGAGAAGAACTCCAAGAACTTCAAAACTTCAATTCTTCATAACTTGATCAAATCAAAACCAAATCTAGATTTTCAAAGTTCTAACTTGAGTAAAATCGAATTCTCTTCCACATGGAAGCATCAAAATATACAAAAATCAAAGTTAAATAGATGAAAACCATGTAAATCCGAAAATAGTAAAAACCTAGATCTAGAACAAAGGAAACTCCAAATCACAAAATGTCAAGTTCTAAAGTTGTTCTCCATGGCCTAATCTTGCTAATGGACAAATAAAAAGTGGTACTTATTTGATGGCAAGATGCACTTGCCTAATGGGTTGGGGAGTTGTGTGGAAGAAGGAAGAAGAAGAAAATTAATGGAGAGTAAAAAGGAGAGAGAAAGTTTGGTGGAGATATAATGAGGGTGGTTGTGTTGTGTTGAGGGTAGAGTGTAGGTTAAAGTGTTCCACTCATGATGAACCAAACCAAACCAACTTCCACAAAATAAAACCAAGCCATGGTCCAAAACCCATTTACGAGAAACCAAAATCCGCAAGTCGAAAAAATTAAAATACGTGCCAAAATCAAATACGAGCATAAATACGTAATACAGGAAATGGGGGTGACACGTGACTAACGAGCAGTTCTACCACATTAACTATCTATCTCCGAAAAATACGCCAAGTTGGGAGATCAAAAACCCATGGACAACCGAAAATACAAACTTAGATCTGGAAGAAACGAGCCAAAGAAATCAAAAATGCTAAGTAGTAAACTCTCTTAGAATCTCAAGGGGAAGACAAATGAACCATAAAAACATGATTCTCAAGTGGAAGCAAGAATGCACTTGCCTACGGTTGGTAGGTGGTGGTGGTAATGAGGAAGAAGAAGAAGAAGTAATGGAGAAGAAAAAGTAATGGAGAAGGAAAGTTATGAAGAGAGAGAAAGGAGATGGGGGCTTTAATAGGAGGAGTGGTGGTAGGTGGGGGTCCAATGGGTTCATGATGAACCAACTCATCAAACCGAACCAAGCCGAACCTAAAGACTAGCTAAAGCAGAGAATAAAATTACAGAAAATAAAATACAGATAATAAAATTGCAGGAAATTAATTAACATGAAAATTAAAGAGCAGATAATTAATTAACATGAACTTAAAGGAATTTAAATACAGGATAATACATGATAAATATTAAATAAATACATTCAAGCAATATACGTATTAAAATACGCATTCTGGGAACGGAGAGTGACACAGGATCAAGCTAAACAAGACAAGTCTAATGACGGGTTGGGATTCCGTACACGTATATCAAAATACGTAATACGAACCACGGGCGTTACACATAACCCACCCCCCTCTCTCTGCAGCCGCCTCCGAGTAGATCACCGCGCCCCTAACCCCATCTCAAACCCTCTTTCTTCAGGGACTTTCGCTGCCCGACTGTCACCACCCCCGTCGCACCTCCTTGTGACTGCACCGACCCCTACGCTCCCCGTGGCACGGCTGTACCACCACCATCGGACCGCTCTCGCGTCGCACCCCTAATCCCGTCCCCTTCCCTCTCTCTTCGCCCGCCACGGCGGCCCTCACGCGTCAGAGAGAGTGGACAGCACAGTGCTGGGAGGGGACCAGGGGGTGCGGGGGCGGTGCAACCGCAGGTTGGGGTCGACGGGGATGGTGACAACCGGTGGGAGGTGGGGAGAGAAGGGATATTGTTATCATTTTTTAAATTTAGATTGATACCTATCAAAGTTGAGGGTATCAAGTTGAAAAATTCGAATAGTTAAGGGTATCAAGTTGAAAAATTCGAATAGTTTAGAGTATCAAGTTGTAATTTTTTTAATTGGTAAAGGGACATGGTTGTTACTTAAGATTTGGGGAGGGGTAAAGTGCATTTAAATCCTCCTTAGATGTTACAAAAATGCAATTAAACACTCCCTGATTTGAAAAATCCAATCAGTTTTAATTATGCTCAAATGACCCCATTTCTGTTAACCGGTGTTAAGTCGGAACTGTAATAACCATTTTACCCTCCCTCCCCCTCTCTCTGGTGGTGGGGGATGGGGAGGAGACGCGGAGAGGAGGAGGGGGGAGGAGACTCGGGGAGGAGGTGGGCGGGGAGACGCGGAGAGGAGGAGGAGGAGGGTGTTGGCCCATTTGGTCATATGGTCAAACCTGATTTTAATAATTGATTAAACTCTGTCTGGATATACAAAGCTAGTCGGGACATCTCGGACTCTTGAACATGATCAAGAATGGCTATCCACTAAATTCAAGACCGAAGATCTGTTTGCCTACTCGAGTCTGTAATTCCTTATGCAATGTATTTTCATTTTATTTGAGTCTAGGAATATGTTGTACACCGAGTCGTACTGGCAAATAGTCTACCCTTAAATGAGTTCAAAATGTTTTTAAAATGTCCTCTCAAAAAGGTTTACAAAAAGGTTTTCGAAAATTACCAAAAAGCTTTTTAAAACCCTAACTAAACCCTGACATAACTCGGACCGAGTTTGGCCAGAGTTCGGTTGGTGGCCGTTGTGATTTTGAATCCTTGGAACTTGGTCCTCCTGCAGTTGCGGATTTGATCGAGATTTGCTCATAGAGTTCTGCCCGAATTCTGCCCGAATTCTGTCAGAAGTCTGCCTTTGAAATTCCTATAAATAGAGAAAGATTTCGATCATTTCAACTCACTCATTCACTTTCAATCTTCTCTCTATCTAAAGCTTTCAGTCTTTCAAACAGTTTTCTAGAGCTTTCAATTTCAGATCCCAAGCCAATTACAATCCTCTAGTCGATTTGCCAGTGCGGTACGGTCTAGAAGTTTCTGAGAGATTGTAATCAGAAGGCTTGATTGAAGAATACCTCTTCACATTTGAAGTTGGACGAGTTCTTCGTATCAAAGCTCGCGTTGTAGAAGTTGCAAGGACTTCGTAAGAAAACTTGCGATTTTTCCAATAGTGGATTCAACTGGTAGCAAGAGTTCTACCGACTGGATTAGTCCTCAACAGAGGGAAACCAGTATACATCGCTGTCTTTGCGTTTGCTCTCTTAACTCTGTCTTTACTTTATTTCAGTTGTGATTAATATTCTGTGATTGTGCTGCTAACATTGTTTTAATTAGCATTATTCCGCTGCCAACTCTATTCACCCCCCTCTAGAGTATTACGCTTTACTATTTCGTTCCTACAATTGGTATCAGAGCGGGTGTTTACAGGTAAAGAAAAGGTAACAGTACAATTATTTATTCATTTTAATTAACTGTTATATAGATCACGGCACAACACATGGCAACTGTGAAATTCACAAGTGAAGGCCAGGCCACAAACAGACCCCCACTGTTTGATGGTACGAACTATACCTATTGGAAAACACAGATGAGTTTCTTCTTGAAATCACTTGACTTTAATTTATGGTCCATTGTTCTTGATGGCTATCAAAAGCCACCTCGTATAAATGTTGATAGAGTTTTAGTTAAAAAATCCCACAGCAGATATACAGAGGAAGAAAAGAAAAGGGCCAGTCTTAACGCACGTGCCATTAATGCTCTTTTTTGTGCTTTAGACAGAACTAAATTTAACAGGGTGTCTATCTGCACAACGGCTAATAAAGTGTGGAAGCTACTTGAAGTTACACATGAAGGCACGACTCAAGTCAAAGAATCTAAAGTCAGCAGACTTACTCAAGAGTACGAGGCATTCAAGATGAAGCCCAACGAAACAGTTACACAAATGTTCGAGAGATTCTTGGATATTATAAATCCTTTGTCCTCCTTAGGCAAAGATTACAGTAACCATGAAAAGATTCGCAAACTCCTGCGAGCTCTCACCAAGAACTGGATTCCGAAGGCTACTGCAATTATTGAAGGGAACGATCTCACAACTATGTCCCTCGAAGTACTCATGGATAAGCTACTCACTCATAAACTGGAGCTACAGGATTTTGAAGAGCCTGCACCAAAGGAGAAGACGATCGCTCTCAAGGCTCAGCACAGAAAAGCTGCTGAAGGTGACTCAGAAAGCAGTGGATCTGACGCTAAAGATCAAGTACTCCTAGCAAGGAAGTTCAAAAGATTCATGAGACATGAGAAGAGAGTCAAAGAAAACAACAGCAACAACTGGTATCAAGAAGATGCTGTCTGCTATGGTTGCAAGAAGAAGGGACACATGAAGAAGGATTGTCCCACAAACTCATCATCAAGCAAGAAGAGCAACAGGTATGAAAAAGGGAACCTGAAGAAATCAACATCTAGGAGATATGCCAATACCAGCATATGGCATGAAAGTGAAGCCAGTGACTCAGAAGACGAACAATCAGAAGACGCTGCAAACGTATGCTTTATGGCATCCGATCAGGTACCTACTGAACCTGTAGTTGATACTTATGATGACTTCACCTTTGAGCAATTAGGAGATGCCTTCAGTGACCTGATGACTGATTACAGGAAACTGCGTAGCAAGTATCAGACCTCTAAGAAGGTACTCAAAGAGTACAAAGGTGAAATAGGTAGACTTACCGACCTACTAGCTGAGGTTAGAAATAATGTTAGTGAGTCTGGTGAGCTTTCTTCAACAAAGCTCTTATTACACGAGACTACCAAGTCATCTGAAGAGAAAGACAAAATTATTGACCAACTCAAGGAAGAACTTTCTATAGAGAAGAAAAGTCTTCGATGTGCACAAATCAGAATAGAATCACTCACTTCTGATTATACTAAGTTGTATGACACTTCCAAAAGATTGGAAATTAGGTTAGGAAAAAAGCCTGAGCTTGCTGCTTCCTTCCCTAACACGTGTCACTTACCGAAAAATCGGAACATTCTCAAGCCAAACACTGTCAGACCTAACCATATAAAACCTTTACCCCAAAAGGTTAAGCCCAAACAAGATTATAGGTATGCTTTCTTCTATACTAGAAAACCTAAACCTACCAACCATGCACACCACTCAGCTTTCAACACTCGACATGCACAATGTCACTATTGTGGCCTCATTGGTCATATTTCATCTGCATATAGAATGAGAAAGCTTGTTGATTTAAATGTTTATGCTTGGATACCAAAAGCTAACAATTCAGGACCCTACAAGAAATGGGTACCAAAAGTTTCATCTGCAAACTGTTTTGTAGGTGGAACACCCTTCACATGCTAGAAGCAAATGGATCCTCGACAGCGGTTGCGCACGGCATATGACCGGTGACGCTACCCTATTTGCAACACTGTCGAAGAAAAAGAAGAAAGGCTATGTCTCCTTCGGTAATAACTTGAAAGGGTATATTATTGGTATCGGTGATGTTGGTAAGTCTCCTTATCCTGTGATTAAGGATGTCTGTCTGGTTACCGAGTTGAAACATAATCTACTCAGCATAAGTCATCTAGCTGATCATGTTTATGGCATCAACTTTGGCAAAGACAAATGTACTATAGTTGATAGCTCAACTGGTAGTACTATCTTTGAAGGTATCAGGGAAGATAATATATATATTTTCTATTTGTTAGAAGAAACTAACATTTCAGGTAGATGCTTAATGGCCAAGAGTGATGAGAGTCATCTGTGGCATATGAGACTCGGTCACGCTAATATGGATACGATCTCAAGATTATCCACAAAGAAGCTAGTACGCGGTTTACCGGATATTACATTCAAGAAGGACTCGGTATGCAGCCAATGTGAAAAGAACAAAGCTACCAGATCCACATTCAAGTCAGTAAACGCAGTATGTACTACTAGACCTCTACAATTGCTTCATATGGACTTATTTAGTCCTAGCAGAGTTGCTAGCATCGGAGGTAAACTTTATGCTTTCGTAATTATAGATGATTTCTCTAGATACACGTGGGTATATTTCTTGACACGAAAGAATGATGCATTATCCGAATTTGTCGCCTTTTGCAAGAAAGTACAGAATGAAAAAGGTTACATGATCACTCGCATAAGAAGCGATCATGGAGACGAATTCGAGAATGCTGATTTTGAGCAATTTTGTGACACACACGATTTTGTACACGAGTTCTCCTGCCCTAGGACTCCACAACAAAATGGAGTTGTGGAACGTAAGAACAGAACTCTAACCGAAATGGCCAGAGTGATGTTAAACCAGTTTAGTCTACCCAAATATTTCTGGGCTGAAGCTGTCAATACAGCTTGCTTTGTACTCAATAGAGTTCTAATTCGACCCAAATCGAAGAAGACTCCATTTGAGTTATGGTTTGATAGAATTCTATCTGTTTCATACTTTAGAATATTTGGCTGTAAATGTTTTATTCTTAATACAAAAGACAATTTGGGAAAATTTGATGAAAAGGTCGATGAAGGTATATTTTTAGGTTATGCGGCCAAGAGCAAAGGATACAGAGTCTTCAACAAAAGAACCATGATCATCGAAGAGTCAATCAACGTCACCTTTGATGAACTAAATCAGATGACGATCGATGACAATGACGAAGATCCAACTGTACCAAGCTCAACATCAGCTGATCCTCAACCAAGCTCTGCACTAGCTGAACCTCCTAGAGAAGATCCAGGAACCAGCTATCTTCAGAATCTACCGAAAAGGTTGAAATTTACAGCTGATCATCCAAAAGATTTGGTAATTGGTGATATTACCAAAGGAGTAAGTACTCGTACATCCAGTAGAGATATTATTTCTAGTGTTGCATTTATTTCACAGCTAGAACCCAAAACTATTGATGAAGCATGTAGTGATAGTTTTTGGATAGATGCTATGCAAGAGGAATTAAACCAATTTGAACGGAATCAAGTTTGGGAACTTGTTCCCAGGCCTATTGATCATCCGGTCATTGTCACCCGTTGGGTATTCCAAAATAAACTAAATGAGAATGGTTTAGTGACTCGTAATAAGGCTCGACTCGTAGCTCAAGGATACAATCAAGAAGAAGGTATCGACTACGATGAGACTTATGCCCCAGTTGCGAGATTAGAATCCATTCACATGTTATGTGCATTTGCATGTTTTTATGATTTCAAACTATTTCAAATGGATGTCAAGAGTGCTTTTTTAAATGGTTTTATAAAAGAAGAAGTTTTTGTAGCACAACCTCCAGGTTTTACGGATTTCAAAAACCCTGATCATGTTTTCAAGTTGAAGAAAGCCTTATACGGTTTAAAACAAGCCCCTCGTGCTTGGTATGATCGTCTAAGCTCTTTTCTACTTGACAACGGTTTTTCAAAAGGCAAGGTTGACACTACACTGTTTATTAAGTCTTTTAATGGCAAACTTCTTTTAATTCAAATCTATGTTGATGATATTATATTTGGATCTACTGATGAATCTCTGTGTCAAAAATTTTCTAAGTGTATGCAGAATGAGTTTGAGATGAGCTTGATGGGAGAGCTGAAATTCTTTCTCGGATTGCAAATCAAGCAAACTGATAATGGGACATTTATAAATCAAGCCAAGTATATAAAAGACCTGCTAAAGAAGTTTGATCTGGACAATGTCAAACCTATTAGCACTCCAATGGCAACTTCAACAAAGCTTGATTCAGATGAACAAGGCAAGCCAGTCGACACACGTAAGTATCGAGGTATGATTGGTAGTTTACTTTATTTAACTGTTAGTCGTCCAGATATAATGTTTAGTGTTTGCATGTGTGCACGTTTTTAAGCTAACCCAAAGGAATCACATCTGTCCGCAGTTAAGCGTATCTTTCGATACCTTAAGGGCACTTCTTCTGTTGGCTTGTGGTATCCCAAAACTAAGTCCTTTGACCTTATTGGTTATTCGGATGCAGATTTTGCTGGATGCAAAGTCGATAGAAAAGGTACCAGTGGCACATGTTATTTCTTAGGCAAGACTTTAGTCTCATGGTTTAGTAAAAAGCAAAATTCTGTAGCCCTATCAACAACAGAGGCTGAGTACATCGCTGCAGGACGTTGTTGTGCTCAGATTTTATGGATGAAATAAACCCTAGAAGACTATGATTTATTTTACACACATATTCCCATTTTCTGTGATAACACGAGCACTATTAATTTGACTAAGAATCCAGTATGTCACTCTCGTACTAAACATATCGAGATTCGATATCACTTTCTTAGAGATCATCATCAAAATGGAGATATAAACCTTGTGTACATAGATACTGAAAATCAACTAGCTGACATCTTCACTAAACCTCTAGCGGAAGATCGTTTCAATTATTTACGTCGAGAATTAGGAATTTTGGACGTCAATAATATTAATTAATTTTGTTTTATGATTATATATCATTACGCAAAAACTGTGTTAGAGACAAGCCAATAAAGAGTCTGTCTGTCACCACAACTACGGTTGAAGCGAAGCGGTACTTAAGAGTTCTCCGGTGAACCTCCGCCAGCTGGGACAGTACTCCTACAGCTAATCTGAAACAGTCGCTGTGTAACGACATTTAATCTATAAAATAATATTAATTATGTTAATTGAAGGCTAAAATAACTAATCTTTGAATTAAATACTTGAAATGAGCTGTTGGTCATCATACTGATGATGATGAGGAGGAGGAGATGTGACTATATGATTTTGAGTGATATTTTATTGTGCACTTGGAAATGCTCCGACATTCCAAGTTATTATCAGTACTTTTTTATTAGCACTTTTTTGTTTGCTTCAGTACTCTTTTTTTTTCATGGACATGTTTATTATGCCTCAGTTTATGGCATTCAGTTTATTTCAGCACTATGTTTCAGTTTCAGTTTATGATAGCACTATTTCTTATATTGCTTCATTCTTTATAACTGCCTGTGAAATTACATGCCTGTGATGATTTTTTTTTACAAAACATGCCTGTGATACTTCTCTTTTATTTCTGCCTTATTTCTTTTATATATGTTTTCTCACTATTTGTTACTTATGCATTTGATTGCGGGGGAGCTTTATCTTTTGCAATTATTTTGCTAAGTGACAAAGGGGGAGAAAATTTAAGATCTAACATTTTTTTGAGATAATACAGGATATGAACAATTCTATTTTTTTGAACAAGCTTAATGTTATATCATTCATAGTTTGTCAATTATCAAAATGGGGGAGATTGTTGGCCCATTTGGTCATATGGTCAAACCTGATTTTAATAATTGATTAAACTCTGTCTGGATATACAAAGCTAGTCGGGACATCTCGGACTCTTGAACATGATCAAGAATGGCTATCCACTGAATTCAAGACCGAAGATCCGTTTGCCTACTCGAGTCTGTAATTCCTTATGCAATGTATTTTCATTTTATTTGAGTCTAGGAATATGTTGTACACCGAGTCGTACTGGCAAATAGGCTACCCTTAAATGAGTTCAAAATGTTTTTAAAATGTCCTCTCAAAAAGGTTTACAAAAAGGTTTTCAAAAAGGTTTTCAAAAATCACCAAAAAGTTTTTTAAAACCCTAACTAAACCCTGACTAAACCCTGACAGAACTCGGACCGAGTTCGGCCAGAGTTCGGCCAGAGTTCGGTTGGTGGCCGTTGTGATTTTGAATCCTTGGAACTTGGTCCTCCTGCAGTTGCGGATTTGACCGAGATTTGCTCATAGAGTTCTGCCCGAATTCTGTCAGAAGTCTGCCTTTGAAATTCCTATAAATAGAGAAGGATTTCGATCATTTCAACTCACTCATTCACTTTCAATCTTCTCTCTATCTAAAGCTTTCAGTCTTTCAAACAGTTTTCTAGAGCTTTCAATTTCAGATCCCAAGCCAATTACAATCCTCTAGTCGATTTGCCAGTACGGTACGGTCTAGAAGTTTCTGAGAGATTGTAATCAGAAGGCTTGATTGAAGAATACCTCTTCACATTTGAAGTTGGACGAGTTCTTCGTATCAAAGCTCGCGTTGTAGAAGTTGCAAGGACTTCGTAAAAAAACTTGCGGTTTTTCCAATAGTGGATTCAACTGGTAGCAAGAGTTCTACCGACTGGATTAGTCCTCAACAGAGGAAAACCAGTATACATCGCTGTCTTTGCGTTTGCTCTCTTAACTCTGTCTTTACTTTATTTCAGTTGTGATTAATATTCTGTGATTGTGCTGCTAACATTGTTTTAATTAGCATTATTCCGCTGCCAACTCTATTCACCCCCTCTAGAGTATTACGCTTTACTATTTCGTTCCTACAGAGGAGGGCGAGGAGGAGACGCGGGGAGGAGGGGGGCGGGGATGGGGAGGAGACACGCGGGGAGGAGGAGGAGGTGGGGGGGGGGGGGGAGGGGAGACGCGAGGAGGAGGAGGAGGAGGAGGTGGGGGGGGGGGGAGGGGAGACGCGAGGAGGAGGAGGAGGAGGAGGAGGAGGGGGCAGGGAGGAGGAGGAGGAGGAGGGGGCGGGGAGGAGCTGGACGCGGGGAGGAGGGAGGGTCGCGGGGCTGGCCGGCGGAGCGGAGGGAGGTGTGGGGAAGCGGGTCGGGGAGCTGGCCGGCGGAGGGAGGAGGGGGGGACTGGCTGGCGGAGGGAAAATGAGGGGGGCTGGTGGGGAGGGGGGCTGGTAGGGAAGGGGGGAGGGTAGTTTAGGTAGGTTTTTTTTTTTTTCAACGGCCATTTCTAACGGCTAATAGACGTTAGGGATATTTTTGTTCACGCGGACAATCTAATGAGGTACAAACTGCTTAAATTTTCTAAAAGATCTTATTTTGCCAACCAGACAAATCTAAGGAGGGTTTAAATGCACTTTACCCGATTTGGGGACAACATTATCTCACCCCCTCCTCCCTCCTCCCTCTTCCTCCTCCCCCATGATAAATACTCCGGGAGATTGAGATTTACCATCCCATCACCCCCTCTCTCTCTATACTTTCTCTTCGCCAAGAAGAAGGATCCATCAATGGCGGATTCCAATTCCAACGGAACACCAGCAGCTGCTTCGGATCCCAAGTCGAGCTTCCTCTCGGTCTACTCCAGGCTCAAGTCGGACCTCCTCCGGGACCCCGCCTTCGATTTCACCGAGGATTCCCGCCAATGGATCGACCGGGTAAGCGGATCCACGCTCTCCAAACCCAAGATCCGCATTTCCTCGATCCATACTTCTCCGCAATTTTGATTTTGATGCTCTTGACTCTATGTTTGGATTCTTTGGTTCTGTCGAGAATATTCTTTAGTTAGGAAGGATTTTGCAAACAATTCAGTAACAAAAAAAAAAACCAGCCCGGAAGTCTAAAGTCGGTGCGGATTGTGTTTGAGACTTGTCGGATACGACAAGATACATTAGGACACGCTGAAATTGTGTCGTGTCCGATTCGTATCATGTTTGTTGTGTCAATTCAGCCCATGCAACATGGTATAAATAGTCGATTCTACTTTTTAAGTCCATAATCTGAGTGTCTTGGGCAATTTTTCTTTGAGAGAACTTCTTGGCCACTATTTTCTTCCGTTATTTTTTTTGGGATTTTCTAACTTAGCTTTAGTAATTTTAGTCACACATTGGAAAACCATCAAAGTGTATATCCCAATATAAAGCCATGCTTTGTATTGGCATATGCACATGGGGTGTAGAGTCCCACGTGGGGTGATTTTTCTAGAGAGTTCAAGTTTAAACCTCAAAGGAACAATCTTTAGTTTGTCACTCTTTGGGGGAAATTTCCTTAGGAGCTAAGTCCCAAAGGGGCTTACGCGATTCGAGCTCGGGCGAATGACGCAAAGTCGTGCTTTGATGACGCACTTTGCACTTAGCTTGTGCGAATTTGTTGCGCTCGTTGCGCTGCTGCGTGCGATGCACTGCTGCGCGCATGGGCTGCTGCTCTGTTGCGTGCATAGGCTGCTGCGCCGATGTACTGTTGCGCGCATGAAGGTATCCTCGTATGTACAAGCTGTGCAGATTTTGCGCATATTCGCAAATTGTGGGATTTGGATTATTAATTTTGATTTTTTTTGGGAGTTGTTATTTTTAATCCCACATCGGCCAGAACTAGAGATGGAGTTTTCACCTTTCCCTATAAATTGACTCTTCATGCCTCTTTTTTCGACCGGTCGAAAAATAGAAGTTCTGTGAGTCCATTCGAGTCGTGCTCAAAGTGACTACGAGCGTTCCAGAAGTTTCTTGTGAACTTGCTAGTTTCTGAGAGCAGATCGTCGACTAGCCAACAAGAATAATTTTTATTCTATCTTCTTCTCTTTCTTCCTCTATTCTGTAAAACGTTCTATCTCAATTGCAACTGCATTTGTAAGAAAAAACTGGTTTAATTATTGTCAGTTTATAATCAGAATTATAAAAGGGGAATTCGTTGGAGTTGAGTTACTTCAGAGAGCAAACTTAGTTTGTGTGAATCTCTGAATTTCTTCAACAACTTCAGGATCAAACAGAGAGCAGACTGTAAAGTCTTGTGTGAATCTCTATTTATGGCTTTTGCTTCTGAAATCCATCTTTGATCTACCTCGGTACTAACAATTTTATATCCCAACAACACATCATACTTCATCAACACTTAATTGACCTGTTGTACGGAATATGATGATAATCCACAGTAAACATCCTCTAAGGAGAGGAAATTAAGCAACTCTAGGTATATTTTGAATCCTTTAGAAAATGAAAAGTTTAATTTTATTAATGCAAAACTATACATTACCATTGATACAGGACAACTGCACGAACGACTCGATCCTCCAAGATAATCCCAATTGTGGACAAAAGTTAGGATTTTCGTGGTTAGGTGTATGATATGTTGCAATGACACGGATTCGACATGACATACATGGTGACATGGATTCAACACCTGGTTTGGTGGTGTATTTCTAAGTGCCCGTGGCATGTACGATACGTGTGCACAACATAAATTTTGGAGTGTTCGTGCTTCTTAGGGTTTATGAATACGAAAGTGAATTTGTGTCAGGGTTTATATGAATTGAAAAAAGAAAGTCCGGCGGTGGTTTTTAAGGTCTTGGAATGAGGAAACGGAATGGCTACTGCAGTGTACTCGTTGTTACATCTAGGTTTTGAAGACGTTTTTGGCTTGCAAATTGAAGATTTAGGGAGTATGATTTATATTATTGAATAGGATTGGTTTCGACTTTATTAGACTTTGGGGTTGGGATGGCCTGTTAGGGTAAAAGTAGGGTACTTGTAGCTGTTGGCTGCAATTAATATAATTGCTATAGATGATTGTCTCAGGGGAAGGGATTTCTTTATGATAGTTTCTGAGAGGAGGGTACTAGGATTAAAGCTAAGTTGCTAAGGGGGTTTGTAGTAGTATATAGGAAGAGGGAGGGGCTAGGATTATTTGGAGTGCAAGAAGAGAGGTCAGTTTCCAGCAGTAGTGCAGGACAATCGACCAAATTTGTCGATCTAGGGTTTCCTTGGGGAAAGGAAAGGAAATATTCGAAGAAGAAGGGACTCGCACCAAGCAAACTAGCGATTCGCACGGTCACACCCGGATCTTGCACACACAACCAACAACGGAGTCAACTCTCAATCCGTAGGTTGCATATACACGAACATGAATTCGGGATACGGCATTTTTAGATTTTTTTTTTGTGATATGGGTACAACATGGATATTGTTATATATAACACGTGAAAACATAATTTTTTGAATTAACATCTTAGTAATTCTATATTCAAGCATATTTTGGATAGTAACTAGGTTGCAAAAGTTCTGTAAAGGATGTAATGCAAAGAAATACTACTTTCTCATATCTCAATTATGTTTGGCATGATCATTAATATGCCAAACTTAGAGCTATGTTTTGTATCCCTTTTGAACCTAGATATGGGCGAGTTATATCTGAAATGAGCATCAGAGAAGCATCGTGTCCATTATCTGTCGGATACGAATAACTGACATACATACGGCCTTTCCGAGGAGCATCCGAGTGACATAGCTCAATCAAAAGGAGGTACACAATAATAACTTTCATCATCCATACAGTTTACCTCGTCCAATATATAGAGTTGGCCTATGTTAGTGTTTTACAAAATGACCTTTAATACAACTCATAAGAGTTGTGAATCCACGGCTAATAAAACATACCAATAGTAAGATAAACTCAAAGGCCAAAATAAAACTAACTAAAACTATCCAACTTTCCTTGAAATGCTTCAAACCCTAGAAGTATGTTAGATTCGGGTTTTCTTTGAAATACCAATGTGCATTGGAAGCTTTGTTTATTTTTATTTAGTCCACTACCAGATACTTTTGCTTTATATCTCAGTTTTATTTATAACTCTAAATGTTGGGTACGACATTTTCCAATTTTTTTTCATATTACTTAATTAAGGTACTTTTTTTCACAGTTTCAATTTTTTTTTATTTAGACAATGAAAGATGTCATGTTATGCTTGCCATGTGTGGCATTTTTTTTTAATTCGATTTATTTCTTGCCATGTGTGGCATTATTTTTTATTAACCTAGTTTTGCCATGTGTTTTCCTCTGACAGATGCTGGACTATAATGTACCTGGAGGTGAGCAAGTAACTCACTTATGAACTATGACACCCTACCATGTCATGCAATGCATCTGGTCAGAATGACAATATTGAATCGTTGCTGACACTGCTATTTTCCAGGATTCAGGGATTTAATAGTACATTTTGCTGTTCTAGAGAAGAAGTAACTTTTCATGCACATGAGTGCTGAGTCATGTTATTTTTGTTAGGAAAGTTGAATCGTGGAATCTCTGTGGTTGATAGCTACAAGTTATTGAAAGAAGGTAACCAACTCAGTGACGATGAATTCTTTCTTGCATCAGCTCTTGGTTGGTGCATTGAATGGGTAATTTATCTATTTACACTTCCTTAACTAGATAACATTTTATTATTTGAGCTATTTTCTTGTAGATAGATATCTTATAATGTTATGATGGATTACATTGAACCCTTCATATATGCAGCTCCAAGCATATTTTCTTGTACTCGACGATATCATGGATAACTCTTCTACAAGGCGAGGTCAGCCTTGTTGGTACAGGGTACCCAAGGTCAGTCAAAGTTCCTTATATTTTCTCTTTTTCAAAGTATATTTCATAATGAAAGTATTTGTATAAATCTTAATCTTCCTAGTGCTCTTTGATTTCAAGATTTAGTAATATTTCATTTGAACTTATGCTTGTCACTAATGAAAAATACTGTGTGGGTTTCTATTTAAAGTTGGAGCTTACATTTGATTTTCTTGCTTTGGTGTTGTTATATAACAAAATCATACCAGATATTTTCTATTTTATACTCGACTAAATCATTATTTATAGTATAGTGAAAGGCTTCGTATATAAGGTATATGGGAACTGTCACGAAGCGAGCAGTAATATCCAAATTAAGATATCTGCTATAAATAAATAATTATCTTCTTCTGTTTTGAGAGAAATAAATGAATAACTGAAGGAATTGCTAGGACCATCCTCTTCATGAAACCATCTCACTTATTGTTAATTAGTAGTAGATATTAGTTGTCATTATTTGCGGCGCGGTAGCAACATCCTCTTCAAACTGTTATGTTCAAGGAATTACTTGTTCATGAAACCTTAGTATGGTGCCTATTGTACCTTGAGGAGACTCCAATGTAAAAAAACACTTGCTACATTTACTCATGGTCTGACAAGTCCAGATGTTTTGCAATGTAGACCAATAGATGCTGCTCCAGGTATTAGTAGACCATAACTGAAGGAATTGCTAGGACCGGATGTTGAGCAAACCAAATGTGGTTTGCGGCAATAGAATAAACATGTTAGATGCTAATATCACATAGGAGATGTCAAATAAAGCTGAATGGAAGAAAAGGATTCATGTGGCCAACCACAGAAGTAGCTTAAGTCTTTATTATGTTGTTGCTGCAGTTACTCATATCTTGTAGTTGTTTTCTAGATAAGTGCTGCGCTATCAAGTATGGTGACTATGTATGCCATGTCCACTAATTTGTTGCAACACAAGAATTTTCCTTTGAAAGCTGTAGTTTCGGGATCTCATTGATTTCGATCTAATCAGATTCTGAAGGGTAAACTTTGTTACCAGCACACTCATCCTGTAGAGGTTTAAGGCAATATCATATGCTCATTGTGTTAAAGGCTGTGGTGTTAATTCTTTGATGATTGTTAATGTTTTTTTGCTCTTGTGTTGTCGAATATGATTTTATTGGTGCATGTTTGATAAAGAATTGCATTTCCTCGAGGAGATAGTTTACATAGGAAGTAAACCGGATTTTTTTTAAAGTCGTTCTTGATGAATTGTTTGTTCAGTTGCTATAGGAATGTCGACAATTGACTTGGTTCACTGTTTGTGGCTTGTACAATAGTCTATAATAGAACAACAAGATATGCTCTTGTACTCGACTTATCCATCAAAAGTTATAATTAGTTATTATTGTGTAGGTTGGTCTTATTGCTGCAAATGATGGAATTTTACTTCGGAACCACATTCCGCGAATTCTTAAACAACATTTCAGGCAGAAGCCATACTACGTCGATCTTCTGGATTTGTTCAACGAGGTGATTGACTATCTTCAATGTAATTTTCGAGTTTACTTCAGCATTTTGTATATATTCATTGACTAAGTAATATTGTCATGACAGGTTGAATTTCAAACGGCTTCAGGGCAGATGCTGGACTTGATTACTACACACGAAGGAGAAAAAGACCTTTCAAAATATAAGTTGCCTGTGTAAGTGAGGCATTAAAATAACTTGTCATAACCTACCATAGTATTTTGCCATGCTGATCTATTGATGATGGTACCATATAAAATTCAAGAAACTATTAGGCTCGTCAGCAATTGCAACATAGTTGAACCTACACATGTTGTTCCTTGTATTCTTGATAATTACTTATTTGATGCTCATATAGTATATGTTTATACACTTATAATGCAGGTATCGCCGCATCGTTCAATATAAGACAGCATATTATTCATTTTACCTTCCGGTGAGTTAATTTGCATACCATATCAATCTTAATAAAGTTTGGTAGAGTTGACGTTTTCCATTTTGTTCTCCCATCAAACGTATGCTATCTTGATGTTAATCTCATCAAATTCTTGACAATATTTCACTTGTAGTAGTTCTCATACATACTTGAAAGTTCTGTAATGTATCAACATCATTTACATAAATATAGTTTTGTCTTAAAAGCTTTTCTTGTCCCTTAAAAAAATCCAAATAGAAAAGAAAACCAACGGTAAATAAGCGAGAATGATATATCTGCCAATGTATACTTATAGCCACACACAATAAATCATTCTGCTTTATGTATAATCTGGACAAAATTTTAGGGATCAGCAGGGAATTGATAAAGCATAGTATAAAACTCAACGAAAACAAAGAAAAAATAGAACCTAATCCAGTATGCACATAGCCCACTTTTTAACAAGTAACTGGATAAGTCACCACACGGCACACAACAGCTATTTTTTTCCCAAAAGTTCCAATATAGAAGAAAACCATGTAAAAATAAGGGAAAAGGATATATCTATCGATGTATGCTTATAGCATGCACAGTAAATTATTAGCTCTATGATACTCTGGCAAAATTCTAGAAATCAGTATACCATAGCATAGTGTAGAACTCAAAGAAAAGAACAAAAGTTTTCCCAAACCCCCCAATGATGTATACTCAGATAATAAAAGCAGTATGTTTGTCTTCAATTGGGAAAAGAAACAGAAAAAGGCAGCAGAGGAGAAGAAAAGAAAACTGATCATATCATGAGTCAGCATCGTGTAAGCCTTCTCCTTTTAAAATAGGGTCGGTTGGGAGCAGGAGATCTCTTTTGAAGAATTGACAGTTTTTATGGACTGATTGTCAAGGTGACTTCAACTCTCTATGTTGGGACCAAATTCCTAGCCATGATAAGTTTGTACAAGAAGACTAGTTGGCTGGTAGGTAGACGTACCTTCTTGTTTCTGCACATTTCGATCATTTAACCAAGGAACACCCCCAAGTTACCCTAGAACAGAAAAGAGCCTAGACGGGGAGGTAAGATGATACGATTTTCTATAGGGAATTGCATTCATGTGTAGAGCACAAGGTAGAGAGCACAAAAGTATTACTTTCCCACAAAAGAAACTGATAAAATGCTATTTTTTTAAGAAGAAAACAGACTGATTAGAAATCACCAGAAGGTGTTGCCTTGTTTGCTGCCGACTGTGAACAATTTTGCACTTTGTGAACTTTGCTCAATTACCAAGGGGGTGTAATGCAATCCAGTAGAGCAGATGAGAGAGAGAGAGAGAGGGGGGGGGGGGGGGGGGTGTAAATGGTGTTAGGGAATATAGAGTTTACTCGTTCACGTGTTATTACTTATTAGGATTCAGGTAGGCGACGTTCTAAAAGAGTCCACCTAGGCCCCTCCAAACACAAATCCGTCTTGCCTAGGGCATGGCTATCAACCCTATATGGCCTAGCCCGTTTTGGGTACATGGCAGTTGCCTAGGCAGGACATATGCTATATAGGCCCCAATGCTAATGGTAATGGATAATCACTAGGTTCCTTTGTTAACTTGTTGACTCTTTTATTAAGTTAATATAAACTTTTTTTTATTAGGAAGGATTCGATCCGGGCACACCACCCGGGAAAAGGGGAACCCATCTTTCCCAGCTTGTACGTTGTTGGCATTCAGCATCTATCTATGTCATTTTCACTAGCCAAAAGCGGCTTTCAGAGTCGTCTTTTTGGGAATAGTCGGTTTTCTTCCAAAGTAAGGCACGATTGGCTTTCGTTTAGGGGTCAGGACAGAGCGCCATATCCTCCTCCTTCACCACTCTTGATATTCCGCCATAAAAAAAATCCTGCCCAGGCATTATAGTTATTTTTGTCCACCGCCTTCCTTTGCTCTATGAATCTCTGCAAGATCTTGAGTAAATAGTTGGTTTGCTCTGAAGCATGGGTATTCCATTGAGGAAGGCATACCCTTACCGATAAAACCTAGGTATTGGTACTACGTGGATACTCCTGGGTATGCACCACATACATACCAAAGAAATTATTTATTTTCAATTTTAATCTTTGGTATATTATGGGTACTTATTTGATATTTTGTTTGTACTTCTTTACTGATGATCTTGTCTTTAAAAAATACAACTGGGTTACTTTTGTTTCAGAAATGAAACTTTTTTATTTTTAATCTTAAACTACATTATTTTATGACTATGACCCTTTGTTTTCATGAAAGTGTGTTACTTATTAGCATAGTCTAATCAACAATGCTCCGGTATTTTGTCATAAATGTGCAATATATATTTTGAAACTACAACAGAAGACACAAAATCATGCAGCAGAAAATATTAAGCAATTAGTTGAAGTTTAGATGAATGAAGTGTAATAATGGCATGATACATGCTTTCTTCGATTCGTCTCGTGAAATATGACATGATAAATGTAAGTAGCTGTGCAATGATAAAAGAGTACAGGAGGTTGGTTTTGTATTTGTGATTTTGTTCTCGTCCTTTAGAGAGGGAAAGAAATGTTCCCCGTGTATGATCTATACAACTTCTTGAAAGTTTTAGTACCTCTTGTTTCGTGGTAGGATATAAGAATATGCCGAGAGGTTTATTTTATTATAAAGTCTTGTTTAATGGGTAAAGTAGTAGGATGACTTTGACTTCCATTATCTTTCTACCATTATATTATATTTCTTCTTCTGCACAAATTCTCTTCAGTTTTTTATTGTTTCTTGCGTCCTAAGAGTATCCCATCTTTTATCTAGGTTGCATGTGCATTACTGATGAATGGAGAAAAATTGGACAACTTTGTTGATGTAAAAAACATCCTTGTGGAAATGGGAACATACTTTCAAGTACAGGTATCTCGCAGTATACAATAATCTCTCACTTCTACAATAAGTATGCACTATCTTTCTTAAGGAGTTTTCTTTTTCAGCATTATTTCTAAGGTTTTTTTTTTCCCAGGATGATTACCTTGACTGCTTTGGTGATCCTGAAGTGATTGGTAAGGTAGGTGCACTGCAAACAACCTTTATAATTTGTTAACTGTATCTGATGAGATAATTTCATACTTTTCTTTGCTGATGTTGTGAATATCTAATATTGACATGAAACCTCTTGATGATTCCTAAGTTAACATTTCTTTATTTTTTTCCCTTTTGTAGATTGGGACTGATATTGAAGACTTTAAGTGTTCTTGGCTTGTGGTACAAGCCCTAGAACGTGCTAACCAAGACCAAATGAAAACTTTAACGGTAAGAATGTTTTCTTCTCTTCTGTTACTTCTTTGTACGTCCAAAGACTTAATCAGAGCCTCTTACTGCTTTTTCTAGGAGAACTATGGCAAGTCAGATCCAACTTCTGTAACAAAAGTCAAAGTTGTTTATAAAGATCTCAATCTCCAGGTTTGATGGAGTACTTTTGTTTCTATCTATCTTGCTTTGTTAATCATAATCATCTCCTCTTTATTTAGCCTGAAAACACATAAACTTCTAATAGTGTTATCCACCATTCATTAGATATTTTTTATCTTGTAATCTGTAAGAGTCTCTTACATAATCTCTTTTCTTTAGTCTCTTTTTAGTCCCGCAACTAATAATGTTATATGAAGACCACTCTTGTATATGCCATACTATCTCGGTAAAGCATCCCAATTAATTCTCTCAACATGGTATGATCGTAAGTCTCTATCTCTCTGCCAAAATTTTCCCTCACTCCCAAACCCTAAAATCCTTTGCCTTCTCCTTCCCTCCCTCCTTCCTGATCCAGCCCGAACCCCACCTCCCTTCTCTCCTCCCTCCTACTTAGAAGCTTTTCCAAACTGTTTCCTACTTTTCTGGATGGGTAAATTTTCAAACTAATTGTAAGTTTCGTGCAGTATCAGGAACCTTTGTTAAAAAAAAGAAGTACCATCAAACAGCCCATCCACCGAGAGACATAACTGAGATATAATGGTCTTGTTTGTAAAAATCTACATTGACCTTAAATTCTTAGGATGAAAAATACCCCTCTGGTAAAAGTACAATTTCTTTCTTCTCCATTATTCACCTAACCTAACCCTAAGCTCCTAATTCCCCTCCATTTCCTTAATCCATTGTTAGGTTTCTCTTTCTTCTCCCAGTTCATTCTAATTCTTTTTTGTTCTACTCTCTCTCTCTCTCGCCCACTCTCTTCAATTGGGAAGGAAAGCTTTGATTATAGCTGGTTTGTATGGAGAATGGATTTTGTGATTTGGTGCTTTTATCATTTTTTTTGTTTTGGTGAATTTATTATTGCAAGGATTCAAGTTTGGCCCAAATTTTTTACTTTATGGCTTTTTTAGTCCAATTTATCTGTTAGTCACTCATTATATTCTCACAAGATTATCAAGAATTTGAATGTGGATAATATTCTAGTCATGTAATATATTTATGTTAATATCATCTAATATAATTTGATTGCAATATGATGCACTGCCTTGTCCCATTGGATCACTATGTTTGATATGCATAAAAACCACGTCTTGAGAACTTCAGAGCAAGGCTCTCGTGTAATGAAATTTGATAGAATTCTTATTACTAGTTTCGACCAGAACATCATCAAATCCTTCTCAGTGAAACCTTTGTCTGAACATACTTCGTACTCTGGGTCCGATACACCCTTTCCATTTTTCCTCGCTGTGTATCTAAATAATCTCCCAATCTATGCTTGTTTGGCAAGCTTGCTACGCTTGTCTAAGTTGGAAGATTATGGAGCAAAAAGAAAAAAATATTATTCGAGAGTTTTTTAGCAAAAAGAAAATACTATTTATACATATTGTAATTGAATTGTACAGATTTCATAACACATACATACCATATTAGCTTTCACTTTTGAAAATGTAATAAAACTCACTTGAATCTACGTCAGGTACACCTAATCTTAACTCAATCTTAGTCCTAATGTGACCTAAAAGTTAACACAATACTCACACCAATGTGGCCCATCTAGGTTAGCTTATGTTACCTCAATCTTAGTCCTAACTTTTAACCTAACCTACATAGTTGCTGAGTCATGGTTTAGTATGTTCTTCAATGCATTAATCTTCCTTGCTTTTGGATTGAAGTATTTTGGCTTCAAGTTGGACTACTTGAGTGCTTCTAATGTGAAGTTTTATGCTGAAGATTCATGAATAGCTTTGGTATCGAACAATATCTGCATAACACCTTCATCAACCAAGTCATCCATGGCAACCTTGTAAGATTTCTTTAGATCTACCAAATTTGGATTTATTTTCAGTTAAAAGCAAGCTCCTGTAGGTACAATTTCTGTTTGGAAAAAGAATTAGGATTCCGCACTCGGATATTTATGCCAACAAACTACTTCATTAGCAATCTATCTTCTTGTATCCTTCCTCCATACTATTTGAACTTATCTTAATTGGCATACAAAAGTTGTGCAACCCTTTCCGTTAGCAGGGTTGTTGGCTACAAAGTTTTCATGCTTTTCAAATATGAGTATAAAAAAGCTACAATCTGCAAAGTTCTGCTAGATAAAGGTGACCCGTAGTGCAATTGTAACTTGAAAATTACAGGATTTTGTTTTCACTAAGGCTGTTTTTGATTGGGTTTTTTTCCATGGAAAATATTTATATCGCAATTTTTTTACCAATTGTAGTGTTTGATAGCTTATATTTTCCACGTAATTATTTCCCAAAAAACTACCATTTTCCATATTTTCTTCTAAAATGGTGGAAAATGAAACTTACCCAACCCATACGAAAATATCATTTTCCATGGAAAATAACTATTTCCGTGGAAAATAATGACAATCAAACACCAAATTAAATTTTTCATGGAAATTTTTTAAAATTCTATGGAATTTTTTTCCTAGGAAAATAATTTTATGGAATTAATTTCTTTTTCACACTTCTTCCACCTTGCAATCAAACACACTCTAAGATTCCTTGCAGAAAGCGAAAGAAAAGTCCTAATTGTCTTCCTTGTATGCTCAGGCCGTGTTTGCAGAGTACGAGAGGACAAGTTACTCGCAGTTGATCTCCTCCATTGAAGCCCAGCCAAGCAAAGCCGTGCAGGAGGTGTTGAAGTCTTTCTTGCACAAAATTTACAAGAGGCAGAAGTGAAACAACCCACGAAAATCTGTGGCAGCATGCATGTAAGTGGGGGATCGCATTCCTGTTCTTGAGGCAAAACGGAAGGCGGCTGTTTAGCTTGTGCCTTGCATTGTTGTTGTCTGTCCTTTTTATTAATGTAGCAGCAAGTGAGACTCCTATGCCAGTGGCAGTATGGTACGTTGGTTTTTGAATGATCAACAGCGTCTCTTAATTGCGTGATATTGCCTTCTTATTCTTAGTAACCCATATGTCGATGTTGCAGTGAGGCCTAATTTTTTTCTTGTAACTTTTTACTTTCCAATGTTATATATACTTAGGCCTCGTTTGGTTCGCAGAATCATCGGGTTGGAAAAGAAAAGTGATTGATTTTCTATGTTTGGATGCCAAAAAAATTGAGGAGAAAAGGAAAGTGATTCCCAATGGAAAGTAAAATTATAGGGGAAAGTGATTCCATCCATCTAACCTAGAAATTATTTTTCCACATTGAAGAATTCACTTTCCTTTCCAAATTCTTTGGCATTTCCAAACATCGGAAAGGAAAATCAATCGAAATTGTAATTTTCCAAAACAAAGGAAATGCCAAGAAATTGATTTCCTTTCCCTTCCATTCCGCGAACAAAAAAAAAAATTCATACACATGTTTGGGATAGAAGTTATAGTTTTGAAAGTAAATGGAGGGTATTAGCGTCCAAACAAAATTGTCAAACAATATCCCTAGGAATGCAAAACTATTCAAGGGGGCTTCGAAATAATTTTTCCACATCAATAAAAATATGAAGTCTTTCGTATTCCTTCCTAATTTTCAATCCTAGACATAAGGAATTCGAAATCTATTCCCAAGTCTCCAAGAACCAAATGCTCCCTTGTTCACAAAAGAGGTAGACGATACTACTACTAATAATAATAATAATAATAATAATAATAATATGATCTAAAAAGAAATTATATATTAGCTTAAATAATTATTAAACGGTTATCTCAGTAAAATTATCCGAGTGAGAATTTTGGCCTGCAACTCGGAGATCTTCATCTCGCTGACCCATTTCAAAAGCCAACTTTATATCCGTTCACAACTCATCTATTTGAAGGTGACTGGCATTCTGTTGAATACCTGCATGGTACAATCTCTAGCTAGGGCCTGGGGGTTTAGGCTTTAGCCGTTTAGGAATATCATGCTTTGTTAAACGTGCTTTACATGATTTGGAAAGTAAAAAAATTCTAATACATGCATGATGCATGGCTTTGTTACTTTAAACTATTCTGTGGCTTTTGGCTTTATGAAATTCCCTTGCCATGGCTTGTACTACAAAAATTTTGAAATTCAAAGCAAATAAGCATCCATCGTGATCTTCGAGGTCGTAGAAACTCTTTCAATTTATCGTGAATTAAAATTATTGTGTGGTTCGGACTCACCACGTGGAGATGATGAATGGTGAGCCCAACCACTAATTGCTTGACACTTGACATAATATTTGGCATAAACTTTTTAAAATATTGTAAAAAATATATTTAATATATAAAAACTCACTTGGCATATAATTAGAAAAAAGATAAACAAATTTTTTTCAAAACACATGAAAAAAAATTTGACCTATAAAATAAAAGAAATGTAGTGATATAATGGATTATGCCAAGTGTCAAGAAATTAATGGCCGGACTCACCATTCACCATATCCACGTGGTGGGTCCAGACTATCCAATAATTTCTCCTGACCACCGTCACCGATCATTTTTAAGGGGAATTACTGCCAAATACTACGTTTTGTAAAAATTGATTCGAAATGTTTATATATTTGAAAGACTAAACAATGATAACCGTTTGTGTTTTCATATTTTTATCACGTCCACGTCGTCCATATTGAGACTTAAGACTGTGAGAAGGTTCATTTTCCTTAGAATTTTTTTTCCTGTTATGTTAATGCCAGACTCGTATTAGAAGTAGATATGGATTGTGAACTAGTTTATTTGTTTTCGCGTTTTAAATTGTGAAATTTTGATTATGTGATAGAATTTGAAAATTACAATTGTTAATAGGTTCGATCCTAGATCCTATAGCCTAAAAAAAAATTCCAGCCCAATCACAATCTATCGCAGACACTGTTTTCAATTTTCTTTATGGCCACACATGTTAATCTAGGCTAATTCTAAGGATACACCACATTTTACTGAGGGCTAGTCCAAATTTTTTTTAAAAAATATTACAAGTTTGTCATCCTCATTCCTTACTTGGGGCTAGCCCAAATTTTTTTTCAGCAAGTAGGACTGCAAGTTGGCAGTCTTAACATAAAGTAGGACTGCCAAATTAGTTGCAGTCCTATGACCGCCAACAAATTCGCAGTTCTAACATAAAATATGACTGCCAACTTAGTTACAGTTCTATTTTTAAAGATGGCGTCTTCTTCTTCGAACCCGGCAATGTCTCGGCTACGGTCGCGCCGTCCGCGTCGACGAAGACGCAGCGGAGCTCGACGGCGGAGCGGCTGACGGAGGACCACATGTCCACCGAAAAGGAGTACCCGGCGTCGAGAATAACCTCCGAGCCTTGTACTGCCTCGTATGGATGTCGTTCACGAACTGCTTGTCCGCCCAGCACGCGTTCCCGAAGTCGACAATCTTGCATCCGAGGTCGATCCCCTCCAGGCTCCTCTCCTCGCGCTCGACGGCCCCTTCCATGGACACCCTCCTCCGGAAGGTTCGCGACGGCCCCCTTGGTCCGCATTTTCAGCTTCCTCTCGATGGAGCTGGTGGCGGAGAGCGTCGCGCCGCCGACGGGGATCCCCTCGGGCCTGTCGAGGATCGGGGCGAGGCCGAAGCGCACGGGATCCTTGGCGGGGTCGATGGGGGAGACGAGGAGGACGTTCTCAGGCTTGAGGCCGGCGAGCCTCGCGGCGGATGCGACGCCGTTGTGGAACATGCACAAGAACGCGCTCCGCCTCCTCCTAGCCACCGCGCCGGCAACACCTCTCCCGCACATGTCCGCCTCCAGAGAAACCCTAATTTTTGGAAGTGGGCTAGCCCCAAGTAAAATTTGGATTGTCCCTGATAAAAATTCTACTTTCATGGACTGTCCCCTAGTAAGGGCTAGCCCTAGCAAAATGTGATGTACCCTTGGAATTAGCCTTAATCTATCGCAAGATATTCATTGCAGACAGTTCTGTTTTCAATTTCCTGTACGGTTACACGTATTGTATCAAATATCAATGCCAAAGATAAACAAAAAGAAAGGTAATATTTCCATCCGAAAATACCAGATCAGATTGAGTTAGCTCTTCTCAAAATACAGACTTTGGAATTGGCTTGAAGCTCATAATGGAGTGTCAAGTTCAGTTACTAATTGAAACGTCTCCTACTTCATGAAATATTATAAAACAAAGAAAGAAAGAAAAAAAACTTTTTATCATAGCAACAGCACAATTGAAATATGAGTTGTACAAGCAGAAAACAATAAAGACACAAAGCACAGACAACCAAATATGTATGCCAAATTAAAGGTAACACGCTTAAGCATCCTTCTACAAGTTTATAACAAAGAGAGATGTGCCCACCCTGCTATTCAAGTAGACTGTTGCACAACACTAGCTACAAGAGACATTCATGACTCATCCCACAGCTCACCCAAAATAACAGATGATACGATAGACCAATCCCAAACATGTCAAGCACATACTATATATAGTTGAGTCGCCATCTCATAGAACTATAAACAATGTGCTAAAGCAAGAACACGGCAGTGAGAAATCCTCGGCTGCAAAATGAGCAGCAGCACATACTCAATTGGCACGCCCTCGAATGACATCCATGTCCATCTCGGTAGGATCTGTTGCTTGCAGCTCCACTTGAATCCCATCCAACTCCCTCTTGAACCTTTCTTTTGAGCTTGCATAGAGCATCTTGCTTCTCACTCTGGCAATGTCAGGAGACCTATACATAGGTCCAAACATTAATACATCATCACCGTCATCATCCCTAAGGATGGGTTTCTCAGGACTACTTGGCTGATTCTGCTTATATATTTTAGAAGTAACAGCAAAAGTTGTTCGGTAACACCAGCTTCTAATAGTTCCTATTTTTATTTAGGCTTCATTACAACTTGATGCCCTCAACTATTTCAGTTTTTCAACTTAATACCCTAAATTTTGACATGTATCAACTTGATACCGTAAAATAAAAAAGGACAATTATCCTTGCCCATCAACCCCCCCCCCCCCCCTGCGCCGCCACTACTACGCATGGAGAGGGAGGGGGGCGCTGATGGTGCAGCCGAGGGGGGGTGGGGGGCTGCCTGCGGGTAGTTTCATCTTTTTCTTAATTTTGGGTATCAAGTTGAAAATATTCAATAGTTGATGGTATCAAGTTGTCGAGTAAAATAGTTTAGGGTATCAAGTTGAAAAACTGGAATAGTTGAGGATATCAAGTTGAAATTAAGCTTTTTATTTATTTATTTACTTTCTTCATTCTTTGTGCTGCTATTGGGAAGTGTGAGGGAGGCTGCTCCCAACAGTTGGTTCTGTTTTTTTTAACAGCAGCAGCCAAACTAAACCCAGCCCGGGTCAAAAGAAGGCCAGCCATGAAACAAAAATGTGAATTGCAAGATACGCATAAAACATAGAATTCTATCAACATCTACAATTGCCAATTGGTGTCAAACTAGGAAGAATACTATCAACATCTACAATTGCCATTGGTGTCAAACTAGGAAACAGAATCAAACATCGATGTTGTTTTGTATTGTGTCATGTCGAACACAATACAAACACTCGGAAAGACACCAATACTAGCCAAAATCAGTGCCATGGTCGTGGCCCCATTCCCGTCTCATTCATATCTGTAAAACAAGGTTGATACATTTCTGGCCGAGGAACTATGAACTCATGTAACCAAGGGAAGATTCTAAGATTTTTCATAGAGATTGTAATTGTTTACCATGATTTTCATAGAGATTGTAATTGTTTACCATGATTTTCATAGAGATTGTAATTGTTTACCATGCGATGAAGAAGATCTTGCTTTTCTGGCAGTTCTCCTCGGTCACGAAATCGAAATCGTAAATGGCGTATCGGCATTCGTTCTCGGGAAGGCTGGCAGTAAAATCACTGTAGTCCAAGGTGGGCTCACCGACCTTCTCTACGATGACCTGCTTGAGCTTCTCATCGATCTTGTAGACTATGAACCGATGAGTCCTCTTAGCCTTTAGCTCCAAGAATTTCAGCTTGCACTCGTCGTTCACAGCCATTCCAGACGCTGCATTGGCCTGTTTAATTCCCAAATTAAACAACAATCACATAATTCTACCAATTCAAAATTATAAGATCAAAAATTAAAGATACAAAAAAGAAAATATTCCAAGTGGTTAAAGGCTTAAAGCAACCCCTTACATACTTCATTCCGGATCTTTAACAACTGATGAATTGGTAACCACCAAAATTTCACATATTTGAGCAACAAGTGACTACTCTACTGTGATCGATCATCATCGGATCACAAAATTACTTAACTCGCTGCAAATGACTGGGATCTTCCAGACTTAAAGAATCGCTCACCAAACCAAAGTCAAAAATTTATCTATTCTATTATATAATGCCAAAAGTTAAGCTTCACCGTGGAATTATTTTCCCAAAAATACCCTTGCATATCTACTCCAACACAAAAAAACTAATCTACTAGAGGTAGTTAGGTACTTCAAAATATATTTTTTGGTATTCCAATGCATTAGTTTATATTTTTACTGTATTTTGCTCTTTCATAGTACATACTACGTGCAACGCACATGCATATATACTAGTACATATAGAGAGAAATTCGCAGATCAGAAACCCTAGAAAATAGGACAACAAAAAACCATTCAGATGTTCACTAAATCCATCCGCTATAACATTTACACATCTCCACCAAAAAAATTACGGATTCTAGTAATAATTGACTCTGATCGACTGCAATTTAGATCGAAAAATTACTTTAAAATATGCTGCTAATGAAATGAAAATTTAATCAAAAAAATCATCTACAAAGATATCATAAGCCCTAGAATTAGAAAAAATAAACATATGCTCAGTAAACATTACAATAAACCTAACACTTCTACCGATTCAGTGTATCTACTGTGATCTATCGCAATTTATATCACAAAATTACTCAAAAAAAATTTGCTGCTAATGAAACGAAAATCTAATCAAAACTCGTCTATAAAGAGATCATAAAACCTAGAGTGAGAAAATTCATCAAAAGTTTGGGTCACAGAGAACTCGTGCACAGCAGATCATCCACTAAACCTAACATTTCCACAATTCCTCCCCACCGAAAATCCACGGGGATTCGAGCAGGAAGCTGCTCCTTCTACTGCAACCGAAGCCACAAAATCACTCGAAAGAAAGAAAAATTCACCGGAACCTTGAGGATTCCGATCGATTTCGAAGTCTAGAGAGAAAAAATCATACCATTTTTAGAAAGGGAGAGCGATCGGAGAGCGAGGGGGGAAGCGATTGATGTTTGTTGGGAAAAAATTTAGGGCTCCGATATAGAAATAGGAGAGAGAGAGAGGAGGTGGATGGGAAGTGGGAAAAAGTAAAAGCGAGGGGGGCCGCTGTGCTGTGTCGAAGGAGTGATGATTCTATAGAGACCTGCTAAAAATGTACCCGGTTCGTGACCATCAGCAGTGGGTGGGACCCACAGTGGTTGGGTTTCGGTTGGTGTGAGATTTTGGAAGAGTTGGTGACATTGCTTTGAAACACGTTCCAGGCTGCTGCAAATTGAAGCAACAACGTCTGACCGACGTGAGAACACGTCTCGAACGCAGCAGCTGCGGTCCATCGCGTAAACTGACCGAACTCTATGAGGGCGTGCCACCACATCAGTCCGCAGTATATTTTCTTGAGTTGATTATCCAATTGGTGGCTTATGAATATGGCGGTCTTCATTTTTTGGGATAGCATTTTAGGTCTCGTTGTTGTCTAAGAGCATCTCCAACCCTATTGTCTTGTTTTGTATTGTGAATCCTATGTGGTATGAGGCACAAGACAATGTCTTGTATAGGTGGCAAAATTATATTCACAAATGATAATGAGTTTAAAAAGTCATCTCCAATGCAAAAGGATTGAGAAAACAATACAAAGTAATTTTTTACAACTTCCAAGACAACTTTTACTCTTCTACTTCTTTTTATAAATATTTTTATTCACAAATGATGATGTGGACATAAAGACATTGTGAAGTGCATTGTCTAGATCTAGACAACCAACTTCACATTGTCTTTGCCATGTCATTGCCATGTCAACTCCACACTTTATTTCACATTTGCATTGGAGAAGTACTTTTGGAAAAAATGGTTGTCATTCCTATGTGGCAACCATTTTTTTCAAACTCACAATAGGGTTGGAGATGCTCTAATTTTAGGTCTCGTTTGGTTCGTAGAAAGGATTTTTTTTTTTTTTTTTTTTTTTTAAATTGGTCCTGTTTGGATGTCACTTTAAAATCAGTTTTTTGCATTTAAAAGCAAAAAAATGACAAAAGTGTGTTTGGATAACTAAATTGAGAAAAAAAATTTGGAAAATTTTTCCGGAAGGGAGCTGTTATAACTCAGCTTTCAAAACGTAGCTAAAAGCTACTTTCTGAGTGTTCCTTCCAAAGCATTGCGGCCCCCACCCCCACCCCCTCACAAATCCCCAACTCTCTCTCTCTCTCCTCATTCCCTCTGCTGAAACCTCCTCGTTCCCTCAGCTCAAACCTCCTCGGTTCCTCCCAACTTCTTTTAATCCCTCCTTTCCGTCGCCACCTGCTGTTGGCGATCTCGGCGTCGAACTGGCAAGGGAGGAGGAGGAGGAGGCCGAGAGGGAGCGGAGGTGACGACCCCCTTCCCGTCGCCACCCACCGTTGGGGATCTCGACGCTCCCTTCGGCTACGAATGGCGGTGACGGCCCCGCTCGAGCTCCCCCTCCTCCTCGCCTCCCCAGACGACTCGAGCTCTCCCTCATCGCCTCCCCGAACGACCCCACTCTCCCTCCTCCCTCCTCGAGCTCCCCCGGCTCCTCCCTCCTCGAGTTCGGCTGCCTCCTCCCGCCTCGAGCTCGGGCTCTTCCCTCTCCCAGCAACTTGAGGATGAGCAACTTAGGGTTAGCGTTTTGGGAATCCTCCTCCGCTCAACTGCGATCCGACGGCGGTGTCAAGTCCTCCTCGTCGAACCCTAACCCTAAATGTTTCCATAATAGTTTGGACACGTGTGTCAGATACAACAAATTGTTTCTTGGACATAGTTGGACACAAAATAGTATGGATACAGTTAAGAAAATCACTTTGTAAAAATATTTTACCAAACAAAATATTCAAAAAATATATATATTAAATCACTTTCCAGATAAAAATAACCAAACACAAAACCAAAATTTTTACACTCAGAAAATAACTTTATAACTTACTTTTAGAAAACTATTTTCATAACAAAATTTCAGAAAGTCTATCCAAACGGACCCATTTCAAAGTGGACAAATAATTTCTTACTTAGATGGATTGAATCATTTTTTTCCATAATTTTTTTTCCTTCGAAAAATATTTTCTTTTCCTCCTCAATTCCTTTAGCGTCCAAACATAGAAAAGTAATCAATTTTCTTTTCCAACCTCATGATTCCGTGAACCAAACGAGGTCTTAGAGTTTGAACTTTCATTTAGGCTAGTTTTGAACGGTGTAAATAGAGATCTAAATTCTAACATTGAACAATGGAAACCTAAACTATAATATTAAATATTACAGGAGACCTACAACGTAATAAACATTTTTTTAATTTGGTATATAAGTTATGTATTTTTGTTTAAAAACTCCTCAACTAGGTTATGTCGGTACTTTTGAATAAAAAATATTAAAAATATATGTGTGATAGTCACGTGTCTTATTTTTTAGGCATCATTTAGACAATTAACTATTCTTTTATTGTAGAGAGCCATTTTTTACTAGAGAAAAACTATTTGTTTATGTAGAATTTCTTCTCTTCTGAAAATGATAGTACAACAATAAAAACTTAACAAAAATAAAATAAAAAAATAAGACATAACCATTACATGTCCATTTTAACAATTTTCGTAAGAAAATACCAACGAAATCTAGTTTATGCACTCTTTAAAAAAACTTAGGTCAGACCGGGCATACAGACCTGAAATCTAAATCTAGTTCGTAAACGCTACAGTAGTGGCCGGGTCAGGTCAACTCGTTGACCGGGCCCAGGCCGACCCAGCATGGGGTTGACCGTGCCAAGTCCGGGATAAATTACGGCCACCGGGCCCATTACACATCTTAAACTTGCACTTGCACTTCATCATCTACAAATGATGCCATCACTTCCACCGGAACTAGCCTACGATGTTTGATCTGGAGTGGATGTCTGATGATCATTTTTTATCAGTTGAAGAGAGTACCGTCGGTTGTCGAGAATTGAGTAATAGATGCTTAGAGTGCGTTTGATTTGTCGGGTTGACAAAATAATTTAATTGACATTATGTTGTATGTATAATTAGTGTGTTCAATTGGAATTTTTTTTGAATATAATATAATAAGTTAATAACTATTATACTTTAGAGGAGAACAAGATAAAAAATTGTAAAAAAATAGTCTTTCTTCGTGTCCATAACACTCAACTAGAATGATCTTTTATAGACCTACAATGGAATGTCAAATGACATAAGTTACATAAGTTATGAAACCAAGGACCATAAGTTATGGAAGACAAAAGACCAAGAGCCATGAGTTACATAAGTTATGGACATCCATATTTATAACACTCCCCCTTGGATGTCCAATGGAATATGCCTCATTAAAACCTTGCCAAGAAAAACCCAATAGGATAAAAACTTGGACGAAGGAAAAAAAAAAGTACATATTCACGAGTAAGCGTTATAAACTGCCTCGTTAAAACCTTGCCAAGAAAACTCAATGGGATAAAAACTTGGTCGAAGAAAAAAAGTACAGTGTGAGGATTATTGATCATGCTTCCCCTGATACTGGCAAGAGATCTTTCAATTGACGCATCCCAATATTATGAATCATCTTTCTGAATATTGTGGTTGGCAATGCTTTAGTGAATAAATCAGCAAAATTATTACTCGATTGTATCTGCCGAACATCAATGTCACCATTCTTCTGTAGCTCGTGAGTGTAGAATTTTTTTGGTGATATATGCTTCCTTCTGTCACCTTTGATGTAGCCATTTCTGATTTGTGTAATATAAGCAGCATTATCTTCATACAATATCGTCGGAGTATTTTTGGTTGAAGGTAACCCATATGATTCTCGGATATGATGAACCATTGTTCTCAACCATATGCACTCTCGACTTGCTTCATACAATGCCAGAATTTTTGAGTGATTAGAAGTAGCTACTAATGTTTGCTTCACCGAGCGCCATGATATTGCAGCACCGCCACAAGTAAATACATATCCACTATGAGATCTTTCTTTCTGTGGGTCAAATAGATAACCGTGTCACCCCCAGTTTTCAAGAACAGGAGTATTTTTGTCATTTTTTATTTTTGAATATTTTTGAATTTTATATTATTATTTATGATATTGTTTTGGGGTTATTTGAGTCGGGTTCGAATTTTAACTCAATCCGACTTGTATCGGGGATCCGGGTTAGCTTTAACTCTAGTGGGACCCACTCATTAGTTAGGCATGGCCCACATGATATTATATTTAGTTAGTGGGTTAGACTAATTATTCATGGGTAGGTTTAGTTTGATTAGAGACTTAAACATGACTAATTTGGCCTCAATCTTAAACCATTTTTCTAATATTAATTAAATAGGCTAGTGGGGGCTTTTTAGACTTTTAATAGGGGGACACCTAAGCCTAATGTGGTCGGCCACTCTAAGGGGGGATAGGGATGAGCCATTTGATATTATCCACTCCATTTTCTCTCTCCTGTTCTTTCCCAAAATTTGAGAAGAGTTTCCCATTGATTTCACCATCAAATCAATCCATTTTTTTACCCAATCTTCTTCATTTCTTCTCTACTCAAGCAAGGGAAGGAGCTAGCCAAGTTTGGGAGGTTTCGGAACTCGTTTGTGTCCATTTGGAGATCTCTACGTGTCGGTTTGTCGTATCGGAAGGAGTTTTCCTAGATTCGATCTACCGGGAGGTATAATCTCTTCTCTACTTCATTCCTACATGCATATAGGATTATTTTGAGCCCATAGGAATGACCTCCATGGTTGTATCTCCATTTGTGTCCATTTCGTGTTCATTTGGAGACTTCTAGGAGTGTCCTTTGTGTTGTATTGTGTCCTAGTGGGAAATCTCCAATTTTGGACACAATTGTATTTTGATATGTTGTAGGAATGATTTATTTATATTTTAATCTCAGATTTTATATTGTTAGAGAGTTGTTCTTAATGTATTATATGGTATCATATTGTATCATAATCTATTTATGTATATATGTATATATCATTGTTATATATATATATGTCTCTCTCTCTCTCTCTCTCTCTCTCTCTCTCTCTCTCTCTCTCTCTCTCTCTCTCTCTCTATATATATATATATATATATATATATATATATATATCATTGTTATATATATATATATATATATATATATATATATATATATATATATATATATTTTTAAAAGTGGTTTTATTGAATGGAAACTAAACCTACAACACAGCAACAAACAACCCGCCCACGCGGGAACCAAAACACGAAACCCCACAGACCCAGGCCCGCGTGGGGGGCCAACACAAAACACGAAGCCACACAGGAAACAAAACCAAACAAGAAATTTGAAAACGCCAGCTGGGGGGGGCACGTGGCAGCCTACGCAGGGCCCGTGGCCTGCTCCCGCGCGTGGGAGAGCGCGGAACCCGAAGGGGGTAGGCGGGGCCCGAGGTGGCGCGGACCCCGTAGGGGCGCCTCGGAGCTCTCGCGCGCTGGACCGGAGCGCGGCGTCGAGACGAGACGGCCGCCGAGGAGGGGGCCACGGGGCCTGACCAGGGGACCACTTCGCCGAGAGGGGGAGGGAGACGCCGGGTCAAGGCCGCGACACGGCGGAGGGGGGGTGGGGCGACGCCGGGAGAAGGGGCTGAGGCGGAGGAGCTTCGGGTCGCCAAGGGGGGGATGAGGGGGGGGATAAGGGAGGTGGCCGGCGCCCGGGGTGCGCAATCGACGGCGCTAGGGGGGAGCAGCTCCTGGGGTGGTCAAGAGACCAGGCGGGGAGGGGGAGCGAGAGCCCAGACGGAAGAGGGAGCCGCACGTCCAGGCGAAGGGAGGGAGAACGACCCGGCGGCGGGAACCGCAGCGGGAGGGGGACCCCGCCGGAGAAGCCGGGGAGGGGGAAGATCCCTAGCGCTAGGGGTGGCGCCTCAGGCCCAGGGCGAGGAAGATCGCATCCGCCTGAGGGTGGGAGGGGAGCCAGTACCACTGGTCGGAGCCAGGAACTAGCCAGTAAGCGTCGTGCGAGGCGGAGGGCTCAGCAACGACGGAGGGAGGGGAGGCGGAGAGGGGGAGCCCGCGGCCGAATCGGGAGGGGGCGCGGCGGGAGGGAGAGTGGCCGCTGCCGGGGAGGCGGGCACCTGGGAAGGGGGATTCGAAGAGGGAGGACCTGACGGGGCGGGAGCCGGAGGAACCGAGGGAGGCCTCGCCGGGAGGGGGGCGGGGGGGGGGGGGGTCGCGAGCTGGAGTGGGGGCGGCGCGCCGGCTGGATCGGCGTCCGGAAGCGACGCGACGCCGAAGACGACGGGCGGCGGTCCGAGGAGAGACGGGGCCTGAGACGGCTGAGGGCGCCTGGAGCGACGATTCCGACGCCTCCGATGACGGCGGCGGCTGCGAGGAGGAGAGGGGAAGAGGGGGGCGGTGCCGCCGCACGCCACGCAGGCGCCGATCAGGGGGCTGATGGAGCCAGGCCGACCGAAGAAGCCGGGATGGCTGGGGGTGGCGGGAGCAGCCCGGCGAAGGCGGAGGTGCCCGGGGCCGGCCGGCCACTGGCCGTGACCGGGGGGAACCCCAAGGAGCGGGGGGGCTCCTTCCATTGCAAGCCAAACTCACATCCCAACTATATATCTATAACAATGATATATATATATATATATATATATATATATATATATATATATATATATATATATATATATACACACACACACACACACACACACACACACACACATATATATATATATGTGTGTGTGTGTGTGTCAATATATAAATATATTGGTTTGTGTGTTAATATTCATATGGGTGTCTTTATATATATTCCTATTGGTGTGTGGGATTAGAGAATAGAGAGAGAGAGTGAGAGAGTAGAGTTGTAGAGAATGGGATGAGAGAGTATGAGAGTGGAGGATTAGAGTTTGAGTGAGATTGAGAGGGTGATGAAGGGAGTATAGAGAATGGGATTGAGGGAGAGATAGAGGATTAGAATGAGGATGCAAGAGGGGGGGACTGCTGGCTGATTTCAGCAGCAGCAGCATGTATCAGTCCCCACAGGAGGACTGATTTTGAGTGACAGCAGCAGCAGTATTTAACACTGCTGTGCAGTGTGTAGGAGGGGGGAACAGCCCCATGGGCTGCTGATTTTTAGCAGTACAGTAGCACCTATTTGGCTGCTACTTACAGTGAGAGGGAAGGGGGCAGGCCCTTGTCAGCCCCAAATCAGCCCCTTGGTATACTCATTCATTCACTCAAAAATCATCTATTCATTCACCCTTCCAAACATTCATTCATTCACTCCAAATCACTCATCTATTCATTCTTTCATTCATTCCATCAATTCATCCATCCACATACATTCATCTACCCATCCATTCAAACCAAATTCACATATCCATTCATTCATTCAATTACCCTTTCATTCCATCCTTCCATACACATCCATACACATCCATATCACCATTCATTCATCCACTTATCCTTTCCAACTTAAAACAGTCCCAAAAACCCTTAGGTGGTTGTGTGGGTGTGATGTGGTTAGCTAGTATTTTAGAAGATAAGGTAGTGTTGGGCTATGCTAGTAAGATATGTGAGGATAACCAACATATGTCAATAAGATGGGTTAGATGAGCTAGGTACTAGGATTTTATGGTTGGTAATTGTCACGCCCCAGAACCAGAATACTGGAGAGAGGGGGCAGACATAGCCAGCTACGTATATGAAATTGATTCCATCTCGCTATACGGTCACGGCTGTCTAGATACATGAGGATTTACTACAAGCCAACAGTCTCTTAAGGTCATGAACAAGCCTAGTGTCTCAATCACAAACAAGTAAGTAAAAGTTACAAGATGTATGATCATTAAGATATACAATAGTAAGGCGTCTCAAACATTACATATTCAGTTGATCATGAAGCTAGTCGTTACAAAATGTTAGGACTAGCAAGAGTTTAGTCATACATGATCAACCCTAGGATCTGTCAATCATGTTACAGCCCGTAGGCAGACAGTAAGTAAGTGCAATCGAGCTAAACAGGTGCTCGTCGGCTAAACGTCTCAAAAGAATATTTTTTACAATAGAGTGGGAGAGCCAAAAATAAAACCACTCGTTGCCCTGGTTACGCCTGGTCGCCACCATCGGGCTGGAAAACAGGTAGATCCTTTACTGCTGCTCCGGTATCTGGCCATACAAAACCAGCTGGATCAGACCCCAGAACGAGCAAGTGCCACAAAGGAGGCTTCACTTAGGAACTAAAACCAGCAATTAGCATAATAATAATAAGGTAATAAAGACAAGAATTAAGGAAAAACATAACAGGTGATATACGACGAGATAACCATGGGACTATTCAGATAACCAGGTTACAACCCGTAAACCAAACAAGGACCGGGGTTGTAACCCTTCGTCTGAACGGAACTGGTCCCCTGATCTTTATTGTTTAAGGCAAGCACAAGTAATCATATCATGTCAGAATTTGTACGGGATCAGGACGAGACAAAGCTGGACTAGACTCCATCCAATCAATCACGACCAAGCAAAGAGTACGGCTTGATACTTTAACTAACTATGGTTATCACAGGCCTAGTTACTAGCAAGATGCAATGAGAATTCCGGGTCCGGTTACCTGTTTGTTACTACCTGAGTGATCCCAACAAGAAAAGGAAAAGATAGCATGATATAGCAGACACACTGTAGTAAGATACATGTGTCCTAAGGTACCACACTCGACGGCGGGCTGGAAGTGCGCTCATCTCGACGGATAGCAACAAATCCCATGTATATATATATATAAGGCCGGGACCAAAGGAGCAACAGGTAACTGGGAAATTCTCTATGAACTATTTGATCAATCTAATCATTAACCTAGCCAGATTCAGTATGAATCCTTGACCGTGGTACTCAGGGATCATGTCCTAGACATGATGCAAGACACAACCGGACTAGTAGTTTATACAAGCACAATCATCCACGGTGTCCAGGCCAATGAATTGATTTGTCAAGAGTGTGCCACGACGGGCCACTATCATTATCATTATTACTTATCAAGAGTGCGCCACGACGGGCCACTATCAAGCATGTCAGTTCTTGGTCACACCATGCCAGGTACAATTGTCATTTCAATCATGTCAATCAAATCGGGATATCAAGTTCGGGACAAAAGGCGTAAGGATATAAAATGGGCGTAAAAATATACAATAGAGTAAGGTGTACGCTATAGGAACTCAAGTTACACAGGGCGTTACAAGTACGAGTTAATAACGACCATTAAATAATAAAATACAAGCCAGGGAAAGAGCCATGCGGCTCGAGCATAGGCGGCCAAGAATGATCTCATGCGGCCGAGGAGGGAGCAGTCCATGCGGCTGGAGGGGACTCGGGTCTAAGGGAATACATGCGGCTTAGGGGAGTTCAGGTTCATGCAGCAGAGTATCATGCGGCCGAGTCAAGTGAAGTCCCATGCATCCAGCGGGAAGCGGCCCTTATGCGGTTGGAGTGAGGGGTGCTCATGCGGCTAACGGAAAGTGAGTCCATGCGGCTGGCACAGACCCGGGTTCATGCGGTTAGAAGAGAATGAATCTTATGCGGCTGGAAGAAGTAGGCTTATGCGGCTAGATGAGTTCGGCCTTCATGCGGCTGAAGAGAACACTTGCCGCATGAAATATTCATGCGGTCAAGTCAAGCACAATTCATCTTCTCCAAAATTCCGAGAAGAAGAACACCATGAGAGCCAAGTCCTCACACTCCATAACTCCATCATCCGGAGCCCAAATCCGAACTTCCATAGGTCAAAATGGGGCAGAATGAAATACTCTACAACATGGAACCATCAAAATTTGAAAATAACAATGTTACATAGATCAAAACCCAAAAAATCCAAAAATAAGATAAACTTAGTTCTACAAGAATCTAGCCATGGAAATTGAAAATGCCAAGTACTAAAGAGTGTTAGAATGCTGCAAGGAAGAGAATGGAACAATAAAATTTGGGTTCCTCCATGAAACAAGTTGTACTTGCCTAGACCTTCCTGGTAGGTGAGGAAGTTAATGGAGGAAGAAGAAAAGTAATGAGGAGAGAGAAGGAAGTTGGGTTAAATAAATGGAGATGGTGGTGGTTGTAGGGTGGAGATTAGGCTAAGGTGTTCTATCACAATTAAAACCAAACTAAACCAAACCCAATCCTTCTCCTATCCAAATAAAACCAAGCTCCACTAATCAGAATTAATTCATGAACGATAAATGACAATTAAACCACAATGCTAAATATGAAAATAAATCACAACTAACTAATCAAAGAAAATGAGAAATACGGGTCAGAAATACGAACATGTATAAAATACGTATCACGAATTTCGGAGCACTACAATAATGTTTAGGTAGGTTAGTGTCTAGCTATCCTAGGAAGCCTAGGTTAGTATTCCAAGGTTAGAGTGGTATGTGCAAGGTATTGGTATTTACCTTGTGAAGGATAAATGTAGGTAATGGAGTATAGTTAAGATATTGAGTTTGACTTCTAAGATGGGTTTAGAAATAGGTTGTGTTGGTAGGTAATGACTAGATGAGGGTAGTTTAGACTAGTCTTGACTTCCGTTGACCAAGAGTTGACTTTTGACCGAAAGTCAACTTCAAGTCAACGCTTGACCTAGAATTGACCGAAACCAAACCAGAGTTGACCAGTTGACTGAAAGTCAACAGTTGGTCAACATTAGACTAGTTTGACCTAAGGTTGACCCAGAGTTGACCAAGGTTGACCAGTTGACCAAAAGTTAACTGTAAGTCAACCTTTGACCCAGATTGACCTAGTTTAACTTGGATTGACTTCCTGTGACTTTGTTTGACCTTGGTTGTCCTAGTGTGATCTAGTTTAGCTTGGTGTGACTTAGTTTGACCTAGTTTTGACTTAGACTTGCATATCATGACTAGATTAGCTTTCCTTTTATTATTAAACCCTGTTGACTCATGGTATCTCATTTTTAGGTCTGTGTTTACTCTGAGCATCTGTTCACCTTATCAGCTCAGGACCACAGGCGAGTACATTCACTGATAGTTTTTATTGTCTTGATATCTACTATATCCGATTCAGTTGTAGTATCTTACTCGATTTCCAGTCACGATAGTTCACGGACTAGTACATGTTGGATCATGACATGAGATATAATTCCTGGACTTTCTTGGTATATTGGTATGCGATATTTCTTATTTTCTGTGCTGTATAGACATCAATTTTGGAGTGGACAGGTCCCCTGCTTTTGAATCCCGTGTCATAACGTGTCATGTCCAGATCCATTATACTATTCGGGGGTAGGAAATTATTAGGGGCTATGTGATCAAAGCCTCATGTCACTATATTCATGTGCTTGCGCCACTCTCACCTCACGTAGGGTGTAGCGAGATCTTATTCATGTGCTCGTTATCCAAGTTGGCCGATATGACCCTTTCCAGATTTTCATATGATTGTCGGGCTAAGTGGATAGCCTGTCCCGTAACATTTTCTAAGCCGATCACATAACGCTCTAATAATTCAAGTCACATTTTTATATTTATTTATCATAGGAGACTAAGTTCTGTTCGGGAGAAGGGTTACAACTCCGGTCCTTGTTTGGTTTAAGGGTTGTAACTCGGCTTCCGAATAGTTCCCAAGTCATCCTATATATATATATATATATATATATATATATATATATATATATTGTCGTCCTATTCAGTACTCACATCTTGATATATATTTTATGTTGATTTTGTCTCGTATTTTACATATTCTACATGCTCTTATGCTATACTTTGATTGGAGGCTAGGTTCTGTTCGAGAGAAGGGTTACAACCCCGGTCATTGTTTGGTTTACGGGTTGTAGCTCGGCTTTCGAATGGCTCCCAAGTCATCACATATCTTTGTCTTGTATTTTATTATACTGTCTCTTATAGAATTTGTCAATTCATATGGAACTGCTGTTAGTGTTTGTACTTGCTCATTTTCCTGACAGGATACCGTTGACATATTACATATGTTTCTGAGGCAGGCTGCTTGACCTACTATAGGGTCGAGACAGATGGAGACTTAGGCCAGGACTTTGGCCTGTTAGTTGAGCCACTAGACTTTGTACTCCCAGAATAGTTAGTATTAGTTAGGCTTGTCTGAACTGTGATCCAGCTTTTGTTTTAAACTGTAGTAGCTTATATTTATATATTGTGACTCTGTGATGTTGTTTGTTTCTCTTAGGCTGTGTTGGATGTTGAACTCATTTTCTGATTTCACATCTACCATATTTCCTTTCCGTGCTATCTACCTTAGTTTTATCTTGTGATTGAGACTGTATTTGCTTTGTCACCTCCATTCGGAGTATATATACTGTACAGGTACCTTTATACTGTTTAGTTGTAGTATTTGTAGACGAGCTATACAGCGTTCTACCGCCGATTCTACGATGTAGGCTGGACATAACCACGTACTCGTGCCCCTAATCAGGGTGCGGGTCGTGACACATTTTTATGGTGGCCTATGCAGGTCAGTGTCGTAATTAGTGCAATCTCGTAATGGTGCTCGACTTAGAGTACTAATTACGAGCCTGCGACTAGGACATAGGATCTAGAATATGATAGGAGTTACTCAATCACATTTTAGGAAAAAATTCTGATCTTTTGATTACCATGACAACTCTTCTTGTATTTGAATTCAATTGTCCTCTTTTAATAATATCTTATCTTGTGCCATATTGATCTCTTGGGTTCAATTCGTCTTCAGGATGACAGTGACTCGTTCTCAGGTAGCAGGGCCTAGTGCAGTTCCAGAGAGGTCCGATCCAGTAGGACCTCCACCTCCGGCTATGGGAGTAGCAGTCGAGAGAGCAGCAGCCTCAGTTCCTGCCCTTCAGGCGGGTGTAGCAGCGGCAGTTCCAGGAGGTCTTCCACCTCCAGCAGCAGGACCGTCCATAGTCATTCCTGAGACTCTTCCTCCGCATCCTCTGCTACCGACTGATACACAGCAGATGTTGCAAACCAATAGGGCCCAGGCCGAGGCACAGCACCGCCAGACAGAGGTGTTACGGCAGAGCATGAAGAACTCCTACCAGCTGGCGATGGCAGCAGTAGAGAGGGTTGTACCGGGTACAGTTCTGGGTGCCCCAGTTCAGCAGTAGGGTCAAAGGAGGCCTGGCACATGCCCAGATTTCAGGAAGATGAACCCGAGGGACTTCAAGGGTACCGAGGGTATCATGTATGCAGATGACTGGTTGGAGGACGTCCAGAGGAGCCTGGAGTTAGTAGAGGTTCCGAGGGGACTATGGGTCACAGCTGCGGCGAGTCAGTTCTTCGACATCGCCTTGACTTGGTTTCGTACGGATCCTCGTACATCGGTGAGGGGTTTGACTTGGGAGAACTTCAGGTGGCTCTTTAAGGAGAAGTTCTACCCCGATGTGGCTCTGACAGCTCTGGAGGCCCAGTTCGTTGGATTGGAGCAGAGGAATTCGTCGGTGGACGAGTATGCAGCTGAGTTCTTCTGTCAGAGTAGGTTTGCACCAGATCTGATCCAGAATGAGGGGTATAACGCCCGCAAGTTCCGGAGGGGTCTTATTCATGCAGTTCGTACTCGTACTTCCGGGCGATGCGATGCGACCTTCAAGCAGATTCTGATGGAGGCGCAGATAGCAGAGGAGGACTTCGGCCTCAAGCCGAAGAGGGGCAGCGATGTTCTTGGAGCAAGCTCTAGTGCGGGGCCGGCGAAGCGCCCTTACTTCCAGCAGAGGTAGATTCAGCAGCAGCCTCAGTTACGGATTCAGCAGGCACCAGCACGTGCCCACCAGCACCAGGAACAGGGCCAGAGGCAGACTACTCAGTACGGCTTCTGCGGGAAGTCGGGACACAGTCGGGAGACCTGTAGGAAGAGGTTGGGCGTATGTCTATACTGTGGGCGCCCGACCACCAGCTGAGGGATTGCCACGCTAGTGGAATCCGAAGAGGCCAGGACATAGTGCAGCAGGCTAGAGGAGGCCAGCAGGGGCATGCTTTCGCCATGACAGTTGAGGGTACTCAGGCAGTAGCAGGACAGATTGCAGGTTCCAATCTTTCGATCTCATTTTCGCAATTGCCTCCTTATAAACTGTCTTGAAATTCGATTACATCTGTTCCTTGATCGTTTGATAAAATTTTATTCTTGTGATATGATTTTCTTCTAAGATAAGTCGTATGGGCTAGGTCGCCTCGATTATAAGATTTTAGAATCCTCTAGGGTCATGTTAGCAGGCATAATGAGGACATATAGTCGAATTATGGCGTATTTCTCGGGTGTGGGAATTTAAGATTTTCGCTGTCAAGCATGCGGCAATACAAAAAATTTAAATACCATGATTCTAGAGGTATGTACCTTAGTCGAGGACTCTGTGATTATCGTAGCCTTGCTCACTAGCATGATGGAGATTCTGAGTATCATAATTTTGGACTGTCACGACCCGCACCCTAGAGTAAGGGCACGAGACGTGGGTACGTCCAGCCAACGTCGCAGTGTCGATGGTAGAACGCTGTCCTAGGTCTCATGCATCTAACAGTATAATGCTAAGCAGTTTATACTCCCCGAATGGGGGTGACATAGCAGAATGTAATCTTAATCACAACTAAGGAAGAATAAGCACGATATGATATAGAACTCAAAATGAAATACAGATGATCAGAAGAGTCTAAGTGTCTAAGATAACAACTCAGCAAACATCCAGAAATACAAAGTCTCAACTACAGAATATGAAAGAACATATACAATCCAGATCTCAAATGACAGAAATAATAAAAACCTAGACTAGGGAGCCTCAGTCTCTATAGCTAGTGGATTCGGCTGGAAATTCGGATCACAGGTGTCATCTAGAGCTGTCCCATAAAAAGTGTCAACACCAGACTCGTCCTCGTCCTCTGTAAACATATCAACGGTGCCCAATCATGATGGAGCGAGCACAATACATCTCAACAGATCATAGCAGGTTAGAAAATATAACCATGCAGTAAAGTAAGATACAAAAAACTGAAAGAAAGTACATAATGTAAAGGAGATAGCTGTAATGGAAATATCTACTATATAAATAAAGAACTAACAGTGGCTAGTGAGTCAGAGTACAATATAGACATGTGAATGGCATAGGATGATTCTGATGCTACACTACGGAATGATTCTGATGCTACACTACTTGGATATTATTCACATGTCCACTTCTACTCCCCCGTACCCCCAATCAATATACAAGGATCCAGCCAGGTTATGTTATGATTCATGTAATGGCCCCTGAAGGATGATACATGATAGTCCCATAAATGGGGATTCTAGGAATGCCCATAAATGGGTGATTCATAAAAGACTCTGTGATCATGAGAGTACATGTCACAAGTGATTCAATGAACCGTAAAGCATAGTGATACACAATGTAAGTGAAACACACAGAACATGTAGTATCCGATGCTCCCTGAGGGGATAACATCTCAAGAAATGATCCATATAGTACTAATCTGTGTGACCAACGTGACAGCATCAAGTAGAGTTATTTAAACCAGAAGAATAATTCTAACAGGATATGAAATGATCAGAGAATGTACTCGTTTGTATCCTGAGTATCTGAAGAATATCTACTGTCCGAGGAGTGGTGTCTGTCTCCTATAGAACAGTACAAGTCACTATAAGTCTAAAATGATAATAAGATGCGATTCAATGCATTCTATATGAATCTAGGTCAATCTAGACCAAAGTCAACTCTTGGTCAACTCTGGTCAACCCTAGAAGTCAAACTAGGTCAACTAAGTCAAACCTAAGTCAAACAAGTCTATACTAGTCTAACTAGTCTATTCTATCAATGTAACGCCCCAGTCCCAAAATACGTAGGACTAGGAACGTAGATATGCCAGCCGTATAGTAAATATACGTAAGCTGTAAAATGCAGTAGAACCATAACTAACTAATCTCATCCACAAAATGTAAGAATAAAGATATCATATAATCAACTATGAATTGTCACTGGTACATGTAGTTGGGCGGAGACAAATCCACTACCAACTATGAAAAGAAATACATAACAAAAGAAAAGAATTTGGCGAGCGAAGCGAAGACGATCTAAGTGCAATCATCCTCGAAGAAATAGAGGGAACCACGGCTAGAGCTAGAACATCTGCGAAAGACAATAGCACACACCTGGAGAGATAACCAGGTCCTCAGAGGGACGTAACAAGATACAGGAAGAACATGCCATATGAACTGAATATAAAAGCACCATAAAATAAAGATAAAGTAAAAGTGTCCAAACCATAACACGGCTCAATATCCCATCATCGAAACAGTAGGATACCCCTACAACCAAACAAGGACAAGGGGTAACTTACTATTCCACGATGTGACATTTTTTCATGCTATGATTGGAACATGAAATTTGCTAAGGTCTCCTAACCTTTCTAGTAGGCAATTTAGAAGACATATCGATGTATGGGCAGGTGAAGGCTGACTCTCCCATGACAAGGTAATACTCACAACACGCACACGTCAGTACCAATACTATCAGCTGGCATAACTCGAGGCTAGCGGCCCACGTGATCCATCAGTCCACATAGCTCGAGGCTAGTGACCCTCGCGACTCGACTACCGTAGTACGCAGTTACTACAGCTTTTGGATTTGGGTAACCTATACATTTAACTGTCTTCTCCCTCCCAAGGTCCCTAACAGAAGGTAGTTCACTAAGACTAGGTCCATATGCATACAAAAGACAAGAAGGAAAAATAACCGAAACAAAATAAAGAAAAAAATAGCAAGTAATGGATCCAACTGAAAACAGATAATAAATATGCAGTAAATAAATAAATAAAGATGCATCTAATTATAAACAGTAAATAAGGCAAGGTATCTTGCCTGGTTGACGCCTGAGGTGGTACGATAATCCGACAAGCCATGAATGTCCAAAAGCCGAGGTCAGTGTGTCAGGGTCCGATTATGAAAAAATAGGAAGCACGATTTAGTCCTGATTGGGGATGATAATTGAAGAGATTTTGAGTGAGAGATCTGTCTGCTATTTTTTGGGAATTATTTATACTACTTGAAACTAGGTTTTTGTTTAGTCTAGATATATCTACAAAAATCTAAGAAAACTATTTTAACTTAAAATGGTAAGTTTGACCACATATATATAAAAATATCTTATTAGTAAAATGATTTAGAGTAATATTTGAGAATACTTTTGATAATTTGAAATTGTACTTTACGGGTCAAAATATTTTTGGATAAATAATTATTAATCTAGAAAAAGATTTATGGCTAAAAATAGAATTTAAAATTTCATGTAGGGTCAAGCCCCAAAATGGTGTTATACTTATAACTTTTAGAAAATATTATATAATATATCAATAACCATAATAAAAACAATGATACTAATACTTATGGTATCTCAAAATATGGTATACTATAGCTAATACTTATACATAATATTATAACTAATACTTATATACATCCACATTGTTCCTAACCAACTAATAGTAATAATATTAAGTTGAGAAAAACTATACTACTGTTAATAACCAAAATATAAGCAATAGGAACAGCTGCTCCTTTAAGTTGGAAACACAAAGAGAGATAAGAGCAGATCGAGGGAGAGGGAAAGGAGGAGCAGAGGAGAGCATACCGAAGGGTCATGAGCGACGGAGGGCTGCACGCGCGGTGTTCCGCGGCGTACGCCGGAATAAAGTCTGGTGGAGGGGGCGCACCTGGCGGCACGATCGCAGGGCGGGCTTCACCCGCGAGAAGCACGGGGAGGATCCTGGCGGAGGTGCGACACATTGGGGCTTCCGACGACGGAGATCTCACCGCGACATTACTTTGGGCGACGCTGACTCGGCGCGTCGGCGACGGGCACGAAGACGATGTTTGGAAGTGGCCGGATCTGGCATGTCACGACGGCGCTCGACGTGAGGAGGTCGCCGTCCTGCCGAGCGTTGCGGCTTCAGATCTGGAGAGGTCATGGGCGCGGGACGGACGACGACGAGATGCGCACACCAACGACGTGGACGGTGGTGGCGATGGACGTGCCAGGGGAGTGGCGGCTGTCGGGGAGCTCACAACAATACGGGCTCGCTGGCGGACGCTGGCGGAGGACTTGGTCGAGGTGAGGGTTTGAGTTTTTTTTTCCTTTTCTTTGTTGGGGTTTTTTGGGACGGTGGTAGTGGTGGTGTTGTGGGATGCCGGTGACGGCGGTGGTGTCGGAAACGGTGATGGTGGCAGCATGCTGTTGTAGAGTCGGAGAAGGAGGGTTGCGGCTGTGGTGGTTTGTGGCAGTAGCATTTTGCCGATATTACGGCAAGGAGGTGTGGCGCACAGGGTGGTCGAGGATTCTGGCGGTGAGCGGGGTAATTGTTGGGGTTGGTCTGGTGGTTGGGATCGGTGATGGCGGGGACGGAGGTGGAGATAGGGCCTGGTGGTTGGCAGCCACGACGGAGCCGTGGCGGTGCAGACAGAACTGGGACAGGGTTTTTTTTATTTTTGTGGTTTGTCATTGTATCCGGAGTATCGGATATGACGAGATAGTTGTAGTTGTAATTGAAAAATAATGGATGGGAAGAAGAAGACGGACACTGACACGATGCACGAATTCTGGTTCGTGGTTGTGGAAAAATTTGGGTTGTGGAAATTATGAAGAAAGAGAGCAACATGGGCTCTCCTTATATAGGGGGTGGAGGCTCCTATCTAGATAAGGATTAGGAAGATTTAAATTCCCCATTAGATAATTCACCATTTAATTTAAATTACTTTTTAAACCACAAAAATATATCTTTCCAATATATGTATATATACTAGATAATCTTTAATTCAAAAAAAATTAGTTTAAAATTATCTGAAAAATTAATTTCTGATTTATTTCATAATAAACCAATTTAGAAAGAGTTTTTATAACTTGTATAAATTAATAAAATAAATATTTCAAAAATTAGGAATTTAAAATATATTCATGAATTAAATTCATGAATCACGTATACAAATACTTAGAATAATCTTTTTATTACTATTTGTAATATATATAAAAACTCGATGCAATACTTTTGACAACTTAGGCAAAAGTATATTTATCCTATATTATTTTGAAACTATACTTTCCATAAAAATAAAATCTATAAATAAAATATTTTCTAAAAATATGTACCTCGCACATATTCGCACTCGACGAGCAAATACGAACGTAAACTTGCATATGACGTACAATACGGCAAATACAACTTCGCACGCGACGTACAAATACGAAGTACAAAATCAATATCCAATAATAATAAAAAAATTTGCAGTAGAAAATTAGGGGTTTTACAATCAAGCCCACATCAATTCTAGACTATACAAATCTAACTAGACTATATACTGGCATTCAAGCCACACCCATAGGCTAAGAGCCCTAGGCTATAGGCCATATCATGCCTAAGCCAACCCACATATCATATATGTCACTACCACATTTCTAGTTTGAGGGTATTTTTGTCATTTTTGGGTTTATTTGAATTTATTATAATTTATGGGAATTTTTAGAATTTATTTTGGAATTGTTTGAATGAGGGTTGACTAGGTTGACTTTGACTAGCAATGACCATGGTAGACTAACCTAGGAGCTAACCCTAGTTGAGTTTGGACTTGGTTAGGTCATTGCACCCTAGTTAGACTAGAGTTGACCTATGGTTTAGTTATTTGACTCAAGTTAGAATATTAGTCATAAGCCATGACTTAGGGTTGAACCAATAATCAATAACTTAGCCATAGAAGCCCAAAGCCCATTAGCTAATGCCTAACCCTAACCCTAGCATTACTTGACCGGCCACCACACCCACATTGGGAATCCCCCTATAAATATTCACCTCCATTTAGGTCTAGCCTCTTTAGGAAAGAACAAGTTTAGAAAGAGGTATTTTCCCAACTTCATAAATTTTTAGAAAATCTATTTTAACTCCTTTTTAATCCAAACAAATTGCAATAGGTTCTAATTAGTGTCTTCTTGCTGTTGGAATTGGTTAATCTCAGTTTCATAGCAATTGGAAGGAGTTGTGTGGTTTTTGGGGATCCTCATTCAAGGAGCTTTTGTGTTGAAGAACACACATAGGTATTTTCCAATCCACCCATTAAAATTAGATTTTAATTGCATAAATGCCTAGCCCTAGGTGTCCTGTTTCTGTAGGTATAGGGTTTGCCAATTTTTGTGTCCTGTACGTGTCCTTATCGGACACGTATCAGTGATGTGTGCAAGTGTTTGATGAAATGCCCCAATGGGTATTTCGTTTTGTTTTTGTGAAAGTTTTGAATAGGAAATGTCGTTTTGATGTGGCTTTCATGATCCCAAGTGTCTGAGTCAATTTTGAGGTCGCGTCGTGTCGTTTTGACACATGTGCACACGCGAATGGACACGCGCGCGCGGCCTGTGCGTTTCTTCTGCTATTTGGGCCCCCTGTAGGACACGACACGGGTTCAATTGACACAAAATTTGGTGGACACGAGGGGGCATGCACTAACATCATGCCTCCAAAGTTTCATTGGATCTTGTGTAGTGGTTAGGAAAAAATTCGTCATGCACTGGAATTTCACTGTCTGCGCACAGTTTATGTTGGGCCACTGATACGGCTTTAAATGTTGGACACGGCGACACGTGGACCAAATTCAGGGACACACACACCTAGCTGGACCCTAGGCGAACCACCGTGCACGAGGACACGACCCCATTCGTGTCATATCGGGTGCACGACACGCGTGCACTTGTGCACGAGACAGTGCACTGTGCAGTGTCTGTGTGCCCGATTTGTGTTTGTTTGTATGTGGACACGTCGTGACGTGTCGTGGTGGACATGAGACACATCCTATGACACGTGCACACCCTATAAGTTCATTACCAACCAATGAATTTGCATTTTGGTTTGATTTTATTCATCAATTTTCCAAATCCCCCCAAAACCTGATACATGCCATATTCTCAGTTTTTCCAGTTTTTCATTTTGGTTTTTAGCAATCATTTTGTTAGTTTAATTACTATTAATTACATGTTTGAGTCCCTAATACTATTCTCCTATAAGTTATCTACATGTATGCTAATTTTGAGGGATTTTGGTTATGTTTTGAATTCGAAATGGGAGTGATATGTCTGGACTGTTTTTCAAAGACTGAAAATAGATTTCCTGCGATTTTCATGGATGTTTAGAACTCAAATCTGAGTTCATATGTAACCTGTGATAATGTGGGTTAATTGAATTGGTTTCCCTTTATTTTTACTGTGTTTAAGTTGATATTCAGTCACATGCTAAACCTGAGAAAACACTGGATTGATTTTCTTTTTCCTTTTCTCACTAAGGTTATGTCATAATCTGTGATATGTTAGGAAACTGAATTGATTTCCTCCCTTTACTGAGAGTTGTGTATATGTTGAAATCTGAACATGCTAAATCTGAGATTGGATGTGGTTCCTTTCCTACTTTTTCTAATAAACTGTCATTTGAATTACTTAATGAACTGAATTGGTTTCCTATTCATTTCAACTGTTTTTCCAATGTTAAATTCACAGTTTCCTGTGCAACACATTTGCCTATCATCTAACACACAGCTCACTCATATTAGCATATACACACACACACCCCCTCATGCCATTCACTCACACACATATGTGGACAGTCTCCCTCACTCACTCTTTCACACACTCACTCTCTATCTTCCATCTTCCTAATGTATATATATATGTATATATAATGTGATGTATGCCTAATGTATATTATGCATGAATACATAATGTATATATATATATATATATATATATATATATATATATATATATATATATATATATATATATATATATATATATATATATATATATATATAAAATATATATATATATATATATATATATATGTATGTATGTGTCTAAGGGATATTGAATGTATATATGTAATGTATATATAGGTAAAATGTGTATCTAATATATAGGTTATATTATGTATATATAGGTAAGTATCATATATATATAACTTGTGTGTGTACTAAATATATGTATTATATATATGTATATATATTATATATATATATATATGTGTGTGTGTGTGTGTGTGTGTGTGTGTGTGTGTGTGTGTGTGTGTGTGTGTGTGTTATGTTTTAGATTATATAAATATATCAAGAGTGTATCATGTTTAGATATAGATGTGTGTATGTGTTATGGGTTGGCTTTCAGGCATGATATAGCCTATGGTCTGTGTGTGCCTACTTGACTAGTGAGCCTAGATGGGACTTGTATAGCCTTGTTAGACCTAGAATAGACTTGCTAAACTAGTGTAGACTTGTTTGACCTAGTTTAGACTTGTTTGACCTAGTTTGACCATAGTTGATCTAGTTTGACTTCTAGGGTTGACCAGAGTTGACCAAGAGTTGACTTTGGTTTAGATTGACCTAGATTCATGTAGAATGCATTGTAGTGCTTCATTTTACTATTCTGGACTTGTTGTGACTTATGCTGTTCTGAATAGGAGTCAGATACCTCTCCTCGGACAGCACATTTCAGTTGGACACTCAGATACCAGGCGAGTACATTCTCTGATCATTTCATATCCTGTTTAGAATTATATTCCTGCTTTAAATTACTTTACTTGATACTGTCACGTTGATCACACAGATTAGTACTATATGGATCCCTTCTTGAGATGTTATCCCCTCAGGGAGCATCGTATACTACATGTTCTGTACGTTTCACTTACATGGCGTATCACTATGCTTCACGGTTCATTGATCACTTGTGACATGTACTCTCATGATCACAGAGTCTTCCTTGAATCACCCTATTTATGGGCATTCCTAGAATCACCCATTTATGGGCATCCATGTATCACCCCTTGTGGGCCTTTGCATGGAATCATAACATAACCTGGTTGGATCCTTGTGTATTGATTGGGGGTACGGGAGAGTAGAAGTAGACATGTGAATAATATCCAAGTAGTATCTCACCTGATCACCTCCTTAGTGTCTCATCAGAATCTCCTATGCCATTCACATGTTTATATTGTACTCTGACTCACTAGCCACTGATAGCTCTCTATTTACAGTATATATATATTTCCATTACAGCTTTCTCTGTTTACATCCTGCACTTTCTTTCAGTTCCTGTATCTTACTTTACTGCATGATTATACTTTCTAACCTGCTATGAACTGTTGAGATGTATTGTGCTCGCTCCTGTCCTGACTGGACCTGTTGAAAATATTACAGAGGACGAGGAGGAGGCCGGTGTGGATACCTATTATGGTGCTACCTTAGATGAGATGTTGGACCTGGACCAGCAGCAGGCCCCACTAGCAGTGGATGACACACCACTAGACTAGGATGTTCTTCATTTATATTACTCTCTGGATGATTGTATATATTTGATACTTGGGATATGTATCTATCTTAGACACTTAGACTCTCTGTTTGTACTTGTGGATTTCCTTTCATTTCAGCAGTATTATCCATCTATCTTTCTATCTTATCTTCTGCCTTAGTTGTGATTGAGTTTACTTTCTGCTATGTCACCCCCATTCGGGGAGTATAAACTGTTTAGCTTTATATTGTTAGATGTTGTGACCTAGGACAGCGTTCTACCACCGACACTGCGGCGTAGGCTGGACGTACTCACTTCTCGTGCCCTTACTCTAGGGTGCGGGTCGTGACACGTTTTTAGTGGTGGCCCATGCAGGTCTAGATTAGAAATGTAGTGGTATTCGAACTAGAATATCACTGCAGCCTGCAGTAGAATTAGGAATTTTTTTTGAAGGTACTCAATCACATTAGGACAAACTCTTTATCAGATTTCGTATATCTAAATTTTGCTGCTTATTGTCTTCTTTTGAATTTAAACTGTCCTCATTTGATATTTTGACTCATTCTCAGCAATTGTTTTCTTTTTGATCTGTGTCTCCAGAATGGTTGAGACGAGGTCGCATCGCCAGGGCCAGGGGGACGCCGATGAGAGGTCTGCCATCTCTCATACTCAGCAGCCAGCCCCTGGTATCGCAGCCCCAGCCATGCCAGCTGGGGTAGGCATTTCGGCTATTTTCGGGGGAGCCCCACTACCTGTGAGGCATGAGCCGAGTCCGGAGATTCCGGACGTACTTCAGCAGCAGTAGCCACCTGCAGGGACAGTTGACACCGTTCAACTGTTAGCCTTCTTCCGGCAGTATATGGAGGGTCAGCAGACCCAACAGCAGAGGCACACAGTAGAGCTCACACGAGGCATTGAGCTGGCAGTGACTGCAGTAGAAAGAGTCATAGCTCAGCCAGCGGCAGCCCCGCAGCCGCACCAGCCACGGGAGAAGGGCATCCAAGATTTCCAGAAGATGCACCCGAGGGACTTCCGAGGGACAGAGGGGATCTTGTATGACGACGAGTGGATTGAGCACATGGAGGAGATTTTCAGGTTGGCTGAGATCCCGATGAGGCTCCAGATAGAGGCAGCGTCCAGCATGATACAGGATCTGGCCCGTACATGGTACCAGACCGACCCGAGGGTTGGCACAGCAGGACAGACTTGGGCAGCATTCAAGAAGCTGTTCAAGGAGAAGTTCTTCCCGGACGCAGCGCTGGGAGCCCTCGAGACCCAGTTCGAGGCCCTAGTCCAGGGGAGCCAGTCTATGGAGGAGTACGCAGGAGAGTTCTGCCGCCTGAGTAGATTTATGGAGGACTTGTCGGAGACGACGAAGGCCCGGAGGTTCCGGAAGGGCTTGGTAAAAGAGGTCAAGTCCTACACCAATAATGCCCGCAGCGCTACATTTGAGGAGATTCTGGTGGACGCACTAGCTGCAGAGGATGATCTTGAGCTTAGGCTCAAGAGGGGACGAGACTCCCAGGGAGGCAGCAGTAGCAAAGGATCGGCCAAGAGGCCGCACTTTCAGCAGCAGCACCAGCAGCACCACCAGCAGCAGAGGTTCCAGCCGCAGGAGTTTCAGCAGCCGAGGCATCAGCCAGTACAGCATCAGCAGTAGAGGGTACAGTAGCAGGCACCGAGGCAGCATGCCACCACCTGTGCTTATTGTAAGAAGCCAGGGCACGGGTGGAACGAGTGTAGGAAGAGGGTGGGCAAGTGCCTGGTAAGTGGCTCAGGAGACCATCAGATGAGGGAGTGTCTCGTAGCACGAGCAGCTCAGGGAGGAGGAGCCAGGGCAGCAGTAGGCCAGCAGAGGGGACCAGCCCTGCCGACCCAGCAGCAGAAATTTGTTCAGCATCAGCAGCAGGCCAGGGAAGGCCAGCCGGGGCGAGCTTTTGCCATGGCAGCTGAGGACACAGAGGTGGTAGGAGAGCTGATCGCAGGTTCGATTCTCCTCGACTCCAGTCCAGCTTTTGCATTATTCGATTTCGGTGCTTCGTATAGTTTTATATCAGTATCTTTTATGATTAGACACGGTATCATAGCTGAATCGTTGCCTAAGACTTATAAGATCACGACCGGGGGTGGCATTATCCTCGTACGTGATGTTTGTAAGGGTCGGAGAGTTGTTTTGGGAGGCCGTGAGTTGGAGGTGAGCCTGCTCGTAATGCCATTACCGAACTACGATATAGTACTCGGCATGGATTGGTTGAGCAGGCACCATGCCAGCATTGATTGCAGAGGGGTAGAGTTCTCTTCAGAGTGCCGGGAGAGCCATAGTTTGAGTACTCCAGACGTCAGGCGGAGCAGAGCAGCGGAGTTTTCTGCGGAGTCTCGGTTGAGGAGCAGGCGATTCCACACCCCTTGATAGTAGAGTATATGGATGTTTTCCCAGAGGAGTTGCCGGGATTGCCACCAGACAGAGACATTGAGTTCTCGATAGACTTGGTTCCAGGAGCGGAACCCATCTCTCAGCATGTCTATCGAGTGAACAATAGTGAGCTGGTGGAGCTGAAGAAGCAAGTGGATGAGCTGCAAGACAAGGGCTTCATCCGCTCGAGTTCGTCGCCATGAGGTGCACCAGTGTTGTTTGTGCCGAAGAAGGATGGGTCAGTACGGATGTGTATTGACTATAGGGCACTCAACAACCTCACGATCAAGAATAAATACCCACTGCTGCGGATCGACGATCTTTTTGACCAGTTGAGCGGAGCTCGGGTATTTTCCAAGATTGATCTGAGGTCGGGATATCACCAGGTGAAGGTGAAGGGGGAGGATATTCCCAAGACTGCTTTCAGGACGCGGTACGGGCAGTTTAAGTTTTTGGTTATACCGTTTGGGCTAACCAATGCACCAGCAGTATTTATGAACCTTATGAACAAGGTGTTCCACCAGTACCTGGATTAGTTTGTGGTGGTATTCATTGACGACATTTTGGTATATTCCAAGACTGAGGAGGAGCACGAGGAGCATCTGCGGATAGTGCTGGAGACTCTCAGGAGGGAGCAGCTTTATGGAAAACTCTCCAAGTGTGAGTTTTTCTTGGACTGGGTGGACTTTTTGGGGCATGTGGTGACTGGAGATGGTATCTCAGTTGACCCCAAAAGGATTGTGGCAGTTGAGGCATGGGCAGCGCCGACTTCAGTTGCAGAGATCAGGAGTTTTCTGGGGCTGGCAGGATATTATAGGAGATTTGTGCAGGATTTCTCCCGGGTTGCATAGCCGTTGACTCGGTTGACCTGGAAGGATGCTGAGTATGTTTGGTCAGAGGAGTGTCAGACAGCTTTTGATGAGTTGAAGAAGCGGCTTACGACAGCTCTGATTCTGACATTGTCTTCAGGATCAGGTGGATTCACTATTTATAGTGACGCTTCAGGGAAGGGGCTGGGTTGTGTCTTGCAGCAGCATGGGAAGGTGATTGCCTATGCTTCCAGGCAATTACGTCCCCATAAGAAGAACTATCCTACCCACGACCTGGAGCTGGCAGCGGTGATATTTGCTTTGAAGTTGTGGAAGCATTATCTGTATGGAGAGAGGGTGGAGATCTTCACAGATCATAAGAGCTTAAAGTATGTGTTCACTCAGAAGGAGTTGAACATGAGGCAGCACAGATGGCTAGAGTTGATGAAGGATTTTGATATCCTACTTCAGTATCACCTAGGAAAGGCCAACGTGGCTGCCGATGCCTTGAGCAGGTATCCGACAGCCATATGTTTGACCATGGATCGGCATTTGCTTGCAGACTTGGAGAGCCTTGGGATTGAGGTGATCGTGCCCGGGGTACAGATGCAGTTATGGGGGATGCAGATTTAGTCAGACTTGGTGGAGAGGATCAAGGCAACTCAGTTTGAGGACGTTGCTCTGCGGTGTCTCCGAGAGCAGGTTCGAGCAGGATTAGTGGACGGCGAGTTTTCTCTTGCAGATGATGGTGCCTTGAGGCACAGTTCCAGATTATGTGTGCCCAACGGAGAGCTCAGGGAGCAGGTTTTGCAGGAGGACCACAGATCTCAGTACTCCATACACCCTGGTGCCAACAAGATGTACCGAGATCTGAGGGAGCATGTTTGGTGGTCCGGGATGAAGCGGGAGGTGGCTCGCTTCGTAGCTAGGTGCTTGGTCTGTCAACAGGTCAAGGCAGAGAGGCAGAGGCCCGGTGGATTGTTGCAGCCGCTGTCCATTCTCGAGTGGAAATGGGAGCATATCACTATGAACTTCGTATCAGGATTGCCGCGTACACCAGGAAGAAAAGACGCGATTTGGGTCATCGTTGACAGGTTGACCAAATCAGCCCACTTCTTGCCATTCAAGGTGGGTACGTCTACAGAGAGGCTTGCGGAGATGTATATACGACAGATAGTCAGGATTCACGGGGTTCCGGTCAACATCATCTCAGATCGGGATAGTCACTTTACTTCCCATTTCTGGAGGAGTCTACAGACTAGCTTGGGCACTCAGCTCAAGTTTAGTACCGCATACCACCCCCAGACGGACGGACAAACGGAGAGGACTATTCAGACACTTGAGGATATGCTGCGGACATGCGTCTTGGACTTTGGAGGTTCTTGGAAGGATCATCTATATTTGGTAGAGTTTGCTTACAACAACAGTTTCCAGGCCAGCATTGAGATGTCACCTTTCGAGGCTCTGTACGGGCGTAGGTGTCGTACACCCTTATCCTGGGATGATGTTAGTGAGCGAGCTTTACTGGGCCCAGAGATGGTTGTTGACGCAGCCGAGAAGGTGAAGCTCATCAGGGACAGACTTCGTGTGGCGCAGGACAGACATCGGCACTGGGCCGATAGCCATCGGAGGCCCTTGGAGTTTGAGGTACAGATTAGAGTAGGATTAGATTTAGGTTTGATTGTTTGTGTTTTATTAGTCATGTTTGTTTATCATAATTAATTGAGACCTTGCTTGTGATTAGGTCGAAGACCAGGTTTTCTTGAGGATATCTCCGACTCATGGTACGATACGTTTTGGTGGAGGCGGGAAGCTTATCCCGCGCTTCATCGACCCTTTTGTTATCAGCGGAAGAGTCGGTGACGTGGCATACAGGCTAGACATGCCACCTGCACTTGTGGGAGTCCACAACGTATTTCACGTATCACAGTTGAGACGGTACGTGGCTGACCATAGCCATGTGCTTGATCATTCGGAGATTGAGGTTGGGCCTTCTCTCAGCTATCCAGAGCAGCCTGTAGAGATACTGGATCGACGGGAGAAGGTTCTGAGGAACCAAGTGATACCTTTGGTACGCGTCGCATGGAGGCATCATTCTCCAGGAGAGTCTACTTGGGAGCGGGAGGATGAGATGCGCGAGCGATACCCATATCTTTTTGGACCTTGAGGTATACTTTCTATCCTTCTCATCAGTTGTATTTCGTCTTTCAAATTCGAGAATAAAATTCTTTTAAGGAGGGTAGATTTGTCACTACCACATTTCTAGTTTGAGAGTATTTTTGTCATTTTTGGGGTTATTTGAATTTATTATAATTTATTTGAATTTATGGGAATTTTTAGAATTTATTTTGGAATTGTTTGAATGAGGGTTGACTAAGTTGACTTTGACTAGCAATGACCATGGTAGACTAACCTAGGAGCTAACCCTAGTTGAGTTTGGACTTGGTTAGGTCATGCCACCCTAGTTAGACTAGAGTTGACCTATGGTTTAGTTATTTGACTCAAGTTAGAATATTAGTCATAAGCCATGACTGAGGGTTGAACCATTAATCAATAACTTAGCCATAGAAGCCCAAAGCCCATTAGCTAATGCCTAACCCTAACCCTAGCATTACTTGGACGGCCACCACATCCACATTGGGAATCCCCCTATAAATATTCTCCTCCATTTAGGGCTAGTCTCTTTAGGAAAGAACAAGTTTAGAAAGAGGTATTTTCCCAACTTCATAAATTCCTAGAAAATCTATTTTAACTCCTTTTTAATCCAAACAAATTGCAATAGGTTCTAATTAGTGTCTTCTTGCTGTTGGAATTGGTTAATCTCAGTTTCATAGCAATTTGAAGGAGTTGGGTGGCTTTTGGGGATCCTCATTCAAGGAGCTTTTGTGTTGAAGAACACACATAGGTATTTTCCAATCCACCCATTAAAATTAGGTTTTAATTGCATAAATGCCTAGCCCTAGGTGTCCTGGTTCTGTAGGTATAGGGTTTGCCAATTTTCGTGTCCTGTACGTGTCCGTATCGGACACGTATCAGTGATGTGTGCAAGTGTTTGATGAAATGCCCCAATGGGCATTTCGTTTTGTTTTTGTGAAAGTTTTGAATAGGAAATGTCATTTTGATGTGGCTTTCATGATCCCAAGTGTCTGAGTCAATTTTGAGGTCGTGTCGTGTCGTTTTGACACATGTGCACACGCGAGTGGACACGCGTGCGCGGCCTGTGCGTTTCCCCTGCTACTCGGGCCCCTTGTAGGACACGACATGGGTTCATTTGACACAAAATTTGGTGGACACGAGGGGGCATGCACTGACATCATGCCTCCAAAGTTTTATTGGATCTTGTGTAGTGGTTAGGGAGAAATCCGTCGTGCACTGGAATTTTACTGTCTGCGCACAATTTATGTTAGGCCACTGATACAGCTTTAAATGTTGGACACGGCGACACGTGGACCAAATTCAGGGACACACACACCTAGCTGGACCCTAGGCGAACCACCCTGCACGAGGACACGACCCCATTCGTGTCGTGTCGGGTGCATGACACGCGTGCACTTGTGCACGAGACAGTGCACTGTGCAGTGTCTGTGTGCCCGATTTGTGTTTGTTTGTATGTGGACACGTCGTGACGTGTCGTGGTGGATACGAGACACATCCTATGACACGTGCATACCCTATAAGTTCATTACCAACCAATGAATTGGTATTTTGGTTTGATTTTATTCATCAATTTTCTAAATCCCCCAAAAACCTGATACATGCCATATTCTCAGTTTTTCCAGTTTTTCATTTTGGTTTTTAGCAATCATTTTGTTAGTTTAATTACTATTAATTACATGTTTGAGTCCCTAATACTATTCTCCTATAAGTTATCTACATGTATGCTAATTTTGAGGGATTTTGGTTATGTTTTGAATTCGAAATGGGAGTGATATGTCTGGACTATTTTTCAAAGACTGAAAATAGATTTCCTGCAATTTTTATGGATGTTTAGAACTCAAATCTGAGTTCATATGTAACCTGTGATAATGTGGGTTAATTGAATTGGTTTCCCTTTCTTTTTAATGTGTTTAAGTTGATATTCAGTCACATGCTAAACCTGAGAAAACACTGGATTGATTTCCTTTTTCCTTTTCTAACTAAAGTTATGTCATAATCTGTGATATGTTAGGAAACTGAATTGATTTCCTTCCTTTACTGAGAGTTGTGTATATGTTGAAATCTGAACATGCTAAATCTGAGATTGGATGTGGTTCCTTTCCTACTTTTTCTAATAAACTGTCATTTGAATTACTTAATGAACTGAATTGGTTTCCTATTCTTCTCAACTATTTTTCCAATGCTAAATTCACAGTTTCCTGTGCAACACATTTGCCTATCATCTAACATACAGCTCACTCACATTAGCATATACACACACACACACACCCTCATGCCATTCACTCACACACATATGTGGACAGTCTTCCTCACTCACTCTTTCACACACTCACTCTCTATCTTCCATCTTCCTAATGTATATATATATATATATATATATATATATATATATATATATATATATATATATATATATATATATATATATATAATGTGATGTATGCCTAATGTATATTATGCATGAATACATAATGTATATATATATGTATGTGTCTAAGGGATATTGAATGTATATATGTAATGTATATATAGGTAAAATGTGTATCTAATGTATAGGTTATATTATGTATATATAGGTAAGTATCATATATATATAACTTGTGTGTGTACTAAATATATGTATTATATATATATATATATATATATATATATATATATATATATATATATATATATATATATATATATATATATATATATATATATATATATATATATATATATATATATGTTATGTTTTAGATTATATAAATATATCAAGAGTGTATCATGTTTAGATATAGATGTGTGTATGTGTTATGGGTTGGCTTTCAGGCATGATATAGCCTATGGCCTGTGTGTGCCTGCTTGACTAGTGAGCCTAGATGGGACTTGTATAGCCTTGTTAGACCTAGAATAGACTTGCTAGACTAGTGTAGACTTGTTTGACCTAGTTTAGACTTGTTTGACCTAGTTTGACCATAGTTGATCTAGTTTGACTTCTAGGGTTGACCAGAGTTGACCAAGAGTTGACTTTGGCCTAGATTGACCTAGATTCATGTAGAATGCATTGTAGTGCTTTATTTTACCATTCTGGACTTGTTGTGACTTGTGCTGTTCTGAATAGGAGCCAGACACCTCTCCTCGGACAGTACATTTCAGTTGGACACTCAGATACCAGGCGAGTACATTCTCTGATCATTTTATATCCTGTTTAGAATTTTATTCCTGCTTTAAATTACTTTACTTGATACTGTCACGTTGGTCACACGGATTAGTACTATATGGATCCCTTCTTGAGATGTTATCCCCTCAGGGAGCATCGTATACTACATGTTCTGTGCGTTTCACTTACATGGCGTATCACTATACTTCACGGTTCATTGATCACTTGTGACATGTACTCTCATGATCACAGAGTCTTCCTTGAATCACCCTATTTATGGACATTCCTAGAATCACCCATTTATGGGCATCCATGTATCACCCCTTGTGGGCCTTTGCATGGAATCATAACATAACCTGGTTGGATCCTTGTGTATTGATTGGGGGTACAGGAGAGTAGAAGTAGACATGTGAATAATATCCAAGTAGTATCTCACCTGATCACCTCCTTAGTGTCTCATCAGAATCTCCTATGCCATTCACATGTTTATATTGTACTCTGACTCACTAGCCACTGATAGCTCTCTATTTACAGTATATATATTTCCATTATAGCTTTCTCTATTTACATCCTGTACTTTCTTTGAGTTCTTGTATCTTACTTTACTGCATGATTATAATTTTTAACCTGCTATGAACTGTTGAGATGTATTGTGCTCGCTCATGTCCTGACTGGACCTGTTGAAAATATTACAGAGGACGAGAAGGAGGCCGGTGTGGATACCTATTATGGTGCTACCTTAGATGAGATGTTGGACCTGGACCAGCAGCAGGCCCCACTAGCAGTGGATGATACATCACTAGACTAGGATGTTCTTCATTTATATTACTCTCTGGATGATTGTATATATTTGATACTTGGGATATGTATCTATCTTAGACACTTAGACTCTCTGTTTGTACTTGTGGATTTCCTTTCATTTCAGCAGTATTATCCATCTATCTTTTTATCTTATCTTCTGCCTTAGTTGTGATTGAGTTTACTTTCTGCTATGTCACCCCCATTCGGGGAGTATAAACTGTTTAGCTTTATATTGTTAGATGTTGTTACCTAAGACAACGTTCTACCGTCGACACGGCGGCATAGGCTGGACGTACCCACTTTTCGTGCCCTTATTCTAGGGTACGGGTCGTGACAATATATACACATATTAATATATATATAATATAATATAGTACTACACATTAACATATAGGCTACCTATATATGTGCATCTCATATATATATATATATATATATATATATATATATATATATATATATATATATATGTACATAGAAGATAGGAAATGGGCACATGTACATTGTGTTCATGTGTGTGTGTGTGTGTGTTGAGAGTACAAGAGAGCATGTGTGTGAGGGTGTCAAAATAAATCCTGGAAAATAGTGAGGTAACATGTGAGATTGTGCAAATAGGAAGTAGTGTGGCATGGTGTGTAAACCTGGGAAATATGGTACTGCAAAACAGTGTGGTGTAAATGGAAATCAGTGAGCTAACATTTGTGTGTGTTGAGACATGACAGTTCAATAGGAACTAAAATCTCAGGTTTAAGAATCCCATGACAGTTCTAATATAGCTCAATTGACAGTAACTTGATAAACCAATCCACTATTCAACCATGAAAACAAACCAATACAAAGTATAAGAGTTAACATTTGTCAGTCCCCGTTCCCAGAATACATATTTTTATATATGTACAACTCATGAGTATTTATTTAATATTTATCATGTATTTTCCTGTATTTAAATTTCTTTAATTTTATGTTAATCAATTAATCTGCTCTTTAAATTTTCATGTTAATTTATTTCCTGCAATTATATTACCTACATTTTATTTCTGCACTTTATTTCCTGCTTTTATTCCCTGCCTTAGTCTTGCTTATTTGGGTTCGGGTTAGCGTTGGTTGGATCCCCTACAACCCGACCCATTGGACCCATTGGACCCATTGGACCCGGCCCATTAGCTCCCACCTACCATCCCTTCCATATTTAAAGCCACCCTCTCCATTCTCTCTCCTCATACGCTACCTTTTGGGAGCGTATGACTTGCGTATGCTGGCTTGGATAGAGAGGAGCGTATGGAGTCCATACGCTAGCTTGACCTGAGCGTACGCTGGCTTGAGCGTAGCTTGACCTGAGCGTACGCTGACATGAGCGTAGGCTGACATGAGAGTAGCCTGCTTACCCTGGATCTTCTATAGCCCTGTATATTGATATCTTATTAGATGTTTAACGTCCATTTTATATCCTTACGCCTTTTGCATAAACTTGATATAATCATGATATGTTGATATTTCTGTTAAATATAGATTGTTACGTGGGATGTACCATGTGTCGTGAATTGAGCTATAGATACCCCGATTGACTGGAATTAAACCCTGAGAGTCGTAGACTCGACTCCACTGAATACTATTTGACTTTCATGCCTTGTCACCATTGATGATAATGGTTATCTTGACTAAAATTGATCATGCGTTCCTAGTTGGAACTAAGAGACTGGCTAGTCGTCTTATTGAATGAAATGAATGAGACACGTTCATGTAATGAACTATTGTACTCGATTAGCCAATCCCGAATATTGGCATACAGGCACATGCAGGCTTCAAATTATTTATTTATTTAGTTATTTATCTATCTTATAAAAATAGCATGTGTACCTTATGGTCAAGGCATGATTACTCCGTGGTCAGATTTGATTGTTGCATCACGCTATGTAAAACCTACAACCTAGCCGTACGGGTATCGTTGTAGAGTTGCGCATATCGTACCCCGTACGAAAGTACTCATTTGAATGACCATGATCCACGGCATGGAACTTCACTCAACGTAGAGACTATTAAGTTAAATAAAATAATGATGGCATGGAGAGAATAGATTCCCGAGTTCTTACATGGCAGCCCCCTTGGGACTATTAAGTGCCTGACGGGCCGGCTGTTTTCCACAGATACTGTAAATCTGTCACACAGGCAGGGAACAGTATCTGCTTATATTATTGTACATGCTATATTAACGGCGGGCGTCCCGCTGGGACTCGTCTAACTACATGATTGGCACAATTGATTGATTGGATAGACTAGCCTTGCTTGTACATAGTAAGAACTGAGTAATCCCTATTACATAAATTCCAGGATAACTTGGGACTCACAATAGCAAGCCGTAGTAGTTGATTGGCCGTTCAAGACGATTTATTTGTGTACTGTACCTACTCTGTTACTTAACTGGGATGATCAGAATGTCAGGACATGACGGGCCAACTTCTGTCCTTGTTTGGTTGGGAGGTTGGTTCGAAGTGTCGTGATGTTATGTGAATCCTAGTAGCAAGCAGAGATCTATTTATCATATTTCATATTACTGGTTTTAGTTCTCATATCGTGCTTCCTTGTGGTACTTGCTATTAGAGGTCTAACCTCTCTGGTTTTGCATGGCCAGATTTAGAGCCGGTTCCCGAGGACTCAGCTTACTTCTACCTCCAAGATGGTCAACACTAGAGGGATGATCGCAGGATGATTCGAGTGGGTTTCTTACTTCCCCGCTCGTTTTGTTATCTACTTTATACTTTGTCGTTTGGCACCGACATGTTAATCGGATCGTCTCGTACTTACTTTTTACATAATTGTAACTAAAGTCAGGCTGCAGCTGATAACAATTGTGTATACTTTTGCTACATCAATCTGGCTATGTTTTGTAAAGCCAGATATCAAGAACATTTTGACAGAGCGTTTGGGACGCCTTACTGCTTTATCTTACATGTTCTCTATTACTGTTTCTTGTTCGAATGATTGAGACAATAGATGTGAAGTGGCCATAGTAAGACTTTCATGTAGTATGCACCCCCTTGTCTTTTAGACAGCATTGATCGTATTATACGGTATTCATCTACCCGTAATACGTAGCTGGCTGAGTCATTTCTCCGCTCTCCAGTATTCTGGTTCTGGGGCGTGACAAGGTTTTAGTGGTGGCCCATGCAGGTCTGATTTCAGACTTGTGGGGTGTTTTAATTTATAGGATGTCTCAATCACACATGTTTTCCCTTGATCTCATGATTCGTTACTCTCAACTCTAGCTTGACATTCCAGTATCCTTTGACTTCATTGATCCTTCATGTCCGATCGTTTGATTGTTCTCTTGTCCCTTTTCTTAGGGGCACCTCGTCCGCATCTGTCAGGACTGGACAGCAACAACATGGACAGCAGCATGGACAACCTGACCAGGTTGGTCAGCAACAAGGGTCAGAACCACTTCATGAGGCTATTCAAGAAGAGGTGATAGTAGAACCAGCAGTTGGACCGCAGTATCCGGAGGTTCCAACACCACCAATAGTTCCACCTACCCCTGTAATTGGATACACCAGCCCTTCTGGAGATCATGAGAGGAATGATGGCTACTCAACAACACCAGATGTTAGCCCAGCAGCGCATGCACGCTCAGTTACAAGAGCAGAATGTACTACTCAACCAAGAATTACAGACGGCATTGGAAAGAGGGACGAGGACAGATTCAGGAGCATCAGCTCGATTTTGCAAGTACAACCCCCGTCGTTTTGAGGGCACGGAGGATGCCATCTCAGCAGATGCATGGCTTAAGGATATTGAGGCTATTCTGACAGCCGCTAAGGTGCCGGCAGAAGAACGTGTGGATCTAGTGAAGTTGTTACTTCAGGATCTCGCACGTGATTGGTGGGAATCAGAGGAGGTAGGTATCAGACGTCCTGTTGCTTGGGACGATTTTACTGCAAGGTTCAAGACAAAGTATTATGGAGTTGTGGCGCAGTTTGAGCTACAACAGAAGTTTATCAACCTCAGACAGGCTGGCAAGACTGTGGATGCTTATGCAGCGGAGTTCTGCAGATTGAGTAGGTTTGCCCCAGAGATGGTAGCAACGGAACGCCAGAGGGCTATGAGGTTTCAGCAAGGGTTTCATCTTGAGCTCTTGCAATTGATAGAAGGGCACAATTACCAGACTTTTGATGAGATATTGACGGCAACCCGGAGGCATGAAATCACCATTCAGAGGCTTGCAGTAAGGACTGGGGGTCAGAAGAGATCCCACAGTCAGATTGAAGGAGGAGGGGGAGCAGCGCCCCGAACAACAGCACCATCCACTGGCATTCGTATCCATGATGTGGCAATACGAGGACCAGTACCACCACCCAGGCAGCAGCAACAGCAACAGAGAAAGAACCAGCAACCCCCGGCGGGCTGCACTTATTGTGGGAAGATGGGGCACACTAGAGATGTGTGTCGGACATTGAATGGACTATGTCTGATATGTAGAAATCCAGACCATCGGGTTACCACATGTCCCATGAATTCGAGGTCAGGAGGACCAGGGCAGCAGTTTCCTACTCTGCCAGCACCAGGGGCAGGCCAGTATCGAGGACCAGCAGTGGCAGTAAGGCCGTTGGCACAGCGTCCGCAGGCTCAGATGTATCGACAGCAGGGACCACCGATGCAGCAACACCAGCATAGACCACCCCAGTATCATCAAGGAAGGGGCCAGCAGCAGCACCAGGCTAGGCCACAGCATGGAAATCAACAAGGAGGTCGAGGGCAAGCATTCACTTTGTCCTTGGAGGAGGCATTAGCATCGGAAGATATTGTGGCAGGTAACATTCTCGTCGCTCATATCCCGCAGTAGCATTGTTTGATTCGGGAGCATCACACTCATTTATATCTGCACAATTTACGACACGGCTAGGAATGGAGTTCGAGGTGCCAGGGAGGTTGAATATACTCACTGGCAATGGGCTCGTAGGAGTTAGTAGAGTTATTCTAGCGTGTAGTGTTGTAGTTTGCGGGCATTCCTTACCCGCCCAGTTGATATAATTTCCTGTTGGAAATTTCGACGTTATCTTAGGCATGGACTGGCTGAAAGACAGTCATGCGACAATAGATTGTCGTAGTGGGAGTGTATCTTTTGATATTCCAGGCATGAAGAGGTTCACCTTAGTCAGGTCAGAGGCAACTCAGCAAGAGCAGGGAGTAGTAACAGCAATGGAAGAAGTTCAAGTTCCGAAGGTAGTTGAAGAATTTCTAGACGTGTTTCCCGAAGAACTTCCAGGTCTACCACCGGTTAGAGATATTGAGTTCAGCATAGAATTGGCACCTGGAACTAAACCGATATCAGATCGAGTTTACAGAATGGCGAATTCGGAGCAGGCCAAGGTGTATCAGCACATAGAGGAATTGAAGGAGAAGAAGTTCATCCAAGCTAGCATATCACCATGGGCAGCACCAGTGGTACTTGTAGGGAAGAAGGATGGGTCATCCAGATTATGCATCGATTACAGGAAGCTTAACGCGGCGACAGTAAAGAACAAGTACCCACTACCCAGGATCGACGACTTATTTGATCAGTTGAGCAGGGCCAGAGTCTTCTCCAAGATAGATCTTCGTTCAGGGTACCATCAGGTGAGGGTTCGGAAGGAAGACATCCCCAAGACAACATTTAGGTCGAAGTATGGGCATTATAAATTCTTAGTAATACCGTTTGGTTTGACCAATGCTCCAGCTATATTCATGGATTTGATGAACCGCATCTTTATGCCATACTTAGATCAGTTTGTCGTTGTCTTTCTTGACGACATACTCGTATATTCTGCTAGTGAAGAGGAGCATGAAGACCACCTCAGGAAAGTGTTGCAGGTTCTAAGAGAGAACCAGTTGTATGCCAAGCTCAGCAAGTGTGAGTTTTGGTCGGATCATATTTCATTTCTGGGTCACATCATATCAAGAGCTGGAGTAGCAGTGGATCCTAAGAAGGTAGAAGCAGTAGAGAGTTGGCCAGTACCCAAGACCGTAGCTGATGTACGGAGTTTCTTGGGATTGGCAGGATATTACAGAAGGTTTGTATCAGATTTTGCGGGACTTTCAGCACCCATGACCCGCTTGACACGAAAGGATGTACCATTCGTCTGGTCGGCAGAATGCTAGACATCATTTGAGAACCTGAAGCAGAAGTTGATATCAGCACCTATCCTTACATTGCCAGTTGGGCCCGGAGGTTTTACAGTATATTGTGATGCGTCAGGTAAAGGACTTAGATGTGTCCTTATGCAGCATGGGAAGGTGATAGCATATGCATCTAGGCAACTTCGGGACCACGAGAAGAATTACCCAACTCATGATCTGGAATTGGCGGCAGTAGTGTTTGCTTTGAAGCTATGGAGGCATTACTTATATGGTGACCGAGTGGAGATGTACACAGATCATAAAAGTCTGAAGTACATCTTTACTCAGAAGGAGCTGAACATGAGGCAGAGAAGATGGTTGGAGTTGATCAAGGATTATGATGTGGAGCTTCAGTATCATCCAGGCAAGGCTAATGTGGTAGCAGACACTCTTAGCAGAAGAGGCAGTGTATTTATGTTGACAACGCAGAAGCACATCTTAGAAGACCTTCAGGAGATGGACATTGAAGTTATACTTCCTAGTGATGTAGGAATTCTGGCGAGTCTACAAGTTTAATCCGACTTGGTAGGCAGGATCAAGGCAGCCCAGGCACAGGACCCAAGGATTCAGAAGCTTAGGGCAGAATGTGAGTCAGGACTTAGAAAGGAGATGCAAATTCATAAAGATGGTACGCTTGGTTTGGATCACGTCTATGTGTACCTAGTGGAGATATCAGACAGGAAGTTATGACAGAAGCTCACAGTTCTCAGTATTCTATACATCCTGGAGGGACCAAGATGTACCAAGATATCAAGCAGCACTTCTGGTAGAACGGGATGAAGAGGGAGATAGCTAGGTTTGTTTCCCGTTGCTTGATATGTCAGCAAGTAAAGGCAGAACAGCAGAGGCCAGCTGGGTTATTGTAACCGCTTCCCATCCCGGAATGGAAATGGGAGCATATTATAATGGACTTTGTGACCGGTTTACCGAGATCACCAAGTGGTAAGGATGCTATTTGGGTGATAGTAGATCGACTTACGAAGGTAGCACACTTTCTTCCTTTCAGAGTAGGACAATCTACAGAAAAGTTGGCAGAGTTGTACATGCAACAGATAGTCAGGCAGCATGGAGTCCCTGTCAGTATTGTGTCAGACAGAGATACCCGTTTCATATCGCATTTCTGGAAGAGCTTGCATCATAGTCTGGGTACCAAGTTAAGATTTAGCACGGCTTACCATCCGCAGACGGACGGGCAATCAGAAAGGACAATTCAGACTTTGGAAGATATGTTGCGAGCTTGTACTCTGGATTTTGGAGGATCTTGGGAAAGCCACCTGCACTTAGTTGAGTTTTCTTACAACAACAGTTATCAAACCAGTATCCAGATGGCGCCATTTGAAGCATTATATGATAAGAAGTGTAGGTCGCCACTAGTATGGGATGATATCGAAGAGAGGAAGATGTTAGGCCCGAAAATGATTATCCAGACGGTTGAAGTGATTAAGGGAATTAGAGAGCGACTTCGTGTTGTGCAGGATCGGCATCGTCATTGGGCGGACCAGCATCGCAGGCCGCTAGAGTTTTCTGTTGGGGACCACGTGTTCTTGCGGATCTCACCTACCCATGGGGTCATTAGATTTGGCGTTCACGGGAAGTTGAGTCCGCGATACGTAGGCCCATTTGCTATTCTTGATAGGGTAGGCGATGTTGCTTATCGTTTATCCCTTCCACCTTCGTTACGAGAGGTGCATGACGTATTTCATGTATCTCAATTACGAAGGTATGTATCGGACCCAAGCCATATCCTCGATCATTTAGAACTGGTTGTTGGTACCAACCTGTCTTACGAGGAGCAACCTGTGTCTATCTTGGACCGAAGGGAGAAGATACTCAAGAACCGAACAATTAACCTTGTCCGGGTTGCTTGGGGTCATCACTCTTTGGGAGAGTCAACGTGGGAACGTGAGGATGATATCCGATCACGGTATCCACATCTGTTTGACTCATAAGGTATATCTTTTTCTGTGTACCTTGATTGTCTTGATTTCTCATGCTTATCACCTTATGGGTAGAATTGCTTGATGTCGTAGATTGTTAAATATAGATATGTTACTTTCTATGGACATTATAAAATGATTGCTTGATTGAATTGCTTGTACTTAGATTAGTTTAGCCTCGAGGTTTCTATCCTGCTTGGATTTGAAATTCCGAGGACGAAATTTTTCTAAGGAGGGTAGAGATGTCACTCCCCGTTCCCAGAATACATATTTTTATACATGTACAACTCATGAGTATTTATTTAATATTTATCATGTATTATCCTGTATTTAAATTCCTTTAATTTCATGTTAATCAATTAATCTGCTCTTTAAATTTTTATGTTAATTTATTTCCTGCAATTATATTGCCTGCATTTTATTTCTGCACTTTATTTCCTGCTTATTCTCTGCCTTAGTCTTGCTTATTTGGGTTCGGGTTGGCTTTGGTTGGATCCCCTACAACCCGATCCATTGGACCCATTGGACCCATTAAACCCATTGGACCCGGCCCATTAGCTCCCACCTACCACCCCTTCTATATTTAAAGCCACCCTCTCCATTCTCTCTCCTCATTACTCATTCTCACCATTACTCCTCTTCTTCTTCTTCATTACTCTCTCCACCTACCAAACCCATAGGCAAGTACATCTTGCTTCTTCATGAGGACCCATTTTTATGGCTCTATTCTCTTTCCCTCGTGATCCTAAGAGAGTTTAGAACTTGGCATTTTTCATTTCGAAGTCTTAATTTTTGTAGATCTAGAAATTAGTTATTTTCGGAGTTTGGTGGTTTTGATCTATCAAACTTCTTTGTTTGTAAAATTTGATGGTCCCATATTGTAGAGAGTTTTATTCTACCCAATTTTGACCTTTGGAAAGTTGGATTTGGACTTGTTTTGACTAAGTTATGGACTTTTGAAGCTTTGGGGTGCAACCATGGAGTTCTTGCTGTTTGGAGAAGACAGTGAGCAGTGTACACTAGCTTTTTAGCTTGCGTCACTGAGCTGTGCGCGCTCTTTAGCGCAGCACAGTCTGGAGTCCATACGCTACCTTTTTAGGAAGCGTGTGTCTTGCATACGCTACCTTTTAGAAGCGTATGTCGTATGGAGTTCATACGCTACCTTTTAGGAGCGTATGACATGCATACGCTGATTTGGATGGTCAGGAGTCGTATGGAGTTCATACACTACCTTTTGGGAGCGTATGACTTGCATACGCTGACTTGGATGGTCAGGAGTCGTATGGAGTTCATACGCTACCTTTTGGGAGCGTATGACTTGCATACGCTGACTTGGATGGTCAGGAGTCGTATGGAGTTCATACGCTACCTTTTGGGAGCGTATGACTTGCATACGCTGACTTGGATGGTCAGGAGTCGTATGGAGTTCATACGCTACCTTTTGGGAGCGTATGACTTGCATACGCTGACTTGGATGGTCAGGAGTCGTATGGAGTTCATACGCTACCTTTTGGGAGCGTATGACATGCATACGCTGACTTGGATGGTCAGGAGTCGTATGGAGTTCATACGCTACCTTTTGGGAGCGTATGACTTGCGTACGCTGGCTTGGATAGAGAGGAGCGTATGGAGTCCATACGCTAGCTTGACCTGAGCGTACGCTGGCTTGAGCGTAGCTTGACCTGAGCGTACGCTGACATGAGCGTAGGCTGACATGAGAGTAGCCTGCTTACCCTGGATCTTCTATAGCCCTGTATATTGATATCTTATTAGATGTTTAACGTCCATTTTATATCCTTACGCCTTTTTGCATAAACTTGATATAATCATGATATGTTGATATTTCTGTTAAATATAGATTGTTACGTGGGATGTACCATGTGTCGTGAATTGAGCTATAGATATCCCGATTGACTGGAATTAAACCCTGAGAGTCGTAGACTCGACTCCACTGAATATTATTTGACTTTCATGCCTTGTCACCATTGATGATAATGGTTATCTTGACTAAAATTGATCATGCGTTCCTAGTTGGAACTAAGAGACTGGCTAGTCGTCTTATTGAATGAAATGAATGAGACACGTTCATGTAATGAACTATTGTACTCGATTAGCCAATCCCGAATATTGGCATACAGGCACATGCAGGCTTCAAATTATTTATTTATTTAGTTATTTATCTATCTTACAAAAATAGCATGTGTACCTTATGGTCAAGGCATGATTACTCCGTGGTCAGATTTGATTGTTGCATCACGCTATATAAAACCTACAACCTAGCCGCACGGGTATCGTTGTAGAGTTGCGCATATCGTACCCCGTACGAAAGTACTCATTTGAATGACCATGATCCACGGCATGGAACTTCACTCAACGTAGAGACTATTAAGTTAAATAAAATAATGATGGCATGGAGAGAATAGATTCCCGAGTTCTTATATGGCAGCCCCCTTGGGACTATTAAGTGCGCGACGGACCGGCTGGTTCCCACAGATACTGTAAATCTGTCACACGGGCAGGGAACAGTATCTGCTTATATTATTGTACATGCTATATTAACGGCGGGCGTCCCGCTGGGACTCGTCTAACTACATGATTGGCGCAATTGATTGATTGGATAGACTAGCCTTGCTTGCACATAGTAAGAACTGATGAATCCCTATTGCATAAATTCCAGGATAACTTGGGACTCACAATAGCAAGCCGTAGTAGTTGATTGGCCGTTCAAGACGATTTGTTTGTGTACTGTACCTACTCTGTGACTTAACTGGGATGATCAGAATGTCAGGACATGACGGGCCAACTTCTGTCCTTGTTTGGTTGGGAGGTTGGTTCGAAGTGTCGTGATGTTATGTGAATCCTAGTAGCAAGCAGATATCTATTTATCATATTTCATATTACTGGTTTTAGTTCTCATGTCGTGCTTTCTTGTGGTACTTGCTATTAGAGGTCTAACCTCTCTGGTTTTGCATGGCCAGATTTAGAGCCGGTTCCCGAGGACTCAGCTTACTTCTACCTCCAAGATGGTCAACACTAGAGGGATGATCGCAGGAGGACTCGAGTGGGTTTCTTACTTCCCCGCTCGTTTTGTTATCTACTTTATACTTTGCCGTTTGGCACCGACATGTTAGTCGGATCGTCTCGTACTTACTTTTTACATAATTGTAACTAAAGTCAGGCTGCAGCTGATAATAATTGTGTATACTTTTGCTACATCAATCTGGCTATGTTTTGTAAAGCCAGATATCAAGAACATTTTGACAGAGCGTTTGGGACGCCTTACTGCTTTATCTTACATGTTCTCTATTACTGTTTCTTGTTCGAATGATTGAGACAATAGATGTGAAGTGACCATAGTAAGACTTTCATGTAGTATGCACCCCCTTGTCTTTTAGACAGTATTGATCGTATTATACGGTATTCATCTACCCGTAATACGTAGCTGGCTGAGTCATTCCCCCGCTCTCCAGTATTCTGATTCTGGGGCGTGACAACATTCAAATGTTTAAGGAAAGGAAATCAATTCCAGATTTTAGGATTCCTGTCAATTTAATTGACAGTTAACTCTCTAACCCATAATCAACCCAAACAACCCAATACAATGTATGAGAAATAACAGTTCAATAGGGAATCACATCTCAGGTATTGGAATCAAAATCAGTTTTCACATTGAAACAAACATTCAATTTTCAGTTAAGGAGAGGAAATCAGTTCATGTATTAATAGAAAAACAATGTATCAGTCATGCATTTTCGAAAGCCCAACTCAAAGTCCAAAATCCCATTCATGAATCATAAACCTATTCGAATAAGTAAAATCGAACTAATAGAGGTTAATACACATATAGGATCAATTGATAACTGAACACATTAATTTAAATCAGAAAAAATAGGAATTGAAGTTCAGGGAACAACAAGACTGAATCATGAGTATCAGTCAAATACCAAACTCAATTTCGAATCCCATTTCACATGACAAAACCTATTCTAATATGTAAATTCAACTTAACAGAGATTATTAAACATGTCTAGGATCTTAATTAGCAATTTAAATCATAATTAAACCATTTAAAACTGGAAATTAACACAGAACAAATAATTGGACTGAACACAGCACAGTGCACGACCAGTGCACACCCAAAAGTGTGTCCGACACGACACGAGGACTCACGAAACTTTGGAAGCCTCGTGTCAGTGTCAGCCCCGACCCGTGTGTCGAGTTTCACGTGTCCACGTGGTGTATCCAGGGAGCTGTGGCCCCCGAGTAGCAGGGGACTGCTACTCGCGTGCGCGCATGCTGAACCCCGTGTGTTCCCGTGTCCAATACGACACGACACCACAACCACCTCAGTCCACCAGAAAACATTAAGCAAGGCCAAACCCTAATTTCCTATTCAAAGAAAATCAGAAAACAAGAATGAAATGCCCACTGTGGCATTTCATCAAACACTTAGGTTAGCCACTGATACGTGTCCGATACGGACACGTTCCAGACACAAAACCTAACAATGCCTATACCAACAGTTAGGGTAGACCTAGGGCTTCATATTCATGCATTTAAATCACTATTTTATGGTAGGAATAGGAATTTACCTAGGTGAGTGAAATGGCTCAAAAGCTTCAAAGAGAGTTGTTCCTCTAGCTACCCAAACTCCTCCAAATTGCTCCTTCACTGAAATTTCTCACCATAGCCAGGAAATACACAGAGATTAGAACCTATTGCAAGAAATTTGAAGGAAAAAGGAGTTGAAATGGAGAAGTAGGGATTGGAAAAGAAAGGGGTTTACCTCTATTTCCAAACTTGCTATTTCCTAAAGGAGGCTAGCCCTAAGTGGTAGAGACATTATATAGGGTGGGAAAACCAATGTTGGCTGGCCATGTAGTGTAGGCTAGGGTTAGGGTTTCACTTGTTTGGTTATGGGCCTCTACGGGCCTAAGCCATAAGTCATGGCTTATGAAATCACAAGCCATTACCTAACCTATTCATTAATCCTATTTCCCAAATTTAATCCTAATGACTAGATTGTCACTAACATGGGTTAACTAGGGTTTCATAATCTAACCAAGATAGTCATGACTAGGGTTAGCTTCTAGGACAGTCTCCTAAGTCACCATGAGTCAAAGTCAAGAATAGCACTAAATTAAATTATACTAAAAATCACTTAAATTCCAATAATTATAATTAATACTAAATAATTCCAATAATTCCCAAAATTTTAAAAATGACCAAAATACCTCCAAGCTAGAAATGTGGTAGTGACATGGACAGAACATACGATTATCGAACTGCATGATTTTGAGATTTTCTTTGTGGGATGTTTGACCTATAAGGAGCACTACCACCTTAATTTTTTGAGGATGAATTCTTTTAAAGTGGATAGACTTGTAGCACCCAGTTTCTAATTGAGAGTAATTTTAAATGTTATAATTTTAGTCATTTAATTATTGTCATTTAATTTATGCTTTAATTTTGGAGATTTTAATCATTTTAAAGTTTTAAGCCATGACTTGTGATTTTGATGTCTTGCTAGTGAAACCCTAATGACTGTTTGACCTAGAGCCTAACCATGTGATTAGGATATTTTCAGTATCATTTTTGGCCCAAGGGTATTTTGGTCATTGGACACGTAACAGTTTTTGTGTTGGTTTCGTGTCTGTGTCGGACACGTAACAATTTTTATTTGCTAGTGTTGTTGTGCCTTAAGAGATTTTTATTTTGCTGAATTTTTTTTGGAAGTATTTGAGAGGGATTGTTTTCTGCATGTGTTTTCTGTGATTGCTTTGTTTTAATTTCGAGGACAAATTTTTTTTAAGGTGGATAGATTTGTCACCCCCAGTTTTCAAGAACATGGGTATTTTTGTTATTTTCTATTTTTGAATATTTTTGAATTTTATATTATTATTTATGATATTATTTTGGGGTTATTTGAGCCGGGTTCGAATTTTAACTCAATCTAACTTGTATCGGGGACCCGGGTTAGCTTTGACTCTAGTGGGACCCACTCATTAGTTAGGCATGGCTCACATGATATTATATTTAGTTAGTGGGTTAGACTAATTATTCATGGGTAGCTTTAGTTTGATTAGAGACTTAAACATGACTAATTTGGCCTCAACCTTAAACCATTTTCCTAATATTAATTAAATAGGCTAGTGGGGGCTTTTTAGACTTTTAATAGGGGGACACCTAAGCCTAATGTGGCCGGCCACTCTAAGGGGGGATAGGGATGAGCCATTTGATATTATCCACTCCATTTTCTCTCATGTTCTTCCCCAAATTTTGAGAAGAGTTTCCATTGATTTCACCATCAAATCATCCATTTCTCCACCCAATCTTCTTCATTTATTCTCTACTCAAGCAAGGGAAGGAGCTAGCCAAGTTTGGGAGGTTTCGAAACTCGTTCGTATCCATTTGGAGATCTTTACGTGTCGGTGTCGTATCGGGAGAAGTTTTCCTAGATTCGATCTACCGGGAGGTATAATCTCTTCTCTACTTCATTCCTACATGCATATAGAATTATTTTGAGCCCATAGGAATGACCCCCATGGTTGTATCTCCATTTGTGTCCATTTCGTGTCCATTTGGAGACTTCTAGGTGTGTCCTTTGTGTTGTATTGTGTCCTAGTGGAAAATCCCCAATTTTGGACACATTTGTATTTTGATATGTTGTAGGAATGATTTATTTATATTTTAATCTCAGATTATATTGTTAGAGAGTTGTTCTTAATGTATTATATGGTATCATATTGTATCATAATCTATTTATGTATATATATGTATATATCATTGTTATATATATATGTGTCACTATATATATATATATATATATATATATATATAAAATATATATATATATATATATATATATATATATATATATGTGTGTGTGTGTGTGTGTGTGTGTGTGTGTGTGTGTCAATATATATATATTGGTTTATGTGTTAATATTCATATGGGTGTCTTTATATATATTCCTATTGGTGTGTGGGATTAGAGAATAGAGAGAGAGTGAGAGAGTAGAGTTGTAGAGAATGGGATGAGAGAGTATGAGAGAGGATGAGAGAGTATGAGAGTGGAGGATTAGAGTTTGAGTGAGATTGAGAGGGTGATGAAGGGAGTATAGAGAATGGGATTGAGGGAGAGATAGAGGATTAGAATGAGGATGCAAGAGGGGGGGACTGCTGGCTGATTTCAGCAGCAGCAACATGTATCAGTCCCCACAGGGGACTGATTTTGAGTGACAGCAGCAGCAGTATTTAATACTGCTGTGCAGTGTGTAGGAGGGGGGGGGGGGAACAGCCCCATGGGCTGCTGATTTTTAGCAGTACATTAGCACCTATTTGGCTGCTACTTAGTAGCAGTGAGAGGGAAGGGGGCAGCCCCTTGTCAGCCCCAAATTAGCCCATATCAGCCCCTTGGTATACTCATTCATTCACTCAAAAATCATCTATTCATTTACCCTTCCAAACATTCATTCATTCACTCCAAATCACTCATCCATTCGTTCTTTCATTCATTCCATCAATTCATCCATCCACATACATTCATCTACCCATCCATTCAAACCAAATTCACATCCATTCATTCATTCAATTACCCTTTCATTCCATCCTTCCATACATATCCATACACATCCATATCACCATTCATTCATCCACTCATCCTTTCCAACATAAAACAGTCCCAAAAACCCTTAGGTGGTTGTGTGGGTGTGATGTGGTTAGCTAGTATTTTAGAAGATGAGGTAGTGTTGGGCAATGCTAGTAAGGTATGTGAGGATAACCAACATGTGTCATAAGATGGGTTAGATGAGCTAGGTACTAGAATTTTATGGTTGGTAATGTTTAGGTAGGTTAGAGTCTAGCTATCCTAGGAAGCCTAGGTTAGTATTCCAATGTTAGAGTGGTATGTGCAAGGTATTGGTATTTACCTTGTAAAGGGTAAATGTAGGTAATGGGGTATAGTTAAGATATTGAGTTTGACTTCCAAGATGGGTTTAGAAATAGGTTGTGTTGGTAGGTAATGACTAGATGAGGGTAGTTTAGACTAGTCTTGACCCTCGTTGACCAAGAGTTGACTTTTGACCGAAAGTCAACTTCAAGTCAACATTTGACCTAGAATTGACCGAAACTAAACCAGAGTTGACCAGTTGACTGAAAGTCAACAGTTGGTCAACATTAGACTAGTTTGACCTAAGGTTGACCCAGAGTTGACCAGTTGACCAAAAGTCAACTGTAAGTCAACCTTTGACCCAGATTGACCTAGTTTGACTTGGATTGACTCCCTGTGACCTTGTTTGACCTTGGTTGTCCTAGTATGACCTAGTTTAGCTTGGTGTGACTTAGTTTGACCTAGTTTTGACTTAGACTTGCATATCATGACTAGATTAGCTTTCCTTTCATTATTAAACCCTGTTGACTCATGGTATCTCATCTTTAGGTCTGTGATTACTCTGAGCATCAGTTCACCTTATTAGCTCAGGACCACAAGCGAGTACATTCACTAATAGTTTTCATTGTCTTGATATCTGCTATATCCGATTCAGTTATAGTGTCTTACTCGATTTTCAGTCACGATAGTTCACGGACTAGTATATGTTGGATCATGACATGAGATGTTATTTCTGGACTTTCTTGGTATATTGATACGTGATATTTCTTATTTTTTGTAATGTATAGACATCGATTTGGGAGTGGGTTGGCCTCCTGCTTTTGAATCCTGTGTCATGACGTGTCATGTCCAGATCAATTATACTATTCGGGGGTGGAGAATTATTAGGGGCTATGTGATCAAAGCCTCATGTTACTATATTCATGTGCTTGCGCCACTCTCACCTCACGTAGGGTGCAGCGAGATCTTATTCATGTGCTCGCTATCCAGGTTGGCCGGCATGACCCTTTCCAGATTTTTATGTGATTGTCAGGCCAAGTGGATAGCCTGTCCCGTAACATTTCCCAAGCCGATCACATAACGCTCTAATAATTCAAGTCATATTTTTATATTTATTTATCATAGGAGGCTAAGTTCTGTTCGGGAGAAGGGTTACAATCCCGGTCCTTTTTTGGTTTAAGTGTTGTAACTCGGCTTCCGAATAGTTTCCAAGTCATCCTATATATATATATATTGTCGTCATATTCAGTACTTACATCTTGATATATATTTCCTGTTGATTTTATCTCGTATTTCACATATTCTACATGCTCTTATGCTATACTTTGATTGGAGGCTAGGTTCTGTTCGGGAGAAGGGTTACAACTCCGGTCCTTATTTGGTTTACGGGTTATAGCTCGGCTTTCGAATGGCTCCCAAGTCATCCCATATCTTTGTCTTGTATTTCATTATACTTATAGAATTTGTCAATTCATATGGAACTGCTGTTAGTGTTTGTACTTGCTCATTTTCTTGACAGGATACCGTTGACATATTACAGATGTTTCTGAGGCAGGCTGCTCGACCTACTATGGGGTCGAGACAGATGGAGACTTAGGCCAGGACTGTGGCCTGTTAGTTGAGCCACTAGACTTTGCACTCCCAGAGTAGTTAGTATTAGTTAGGCTTGCCTGGACTGCGATCCAGCTTTTGTTTTAGACTGTAGTAGCTTATATTTATATATTGTGACTCTGTGATGTTGTTTGTTTCTCTTAGGCTGTGTTGGATGTACGTTGAACTCATTTCCTGGTTTCACATCTATCATATTTCCTTTCCGTGCTATCTACCTTAGTTTTATCTTGTGATTGAGACTGTATTTGCTATGTCACCTCCATTCGGAGTGTATATACTGTACAGGTACCTTTATACTGTTTAGTTGTAGTATTTGTAGACGACCTATATAGCATTCTACCGCCGATTCTATGGCGTAGGCTGGACGTAACCACGTACTCGTGCCCCTAATCAGGGTACGGGTCGTGACAAACCGGCATCAGCATAACCCATAACTTGTGATTCTAAATTTTTTTGAGTAAAACAAGCCCATGTCGGTTGTTCCACGAATATAACGTAATATATGTTTAATACCATTCCAATGTCGTTTTGTTGGTGCCGAGCTATATCTTGCCAGTAAGTTTACTGAAAATGCTATATCAGGTCTTGTACAATTTGCAAGATACATCAAAGCTCCAATAGACTCCTGGACCTAATAATTCTTCATTATCCTCTCGAGGACGTAATAGATCTTTCTTTACATCTAACGATCTAACAACCATGGGGCTACTCAGTGGATGAGCTTTATCCATATAATTTTTTTTTAGAATCTTTTCTGCATAGGTAGATTGATGAATAAAAATTCCATTTGATAAATGTTCGATCTGCATGTCGAGACAAAATTTTGTCTTACCAAAATTTTTTATCTCAAATTCTTTCATCAGATAACTAGTGGTTTTTGTGACCTCTTCGGGAGTTCATACAAGATTTAAGTCATCAACATATACTGCAATAATTGAGAATCCGTTTTTAGATCTTTTGATAAAAACACATGGACAAACTGGATTATTTATGTATCATTCTCTAACAAGGTATTCGCTGAGTCGGTTATACCACATTCTTCTAGATTGTTTTAATCCATATAAGGATCGTTGTAATTTGATTGAGTATAACCTATTATATCTTTTGTTATTTGCTTCAGGCAATTTTAATCATTCTGGAATTTTCATATAAATGTCATTATCCAATGACCCATATAAATATGCGATAACAACATCTATAAGCAGCTTATCAAGTTTTTATGTGACTGTTAAACTGATCAAGTATCGTAAGTTGATCGCATCGATCACAGGGGAATATGTTTCATCATAATCGATTCCAGGTCTCTATAAAAAACTTTGTGCAGCAAGTCGTGCCTTGTATCTCACAATTTTATTTTTCTCGTTGCTTTTTTGTACAAACACTCATTTGTATCCAATAGGTTTCGTACCTTCAGGAGTTTGAACTACTGGTCCAAATACTTTGCGATTTTCTAAGAATTTTAATTCAGCTTGTATTGCATCTTTCCATTTTGGCCAATCATTTCTATGTCGATATTGTTCAATAAATTTTTGGTTCGGGATCCTCATTTACTATATCAAATGTGACACCATAAAAAAATTGTCTATAGTAATTTTCTTTCTATCCCAGCTTTCTCTTTTACTCATATAATTTAAAGAGATTTCTTCTAAAATTTGTTCATCGTCATGTGTCGCTTCAGGAGCTACCTTAGACTGGTCATTCAAAATTTCTATAGTGCTTTCATGTTTTGAAACTATTTTATCTTCAAGAGTAATTACTTGTACCCTTTTCTTTTGCGAATTTTTATCTTTAGCGCCAACAGGGCGTCCACGTTTCATGCATGATTTTAGTGTGCCATTATGTTGTCTTTCAGGGATATCAATCCATGCTGGTGTATTTATTATCGGTATATGAGATTTTGTCACTTTCTTAATATTAGTGAATGCATCTGGCAACTGATTTGTAATATTTTGTAAATGAATGATCCTTTTCACTTCCTGCTCATATCTACTTGTGCGTGGGTCAATAAAAGATGGTACATTCCATGTAATTTCATATCGTTCTACAGGAAGTAATATTTTATCTCCCCCTAATGGCGGAAAAACTGACTCATCAAATTGTCAATCATCAAACCTTGCCTTAAATAAATTACCCGTAAGGGGCTCAACGTATTTTATTATAGACAGGGAATCAAAACCAACACAAATTTCAAAACGTCTTTGTGGGCCCATCTTTGTTCGTTTAGGTGGAGAAATAGGGACATAAACCGCACAACCAGAAACTTTTAAGTGTGAAATATCATGCTGTTGGCCAGAAACAAGTTGCAATGGTGAATAATGATAAAATGAACTTGGTCGAATACAGACCAATGCAGTTGCATGTAATATTGCATGTCCCCAAACAGAATTTGGTAAACTTGATCTTAGAAGTAAAGGTCTGGCAATCAATTGCAACCTTTTAATAAAAGACTATACAAGTCCATTTTGAGTATGCACATATGCAACTGAATGTTCGACATTAATGCCAATTGACATGCAATAATCATCAAATATTTGAGGTGTATATTCACCGGCATTATCAAGACGGATATTCTTAATGGAATAATCAGGGAATTGAACCCTTAATCTTATAATCTGAGCAAGAAGTTTGGCACAAGCAACCATTCATGTTGACAATAGACTTACATGTGACCATTTAGATGATGCATCTATGAAGACCATAAAGTAACGAAATGATCCACAAGGTGGGTCAATAGGTCCACAAATATCTCCTTGTATTCTTTGTAAAAATATAGGGGATTCAAGATTAACTTTCATTGGAGATGGTCTTACAATTAATTTTTCTTGTGAGCATGCAACACACACACAATCACGAGATAAAAGAATCTTCTGGTTCTTTAGAGGATGCTCACGTGAGTTTCTAACTATTCGATGCATCATACTTGATCCAGGATGGCTAAGTCGATCATGCCAAAGCATAAAAAGTTTTGGATCATTGAACTTCAGTTTTATCGCAGTGTTAGATTCTATGGCACTTATGTTTGCATAATATAATCTTGATAAGAAAAATGGGAGTTTTTCTTTCACATGCTTCTGACATGAACCATTGGATGTAGTACATAGATATTTCATATAATTCCCCTCATTCGTAGTCTCGATATGGAAACCATTTAGACGTATATCTTTGAAACTTAGCAAAATTCTTTTTGACTTGCTAGAATATAAAGCCTCTTTCACCAAAATATTTGTTCCACCAGGTAATATAATGTTCGCTCTTTCGGAGCCCTCAATCAGTTTTGTAGTACCGAAAATTGTACTGACATTTGCTTTTGCCAAATTTAAGTTCGAGAAATATTTTCGATCTCGAAGAATTGTGTGCGTTGATCCACTGTCAACCAGACATATATCTCCACCGTTGGAGTTGTTCACTGCATCTATATTTTTCATATTTCTATAAACAAAAAAATAAAGTAAGAAACATTATGAAACTTTATTTATTAATTCGATATTATAATGACCAAGACTTAGAAACATGAGAATACAAGCATTGAACTAAAATTAAACTTAAGAAAAATAAAGTTCAAATAGTCTAAATCCCAACACAATAATTTTAATTCTTTCCATTGCCATCATTAGCATCATCACCCCAAAACTTAATCCCATTGATTCATTTGGCTCGTTTAAGAAATCATCAACATCCATATGAGTAAATTCCATTGGATCATTTTTATCTTCAACAATTTTACTAAAATATGCAAGATTGATTTCTTTCTCTTTTCCTATACCCTTGATAGATGCCTGGTAAAGGTCAATTAGGTGCTTTGGTGTACGATAGGTACGAGACTAATGTCCTTTTGCTCCACACCTATAGCAAGCCTTTTCATAATTCTTCGAAGAATCTATTTTTACACCCTTTCCTTTATCATATTTTTTGCCATTGTTCCACTTCAAGTGGTATGGCCCAACCTTGTTGTTAAATGCATGATAATTAGGACCACCATGGTCTCGAGTTTTACCATGACTATAACTACGACCATGACCACGGCCACGACCGCGACCATGAACGCGACCCCGTCCTTATCTATAGTTATTTGCATTCGCTTCAGGGAATGGCTGTGATCCAGTAGGATGAGAGTTATGATTTTTCATTAGGAGCTCATTATTTTGTTCAGTAACAAGTAGGCATGAGATCAATTGAGAATATTTTATAAAACCTTTTTCACGGTACTGCCGCTGCAGGAGCATATTCGTGGCATGGAAAGTAGTGTATGTCTTTTCCAACATATCTTTTTCTGTAACATTATCTCCGCACAATCTTATTTGAGACAAAATTATGAACATTGCAGAGTTATATTCGTTTACCATTTTGAAATCTTGCAACCTCAGGTGCATCTAATCATAACGAGCCTTTGGGAGTATTACACTCTTTTGATGATCATAACGTTCCTTCAAGTTTTTCCATAAAACAACTGGGTCTTTTACTCCAAGATATTCAGATTTTAGTCCTTCGTGGAGGTGATGTCGAATGAAAATCATTGTCTTTGATTTGTCTTGTTCGCTTGCCTCATTTTTCTTTTTGATGGCACGTGCAAGGTTCTTTGCACTCAAATGGATCTCAGCCTCAAGAACCCAAGTTAAATAATTTCTTCCGAAAATATCAAGAGCAGCGAACTCAAGCTTGGTGATGTTTGCCATATGTCTAAAAATAAATATTACTTTAGAATATAATACACATACTCAAATTAACAAGTTTGAGTTTTATCAATTAGGCTTCAAGCCTAACATATTTTATTTTTGCTTCAAGACTTATATACAATATAGATTTTGGAGATGAAACTTCAGGTTCATCTAAATACAAAGCTCTAAGATATTTGCCATAAAAACTCACAAAGTTTGGAGCTAATAAAATCACTCCAAATAAAATGACATAACTGAAGGGATAAGAAGCTGCATGTTTTTTTTTTTTTTTACAGAAAATATGCTCAAGGCAAACATGATTAAAAAAAACTATAAGCAAACGAATCCATAAACAAATATATTAATATATTTTGGCAATTGCATCTACTATTGGATATGCATTAATAAACAAGACCACTATTATAAATAAAAAATATATTGAATAAGCAAGCCATGACTTGGTGGAAAGCTTGCATTAGGTAGAGAAAGATAGCAACAAGAAGAAATGTTAGGATATGAAGTGTCATTTTGTTAAGAGTGATGATAGAAATTGACGCAGACTGTAGGAATAAGAAACCATCCTACTGCCGTATGAATGCATGAATAAAAAAAATTTAAAAAAATGACGGAAGTTGGACTTATAAATTTTTTGAGCAAACTCGTGCTGATAACGTATTATACTTTTGTCACACCCCGCTCCCAGAATACGGCGAGCCGAGTACGTACAACATCCCCAGGCTACGCGACCATACAACATGAACCCAATTGCACCCCGCGATTGTCGCCTGTAAGGTCCTAGGTAGGCATAGAGTTAAGGAAATAATACAATTTTTTCCACAAAAGAGCATAACATTCATTTATCCCAAAATGTTACAACATAATTCAAGTCTCATCATCAAACACATATATACATTTTGGATTCATTGTTCTTCAAAATACATAACTTACATATTGCATTCATGTTTCTTCAAAATACATAAGTCACATAGCTATGAAGTTCCCAGAATAAAGCTACAACCCTCAGTCCTACATCATTCATAAAGTTCTGCCTCAGTGTATGCCTGTTCCCCATCCTGTTCTTCAACAATCCCTAGTGAACAAAACTAGGTCGTCAATACGACGAGCAAGCCCTCGGTCAAAGGAGCAAGTTATGAAGGTGGAATGATAAGGCAGGTAAATACAAAATGGAGTAAACTTGATCATCTTAAAGTCCATACATGTAATACTAATCATGAAACGAGTCGTTCTCACATTAATGTCACAAGGACAAAAAATCAAACTTTCTAAACCTAAATGCAAATTTAGAGAAACTCTCTGGATCACACACCCACGTCTAGCATCTCTACAATAATCCCATTGGCCCGGGATCAGGCTCGCACAAAACGGGTGGTGCTTAGATTCTCCAGCCGTCTGTACTATCACATATTGATGTGATTAAACCAGGATAGCATCATGAGTTAGTTCCGAATCATCTGGCTCGAATCATCGAATCATGAGCTATATAAGGAAGTTCGTATGACTTGAACTTTTCCAAGAATATCGAACCCATTCATTAGTAGTCTGAGCTGAAACTCAGGGCATAGATGCCTAATGAATTTAATGCAAATGGGTAATCTGAGCTGAAACTCAGGACATAGATGCCCCATTGCAAAACACGTGATAGATGCAAATGGGTATTCTGAGCTGAGACTCAGGGCATAGATGCCCCATTGCAAAACAAGAAGGTGAGCTAAGCCTCACCCCGGTGAAGATCGCGCGGCCGTACGAACACCGTAACAGGGACTGATTAGTATGAAAAGTGTAATATCATATTGCAAAGAAGTCAGCCGGGTGTGATCCAGGTTTCTCTCCCAAACCCCATGCAACCTAATCTAGTCTTTAATTACCATAGGACTATCCCCAAGACGGGAGTCCTAGAAGTCAAGTCGCATTCAAATATTAGTTTCGTCTTTTCCGAAACTAAAGTAGTCCAATAAATATTGGAACCAAGGTAAAATACTGAAATGTCCAAGTGGACATGATTCCAAGAATCCCTCCGGTATTATAGGTCGGAGATGGATGATTCAAATGGTCTAGGACTGGAGTCAAAATTTCCAAAAATTTCGAGTTTGTCGAAAATAGACTAACTCTGGAAATTCTCAAAAATTTCGGCAGAGTCTCCTTTGTATTTACTGACCCGGAAATTAATCCGATACAAGTAAACACAAAGAAACAATATACGGGCACGCCGACCCCTTCGGTGGAGCAACCCTCAACACCGACAACACGCAAAATAAACGGGTACGCCGACCCCTTCGGTGGAGCAACCCTCAACACCGGCACGCAATTTATAACAAACGATATTGAAATTAAGGAATTTATAACATACCTTAGCGAGCTAGCATTCTTATTTATGCGCAAAAATGTATCTTGGATCTTTCAAGCTCAAAAATACATGTTGTAGTATAAATTATATAAGAAGGTTTTCTAAGGAAAGTCACGAAATGAATAAGTTATCAAAAATCAATTCTAACATGTCCAAAATAAATCCATACATAAAACTATCTTTTAGGGGGCACAAATTGGTTATTTTGACTTGAAAACTTATAGGTGAGGGTACCATAATGTACTGATATCAATAAATACACATTTAACTAAGTGGTCACTATAATTATGTCAAATAAGTGTAATTTATAATCATGGACAGAATTAAACAATATAAATAATAATGAAAAAAAAATTCATAAAAACCTTGTTTGAAGATATTTAGATGTACTTCCATGCAAGGCAACTATGTTGGGCCAATTTCTTCTTGAATTTAGTAAACATGCATGTACATATGACCCTTGCCTAGAAATTAACTTTTACAATCTTGCATTTCATGATGTTAACAAGAATTCATACAAGCCCTCTTTATGAATATATAAACTCATTATCTACGTGACAAGCATAAAACTATTTAATAAAATCAAGGCTTAAAGTACTAAAATTTCTAGACTTTCTTCCTTTTTAATTTTTATTCATAAAGAAAACCACAAATTTGTAATAACTCATTGTGTCATGAAGAACTAATTTCGGTAAAGTATATTTATGAGATAGGAATGAACTCTACACTACTACATTCAAGGTCAACAAACAAATTATAAATATACGTAATTCTATCTCCAAAAATTGAGATCAATAATTTAACATGCATTTCTTTTCTCTTTTTTTTTGATGGAAAATTTTAGAATGAAGAGGAAGGGAGAGGGCTTGCCTTGATCCTTAGAGTGCTAGAAATTTCCTTCAACCCAAAATCAGAATCCTAGGCACAAGAGGAGAAAATTTGGGTTAAATTCAAAACCTAAAAATTATTTTACCAAGAAATTGAAGAGAATGGGAAAGGAAATTGAAAGGAAGGAAGAGGAAGAAGAAGAGGAAGATGAGGAAGGAGGGGGTCGGCCACCGGCCGACCGGGCGGCGGCGGCGGCGGCGCGGCAGCAGCGCAGCAATTTGTGGCAGTAGCAGTAGCAGTAACAGCAGTAAGATGAGCAGCAAGGGAGGGGAAAGAGAAGAAGAAAGGAAAATAAGAATGGAAGAAGAAGAAGAAGAAGAAGAAGAAGAAGAAGAAGAAGAAGGGAGAGGAGAGAGTACCTGGAGAGGGAGCTTGAGGAGAATGGAAAATTTTATTTTTCCATCTTCTCCCATATAAAGAATGGGTTGATATATGAAATGACTCAAGTACCCTTTAGGCCATGTCATGGGGAGAGGATGCCAAATGGCAATTCTACCATGCATGGTAGACACATATACCATTATGCAAAAATGCAAATTTTGCATTTGCACAAGGGCAAAAAGAAAAAGAGAATTTAATTTTTGAAAAAAAAAAAAGAATATATAATTTTGGAAATAATTTGGAATGGCAAAATATAAATAAATAAACAATAAATTAAAAAAATAGCTATGACAACTTTAGAGGAGAACAAGATAGAAAATTGTAAGAAAATAGTCTTTCTTCATATCCATAACACTTAACTAGAATGGTCTTTTATAGACCTACAATGGAATGTCAAATGCCATAAGTTACATAAGTTATGAAACCAATGGCCATAAGTTATGGAAGACAAAAGACCAAAAACCATGAGTTACATAAGTTATGGACATCCATATTTACAACAATAACAATTATTTTATATAATAATTATATTATATTACAATAAATAAAACGCAACCTTGGTGAACATTCCAAACAATAAAGCTCACATTTTTCAGAGTGTCCATTATCTCGACTTAAACTACACATACTTGGTAATTTTTGTTGTTATAGCATTGTGATTTAAAGTTGACTATCTTCAAAATGTTCACTTACAAATGACAATAACATTTTCACTTGTTTTGGTAGATGAAAAATAATACTCTCATAAGAGTAGTATTTTTAAAATTTTATAATGCATTTAAGCAGAAAGTTAGGTGTACCTCCATATTATTCATAGAATCATATCATTAATATATTATAATTAATATCATATCAACTAATGTACTGTTCCTCTCAACAACATTGTTTACCGTTTATTGTGTTAGCAATTAGACTGGGTTTAAGATTGGTCATTGAAGACTTTTTTTCTTTTGGATTTGGAGAGTAATCAAAAAATATTTGATAACAATATTTTTGTAAAAATTTAATTATTTTTTGATATTTTTAAACGGCCATAAAAATTTATTTTTGCTATGACTTCTAACAACACTAAGGCAAGTATGGTTTGGATTTGTTGGTATTGAAAAAAAACTTTTAAAAGACAATCTTTTATCTGCTTTTACAAGATGCACAAAATTTAAATTATTTTGATAAGATGCTATTAGGAGAAGCTTTTCGTATTGCATATATATATATATATATATATATATATATATATATATATATATATATATATATATATATATATATATATATTTTTTTTTTTTTTTTGAAGCAAAGTGGTTCTTCTTTAATAAAAATAAAGCAGGTTACAGTACTCTCTATACATCACTGCACTCCCAAATATATATATATATATATATATATATATATATATATATATAAAAAAAAAAAAAAAAAAAAAAAAAAAAATATATATATATATATATATATATATATATATATATATATAACTATTCGGTAATAATTTGTAAAATTTTTTAAAACGTTAGTTTAATTTTGAGAAGGATTTAAAAGTAGATGAGAGCCTACAAAATTAACTCCAAGTCTAGACGATTTAGACATTGACTTAGGCTTCAAAATTTATAAACGTTTAATAAATTTACAGGCTCCAAAATTTTACAAAGATTATAAATTTTTATAAAAACTTTTCTAAATTTTACAAAGATTATAAATTTTTATAAAAACTTTTCTAAATTTTACAAAGTATCCTATATTTTATAAAAACCCCCAAAATTTAGAAGACTCAATAAATTTTACATAGGAGTTCTCATTTTCAGGATCCTCCTTTTTTTTTTTTCTTTTCTTTCTAGGATGGCCTATGCATTTTTTAATAGAGCCTGCCCCGGGAGCCTGCAGCTGAAAGCTACATCTGCCGTGGCTTTTTGAAAAGCAGCAGCATTCCAATTTCCAAACAGAACAAAACCCTAAGCCCAACCATAAGTAAGTAAACCAGCTTCCTCTCCTCCTCCCTCCTCCACCTCCCAAAACCGCTTCCTGCAGCATCCCGCGGCCTGCGCCACCGCTCCTCGTGCAGCCGGAAGCTCCGTGCTCCCGCGCCGCCGCCTCCGCCTCCGCCCCCGCCCCCGCCCGCGCGTCCTCCTCCTCCTCGGTCGGCCACCGCGTCGTCGACTCGCAGACCTACAAAGAGAATGTTTCTCGCTCTAAACCATCCTCTCTCCAGTGGAATCTCCATAAAGGTTTGCACAATCTTCCGTTTTCGTACATCATTCGAAGATTCCGATTCATTAAATCTAGACTTTTTGTGTCAGTTTCGGAGCTCAACTATGTCGTCTCGATCAAGAACTAGGTTTTCCTCCGTCACTTGCTCTTCGGGCGTGGATCTGGCCTCCAGTTGCATCCCCGCCGCTCCAATTCTCCTCCCTGAAGGTCCATGGAAGCAGGTGATCTCTCTCCTTAAAAACCCTAAACCCTCAAAAGTATCGGAAGTCAAATTAGTATTGATTTGCGTTCGGAGATGACACGTTAGGGGCACAACGATTTTGTGTGTCCTGGTGTATTTTGGATTGTGCAGGTTGCTTCTGGTACGTGTCCCACATGACACGTCGATATTGTTCGAGCATCCATGCTTCATAGGTTTGTATATATATTTTCGTCCATTTGACGATCATATGATTTACTTAGGCTTAGATTTGCTAGGCCATTTATGGAATGGGTGTTTGCTCAAATGTCATTTCCGGAACACTTGACAGGCTAGCGTCCCGGAAATAGGCGTCATGAGTCCCCAAATGAGAGCGTTTGTCCGCCCTGGATGTAAAGGAGGGTTAGCTAAATGGTCAATCCATTGTGTTTCGTCTCCGGATGTAATGTTACGTGCTAGTGAAACGGGCCCTTGAAGGACTAAGTGATGTTGGACAAAATTCCTAATGCATGAAAATCAGAAGATGTAAAACTAAAGACATGAACTAAAGCAGAGGATTCGAGGCACGCTACACGCTGTCCTTAGAATAGAATTTCGACCTACGAACAGTACAAGTTCTTGACGATATATTCCCGAGATACAACGAACTCTTCGATCCACAACACTGTGCACCCAGTGGTGAATCCCATGACTTGCCCGGGAGAGGAATTGAACGGAGGAGAAATTGGACGGAGGAGGAGAAGGTTATGGTTGGTTTTTATATTGTGTGCGAAAATACGAAGTGATTTTTCGAAAGAGAGAAATATCTCGTAGACAGATAATCTGTCTTTTTAAAGATGTCATCTGGATCGTGTCCAGGACAATCGTTCTCCCCTAATCACGTAACGGGAGTACGTGCGTGGGAATAGGTATACGGAAGACCAACAACTGAACCAAGATTTAAAAAAATAGAAAGAAATTAGAAAATTACTTTTATATTCGATCCGTGACGCGTAAGCGTGTAAAGTGCTAAGTGCATGACTAATAAACGTGTCAAAAATGCGCATTAAATCCTGCATCCGGTGCGGGTTGGATGAGATCTTGCCCCCCACAAAATACACTTACCCACTAAGGAGGGCAAATTATTATTATCCTTTCCAATGTAGGACTAAAAGAAAAGACTAAAGAGCACTTTATTGAATCATATGTGGGTGTTCCACAAACAACAACTCCAACAATCCCCCACATGATTCAATAAAGGGACAATTAAAAAATATAGAGCGATAGAATTATAGAAAAAAGAACATGATATGGGCAATCATACTGTGTTTCAGAGGAAGGTGTGTTCCGGACTTGAACATCCCCTTATTGTTGTACACTTCATCTATACATACCGAAAGTGACACAAGTCTTGAACTTAGGATCTTATTTGTACATACTCAACATACACATTGTAGGCATTTGATCGTATGAACAGTTGTGCACTTTTCGGCCATGTGTTTATCTCGGTTTCTTGAGAGCTCTAGAGAAAATACGAGTTCTCATAGAAAGCGGCCCCACTTTCACTCTCAAATAGGTGGATCTTTCTGGGTATTCTGCAATTTATATATCATGCTTTACAAGCCACATATTCATTAAGATTTTACAATTATCCTCTTATTTATTGCATATATAGTAGAGGAATGGCTCGTTACAGTTACAATCATATAATGTTTTCGGTTACACATCAATTTTGTTGTTATCCATTGTATCTTTTTTGGTGCTTCCAATTGAAGGTAGGGTTGCCTTTGAGGTGACTCAATCTATGGGCTTCAACCCATTCCTCTTGCCGTCTCTAACGCTAGTCTCCTTGAGAAACCTTTAGTTAGAGGATCCGCTAGATTGTTCTTTGATCCAACGAAGTTAATTGCAACTACTCCACTGGAAAGCAATTGCTACACTCGATTGTACATCGGACGTATATCTCTGGATCTTCCATTATAACTGGTCCATTTGAGCCTTTGCTATTGCAGCTTGGTTGTCACAGTGTACATGGATAGTAGGAACTGATTTACTTCATAGAGAAATATCTATTGCCAGATTCCTTAGCGAGTCTGCTTCCTCACTGGTGTGGTCAAGAGCTATGATCTCTGCCTATATAGTAGATCTTGATATACAAGTTTGTCTAGTAGAGTTCCAAGCGATAACAACTCCTTCCAATATGAATATATATATATATATATCTACTTATTGCTTTGGTCTCATCTATATCAGAGGCCCAGTTTGCATAAATATACCCTTCCAATACATACGGGTATCCTCCCTAGAATAATCTATAGGATATCGTGCCCTTAAGGTATCTCATAATCTCATTACCCTTTCTAAGGCATTCCAATGTGAACTATTCAAATTGCTAGCGTATAGACTAAGTTTTCATACTGCATAGGAAATATCAGGTCTGGTACGATTAGCAATACAGTTCAAGCATCCTATTTGCTGAGAATACTTCACTTGATCCACACTGTCTCCTTTATTTTTCTTCCTGCTACTTGCATTATATGGAGTGTTTATAGGTTGAGAATCAAAAATAGTTAAATCTTTTAAAGACCTTTCTATATAGTGAGATTGGGAGATACCACTTAATTCTTTGTCCAAATATGGTGAAGTTGTTTATGATATTGATAATGTGGAATAGGATTTTCAGAAGATTAAGTCAGAGATTGCCAATATTTTCTCAGCCTGTGTTCTCCTCAACTGCTTATTTTAAACTTAGATGTACTGGTACATGGACCAAAACAAATACTTAGCTATATGGCTTTAGGGTTATGAAAGTTTTGGGAATCATCTCACTACTGCATCATAAGTGGGAACTCAAATTTATTGCTTCTGATGGGAGTTGTTTCATCAAATTCTTCCTCAGCAAAACACCGCTTTATGGAAGGAAATTCATACATAGAACAGTTGTCAGATATGCAGCATATGCTTGAGCATGCAGTTTACTGGCAAGATTACTCTTCTAATGTACATTGGCATGTGATTGTGGGAGGAAGCAGGGAGGAAGCACTTAGATATTTTGGCAATATGGAGAATTGAAGCAAAGAAATAGGGAGTATCAGTTACCAGAACTAGGAAGCACGGACACTCCAAAACTGTGGGCTGTCTTGTTGGACACGTATCAAACACTGAAAAATATACTAGGACACATCAAAATGTCTGAGAATTTATACATTGATGCCTAAATCTCATGAGGCCCATCCCTGGTGCTAATGATTTTTCATGTGTATTGTTTTTCTTCTTTAGTGGCTATGGTCAGCTATCTAGGCACAATTAATAAATGATGATGTTAGGTTGGGGATTCTCGAAGTAAGCGAATCATACTCGTTGGTTGCTTAATTAAACATTATATCAATGAGGACTTATTAAATTTGTGTTATTTTATTCTATGCTTGGCTGTTGAAGCAATAAGTATACTTGCTCTGCTATAATGTAATGTAGATACCAGGTGGCGTGACAGCTGCAAAAGGATTTAAAGCTGCAGGCATGTATGGTGGTTTACGTGCAAAAGGAGAAAAACCTGACCTGGCCCTAGTGACATGTGATGTTGATGCAATTGCTGCAGGTATGCACCACACCAACTTTACATCACCTTGAATGTTCTTAATTCATGTAATATGCTGTATCTGATGAAGAGCACATTGAGACTTTGTGCCTAGGCATCTGTAGTTGTACGCATTCACATTTGTTCTCCCAACCATATATTTGGCTTTATAATTTGTGAGGCCTCACAGTCCTCACATGTGGGTTTGCTGTGTGACGATTCTCAAAATCCACTATTGTGGAACGAAACTGATTTTGCAGTATTTTAAAAACGACTAACCTTACTTTGTTGAATCAGTTATTTGTGGCATTTTTTTAATCTATTGGATCTTATCCTCAGGAGCATTTACTACAAATGTTGTAGCAGCTGCACCAATTATATATTGCAGACATGTGTTAGACGTATCCTCCACGGTATGTGGGTTCATCCTGTGTTAGTATTGACACAATTGTTGAGTTGGATTTGCTCATACTACAAACAACTATAAAGTTGCCCTTTGATTTAGTAAATTTAGCCCTTTTGTGTATTCGTCTTAGTATTTGTGCTTCCTCTTTTCATACTGGAATTCCTTACACTGCATTCATTGTTTGCGTTGGTCTTGTTAGTTTCTAAGTCTTCAAGTCTGAAATTTCAGGCACGAGCAGTTTTAATTAATGCTGGTCAAGCGAATGCGGCCACTGTAAGTTCAATGTGTCAGCTTTCTTAGATACAATATGCAGATTACTGTATGTGCATAGTTGTACCGAAGATTTCAAATATTAAGATGCTAAAGGACTTGCTTCTACATCACAGGGTGATGCAGGTTATCAGGACACAGTAGAATGTGCATATGCTGTTGCTGAGGTTTTCTACTATCCATACCCAACTTTTCTTTTAGAGAAAGTAAGAAGATATTTTCTCATTAGTAATTTTTTTTATTGGAGTTGTAGCTTCTCCAGTTGAAACCGGAAGCTGTATTTATTCAGTCTACTGGCGTTATTGGTCAAAGGATAAAGAAGGTATGTATTAATCGTTTTGGTGTAAATTTTCATGATTAAGGTAAAAGTTGGAAAGGACATCATCTCAACATTTTGTAGTAACTTATCAAATATGAAATATGGTTTTTTGGTAAATTTTTTTTTTTTTTTTTGCTTTCTTTATTCCTGGAGCTCAACCTTGGTTTATTTTTAGTTAATAGTTGAAAATATGCATGCAGGAGGCTCTTCTTAATTCACTTCCAAGCCTTGTGGGTTCATTATCATCTACCGTTGAGGGGTATTTTTCATTACTACATTTCTCGTTACGAGGTCAGAATAGTATCTCTTGGATTTTTGAACATGCGGGGAAAGTTGTAATTATAGCAAAGCTGATGATTAAATCGCCATGTACATATCCTTGGAAGCAAGGAAATTAGGGCTAGCATATCTGGGAAATGAACACAACATTCCAGGAATTTTATTTACTCTCATAAATGACAAAGCTTACTTAACCCTTCAACTAGTAAGAGTTATCTGTAGAAACGTGCTTGCGCTGCTTTGACTACTGCAACAGACAATTATCTATCTGTTTATTAGAAACCCGAGTTTGAGTGAATTATATATACAAAATGTTTCTCTGTCAGGAGTTTCATAGTGCAACTGTATGTAAATATTCTGCACAAGTATCTTCTTCAACCTTGGAAAGTTGCAGTCAATTGGTTTGTTCATCAAGTACTTTGGGTGTGGAGTCTCTGGAAGCAATGACAATAGTTCTAACTGTCTTCAGCATTTACATAATAAATATTCATGTCTCAAGTAATCACCTCATTTCACCGTTACAGGGCAGATTCTGCTGCTGTAGCCATTACTACAACCGATCTTGTAAGCAAGAGTGTTGCTGTTGAGACTCAGGTTTTCCAATATCCTCTTCCTCCTTTTCCTTTTGCATTTTTGTCGTCGTCGTAGAAATGTGATTGATATCATGTCAAAGGTTTACTATTGGTAATTTGGGTTATAGCTTATTAGATGTCTCCGCTTAAGACATTTTAGTGCAACCTTGCTTGACCGTTTTTCTAATGTCAACTTATTAGGTTGGAGGGGCACCTATAAGAGTTGGGGGAATGGCAAAAGGTTCAGGAATGATTCATCCAAACATGGCAACCATGCTTGGCGTATGTCATGATAATACTCTATATTAATATATTTGATTGCTTGCTTGTGCATACTTATTATATTTGATTGATATTATAGGTTGTGACAACTGATGCAACGGTTACAAGCGATATTTGGAAAGAAATGGTGCACACATCTGTATGCAGAAGCTTTAACCAAATCACAGTATGTCTCCACGCTTCATTTTTATTTGAACCATATTCCCTTCCAAAACCTTGTATCTTTCTCGGTTGATCAAATTACCAAAGTTTGTCACCTCATCATCATCTAGGCTATACACATAATGCCACTTTTTGCAATTGTCATGAAATAGGTTATAAAAGTTGCATCATATTATTATACTTAATGAGTTACTAGCGTATTTAACCGTGTTGGTACATACATTTCTAGTATTGACTCTGTTGATCATGTTGGCATTTAGTATAGGTTGTCATCAGGGCAATCCGAGTTTGTGATTGCTTTTAATGCGTTTTACAGAATAACTAGGCTGCTTCTGGAGTGCTTTGAAATCGCAAGATACCTTAAGTTGAAATGAAAATTCTACAGGGCTACTATAAAGACCAATCATGCTTTATGGACGTCGGAGTATTGGACAATTAAGAAACGTGTTAGTGTAGCTGAAGCGAAGCGAGAATACTAAGATGGATGTGAAAATACATTAAAGGATATGATAAGAAATGAGTGTATCCGTAGGAAGTTAAAGGGACGCCAATTGAGGACAAGACGAGGAATAGATGGTTTGGACATATGCAACACATACTAATAGATCCTTCCGTAAGGAGAAGCGATAAGATAGTAGTTAATGGAGCCGCTAGGACTAGTGGTAGGACTAGTGGTAGGCATAGACTAACATGATTAAGAAGGATATGGATCTTATTAGCATTACAAAGGACATGGCCCTTAACAGAGCAGAATGAAAGAAATTTGGGATAAACGCTTTGTAGTTGTTGTACACGAAAACCAGGCTTTTGATCACATGGTACTGTAAAAGTTCTGCTTTTCCCTTTTCCCTACAGTACTGTCTTGAGCTCTGTGCACATTCAAACATATTAACAAACAGGATTCAAACAGCCGATCCCAGAAATTTGGGATAAACGATTCGTTGTTGTACACGATTACCAGGCTTTTGATCACATGGTATGTAAAAGTTCTGCTTTTCCCTTTTTCCCTACAGTACTATCTTGAGCTCCCTGCACATTCAAACATATTAACAAAGTACAATGATGTACTAGAAGATGGCTTGTATCATTGTTGCTGTAAGTCCTAAATGTAATCTTGAGGTTTGCTATCAAGTTGAAAAGTAAAGATTACATTTGGTTGCATCATTGTTGCTTACTTCCCGTTCACAAGATGGTTGCATCATTGTTGCTTACTTCCCATCCACAAGATGGTTGCATCATTGTTTCTTAAGTTGTATGAACGGGAAGTAAGCTGCCAGAGTTTTGAACTTTTGATTCCTTCCAGTAGAGAGAGATATTTGGCTTGTATTAAAAGCTCAAGGTATAAAAACGAAAACTTATTATCGTAAGGGCAACTATGATATATCTGCTACTTTATGTTAGTTGACGTAGTTACAAGTCTGATCACTCCTTTGCTATTTTCAGTACCACTAGTGCGTGTTTGTTTTGGGTGCCTCCTTGAGTTTTATTAAGTGGTGCTGAGAATATGGAGTTTCGAACTGCTCGTTTGTTGCTTTTGCTTCTTTAGTTTCTGTAAATATTTTGTCAAATTTGGCCTCTTTCGATCTTCACTTCTCTCTTTTTTTTTATAAGCAATGGCGTGGGGAGTGCTTCATCTTTGTTACCATTTCCTCCCTCCTTTGGCTTCTCTGTCCTGCCCCTTGTGACAAAGGCTACATGCACCATTCTGTCTTCTGTGCATTGAAATGTTTGTTTGACCTACTGAAAATCTAAAAGAGATCTATGTAGTTTGGTGTTAAAATAGCATAGTTTGCAGTATCAGCCAATATCGATCCGATACGGTTTGGCATGTCCCGATCCGATACTGACCGATACCTACAATGGAGGTCTCTTTTTCACTCAATTCGGCAAATAAAATTGAACGAAAAAGACCAATAAGCAAGGGTGTAAAGCATAGTAAGGTTGTAAAAGCATGTAAAAAAAAGAAAACTTATATATTGCAGGTAAACCTATCAGCAACGGTAACTACTATTTCATTTTATTACAAAACTACTAAGAAACACAAGAAATACTTAAAATTATACATACATGTATAAAATAATTCCCCCCCCCCCCCCCTAAAATGTTAATAATTTATTAATTATTATTTGCTTTATGATACCAAAAATTCCGATACTTCGATCCGAAATGGATAGTGTCGATACCACTTATCCCGATACTCATAGGAAGGGTCCGATACAAATTTCGATACAATACTGCGAACCTTGTAAAATAACTGCTTCAACTTTTTCTTTTTTCTATGAATTTATTCCACAAATAACTTTTCGTTGTACTGATCACATTCTTGCTTAACGTTTAGTGTGGTATACTCGAGGTTCGCAGTATCGGAATCGGTTTTGGACCATATCTATGAGTATCAATATCGACAATTTCTACTGTTTCAGATTGGAGTATTGGGTTCTTTGTTTCAGAAAGTCAAAAATGATAAAAAGTATTTAAAAAAGCTTTAACATAATTTTATATATTATATATATTTTTTGTTAGTTTTAAATGAAATAATATTCCGCTTGCAATAGATAATATTGTTTATTTGTTCGCCTTTAGATAGTGAACCACAATTAATAGTTTTGAATATAATAGTATTAATATGGATTAATGTTGTGAATATATAGATATACAACTTCGACAAATGGCAATGGTTACAAGAATCTTTACGACAAAGTATAACATTGTCAATCTTTGACACAAGTGAATCAATTTGTTGATACTATTTTTCATTTCTTCTATCTTTTTCGTTCAATTTTTTACTGCCGAAAACCGGGAAAGAGACCCACAACTTCGGTATCAGACAGTGTCAGATCGGGACATGCCAAAACCGATCCCGCAGCTGATACCGGAAACTATGAGTACACTGGTACTATCAAGGATTTGTTCATATTGGAGACAACCAGGCATATAGTTGTGACATTGAATCAGTGGCTGAAGTTGGCTTTGCGCTGGAACCAAATCATTAACCTTTACTATTTTGGTGTTGTAGGTAGATGGAGATACTAGTACAAATGATTGTGTCATTGCTTTGGCTAGTGGAGTATCTGGTTCAACAAAGATATCTTCTCTCGATAGTTCTGAGGCTCGTCAACTTCAGGCATGCCTGGATGCAGTACGTTTTCTTCACTATGCAGCTACACTTGGTTCTTTAGTAGAGTCTTAATATCCTGGAAGCTACTAAAGAATTTTGAGTTGTTTATTTATTTTTTCTTTTCTTTTGCAGAAATAATTTATGTGGTATTTTTTTGCATAAAGTAATCATGCACATATAGTTCAATGGAAATGAAAGAAAACAAATAGCAGTTTAAAAGATTGTAAAATGTTTATCTAAATTTGTGGCTCTTAAAAGTGGTTGCACGTGTCCAACTGGCTAAGTTGTGCATCCGTTTTATTGCTATTCTCAATTTCATACTTTTATCTCTGTCATAGTGAGCAATGAGCATCAAAACTGTAATTCCATAACTCTCATTGTTTACCACCATCACTTATCATGATTTTTCCATTGTCGGTGAAATCAGTTCTGCCAGTGTATGTATTTTGTATTTCATCATGCTTTAGCCAAATATTAATTGAATATACCACTCCTATATTAAATTAAATTAAATTTTAAATATTTTCCAGGTGATGCAAGGCCTTGCAAAATCAATAGCATGGGATGGTGAAGGCGCAACATGCTTGATTGAGGTTCTGTTTGATTTTACTAATTCTATTATTGCCTTTGTATGTGGAATGTATATAAGTTATTATTTTTGACTGGCCAATGACAATAAAAGTTACTGCATGATAGTAAAAATAATTCAAAGAAATAGTCTTTGTTTCAATCTTCTCTCAATCTTATTAAGCTTTAATCATCTATTGCTTTCCCACACACTCTTTTTGTCCAACCATAGTTTCCTGCACAAACTAATATGAAGAAATAAGAGGAAAGAAACTTGAGAGAGTCATTATATCAAGCCAATCTCCTGGGCTTTGTAGGTTACTGTGACTGGTGCTAGTGATGAGGCCGAAGCGGCAAGATTTGCTCGTTCGGTGGCATCTTCTTCGCTGGTTAAGGTATGATATCTTTTTTTAGATTTGGACACACTAATGGGATGAATTGCAGTTATGCAATTTTTCCCTTGCCAGTAATTCTTAAATTGCTCATTTTGTGATACAAGTGTTGACACTGCTGGAAATATTTCTCAGGCTGCTATATTCGGAAGAGATCCAAATTGGGGACGTATTGCATGTGCTGTGGGATATGCAGGCATTCATTTCGATTCAAATGAACTTCATATATCACTTGGAAGTATTCCACTTATGAGCAGTGGCCAACCACTGCAATTTGACAGGTTTGACTACTATAACCATCCATTATACTTCACTTCAAACATATATTTTATCTGCTGGACTTATTGTCACCTCAAGTCAGATAATAAACTTCAATGCTTGACCAACTCTCTGTATCAACATCGTCATCCAAGCCTTCTCCCATCGAAATGGAAGCGGCTATGGAGCATAATAAAGCTCCATAAAAGATTTGACAAAGTTTTATGAGCGGCTGTCAACCTAACATAAACGCTCTATGTTGCTGCCAAATTCCTAGAGAGCTAGTTGGCAGTGTATTTAACCTACCTTTTGAATATGCACTCAAGGTCATGCAATGAAGGAGCACCCTCCAAGTCCCACAAGATCATAGAGTCTAGATGAGTAGGTAAGAAACGTAAGATGATACAATTTTCTATAGGGAATTGTATCATCATTATGACACATTAAGACAGAGTGTAAAGGAATGCCAATCTCCTAACTGTTTTCACATATGACATGTTTATTACATTTGCTGTCCCTGAAAACTATCACTGATCATCTCTGTCTTAGTTGAGAATATCTTGCCGTAAGCATGGTAAAGCTGTAAACATTTTTCTCTCTTTATATGAGTTGCATGGTTAATATTCAAGCAAGGATACTTCATAGATTGGGTTATATGACTAAGACAACTTTCTTGACACTTGAAAATGTACACACTAAGCCTTTGGTTTGAAAACCTATTCCTTAAGTTTTATTTGGTAAATTCAATGCTTTCGTGGAAATTGTTAGTCATTTTTTTGGGTACAGTACACTAGTGTTTTTCTGAGTTAAATAAGTTTATGAAGAATGCCCAAATATAAAACCAACATTATCTAGAGAGTCGTGATGTATTTCATGTAATTTGTATCTCCGAGTATATAATACTTTTAAACAAAAGTCTCAACTATTTTTTATTTCAAGAAAATAATCTTTTCCAATAATAACAAAGCTTGTTATTAAAATGATTTAACTTCTGTTCTATGAATTATGGAAATTAGTAAAGAAGGGAAAGCATGTTCATGCTAAGGTTGCATGAAGTATATAGGAGGAAACTAGGGAATATAAAGGATATATACAAGCTTGCTACTAGGGGGGAAGACATAGTGACCTAGGCAATTTCAGTTATACCGAGTGAACCATCTATGGCAATTAAATATGGGTGCAAGTGATTTAGCCCACGTTAGGGACTATCGGTATTTGCCATTACTGAATTTTAAGGCTGCTTTTAGGAAAATGAAAACAAGAAAGTTCCTTGAGGAAAATGAAAACAAGGAAAGTTCTTGGAGCTTATTGTAATCCAAATTGAGGCTTTGAAGTGTTTTGAGTGACAAAAGTTTGGTATATGGTGAGTAGAGAAGCACTCTTATACATATTCCCATGTCTTAAGGAGATAATGCACCAACTTATGGTAAGTAGACTTATGAGCACCACTATGAAAGAGTATTAAGCAAAGACTTAGTATGACCATTTCAAAGGATCAATTTGAATTTGTGCTGGGTATATCTAGCAGACTAGCAGGGAAGCTATTTACTTATAAGAAAGGGGAGAGATCTAAAGGCTTAGGAGTTATGAAAAAGATTCTTGGAAGTCTGGATCCATTTCTTATCAATTCCTTCTCTTGGGGACATTTTAATGCGGACCTAATGTTCTAGAGGATGTATTAATGCATACCAATGTTGGGTTTCAAGGAAGAAACATGTTGGAGTCAAACGTGGGAGGTATTAAAGTTCTGCCTTAAATCAATCTTTTTTTAGTTATGTATTAATTCTACTATGCTTATTTAGATGTATGAATTCTACAATGTTTTGCTATGTTATTGTGTTAGTTGATGAAACTAGAAACATCTATGATATAAAATACATAAATGTGGGCCATGTTGATAAAAGTTATAGGACAGAAATAAAGCATATGCATTATAGTGGAATATCAGAAAAAACTGGGTTGTAGGCCATGTTGATCAAGGAGATATATGAGTGAGTAGAATGTTCATAGAAAGTGAACGAAGTGCTTCTAGAATACTACGCTTAATGTTGATCATATTCTCAACACTTTATTTTTGTCTTTTGTTGCATGTGGACAAGGTTGTATCCCCTATCTCTTGCAGCCAAACGGAGTGCTATATATTCTAAGTACTGAACATATTGCTTTTTTAACCAGAAAAATGTAATCATAGTTGGTTTCTATATTTATTGTATCTATCTATTTGAGATGTCTGAGTTAGTTGCAGTCTAAGGCCGCTTTTGTAACTTGTATGTTATTATGTTAGAAGCACGAAAATACTTTGGAACCACCACACTAGCCATTGAAGGTTGCATGTGTTGATGGTCTTCACTTATCTGAAATACATCTTATTGCCCATCATCCCTTGTTTAGATTCTTTCATATCAAGGTGATCAAATCAAAACCATGATGAGGTTGTGGTTATATTCATCATCATATGACCATCTCAAAGTTAAGTTCCAGTCATGTCAGAGAAAATGGATTGGTGGTTGAGGCTTTCTCACCCTTGACTGATAGAGACCAACCTTTCCACCAGACAAGTTTGCAAGAACTCTTAGCTAGGTATTGCCACATACATTACAAATGCAAAGTGATGATTCATGGCATGCAATCTATTATACTTTATAAACAAATTTGAATTTCCAGCAAAGAGATTTCCTCTCAGCTTTGACAGATAGAGACTTCAATAAACTGATGTATGTGATAGTTACAGTAAGACACTCCTTTAGAACTGGAGCAATTTTTCTTGCAATTTTGGGATATCTCAGCTCCTGAGAGGGAAGAAGCAGGAAGGGCTCGGAAATAATAGAGAAGTGAGACGGCCATGTCTTGTAGCTGGGCTCTGTTTTATTTGTAGAATAATTAACTGACAAAATATAGTCGTCCCAGCAAATGCATGCTGCAAGCCTCAGGCATTCATCTGGCATAAGCCATATCTATTCCATAAGTACCTTTATTACTTGGTGTATGCCAGCCTTGTTGGCGTCAACTTTTCCTGCAGTATAGTTTTACAGTCAATACTTTTTTTTTTTTCCCTTTTTCAGGGGCGCTGCCAGTAGTTATCTCAGGTTGGCTGGAGAAAACCATGGCACAGTTGACATCAATATATCTGTTGGTAAGCTTTATAACCCTGGCAACTATCAGTCTTTCTTTGTTTCTCCATTCATTTTAGTTAGATTTTAGTTTAATCCTTGTAAACTGCGGTCTCAGGAACTGGCCAGGGAAGTGGGAAAGCCTGGGGCTGTGATCTAAGTTATGATTATGTCAAGATAAACGCAGAATACACTACCTAAGTAGCAGCTGCCCTGTGTGTCTGTATCTGCTGTCACGCATTGAAGAGGCACTGGTGGATTCTTTGCTTCATACGAGAATAATCCCCATTCCCATACTCTGTAAAAGATGTGTACCAGCGGGGAGTACTCTCGGGTGTAGTCAATTATTTGTTTTAAATAAGATGTTCTCTAGTCCCATAATTTTGCCAGAATGTTGGCATGCATAATCAAGTTAGCCTAGATTTGCTTTCCAAAAGACGTTCATTTTTACTGATACTCGGCCACCTTTTAGTTTAATCAGTTGTTTGATCCCCAAACCCCAGAAATTCATGATAAATGCTTTTTAACATTCGGATATTGCACCAAACTTATTGCATCAATTATTGCACAATCTCAGCCACATTTATTTCAATTATGTGGTTAGTCAATAACTTTAGGGAATTGATAAGGGCACTGCATAATTTGATCGGGGCTAGCCCATTTGTAAGTTTGTGTTATTTACAAATTTGCCATTGAAAAAATTTATTAGGGCTAGCCCATTAGGTAGTATAAAAGTCAATTGTTTTATTTCTCTTCTCTTTCTCTTCTTCCTCTCAAATTTTTTTCTAAACCCTAGATTGAGATTCCTCTTGTCCCTACAAAAATTTTCCTGTTTTGTAACCCTAGATTGAGATTCATCCCGCATGCTGTCACACGCGCGCGCGCGCGAAGAAAGATTGGAAGACCTGATTGTATGTGGACTGCCCAGTTTTCTGGCAGTCCACATACATATGTGGACTACCAGGAAACTGGGCAGTCCATCACAGAACTTGCTGTGAGCATGGACTGTCCAGGAACTGGGCAGTCCACATACAAACAAGGACTGCCCAATTTTCTGGCAGTCCAACAAACTGAATGGACTGTCAGAAAACTGAGCAGTCCAGTATTGTATAGTGTTTCTGTGACAGAGTGTAAGAGTGCCCAGAGGAACATCAGAATTTAGTGTATCAGTATAATATGTGAGAGTATTAGAGGAAAGTCTCATGCACAGTAGAACAAGGGGGGTTCTGCTGAGTGTATGCAACAATAACAGCTGGTGCTATTAGATTGTATGATTAGCATATGAGTATATGCAGCACATAGTATGATTGTGTCTTATGATGTATCCACATGTGTACCCATGTACCTGTGAATGTAGAGTGCATGTATCAATTCATAGCAACCAGGAATTATGAGTATCATGTGGTGTCAGTTGGTGAGCATTATAAGTATGAGATTCCTATATAGGATACCGAGAGCAAGAAGCAATGCTCGGCTTATGTTCTGCTCTCCATATTGTAAAAGATGCCCAAGCGACCAGATAGCCATATCAAGACTTAATTCTTCGGCCATTAATGAGACTGTCCAATTTTCTGGCAGTCCTAAATACATGTAGGACTGTCCAATTTTCTGGCAGTCCTAAATACATGTAGGACCGTCCAATTTTCTGGCAGTCCTGAATACAGTAAGGACTGCCAGAAAAATGGGCAGTCCTTTGTTTCACATGTTGTGCCCAGTTTTCTGGCAGTCCATTCAGTTTGTAGGACTGCCAGAAAATTAGGCAGTCCTGGTCGACGCACAGTTTTCTCGTTCCTGCATACTTGTGTTTAATTTAAATGGGTAATTTTTCACTCCGAATGTAGTTTAATTCAAATGGGCTACAGACAATTGAAATAAACAATATAATAGATGCTTGAATTTTTCAATTTAATTTCTAGGATTTTGGAAACAAATAGAGAAAGAATTTGGGTGCCATCGATCTTCTTGAGAAGGAAATTTGGAAGAGAAGAGGAAGAAGAAGAGAACATTTCTAGGTGAAAGAAATTTCTAGGAATTTCAAATTATCTTCTTACTTGGGGATGGAGAAATGGTGGAGGAGAAGAGGAAGAAGAAGAGAGGAATTAGGGTTTAGGAAGAGAGAGAAAAATTTTTGCAAATGAGAGAAAAATTTTGGATTTAGGGAAATTTTACTTTGGGACAGCCCAAAATCAAAAAAATGGGCTGTCCTGAGTAAAACACAAAAAAAATTGGGCTAGCCCCAATCCGGGCTAGCCCCGATCAAAAAATGAAGTGCCTTTATCAATTCCCTAACTTTATGGGATGTAAACAATCTCGGCCACATCAATTATTGAAATAAATGTGTGGTTGAAATTGTTTGGTGTAATAATTGATACAATAAGTTTGGTGCAACATATATATATATATGAGAGTCAGCAATTTCAAAGCAATACAACCAGGTTCAAACAATCAAACAAAATGGTAAGTTAGCAGTATCACTACAGAAAACAATGCAAATCAAAGCAATGCAAGCAACTTAAAGAACAACAATCAACCGCACTGGATCTCAAAGGCAATTTTTAACACATTTTATCATATTATAAGCCAGCTCAAGAATATTTAGCAAAATAAGGTACTAAGCCAATATAACCAAGCACACGCCCACACCATCAGCACAAGGTTATAGTTTCAAGTTCATAAAACCTACATAGTCCTCGAACACAAGCATTAATCACAAAACACCATGAAAACAAAGCTCATATTATGCTTCCGCATTATTATTTATATCCAAAGCAACGAAGAAGCTCATAATCTCTCCGTCAACTTCAGAAGCCTCCGCCAACTGGGAGATGCAATTTAGGAAGCACTTCCCTCAGGAAGCTAGTTGCACATTTTGCCTCTTGATTGCCAACCGCGTACTCCAAAATCTTTGAATTATTGAATCCATTCAACAATACCCTGTGGCCATTTGCATCTGATCTGGAATCATGAACTTGATTGTATTAGAAATGAGAAGGTAGAATCGCATTGAACAGTTGCATAGTGCATTATGTGCAAGGAACAGACGCTAGGAAGATACCCAGTATCTGAAGGAGACGGTACTTTGGTAACATATTTATGATTCGTATTTTTACTCTCGCTGCCGCCACTGCCTCGTGCAGGTTTACCTTTGTTTTTGTTCTTGCGGTTGTCCTTTTTCTTGGACTTGGGGCGTCGGCGGTGGCTGTTGACAGTGTGTGAAACGATGGAACAAGGTGGATCATAGACCTCCGGAGCCCATTTCACATGCAGCTCCACCTTTGGAGCTGTCCCATTCTGTGCCCGCCCACCTTTAATGGCAGGAACAAGTTTCAAAGATGCCTGAGAAGAGAGAACTATTAGTAATATTACTTCAGTCCTCTGTTTAAGATTTCCTCTTGGACCTACGCGCATGCATGCATAAATTACTTTAGAAATGTTTAGATCAGAAAAGGGAAATCCATGAAGCTTGGAAGCAGCATTCGTGAACATGCAAAAAAGTAACAGTTGAAGCAGTGTTAATACATCCAGCTCTATTGGGCTTAATGTAGCCTAGTATTTCGTTCAAATGGAACAATAAAACAAAATATAATTAGGGCATAAGTTGCCCTGATATGGCTAATTTAATGTGCAAGTACAACATCATTTAAGCTGGAATCTCAGCTTAAGGACTCAATTTAAAAATTCCCTCTTACGGTGGTGAGAATCACATCAAATTATGGTCATGGGAAATTCAGAGACAGATAGTTCAACCATACAACAGAATTGTTTACCATGACAGATAATGTAACTGATGTGTACACCAAATAACTGTTACTGAATTCACATAACTCTGCGACTCGTAATTGTATGGATCTGTAAAATTATCTCCAGAACAAAGATACTATATTGGGACATTCCTAGAGATTGTCAGGTTTTAAGCCTGTTTTTTTCCATCAGCAAAAAAGAACAAGTTCGACCCCAAGAAACCTGAAGACATTCTATTTTATATGTACCCCAAACTAACTAATGACTTATTGTTTACATCGTACATTTAAACGAGCAATGAGGTAATAACAACACATACATATGAACTTAAATCTAATAATCATGAAGGTACACAGGTCTTATAGTCAAGCCATTAGTAAAACAAGAAACCTGGAACATAATTACTTTAGCAAACATAATTAGTTTTTTGAAGCAAGAGAAAATATTGAGTTAGCCATGCTCCACGATATTGATGATTAGTTCATCATTATCATCATCCAAGCCTTCTTTCATTAGAATGGCTGTCTATGTAGCATAAGAAAGCTACATACGGGATTTGACAAAGTTTTTATGACTTTTTGTCAACCTAGTGTCAACCCTCTCTTTGTTGGTGCCAAATTCCTAGCCAAAGTAGCTATACGAGCATTATAGAGTCGTGCCATCATAATTAGGTGGCTAGTTTGCAGGTAGGTATATCTATTTGTACACTACCTCTCGGTTATGCAAGTTTAAGCTTACGCAAGCAAGGAGCACTGTCCAAGCTCATACAAATTCCTATAGGGAACTGCATTCATCCCTATGCCACATTAAAGGGTCGAAAGGAATGACAATCCTAATGTAAAATATTGATTCACTTAGAATATTCAAAATGCATCATGTTTTAGCAACTGGAGCATACTTTCATCATCTCATTATTATTCAGAAGAGTGCTTCCAGAAAACCAAAACCAGTGAACAACAAGTTTGCATGATTGCATCTAATAACAGCTTATACAGTTAGATGAAGTGCATAATTGACAAATCCCCAAATGCCTGACAGAAAGTAACTTACAGGAAGTGATATAGAGCGTGCATAAGCAGAAGTTTCTGAAGTAGAACTTTTATCTTGTGCAGATGAAATTAGTGGAGCTGAACATGTCTCTCTAGAGGAAGGAAATGTTGCAGATTTGCTGAAACTTCTCATATCTTTCGAATCAACAGAAAGAGACTGACGAAAACTTTCGCAGAGAGTCACCTCGTCGCAAACATCTGCATCATTCTGCCCATAACTTGAATTGGGGAGAGATATCTGCTCACGAGACTCTGAGACATGAAAGCTTCCATCAGCATAAACTTCAATGACAGGAGCTGTATCATTGCCATTGTCACCAGCTGAGGACACATCAACAGCCTCATATTTCACATTAGCAGCAGCCTTTTTCTTGTCACCAAGAACAAATTGCTTACTTTCTACATAAGACTTCTCACAAACATGACTATTTACATATAACTCGCAGTTGTTGCCTTCTGATACTGAAAGACAGGTGGAGCCGTCCATACAACTCTACTACAATAAAAACTGCAAGTAAATGTATCAATATGGACCATTTGTTAAATGAACAAGAACACAAAATTTGTCAGTTCCTAATTTACAATGTACTAGAAACATTGGTAAGATATACCATATTGGCTGAGACAATAACAAAATGAGAATATAGAACAAAGCATTGTAATGCACTGCATTCAAGTCCTGCTAGATTCACTTGAAACTGTTTACAAGAAAAACTCTGACATAATGTACTTAAAAGTTCTTCAATGTGTTTCTTCTCATTTACGGAACATTGAGAAGCTTAAAACCAGATCCCGCAGGGAAAGTGCACCAAATGCAATGCTTTAATAACCATTAGAGGACAAAAGAAACACAAAAAAAATAGATAAAAGTTGAAGACAAAATAACATTAAAAAAATTAAAGCAAAATCAAGCCAAAAGATTAAGGTGAGCATTAATGGTCATCCACATATAATACACCATACAAAATACAAACATACAGACATAGAGAGACGCATACAACCAAGCCGTTTGATGCAACAGATTTATTGTTTATGCAACCCAGACCTTCATATCCATAAAAGTTCTTCAATGTGTTTCTTCTCATTTACGGAACATTGAGAAGCTTAAAACCAGATCCCGCAGGGAAAGTGCACCAAATGCAATGCTTTAATAACCATTAGAGGACAAAAGAAACACAAAAAAAATAGATAAAAGTTGAAGACAAAATAACATTAAAAAAATTAAAGCAAAATCAAGCCAAAAGATTAAGGTGAGCATTAATGGTCATCCACATATAATACACCATACAAAATACAAACATACAGACATAGAGAGACGCATACAACCAAGCCGTTTGATGCAACAGATTTATTGTTTATGCAACCCAGACCTTCATATCCATAATAACTGGAATGTTAAGATCCTATATATCAGGTTGGACATTCAATACTGTAAACTTATATAGAGTATTTATGTGATGAATGACAAGTACACCAATAGCCTGAATGCTAATTTAATCACTAAAAAAGCCCAATGTCTTCTAGCTAACAGCTTTCACTTAGAGCACCGCTCAATTAACAAATGACTTTCACTAGTTGCCCATAAAGTGGTAAAAAAATTAATCAGGTGGGTATTTAGGCTAAATATCGCCAATAAGCAATAGAAAAATCGGCCAACCAAAGAACAAGCAAATCTAAAAACAAAATCAGATAACACTTGTCAAAATATAATTTTAGAAAGACCATCTATATATAGAGGCATAACTTCAAGAACTTGCTTGTCGTTCAAATCGATGACACAGAAGGCTCTCCTAAGAACATAAAACACTCAAAGAAAGTTCCTACTCGCAGCAAAGACTCTCCTAAGAGTCCATAGAACAAACAAATGTTCACCGGCAGAAGTTCATGATTACAAAACGAGTGATCAAGAAACAACTCATGCATCGTACCAGAAGATGTTTACTATATGCTGTTGTCAATATATCCACTGGTTCATGATTTACAATAGATGCACTGCCACAAAAAGCGGAAAGAGCCAAATCATTGTTATAGAGACAAAAATTAGAGGCTAGTTTAAAATTAATCATTAAACAAAGTTATATCTGAAACTTAACAGCAGGACAAAAAAGCACAGGACTAATCATGACTTGTGGGAAGGGTGATGCATTAAAAGCTAAAAAATCAAGGTTAGATCATTAGCTTGCTTTTCTTAGTTAATACCCATCTTGTAGGCACATCAAATGCTAAAAGAATGTCGATTAGTTACGAAAGAAAAATAATTTAGTAAACAATACTTATGAATCCTTGACTAACCTTATGCAAATGCATACAAAATTGTCCACACACAAATATCCAACGAGCAATGCATATAAGAATGTGTACACAAGAATGTATAACACTTATAAGATCCTTTATCCATCAAGCAAATAATAACCATGCATTAAGCAAACAATCATATAACACTGACCAAAATATAGTTCTAAAACACATCTTGCATATAAAGACATGGCATAAAGTCCAAAAACCTTGTTTCCTATTTGTATCAATTTCACAACAAAGGCTATCCAAAAAAATAAAAGACAACAAAAGTTCCAACTAACAGCATAAGAACACAGAAACTCAACCAACTGTGCACAAGCAGAAGGTTCATGATTACATAAATGAATAATCAAGCAAGATCCCCCTGTATCGTGCCAAAAAAATGTTATTATACGCTTTTGTCAACACAACCATTTGTTGCATGATTCTCCAATGGATGTACTGCCACAAAAAGCGGAAAGAGCAAAAACATTTTAAGAGACAGATTAGAGGTTAGCTTAATCATTAAGCAAGTTCTTTAAAAATTGAAAACCTGATAAAAGTACATGAAAAAAATCATGAGTTGGGCGAAGGGTGACGCATTAAAAGCTAAAACTAAATACAAGATAAAATTAGATAAATAGTTTTGCTTTACATAGATGATACTATTCTTGTTGGCAATCACCAAATAGTTAAGGAAGCAAAAATGTTTTAGTTGACAAGAACTATCAATTCCTGTCTGACCTTGTGCAAACAAATAAAAACTCGTGCACGTGGAGAAGGCATATAAGAAAGTGTGCACAAGAAATGTTTAATGACTATAAGCTCTTCTAGCCAACAAGAAATTATCATTCAGCAAAACCAGAAACACTGTCTGTGATTCAAATATAGTTTTAGAAACACCATCTTGTAAATAAAACATGACTTGAAGTCGAAAAAGAACTTGCTTCCATTCGATTCAATGTCACAACAAAGGCTCTCGCAAAAATGCAAAAAACTAAAGATAAGTTACAGCTCCCAGTAAAGGCTCCACTAAGAACACAAAAACGGAACAAATGTGCACATGCAGAAGGTTCATGATTATAAAAATGAATAATCAAGAAAGATTCCCCTGCAGTGTGCCAGAACATGAAACTATACGCTTTTGTCAACACATCCACTGTTTCAAGATTTTACAGTGAATGTACCGCCACAAAAAGCTGAAAGAGCCAAAACATGCTAATAAGACAATTTAGTTAAATTTAATTCCCAAACAAAGTTATATGTAAAAATGTACAACCAAATAAAAGTGAAAAAAATAATCATGATTCGTGACTTGGGGGAGGGTGATGCATTGAAAGCTAAAAACAATACCAAGAAACAAAAAATCATATAACCATATTTGTTTGGTATATTAGATGAAATGATAGTATTTGTTGGCGGTTTCAATGCTAAAAGAACCACCAAACATGCTAATAAGACAATTAAGTTAAATTTAATTCCCAAACAAAGTTATATGTAAAAATGTACAACCTAATAAAAGTGAATAAAAATAATCAGGATTCGTGACCTGGGGGAGGGTGATGCATTAAAAGCTAAAAAAATACCAAGAAACAAAAAATCATACACCAGAAATGTTTGTCACAGATGAAATGATAGTATTTTTGTTGGCGCTTTCAATGCTAAAAGAATCACCAAATAGTTAATAGAGGAAAATAATTAAGTAAACAAGAAACATGAATCAATGTCTAACCTTGAGCAAATACATATACAAATTTGCGCATATGCAAATGTCCAACAAGAACGCATATAAGAACGTGAAGAGAAAACACACTTAACCCGCATATTATTATGTCTAGAACTATTTGGTCAAAGGGTTTCCTAAAGAAGAGTTATCTCAATACTTGGCTGTGTTTGGCAGCATTTGATGGGCTCTTAATGGGTCGATCTCCTAATGTGTTACGAATTAAGTGAACCAGATAAGTGGTTTTGTATGGGTACGGTGCTAAACAGCCAGTTTCTCTCTCCTACTGAATCAAACATAAGCTTCCTCTGAACCGGCAAGAGGTTAGTCTCAACATAATCGTTGATAAAAGTCTTCATAAGTGTCGAAACACTTCTTTTCTATTAGTCCCATCTACAAAGATCTCAAGTGGCAAAAGTAAAATAATTGGAGAGGGAAGCATAATATTATAACAAAGGATGAAACTCAGGCTTGAATCGAGGGCGGGATCGAGTAGGCTGCCCTCAAGTGCGGAGATGGAACTGAGGAAGAGAAGATGAAGCCAATATAAAAATGGAGGTCTGATTAGGTTAGGTTGAACCTACGTGGGATCATCCCTAGGCAGCTCTAGATCTTTGTTGGGACCATCAAGGGCGCTCCGTTTGTGGGCTAGCACCACCATGAGACAAGGTTCTAGATGGCGGTAGGCGGATGCACGGCGGAGAGAGTCCGCCTACCGCCTAGGTGCCGCCTATACATTTTAAATATTTTTTACTATTTTACCACTTTTTTGTATAATATGCATATTTTAAGGGTGTTTCATGCATAACTAAGTTGTAGAACGAAGATTTATAAAGTTTTAGTTTAGTAAAAGTGAACCATAGGTCCATAATGCTTACAAAACTTTTTTTGGCCGAATATCTTGTTAGGTATTGTTCCACCTAGGCGTCCGCCTACACCGCCTCACCTCTACCTATGCCGCCTACTCCACCGCCTACCGAAAAGCGGTGCGGAGAGAGACCGCCTACCGCCTATGCACCGACTAGGCGGGCTAGGTGGCCGCCATTTAGAACACTGCCATGAGAATGTTGGAGAGTAAAGAAATAGGCAAAATTTAACAATGACCGAAGTTGAAGCACATAAAAGATGTACCTCCCCGGTAGCTTCAATTTTGTTGGAGTAGTCACGGATTCATAACTCACAAGCAAGCGCGGCTGCAAGCTAACCAGATAGAAAGCGGGTACTACTATATTCATTTTAAGAAACAAATTCAGATACAAAAATGGTTACCTTAAGCTAATAAAATTATTACAAAAACAACATTCAAAAATAATTAAATAGGTAAAGTACAGTTATGTTCAAAAACAGTAATTCAATCTGAATCCAATAAAGGAATTCCATATCTGCCTCCAGTGTTGATCGAAAACGGATATATGTCTAATAAAATTAGCAATCCTAGACCGTTTGATGTAACAAATTTGAATGTGTCGGGCACATTGGTAATTGCAATGCTCTACGTTTCTCCTCTTTGATCAACTAACTGTAGTTTCCTTTCGAGTTTTCTTAGGGCCTGTTTGGCAATAGAAACTTTTTGAAACTAAGAAACTAAGGCTCCGTTTGGATAGACTTTCTGAAATTTTGTTCTGAAAACAGTTTTTGGAGAATGATGTTATAAAATGGTTTTCTGGATATAAAGTTTCTGAGTTTGCGTTTAGTTACTTTTATCTGAAAAATAATTTTATGAAAAAAATGTTAAAATTTTGTTTGGTAAATTTTTTTTCTGAAATTAATTTTTATGTTGTGTCCTTGCCACAGTTTGTGTCCACCCTCCCACTCCGTGTCCTGGCTCTACGAGGCGAAGGACTCGACGACTCTGTGTCCACCCCTCTGTCACACGAGGACTCGACCTATGCTCGACGAGGAGGACTCGAACTCACGACTCGACCTGTGCTCGAAGCTTAATTAATTAGGTCGTGGTCGTGCTCACAGCGACGGTCGTCTCGTGAGGTCTCCGCCGTCGTCGAGTGGTCGCCCGCCGTCGTCATCCTCGTCGAGTGCTCGCCGCCGTCCTCGAGTGCTCGTCGCCGTCGTCGTCGAGTGCTCTCTTGAGTGGTCTCCGCCATCGTCATCGAGTGGTCGCCGCCGTCCTCGAGTGGTAGACCCATCGTTTTAGGGTTAGGATTAGCTGCCGTCGTCGTCCTTGTCGAGTGCCTCCGGTCGTGGTCCAGTGCTCTCTCGAGTTCCCTCGTGGTGTCGTCCCACCGTCGTCGTCGCCGTGTCCTCAAGTCAGGAGAAGGAACAGACACCCCATCTCAATGAGGGAGAGGAAGAAAGAGCAAAAATGGAGAAGAAGCTCAGAAAGCAAACATGGAGAAGAAGCTCAGAAAGCAAACATGGAGAAGGAGCAAAAATGGAAAATGGAGGAGCAGACACCCCTCTTCTGGAGGAGAAAGAGAGTGGGAGAGAGGAGAGGGGTGGGTTTGGTGGGTGGTGGGGCCCAAACAGTAAAAAAAACAAAAAAACATCTCAGAAAACATGTTTTTGATGCTCTGTGAAAGCTACGTTATAAAGGTGGTTTTCAAAAAAAAAAATTGAGAAAGCAAAACCGGGAAAGGAGCTGCCAAACACAATTTTTAGTCAATTTACTGTTTGCACTTGAAAAATCGCGTTATAACGCGTAACCAAACAGGCCCTAAATTTCTTTCAGTTTCTTCTAGAAACCACAAGAAACTTGAGAAAAGTGAGGTTCCAATTTAAAAAGTTGCTTGTTTCCAATTAAAAACTTTGGTGGTGGGCCGCACAAGTTTCAAAATACACTTTCCATTTGCCAAAATACTAGTAAATGGAAACTATAACTAGTTTTCCTTTTTCCTATTTTATTCCATTTAGAAAACTAGACTATATTTGTGTAAAACAATGAAGATATCTTCCTCTCGCTCTCTTACACAGCCCGCCCCCTCATGTGCACACACTAATAGTTGTTGAATCATCAAATATGTTGATGAATGATCTTTACCATACCCATACACCATGTTATATACTTATATGTTTAATCTTCTTTTTTCTCCTTACATATGATCGGACGAAAGGATATATTGGGGAAGCTTAAAAAAATGATATTGAGGTACGGTTATTAAAGAAGATACGACTTTAAAATCAAATGGAATTGTGTTGTGCATCATGGCAAAGAACGTCAGATGTGTAACCAGATAATCGTGTGACCATATAGAATGAAATTTTGATTACTTCTACTCCAGTGTACAGTTTGAGGGAGTGCTTATATTGCATAAGTATTACCATTTGCATCTTATTACTCTAGTTTTATCTTTAACTATTTTTAAGGTTAAGTCATTGTTTCATGGAATTTGCTAGGAATTACTTAAAACTCATACTTGTTAGATATAACAAACGCACTTGGGCATCAAGGTCCTTCTAGGCCAAAAAAGCAAAGCACGTGCATCAGCAAAGAAAGGTGCACTCAATAATAATAATAATAATAATAATAATAATAATAATAATAATAATAGAGGCCTTCTAACTCGAAACTATTTGTGTTACATTACACCTTGTCATAATGTCGAGCAAAAGAGGAAGCTTCAATGGCACTTGATGTAAAAGGATTTGGAGGGGAAATGTCCTGTATAATGTCCATAACTCCATATACACAAATACATGACCGTCAGATAAACTTTTGGTCAATGTACTATGTGATACATGTGAACACACTTTCAGTACTCCATTCTGTGGTTGGTTCCAACTTGGGCCCGTTTGGAACTCCTTTTACATGCCTCAAAACTGAGTTTTGGGGTTAAACTTGATTTTAGGTTGTAGGTACCTTGTTTGGGATTTAATTTTCATTTGGTTTTGGCCAAACTAAACCAAGAATTCTCTCATTTTGAAAACAGAACAAATCTGTTAACAAAACAAAACTAGAATCTAATAACATAGGACAAGATTGTCCCAACTTTTCTAATAAAAAATTTCATTTGCAGTCCTTGCGTATTTCTCTCAGTAATATCTCACCAACTTTTAGTCGTAATATGTAAGAAGATTGTATATGACTGTCCAAATTCAAAATTTTCATTAGATTTATGGATTAGATTATATTAGACTATATTGTATTAGATTATATTTACTTTAAAACTTGACTAAATTTTAAATTATGTATTAGATTAGGTAAGATCGTAATTTCTAGTTTTAAGTAGATTACCAAATATTCAAAATATTAGTAGATCATTGTTGAATAATATTATAGATTATAAAAATTCCATTAGAAAAAATGGAAGTTTAGTTATATGATAGTATGTCAATTATAATGGTAACATAAAATGCTATTTCAAAGAAAGAAAAATATATATACCACTTGTTCTTAGAACATAAAAATAATATTCTCATTCTAAAATGTACTTAGTATGCACACCCTCTTAGTAATGTTAACATACAAAACCCCGCTTTTATTTTATGTGCCCAAATTTTTTGATTTACAAAACTAAATCCCAAACACAATCAGAACTCAGTTTTACAAAACTTAGTTTTCTATAACTCTGTTTTCAAAACTAAATCCCAAACGGGCACTTAGAAACCAGACCTTGTTAGTAGCAAGATACGTATTGGCCACGGCACAGACACTCAAAAATAACTTAGAGCACAACAAAGCAGGCGCCATATCCGTATCATTGTGCCGATATTGTGTCGTGTCGGTATTTATATCAAAGTATGTGAAACACGAGTCCAGCTAGGAGTATCAGAAAGACAACAAAATTAGCAGAGATCCTCACCAGTAAAGGAGCAAATAAAAACTACAAATTAAGTTATTACTGCAATCAAATTAAGCACGCAGAATTTTAAGATCAACACTATTCTAATAACTTCAGTGCACATTTATTTACCAAACACAATAACGCGAAATATATATATATATATATATATATATATATATATATATATATATATTGTGTGTGTGTAATCAAATGACTCAAATTATGTGTTACTTCACCTAAAGCTCAAACGATGTGATTTGCAGCGAAGAAACGCGCAAGCGAAACCAAGATCCAGCACAACGAGAACAAAGCAAACCAAAACCACTAGATCCGTGCGAAGTAGCTACAACTTGTAGATCTCCATGGTCGAAACCCTAGTTTTTACTAAAATCGCCACGCCAAGTCCATATCTCGAGTATTTTCAGACGGTGGGAGCATAGTCCGCCATGGAAGGAAGTCGAGGAGAGGATGGAGAAATCGCGGTGCACCGACTGCATCGTCGATGCGACGAAGAAGAAGCAGAAGAGTAAACCCTAAATTTTTCGCGATCAATAAACCCTATATTTCTCAGAATTAGCCCATGGAGGTGGAGGAGATTTAATGCAGGAAATTGGGGATTTGTTAGAGGAGAAGAAGGAGATCTGGAAGGTTCTGTTATCAGTGGTCTAGGGTTTATACAGGGGTCCGGGTCCATTGTCGAGGGAACCGCGCTTAGCCGCTTCCGTGCGAGTTGGCAGCTGACACGTGGCAATGTAGGCAGAGATATTTGACGTGATCACCAATGCTCTATGTTTCTTCTTCTAGGTCAAGGTGTGACTTTGGGCCGAGCGGCCCGATCCGGCACCATCAAAATCAGTATCGGTCGGCCCGATTCCGATCAATGATCCGGATCGACCTGGCCCTCTAATCCAGCGGATCCGTGCTAGGCTCCAGCATCGGACCCGCAAGTCCGGTCCGGTTTGACCGCTGATCCGGATCGGTCAAACCTGTCGTACCCGATCGGGACGGCCTGGATTGGCCCGATTCAGGCTCGGCCTAGGCTCGGTCCAGCTGTTTTTTAAATTTTATTTTTTTAACGTTGGTAGGACAAAAGGACCATATTATCCTTATTTTCATGAATATTTTTGACTGTTTAAGGGTATTTTGGTCATTTTGCTGAAAATGACCAAAAACACCTTTATGCCAACTATATTTTGAGGATAAAATAGGTCATTTTGTACAAAAAAATAATATAAATAGGACATAAATCTTCAAAATTAATCACACCAACAATTTTCTTCCTCCTACAATATTTACAAGCAACCTAGTGTGAAGAGGCTATTTTATATCATGGATAATGATCAATTACCACAGTAACTACAATATCAGCAACCGCAACCCGCACAGCAACCTCAACACGCACCTTAACAAGAACTTGAATCATGATAAAAAAAAAAATTGACATCATTTTAGCGGAGTTAACAATGAGCGTGCAAATGGCGATACCGAAAGAAGATACTCCAATAAAGTTCTTGTTGAACGTTTGCATTTTAGGAAACGGTTCAAATGAGACCATAGCTACGGTACATAAAAACTACGCAGACATTTAAAATCATGTATGGACATCTACTAATCTTGTATGAGTCATTAATTACAGTTTATGTACTAGCTATGGATTAGTCATTACTTTTCAAATTATGCAAACATTGACATTAATAAAAAAATTATTAACTTTTATTTTCTAAATTTGTAAATTATACTTGTACATGTTCCTTTAAAATTCATGTTTCATTTAGCAAATTAATTGTACTATTTGTTTTCTAAATTTTATTATACTCGTACATTTTTTTAGTCTTATTATACTAATTTAGTATAACGTTATTTTAAATTTTTTTAGTTTCTTACTTTTTTGAATTTTTGAATTTTCTTAGTTTTTTAAAGTTCTTTAAGTTTTTTTTTTCATCTTACCTTTTTTTTCTTTTATATTTTTAAGTTTTATTTTTCTTTTATAAACTTTTTTCATTTCCTTTCAGTTTTTTAAATTCTTTAATATTTTCATTTGTATCATTTTTTTATTTTTAAAGTTTTTTTAACATATAAATTTTTTTTGTAAACCAAACCGGGCCGTCCGGTCCAACCCTGAACCGGCCCGACCCAGGTCCGGTTCAGTCCGGTCCAATGAAAATCCGACCATGGATCCGGACTGGGTTCGGGTTGAGCCAACCGGGTCGCCTCCTAATCCAGGCTGAGTCCGACCCGACCCAAGTCACACCTTGATCTTCAAGGAGGTCCGCGTTGTGTTAGGAAGTGAACACGCAAGCTTCTTGAATATTCATCCACTTCTCGGCAGTTGAGAGTGAAGTTTCGGTGGCATATGTAGGAAGTATTTGATTATCATTTTTATGAAAGTGTCACGACCAAGTAGAAATTTGGAGGATAATTTTTAAGCATTAAAAAAATAAATATGGATATTTTTTATTTATTAAATAAGTTTAAGGCTTAACTATAATTAAATATCATCAACTATTTTAGTTTTTAAATTTTAATTATAAACTTTCATAATATACCAATTAATACACCAAAGTTATAAATTGCTACCCTAGCTCTTTAGTGATTATTTAATTTTTTTTCATCGCAACAAAAAAACAACGTAGTTTTCTAAAACTATATTATTCAAAAAAATCGTTTCAACAGTACATTGCCAATATACTAGTATTATATCGTCGATATATTGTGCAGTAAGAAAACAAAAAATAAAAAAATCTTATACTCTTTTTATCTCTTCACTCTCTCTATCGTTTTCTTCTTCCTCCCCACACAAAAATCCAAATCATAAACCTAACCCAAAATTTTCTCCCTCCAACACCTTTCCTGTTTTAAAAGGAAGCTCGACTCGGCCTCCTTGTTTCCTAGGCAGACGGCTATAGACCGACCGTCCCTTGCATGACCGTCGTCCTCGTTCTTGTGCTCGCAATGACCTACTTCTTCCTGTTCTTCCTCACGTACATTGCTCACGGTAACCTCCCTATGCATATGCCCCAGTGTTGCATCTCCAAGAAGAAGTCCGTCACCTGCTCCGTCAACCGCACTAGCTGCTACCTCAAGAAGGGATGCATCATGCATCACATCGGCAACGGCGCCCCCGTCTACCTCGCCGATGTCCTCGAGTATCTGAGGTTTTATCTCATTTTGCCAAAAAATATCCAATATTTTGCATTATTTTGTAATTATAGTCCTTTGTTAGGGGTTTTGTGTAATAGTTGGTTTTTTTGAGGTTGTCGGAAATGCCATGAAGGATAAGAATAAGACGAGGACCATTCTGAATAACGTGCTATTGGTGGTGAGGAACGACGAGGAGCTCGAAAAGCTATTGTCCAGGGTGATGATCACGTACGGAGGGCTATTGCCGAACATCAGCCCGACGTTGATATTTTTGAAGACCAAGGAGGCAAATGAGCCCAAGTCGCCAACAAAGAAGTCTCCGGAGGAATCATAGATTTCAAGGGGATTCTCTATATGGTGTTTGTGTGTGTAGCTTGGGATTGGTGCTAGAGAGGAAAGAAAATGAGAAAAAGTTTGTACTCTTTTTATATATTTGGAAACAGAAAATTGTAGGGAAAGCATATAAGTTATTTTTTATTACATAAAAGGTATATAATTTGGCAAAATTTTAAACTGAGCATAAAATTGCCATAATTTAGAACGTAAGTTTGAGTGACGTCCTAAATTAGGACGTAAGTTTGTTGATGTTGGAAGGAAAAAAAATAAGATTTTTTTTAACCGCTTACCTCTCTTAGTTGGTTAAGGACTTAACTCTTGCGTCCAAAAAAAGGACGTAACTTTTTTTTTTTTTTTTTTTTTGAGTTTTTAGAAAAAATGTTTGGTAACATGATTAGAGAGTAACCCAAGAGACTTGTTTCTTACGCCCAAAAAAGGGGCATAAGTTGGTTTTGTTAATTTTTTTTAAATATCAGATTTTGAAACATGATTAGGCTAACGTAATTAGGAAGTAGACATGGATTATTGTTGTTCGGTCAAGTGAAAAAAGCACAAGTAGACATTGATAATTTTTTTTTTAGACAAATTTATTATCAAGATTTGTGTTTCATAGGCAAAAATGTCAATGTTGCATTGTATGTCTTTTGACTCAGTACATCCAACTCACACCATTATTATAAACTGAAAGAATAATGCGTCCCCGTGGTTCGATCCATTGATCTTATTCTACCATCCAGCCAGGATTTTATACCTCTCTTCGGTAACTACAAGAGCCACTCGAATTTGTTACAAAATTTGTTGGCACAAGGAGTAATACTTTTTTGTTATTATTTTTTTGTTATCTAAATTATTGTCATATACTGTTGATTGTTTGAACTATTACAAATTAAATCATTATTGTTGTTGATAGTTATTGAATATAATTTTACTTGTTTTGAATGAATTCCAATCAATGTATTTGAAAGGTGATATAAAAATTCATTGTATTTCAATTCAATCCAATTATTGGATGTGTCTATCCTTACTAACATGTGTACATGGCAATTTTATCAAGGCAGCAACATTTGGGGCGATAATCTTTTTTGTTAAAAGTATTCACAATTTGTGCCAACAAAATTTTTGAAAGGTTTTTGGATTTTAATTTTCTTTGAATTGTAGTTTGAAATTCAAATATTATTTTATTATTGTTTAGTCGATTTTTTTTTCTTTTCATATAAGCTCCCAAAAATTTGTGTATTTTTAATAAAATCTTTCAAATATTGTGAATCGCTAATAAATATTCGGAATCAAAAATAAATTGAGTTAGGAGTTTCTTTGATTAACTTAACCTCTTTTTTTAAGAAATACTTGGTTAGTTATAAGGATTTAATAAAATTTTGACCATTTTGCTCTTAATAGTTTTCAACTTAAATAATCTCTCTCTCTCTCTCTCTCTCTCTCTCTCTCTCTTTGCAACTTTACCAAAATCTATTATAACTCCCATTACCTTCTTTAATCTCTCTCTCTCTCCTCTCTCATTTCCTTTTGTATCTTCAAATTCTTCTTTACCCTCTCTTTCTTTGTCATTTCTTCCATCTAAAAATAATAATCCTAATCCTATAATATATAACAATTTCGTTTCAATTTCTTCAAATATTGTCAAAGATATAAACATCCAAAAGAGAAAAAAATCATAAAGCTCCACATACGTATAACATTTTTTATATTCTTAATTTGAACCAATAATATTTTTTTTTTCATAACTAACATTTAGACAAGTGTAAAATAAAGTGAAAATATCCTTCTTTTGCCAATGCGACATCGCCGGAGAGGAAGAATGAATTAGCAATCAATCCAAACCTTCTTTCCTCCCTTGCTGCCCTTGAGAAAGAGGATTCCCCATATTCGACTGGAATCTCGATCTCTTCTTTCTGTGAATGTGCCTGCATCTGTTTATGTTCTTTTAGATACAATAGAAACGAAAGTAAATGATGAAAATTCGAATTTGTTTGGAGATCTTATTGTTTCTTTTTAAGTTCACCATCAAACCACATGAATATGTGTGACATGAGAATAAAGTTTTAGGATTTTTATATCCAATGTAGTTAGGAAGGCTTTTATTTCGGGAGAGGGGCAACATTTTGGGATTATTTTTGAAAACAAGATATTTATAAATAGAATGAGATGAATGATTTTGGTAGTTAAGTGCATACGAGGGACAAAAATGTCGTACTAATTATCATAACCTTTGTGTTAGGTTTTAAACTAAACTGAACCGAGGGGCCAATAACTCGGTTTATTGTTGATTTGGAATACTTATTAGCAGTTCATGAGATTTAGAAAATTTTATTAAACATACATAAGATTTGTGAGAATTATATGAAGAAAACCCAATGATAATTCATTCTATCAAACTTGCTTTAGGGAGAAAGTTGAATGATTTCTAGTAAGCTATTTATTTTCCAAACTATTTATTTTCTTCTCTTCCTTCAAATTACTTGAAATGTTGGAAAATTGTAGCTAGGATTCTTGTTATCAACTAAGTTCTTTTGTTTTAAAAGGTTCCCTAGCCTCCTTCCTTGTATGTTTCACTCATGATTTTGGTAACTTGTTGGAAACGTTGAACTGAATGGAAAATTTTCTTTTTTAAATTATGTTACTGAAACATACATACATTGCACAGCGATAAATTCAATCTCTGGAACATAAAGTTTAATATGACTTCGCTAATTTGATATTGCATCTTTAATATCTTTACTATACACATCCCATATATAGGCGAAATGCTTGTATAAATTCTATTTTTTACAGTTCTCTTGGAATTGGTTACTCGAATGTGCCATCAGTTACTCGAATGTGTATATTAGGGCTAATTGATATTTATATCATAAATTTTATATTAGTTTAGAGTTTAAGTCCTGATATGTTTTTTTTATTTTTTTTGTTTTTTGAGGGTGTCCACTTCTTAATAGCTCCCGCCACTGCGTCGGGATGCTCCACCGTTTCCAACGGACTACGGCCACGGGAACAAGTCCTGATATGTTCAATTGGAACATTTAAATCCTTTTTTTTCCCTTTTTTTTCATTATACTTTGAACATCTCTACTATTATAAAGGGCTCCAAAACGGTTCAATATTGAGCCGTCTAAACCGTGTATATCATCAACTATTTTTTTTAAAAAATAATTAAATTATGTAAAAAATTGTTGAAAAAAGTTCAAATTTATTATATATTCAAAATGGAAAATCGAACTCAACAAAACAAGAAAAAAATCTCCCACCTTATCCACATGAGCTAGAAAAGTTATTTGTTTATAATTGGATAATATGTTTATTATAGGTTATCACACTTGCTTTTGCACGTGCATTTGCTAGTGAGTATAAGGACAACAACTAACACATGATAAAAATAAGAATATAATGGAAAAAAAAATAAAAAATCAAAGGGTCCAAAATTTTTAATTGAATATATCATGGCTTCTCTAAACTGGCGTAAAATAAAATTCAAGATCTAAACACTAATTAGTCCTATATTTTAGTTGGAGGTGTTGAGTTGAAAGGTTTTTAAGTGTGAAATTACTAATTAGCAATAGCGACAGAATTGACGTGCATCACCGCGAAGACTGAACTCTGGCACCACTTCCACCACCCTCCCACTTCCGCCACTTCCCTCCCCACTTCCCCGCCTCCATCCTCCTCCGATGGTGGCACCGCCTCTCCTGGCCCCAGCTCCTCCAGCTCCAAGCCCTCCTCATCACCAACCCCTCCCATTGCTCCTCCTCCTCCGTCGACCCCAACCTCCTCGCCCTCCGCCTCATCTCCGCCCCCTCCGCCCTCCCCCACCCCCGCCACTCCCTCCTCCTCTTCTCCCTCCTCCCCTTCCCGCCAAACCTAACCCTCTCTAACTCCTTCCTCAAGCTCCTCTCCTCCGACCCCAAGCTCTCCTCCCTCACTCTCCTCCACTTCAACTCCCTCCGCTCCCGCCTCGTCCCCGACGAGTTCACCTTCACCTCCGTCCTCAAGGCCTCCGCCGCCTCCCTCTCCGTCGCCTCCGGCGAGTCGGCGCACTCCCTCCTCCTCAAGCTCGGCCACGCGCGCAACCTCTTCGTGTCCAACGCTCTGACGGACATGTACTTCAAGTTCGGCCGGCCGGACGTCGCACGCCGACTGTTCGACGAAATGCCGCAAAGAGATGTGGTATCTTACAACACCCTCATCGCCGGGTACTCGAATTGCGGTAACTTAGCGGCTGCGGGTGAAGTATTCGACGGTATGACGGAGAGGAATCCCGTCTCGTGGTCCTCTATGATTGCCGGACACGCCAGGCGCGGAGATTTGGTATCTGCGAGGGAGCTGTTTGATCGTGTGCCTGCGGCGGATAGGAATGTGGTGTGTTGGAATGCTATGGTTTCCGGGTACACCCAGAATGAGAGGTTCTCGGAGGCCGTCAAGGTTTTCCAGATGATGTTGCAGGAGTCTAGGACTAGTGTGCAGCCTAACGAGGTTACTCTCGTCAGCGTACTCTCGTCCTGCGCTAATTTGGGTGCTTTGGATTTAGGGAAGTGGATTGATGGGTATATCAAGAAGAGGAGGATGGCGTTGGGGTTGTTCTTGGGGAACGCGCTCTCGGATATGTACGCAAAGTGCGGATGCATTGTTGAGGCGAAGAAGGTTTTTGACAGGATGGTAGAAAAGGATGTCATCTCGTGGACCATAATCATTTCTGCTTCGGCTATGCATGGACTTTCAGAGGAAGCAATCTCAGGGTTCCATGACATGCTTGTGCACGGGATCAAGCCGAATGACATCACTTTCATGGCTATCTTGGCTGCTTGCACTCATGGCGGTATGGTGGAAGACGGGCTTAATTATTTTGAGATGATGAGCCGAGAGTTTGGAATCAATCCGAAGGTCGAGCATTACGGATGCGTTGTTGATCTTTTAAGTCGAGCGGGAAGACTTAGTGAGGCTGAAGACATAATTAATTCCATGAGTGTTCCACCTAATGTTGTCGTTTGGGGTGCTCTTCTTGGTGGTTGTCGGATCTACAAGGACGATGCTCGAGGAGAAAGGGTAGTTCGAAGGATCCTTGAGTTGGATCCTGAACATGCAGGGAGCTATGTTTATCTGTCAACTGTTTATGCTTCATTTGGTAGATTGGAGGAAGCAGCTAAATGCAGGTTAAAGATGAGAGAAAATAGAGTGGTGAAGACCCCAGGTTGCAGTTGGATTGAGGTAGATAATACAGTTCACGAGTTCTTCGTGGGAGATAGATCGCATCCCCAATCTGATAAGATTTACTCGATGATCAGTTCACTAGGTCCGAGGATGAAGCTGGCAGGATATGTTCCAAATACAAGTGTGGTGTCCCAATTCATAGATGAGGAAGAAAAGGAAGATGCATTGTTCATGCATAGCGAGAGGCTGGCTGTTGCATTTGGGCTCATTAGTACGAAGGAAGGAACCACTATTAGGGTTGTAAAAAATCTGAGAGTCTGTACCGATTGCCATGATGCCATGAAGATTATCTCCAAGATTGTTGAGCGTGAGATTGTTCTGCGGGATCGTAGTAGGTTCCATCATTTCAAGGAGGGGAGGTGCTCGTGTAAAGATTATTGGTAGGGAATGCCTATGCTTCATCATATTCAGTTGGAGGAGAAGAAAATATGATGATTTGGAATATTACAACCTCCGAAAGAAATTCTTCCGGATGCCATTTGTCATGTTGATATCTTGCTTCACCCTCAGGTTGGTCATCTTGCAATTAATTTATTGAAATGCTTTGTATTCAGTTATCTACTTGTGCATTTTGCATCTCATTGCTTCTATTGATTTTGTGACAAACTAATATTTTACAGTGGTTGGTAGGTGCGGGATTGTCAGTCCTTCACTCTGCCTCAATGTGTCAAAGAGATGAACGCACTTCCCAGTAGCAAATCGTATCATCTTACCTCTTCGTGTAGACTCTTTATAGTCTAGGGGAACTTGGAGGGTGCTCCTCGATTGCATGAGCTTTAAAATATCCAAAAAGTAGATCTACCTGCCTGCCTGCCAACTGCCTAAGAAGTTCCATCGCATAACCCTCTCACGCTTGTAACTACCTTGGCTAGGAATTTTGACACCAACATAAGGGTTGATGTCAGGTTGCCAGTCAAAAACTTTGTCAAATCTTTCATGGAGCTTTGTTATGCTCCATAGCCAACCCCATTACGATGTGCGAAGGCTTGGCTGATGACGACGACGACGTGGTTGGCGGTTTTCATTGTCACTCCTATTCGTACAACTCAATAGGTGTACATCTGTTTGACCGACTTTTGTGGTATCTTTCCATAGACTTCTCATTTTGGGGACAAAATCATAGGTTATCAATTCTTTACTGAAAGGATTGATAACCTGACCTTGACCCTGTCTTTGATGGGTAAAAGACTTGGATGATGATGATCATGACGAAGATGATGAATTTGATCATCATCATCATCATATATCTTTCTAATCCTCTTAATTAATAACAATGAAATCACATCAAAGTGCATCAATAAGATTCCAAACAAAGTTAAATATATTGTACCTGTATCATGTTCTTAACCTTGGGGACATAGGTCTAAAGTATGATAAAGGATGAAAGTCACTTGCAAAAGACCCCTAGCACAATGTCTAACTAGATATATGCGAAAATATCTTATTTATTCCATAGATTCTCCACGGGCATACAAGTTCAAAAACAACATGTACATTCAACAATAAGAACAACAACAACAAAGCCTCTATCCCAAAATTTTGGGGTTGGCTGTTCTAATCCTCTTCTTCCATTCAGCTTTGTTAAGTGTGTATAAACAATATCTTCATAATATTACTTATAATGTTACACAAGTATTTAGGAATTAACATTGAAAGATGCACTCACCCAAAAGTTGTTTAGTAGCTAAATCTGATACCAGTTTAAAAAGATGACCTCTGATGAGTTCCATGAATTCCTGTGTCTAGTCTTGCCTGTAGGTAATTGATGTAAATAAATACCTTTGGTTTGATTTATCTTCTGTCTTGGGTTTTCATATAGGCTTGTGAACTTGCTTCTGTTACGTTCTTAATGATGAATAAACATAGTTCTTCCTCTCAAATATACGAGACCAATGTTCATTAAGTTGAACGATAAGCAAATTCTCCGCCACAAATTTCAAAAGGAGTTTTATCATATTCGATTCTTCATTTAGTAATTACTTCTTCACTCTCATGTTAATTAAGTTTAATCACAGTAGTGAGTAAAACCACCCTTTGGCCGAGCGATGATGGTCAATCACATCTCCTGACTAGGATAGTGACATGACCAGCCACTTGCAAAAGTTGCCCTGTGGTCCTGTGAGGACGACGATGGAGGGAGAATCTGGCTGTGTCGACGATTTAACCATTTTTTTTAGTTGCGATTTCACAAAACTTGCCATCATTCTAATTGTCAGCTTGCTTTTTCTCTTTTGGGAATGGGAACTGCCTCCTGTATAGAAGTAGTATCTGATTTGTACTACTATGCTTGTGCAAAATGGCTAAAGATGCCCTTTGCATTGGATTTACAATCCGACACCCCCATACTCCCCCTTCCACTTGTTTCTCTGCAAGAACTAATTCTTGGATTTCGAAACGAGAATGGGTAGTTACATCCCAAATGAGAATAATAAGGCTATTGTAGAAGGCCATTTCCGATGGGCAAGGGTTTAAAACCAAGCACCAAACCAAATCAAGGTTATTGAGCTCCGATAAAGTGGTGGCTAATCAACAGCAGATTGGACACGTTCGCTGAGATAATGATGGTCATGGGAGCCAGGATCCTGCGAGATTGATAATAATTCTCGTAGGAAAAGTTTATAATACTTGAAAATAATAGTTTTTTATTATTATAAAAAGAACTATATTTCTGAAATTTCACCTTTTAGAGTCACTTTCTAGAAGTGAAAATTTCCTTTTAATGATTAGAATGTAGAGTAGAAGAGGTATATTATCAAAATTTCCTGTAGTTATAAAATATATCCTTTTATAAATGCTGATTTAAGTATCAGGAATAATCATAATGATTCCTATTCTATTATGTTCGTTGACCTCAAGATGGACGACATTTATGATGATAATAAAAGTTTTGTGTACTCTGCACATGCAACTGCCATAAGTCTTCTCAGAATCATTATGGAGGAGTTTCATATAGAAAATAGGCATGGGAGATGGAGATAGATAAAGGATGAGGCTAATCCTTATTTTGTAGGAGGAAATAATTTGTAGGACAAAGTAATCATCAATTCCATATTATTTATAATCAAGAGCAAGTACGCTGATGAAAATAACATTGAAACTCTAGGATTAAATCCAATCTAAACCAACTAAATCTGACTGCATCAGACAAGTAAATTGATGACCCACGTACTTACTTTATTTCTTTATGATTAGTAACCAAATTGATTGCATGTGCATCAGTATGATGTCTTGCAACATTTATTATTTTTGCACAATGGCTTGGAGGTAAACAAATCTCCAGTTGATGTACTACAGCCGAGCCCACTACTCAGACTGCTTGCGACTAGTGGAAAAAGTTTCGACCTCCAAACCAAGGGGAATTTTCAGATGTCTGTATTTTTGTTATAGAAGGTCATGCCCATTGAGATTCGTAGCCTTTAGAAACATATCACTGAATTATACTTAATAAAGAAGGGATTTCTAGATCAGAATTTTGGTCATATGTTTTTGGCTTGTGAAGTTACATCTGTTTAGACTTTAAGAGCCCATGCTCTAGGAGTTTAGAGGATGGTGATATCCTCTTCAAGCCTATCAATTGTTGTCTGAGAACCCTTTTTTTGTTTTAAACAAGATACCTAAATTATTTGTTAATTTAATTTCCTTTCCAGCCTTGCCAGGAATCATTATCATATATATTTTCTTCTCCAATTGAACAATTTGGAAGATTCAGCTACCATCTCTGTTTTAAACTTTTAATTGAGTGTAACATGTATGATTATTTGTTTAATTGTTTCATATTAGAACCTTTCGTATGTGTGTCATAAACATCAAAGCCTTCATCCCAAACTTTCTCAGTCTCCTCCATAATTTTAGATTTGCCATGCCCTCATTTACCATCTCATTTTATGTTTATTTGATCCACTCTTACTTTGAGGAGTTTCTTCTATCACTTCCCTTAATTGGCTATTTTTGTCAGTCTATATATTCTTCCACTGTTAGCAGAAAGAAAAAGCTCATAGTAGTCTTTAAAACCATATCAGGAGTTATGCTGCTTCCTATGGTCATCTAAGATTTTGGCACTAAATTTATTTTGGGAAGATATGATCACAAGGATTCGAGAGCTTGGGAGGTCTGCTTGAATGGTTTTTAGGGGATCTGGCCAAAAGAGTAGATGCGCAAACTTATACAGTACAGAACTTTATGTTCAAGCTTGTTGGGTGACTGTAAAGTTGATGATGTCCACCATTCTTTTGAGGTTCTACTAGCAAGAAGCTGGCAACAAATTATTTACTGAGTTAGTCATTCACTGGCAGGCTTGTAGCAAGAGCCTCGGCTCTATTTTTTAAAGGGAAAAAATATGGAAGAAAGATGGAGTGCTACGGAATAATGTCTACGTTTGTACGCATTTGATGCAGAATGAGTGAAAAAAACTTAGGAAACTCGAGAGCAGAAATTGGACGGTTACGTAGCTCTATTTCCCATATGCATGGTAAGATTTTTTTTTTTTTCTGCAAGAATGGGCAATAAACATCATTTTGACTTACTTATGAATTCCCCTTATCCAACAAAGTACTGAGTGGGTCCTTAGCCCACCAGTACAGATTGGACATCATGCTAAAGAGAAAATATTTAGTGTTGTTAGGTGGGCAATACTATAGCAGTTAAAGAGGTGACCAGTTTTCTGTATTTGATTTCATTATTTAGATCGTAACTGTGGCCTACCATTGGGCCTCATCCTTCTTCATTCATGAATTTCCAATGTGAAATTGGGAAAGGAAGTCTTAAGGGTTGTGCGTGTTACTTAGTATGTCACATCTTATCGCATCCTTTTACCTTCATAAATTGGTGCAAATGCAACTTTACTTTCTCTCTATTTATTTGTCGAACCCATTACTCAAGACTCCAAGTGGATTCTTTAACCTTGGATCCTACTTTGCTTACATAGTGGCATGGTTGTTTGCCTAGTTCTATTGATATCTTTACTGCCAGTAGTCTGACAAGCAGCAGTACCTGTCCAAGTCTTTGGTTCAAGGAAAGAACAATAGTCGAATTTAGCATGCCGCAGAAGATTCGAACATTGAATCTTGATTGTGCTTTTGTCCACATAACCACGATGTGAAGACCATTCACTATGAAGACCAAGAGAATACTCACCTAGTCCACTTAAATATATGATGCAACAAAGAATGTTGATTGGTGAGGTACAAGTCTTCACTAGCTCAGAGATGCCAGTTTAGATCAGCAACTTAGGCCACGTGAACAAAAATCAAGAATACATTATGAGTTGCTTATCACTTTCTAAAAGTAACAAAATTAATGCGCTTGCAGAATAGGTAGCATGAATAATGTGTTCTGGTCTTTTGGTAGGGTCCAAATCCAGTCTGCTCAAGTACCAGAGCCTTTTGAACTTTCAACTTCATCTGTGTTGAAATGGTTTAGCAAATATTGGTACAACAGGTGGTGATCATTTGTTACTGCGTCAATTTTTTTTAGATATCCAGTGCTAAGTGTCATTTTATAAATGGAAGGAATAACATGTCCCCGTGGTTCGATACACTAATTTTTTCCCCACCCAGCTAGGGTCTTATATCTCTCCTCAGTAACCACAAGAGTCACTCGGAGTTTGGTGTTACTGCATCATTCTTTCTTTCCTTCAATTACACACCTAGAGAGTTCGCTATGTTTTCGGACCAGTTTTAGTGCCATGATATAGAGCAAGTTTTACTAAAGTTTCAGTTGTGTTTCTTTGTCCTTTAGGTGATGGAAGATTGGGGACTCCAGTTAATCCTACAATTATACTCAGGATATAGCACGACTCAAACAGCTTACTGTTGCTAGATTCATACACGCAAATTCTTTGAGACACCTATACTTCCAGTTTCTAGTAAACTTAGCGAGACCCATGTAAAAAGCCAGTTTTTATTCACAGGACTGATTTGTCTCCTTCCAGTGATGACTGTTATACCTTTTTTGTACTCGTACTAACCAACTACTGCAATTTTCGCTTTTCTAGTTACTAGAAGTCACTTATGCACAGGTCTCTGTCTTTTTTTTTCTCCTCACGATTTAAAGGTATGCTTGTATGACAATTCATTTTGAAATAGTATAAAATATTTTGAAACAGATTTATTATTGAGAGCATGTTGTTTCTGGTGATCCAGTTCATTCATGGTTCACCCAGGTTTCGAGTCCATAAGCAACAACAATCTTCCTGGGAATCTTGTTTTTGCTACGTTCCCGGTATTTATTTTCCTTCAACCAGCAAATGACTCACCCAGCCAGAGATCAGATCTACTATCCCCAAAATGAGTGTTTAAATTTTGTCTCATCTCATCTCATATGCCTGTAATTTTTGATATCCATAATTATTTAATTTTTTAACTAAAAAATATAATCGTTGTATGCATAGGAGAAGGGACAAAATTGTGACACTCATTTTGGGACGTGTGATATGGTTTGAGATTTCATTCTTCTCCCATTAGTGGTGAGCATTATTTGATTGTGGACCCAAAAAACGAACCTAACCGAACCGAATTATTCGGTTCGGTTTGGAAAACATTTGGGTCGGTTTCGGTTTTGAAAATACTAAAGTTCCTTATTCGGTTCGGTTTGAAAAATATTTGGGTCGGTTTCGGTTTTGAAAATACTAAGTTCCTTATTCGGTTTTAGGTTTTTGTTTTGATCCAAAACCGAATAAGATTTGTACATATGTAAATATCCTTAATTTTATGTATATTTTGTGATTAAAATGTATATATTTTGAAAACGACAATTATATATATATATATATATATATATATATATATATATATATATATATATATATATATATATATATATATATGTTTTGAAGTGCAACTTTGATAATTTAACAACTACTCTAGCTTTTGGCGTAATTTTGAAATACAACTAATGTGTGTATAAAAATTATAATTTTTAGTATAATTTAACCAAGATCTTAATTTTGGACACGACCATTAAACAATAGAAATATTTCAACCGAATAAGTCGAATTGCTTATTCGATTTTGGTTTTGCCTAGTTTCGATTTTAGATTTTTAGAATTTTGATTTATTCGATTTTGAATTCGGTTGAAACTGAATAAACCGAACGCTCACCCCTATCTCCCACTGCTTGAGGGCTCACATAGGTGGTTTCTTTCCCTCAAGTGCTTCATAATCGACCACCCAATAGTAATAAGTCTTGCAGGTGGTCCTTGTAGATTCGGATCTCCTAACGTTAATATTTAATAATGTTCAGTACTGCTAATCAAATGTAAATATATATATAATATTTTTCGTGGTTAATATTTTATATATATACTAGTTACATACCTGTAAGATTTGCGGGTTTGTTTTTATTTCAAAAATAAAAAAAAGTTTATACACTATTAAAAAAAGTAATGAAGCACATTTCATTCAATTAAATTAATTATTATAAGTTTTGAAACACTTTCTTGTACACAACATTTTGAATAGTATTACACGGTTTGTCTTCGTTGTGGCAAATAAGAATCTTCAGTCCGTCTTTTCTTGTTATCCTTGAAACAACAACATACATTTGACCATGACAAAAAACAGGACGCGAGAGATATAGTTCGACATGTGAAAATGATTGGCCTTGACTTTTGTTAATAGTCATGGCAAAACAAACAACTAATGGGTACTGCATTCGTCGAAATTTGAAGGGTAATTTGATATTCGAAGGAGTCAGAGAAAGCCGATGAATGAATATCTTGTGTCCCATGTTGCAGCCAGTAATTACTTCAGCTCCTATCACATGTTTTCCCAAATGAGTTACGACCAATCGAGTACCATTACACAATCTAGCAGTCTGATCATTATTGCGAAGCAACATCACAGGTACCCCAATCTTCAATGTTAACATGTGATTCGGCAACCCAGAAGAAGTAATAATGTTCAAAAATTCTGGAGTGTACATATCTTCAACACTATTTGAATGTGCATCAACTTTGCAGATGGAATCAGAACTCAGATAAGTGACCTTTTCTCCGGGCCATACAGATAACATATATTCATTAACCTTGTGCACAACATCCCAAGTTAGTGCGAGAATAGCTCGCTCTTGCAAATATCTCCAATTATGCCCGTTTTTCAACAAATTAGGATAAGTGCTATCAACAATTGCTCCAACAGGATTTTCGACATCTTTAACGAGAAGATCATCTGGTATTTCAAAAGCAACTTTACCATCATTACCCTTTTCAATTTTTTTATCACCAATTTTTAAGATCCATTCTGAAAATAATCTCAATTCCTGTTCGTCGGTGCTGGAACTACCGGTAAGAAGTCTCATGTTCTTTGACAATTTTAGCACTTTATAGAATCTCCACAAATAAGAAGAATTTAGAGAAGCTAAAACAATCTCTTATCTAGAGGTTCCAAAAATAATCGGCAATATTTGTCTGAAATCACCCCCGAAAACCACAACTTTGTCACCAAAAGGCATGTTCAAGCTGTTTTTATTTTGAAATCTTAGAATATCTCGTAGAGTCTTATCCAAAGCTTTGAAACAATGTTTATGAACCATTGACGCTTCATCCCATATAATAAGTTTGGTTTTAGCAATTAACTTAGCCTGCGAACTTTTTTGCTTGATAGCGCAAGTAGAATCTTCATTTATCGCCAACGGAATACAAAACCTAGAGTGTGCTGTCCTACCACCTGGCATAAGAAGTGCAGCTATATTACTTGAAGCAACTGTGAGGACAATTTCAATACATTTGTATTGATCTCTCTGATTATACAGATTAATGTAACCATAAAATTAGCACTTGCTTACTACAGATTAATGATTATTGGCCTGCAAACATGGTTTAATAATTCTTCTGTTGCTGCAAAATGTGAGTTTTTTCATGGATTATATTTGGCAAAGTACAATAGTCTTTATTCTTCTAGGTATTATATTGAATTTTGTTTTTACGTACTGAAAGTTCTTTAAAAAAAAACTATTCTAGGGTTTTCTTAAAGTCGGTATTTATATTGAGTTAGGAATTCCCGAACTATCAGGAACCCAACTCCTAACCCAACCATGAATGATTTGGTAAAACATAACATAAATCCATAGTTTGTCCTATCCATTCGAACATTAAAAAAATTTAACAATCACCAAAATAAAATGATGTACAATAATACCAAATCAAAGCAAAACATACCCTCAAACCAAAGTCAGACTCGTAACAAAATCCAAATCTAAACCAAAAGGATAACAATCAGACTTGATGACATGACTAAATGTTCCGAACTATTCCTTATCCACTTTTATCTTTTTGAATGGAACCTTGGTTGTTGAAAAATCACCATCCCCACCGCTTGCCTCTCATATACCTTCAAGATCAACAATCTTGCGGGTCTTCGAGCTAGTAGGTGTAATTTGATTGCATGAATCTCCATGGGCATCTCCAGTAATGGAATCCTTCAATAAAAAATTGATTAGATTTCAAATTACTAAGTATGTAACAAAAAGGCTAAAAAAAAAAAAAACTCTAGCAGACCTGTGTTACATCGATACTTTTGGTACATGCTTCAATCAAGACTGAATCAGAAGTCATTTTGATGACACTATAAGTAGAGAATTCTTCCTTTAGGTTATATTCGGAAACTTTAACCTTGAAAATGTATTTGTTATTAACAAATACATTCAGTGCATCGGAAAAATTCTCTATATCTCCATTCTACAAATTAACAAAAACATAAAATGTACCAGCATACGAATAATACAAATAAAAAGTCATAAAACACCGTATGTTTTCAAAATCAAACCTTGATGAGTTCAGATCTGATTTGCGAAAAACTTTTTTCAATTATCCTAGATGCATCTTTTTCAAAGACAACAAATGAAGCAAAAGATGTTTCATCCATTACACGGTGCTGAACCTTGTAACTACAAAAACGTTACAAACTTAAATTGCTATGAGAATCATAAAAAATCTGTACAAAAATCAAACTAATATTATTTGATTTTAATTCAACCAACCTTGGATTAACATACTTAACAAAGCCATCTTTCTTACACCAATATTTGTTTTCTTCTTTTTTGACTTTTTTCCTACATTTAGGGCATGCATTGTAGAACCAGTTGTACTCTGTCTCAATGCAGAGTACAGTGGCAACAACAACATACACACATTCCTACAAATATAAACAAAGTCAGTAATAAAATGACAAGTCTAAATTAAATGAAGAATTTAATTAAAATAATATTATCAAACCAAAATATCGTTGTTGTCTTACGAAGTTCATCTAATGTTTTGGTAAAAGATATTGGAAAAGTGTGAAACCCATAATTTTAGGTTTCAATTATATTTTAATTAATTGGATAATTTTATTAGCTAAATTATTATTATTATTATCATTATTAATTGTTAATTTAGGAAAGTCGTATTTTTTAAAAATTTATTATTCATGGAATTTTAGTGTTTGGCCTGACCCGTCCCGAACCCGTCTCGAACCATTTTCGAAACCGAACCCAAACTCGGTTTTCATTTTAAAGTTATTTATAATTATATCAAGATTAGTTTTTAATAAATGAAATTTGATTTATAAAAATTCAACTCTTATTAAACTCTCTCTCTCTCTCTTTTCCCTAACACCAGCAGACCTTTCCTGTCTCTTCCGTTCTCGACCGACCGCCAGCACCCCTCCTCTTATGAAACTGTCGTGACTTCTCCCCTTCCCGTAACCCACAGATCCTCACCCCTATAAAACCACCACCTTCTTCTCCACTCTTCATCCTTCATTCCCAAACCCATTTCCCAAATCCCTACCCCTAACCCGAATCCGGCCGCCCAAGCTCCCGCCGGCTCCGCCCAAGCCCGGCGACCCCCTGCGCGGTGACCCTCCTCCGCCTCCCTTCGGCGCCAGCCTCCCCGCGGCCCCAGGCCGACCGCCCGGCCACCGACCCCCTCGAGGCCGCATTCTGCCGCTGCTGTTTCCGAGCCGCAGCACTCCGCGAGCTTCGATCCGGCCGCCCGTGCCCTGATCCTCTGTCCGCAGCATCTTGTGGGTCCCGATCCTTTCCATGTGGCCGCGTTCGTGCTATTCCAGCGCTGTCCGTGTGCTTCTGGAGTTTTCCGAGTTCGCGTGGATTTTTTTCAATTTCTCTAATTTTCACCTGAGAGCTCTAGCCGAGCATCCGAGGTATATTTTCCATGCCCTGTGTCCCTCCCGTAGAGTCGATGATGACTCAGGTCTTGATCCCGATATGGGATTCGATTGTTGCATATTTAGTTCTGATTTCTAAGTCGGAATTTGTTCGTTGGGTTTTCCGATTTTAAATTCGGAATGTTTGCTGTGAATTTGGGTTTCGTATTCCGATTCCTATTCGGATTTAGTTCTGTTATTTCCGACTTCGATTTGGAATAGTTCGTTCTGAAAATCGGTTTCCGATTTCGAGTTCGATAGATTATGAGTTCGGATTCTCGGATTTGGGTTCTGTTGTTACTTGGAACACATGTATAGGTGGCTTAAGCTCTGTTGATTCATTCTTGTATATATATATATATATATATATATATATATATATATATATATATATATATATGGCTTTGAGATGGATCTTGGTTGATTTTCCCAGTTATGTATTTTTGGTGTTGGCGTTATTCCTGGTTTGGAATATTTTGGTTGTTATCTTCCCATTATTGGGTTATCCCGATTACAAAGGAGATGTTGCCCCGATTTTTCTAAAATATTTTGAAAACCTTTTTGGTTATTTCTCGAGTTCAGTTCTTGAAATTTGACGGTTTTTGGGTTGGTTGATTTTCGGATACCACTTTTGGGCGACGACCATATCGGTCCATGGACCCTAGCGAAATACAAACGAAACTGAAATTTTCGGACGTTGAGGCATAAGCTAGAATGCAACATGATATTTTGGACCAAGTTTGAGACTTACCATATTTTTATTTTAAATTAAATTATTATTTTAGAACGTATTACTGGCCAATAGTATTTTGAGTGTAGGGCCTCGGCCTGCTGAATGGACCGCTTCCCGGCGTTCAGAGTTCACCAGAAATTTGATTACTTTAATTCATTTAATTTATGTAAAGTGTTGTAAGGGCATAAGTCCAGTCTTTATTTCTTTTTCTGTGGTTTTGTAATTGCGTAATATAGTTTTGGTTTCTTTTTGGTTTTTCTGTTTATCGATAAACGCGTAGAATAATAAAATTGAATATTTATTTTATATAAAAAATTAAATAATTTTTCCACATTTAGTTAATAATAAAATATAAGTTTGTATTATTTAAACAAATTCACGTTTTTCTCATTTAAAGAAAAATCTAGTTTTAGATATATTACAAAATACAAAATTTTGCCAAATAATCGAAAAATGCGAATTTTTTCAATAAATGTTAACTTGACTTTTATTTCATTAAATTAATGATTATAAATCGCATCGATACGCGTGTTATGATAGAATAACATAAAACTTGACTAGGATCAAATTTTAGAGATTGTAACTAGTACACCTAGATATGGTTCAAATATGTTTCTAAGAAGGGATTCTCAACTGTAGGATTTCGAGGACGGGTCTGATTTCTTTCCCAGTACCGATTTCAAATTCAGTCATAAACCAAAGCAAGTACGGTTATGTTTATTTTTCAATTTAATTAGTAATTGTAATATTGCAAGATTAAACCACATTGCTACACGGAACTCTCTTCTAGAGTATTGATTGTTATTGATTATGGGATATTGAGGGAGTAGTGTAGTGTTCTATGACCAATACCTTCATATTGTATAATTGTGCGAGCTTACTGCTTTTCACACGGGGATAAGCCGTATTGTATCACTAGGATACTATTGTACAACCCAAGCCGGTCATAAGTATTACATACTCAAATCACATTGTTTTCAATTATGGATAATATTGTTCAAGTATTTCAAATTGTTTAAAATTGCTAATTTCTAATTATTAGTTGAATTGTTAGATTTTTATAATTGTACTTTGCTCCTTTCTTCATTGGATTCTCCACCCCCAATAGGTTCCATTGATGAAGCTGAGCTATTGATTAATAGCTATTACGATCCTGAGCTTTACCCAGCTGTGCTGCTAGAGTCCCAATCGGACGATGTTGATCTCGGGGCTGATGAGCCAACTTTCTAGATGATGATATTTTTTAGTTTTGATGTTTGAATTTAAGACAATTTATTTCAGTTTTATATTATCAGATGTATCAGATGAAACTTTCTGTTGGACAAGATTTTAATATTCGTAAAATTTAGAAGTTGTGACAAATATATAATGTGTTGTTGAGATTACCTGCAAGTGGATACAGGTTACTGCCGCCATCTCACAACGGTGCAGGCTGGACATGACCCGATTCGACCCAACAATTTGGGACCGGGTCGTGACATGTTTTTAGTGGTGGCCCATGCAGGCCAGATCAACTACTTAGGTAAATATATCTAGAAACATTTAGAACACTTGAACATTAATTTGTCACAACATAGGACCGAAATATATTATAAATAAATATTTTTGTTATAGAATGGTAGGTTACCTTGCTTATGTTTTACAATCCTAAACCTTCCAGAGTATGGCCACAGACAAGACCAACACTGCTGGCGATGGGTTGTCATCACCCGATCACACCCCACCTCCTCAACCAAGTCCGGATCCTACACCTCGGCATCTGACCGATCGTCCCTATAATGCACCAGCACCCCGTGGATTTTACACTACTACTCAAGTGACAGATCCTACATCTTCCCGAACTGAACAGCAAGCCCCTACGGTAGTGCCCGATCCAGCTGCCCTACCATTGCCCGTGGACCCCACCGACCTCGTAGGCCTGTTACGAGGAGTGCTTGAGGCCCAGAGAACTCAAGCTGAAGCTCATCGCGAACAGACTGCGATTATGAGAGAAAGCATGGAGAATGCCCACAACGTGGCTATGGCTGCCCTCGAAAGAGGAGAAGCAGCACAATTGGAACCAAGGCCTGCTAAAGTTGGCGATATTGAGAAATTCAAGAAGCTGGGCCCTCGACCTTTCAAAGGAACAGAGGGAATCATCTATGCCGATGAATGGCTCGACAGTATGGAGCGTCTCCTCAGTGTTGCTCGACTTCCAGATGATCTTCAAGTTGAAGCTGTGGGACTCCAACTGCTGGATGTAGCAAGCATCTGGTATCGGAATGAACCCCGACTCCAGGACAGGCAGCTCGACTGGAACACCTTCAAGAGGTTGTTTCGCAGGAAGTTCTTTCCAACATCAGAGTTGCGGGAGATGGAAAGACAATTCCAGAATCTGAAGCAAGGGAATATGACGGTTGGTGAATATGCGGCAGACTTTGGTCAACTTAGTCGCTTTGCCAAGAACTTGGTTGCTGACCCCGCCGATTGTGCTGAAAGATTCAGATATGGACCGAGGGAAGAAATTCGCACCCCTGTGATCGCAGGTGGCGCCAAGACGTACGAGAGGATACTAATACGAGCTCAGGATATAGAGAAGAGTCAGCCTGCTCGTTCAAAGAGGGAGTATTCTGGAACTAGCAACTTCCAGAGTAACCAGAAGAGGCCCAACCACAACAATAACAACAGGCCTTCTCACCACCAGCAGCAGCACCATCAGGCGAGGACCAATGACAGAGCGCCTCAGAAGCAGATCCCTGTCTGCGATTTCTGCAAGAGGCCAGGACATCAGGCGAACATCTGCAGGAAAAGGCTAGGACACTGCCTAGTTTGTGGGTCTGCCACCCACCAAGTGAGGGACTGCCCCACGACATTCTACCGGATTGGAACAACACCGCAGAAGGCTCCCCTACCCACTCAGCAACAACAGTTTGGACAACACCAACAGAAGACTGGACGAGCTTTTGCCCTAACAGCAAATGAGCAAGAGCCAGAGCATGAACCCACCGCTGATGTCATCACAGGTTCCATTTATGTGCATTCGCATCCTGTTTTAGCATTATTTGATTCGGGTGCATCACACAGTTTTATAGCAACAAAATTTATCTCTGCACACCACCTAGTTACGGGATTTAGCAAGAAGATATGTAGAATTATGACTGGTGGTAGACCCATACCCATCACTGAGACCTGTAACTGCTCTATAACTATCTTAGGACACAAATTCTTAGCACCCTTACTTGTGATGCCCTTACCTAACTATGATGTAGTCCTAGGAATGGACTGGTTAAGTAAACAGCATACGCTGATAGATTGTCACAGAGGATGTGTAGTCTTCAGCCCACCTGGAGAGCCGGAGTTTGAAATCTCTCGAGCTCCGGAAGATATGGAGGGTATTACCTACTCCTCTATCACCGAAGAACCCGGACCTCCTCATCCTATCATAGCAGAATTCATGGATGTGTTCCCTGATAGTCTTCCAGGATTGCCCCCGGATCGAGATGTGGAATTCACCATCGACCTAGTTCCCGGCTCTTCCCCTATTTCTCGAGGATGCTACAGAGTCAACCCTAAGGAGGCCAAGGAAATGAAGGACCAGATCAATGAGCTGAAGGCCCTTGGATTTATCAGAGATGGAGCCTCACCCTGGGGAGCACCTGTCTTGTTCGTGCCCAAGAAGGATGGGATTGTGCGGATGTGCATCGACTACCGGGCGATGAACAACATCACCATCAAGAACAAGTACCCTCTGCCCCGGATCGATGACTTGTTTGATCGACTAAGTGGAGCTAAGGTATTCTCGAAGATCGACCTTCGATCTGGCTACCATCAAATCAAGGTCAGGAAGGAGGATATTCCAAAGACGGCGTTCAACCCCAAATATGGACAGTATGAATTTTTGGTCATGCCGTTTGGACTGACGAATGCCCCTGCGGTATTCATGAACCTTATAAACAAGGTCTTCCATGAATATCTGGATCAGTTTGTTGTTTTCATCGATGACATCCTGATCTACTCGAAAACCGAAGAAGAGCACCCGAGGAAAGTGGGAACCTTAAGGAATGAGAAGCTCTATGGTAAGCTATCTAAAAGTGAATTCTTCTTAGACAATGTGGATTTTCTAGGCCATGTTGTCACAGGAGAAGGAATTTTGGTGGACCCAAAGAAGATAGCTGCTATTGAGAAGTGGAGTACACCAAGTTCAGTTGCTAAAATCTGAAGTTTCTTGGGCTTAGCTGGCTACTACCGAAAATTCGTGAAGGACTTCGCTAGGATTGCTGAGCCGATGACGAAGCTCACAAGGAAGAACGAAGAATTTGTGTGGACTGAAGCTTGCCAGTCAGCATGTGAGGAACTGAAGAAGAGACTTACAACGGCACCGATACTTGCGCTGCCCACAGGTACCGGCGGTTTCTCAATTTACAGTGATACTTCTGGTAAAGGATTGGGTTGTGTTCTTCAACAACACGGAAAAGTAATTGCTTACGCATCTAGGCAATTACGGACTCATGAGAAGAACTATCCCACGCATGATTTGGAGCTTGCAGCAGTTATATTTGCACTGAAGCTGTGGAAGCATTACCTCTATGGAGAAAGAGTGGAAATATTTACAGACCACAAAAGTCTTAAATATATTTTCACTCAGAAGGAGATGAACATGCGATAGAGATGATGGCTGAAGCTGATGAAAGATTTCGACATCGACCTGCAGTATCATCCGGGTAAGGCTAATGTTGTTGCAGATGCACTTAGTCGATACCCGATGGCGATGTTTTTGACCAAGGAGCGGCATCTGCTGGAAGACATAGAGAAGCTTGGATTGGAGATTGTACTGCCTGAAGAGGAAATGAAGAAACTCGGAAGAGAAGCCATTGTACCAGGAGATGGTTCATCAATGATGCAGTTGCAAGTGCGTTCAAGTCTGATGGACAAAGTCAAGGAGACACAATTCCAAGACGAGACACTTTGCAAACTCAGAGATCAAGTGCTGGCAGGAACACTTGAAGGATTTTAATCGCAAGTGACGGAGCACTGAGGCATGGTACGAGGCTTTGCGTACCAACTGGCGAACTGAGGAATGAGCTGATGCAAGAAGCGCACCAGTCACAGTATTCCATACATCCAGGAGCTAATAAAATGTATCAGGATATGCGTACTGTAGTGTGGTAGTACGGAATGAAGAAGGACGTATCCAGGTTTGTGGCTAGATGCTTGATTTGTCAACAAGTGAAAGCTAGCAGACAGAGACCAGTAGGACTGTTGCAGCCGCTAGACATTCCGGAGTGGAAGTGGGAACACATAACGATGGACTTTGTGTCAGGACTGCCTCGATCCCAAGGAGGGAAGGACGCCATTTAGGTTATTGTGGACCGACTGACGAAGTCAGCTCACTTTATCCCCTTCAAGGTTGGTCTATCCACCGAGAAGTTGGCAGCACTGTACATGCAGCATATCTACCGGATTCATGGAGTTCCGGTAAGTATCGTATCTGACAGAGATACCAGATTCACCTCTCATTTCTGGAAGAGCTTGCACGACAGTCTGGGAACACAATTGAAGTTCAGCACCGCCTATCATCCCCAGACTGACGGACAATCGGAGAGAACAATCCAGACGCTAGAAGATATGTTGAGATCTTGCGTCTTGGAATTTGGAGGGTCTTGGGAAGACCACTTGCACTTGGTAGAGTTCTCCTACAACAACAGCTACCAAGCTAGCATTGGTATGACTCCGTTCGAGGCACTCTATGTGTAGGAACCCTAGAGGGGGGGTGAATAGGGTCAAGCTAACTAATCAAGCACTTAGCACAAGCTAATTGGCAATTTAATTTTATAAGTGCAAGAGAAGAAGCAAACACAATACCGACACCCGATGTATCCTGGTATCCTCCTAAGAGGCAGTCCAGTCCCGGAACTCTCTCCGACTTTCATCCACTATTTGAGCAAATAGTTACACACGAGTTTGGATCCGAAGAACTCGCCAACTTCTTACACAAGAGCTTTAATCCGAAGGGCTCTCCGACTTCAACCGAGAGTTTGGATACGAAGACTCCCCAACTTCAACCGAGAGTTTGGATACGAAGACTCTCCAACTTCAACCTTTCACAATAGGTTTTGATCTCCTTATACAATAGGATGAAGATCTCACTTTTCAACTCAATAACTCTAACACAATTTGTGAATGGCAAATGAAAGCTTTGTAGAGTTGTTTGTGGATAGGCTTTGGTGGTTTAGAAATTTTTAGGCTCAAAGCATCAACCTTGAATGAAGGGGTTCAAGGCTATTTATAACCAAAGCCTGAAAAGAAGCCAAAGGCAACTTTTCAGTCACGAATCGGCATACCGCCGGTATGATCCGGCATACCGGCGGTATACCGGTCTGGGATTACAACGGCTAGAAATATAGCAGTTGAGATCATTAATGGCTGAAAATCCGACCGTTGGAATTTCAACGTTTCGGAAGCGGTATACCGTCGGTATGGACCGGTATGCCGTCGGTATGCCGGTTTTGTAAACAGAAACTTTCTGTGAACGAAAACCGGTATACCGTCGGTATACGCCGGTATACCGTCGGTATGTCGTTTTCCACCAAAAATGATCCTGGGCTTATTTCTGCCCTAGCTTTCGATTTTGCCATCCATTTCTTGTGTTTACAATAATTCCTAAGACTCATTACAGACTCCAGATAAACTTAGGCAGGTGCAGGCTTCTTCAGAGTCTTGAAATGATGATGGCATGGCTTGGCTTCTTCCTTTGATAGGTGCTGGCTTTTACCCTTGGCGGCAGCTGTCCAAAGATATCCAGTTTGTAAAAACTGAATACCTTTCGGGGGCTTCGCCCCCGAACCCCCGACGAGGGGCGCTGCCCCCTCGACCCCCGTCCGCTGACCTATATGCATGAGGAAATAAAAAGGAGAAGGGATTTATACCTCCCGGTAGATCGAATCGAAGAAAAGCCTTCCTGGAGCGACACCGACACGTAGAGATTCCAAAAGGACACGAACGAGCTCCGAATCCTCCCAAACTTGGGTAGCTTCCTCCTTGGCTAGAATGGAGAAGGAAAGAAGAAGATTTTGTGGTGAAATGGAATGATTTGGTGGAGAAATTGCTAGGGATTGCTCTCTAGAAATTTGGGGAAGAACAAGAGAGAGAAAAATAGATGGATAATGACAAATGGGAGGCTCAACCCTATCCTTATTGTGGCTGGCCATAAAGGTGGTTTTGTCATATTAGGAAAAGTCCAAAAGCCCCTTTTCTAGTCTATTTACTAATACATTGGTAAGGGGTTAAGTCGGGGGTAGTTTGGTCAATCCTAAAACACTAATCCATATTAATACTAACCAAAATAATTAGTCTAGTCACTAACTAAAATTAATATCATGTGGACTAAAATTAATATTATGTGGGCCATGTCTAACTAGTGTGTGGGCCCGCTAGAGTCAAAACTACCTCGGGTCCCCGATACAAGTCGGAATGAGTTGAAATTCGAACCCGACTCAAATAACCCCAAAATATTACAATAAATAAATAAATAATTCCAAAATAATTTAAAAATGAAAAATGACAAAAATACCCCTGTTTCTGGAAACTGGGGATGACAAATCTATCCACCTTAAAAAAAAATTCGTCCTCGAAATTAAAACAAAGCAATCACAGGAAACACATACAGAAAACAATCTCATTCAAATACTTTTAAAAAAAATCAGCAATAAAAAAATCTCCTTGAGGCACATCAAACATTTTTAAATAAAAACTGATACGTATCCGATACGGACACAAAACCATCACACCTATCAAAGGTCAAAATTAACAATCACCAACGCAATAAATATCAAAATAATTCAAGGAGGTCTAATGCAAAATATTCTTAGGCCAAAAATGACATTAAAACATCCTAATCACATGGTTAGGCTCTAGGTCAAACAGTCTCTAGGGTTTCACTAGCAAAACATCAAAATTACAAGTCAAGATTTTAAATAGTTTTAAAATGATTTAAAAAATTACCAAAATTATATCATGATTTAAATGTCAAATCAATAAATGATTAAAATTACAAAATTTCAAAATTACTCTCATTTTAGAAAATTGGGTGTTACAAGTCTACCCACCTTAGAAAAATTTTATCCTCGAAATTAAAATGTCCATACTCCCTCTAGGTCAAACCCCACAAATCAAAGTCCCAGATTAAAACAAATCATGTGATCAAAAGGATGACATACAGGGTCATTGCATACGGTGGTAGTGAAAGTCTCATCTAGGTATACTAGTCATGCTAAACCAAGACGGTCATAGGGTATCAAACACACAAGAAATCTAGAGTGCTAAACTGGAAAAGATACATAAATAACAAATCATCAAAACTGTAAGACAGTCTACCATCCTATGTGAAAGCTGGTACTCAAAAAAAAATATATAAAAATAAGAAATGTAACTTCCAATAATCTAAAAGGGTACAGAAAAATCAATTTCAAAGTTAAAGAATTGAAAGTCACTTGCATTGAAATCCAATCACAATATATATATAGAGAGCGTTAGAGAGGGAAAAGCTGGCATTATGTAATGTTATATGGTTTGTGTGTGTATGGGTGTATGTAAACAGGTTAATATGGTAAGATAGTAGGCATATGTGTAGACGAAATATACATAAAATTGTATATGAGAAATTGGGTTTCAAAACAACGGCTATCAAGTTACACTAATCATGGCATATTGGTTAAACAATCTACAATACGCAACTTATTTACTCATAACATGCATGGCTAACCTTATACATATATATATAAAGAGGGTGTGTGTGTGTCCTTGTACAGGGTTATAGCCTAGTATTGAAAGGTTAAACCCAGTTTTAGTTCAGCATTTACATGCAAAGTCTGAAAATAAGCTAACATTTAAAACAGTAAAATATTAACATAATGCAGTCTCAGATTTTAGGGTTTTGAAACATCGCAACCCATCTCAATGGTCCTAATACATCCTAACATGATAGAAATGAAATCCTAACATACTATCCATACATTTATCTTTGCACACAGTTCAATATTACATGTTAAATATGAAATTTAACTTAACATGGAAATCAATGTAAAAATATTAACATGTAACTAGTTTTCAGGGTTTTGGAGAAATTTGAACATTAGAAACCAACTCAATGTTTATCACAACTAACATGTAAGAATATGAAACATAAATTTATATCCCTACTTCCCACAAGGTATATAGCTCAAATATTACATTTAAGAAATAAAACAGCAATTTGAACTAACATTTGGAATCCCGCATCAAGGGTTAACATGCACACAGTCTCAGATTTTATAAATTTAAACACAAAACTCAACCAAAATTTTGAATTGAAACCCCACGTATAACATACATGTGCAGTGATTTAAACATAACTAATAATATAAAATTTATATTTAAATTACGAATTTAAACATGAAAAAGCAGAGAACCAGAAATATTGGGGTTTTGACAATTTAAACATCAACAACATATTAATATGTATTTAGATAGGTGGAAAAATCAAGTGTAGCATGCATACATGTTAGGCAAAGTGTATGCTATATATATTCATATACATATTCTCATGTCCTAATATAAAAAAAATTATTTCTACGTTAAGACTAACATTTAGATTCCTACCAAGATTGCAAGCAGGTGATTGACGTAATCAAGGCAGTTTTATTATTATTATTTAATACAAGAATAATAGCAAGGAAGAAATAACGATAAAATCTGTTTTGCTTATCTATTTAAAGAAGAACCATTTTGAAATCCAGAGCTAAATTATCAAATCCAAGATAAAGTCTAGCAAAATTATCGATTCATTGCATTAAGAAGAAACTCATAGCAAGAAGTTACGCAAAGGTTTATAAAAACAGGCAAACCTACTCTTAAGTTAAATAATGAGAAGCAAACAAAACAAAACAATTAATAATTAAATTTTTTTTTAAGGACAGAAACAAAAGTAGAGAAAACATGTTTCGAAAACATTTAAGGTACAATCTGATAATCATATGCGTCTGTCCAAAATCATGGTACACTAAATCCTCATCATACTAGTAAGCAAGGCTACGATAATCACAGAGTCCTTGACTTATGCACATACCTCTAGAATCGTGGTATTTAACATCTTCGCGATGCCGCTAGCTTGGCTGCGAAAACCTTAAATTCCCATACCCGAGAAATATATCCAGAGTCAGACTATATGTCCTCACCATGCTGGCTAATGTGACTATAGAAGACTAGATTCCATAACATAGATGACCTAGCCCATATAATTTCATCTTGTCAAAAAAAATTAAATTAAATCAACAATGAATACTCAAAAATCAAATCAAATTTATTAACGAACATCAAAATTCAAAAATGAACAAAATCCATCAAAATACAAACTCGAATGCAACAACTATCATCAAAATTCAAAATTCGACAATCATCCATCAAAATTAATAAATACAAACTCAAATTCAACAATAATCCATTAAAATCAAATTTAACAACAAAAAGTAAAAATGAATCAAATCAAGGAAAAAAGAGAGTTTTCAAATCGAAGTTAAATAAGATTCTCCAGGGTCGTCCCAGGAATCTCTCAAGGGTTCCTAACTGTGATTGAGTATCTTCAAAAATATATCCTATTCCTAGTGCAGGCTGTAGTGGTACTCAAGTTCGAATACCACTACACTTTTAGTCTCGACCTGCATGGGCCACCACTAAAAACGTGTCACGACCCGCACCCTAGAGTTAGGGCACGAGAACGTAACAACGCCCAGCCTACGCCGCAGTGTCGGCGGTAGAACGCTGTCCTAGGTCTCAATGCATCTAACAGTATAAGACTAAACAGTTTATACTCCCCGAATGGGGGTGACATAGCAGATACAGTCTCAATCACATCTACGGTAGAGCATGATAAAGATAGATAAAACATGAAATCCAAAATAAATATAGGAGATAGAAGTCTAAGTGTCTAAGATACATAAACCCAGAAATACATCTCAAAACTCAAATACAGTAATCCACAAAGTAAATACAACTCCAGACAAAATAAAATAACTACCTAAACAACCCCTACTGTGTCTCCTCTAGGCTAGCAGGCAATCCCAGGCCATCTGTAAAATTTATCAACAGGTCCAGTCAGGACAGGAGCGAGCACATTACATCTCAACAGTTCATAGAAGGTTAGAAAATATAATCATGTAGTAAAGTAAGATACAGGTACTGAAAGAAATGCTGTATGTAAACAGAGAGAGAGCTGTAATAGAAATATCTACTATAAATAAAGAGCTACCAGTGACTAGTGATTAGAGCACAAAGTCGACATGTGAACGGCTTGATTGTACATGGCTATACTAAAGAGGCGTACATGGCTATTCTACTTTGGAATTGTTCACATGGCTATTTATACTCCCCCGTACCCCCAATCAATACACAAGGATCCAACCAGGTTATGTTATATGATGCTATGTAACAGCCCCCGAAGGGTAGTAGACCCCGAAGGTGATAGACCCCGAAGCTGATAGACCCCGAAGGTAATAGACCCCGAAGGTAATAGACCCCGAAGGTGATAGACCCCGGAGGTAATAGACCCCGAAGGTGATACATAGTAGTCCCATAAATGGGATAAGGATTCTAGGAAGACTCTACGATCATAAGAGTATATGTCGTAAGTGATCAAAGAACCAATAAAGCATATGATACGTCATGTAAGTGAAACGCACAGAACATGTAGTACCCGATGCTCCCTAAGGATAACATCTCAAGAAGGGATCTATATAGTACCAATCCGTGTGACCAACGTGACAGTACAAGTAAAGTAATCTACTGCAGGAAATAATTCTAAGCAGGATATGAAATGATCAGAGAATGTACTCGCCTCGATAACCTGAACAGCTGATAAGTATAGGGGGTCCAACTGAAGCCACAAAGTCCTATTTAAAGCAACACAGGTTACAAGGTGTCTGGCTCCTAATTAGAATAGCACAAGTCACAACATGTCCAGAAGGGTAATATAAAGTACTACAATATATTCTACATGAATCTAGGTCAAACTAGGCCAAAGTCAACCCTTGGTCAACTCTGGTCAACTGTACTAGTCAAATTAGGTCAAACTAGGTCATGTCCTAACCCAGTAAGTCTTACTAGGCCTAACCAAGACTATCCTAGCAAGCACACATCGATACAAGGCTATACAAGCCAACATACACCCAACTCTATATAGCATGCAATTATTCAATACTCAAATAGGCAAGAATTCACATTGGATATACACTAGGTAATCTATTACTTTAAGCTATATATGTCTACACATATATACACATGCATATATTGGTATTCAACATTAGGTCTATAATCATGGCATTTCAAATGGTTATATAAACTTATATATTACAACACAATATGCTAACATATATATAATATACATACATAGCTAAGTTAACTATATTCATAAATACTTATTTAAGAGGCTATGTGTGTGTATGTGAACATGGCAAAGGGGCAAGTGAGGGTTAAATGAGTATACATAGTGTATACATATCAAAGAGTGGCAAAGTGTAAGTGAACAATGTGTCAAGTGTGATAGTGTCAACATAGTGTAAGGGGGTACATAAGGTAATATAGGGTTTGTGTTAACATAGAACATTACATCTCATTAACTTGTATATTGCATACATTACATCTATTATTACATTACATTCATGCTTGCATTCATTCATCATTCATTATTCTCTTGCACCACTATATGCACCATACATTACATACTATGGAACCTACATATTCATTACAAGCCATACTTATGCATGTTTACATTAGATAGGATACTTACACCTCATACATCATTTATTTAACCATTTACTCATGCTTGTATTCTCTATTTAATTACATAATGTATATATATTAACATGGGCTAAAATCAAATAGAACATTATATTACACACAAGGGTGCACAAAATGTATATGCCGAATAGTAACTCCTACTAATAATCAATACTGTACCATCTCAGCATGAATTAAAATTTAGGATTAAAGTATGTTATAGATCTATGTGTTAGCTTTCCGAAACTTTAAACGGATCGCGTTTTCGTTTCCGGAAACTCCCAGAATCGCGAAAACACCGAGAACGCGTTTGTCTTTCGTACAGCTGACACTCAAATAATTCTCCAGAAATTTACAGAAAGAATTAGGCCTATTAATATATGTTTTTGGAAAGCTAACTTCAATACGCTTCTTTTAAAAAAACGGAAGATTAAACCGAGCTTTGAGCTAGAAGTTATGACATTTCTAAGTTAGGACTGAAATTAAAAACGTGGATAAAATCATGACGGATTTAGGTAGTTTGAGACAAAAGAACACAAGTATATAACATAATATATCAAGAACTCACTCTCTACACTAATATGTATATATAAGACACTATAGAACACATCTCCAATACAAAAATATGAGATTAAACATGTAATAATTCATTCATACATAACAACAACACATAGTGTGTCCAAATTTGGGATTTTCCCACATGGACACAACCACAACACAAAGGACACTCCTATGACCTCCAAATGGACACGAAATGGACACAAATGGAGATACAACTATGGGGTCATTCCTATGGGTTCAAAATAGACCTATATGCATGAGGAAATGAAAAGGAGAAGAGATTTATACCTCCCGGTAGATCGAATCGAAGAAAAGCCTTCCCGGAGCGACACCGACACGTAGAGATTCCAAAAGGACACGAACGAGCTCCGAATCCTCCCAAACTTGGGTAGCTTCCTCCTTGGCTAGAATGGAGAAGGAAAAAAGAAGATTTGGTGGTGAAATGGAATGATTTGGTGGAGAAATTGCTAGGGATTGCTCTCAAAAAATTTGGAAAAGAACAAGAGAGAGAAAAATAGATGGATAATGACAAATGGGAGGCTCAACCCTATCCTTATTGTGGCTGGCCATAAAGGTGGTTTTGTCCTATTAGGAAAAGTCCAAAAGCCCCTTTTCTAGTCTATTTACTAATACATTGGTAAGGGGTTAAGTCGGGGGTAGTTTGGTCAATCCTAAAATACTAATCCATATTAATACTAACCAAAATAATTAGTCTAGTCACTAACTAAAATTAATATCATGTGGACTAAAATTAATATTATGTGGGCCATACCTAACTAGTGTGTGGGCCCGCTAGAGTCAAAACTACCCCGGGTCCCCGATACAAGTCGGAATGAGTTGAAATTCGAACCCGACTCAAATAACCCCAAAATATTACAATAAATAAATAAATAATTCCAAAATAATTTAAAAATGAAAAATGATAAAAATACCCCTGTTTCTGGAAACTGGGGGTGACACCAGCCTCCCCGCGACCCCAGGCCGACCGCCCGGCCACCGACCCCCTCGAGGCCGCCTTCTGCCGCTGCTGTTTTCGAGCCGCAGCACTCCGCGAGCTTCGATCCGGCCGCCCGTGCCCTGATCCTCTGTCCGCAGCATCTTGTGGGTCCCGATCCTTTTCCCGTGGCCGCGTTCGTGCTATTCCAGCGCTGTCCGTGTGCTTCTGGAGTTTTTCGAGTTCGCGTGGATTTTTTTCTATTTTCCTAATTTTCACCTGAGAGCTCTAGCCGAGCATCCGAGGTATATTTTTCGTGCCCTGTGTCCCTCCCGTAGAGTCGATGATGACTCAGGTCTTGATCCCGATATGGGATTCGATTGTTGCATATTTAGTTCTGATTTCTAAGTCGAAATTTGTTTGTTGGATTTTTCGATTTTAAATTCGAAATGTTTGCTGTGAATTTGGGTTTCGTATTTCGATTCCTATTCGGATTTAGTTCTGTTATTTCTGACTTCGATTTGGAATAGTTCGTTCTGAAAATCGGTTTCCGATTTCGAGTTCGATAGATTATGAGTTCGGATTCTCGGATTTGGGTTCTGTTGTTACTTGGAACACATGTATAGGTGGCTTAAGCTCTGTTGATTCATTCTTGTATATATATATGGCTTTGAGATGGATTTTGGTTGATTTTCCCAGTTATGTATTTTTGGTGTTGGCGTTATTCCTGGTTTGGAATATTTTGGTTGTTATCTTCCCATTATTGGGTTATCCCGATTACAAAGGAGAAGCTGCCCAATTTTTCTAAAATATTTTGAAAACCTTTTTGGTTATTTCTCGAGTTCAGTTCTTGAAATTTGACGATTTTTGGGTTGGTTGATATTCGGATACCACTTTTAGGCGACGACCATATCGGTCCATGGGCCCTAGCGAAATGCAAACGAAACCAGAATTTTCGGACGTTGAGGCACAAGCTAGAATGCGACATGACATTTTGGACCAAGTCTGAGACTTACCATATTTTTATTTTAAATTAAATTATTATTTTAGAACGTATTACTGGCCAATAGTATTTTGAGTGCAGGGCCTCGGCCTGCAGAATGGACCGCTTTCCGGCGTTCAAAGTTCACCAGAAATTTGATTACTTTAATTCATTTAATTTATGTAAAGTGTTGTAAGGGCATAAGCCCAGTCTTTATTTCTTTCTCTGTGGTTTTGCAATTGCGTAATATAGTTTTGGTTTCTTTTTAGTTTTTCTGTTTATCGATAAACGCGTAGAATAATAAAATTGAATATTTATTTTATATAGAAAATTAAATAATTTTCTCACATTTAGTTAATAATAAAATATAAGTTTGTATTATTTAAACAAATTCACGTTTTTCTCATTTAAAGAAAAATTTAGTTTTAGATATATTACAAAATACAAAGTTTTGCCAAATAATCGAAAAATGTAAATTTTCTCAATAAATGTTAACTTGACTTTTATTTCATTAAATTAATGATTATAAATCGCATCGATACGCGTGTTATGATAGAATAACATAAAACTTGACTAGGATCAAATTTTAGAGATTGTAACTAGTACACCCAGATATGGTTCAAATATGTTTCTAAGAAGGGATTCTCAACTGTAGGATTTCGAGGAAGGGTCTGATTTCTTCTCCAGTACAGATTTCAAATCCAGTCATAAACCAAGGCAAGTACGGTTATGTTTGTTTTTCAATTTAATTAGTAATTGTAATATTGCAAGATTAAACCACATTGTTATACGGAACTCTCTTCTAGAGTATTGATTGTTATTGATTGTGGGATATTGGGGGAGTAGTGTAGTATTCTATGACCAATACCTTCATATTGCATAATTGTGCGAGCTTACTCCTTTTCACACGGGGATAAGCCGTATCGTATCACTTGGATACTATTGTACAACCCAAGCCGGTCATAAGCATTACATACTCAAATCACATTGTTTTCAATTATGGATAATATTGTTCAAGTATTTCAAATTGTTTAAAATTGCTAATTTCTAATTATTAGTTGAATTGTTAGATTTTTATAATTGTACTTTTCTCCTTTCCTGACTGGATTTCCCATCCCCAATAGGTTCCATTGATGAAGCTGAGCTATTGATTAATAGCTATTACGATCCTGAGCTTTACCCAGCTGTGCTGCCAGAGTCCCAATCGGACGATGTTGATCTCGGGGCTGATGAGCCAATTTTCTAGATGATGATATTTTTTTAGTTTTAATGTTTGAATTTAAGACAGTTTATTTCAGTTTTATATTATCAGATGAAACTTTCTGTTGGACAAGATTTTAATATTCGTAAAATTTAGAAGTTGTGACAAATATATATTGTGTTGTTGAGATTACCTGCAAGTGGATACAGCTTGTCACTCCCCAATCCTGGAATACGTATTTTAATATGTAAACCGATAAATTATATTTACCTTGAATTTATACGATATTTATTATGCAGTATTTTTTCATGCATTTCCCAAAAATATTCGACAAAATATTATTTCCTAATTTATTTTCTGCATTTGGGCCTACAGTTTTGGCTCATTTGGGTAACCTATTCTTGGTTCACCAATGGTTCATCTTGAACCCTTTGGTTCATCATGAACCCATGGGTCCAAGATCTTTATATATATAACTCATCTCATTCTCTCTCCTCTCATTTACTTTCTCTCATTTATTTCCTCCACCAACCAAGGCAAGTACCAACTTGCTCAAGAGATTGATCCATAATTTTGTCAATAATTTCTTACAAAACTATTTGCCAAAACATGTTCTTCTCCTCAATCTATACTAGTTTAGAACTTGAAAATTTCCATTTTGAAGCTTTAATTTTTGTAGATCTAAGTTTTAATCATTTTTGGATTTCCTTGGTCTTGATCTATTTTCGTTGGGGTTTTGTGGGTTTTGATGCTTCCATGTGGAAGAGAATTCCATTTCACCCAAGATGGAACTTTGGAAATCCGGATTTGGAGCTCGGATGGCCAAGTTGTGATGTTTTGAAGCTTTGGGTTCAACCATGGTGTTCTTGCTGTTTGGAGAAGACAGTGAGCAGTGTGCAGAGCTGTTTAGCTTACGCACACTGAGCTGCGCGCGCTCTTTAGCGTACGTACGCAGCCTTGAGTACGCTTCCTGATGGAAGCGTGTCTCCCCTTGAACCTGCGTGACTTTTCACGCACGCTGCCTTGAGTGAGCCTGCGTGACTTTTCACACACGCTGCCTTGAGTGAGCCTGCGTGACTTTTCACGCACGCTGCCTTGAGTGAGCCTGCGTGACTTTTCACGTACGCTGCCTTGAGTGAGCCTGCGTGACTTTTCACGCACGCTGCCTTGAGTGAGCCTGCGTGACTTTTTATCCTTTGAACGTGCGTGCTTTTGTGCGTACGCTTTTGATATGTTATCAGATATTATATGACCATTTTATATCCTTACGCCTTTTGTCCCGAACATGATATGAGCACTAATGAGACCCCAGAGAACAAAGAGTTCCTATCTGATACATGTACCTGAATGTCCCAGTTCTTGTTCATGCTCGACAAATGACTCGTAACTCCACGTGGCGTATTTGCAATGATGTATTACACTAAGGAGCGTAGCACATGTTGACATACTGATTGACATGGATCCTCTTTGGGGTACTCGTACTAAAGTATGACTTTAGGAGGATAATCATGCAGGCCACAGCATGTGAGTCCAAGATTTCACCTAGGGTTAAACTAGGCAACTAAATATACTAGATGCATGGGGAGGGCAGAATTCCGAGATCGTGTTACACCAGCCGCCTTGAGATATTGTCTTGACGCGCCGGCTGGTCTCCACGGATACTGTGTCATCTGCAACGAGTGGATGACTGTATCCGATTAATTCCTGCTATATAATATATGTTTTGGCAAGATGGCCTTACGAGGGACCTGTGCTCAATAACACCTGTCTACGCGAACCCCTGGGTGGGCTAGCCTTGCTGGAAAGATACGATCTGAGGATTTTCTAATAACATGTCGCGAGGATAACCTCGTCCCACTAGAAACTCGTAGACTTGATTGGCCGTGAAAACGACTTGCTTGTATCCTATTACCTTCCGTGAATAACTGAGGGAAGCGGACTGTCATGGTACGTGATCCAACCCATGTTCTTGTTTGATTGTTGGGTTGGTTATCGTACTATGATAGGCTGTGGACCGAAGTTATGAACGGAAGACATATTTTGGTTGTGAAGTGCTACTTCTGTGAATGACTGAGGAACATGGTCTATCATGGTGCATGATCCAACCCATGTTCTTGTTTGATTGTTGGGTTGGTTATTGTGCTGCGATAGGCTATCGACCGAAGTCACGATCAGGAGATTTTATTGTTTATACCTTTTAACTTATGTGAATGTTATAGAGTACGACACGTCCCGACTCCATGCGGCACCTTTTGTTCTTGTTTGGTTGTAAGGGTGCCATATGGGTTCGAAGATGTTGCGCTACCCTATAATAGTAGCATAAGTATTACTATTATCAATCATTCTATTAACTGGGTTTTTAATCTTAACTCTTGTGCCCCTTTGGCGGTACTTGCTATTTGGGGCTGACCCCGCTGGTTTTGTTTGGCCAGATCTCGTAGCAGAGCCGGAGGACACGATCTTCCTCCCTGACATCCATGGTGCATACTAGGAGCATGGCGGTTCGGGGACTCGAGTGGGTTTCTTCTCCACCACTCCTGCTTATACTTTTGCGGCGTTTAGCCACCGGCACCTGTTAGCCGGATTACTCGATATTTTGGTGTCAGTACATAATTGTAATTAAACAGACTGCAGCTGTGTATAATTTTGTACTTCTGACTCTCTGAGATAGCTAAATTATAAAGCTAGTCTCTCATGACCATTTTGATGAAGCGTCGGGGACGCCTTACTGCTTTATCTTTAATGTTCATTTAATTGCTGATGTGACTTGATTGATTGAGACATAGAACTTCGTGGGACCATAGGAGACTTGATTGTAGCATGTACCCCCTAGTCTCTCGACAGCCACGATCGCCGTATGACGTTACGTACCTCATATGGAGTAGCTGGCCTAGTCCGTCTCCGTATTTCGGTACTGGGGCGTGACACAGCTTACTGCCGCTGTCTCACAACGGTGCAGGCTGGGCATGATCCGATTCGACCCAACAATTTGGGACCGGGTCGTGACAAAAAGCCTCATCATTAACATCAGTTTGATTGCTGGTTGTGAAACTACTATCCATGCTTGATCCTTCTTGATCACCATTTAGACTACAAAAAAATATTATTAAACTAATAACAATCTATATTTTGTAAATTAAGCATTCATATATCATAAAAACATGAAATAATGGTTGACTTGAGCTTGAGTTGTTAATACCTTTGCCTAAATTTAACAACCTCAGGTAGCTCACCATTTAGCCACAGTTTTGAACCGAACATACAATTAGAGAGTTGCAACACCTTATACAACACATTAACAAAATAATTAGTAAGTATTAGTAAATGTAAATTGAATTTATTGTCATTACACTAAACAAATAACAAAATGGAATATGTTTACTTATATTATAAAACAGTCAAACTAATATTAACTGGGGTTATTTTCATAAAACTAACCGAATAATAAACATAAAAAATGCTATTTGGCTCCAAAAATATTTGGGTGATGCCATCTCCCATTATGTGACATATGACATGGTTACTGACATGGCAACTGACATAACAAAATTTAACATTAAGATTAATATTAAAATTAAAATTAATATTAAATTAACATGATAATTAATATTAAGATTAACCTTAACATTAAAATTAACCTTACCATTAAAATTAACATTAACATTAATATTAAAATTAAAATTAATCTTAACACTAAAATTAATACTAACATTAACATTTATATTAATATTAATATTAACATTAAATTTTTTTGGTTAATTAATGCTTTGGATTAAAATTTGCCATGTCAGCTGTTATGTCAACTGCCATGTCAGATGCCACATAATAGGAGATGGCATCACCAAAATATTTTCGGAGTCAAATAGCATAATTGAATAATAAACAGTGTGTTTAGTTATACGATAAAACCCAAAACCATCAATAAGTATTGGTATATTTAATTAGTTGTCATAAGCTACATTTAATTATAACACAGATTTGTCTACTACTATAACAAAATAAAAAATCATTGGTGAATATTGATAACTGAATGTAGTTTCATAACACTAAGCTAATTATAAAACAAATTTGTTTACTTGTACAACAAAAAATCAGTACAAGTATGGTTCTTACCGGTTCAGCAATAATTAATGCAACCAATTGTTCTAGTAGTTACTATTATATATATATATATATATATATATATATATATATATATATATATATATATATATATATATATATATATTCGTAGGCATCGGCGTGCTCGACGCCTTCGACCTTCCCCGGCTCCCTCCCTCCTCGGCCCTCCGCCAGCCTTCCTCGTCGCCTCGCGCACTGTACGGCCTCTTCTCGTCCCGTCGCCCCCCCGGTCGCCATCTCTGCCGATTCACCGCCCCCCCTTCGGTCGCGGTCGCACCCTCCGCTTTCCCCTCCCTGAGGCAGCCCTCCGAGTCTTGGGCTGCGCCCGCCTCGGACCCTCCTCCCCCTGGCTCTCGGCGTCCCTGCGGCTCCGGGGTGCAGCTCCGCTCCGTCCGGATCACCTCCTCCGACTCCTCCGGCCCAGGTTCCCTCCGCCCTGGCAGCCGCCTTCCCCCGGCGATTCCTCCCCCAGCACCCCTTCCTGCTTAGGCCGCGGGCTTCCTCACCGCGCCTCCTCCTTCCGCGCCTCCCCCCGCCTCGGAAGCGGCTCTCCTTCCGGCGCCCCCCGCCTCGGCTGCGGACTCTCCTCCGGAGCCTCCCCCTGCCCCGGCAGCGGACTCTCATCCGGAGCATCCACCCGCCCCGGGTGCGGGCTTCCTCCCCCCTCCCCCGTCGACCATCTTGCCGCGCCTCCTTCCTCCTCGGCGGCGGCCTACCTCCCGGCCCCCACCACTCTGTGGTGGTACTGGAACCCCCTCCCCGCCCAGTCGGCGGTGCACTATTGGTACGCTCCTGCCCACGGCGGCTCCGATCTCCCCTCCGCCTCGTCGTGGGGGTCGAGCCCCTACTTCTAGCCCGCTGTCGCCTCGGGACCCCTGGTCGACGCGTAGCCTCCCCGCCTCCGTCGGAGCTCATGATTCCCCATCCAAGCCCCCCCTCCGGCACCCCCGCCGTCGGGTATCATGACCCGCACCCTAGGTAGGGGCACAAGTACGTGACAACGCCCAGCCTACACCGTAAAAACGGCATAGAACGCTGTAGGTCTACTAGCCAACAAACAGTATATAATAACCTGTCATCTCCACACGGAGGAATTATAGTATGAAATACTGATAACTCAATCACAATCTAGAAAGAAGAATCATGGCACGAAAACTAGATAGATATAAACACAAGTGCAATATCCAGCTCAACAGAGAGAAAGAGTCACAGAGTAATATGGTTATACAATCCCAAAATATAATATCATAACATAAGTAGCAAGCCGGAGACAAGGTCCAGTCCAAAAGTCTACTCTAACTAAACTAAGCTAGAGGCTCGTCGGACGGAGCTAAGCCCTGCTGAACCAAAGTCTCTAAGTCTAAGCCCACTACGTCAACCGGACCGTAGTAGGTACAGCAATCCTCCTCACCGTCATCTGTGATATTTTGTCAACATATCCAGTCAGGATGGAACGAGCACAATCAACTAATAACAGTTCACAAGATATAACAAAAGCTATAAGATTGTAAATAGAGAGTATATACAAGAAATCATAGAATGTACATGTGAGTATCATGGCAAGGTAAGCTGTAAATCTAGAGCTAGAACAAGGCAAGTAAAACTGATCATGGCATGTACAAGAATCAAGAATCATCTATTTAGGTGTGTGAGTACTAGCTTCGATATGTGGCCGGCTTGGGTCTGCACAAGGTTTAATGATCTAGCCAATCATACGTGGAGTGTAGGATTGGCATTCACAAGGTCTACAAGAATAAATAAGGCAGATAATGACCACACACCTCCACTAGTACTCCCCGTCCCCGACTGGTAGAGTGGATCCAAACAAGACACGTCACGATGCGGGATTCTACGAGAAGGGAGCAAGTCTCCTCGAGAATTAGCGTCCATATACTGCACAAGAACTACAAGGGAGCTTGCACAAGACATACCAAGATAACAAGGAATAACATCTCATGTCGGGATCCATGAATACCAATCCGTGTGACCAATGTGTCAAAAACAAGCATATCTACACTAATTACATGAATTATAACAATTATCGTAAATTGGAAAAGTTATCAGAGAATGTACTCGCCTGTAATGTGATGGATAAGTTGACTGAGTCCAAGAACAGTGCCTCGAGGACCTATAGATGGAATACTGTATCAATATAATGGTTTGGAAGTAAAATTAAGTCATACTGAGTCAAACTAGGTCAAGACACATCAAACTAGGTCAAACAAGGTCAAATTTGATTGTACAGGGTCAATCTAAGTCGTATTAGGCCTAACAAGGTCAAACTGGGTCAATGCAAGTCAAACAAGATTAAACTAGGTCGATTTATGTCAACAGTTGACTTACAGTTAAATTTTGGTCAACTGGTCAACTCTAGTCAACCCTAGGTCAACTCTAGGTCAAACTTGACTAACATTGACTAACAGTTGACTTTGGGTCAACTGGTCAAGTTTGGTCAAGTTCTAGTAAATTTTAGGCTACGGTTGACTTTCGATTGACTTTTGGTCAAAATTAGTCAACCGTGGTCAACCAAGGTTAAAACTAGTCCAAGTCCACTATTCCTAACCATTACCAACCATAATACCCAAATTTTAGCTATATCTTAAAGTATTAAACCCATATGTGGTGAAATGGGTATTATCTCTACTTATCCTGTTTACCCTTCCCACTCTAACACTAAGGCCAAATAGCTTTTCCTTGGGAGTTTCACTCCCGGCTTCCTAGGGTAGTAGGATACTAGCCTATACTAACATTACCTACCAAGTTCCCTAGGTAAGGTGGACATCCAGTCCATCTTACGACTCATGTTGTCTAATTACCCATTATCTTGAGTATCGTAAGATACTCAATGGTATCATGAGATACCATTCTCCTAACCCCAAATGAAACCCCGATTTTAACTTAGGAGCCTACCCACAAACTCTATTTCACATTATCTAAGTCCTATTTTAATTTAGATACGTTTCGACGCTCGTATCTCATTTCACCCCTTTCACTCACCCTCTAACTAGATTCTAATTCACCCACAACTCTCTCAAGCCTACCCAATTATAAGGCCATTTAGGGGGTTCATTTATGGTTATATATAGGAGTATATATGTATATATAGGGGTATATATATGTATATATAGGTATATATATGGGGGTTATATGGGGGTCAAATGGGGGCTTGGGGGGGGCTGCCACTGCTACTAATGCATGCTGCAGCTGCTGCTAAAGCCTGCTGCTGCTGTTTACACTGCTGTTTGGGGGGGGGGGGGGGGGGCAGCAGCCCTTATTCCTCCCGCTTGTTGCTGTGTTGCTCTACTCTCTTCCTCTCTTCTCACCCTCAATCTCTTCCTCTCATTCTCTCTAATTCCTCCTAACTCTCTTCCTCTCTAAACTCTCACACATACATATCTATATACACACACACACACACATATATATATAGATACATATATATATATGGACACACACACTCACATAAAATTATAACATATAGACACACACCCTCACATGAACATATATACATATATAGACACTCACACACACATGGATATATATATACATATATAGACACTCACACACACACATGAATATATATATATATATATATATATATATATATATATATATATATATATATATATATATATATATATATATATATATATATATGGATACACACACACACATGGATACATGGACACAAACACAAATCCTAGTTCTCCTAGGAGTCTCCCATAGGCCTCTAACCTTGACACAAAGGGACACAACCATGGGTAAGTCCTATGGGCTCCAAAACTAATTAAAAATCATAAGAGAATGGTTTAGAGAATAGGAATTTACCTATTAGGAGTGATTTGGGGAAAAAGAGAAGATTTAGAGGGGATCTATGGAAGAAATTTGGGGAAAAAGAGAAGATTTAGAGATCAAATCTCAAGTTTAGGTCTAGGTTTTGGGGAGGAACTCAAAAGGGGGAAGAACTTGAGAGTGGAGAAGAAGTGAATGGAGAGGGAGGGTCCTCCTCATGTGGCCGGCCATAGTAGGGGGTTTGGGGGCATATGGCAAATGTCCAAAATGCCCTCTAAGCCTCCTTTAGGTCAAAATTGACTTAAGCAATTTTTTGGGGTTGGAAAAGCCAAGTTAAAATCTACAAATTGACCGATTAAGTCACGGGGGAATTGTCTAAAAGTACCAGACTAAATAGTAGGATTTTATGGGCCATATCTAACTTAAGTTTGGGTCCCGATCAGAGTCTAAGCTACCCCGGGTCCCCGATACAAGTCGAAATGAGCTGAAATTCGAACCCGACTCTAAAAATCCCCAAATAACATTATAATTAAATAAAAATTCCTAAAATTCCTAAAAATGCAAAAATGACCATTTTACCCCTATTTATGAAAAGTGAGAGTGACACCGGGCCCTTCTGCTCCCCCCCGGGGTTGGCCCCTCCCCCTCTGGCCACCCCCCTCGCCGTCGCGGTTTCGCCCCCCTCCGCCGCCGTGGTGTTGGTCGGCGTGGCCCCCGGTGGCATGTCCCCCCCTCTCTCGCAAGCTCGCGTGCGGGAGTCCCGAGGCGCCCCCTCGGGCTGCGCTCCCCCCTCGGGCCCCGTCCCTCGCCCCCTCGGTCCCCGCGCCTCCCTCGGGCAGCGTGGGCGCCTTTCGTCCATTTTTTTTCGTTTGAATTTTGAATCTGGGTTGGGACCCGGTCCATGTACTGTCTTCTTTTTCAATAAAAAGTTGATTTTCCAAATATATATATATATATATATATATATATATATATATATATATATTTTACAAGATGACATATATATATATATATATATATATATATATATATATATATATATATATATATATATATATATATATATATATATATATATATATATATATATATATATATTTGAATCTGGGTTGGGACCCGGTCCATGTACTGTCTTCTTTTTCAATAAAAAGTTGATTTTCCATATATATATATATATATATATATATATATATATATATATATATATATATATATATATATATATATATATATATATATGTCATCTTGTAAATTCTTTCGTATATATATATCACATTACAAGATATTACAAGGTACTGATATTAGACAATCCAAATATATTGATTCACATAATATTTAGGCCTACAAGATGGTTCTTACCGGTTCAAACAAGATTCCGCGGGCACCCTCCCTGTACAACATTTTTTTAGCGGATTAAAGAATTTTAAAATGTAAAGAGAAACCTTAACCCACAAAGAGGTGTATATGTTTTAATCAATATTTGGAAGAGTACTGTTATTAACACTCCTAAAATATTATCATGTATCCTTCTTTAATTTTATATCATTTACATTTTAAATCTACCATTGTATTAAATCTGACATTAATGTGTATTAATGTGTGCATGTATGAAGAAAGGAGTGCAGGAAGAGATTTAGGAGTGTCAATAATGTTATTATAAGGATAAATTTAAAATTTGAATGATAAATAGATAAAATAGTAGTTTAAGAAATATTTTATGAGTGTCAATAGCCACATCCTATTTGAAATCGTATATAAATTAGCAACCATTAGCCCTGGGTTCTGATAAAATTTTGTTGGCTATGACAATCCTATTATTCTGCCTAGCAAAAACATGACACATTGATTCACTTTTTTTTCCCCTCTAATTTTTATGACATTTTTAAACACCGAAAAGATTTTCGCGAACCAAAAGAGGTCTGACGTTAATGTTTGTGGGGATAATTATTGAGGGGAAGACAGGTGTTCCAAAAAAATAACATAAATATTCAGTCTTCTTTTGCTTATTGAGGGGCGTTTGGTTCAAAATTTAGATGTTTAGGAATATATTTTGGATTCATTATTCATATTTGTGTTGGGAATGCGGTGTGATCCGAATCGGTGTTGGTCCATGAGGTGCAATATTGAATTGGATCCATATGTCTTAAAAGAAAATTCTCATGTAAGGCTTAAACCAAAACCAATTATCTACACCACATGATCTCATCGTCTATCCGATGTGGGACTAAATTACCAACTCATTGTCAACTCTCATTTGAGCACTCAACCGGAAACGAGATACAACCCAACAATCTCCACCTTAGCTCATTTTCGCTAGCCGAATAACCTTAGCACCTTGCTACATTTGTCCATTCCTGCGAGCCGAACAACCTTAGCGCCCCTGCTACCTTTTGTTCGTTCCCGCCAGCCGAACAACCTTAGCATTTCTTGCTAACTTTTTATTCGTTCCCGTCAGCCGAGCACCCACGAGATCCAACATATTGTCATCTCAATCCGTTCGATCATAGAACCAAATCGGCACGTTCATCCCCACCATCATTGTGTGCCAATCACAATGTCTTGCTCCACCTTGGGTTCGTCAAACCCACCTTTGAAGCCAATTCGTGTAGTTGATGCCCCTACTCCACCTTGAGAAGAGAGCCTGTATATCCATGTATACGCATAAACGTTCAGCACCATCTGTCTCGAACCAATTTGACCCGCTCAAACCAGTCCCGTAACCATGGGCTCTGATACCACTTGTTGGGAACGCGGTATGACCCGAACCGGAGTTGGCCTATGACATGCGATATTGAATTGAGTCCATATGTCTTAAAATAGAATTCTCATGTAAGGCTTGAATTAATCCCAATTATCTACACCACATGATCTCATCGCCTATCCGATGTGAGACTAAATTACCAACTCCATTGTCACTTCCCATTTGAGCACTCAACCGGTAGGGCTGCAAACAAGCCAAGCCGAGCCAAGCTTTTGTAAGTTTGAGCTTTTGTAAGTTTGAGCTTGGCTTGACTAGAATTAATCGAGCTCGAGCTCAAGCTTGATAAATATTTTATTTTAGAGCTTAAGCTTGGCTCGAGCTTGTTTATATTAAGCTTGAGCTTGGCTTGGTTTGAGCTCGAGCTTGGCTTGATAAGGAAGCTGGATTCAAGCTTGATAAACAAGCTCGATAAGCTTGAAATCAAGCTCGTTAAGCTTGATTTCAAGCTTGCTCACCTTTGGTCACTCCCGTTTTCCGTTATACGTATTTTCAGTATACGTGTACGAATTTATGACATTTGTCAGATGATCCGTATTTTTTTGACTTGTCTTGCTTAGTTTTGGCTTTGTTTATTTTGGTTCGGCTTGGCTTGGCTTTTCTTGGTTTGGTTAGGTTTGGGTTGAGATGGAGAGGTTGATATATAAGTCAACTCCTCTCTCTCTCTCCTCCATTACTTCTCATTTATTTCTTCTTCTTCTTCTTCTTCTTCTTCTTCTTCTTCTTCTTCTTCTTCTTCATTTACTCCTCTCCACCTACATAGAAGCCCTAGGCAAGTGCAACTTGATTCATGATGGATCTCAAGTTTTATTGTTCCATCCTCTTCCTTGCTTAATTCTAAGCCTCTTTAGAACTTGACATTTTTATTTTGATGGATGAATTTTGGTAGATCTAAGTTTGTAGTTCTCTCAGTTTTTCTTGAGTTTGATCTCTTAAATCTTGTTATTTCCGAGATCTAATGGTTCTATATTGTGGGAATTTCAATTTTACACAGTTTAGATCCTTGGAAGTCTCGATTTCGACCTGCTTTGAGGGAGTTATGGCAGTTTGGAGTTCAAGGGTTCAACCAAGCACTTTCAGTGCTGTTGGAGAAGGTGAGCAGTGCGCGCATGCCCCTTAGCGTCGCGCCATCTCGGTTGTGCGTGTGCTCTTTAGTGCCACGCCCTTCAGCCGGCGTTCCTTAGCATCGTGTCATCCTAGTGCGCGCGCACCCCTTGATGCCGTACAAATCTCGGAGCGCGCGCCCCTTGGCGTCTTGCCATCCTAGTGAGCGTGCGCCACCTGGCGCCCTGCTATCCCTGGTGCCACATGTCCCCATGGCGCTGTGCTATCCCCAGCGCCACCTAGCTCTCTTTGGCCCATCGCCACCTAACTCTCTTGGCCTAGCGCCACCTAGCTCTCTTGGCCCACGCACCATCCAACATCATTTGGCCCAATGCCATTTGTCCAATGCCGTTCTTGCCATGATACCCCTTGTCCCATATCTCCATGCTTGTTCATATAGTTCTTAGTGTAATGTCCTGACCTTGCATGCATCTTGTACTTGGCCTAACTTGCGGTGACCCAACATGATAACTTGTTAATATTGAGCACGATAGAGTTTAAGCTTGTTTATAACTTGCTAGTATTGAACTTGACTTGACTTGGACTTGATAACATGAACCCGTCTTGATATTCATGATAGTGGCCCGTCAGGACGCACTCTTGACATGACTAGTAAACCTGACCTGACATGCTAGTGGCCCATCGAGGCGCACTCTTGACAAGTACTCTTGACATGACAAGTAAACCGGACGTGACATATATAATCTTGATTGTTGTTGCGACAACAATTCCTGTCTTGCTAGTGTAACTATTGTCTTGACACCGTGGTTAATTTTCTTGATTGTGCCTGTACAAGCTACATATCTTGTCTTGCATCATGTCTAGGACATGGATTCCTAGTTACCACGGTCAGAAATTCGTACTAAATCTGACTAGGTTAACAACTAGATTGATCAAGTAGTTCATATAGAGATTTTTACAGTTACAGACGATCACGTTATTCCGGCCACACCTGTGGACTTGTAGCCTACAGACGAGTAGGGCGTATTTCAAGCACATTGTCATGTATTGCACTCTAAGTCACTTAATAATTCTCTTAATCTGTAACGCCCCAGTCCCAAAATACTTGGGACTAGATACTTATCATGCCAGCTGTATACATACGAAGTACACTCCAATATATGGAAATCTTGTATGAATACATAAGCTGTATAATATAGTAATCCAAGACAAACTAAATTTCATCCACAATGAAAAGAATAATAGTATAAAATCAACTTGAATATTTATAGTGCAATTGTTGGACGGAGACAAAGTCCACTACCAACTTTCAAAATGAGAGAAAGTATACAAGGAAATGACCCGCGAAATATCGAGACGAACCAAGTGCGATCATCTTCGAAGGAATGGAAGGACATGGGCTTAGCTAGAGCACCTGCAAGAAACCACGAAATACACACCTGGAGAGATCACCAGGTCCTCAGAGGGACGTAACAAGACATATAATATCATGCCAATAATTGAATTATAAAAGCTCAATAGGAAAGTACGCATGAGTAAAGGTTCCTAACCCTTCTATGTGATATGCACTTTGAGGACAACGTTCTACGCAGGGACTATAGGATCAACAGAGTAAATAAGAGTGGCAGTAAGTAGCGCTCATCCGAGTCACTATCGGCCCTGGGTAGAAGGTAGTGCTCATAAGAGTCACCCTTGGCCCAAAATGTGTGTAAAAATAAATGTAGTCCCTACGCTAATAATTGTCCCCTCCCCCCAATGATACTATACCTGCGTCGTCTCCACGACACTGTTTAATCCATAATAACTGCCATGTCTTCTACACAATCTATTAGCAGTTATATCCTAACGCACGGTCTGTACGCACCAATGATCAGTCAGCACGCAAGTCCGCATCTATATGCGACTCACAACTCACACACAATTCATGGCACATCGTGACAGTTTATGAGATGCACTAAACATACGGTGGTCCCTTAACTCTAAGTCAAGTCAATTGCATAAAGTATAGTAATTTGCAACTACATAGGGTTTTGAAAGAACAACATAAAGAAAAAAAAGCATGCATGATATTGAGCAAGAAATTAAACAGTAAAGGCAAGGTGTCTTGCCTGATGTGTCGCCTGATGTGGTGCGAGGATCATGATGCCATGTTTTGTCCATTAGCCGAGGTCCATGCGAACATGGCCTGAATTTGCGAAAAAATAGGAGTGTAGGATTAGAAACGATCAAGGATGTTTATCAAAGGAAGTTGGAGAAATAAATGCTTAAATACTATTTTTAGAAAATATTTTTATTTAGTAAAATATTTTACATAATACTTAAAAGTTGAGAATTGTTTTAGCCAAGGCAACCCTAAGTTTGTTAATATATAGAATTTATAGGTAGAAAATAATTATTGATAAAATTACAATTCTAGTTAAAACCATTTTAGAACCAAAACCTACTTTTGCAAAGTAATTTATTTAGATATATAATTAGCCTTTCTAAACCAAATTTGATGATAGATGTGGGACTAAGCCCAAAACTAATAAATTTTTGTTTACACAATATCTTTTCAAAAATATTTAATAATCATAGCAATAAAAATAAACTTCTACAAATTACAAATGTTTATTAAACTCTAACTCATTTATATCCAATGTATCAAAACTACTACTAGTAATATTTGTAATTAATGATAACTATTTATAATAATAATAATAATAATAATAATAATAATAATAATAATAATAATAATAATAATAATAATAAATATACTTAATCCCTAAAACTATACAACCCATCCATTCTCTATCATAAATAATCTAATAATAATAATATATAATAAGATTAATAATAATAATAATACCACTTAAATCCCTAAAACCATCAGCTCTATCCCCAATTTATTTCTTCAGCGAGAGAGAGAGAGAGAAATGGGAAGAAGGGCTGTGGGGACTCACCGGCGGCGTCGACGGTCTGGAGAAGCGGCACGGAAGGAGGGTTTCGCCGGAGTGTGAGCTCGCTAGCGCGGTGGAGGCCGGTGGAGGCTGGGGCGTCGGCCTGTCGACGAAGTGTTGGTGGGGCGTGGCCGGCCGTCACAGAGCTTATCGCTCCGGTGGGTTCCTGGCCGGCGCGGACACGCGGCAACGCTGAAGACGCGGTCGGAATCCACGCGCTCACGGCGGAGGTGGTTTCACGGATTTGGGGGCGGCGCCGGAGAGTTGGTGGAGGCGGCGCGGACGGGCGCGCCTGCGCGGAGGCGGCGGCCGTGAGGGCACGGCGGCCGGGGTGGTGCTGGGCAAAGAAGGGACTACTGGATCTGAGCGGGTCGCGGCCACCGTGGCGCTCCGGGTCTGGGGCACGGCCTCGGAAGCGGCGGAGGTCGCGGTCAACTCGCCGGGTCGGGGTCGACAGCAGGTGAGGGATCCCATACACACATACTCTCTCTGTGGCACTTGGTCGGATTTCTTGGTGGTGGATTGGTAGTTGTTGGATGTTCGGTCGGAGGTTAGGCCAGGAGTTCGACCATGGGCGGTGGTGTTGGTTGACTGATATGTGGCGTCAAGGGTGGTGTTGTCGTCCGGAAGAGTGGCGGTGGATGGCTACTGCGGTGGTTCTGTCTTGGTGGTGGAGGAAGAATCAGGTGTCAGCAACCGCGGTGGCGGCTGTGGTTGCAGGCTGTACGGTGGCGGTGATGAGGTTGGGTCGGAGAAGACGGGTTGGAGTTTGGGTTGGCCAGGACGAGCGGAGTGGGGGTGGTGATGGTGGCGAGGGTTAGGTTTAGGATTGAGTCGCCGCGTCGGGAGTGACCGACGCGGCTGGATGGACGTCCGGGATTGTCGGGCGAGATAGAATTTTTGTATTTGTAATGGGGAACATGTAGTGGATGGGAAGAGGCACGACACAGACACAAATGTACGTTTGTGGATGGTAGAGAATTATGGAGGAGTACCTCTCCTTATATAGGAGGTGGAAATTCCCAGTTGGATAGGGATTGGGAGAATTTAAATTCCCCATAGATAGATTCTATATTAATTTAAATCGATTTAAAATCCAATTCAATACAAATAAAACTTATCTTTAGTTTAAAAGTTATTTAAATTAAGGCCAATAAAATCTTTTCCAATTTAAATTATCAAAATAATTCAAATATTAAGTAAAACAAATTTCTAAAAGTCTTTTTCATAATATAAAAATATAACAATAATTAATTTCAAAAATCAAGAATATTACTTAAATATTAAATCATAACATAGCTTTTATAATTAACAAAATTATGTTAATAATAAATTCTAAATTTCGCAAAATATTTGGAACACATTCCATATAACCTAAAATTTCCAAATCTCTACTTATTTTTAAACAACGAACAAAATAACTCTTTTATACAAAATAAAAATATTTATCATATTATTTTGAAAACTAAAATTCTTCTATATAAATAAAATATCTAATAAAATATTTTACAAAAAAATATGTACCTCGCACATATTCGCACTCGACGAGCAATTTACGAAATACGCCATTTGCGCACAACGTACAATACGACTACGCGACGTACAATACAAAAAAAAATTTAAATCAGTACCAAAATCGATAAAAATATAGTAAAAATTTAGGGGTTTTACATCCTACCCAACTTAAAAGAATTTCGTCCTCGAAATTTAGGAATAGTTAGGACTGGTAGGGTTGAGGAGTTTATGGATCAAAATTTAAGCAATGATTTGAAAACGAAAACCAAAATCAAGCAATTTGAATAACGGCTATTTAGATAACTAGACAAATACAATTTGGATTTAGTTTAGAAGATGATCATACGACAACCCGTCAGTATTCAAATCACACCACCATCAAATATCATATAATGTGTAATCTAAAAATAGGTAATAACTTCCTCGACCTATAAATATCTCCATCCTTCGAAACCCACATTCATGTCGTCACGATTTTTTTAAGTTTGTGATTTATCAAAAATCATCAATGTCTTTCGATACTCCACTCTTCATCTATTACCCTTTGAATTCATATTCCATAAAAAAAATTCCTTGTACATGTTTCCTTTTTCTATATTTGAGATCTACTCAAAAGAAAAACCCGTAGAATTTAAATTCAAAAATAATAATTGAATCCATTATCTCATGATAAAATTTTAATTCAATAAATATCTAATCCTCTCTTTCCATTTTTTTTCCAACTAAATTCATCTTCCATAATCTCTTTTGAAATTGAATTCCAATACATCTTCGAATTATTTCATCAATTCATATTCGTAACTATCATAAAAAGAAATTTTATCCTCATAGTATCAGAATTTACAAATCACCTTGAAGTGACCTTGAAATCTAATAATATTAAACACCCTATTTATCATCTCAAAAATTTCTCAACAACGAAGAATCAATTTGTCAATCGAGGTGCCTACTCTCCTTTGATCATATCTTCCTAACACAATCTTTTATCATAAAATATTATTTTTCTTCAATCCTTTATTTATTAGTGTCTTTCTAAAAAAAAAATCTTAATTTATGATGGCAAAATGACTCATCTTCCATTCATATCAATAATCATCCTTGAACGGATTCCTTAAACATCAAAATTAAAAGTACTCGCACTCAAGGTTTGACTAACTAATTATTGCCAACCTTGGTGTCTATTTACCTTTGCTCCGCATTACATCCCTCCATTTATCTAGTAGGGTTGACCATGTATTTCAATTTATGACCAATCTACATATTTTTCGATATAATCTATCCATTAATCTCCTTTATGGATTTTTCTAATCTGGACAGGTATAATGAAGAGCGTCATGACCAATTTCTATTCTTCGAGCAAAGAATCATACAAGGAACAAGGTTGCCTACACTACGGAGGAATCATAGTAAATATGAGTGAAGTAATTCAATTAAAAGGGAGGGAAGTAGGGGTTGCTAATATTGCAAAAAGATGTTATACGTCCAAGTAAATCAAAATAAGACATAAAAATAAAAGGACAATGGTTAAGCAATCAAGATAAAACACAAGATTTAGCATTTAAGGGATTTAGTAGATCCCAATCGTGTATTGGGTCGAAGAATTTGAGTCGAGGCTGAGACCATATCTATAGCTAGAAAGTATATTGGTTTCATGGTAAAGGTTATAGTTTAGTCTCTTATGACCCAAAGTCTCATGAAAATAGAATACAAGGAGAAGTGTTTTAGTGGCACGTGATACACCTACATGAAGGTGGGCTCGTCTAGGTCTTGCATATGGGATTTGTTGGATGGAGAAGTCTGGTGTTGTGCTCCAAATATCCAAGTCACGGTAAAGGACACAAAAGAATTTAAATAAAAAGTGGGAGTTCATGAGATAATGATTAACGCACAAAATAAATGACCAAGTTAAAGCATGAAATAAAGATAATTCGGTTACTAGTAGATCAAGGTAAAATAAGTTAGGAATACAGTTTCTATAGATATGATAGCCACTTAGATGAAGTATGATCAAGAAACAATCTAATCATTTCTCCAGTTTTAAATGGTTAGAAAGTCACGATAAAATCTAGATTTGAGGAAATGTCGAGTGAGTCAAGATTGAGATATCTTCACAAAGTTTGGCAGATGACTTAACTACACTCGAGTATATACAACTATCATGGCAATTAATGAGGAATACTTGTATCCCATTAAGTGACTTGCTTGCTTCTTGGTCCTCTACCAATATATGATCAAATTTTAAATTTCAAGTTCCTCAATAGTTTCGAAATAAAATCTCAAGATACTCCATCAAGTATTTAATCATAACTTAAAGTTTAATTTCCTTTAAATAAATTCCAAATAACCTTCATCATATCTAATGCGGCAAAACTAAACTTTCATAATAAGCCATCACTTTTAAAAAAAATTCAATTCTCAAATGTACCTCGAGATAAACTCTTAGTCCGTTTCATCAATCGCAAATCATGTAACTCAAATCAAATCTTTTTTTTACCAAAATTTAAATATCCATAATCAAGGCTTTAAACTTGAAATCTAATTAACTTTTTAAATCATAGACCATATGACACAATTTAAAATTTAAATTTTTTCTTCAAAGTTGCTTTCATATCCTCCAAATATTTAAACAAAATTTTACCATCATTTCTTCAACTCAAAAATTAAATAAACTTATAAATCGTACGACTCAATTTTAAACCTCGATCTCTCTCAAACTAAACTTTCGTCTTCTCTAGTTGTCTAAAAAAATCATAATTAAAACTCCTTAAATAATCTCGAGATAAACTTTATAATATTACAATCCAAACTTTTAAAGTTAACCGTAAATCATGCGTCACAATATCAAAACTTAAGTTATTTCTCAATCGATTTCATATCCCTAATAAATCATAACTATTTCACCATTTCAAAAAATTCGTAAATCAAAAATTTGTTTTCTCGATCTAGCTATCCTCTTGTGTATACCACCTTGTAATAACAAAATAAAATTCTAACTATCTTTTGAAGGCGGTAATATGCTACTACCCAACTTGGAGTTAACTAATCTTTAAGATCATATCTCTAGGAAAAATATATGCCTTTATACCCAAATATAACCTCAATGGATATTATTTGTCAATATAATCCTTCTAGCCATAGGGTTGACCAATAAGTATATAGTAGTGTAGTCATCTTTCTAACCATGTTTAAGCACGAGATGATAGGGTGTTGGTAGAAAGAGTTCAAGCAAGATGTGAAAATCAAGGGAAGCCACGGGAGTCGGGATATAAAATCAAGGAAGGTCAAGGAAGGTGATCAAGTATGTGGATGAGATTCCTAGATTCTAATCCTATATTGCAGGCCTGTTCGGTACAGTCATGTAACCGAAACGGCAAATTTGACCTTCATGGGCCACCACAAAAATATGCAACGTCCCAGTCCTAAAATACTTAGGACTAGATACGTATCATGCCAGCTGTATACATACGAAGTACACTCCAATATATGGAAACCTCGTATGAATACATAAGTTGTATAATGTAGTAATCCAAGACAAACTAAATCTCATCCACAATGAAAAGAATAATAGTATAAAATCAACTTGAATATTTATAGTACAATTGTATGACGAAGACAAAGTCCACTACCAACTTTCAAAATGAGAGAAAGTATACAAGGAAATGACCCGCGAAATATCGAGACGAACCAAGTGCGATCATCTCCGAAGGAATGGAAGGACATGGCCTTAGCTAGAGCACCTGCAAGAAACCACAAAATACACACCTGGAGAGATCACCAGGTCCTCAGAGGGACGTAACAAGACACGTAATATCATGCCAATAACTGAATTATAAAAGCTCAATAGGAAAGTATGCATGAGTAAAGGTTCCTAACCCTTCTATGTGATATGCACTTTGAGGACAACGTTCTACGCAGGGGCTGTAGGATCAGCAGAGTAAATAAGAGTGGCAGTAAGTAGCGCTCATCCGAGTCACTATCGGCCTTGGACAGAAGGTAGTGCTCATAAGAGTCACCCTCGGCCCAAAATGTGTGTAAAAATAAATGTAGCCCCTACGCTAATAATTGTCCCCTCCCCCCAATGATACTATACCTGCGTCGTCTCCACGACACTGTTTAATCCTTAATAACTGCCAAGTCTTCTACACAATCTATTAGCAGTTATATCCTAACGTACGGCCTGTACGTACCAATGATCAGTCAGCACGCAAGTCCGCATCTATATGCGACTCACAACTCACACACAAACCGTGGCACATCGTGACAGTTTACGAGATACACTAAACATACGGTGGTCCCTTAACTCTAAGTCAATTGCATAAAGTATAGTAATTTGCAACTACATAGGGTTTTGAAAGAACAACATAAAGAAAAAAAGCATGCATGATATTGAGCAAGAAATTAAACAGTAAAGGCAAGGTGTCTTGCCTGATGTGTCGCTTGATGTGGTGCGAGGATCATGATGCCATGTTTTGTCCATTAGCCGAGGTCCATACGAACATGGCCTGAATTTGCGGGAAAATAGGAGTGTAGGATTAGAAACGATCAAGGATGTTTATCAAAGGAAGTTGGAGAAATAAATACTTAAATACTATTTTTAGAAAATATTTTTATTTAGTAAAATATTTTACATAATACTTAAAAGTGGAGAATTGTTTTAGCCAAGGCAACCCTAAGTTTGTTAATATATAGAATTTATAGGTAGAAAATAATTATTGATAAAATTACAATTCTAGTTAAAACCATTTTAGAACCAAAACCTACTTTTGCAAAGTAATTTATTTAGATATATAATTAGCCTTTCTAAACCAAATTTGATGATAGATGTGGGACTAAGCCAAAACTAATAAATTTTGTTTACACAATATCTTTTCAAAAATATTTAATAATCATAGCAATAAAATAAACTTCTACAAATTACAAATGTTTATTAAACTCTAACTCATTTATATCCAATGTATCAAAACTACTACTAGTAATATTTGTAATTAATGATAACTGTTTATAAAGATAATAATAATAATAATAATAATAATAATAATAAAAATAATAATAATAATAAAATAATAATAATAAATATACTTAATCCCTAAAACTATATAACCCATCCATTCTCTATCATAAATAATCTAATAATAATATATAATAAGATTAATAATAATAATAATAATAATAATAATAATAATAATAATAATACCACTTAAATCTCTAAAACCATCAGCTCTATCCCCAATTTATTTCTTCAGCGAGAGAGAGAGAGAAAAGGGAAGAAGGACGGTGGGGACTCACCGGCGGCGTTGGCGGTCTGGAGAAGCGGCACGGAAGGAGGGTTTCGCCGGAGTGTACGCTCGCTAGCGCGGTGGATGCCGGTGGAGGCTGGGGCGTCGGCCTGTCGGCGAAGTGTTGGTGGCGCGTGGCGACCATCACAGAGCTTGTCGCTCCGGTGGCGCGACGGTGGGTTCCTGGCCGGCGCGGACACGCGACAACGATGGAGACGCGGTCGGAATCCACGCGCTCATGGCGGAGGTGGTTTCACGAATTTGGGGGCGGCACCGGAGAGTTGGTGGAGGCGGCGCGGACGGGCGCGCCTGCACGGAGGCGGCGGCCGTGAGGGCACGGCGGCCGGGGTGGTGCCGGGCAAAGCAGGGACTACTGGATCTGAGTGGGGTCACGGCCAGCGTGGCGCTCCGGGTCTGGGGCACGACCTCGGAAGCGGCGGAGGTCGCGGTCAACTCGTTGGGTCGGGGTCGACAGCAGGTGAGGGATCCCATACACACACTCTCTCTCTGTGGTACTTGGTCGGATTTCTTGGTGGTGGATTGGTAGTTGTTGGATGTTCGATCGGGGGTTAGGCCAGGAGTTCGACCATGGGCGGTGGTGTTGGTTGACTGATCTGTGGCGTCAAGGGTGGTGTTGTCGTCCGGAAGAGTGGCGGTGGATGGCTACTACAGTGGTTCTGTCTTGGTGGTGGAGGAAGAGTCGGGTGTCAGCAACCGCGGTGGCGGCTGTGGTTGCAGGCTGTGCGGTGGCGGTGACGAGGTTGGGTCGGAGAAGACGGGTTGGAGTTTGGGTTGGCCAGGACGAGCGGAGTCGGGGTGGTGATGGTGGCGAGGGTTAGGTTTAGGATTGAGTCGCCGCGTCGGGAGTGTCCGACGCGGCTGGGTGGACGTCCGGGATTGTCGGGCGAGATAGAATTTTTGTATTTGTAATGGAGAACATGTAGTGGATGGGAAGAGGCACGACACGGACACAAATGCACGTTTGTGGATGGTAGAGAATTATGGAGGAGTACCTCTCCTTATATAGGAGGTAAGAATTCCCAGTTGGATAGGGATTGGGAGAATTTAAATTCCCCATAGATAGATTCCATATTAATTTAAATCGATTTAAAATCCAATTCAATACAAATAAAACTTATCTTTAGTTTAAAATCTATTTAAATTAAGGCCAATAAAATCTTTTCCAATTTAAATTATCAAAATAATTCAAATATTTAGTAAAACAAATTTCTAAAAATCTTTTTCATAATATAAAAATATAACAATAATTAATTTCGAAAATCAAGAATATTACTTAAATATTAAATCATAACATAGCTTTTATAATTAACAAAATTATGTTAATAATAAATTTCAAATTTTGCAAATATTTGGAACACATTCCATATAACGTAAAATTTCCAAATCTCTACTTATTTTTAAACAACGAACAAAATAACTCTTTTATACAAAATAAAAATATTTATCATATTATTTTGAAAACTTAAATTCTTCTATATAAATAAAATCTCTAATAAACTGTTTTACAAAAAAAATATGTACCTCGCACATATTCGCACTCGACGAGCAATTTACGAAATAAGCCGTTTGCGCACAACGTACAATACGACTACGCGACGTACAATACAAAATTTTTTAAATCAGTACCAAAATCGATAAAATATAGTAGAAATTTAGGGTTTTTACATAATCCTTGATAAACTCTTATAACCTCGCATGGATAACCTGGATAGTCTATAGGGCTTGTGATTGCAGGAATATCTCAACTGCATCTTGTTAGTAACTAGGCCTGTGATAATCCTAGTTAGCTAATGATAGCAAGCCATATGACTTGATTGGTCGTGCCTGAATGATTGTCTCGTGATTAAATATGGGTATTATATTCCACCTCTTGATTTCTTTATACAAGCTAGTATATTCTTTAAATCATATCTTTTATGTTATTTAATTTTGCTCATTTATCAGTTTTTCTATTCCTTATATGCTGGTTTTAGTATCTAAGTGGAGCCTCCCTTGTGGCACTTGCTCTTTCTGGGGTCTGACGATTTTAGTTCCTAAGTGGATCCTTCCTTGCGGCACTTGTTCTTTCTGGGGTCTGACCCAACTGGTTTTGTATGGCCAGATTTCGGAGTATCACCCGAGGATCTACCTGCCTTCTACTCAGATGGTGAACACCAGACGTAACCTTGGCAACGAGTGGGTTTTCTTATTTTGCTCTCCCACTCTAATATAACTTATTCTTTTGAGGCGTTTATCCGCCAAGCACGTGTTAGCTCGTATTGAAAATTTATTTCTATCTGCCTAAGGGCTGTAACATGATTGACAAATCATGGGGTTGATTATGTATGACTTAACTCTTGCTAGTCTCGTATTTTGTATGACTAGCTTCATGATCATCTGAATATGTAATGTTTGGACGCCTTACTTTGTATGTCTGATGATCTAACATCTTGTAATAATTATTTGTTTGCTTGAGATTGAGACACTAGGCTTGTTCTTGACCATAAGAGACTGTTGGCTTGTAGATAAACCCTCATGCATCTAGACAGCCGTGACCGTATTGCGAGGTGGGTTGCACTTCAATGTATGTAGCTGGTTGTGTCTGTCTTTCGCTCTCCAGTATTCTGGTTCGGGACATGACAGCTTTATTTCAAGCTCATTAAGCTTGATTTTAAGCTTAACGAGCTAGATTTCATGCTAGTTAGGTTTGAATTCAAGTACATGTAATAGTAACAATTTATGTATAAAAGTTTAATTAAAAAAGTTCCTTAACATTAATTATTAAGGACATATAAATATATAATGCACACAACCATATTGTTATACAAACATATATAAAATTAGAATTCAACAAAGAACAAACGAGCTTATAAACAAGCTCGTAATGAGCTCCTAAACGAGCTTCTAAATGAGCCAGCTTGCGAGTTAAAACGAGCCGAGTACTTCTAAGCTTGAGCTTGGCTCGTTTATTAAACGAGCTCGAAAATGAATCTTGAGCTCAGCTTGTTTACTAAACGAACTGAGCTCAAACAAGCTTTTATCGAGCCGAGCTTCGAGCAGCTTGCGAACGGCTTGGCTCATTTGCAGCCCTATCAACTAGAAACGAGATACAACCCAACAATTTGATATATCTAAAATTAAAAATTGGAAAAAAGTATGTGGTTTTTTTTTCTGTTGTTGTAGAAAAGTAAACCTAAGCCCCTATTGAAAATAATTTTGTTTTTTCTGAAAATATTATTTGGATATTTTGTTTGGACAATAATAGCCTTCATTTCCTCTGAACATTTCAACTTCGATCACAAACATATAAATTTAGGTAATAAAAATATTATAAAATTAATGAAATAGTATTTGTAGAAAACTAAACAAATTAATATTCTTATTTCTGTCAGAACCAAACATGTATATGAAAAAATTAAAAAAATTGGCCTACATACTTTCAAGCTAACCAAACATAGATATGAAAAAGTTGAACTCCTAGAAATATAAAACCTTCCAAGTGCGTTGCTAACCTCTTAATAGATCAAAAATGCTAAGTTTACAACCATTGTATTTACAATCCTCTTACAACTGTCTATGTGACAGTTACTTATTGAACCCTCTCTCTCTTTCTATCCTACATGGGGGGAGGGAATCATATTGGAAACTACCACCTTGATGATTGTAAATAGGTTGTAAGCTAAATGGTTGTAATTCTAAGAGTATCTCCAAGCCTATTATGAGTTTAGAATTGCCACATAGGAATGACATGTTTTCATCTTTAGAGAATGCTTCTCCAATACAAATGTCAAATAAATTATAAATGTGACATGACATGACATGGCTAAAACATTGTGAAGTTGGTTGTCTAGTTCTAGACAATATATCTGACAATAACTTTACCTCCGCATCATCAATTATGAATAAAAATATTTATAAAAAAGTAAGAAGAGTAAAAGTTGCATTGAAAGTTGGGAAAAAAAATTTACTCTCTTTTTGATACTTTTGTATTTGGGAATACTTTCTATCTTATTGTCTTTTATGAATATAATCTTACATCTATGAAAGATATTATCTTGTAGGGTTGAGCGTTCAGTTTATTCGGTTTCCAAGAATTAGCCAAAACCGAAATTCTAAAAATTTAAAATCGAAACCGAACCGAATTAGTCAAAACTGAAACCGAAATGAATAATAAATTCGGTTTATTCGGTTGGAATTAATGGTGTCGGGCCCAAAGTTATTATAGTTGAATTATATTAAAAAATTATAATTTTTACACACATATTTGTTGAATTTTCAAAGTTACGCACAAAGTTAGACTATTTGTTAAATTATCAAAGTTGGAATTCAAAACACATACATATAATTGTTGTTCAAATTATAAATAATTTTAAATTGAGGATATTTACGTAATTGTATAATTTTTATTCGATTCGATTTTGGACCGAAACCGAAAAAAAAATTGTATTTTGAAAACAGAAATCAAACTGATATTTTTGAAACCGAATAGAATCTCTTATTTGATTTAGTGCAATTTAATTTTTGGTCCACAACTGAATAATACTCATCCCTATTATCTTGTGTCTAATGCCCATACACAAAAAGGGGGTAAAGTGCATTTAAACCCTCCTTAGAGTTGCCTCGTTCGCAAAATAAGACCTTTTAGAAAACTTAAGCAGTTTGCACCTACCGTAAAACCGTTTTTGCTCGGAAAGCCCCTTTCCGTCAAAATGACGTTAGAAGTTGCCGTTAGAGCCCATATTTTGGAAGAAAAAAATGTACACTACCCAAAATACCCCTAATGCTTACATTGTGGCTGCTGCTGGCTCTCTTTCATTCTCAATATATAAGAATGTTTGTTTGAAACATAAAACCTAAGCTTTATATTTTCTATCTTTTGACCGGTTGGTTGGAAGGAAAAATAATATTTAATTTTTTTTATATTCCTTTTTTTTTTACTTATTTACTCTCATTTAATATATTGAAGCTTTTTTTTACCTACAGATCTCAAATCCAACTGCAAATTTTTTTTATATTCCATTTTTTTTTTTACTTATTTGCTCTAATGTAATGTTTGAGGCTTTTTTTACTTATTCTTTTTTTTTTCTCAAGACGTCCAAATAGAAATTATGGAAGAACAATTTATTGCTATTGTGGATTAATTAGCCCATTGAAAACTTTATTGACACCAACAAATCCTGGAAGATGATTCTACGGGAGTGCAAATTTTTCAACAAATTCTTGTAATTTTTTACTATGGGAGGATGAGAAACCGGACCATGCTTCGACATACATGTTTTGTAATTTATTTTTGGATTTTTGACACGTTTAGTAATATTTAAGTTATTTGTTTAAGTAATACATGTGATGAAAATAAATTTGTACCAAGATTTACAATTTTAGTTAGAATTAATAAATAAATAATTACGATAATAGTCATGACTAATAAATTATTAAGTAAGACTATAATGATGATTACTAAATTATTAACTAAAATTATTATAATATATAAAATATTAACTATAATTATAATTATGATTAAATTATTATTAATTAATATTATAATAAAATTGTAATTAATAAATTATTAACTAAGATTATAATTATTAATTAAGATTATAATTATTATAAAATATTAAATAATATAATATTAGTTACAGTTATCTAGCTCCAAATACGGTTTATCAAACATGCCCTAAGTTAAATGGCTGGATAGTTCAGGACTAACCGGACATTTGTTAAAAGATTTTTTTTTCCAGAAAAAATTTAAGATGAAAACCTACTATTTAGATTATGAACATTTATTTTCGAAAATGACGTCAAGCATGAGAATTCTATCTTTTTAAGAACGGGAGGTTATTTTTAATAATCTTTTTAATATTTTATTTTTTGTTTCCATTTTTTAGTTCTTATTTCATATTTTTTTTCATCTTTTAATAATCTTTTCTAGTTTTTTAAGCGTGACTTTTATTTTCAAATTTGTATAGTTTTTGTTTGTCTTTTTTCATTGTTTAAGATTTATCCTTATTTTTTGGTTTTTTGGAATATTTTGTCTATTTTTTATTTTTTTCCATATTTTAATAGTATTTTTTTGTTTTTTATTTGGTATTTTTTTCCCCAGTTTTTCATCATTTCTATTTTTAAGAATTGATTTTTTTTGTATTTATCAGTTTTGTTTTTCCCAAAAATATTTATATATTTGTTAAATAAAAAATAATTTATGACAAAATAATTTTAAATAATATTTATCCACTTTTTTGACGGAACTAACCGTTTTTAACAAGTTAATATTAATTAAAATAATTTTAATAAATAATTTTACTAGCAAAGACCATTTTTCCTTTGTTAATATTTATCCACTTTTTAACAAGTATTTTTGCGTAACCGTTTTTAACAAAATAATTTTAGAACTAACCGTTTTTAACAAGTTAATATTAGATAGCCCAGGGGTAAAATGGTCAAAACAACCCCATTTTAACACCCGTTAACAGAAAAGTTAGCGGAGGGGGTGATTTGAGCATTTTCGTAACATTTTGGGTTTTTCGGATCAACGAGTCTTTATTTGCATTTTCGTGACATCTAAGGAGGGTTTAAATGCACTTTACCCCACGAAAAGGTGGTAGGGTTGGAGATGCTCTAACATTCCTCTAAGCCTCGTTTGGTTCGCGAAATGGAAGGAAAATGAAATCAATTCCTTGTCATTTTTATTTTTCCCTTTGGAAAATTTTATTTTCAATCGATTTTCTTTTCGATGTTTGAAAATACCAAAAAATTTGGAAAGAAAAGTGATTACATCAATGTAGAAAAGTGATTCCTTGTTTGGATGGATGAAATTACTTTTTCTTCTAATTTTTTTTATTGTGAATTACTTTTCTTTCCTTCTCTATTCCTTTAGCATCCAAATATTAAAAAGTAATTACTTTTTTTTCTTTCAATTCAGAGATTCGTAAACCAAACGAGGCCTAAATAGATCCCCTCGCAACCGCCCTTTCCAACCCTGACAATTTATTATTTAGAGGGAAAAGTTGCTAAACCATTTAAATTGCTTGTAGCCGAGTCAACCCCAGCATTATTGTTATACTATGCAGAATTAAATGACATCATCCAACACATTGACACTCCATGTGGTACTTTTTTTCCCATTCTCTTTCCGGAAAGCTAGCTACTCATTTTAGGCAAAGGATTGGATTGTATCTTATTTCACGTTCATCCACGTCACTATTGTGTACCAGCTACAACATCTTGTTCAATCTTGAGTATATCAAATTTATTTTTGAAGCCAATCCGTGTACTTGTATATACTCATAATTCCACCTTGAAAAGAGAATCAGAATATCCGTGTATACGCATGAACGTTCAGCATCATCTGTCTCGAACCAATTAGAGCTGTTCAAACCAGTCCCACAACCATGGGGTTCTAAAATCACTTGTTGGAAACGCAGCGTCATCTGAACCGGAGTTGGTCAATAAGATGCGATATTAAATTTGATCCATATATCTTAAAAGATAATTTTTATGTAAGGCCTGAACCAATTCAAGATCGTACCTTATGGACCGAAATTCGGATCATGTCGCATTTCCAACACTCCTGGCCAAAAAAAAAAAAAAAAATTCTGGTTCGGATCATATCGGGTTTCCAACACTCATGGCCTCAAAGAACAACATAATTTTGACCAAATAAATATATGTCGCTATAGCTTATATGGCAATGATATGTGTGGAGTGGAATGTGTACATCACAAGCCTTTACTATATTTAACCGTTCTACTTCAATTCTATCACCATCATCACCCTCGCCAATCTCACCGTCACAATAAATGTTTGGACCTAATTCATATTTAGCGGTGGGAGTGGCGGCGACCGGAGAGGTGGGTGGATTAGAGAAGGACTTTTTTTTTTCCCTTTCTGAAAGATGCTTTTACTATATGGGCTATTATGATTTTTTTTTTCCCCCATCTGTTGTTAGGATTAATTTGCAAACAAAAAAAAAAAAAAAAAAATTCCAAATAGAATAGTTTAGAATATTGGAGTATGGATCATTAATCGAATATTGCTGGCTAAATATCCAAAGAATCTAAAATAGTTTAGAAAACTATTTATTCTTTATAAAACAAAAAATCATCTCTTTTATAATTAAAAAGAGAAAAAAAAATCAGTTATATGATAAAAGAAATTCATATCATACTTATTTGTATTATTCGGGTACGATCATAGAACTACATGTCCATAACGTGTTGTAGTTAAAAATCAACTAGAGAATTCTAAAAGAATTCTAAAGAAATAAATGAGAGAGAGAAGCTGTATTGTTTATTAAATGAGCAAACAACCCACAAATGGGGTTACAACATCTAATATATACAAGCCAAAAGGCGGTTACAATTCCTTAATTAAACAATAATGCTAAGTTTATTATCAAATTTTTACAATTTTCTTACAACTCACTCTATTCGTTGTTAACATGGTTCCGTCCGGTCCCACCTCTCTTCTCCAATGGAGGCTGACCACGTGACAAGTTGTAAAATAATTGTTGTAAAAGGATTATAACCTTTTAGTTGTAGTCATAGTACTACTAAACATCCGTTGAGGATTCTAAGAAATTCTAACTGTATATATATATATATATATATATATATATATATATATATATATATATATATATATATATATTAGAATTAGAATTAGCATCAGACCCTTGTTAATCAACAAATCCGGATAGGTATCAAAATTTAAGTGATTGTGAATTGGTAGATTGAAAATCATGATTCAGTAATCCAAGGGCCCAAAAGTTTATACATAAATCAAGAATGTGTTGGGACCGTGTAAAATTAATAAAAAATGGACTGTGACACATTTAGACTATTCTTCCTCTCTTATTTTTTACTCATTTTCAAAATCAGGATAGATTGGGACTATCACGGGACTCCAATTGAGCCTTACTCTTCTACAAAAATGAACTACAATATTATGATTGTAGAAATTTTAAGGCCTCAACTACAGCCCATGTGGCTGAAACGAGACTATCATGGAGCTCAAATTAAGCTTTAGCACTCCACAAATTGAGCGCTATCTTATATTCTGAATCTACAATCTAAAAATTGGAACGAGCCTTATGATTTCGGAGTGAAAAATATTTGATAATTGTAACAATAAAAAATTTCACTTGAATATTAGACCTATTGAGCAGACAGTTTCTAAAGAGCTTTGCTATGCCTACAACCAATGTTACAACTCCCTTACAACTTTGCCACGTGTCGGACTTCGATTGGAGGAGGAGAAGAAGTGGTGGGACCGGATGGAGCCCATGTAGCAGAAGGGTGAGAGTGGTGATGGGACCCGGTGGGACCCATGTGTAAGGGGTGGGAGAGAGTGGTTGTAAGAAGGTTGTAAAAATTTGATAGTAAACTTAGCATTTTCCGTTTCTAAAACGTACTGGGATTTGTCAGAAACACATATGCGTCTCATCTGACCTATGTGACATGCTTTATTACTATTTATCGTTCGCACATCCCCAAAGCATAAATAAGAGGAGTATTGAAGGCTATGGACCGTTCGAGTCATAAACCATTCTCATCCAGGACCACCTCGAGTGGCTCAGCTGGCTGCACTCAATTGCTTCATCCGTCGTACCGCCTTCCCCTGCCTCTCTACCACAGGTGGGCCAGGTGCAGGTGCAGTGCTCGCTGTGTCGTGGTGCACCCGGCACACAAAATGTGGGGCGAGCGACTGAGAAATAACACACGTTAATACATTAATAAATATATATTTTTTATTTAAAAAAATTTATACATACTTTACAAAGGGTGCAACTCGGACGGGCTAAACCCGAGCCCGATGGATAAATCCGTTAATGGGTTGGATTAGGGTTGAATACTGGAGTTCGCGCTTGGGCCCGGGTTAAAATATTTGAAACCGATCAAAAAACGAATTGGACTAGGGTTCATGTGTCGGGTTATCCAAAGAAACCGAAATCCGACATACATATAATTTTTATATATTTATATATTTTTTCATACTTCTTAAATAAAAAATTTAAATCCTAAATTTTTTGACTCAAACTCTTTATCTCCTTATCCTAAATCGCGTTTCAATTTGTATTTTGTAATGATAGAGGTTTGATTGCTATTCGATTATATGTTTAATATTTTTTTTTTAAAATTATTTTAAATATTATATTAGAGCCCGATGGACCCGAGTCCAATCCGATTATCCGAATTTGGTCTTTGGCTTCATATGTTGAATCCGAGTTCAGGTCGGACTTGGGCTCGGACTAGACTTATGATTCATCGGATTAGGCTTAGATTGATCTCAAGTTCAACTCAATCCGTCCGAATTGCACCCCTAGCTTTACATTTATTAGTACATATTTAACTGAATAATAATTTCTCGAGAATACAGATATAAAATATATACTTATATTAATATATTAATAAATACAGATATAAAATATATATTTATTAATATATTAATATGTGTCTTATAACGCACATATGTTAACATAACCCAATTTAACTTCTAAACTTGTTTTGTTAGTTTCTGGAGAAGTCATAATTATAGTACTGTTAAACTGACATTTGCACGAATTTGATAGATAATTCTTAAATTTATTCCCATGCGTGAATTGTTTACCTGCCACTTACAATCTTCCATGTTACACTGCTACAATAATTGTGGCTAATAGGAAATGTTCCCGGCAGAATTTTCTCTTACTAAATTTTCTGTATCCGCGTCCAGTACTTCTAGTTTAAGTGGAAAGTAGCACGACGGGACCGATAGAGTTCAAGTATCCGCAACTGTAAGGACGTATAGATGTTTGTGAGTTGTAATCCAAAAAAAAAAAAGTTTTATGTATCCGCTAGCGGGTACATAAAACATGTGTATCCGCTAGCGGATCCACATGCATAGCAATAATTCATAGGTATTTTTCCAAGTCCGCTATTAAACATTTCTTAATATCTTCAAAATAGTAGTTGGATATGTTTTTCTTGACTGTATAGTACCGTTCAAAAGAACAAATCCAACAAAAAAAAAACATATATATATATATATATATATATATATATATATATATATATATATATATATATATATATTAAAAAGTGATATTTAGACTTTATCTCAAATAAGTTTCAAAAATTTTGTTTGAGCCTCCATATTATACATAATTAGTGTTTGGGTGTCACTAATGTCTCAAAAGTGTCACTAATTATTTTTGGTGACACTTTTGAGATCCAAACACTAATTATGTATAATATGGAGACCCAAACACAAATTTTAAAACTTATTTGAGACCAAAATCTAAATATCTCTATTAAAAACTAGTTCAATTGGTAGAATTTGTTTTGTAGGTTTAGATTTTGAATTGTCTTTAAATATTTAAATTGATTTTTTTTTCTTCTCAAAGCTACTACTTATTTATTTATTTTTCAAGCCACTCACTGAAATTTTTCGGACGTGGAAGAAATAATACGTCTCCGTAGTTCGATTCACTGATCTTCCACATCCAACAGCCATCCAGCCAAGATCTTATGTCTTTTTTTCGACAATCACAAGGGTCACTCGAGTTCAGCGGACGTGTACCAAATATGGTGGCATAAAAGGACGAGATATACATATACAGTTGCCGAATGCTCCCATTTTCTTAAAGGATCAGGTATAAAATACGAACTTATGTGGCTAGTTTTCCATAACATGTCATGGAGAAAGAAAATGGAGGGGTCATTGTCAATTTGCCCATTTCACTTGTATATATAGATTCTTCGTTGGCATTTAAAAGCCCCCAACCAAAAATCCAAACTCTCTCCCTCTCCTCACTCTGCCTTCACTTTCTCATTCGTTCATTCATTCTCATTCTTCTTCTTTTATTTTGGTAACTTCCCATTTAATTCCTTATTTTTCTCTCTCTCTCCTCCTAATTCTAAAGAAGAAAGAATGGTTGGAATACTGACGCTGGTGACCGGGTGGCCGGGGCCGAGCGGCTTCGGGTCCGCTTCCACCGCAGAGATGGTCACCGACGGCATCGACGCCTCCAACCTCACTGCCATCGTCACCGGTCCAATTCTTCTTCTTCATCATCATCTTTTTTTTTTCCTCTTTAAAAATGAAAATTTTAACTTTCCTACCACTTATTAATATATGAATTTTTACTTATGTCTCACTTTTTGTGTTCACCAGACTTACATTTTACTTTTTGTCTCGTAACAAAACACCAAAGAAATAGAATGCAAGTATAAATTTATATTAATAAATGGAAGTAAAGTCGATTATAGTCATGCTTTTTTTTTTTTTTTTTTTTTGTAGCTAGCGACCATCTCTGGCTGCAGTGATGTATTTTTTCCTTCATTCTCAGTATATGCTTTCCTACGTAGAACTTTGATCCGAAGCTTCTTGATTTTTTTTTTATATCCATCCCTAATTTATTCCTAGGATAATAGCTTGGAATGTCATTTATGTTCGTTCTTATGCTTGATGTGCCATCTATTTATGTTGCACGGAAATGGGGACTATTTTGATGTGTCTACCCTACCGTGCTCTTGGAATGCTCGTGTCATGTCGGATACGTCTCTGATGCTATGTGACATGGACACTACACCAACGGAATGTCCACGATTCACCAGGAGTAGGGCCGGTCCGAAGGATTGGGTTGTCCTATCCTTTAACTAATTTTAGTTGTCCCTTGACCCATATTGTCGGCTAGCTCCGGTGGTCATCCATAGTCCTGACCTATGGTGGGATCATACTGAGCCTGGGGGTTGCCCTAGCAAATGAGGGTTGTCCAAACCCCAAGGCTTGTCCGCTTACCCCAGGGCCGGCCCTGACCAGGAGTACACGAAAATAAATATCAGAGCCCATTTAGAGATAATAGCTTTTAACAAAAAAAAAATTGAAACCCAGGTTGTGTTTATTTTTTGGATGCCCGCCGATAAACTCAGGATTGGACTTTTCTCATGGAAAATATTTCCATGATAAATTTTCCACCGATCCTAGTGTTTGATAGCTTATATTTTTCATGAAATTATTTTCTAAGAAACTATCATTTTTCATATTTTCTTCAAAATTGTGTAAAATAAAGATGAGTCAGTACATAGAAAAATATCATTTTCCATAAAAAATAACTATTCTTCGTGGAATAATGACAATCAAACACTCAAATTAATTTTTCCATATAAAGATTTCAAAATTCTATGAAATTTATTCCCTAGTAAAATAATTCCTTGAAATTAATTTATTTTTCACATATTTCTTTTACCTTGCAACCAAACTCACCATAAATGTAGAAAACCTGAGATGTGTGAAAATGAACAATAAGTTTCGCTAGATAATACTAGTAAATTAATTTATTTTTCACATATTTTTTACCTTGCAATCAAACGCATCATAAATGTAGAAAACATTGCAGATTAAAAAGATGATGATTTAGTTTTGAATGTAATTTTTTTTCCATTGGCTGTTCTTTTTCCTTTATGGTAATGCTTTATGTTGTCTCTATTGTTTTTTCTCTTCGTCGGTCTAAACTACGAGAAATTATTAGCTGCTCCCAGCTCACCACTGAATGTGCTGAGTGGTTAGTCCGGTCCAATGAACAATGAACACTTTACAATAATCAATTAACTTCACACTTTCCACATCAGAACCAGATAGGAGAAGATAACCGAAAAAGCTAACAAAAAGCCGATATCAATTCATAAGTTAGCTTAATATTAATAGGCTAAATTTCAACTTGATACCCTCAACTATTCATGTTTTGTAACTTGATACCCTAAACTTTTAAAATAGTTAACTTAATACCATCAACTATTGAATATTTTCAACTTCATACCCTAAAATCCAAAAAATTCCAAAAATACCCTTGCCCCCCCCTCCCTCCCTCTCCGGCGTCCCCCCCCCCCCCCCTCCCTCTCCGGCGTTCCCCCCCCCCCCCCCCCCTCCGGCGTCCCCCCCTTCTCTCCCCCGGCGGGGCGGCGCGCAGCAGCAGCGGCGGCCGGACCAGCAGCGGCGGCGCGTGCAGCAGCAGCAGCGAGGCGGCACGCAGCAGCAGCGGCGGCAGGAGCAGCAACGGCGGCCGGAGCAGCAGCGGCGGGCGCGCAGCAGTAGCGGCAGCGGGGCGGCGGGGCGGCGCGCAGCAGCGACGGCCGGAGAGGGAGGGGGGGGGCGGGGGGGGGGGGGGGGGGGGGTTTGGGAAATAGAGAGAGGGGGGAGGGCATTTTGGGAAATATATTTTTCAGGGTATCAAGTTGGCTATTTTAAAAGTTTAGGGTATCAAGTTGCAAAACATGGATAGTTGAGGGTATCAAGTTGAAATTTAGCCATATTAATATTAATATTAATATTAATGTTAATCTTAATCTTAATATTACTGTTAATATTAATCTTAATCTTAATATTACTGTTAATATTAATATTAATGTTAATATTAATGTTAATGTTAATATTAATTTTAATGTTAATGTTAATGTTAATGTTAATATTAATATTAATATTATTGTTAATCTTAATATTAATATTACTGTTAATATTAATATAATTGATTTTGTTAGTTTTTTTCGTTATCTTCTCCTATCCGGTTCTGATGAAGAAAATGTGGAGTTAATCGGTTATTGCCAAGTGTCTATTGTTCATTGGACTGGGCTCACCACTCAGCACATGCAGTGGTGAGCCGGAAGCAGCTAATAATTTATCCTAAACTACGACCTCCTCCGCTTGTATTTATTTATTTATTTTGCTTAAAAAAATAAAATCAAGTGTATTTTTAAAGGAAAAAAAAAATGTCATTTATTCTGTCTATCAAGGTGCAACGTTTGAGAAATTCATCTAGGGCCTTCAAAAACTATGGACCGGACCTGCATTTTTACTGGGATCAATTCTTTTTGGAGGCTAGATTGTTTCTGGGATGTATCATAAGGGTCTAATATGGAATGCTATTGTTTTCGCTACTGACATCAATCTCAATTTAAGTTCCTTTCCATTTGGTTAGAGTACCATCATGTAGATGTAGGTAGGCAATCCCTTTTCAAGAACCAACCAGATTTTTAATCAGCAACTGCTCGGAATGGCACGAGATTTAAATCCCTCACCATCTTCTCCAACCACCTTGTGGCTTCTCAACCATAGCCCTACATGATTAGAACTTGTGTGTTATGTTTTCCATCTATTTGCTGTCTATTTATTATACAGGTTGGGCAGGAGGAACTATATTGATGGTATGGTTAGAAACAGTAAGGTCCCCTGAACAAATAATTGTTCAGTTCTGTTGATGTTGTTGTTGGTTTTTTTTTGATGGGATTGCTATTGTTGGGTTTTTTTTCTGAGGAAAATAATTAGGGTTATTCAGTAATAGGGTCTCATATAATAGTTGATATTAGAATTTGGGCTACAGTAATTTGGAGACCCAAACACTAACGTGTAATCGGCTAAATAATGCCATACCAATATGGTGTTAATCTAACTATATGGTGTTCAGCAGTTTCCGAACCGGAGTTAGGCCCATGAGATGGGCTATTGGATTGGACCCATATGCCTTAAAAAGGTAATTCTCGTATAAGGTCTGAACCAATCCCCATTATCTACTCATTATGATCCTACCTCCTAACCGATGTGTGACTAGATTACCAACTCCATTGTCACCCCTTTTTGATGGCTCAACCGAAAATGTGATACAATTCAACAATATTGATAACGAGGGACGGAGCTATGTATAGGCCAAAGGGGGCCCTGGCTCCCCCTTAAAATTGATAAAAAGTTCAAAAAATTTTATAGGCAATGTGTTAGTTCAAGCACAATAATGGTTAATGATTCACATAAAGTCCAATGAACGATCACTCAATTATGTCATTTATTTTATAGTCTCCAAACTCTTTACAGTTTTGTTCTTAGTTAAAATTGTTCATGCCGATGCTTCTGTCTACAAAACAAAAACTGTAACACAATTCGGCCAACCCACAACGAAGCCAAACATCGACCCCATCCTCTCATTCGTTTGTTGTTTTTCCTTGGCGCTCTGACGACCAAAAGCTTTCCGACGCGTTGAGCATCCCATTTCCTCCAAGTCTCGACTGCCAGCTCTCGCCCAAAATTTTAAATCTTATGAGCTTCCAAGTCATTTAATTAATTTTATTATTATCTAGTTAGTCATGATTTTTGAGCCTTGCTTTTGCTTAGTTGCTTACTTTGAAAAGAACATCAGTAAAAATATTGGCTCTATTTTGACTTTTTAAGGTTTTGTCTTGTTTGTCAATGCGACAACTCCAGACTATTATGACGTGATTATTATTATTATTTTTCTCTTGAAAGAACATCAGTAAAAAATATTAGCTTTGTTCTGATTGGGTGCTCGGCCCCCCTGTAACGCAAGTCCTGGCTCCGTCCCTGTTGATAACAAATTTAATGACGATAGCAATACAAACTGAATACTTTTCATTTTTATCCACAAGATTTGTCATCATACTTCAAAGAATAATGTTTATTCCCTCCAAATCATCCATTATTACGTGGCAGCTAACATGACGGTTGATGTGGCAGCTGACATGACAAATTTTAAATTTTGCATTAACATTAACATTAAAAGTAAAATTAGAATTAGAATTAGAATTAATATTAATATTAAAAAATAGTTAGTTAATTTTTTTGGTTAAAATTTGTTATGACAGCTGCCATGTTAGATGACAAGTAATGTTATTTAACATGCTACGTTAGCTGCCACATAAGTAGGAATGGTTTAGGTGCGTTTGATTACAAAGTGAAAAATATGTGAAAAATAAATTAATTCCACGAAATTATTTTACTAGGAAAAAAATACCTTGGAATTTTAAAATTTTCTTGTGGGAAACTTAATTTGGGTGTTTGATTGTCAAACGTTACAATTGATGAAAATTTTGTGATGGAAATATTTTCCTTGGAAAAAAGGCCCAATCAAATACAGCCTTAGAGGAACAATTTGGAGGGATGAATACCATTACTCTACTTCAAAAATGTTTTTGAAGTTTTTTTTTTTTCCTTTTTTTTTTTTTGGTTATTGATGGAGATATGGATGTATATAGGAGGAGCTAGCGGGATTGGCGCAGAGACTGCAAGAGTTTTGGCACTCAGGGGAGCCTATGTTATTATTGCTGCACGGAACATGGATGCTGCAAATAATGCGAAGCAGCTGATTCTCCAAAGTAACCCAGCTGGTCGTGTGGACGTGCTGAAACTTGATCTCTGCTCGTTCAAGTCCATTCGGACATTTGTGGACAATTTCAACTCAATGGATCTTCCCCTCAACATCCTAATGTAACATGTGCTTCCTCTTATTAACACAGTTTTGTTTAGTGTGTGCTTATTGGTTATTGCTTCTGAAAAAAATCGATTCACATGCTTTTTTTAATGATCATCTCAATGTAGAAACAATGCCGGGGTTATGTTCTGCCCCTATCAACTTTCAGAGGATGGCGTTGAGATGCAGTTTGCGACCAACCACCTTGGTGAGCTCATATTACTCTGTTCAACTTCCTTAGGTTCTTCATTCCTTTGATTTACCGGAACAAAATAACAAAACCTTAAAGTTACCGGCCTCAAGGGATGTCGTGTAGGAAACACTGCTCTAAGAGATTATTCGAGGTGTATGTGCAGACTTGTTCTCGAATCATCCCTAGAGGTAAAATCTTCCATGCTACCGGCTTCTCGTCACTGCACACAGCTTCGAGAGAGTGAGCCAAACTTAGCCTTTGCACCCAGAAGAATAGTAGAATGCAACAGTAACTCCCAGCAACATATTCAGAAGTGTGTTTGGTGGAGGCTTATATATTTGTTTTCAATAGTTGTGCTTTGATAGGTTGGACGGAGGAGTATATATATATATATATATATATATATATATATATATATATGAGCACATGGGTGATTAGTGGCTAAGTTGTGGCACAAGAATAGGTCTTAACCCTTGGTTTGGACTTGATTTCTTCCAACAAAATGAACAACACTTCAAAAAGATTTACAATATGCTACCGAGATCATAAGTTTGGCATCGAAATTGTTGTCTTCTAGTTCCATGAAATGATAGCGTCCTGTATCTTTCCTCGGTACACTGTGAATCACAAGTTAACACCATAACTCTATATCATCGTATCTGACAATTTGTCTCCAGTTTGATTTATTTTCTTGTACTGATTAACCCTTTACTCTCAGGTCACTTCCTGTTGACAAACCTCCTTCTCGATAACATGAAAAGAACAGCAAAAGATACAGGGATCGAGGGACGTATTGTAAATCTGTCATCTATTGCACACCTTCATTCTTATGAAGAAGGAATTCGGTTCGACTCTATCAATGATGAAGCTCGGTAAGCCTGACAGTTAGCTGTCAAGTATCTTTATCGTCGTTTCTCATGTACTTGGTTCACTGCAATGTACGTTTTCTACTCTCGTCTTGTTCTATTAGATACCATGATAAAAGGGCCTATGGACAGTCGAAGCTAGCCAACATATTACATGCAAATGAGCTGTCTAGACGCCTTCAGGTAATGATGTTTCTTTCGGTGGCTATGTGGAGAACATATTTTCTGCTTTCAACACATCTCAATTAAAGAAATTTCCACTGCATGTTAGGTTTTGCTGCCGTGTCTATCTGCACAATGATAATTGAAGCAGAAATTGTCCATGCCACTAACATTTGAACTTCTTCGCGATTGCATATTTAGGCTTTTTTTTTTTTTTAAGGTTAGGCTTTTCATATTCGTTCTGATGGTTGGGAGAAGGCTTGGATAATGATCAGGCTTTCCAAATGGAATCATATCCTCTGGGAGAGGGGGGTTCATGGTTTACTAAACTAGGAGATTTCTGTTCTAGTTTAAGCAAATTAACTGGTGATGGAACTCTTAGCCCTACTGAACATCTTTATTTTTTGGGTCATTCTTCTTTTGGAAAGTTAGAAGACAGTTAAACTTTTACTTGACATGATGAGCAGTAAATAAGAAACATTGAAGCGCAAAGGATTATTTAAATCAGTCCATATAACTCTAAAATGTTCTCGACGTTCAAGACTGTCCTCAAAGCATCCAAGTGTCCTCAAACAAGTTAGATTCCTGACACACAAAACCTGAAATTTGAAGTGTCTAGATAATCTCCTATTACAGTTTTTATGGTTGCTTGGTTGCCTCTCTTTTAAGTCATCAATCACCTTATCCAAGGAGATTGTTGGCAATGATGCTTGATTTTTGATCTTTTATTGCTCAAGATATCATCCATCTATTTAGAGTGATCAGTAAGTCCACAGGTCACTGCTCTTTCAGGTACTACACCGATCATTAGTAGAAGACATCTAATCTCCTGTGTGTTAGGATATTTACTCCAAACAACAAATAGAAAACATACAACTCCTCAATGTTGCCTCTGCTTCCCTTCTTTAGGTTTATCTGTCGATCATCTTCACCTATCGTCAGCCACATGGCCTCTCTATTATTTGATAGTAGCGCCATCTAACAGAGACAAGTGGCAAAAGTCGTAATCTTTTCTATTTCAGCTACTTTGGCAATCGGTATTACAGTAGGAAGTACTCCATGACCTACTAGGATGCTCCCTCTGAACACTTCGGCGATCACCATTTTTCATGCCTTGCCGCCTCTGCTTCCCTTACTTCTTTGTGTTACTCTGCATAATCTTGGATTTGAGATCAGGGGCTTGCTGATTGTGGATGGCATGGGCAATTTCTCTCAAGCATCGCAGTTGCAGCTTATCTTTCACTAGCACTTCTACGGTTTGGCAATATCATGAAAACATTCTACTGATGTAAGAAAGAAATATTTTCTTAGTGACCATATGAAACTTCCGGTCTATTATGCCTTGTGGTATATCCACCCCTGATCGGCCAAAGAACTATGCATCAACTCTTAATTATATGAAAGAAAATCACTGAGGAGTATCATGATTTAGTTGTCTTCTCAAATCAAGAAGGCAAATCCTTTACAAACAATTGCCAGGAAACTGAAATAAATCTTGTATGTAGATTGTGGCACGAGGCTCGAGTTTCACATCTCAGGTCATGGATCATATCCTAAAATTTTATTCCTAAGAGGAAAACAAATGGAGTTTGTGTATGTCAATCCCGCAATAGCATCTACCTCTGCCTTCTGTCTTCTGGGACATATGTTTCTCCATCGCTATTCTAATCCTTTTTTCAGGAAAGCACTGCATGCACCATTCGACTGTGACTTCAGTAAGCCACTGGTTCTTTCCAGTTCAGAAACTACAATCAGCTCTGATTTTATTCATATATATGAATGTAACAATTATCTTCTTCCATCAACTGAACAATTTAATGTTTTATTATTATTATTTATTTGTTTTTGTATAATATGCTCCCGGTATCTGTTTACTTATACCATATTACACTGTTGTATGCACTCTAATATATATATTTACATTCTTTTACTCCTATGTCATTCACAAATGAATTACTCAACATGCTCTCTGTAGAGAATAATTGTTGTTTTGTTTTATTGATTGGTTACTCCACTATTTATAGGGAGTCTAGCTCCTCTTCATACTACATTTTTCAATGTGGGACTAAAGTCCCTTATTAGTTCTCAACACTCCCCCTCAAGATGGGCGATAGATATTAATCATTCTCATCTTGTTACATAGCTTCGACAGACTTAATGAACTAAGACCCTTAGTCAGACAGTCTGCCACTTGTTCTTCTGAGCGAACATGATCAATCTTCAGTATCCCTTGTTCCAGCTTCTCTTTGATGAAGAATTGATCGATCTCGATGTGCTTCGTTCTGTCGTGCTGAACTGGATTGTTAGCAATACTTATTGCAGCTTGACTATCGCTCAGAAGACGTAACGGTGCTCCCTTGTCCAGCTTCAACTCTGTCAGCAACGCTTTCACCCACAGCAACTCCGACACTCCCAAAGCCATTGCTCTGTATTCTGCTTCAGCTGTAGACCGTGCTACCACTGACTGTTTCTTGCTTCTCCATGAGATCAAGTTTCCTCCTACAAAGACACAATATCCCGTGGTAGACCTTCTATCGTCTATACAGCTCGTACAGTCTGCATCGCAGTATCCCTCAACTTCTATACTTCTATTCTTTTTGAACCATAGCCATTTTTTCGGCGTCCCTTTCAGATATCTCAAGATCTGAAACACTGCATCCATATGACCCGTTCTTGGATCATGTATGTAGTGACTTACTACACTCACCACAAATGAGATATCAGGGCGAGTGTGCCCCAGATAAATCAATTTTCCTACAAGTCGTTGATATCTTTCACGATCAACTGGCTCTCCTGCATCTGCTCCCAACTTGCACTTTTGGTCAATTGGAGTGACTCTGCTTTGCATTCCAGCATCCATGTCTCCTTCAGCAGATCTAGTGCGTATTTTCTCTGTGAGAGAACAATTTCTTGTTCGCTTTCACACACCTCGATACCTAAAAAGTACCTCATTGCTTCTAAATCCTTCACCTCAAACTCCTTCGCGAGTTTTGACTTCAGCTTAGCGATCTCGACTTCATTATTACATGTGATTACTATATCATCCACGTATACAGCAAGTATAGTGATATGGCCTCTTGCATGCTGAAGAAATACCGTATGATCTGCATTTGCTTGATGGTATCCCATGCCTGTAACAACCTTTTTGAATCTGTCAAACCAGGTTCGAGAAGATTGCTTGAGTCCATATAGCGAGTTCTTTAGTTTGCACACTTTTCCATACGACGTCCCTCCGTCTGATTTTGTAGCGTAGCACCCTGGCGGGAGTTCCATGTACACTTCTTCTTGTAGGTCCCCATGGAGAAAGGCATTCTTCACATCTAACTGGTATAGCTTCCACCCATAGTTTGCTGCAATGGAGACCAGAGTTCTTACGGTGCTCATTTTCGCTACTGGAGCAAACGTCTCATCATAATCGATGCCATATGATTGTGTGTATCCTTTTGCAACCAACCTCGCCTTGTATCGTTCCACCTTTCCTTCTGACGTCTCCTTTACTGTATACACCCATTTACATCCCACAGTTTTCTTCCCTTTGGATAATGGAACCAGCTTCCACGTCTTATTTTTCTCCAGTGCCCCAAGTTCTTCCATCATTGCAGCTTTCCACCTTGGATCTTTTTTTGCTTCCTGCCAACACTTGGGCAACGAAGTAGAGTCTAATGATGCAATGAAGGCTCGATAATTCGAAGAAATGTTAGAATAAGACAGGTAGTTGGCAATATCATGTTCATAATCATCAAAACGACTAGGAGCCTTACCCGCATTGATGCGAGAGGATCTCCTTAAGGGAGCAATAGGTGGTGGAGAGATCATACCATCAGAGTCAGAGAGATCTGCATCAGAATCAGATTGATTCAGTGCGGGGGCAACATCTTCAAGAGTTGGAGCAGGAGTAGATGAGGGACTTAGTACAGTAGGCACAGGACACGGTACATGCATAGTACTGGACTTCTGCTGTCTCCTTCTGTAGACTTGGAGCTCCTTTTCCATTGTCTGCTGCTCCCCCTGTTTAACATATGTATCTTCTTCATCTTTTGTATCGGAGTCACTGCTTTCTCCCCCTTTCGTCCAGTTTTCTACGACCGGGCATAGAACCGATTCAATTACCACAAATGGGCTTAATTTCTCCCCCTCACATCTAACACCCGCTATGTTAGGTGTGTCACCAAACGTCGAACTATCATCTGAACCATAATATGGTTCCAGTTCTCTGAATGTAACGTCCATGCTTACAAACATTTTCCGCTCAACTGGGCTCCAACATGCGTATCCCTTCTGAGTTGCCGTGTGCCCGACAAAGACACATTTAACCGCTCTAGGATCCAGTTTGCCAACTCCTGGCCTATTATCTTGGACAAAATATACACACCCAAATACTTTCGGTGGAACAGTGTACGTGGTTGCACCAGTAAGTATCTCCAGCGGTGTCTTCCAGTCCAATACCTGAGATGGCATTCGGTTGATGAGATAAGATGCCGTTAACACCGCCTGCCCCCATAAGTGTTTCGGAACATTCATAGCCAGCATCATCGTCCGTGCGACCTCCAGCAGGTGTCTGTTCTTCCGTTCGGCCACACCATTTTGTGCCGATGTATAGGCACAAAAAGTTTGGTGTAGTATGCCATAAGTGGATAAATACTCAGCAACCTTCCTATTTGTATACTCCGTCCCATTGTCAGACCTTAAGCACTTAATTTTAGTGCCATATTGAGTTTCTACCCGGCAATGAAAGTCTCGAAACGCCTCAAAGACGTCACTTTTATTCTTCATAAGGTACACCCATGTCACGCGAGTATAACAATCAATAAAAGTGACGAACCATCGAAAACCGTTAATACCGGTTGTAGGACAAGGGCCCCATACGTCTGAATGTATCATATCAAAAGCAGCCGAACTCCTACTACCTGAACTCACATACGTGCTTCTGGTATGTTTACCCAACTCACAAGCATGACAAAATAACTTCTCTTTAGTAGCCCTTTGGTATAAGGACGGATACATTCGACTAATAATTTTAAAAGAAGAATGACCGACACGTCGGTGGTGGAGTAGCAAGTCATCTTCGATACTGCGTCGTGAATCTTCTGGTGGTGTGTCTGCTACCAGAGATGCCAAAGCTTTGTCCAGTCCAGTCCTGTCCAAGTACCACAGCCCCTTATGCCATGTGCTAGTCCCTAGTCGTCGTCATGTCCCCTTCTCCTGAAAAGTCACCGTAGGAATGTCAAAGGAAACAGTACAGTTAAGATCAAGGATAATGGCACTAATAGAAAGAAGATTGACAGGAAAAGACAGAGCATGTAAGACATTGGTGAGAGTGAGAGAAGGGGTGCATGTCACAGTGCCTTTACCCATGACAGGGCTGGAGTTACCATCAGCAGTCTGAATGCTCTCCGGCGTCGGTAGGTGAGTATAGTCCTGAAACTCACCGCGGGATCCCGTGACATGGCGAGATGCCCCAGAGTCCATAATCCAACCGGGTTGGTGGACAGCTGCTGCAAGAGCACGTGCAGGTATACCTGTGCCGTTTTTGGCAAAGCAAGTGATGTGGTCCCCCGAGGTAGATGACGTCCCATTACTGTCGTCCGAACCCAGCTTCGTGCCGCATAATTTTGCGAGGAACTCCTTCTCAAGAGGGGTTAACTCAGCCAGGTGATGGTCGCCCCCTTCCTCCGCCAAATTAGCTTTGTGTCCTCCAGAATAATTTTTCCGTCTACCAGCATAACCGCCTCTACCACCACGACGTCCTCCGCGGCCCCGTCCACGATCACTCGACTGACTGTGCAGGGGTTTGGGATAAAATCTGATGTAATTCCCTGAGTCACCACAGTTGTGGCAAACACCGACCACAGAGGGAGGCTGATTGAAGGCGACAAGGGCAGACTTGACAACAATGGCTTGCTTTCCCTGGAAAGAGCCCTTGTTGGACATCAACTTCAAGCGAGCCTCTTCTTGTGCCATGGCAGCTATGACTTCTTCTAAGGTGCGAAGCATGGGCTGTGCCAGGAGTACATTCCTTCTATTCTCAAATACAGGGTTAAGACCCTTCAAGAACTTCATCATCCGTTGACGCGAAATATAATCCAAGAACTTTTGGAAATGTTTCGCAAATACGGGTTCGACTTGGGCATCTTCCATCCCAAGAGGATCATAGTGATCCAGATCAGACCAGAACTTCTTCAACAGTGCTGCATACGCAGAGATGGTACGGTCGTCCTGGGCCACCTTATCAAGTTCATCCTGCAGTTGGAAGACCCGCATAGGATTGCCCGAGCCAGAGTACATATCTTTCAAAGTCCGCCATATATTAGCAGCAGCCTCCATCGCCTCTACATTGCCCGACCCTGGTCGGTCAAGGAGGCGGTCAACCATCCAGCCACAACATTGTTGACAAATTTTCAAACAGCAAACACCTTTGAGGAGGAATCATCTGGCGCCTTGGTTTGGCCATTGACGTAGCCAACCAAGCCACGTCCCTTCAGCGTCCGCATGGCCTGCCGTAACCATTTCAAGTAATTTGATGTGCCTTTCAACTTCGTCTCCAACTTGTCCAGCTTCCCCATTTTGTAGGGTGATGGATCCACATCAGTATGGATCACACGTGGGGTCGCCTCGATTATCTTTGATAAAATATCATCAACCAAGGCCTTCATCTCATCTGCTGTCAGTTTACCACTGATCGAATCCATGGCGTCTTCAACGGTGATTCGTCGTCGTCATCGTCTACGTCGGCTTCGTCTTTGTCATCGTCTTCGTCGTCGTCTTCGTCGGCGTCGTCGGCGTCGTCGGCGTCTGTATGTAAAGTCTTCAACGGAGACCTTACGACTGCGCGTTCAACGTGGCCAACACCGGCGCGCGCATGTAGATCCTAATTTGCAGATCGAGAACGGAAAACAAACAAAGCATTTGTAATTCCGGAGGGCGTAATCTAGGAACAGAAGGTACAAATAAAGCATTTGACAGCCATCCGTCGTCGAAAAACCACACGCATAATCTCTCTCTCAAAATTAGGTTTTTTTTCGAAAAGAAGAAAAAAAGGAGGGGGGGCGTCTGGGGGGGGGGGGGGGGGACAGGACGTCGGGGGGGGGGGGGGGGCGTCGGGGGGGGGGGGAGGGGGGGGGGGGGAGGGGGGGGGGGACTGCCGGTGGGGAAGGGGGGGGGGGGTACTGCCGGTGGGGAAAGGGCAGGGGGGGAGGAAAAAAATATTTTTTTTTTTGTGGTTATGGCTCTGATACCGTGTAGAGAATAATTGTTGTTTTGTTATATTGATTGGTTACTCCACTATTTATAGGGAGTCTAGCTCCTCTTCATACTATGTTTTCCAATGTGGGACTAAAGTCCCTTATTAGTTCTCAACACTCTCCCTCCTGGTGGTTCACCGTATAAAATTTCCAATCTTTTTATGATCCCATGTACCTTATATTCATTGAAAGATGCTAAACAAAGTTACTCATACTGTCAAGCAGAAAGATGGTGCAAATATTACTGTAAATTCTGTTCACCCAGGACTGATCATGACCAATTTGATGAGACATTCTTTCTACTTAATGAGTGAGTGCTTTCTATTTTGACAATCATGGTTAATCCATCTAGTTGTGAAAAGCTCTGATCTTCTGAAATGTTACGTTTTCTTGCAGAAGTGTTTCAATTCCTCACCTATATCTGTTGGAAGAATGTAGCACAGGTATGGGAATGGAACATACTCTAGGCTAACAACATATTGAAAACAAGCCTAATTTGTGACACAAAATGTTGATGACAGGGATTATTTTCTCATTCATTGACATAAAAAAATAACAACAATGTTAGAGTAATAATACATCATTAAAGCATGCAATGACATAAAATTTATTATCAAGTAAAATTTTCATTTTCTGGAGTTTATGGAATTCACATATAAAGTTACATATATGTTGCCTATTATTGTTACAGTATTACACATTCAGTAGTGCGGGGCCTTATTGAGTATCACTTAGCTACAAATGATGCAAAGTTTCTGATAGGTATAAGTACTTGAGGTTGTTCATAAGAAAAAGGTTGAAAAGTCTTCATTTACTGATGAATTTGGCAGAAATATAATTTCCATATCATAGCTACCAAATGCATTCATATCAATGTGGTCCTTATAGCTTGCTAATCATTTCAATTTTACTGCCTTACTAAGTTGAGTAATTTCTGGAACGAACTTCTGGAACGCTCTTGTATTATCAACTCCTTTGTCAGATTTGTCGGACAAAGTGTTGTTGCACTTGAGCTAAGCCTCTTGGACGAGCACTGTTGTGCTAACCGCGGAAGCAGTGACTGCTAAAGAGATTTCTCTCTTGTTATCTCTTCTCTGTTAGAGATACTACTCTCACCAAGTACTGGTATAGTCCTTATATAGAAGAACCATTACTTGATCAGATTTACAAAACTGATCCGTTGCCAATAATAACAGCAACCAACAAACCGAATAACTCCTTTAATTGATTACTTATGAACTGAACATACTCAAGAGTTTAATAACCAACCGCCGATGAGAACGTGTGAGGTGCAAAGTGTGCCAACAAAGATTCAGTTTGCACCATGTCCGAGTTGGACCGAGAGAGATTTCTCCAAGAAATGGTAATAGAAATAAGGGTTATTTACACTAACCACCCCTATGTTTTTGGTTTATAACAAGGGGTACCCCCTGATTTAAAAAAATTACACTAACCACCCCTCCCTTTAGAAAAAATAAAATAAAAATAGGGGTAGTTAGTGTTATAATTTTTTATTTTTACCTTAAAGTAGGGGTACCCTGTGTAATAAACCAAAAAAGTAGAGGTGGTCAGTGTAAATAGTTTAAAAGTAGGGGTACCCCGTGTTATAAATAAAAAACATAGGGGTAGTTAGTGTAAATAACCTTAGAAATAAATGTTGTAGGATTTGAATCTTGCCCACTAGTAAAAACCCCTACCACACTTACCCACTTGAGCTAACATATCGCATGTGTGCAAGTCAACGGATGAAGTATCAAATATTGAAATGCACACATAGGGGTTTACCCCAAAATGGAATGGTGGAACTGGATCACTAATGGGTAAACACGACAAAAACCCCAACATCCTTCACAGTAGCCATAGCCCCATAACATAGAGTTTGTAAACCTCTAGTTCTCTCTGTCGCCTTTACAACTCTAACAAACATTGTAAAAGCATGTTTTTCCAGTTATCGGCTCTTAGATCTCATTTATTTCCAGATTTTAACTAACTGTAGACGTATATGTTCTGTGTTAATTATATATCTTTGCAGGGAGCTGCCACTACATGCTTCGTCGCGCTGCATCCCAGCCTTAAGGGTGTTACTGGAAAGTACTTCCTCGATTGCAACGAGATGGCTCCTAGCCGTTTGGCCAGAGACGAAACCTTGGCAAAACGACTATGGGACTTCAGCGAGCAGTTAGTAAATCAGGGCTGAGATTCAGAGCTTCTCCAATAGTGATACTACTATTTTCCGAGCATCCATTTCCCCATTGTCTTCTCTTCCTCCATAGACATCGAATAGAGATCTGTCTTCACTCTCTATCACAAGTATGCTTATGTGTTTAATGTCAATGTTTGTGAGGACCTTAATTCTTGGCCACAGTTGATATTTGTCACCACAATAGCATTTGGGATGTGAAAAAGGAATAAGCCCTATCTAAGCTGAGACCTTCATTGAGTGCTTTCATAATATGTTTTTTTTTCTCTCTGTAGATCTCTATAATTTTTATGTCTATCAAGTACTGCATGCATTGGACAATATATGTGTTCGCAGCAATAAATTATAGTGAACCAAACTAGTATTTGCAATGAATCCCCAGTTAACTAGTCGCGCATTACAATAAGAATCACCAAATTTTCTAGCAAATTTGGTTTTTATGGTCATTCTTCACATGTACCTGCAGTTAGAATGACCAAATTATCATTTGGTTTCACTTGCACTTAGCCCTTTCCTTTTCACTCCCTTTGTCTACTCCTTATGTGACTTATTTTCTCTGCACTATAATTTTTTCTGGATTTCTCTTACATATTCCAGTACATTGCTGAAATTTAGCTGGGATCTCCTTGACCTCATCCTTTGCCTAGAAAAAGAGAGAAAAAATTCCCAGTACTTAGCCCTTTCTTTCATTTAGTTAACCATTCACAGCCTGAAGGTTCATAGTTCTGTCTTCCTATCTTTGTTATGTGCAGCGTTCTCCGTTGAGAGAGTTCTTATTATATAGTAGTATAGATATTATTTTATACTTGTCAATAAGACTATTTAGGAAAATCAAAGGACAACTCTCATAATTACCTAGCTGTCCCTATGAATAATTTTAATTAGTAAACACATGCAAATTTTTATTTGGAAGGAAAAAAAAGATTCACGAGGAATCTGAATTTTCATTAGTAAACACATTTCTAAACTCATTTCTCATACTTACTCGACAAAATAATGCACTAAAACATCATCTGGTGTCTGGCTTGTGTAATTGTACAAGATGAAGCCAACGGTACCGAAAACATAAATGCTGAGGGGAGGACCTGAGTTCAACACTCGGAAGTTTCAGTGAAACAAACTGGTCTAAGCATTGTCATAAATTTAGCAGTATGACTGTTTCAATTGATACAGTAGGATTCATGCTCTTCTCATCAGCCTGGCCTTAGTTCAGAGATTCAGATGACGATCATCCTAACAAAAAATCTCGACCAACCAGAAAAGGATTATTTCAGACTATCGATCGTCTGTCCTCGTCCGACCACAGCTCGAACAAAGCTGATGGATGTCGCAACAACAGCGACAGCAAGAAACGGGAGGAATCACAAGGTCGAAGAGCTGTGCTGGTAGACAGAACACTTCTCCTGCCAGAATAGGCGGAAGCATGTAGGGGCTGGACAGCCCACTCAAAAAACTAATTTTTTTTTTTTTTTTCATATATTTTTGTTTATTTGTTTTTTTTTTTTCATATCAATCAGCACACATCTAATCCATTCCAGTCCACTTCAGCACAACTTAGTTCGAATTTTTAGTTATATCCTTGTCTAGCCCTTCGGGTGGGAGCCTCACAAGCCAGCATTACATTCACTCGCAAACGGGGGATCGTGGAATGTGAGTTCTGACGAGAATGACACCACCGCCACCCTGACCCCGGTCATGCACCATGACCCAAAATTTGGGAAGCAAGAAAGAGTAATTACTTGTTAGCTTGGGTATATATTGTATAGTGCTTGGCCCAATAGCTGAATAACTTTACTAAATAGAAATTTACATATTATGTCACAAATGGAAACAAATAAATTATTTTATATCTAAAATATTCCATTCATACCACTAGCATGATATAAATTATTTTACATATAAAATATTCAAGTCATACCACTAATAAGTCCATTTTTATTCACCCACCAAAATTAGATGGAATGTTCACCTCCCAATGAAAATATGACACATGGTTTGTGTGGGATAAAAATAACACGTGTCATAATTTTATTGAGAGGTGAACATTCCACCTAGTTTTGGTGGGTAAACAAAAATGGCCTCCAAGAAAAATACAACAAACATGACAAGTCATTATTAAACAATACACATAACTATTGAATATAGTCTAAGTACCATTTGTTCTTCGTCTTGTTACCTTGAATTTTTTGTAATTTTTTAAATATTAAGCAAATATTGTTTATCTTGTCTTTTCTCTATTCTTTTTAATATCTTATATAAATATTAATTATAAATACAATCTTAGACGTAAAGAATATTATTTGTAAATAATCTGATACTCCTCGAGAAATTGGAGATAATCAAACATATCAAAAGCAAAATATCCTGTGATATGTCTTTCATTTTTGTAATGGAGAAGGCATTCCCATACTTCCTTCATATCAAAAGCAAAATATCCTGTGATGTGTCTTTCATTTTTGTAATGGAGAAGGCATTCCCATACTTCCTTAAAGAAGAATGAAGCTGTAAAGTAACAAAGGAATTGATTATGTTTTATATATCATACTACATATACATAATACAGTGTGAAACATTATATGAAAAATAAATGCTCTGACTGTTGTCAAGAGGTAAAGGCTCTTTTGTTATATGTAATAAAATTGCTTGTAAAATAAAATTAAAATGAAATGCTTTGACTGCTGTCATGAAAAGGTAAAGCATTTTAATTCTTTAGGTCTTGAATTTGAATTACTGAGGTAACATATTCCAGATTGCAAATTTGAATTACTAGGTAACATATTCCAGATTGCAAATTTGAATTACTAGGTAACATATTCCAGATTGCAATCACGTTCATCAATAATGTTCATGTTCAATAATGTTTATGTTGAAGGAAAATCAAGCCCTGGATATTAACATTTAACTATATATATATATATATATATATATATATATATATATATATATATATATATATATATATATATATGTGCATTATACCTATTTAGTATATTTTAGAAAGACTAAATGATAAATGTTGTAATTATTTTATTTTTATTAAGACTACTTAGGAAGACTAAAAAACAACTGCATTAAAAATTCTAAAATTATTATTATATTAGCATTATTATTGTTGTAACTCATATGGCCCTTCATTTCATCTCCTTGTAACATAGAAAAGACCTTTGGCCTTTCGTTTTTTCATAACCCCCAACCTCTCTCCCTATATAAAGAGAGGTTGTTATTGCTTGTAATATACACTTATGTGGTTGATAATATACGAAAAAGCTTCGTCTCCGTGTATTTGAGCTTTTGCCTTACGACACGTTATCAACACTTTGTTCGTGCAACGCCGGAGACCCGATGTACCATTGATTTTTTTTTACATCCTTCCACCGTACGGTAAGAAAGGTAATTTTTTTTAAGAGGCCTACAAAAATTTTATGCTTTTCTATAGATTGGATGTATTGTGTAGTTCTTTTTTTGAAAGATTTCATAGATCTTAAAGTTGAATTTTTTTTATCCTTCTTCAGTTGATCAAACTCATCATATATATATATATTAACCTTGGTTAGCAAGGTTGCCTACTCTGCGACATTAACGCATGAAGGTGAAACCGAAAAACAGCCTTCACAATATTCTTCTACTCACTAGCAATACTAATTTTGCTTTACATTGATTTTCCGAATTTTATTCTTTGTCTGTGCATGTTTCTTATTATGTATCTGACTTCCTCATGTAATATACTTCCAACTTAATATTATTATTTTGTTGAGTTAGAACGGGACAGTCTCAAGTAATATGTTCTCCATTTATTATCATTTTTATTTGGAACTAGACAGACTCGTTTGAGAATTGTCTTTGTATAATACTGAATAACTGAGTTTCAAATTTGTTTTCAAAGAAAAAAAATTCACTTATATAGTACTTTGCAAGATTTTGCTCATTCTATATAATATACATTGTATACGTAACTTGGAATTTTCATACTAGTAGCATATATAGTGATAGTAGAATTTAGGACCAATATGACTAACTACTGCAACTTTATGTCAAGAACTATTGTTAGCCAGTTTGTTTGTATTGGAATAATATATATATATATATACAATCCTCCAATAATCGTCATAGTGCAATTTAAATGCTAACATTTTTTTTGGTAATGATGGATTTGAGCGCCTCCGTGGCATCTGCGTCCCGACGAGCGCCTCAGTAGCAATTTTTTTTATGTTGCTCAGCGATTCATTGTAACAGATGAATAATAAAATTGTATTTTTTTGTCGTTATTTTTTTTTGGCGTCGCTTCATTAGACGTCGGAAAAATAGTTGACATTTTTTTGGTGCCGCTTGCTTAGGCACCAATTCTTTTGTGTGTTATTGCCTGTTTATGTTGTACGTTTGTTTAACGTAATAACGGAAAATCTTGAAAAATTGTCTTGGCTACATAAACAAATTCCTGCACCGCCAAATTTGGGCCTTCCAAAATAATTTTTTGGCTAATAATTTTTCAAAGACAACGCTCATTTTGAGCACGCACTAAATTGTCACCTATTTTGCACTGTTCGTAAATAGTGTGAATTTCTTGAAAAATCTTATTTATTCTTACATTTGAAATTTTTTTTACGAAGTCTCTCCGAATAGGCTCACCTATTTGGGTATGATGTCAGAAAGAACTTGGGGCTTGGTTCTTAATAGGTCCCTGGTGACCCTCCTCCCTCATTTTTCCGACTGGTCGTATTCACGTAGAGCTACCGAATGGGGTTGACCGAAAATTATTTTTTTCTCAAATTGTATTTATACTTATGCATTTTTGCAAGCAAATAATTTCTCTCTATATCGGCCCGTCGATCGTTATAAGAGGATGTTTTTAACAAAAAATGTTTTTCAAAACCATTGTTTTATCTACAATTATTTGTTGTTACTTATGCAAACCAAATTCATATAAACCTGTCGTTTTATATGATGACTGATCATGATTTTTCTCCTGCTGTAGAAAAATGTCGATCAAGATTAATTTTCCCATCCTTGAAGCCTCTGGCAAAACTACTTGGACTGGACGCAAGACATCCAGAACCATCTAGATGCGCAGGGCCTCTTGGACGTCATCTATAACGAGGAAGAGCGTGAAGTGGAAGTCACTCGCTCAATGAACGCCAAAGCGATGATTTTACTCCGCAGGCATTTATCTGACGCCATGAAGGCGGAGTTCATTGAAATCTCCTCGCCGAAGACGCTATGGGACTCTCTGAAAGAGCGCTTCGACCACCAGAAGACCATATGGCTACCTGAAGCACGCCATGACTGGTTGAATCTGCGCTTCCAAGACTTCAAAAGTGTAACTGATTACAACAATGACGTCTGCAGGATTCGATCACTCTCCAATACTGCGGTGAGATATTATCCGACAGTGATATTTTGGAGAAAACATACACCACATTTCCTTCCACTGACAACTTGCTCCAGAAGCAATACTGTCAGTCTAAGTTCACCAAGTTTCCCGAGCTCATCACCCAGCTTTTACTAGACGAGAAGAACAGTCTCATTTTAATGAGAAACAACAATTCTCGTCCTGCTGGAACAAAGACAATTCCAATGCCTGATGCAAACGCTCTCCGTGGACCAAATCACGGTGGAAACGAGACAAGGGTCAGTCGTCCCAACCAAGGAACAGAGGCGAGTTTAAGTCTCGCCACCCAAAGCGAGGTTCTAACAAGAACCAAGGACCTTTGACTCCTAGGCAGTCTCATGGTAAGAACCAACGGACCAGTCGTCCCAAAGCGAGAGTGGAAGGCCAAGCGCCTACTCTCTGCTACAAATGTGGTACTTATGGTCATATGCAACGGACTTGCAGGGCGACCCCCCAAGAAGTTGATAACTATCACAAGGGGTGCCAGGCCGAAGCAAATCTGGTCAACGAGTGCGAAAATCTAAATCTTGAGACCCCCGATTTTATAGCAGAAATGGAAGAATGAATCTCCATTTTCTCTCTATATTTGATTTAAGTCATGAAACTTTTGGTGGTTTGTATTTTCTATTTTCTTGATAAATTAAAGTTCTATTTCGAGCACTTTCCACAAACGTGTGACAAACTTTAATTTTTTTTACTTATAGGCATGGACCATGGGACAGTAGATTGTCTGGTTGATAGTGGAACGACTCACACTATCTTAAGAGATAAATCATACTTTATCTCCTATACGCCTAAAGTAACCTCAGTGACAACCATTTCGGGACCCTCAACCCTTGTTCAAGGTTTTGGCAAAGCCTGTTTTTCGTTGTCCAATGGTACTCCCGTTGAAGTATAGAGGCCTTATATTCTCCAAGGTCCAGTCGTACCTTATTGAGTTTTAAGGATATTTGAGAAAACGAATTTCATGTTGAAACTGCTCGAGAACATGGCTTCGAGTATCTTTTCATTACCTCCACTCAGTACGGCCAAAAGCATATCATGGAGAAGTTGAAAAGTCTTTCAAGTGGTTTGTATCTCACTACGATACAACACATCGAGAGTAATCTCATCATTCGTCGAGCGCCAGTTGATGAGAGGACTTTTATGCTATGGCATGACCGACTGGGTCATCCGGGTCAAAATACGATGCTACGCACTATGAATGCATCACATGGGCATCCTCTTGGAGGAAAGAATTTCGTTATAAATCCGAAAAGCCTATGCCAATCTTGCTCGATTGGGAAGACGAATCTCAAGCCACTCCATGTGAAACCTACGAGATTAGTTTCTCAATTTCTTGAGAGAATTCATGGAGATATTTGTGGACCAATCCAACCAACATGCGGACCATTTAAATACTTCATGGTTTTAGTTGATGCATCGACTAGATGGTCACACGTAGTGTTGTTGTCCACCCGAAATGCAGCATTTCCTAAACTCCTCGCCCAGATCATTAAGTGAAGGGCTCACCATCCAGATTATCCGATAAAGTCTATTAGACTTGATAATGCCGCGGAGTTTACATCGAAGACTTTCGATGACTATTGCATGACTTTGGGAATAAATCTTGAACATCCTGTTGCGTATGTTTATACCCAAAATGGCCTAGCAGAAGCTTTTATAAAGCGACTGCAAGTGATAGCGCGAACCTTGGTTATGCGCACCAAACTTCCATTAAACTCCTCTATCTGCATGGGGCTATGCAATTTTGCACGCTGCAAATTTGGTCCGTCTGAGGCCCATGGCCACCCAACCACTTTTTGCGTACCAGCTGGTTACTGGATGTGAGCCTGACATCTCACATTTACGCGTGTTTGGGTGCCTAGTCAATGTTCCAATTTAGCCGATAAGGCGTTCAAAATTTGGACCTCAGAAGCGACGGGAAATATATGTCGGTTATAACTCCCCGTCCATCATTCGCTATTTAGAGCCCTTGACAGGCGATCTCTTTACCGCGAGACACGCGGATTGTGACTTTGATGAGACAATTTTCCCGCCGTTATGGGAAGAAATGCACGCTAACGTTGATGAGGAACGACGTGAATTAGCGTGGCATGTGCCCGCTGTTGCTCATCATGATCCCCCCTCTGCACATAGTGATAAGAAAGTGCAGAGGATTCTAGGTCTGCAAGATATTGCAAATCAAATGCCAGACGCATTTAGCGACCTAGCAAAAGTCACGAGATTAATTATACCTGCTGCAAATGTGCCTGCAAGGATAGACGTCCCTGGGAGACGCCATGTTCCTGTGAAACATGTTGCTCCGGTCGAACCCGTCGAGCAAAGGACGCTGCCATCTGCCGTCCAGTCCACCGCTATTCCCAAGAAGAAAGGAAGACCGGTTTGTTCCAAAGATGTTCTGCCCCGGAAGCGAAAAAATCTTGTTAAAAGCGTTTTGCCACATGAGATCATTAAGGATCACGGCGATGTATTAGAAGAGCGCGTTCCAGATGAAATGCCTATTCCTAATAATGCCGATAACCTCGAAATATCCCTCGAGTATGCTAGCTTAGACGATATTTTGAAGCGAAATGAAACTGTCATCGATGATGTGTTCATATACTCAGTGGCCACTGACATTATGAACAATGATGACATGGAACCTCGTAGTGTTGCCGAGTGTCAACGACGAACGCACTGGTCACAATGGAAACAAGCAATCCAGGCTGAACTAGACTCCTTAGCGAAAAGAAGCGTGTTTGGACCTGTTGCTCCAACACCACCCAATGTTAAACCAGTTGGTCACAAATGGGTTTTCCTAAGGAAGCGTAATGAGAGAAATGAGATTGTGCGATACAAGGCTCGCCTTGTGGCGCAAGGCTTCTCATAACGTCCTGGAATTGATTACGAGGAGACGTATTCTCCCGTAATGGACGTCATAACGTTCCGCTACTTAATCAGTTTAGTAGTTTCCAAAAAAATGAATATGCAGCTCATGGATGTGGTCACAGCCTATCTCTACGGAGATCTGGACACAGAGATATACATGAGAGTCCCTGAAGGACTAAAGATGCCTGAATCAAGTAGTTTCCGACCACGGAACGCGTTCTCGATTAGACTGAGGCGTTCGCTATATGGATTGAAACAATCCGGGCGAATGTGGTATAACCGCCTAAGCGAATACTTGATCCGTTTGGGATATATTAATAACGAACTTTGCCCATGCATGTTCATAAAGAAATCCACTTCAGGATACGCAATCATCGCGGTCTATGTAGATGACATGAATCTCATAGGAACCGAAAAAGACTTATCAGAAACTACTGATATCCTGAAGAGGGAATTCGAGATGAAGGATCTTGGAAAGATACGGTTTTGCCTCGGCCTGCAGATCGAGCACCGTAAAGATGGAATTCTTGTCCATCAAGCGAAATACACTCAAAAGGTGTTGAGACGCTTTAGTCATTTTGACGTTAAGCCGTCCGCTACTCCCATGATCGTCCGCTCTCTAGACATTACTAAGGACCCATTCCGTCCAAAGGAGGACGACGAAGAGATATTGAGTCCTGAGTGCTCTTATCTGGGTGCAATAGGCGCTTTATTGTACTTGGCCCAATGTACTAGACCGGACATCTCGTTTGCTGTGAATTGTCTAGCTCGACACAGCACCGCGCCAACACGCCGCCATTGGAATGGCATAAAAGACATTTTCCGCTACCTTAAGGGTACTACGGACTTGGGCTTGTTCTATCCCTACGCGGTTTTGAGTGAGTCCAACGCTCTTGGCACTCGAAGCAACGCGACCCTTGTTGGCTACGCCGATGCGACATACTTATCTGATCCGCACAAGGGGCGTTCCCAATCTGGTTATGTCTTTACCATTGGGAACACGACAATTTCTTGGAGGTCTCGCAAACAGACCTTAGTGGCTACTTCAACGAACCACTCTAAGCTACTCGCGCTCTATGAGGCGACTAGAGAGTGTGTATGGCTTCGAGCTGTTATTGGCCATATTCGAAGTACATGTGATCTTTCATATGACCCTGATGAACCTGTTGTCGTCTATGAGGACAATACCGTTGTTATTGATCAAGCGAAACATGGTTACATCAAAGGGGATGCTACCAAGCACATATCGCCCAAGTTGTTCTTTACACATGAACAACAAGCGCTTCAGAAGATTGAAGTGCAACACATTGGATCGGAGAATAACCGTGCAGACTTGTTCACCAAGTCACTGCCAAAACACTCGTTCCAGAAAAATGTCAGAGCGATTGGACTTAGGAAGCTTTCAGAACTAGCCTAAATGAAACATGTTTCCTGCACCATGTTGTGTGCATGTGAGGGGGAGCGCCCCAACGAGTGCCTCCAAACGTCCTGTTGTGCGTATATCCCGCGCCCTGTCGAGTGCGAGTGAAAAGGGGAGCATCCTGATGTATGCTTGTGTACTCTTTTTTCCTTAGACCAAGTTGTTTCCCATTGGATTTTCCTTGGCAAGGTTTTTAACGAGACAGTTCAAATCCCTTATTCACTAAGGATTATTATAATCAGGGGGAGTATCCAGTTGTATACTTCTAAACCATCGTGCACTCTTTTGTCCTTCGATCAGCGGTTTTTTCCACTGGGTTTTTCCCTGACAAGGTTTTGACGAGGCACATTTGCAATGGTTAGTTTACCCCCATCACACTGACCTGTGTGTAGTCTTTTGTCCTTCGACCAAAGTTTTTTCCCACTGGGTTTTCTTTGGCAAGGTTTTGACGAGGCACAAGTAGATGGTCAAACTTGAAGATGCAAGCTACAGACAGACGAAGAAACTCAGAGATGTTTACAAGCAGAATTTCTGGAGAGCCAAGGGGGAGTGTTGTAACTCATATGGCCCTTCATTTCATCTCCTTGTAACATAGAAAAGACCTTTGGCCTTTCGTTTCTTCATAACCCCCAACCTCTCTCCCTATATAAAGAGATGTTGGGATAGCTTGTAATATACACTTATGTGGTTGATAATATACGAGAAAGCTTCATCTCCGTGTGTTTGAGCTTTTGCCTTACGACAATTATATTATTTTATACTTGTCTGTAAGACTATTTAGGAAGACCAAAGGATAGCTCTAGTAATTACCTAGCTACCCCTATTAACTTTAGGAAAAATTTGAGTGGCACCCCACATTTCTTACGCTTATTTAAGGTGCACCCCACATGATTACATTAATGCATAACACCCCCCACTTTGGACAGTTTCTGTCTAAAACTAACGATCAAATTTTTTTTGACGAAAATGCCCTTGTCTCCTTTTGTGTCCCCCCTTCCCGTCACACGTGGCTGCCCGTCCTCCGCCCCCCGCCGTGCTCGGCCCCCTCCCTCCCCGACCTCGCCGCTCTCCCCCACCCCCTCCCCGACCTCGTCGCACCGCCCCCCTCCACCCCCCCGGCCATCACCACCACCACCATCACCAACATCATCATCATCACCACCACCACCATCAACCATCATCACCGCCCCCCCTCCTGCTCCGCCCCCTCTCCCGCTCTGCCCCTTAGCAGCAGCGCGCGGCGGCGGGCAGCAGCAGCAGCGCGCGGCGGCGGTAGCAGCAGCGCACGGCGGCGGCGACAGCAGCAGCAGCGCGCGGCGGCAGCAGCTAGGGGGCGGAGCGGGAGGGGGGGCAGAGCGGGAGGGGGGGCGGTGATGATGGTGGATGGTGGTGGTGATGAGTTGATGATGATGATGATGGTGATGGGGGGTATTTTCGTCAAAAAAAATGGGTCAACGGGGTTGACCGTTAGTTTTAGACAGAAACCGTCCAAAGTGGGGGGTGTTATGCATTAATGTAATCATGTGGGGTGCACCTTAAATAAGCGTAACAAATGTGGGGTGCCACTCAAATTTTTCCTTAACTTTAATGAATCTATACAACTATATCGTCAAAATTTTTGTTAAAAAAATGTCAATATCTATGTTTACTAATTAAAATTGTTCATTAAAATTAGGATTATTTTGTATAAGGGTACCAGGTTTAAGACCTAGTTAGACTTCGAGTATAGGGTTTGTCCGTTTTAGACTTTTGGTACTTAAATATTTTTAGTAACACATTTTAGTAACGAACACCCATCATTAAAAGACTCATTTCCTCCCTGAAAGTCCAATTTTGTCACTAAAATGTGTCACTAAAAAATTCGAGTACCCAAAGTCTAAAACAGACAAATTCAGTACCCAAATTCTAATTAGATATAAACTTGGTACCTATACAAAATAATCCTTAAAATTAATGTGGGTAGTTATTTAATTACGTATAGAAGAAAAAAAATTAAAAATTAAGGAGGTTGTTTACTATTCCTAAGTATTATGAAAAATGTGTAAGACACGTGCATATATATTAGTAACTTTAATTAGTAAACAGATGCAAAGTTATATTTGGAAAGAAACATTTCACGATGAAACTTATATCTTTTCTCATTACAACTCTCGCAATTACCTAACTGTCCCTATTAACTTTAATGAATAATTTTAATTAGTAAACACAATAAAATTTATATTTGGGGAAAAAAATATTCACGATGAAGTTGAATTTTCTCATTATATAGTAGTATAGATACTTGCATGTAAACCTATTTAGAAAAACCAAATGACAGCTATTGTAATTATCTAGTTGTTCCTATTAACTTTAATGAATAATTTTAATTAGTTAACATATGCAACGGTATATTTGGAAAGAAAAAATTTGGTGAAGGTGAAGTTGTCTCAATATATAGTGTAGTATAGATAAGTCCATAATAGCCCCTATGGATATCAACCCTTTCGCATTCAAAGTACAGACTGATTTGCATCTTAAGACTGATTTGCATCCTAACAGGAGTCTCAATTCAGAATAGATGGATCACATACTCCACAAAAACCACACACATCATTCATAAGGCCTCTTTTGGTACAAAATGTAATGTAATCGTAATCACAATATAATCAAATGAAAAAAGAAAAAGAAAAAAATTCTATTTAATTACATTGCGATTACGATTACATTACAGTTTGAACCAAACGGGTTCTAAATCTTATGCTATCTAAAGAAATCACAAAAATATCTCAAATGAGCAGGCATTCATTACCAACCCATGTATCTTCCTTCTCAAGCCTAAAAGAAAATTGAGTAACACGATTAAATATGTCTACAACCTTCACCAAGAAAACCGACAGGGATAGAATTTTCCATTTTACTATCCGAAACTGGAAAGTGAATACTCAGGTAATACTATAGTGCTGAAATAATACTATTACTGGAAAGAAGAAACTGGGCATGAATAATAAGGAACAGACTGGTAGGAGTGAATTCTGAAGTAAACCGGCTAGTCCTTCAGCAAATCACTCCATTAGGACAGACAAAAGCTGTTGTAAATATACTGATGTAGTAAATCTATTCTTGTAGGATTTCATTAGGACAGGCAAAAGCTGTCTTTCAATACTGGTGTAGTAAAACTATTCTTTCATCAAACTCTTTCAAATGGATTCTCAGTTGACCAACAAGTTGAACTCGTATCAAGCTAGGAATTTTCTATGAGAAAAACAGTTCGGTAATAGATACAAACTCTCCCACCGATATGACAGGTTATGAACAGTAAAAGATGTGCAAAACCATCCAGACAAGTTACAACCAATCGGAAATGCTCCAAATCCAACTATTCACCATAACATCCATACTGGTTTGCCCCATGCCAAAATTTAGTGATACTTGGGACAATCGATAGGGACCCAAGCTTCTACAAGCCTTGACAGGTGGAGTACAACACTACAACTACTTAATAAGATCTCATATTTAGGACAAGACATATTAGACTAATTTCTACATAGTAGATAAAATAATAAATACCAACTTTTTGTTGGTCTGTTTGTGATGAGGAGACTCAGAAGTCTAAATGCTGCTCATGGAAAAGAAGTCCAGCTGTTTTATAATGGAAAATACACATTTTTCTGCCGATCTTGCAAGGAAGATCTATCACATGGAAAACTTTCAATTTGATATACTCAACTATTCAAGTTTTTCAATTTGATGCCCAAAACTCTAATATTATACCAATCACTACCCTCATCTATTGAATATTTTCAAGTCGATATCCTCCGTCACTTGGGCATTAATTTTTTCATTTCAACAAAAAAAAAATTGACCAAATTACCTTCATCCTCTCCCTTGGATGTATTTGAAGTGATCACAAATTATGGAAATATTTTTGTCATTCTGGATTTTCATTAACACTGTCAGGATATTAAGTTGTACAATTATAGTTGAACTATTAAATTGTCTAATATTAAAGTTTATGATATCAAGTTGACAAATTTGAATAGTTGAGAGTATCAAGTTGAAATTTAGCCCAAAAATAAATCAAAAAGTTGATGCCTCGTAAGCTAGAAAGTAATGCATTCGGTTCAAAAATGAAGGGAACGTTGTTACCAACTACCAAGTGCCGCAATCATTGACAAACCATTCAATATTAATGTTTTAAAAGGGCTCTCAACATCTATCTGTCACGGACTTAGTGTTTTAGGCTACACTTTGACCCGTGCGGCGCACAAGCTTCCTATTCGAAGACTCGTGTCAGCCTTTCCCAACGCTTAGCTAGATCGCTAAGGCATAAATGAGAAAAATATGGAGCAAAAGAAAGATTGGAAGATTAAAACTTCACTTTACTGGAGAGTAATTACAACTTTTGGCCGGAAGATTTTCGAACCTTTTAGAGGATTCCACCATCTTCTAGAACATTCTGGAATCTTTCAAGAATGTTCAAGAATTTTCTAAATGGCCCATGATCTTTCTGGATAGACTAGAAGTTTCTTTGCAATTATCTACGTTTTCAGAAGTTTCTTGTAAGTCCTATGAGACCCTATAAATAAGTGGGAGGCTCATTTGTTCCTTATCATCCAAAAGTTGTAATCTCTATCTAGTAAAGTGAAGTTTTAATCTTCAATCTCTCTCTTTTGCTCCACATTCTTCTCATTTACGCCTTAGCGATCTAACTAAGCGTTTGGGAAATGTGTCACAATCCGCGCCCTAATGATCGAACATGAGTACATGGGTACGTCCAGCCTACGTCGCAGTGTCTAAAAATACACAGTAGAACACTGTCTAAAAATACACAGTAATATCCAACAATTCACGCAATATATACAAAACAATTACAGTAGTCAAATCACATTTCTAAGGAAGATATCACGAGAATGATCAATCAATAGAAACGAACTGTCTATAGTTCAAGTCCAAAGTTTAGGTAAGATAACTCAAAAGTCTAGATCCAAATATAACATAAAGACAGTAAACTACCGAAAACAAATTCGGACAAAAAGATATAGTCTAAAAGCTATACTAAAAACTAAGTAGTCGCAACCAAAATTTTGATTGTGAAGGCTTCTTAATCCTCTGGTAGGGCAGGATCAAGCTCAGTAATAAGGTCCTCCTGGGTCCCGTAATAAGTAGTGAAACGGTCCTTATAGTTGTCCTTTATTTATATCAACATCCAGTCAGAATTGGAGCAAAGTACACAATGAAAGCAGTTCCAATACATAGTAGAGACTATAAAACATGTTAAGCATATATAAAACCAGATAACTGGAAACACTGAAATCATGTATGTCACAGGTAAAGAGGAAACAAGCAATCAAGTAAGCAAGGGACATGGTGTGACAACATGAAATAAAATGACTAGTAAAACTGGACTATTCTAAGTGATTTAAAATACTACGTTAGATTTGTGATCGGCTAAGGTATAAGACACATCGTATCGATGGCTATCAAACTAGATTGGTAAGGCATAACCATACGTGAATGTATGATTAGCTAGTAGCCTGGATAAAATAAAAATAAACTAGATGGGTTGATCACATCTCTACTTAGTATTTCTTCCATCCCGACTAATACTCATGGATTCGAGTCTTGATACAATGATTCTAGAAATATGAAAACATAAAACTAGATAAATTGGAGTAAGTCATTATGAACAACATGACCAACACATGTAAACACGTATCCTGGAGATGAATCCATATAATATCAATCCGTGAATCAATCGTGACGAGAATCAGGTAAACATAACTAGAGCATGAAATATAGAAGTTATCGAATACTGAAAACAATCAGAAAATGTACTCATATTACCGATGTCTTATTAACAATCTGTAGAGATGTTAATGACATCAAGATGGATATGATTCTATGAATAATATCAAAAAGGATATTAAGAGTGTAGGTAAAACTCAAGTCCATTATGAAGAATCAACTGTTGATCCATGGTCTAAATTACTATGGGCCAATAGTATAAACATGATGAGATTTTCATCACAAGAAACTAAAACTATCTCAACAGATGAGATAGATGAAAACTTCTACAAAAACTTTATATGAATGCAGCAACAAGAACTCTCAGGAGAAATCAAGAGTGAGGATGTTTATTCATATTATGAAAAACATTCTAACGCGATTGATTTCTATAAATTAAAATACACAGAAAGCACTGACTCATCGGATGATGAATCAGATAGATGCAACATAAGAATTAGAAGAAGGTAGTGGTAGTAATGAACCATACCTTATTGAAGTTATACCAACTACAGAACCTGGTTCTATCAGACCAGGACCAAAAATTGTTATGTAGGAAGCAGGACCCTCTAGAACGGGGGGAAATATTCTGAATCATATGTTTAGAAAAGATATTAGGAAAGATTGGGTTAGACTACATGCAACCCGACAAAATATATTCCATGATAAAACATATCTTTCAGATGGATTGACTTTTAATATTGATCATATTTCCCATAGAGAAATTGGTGAATATAAATCAAATTGGAGTCAAAAGATTCAAGGAATGTTAAATTTTTTACCACCTGATCTTCCATCTGATGGCTTTATGCATTATGCTGCCAGCCACTAGCAAGGTAATGCAGTAGCATGGTTAAGAAATTTAGAGAAATCTAAACCAGAAGGAGCTGCACAATTAAGATAGAGTGCATTGGATGAAAGAATAATAACAACCCTCTAAACAGTATCATCGGAGGAACTAAATCAAATTTAGTAAATAGACTTTTTGGGATCAATATTCATCCAGACTTTTCCATAAGTCTTGATGACCAGAATATTGAAAAAACATATACCTTATCAATAAATCTACAAGGCATATGTTTGCAAAAACAAAAGTTTGATTCTCACAAACTAAGAAAGAGTACAAAAGTACAATTGATTTTTGGGAAAGTACAACTATAGGAATCTGATCAGAAGACGATCACTTTATCTCATGGACGATGTGATATCGAAGACACGAGCCTCTGGAGGACGCGACAGCACTTTAGCAGGAGATTATGATCATTAGTCATGATTTGAGACTGATTTGAAACTCTATTTATAGAGTTCTTGAAATAACTGTTTAGCAGTTATTCTGGGTTGCGTGCGCCTCAGGTTGCGCGCCTATGTTCACTTGCGTGAGCGGTTGCACCAACTGCTGTGGATGCATGGCATCATTTGAGTGAGATGCGCATGGTCATGGGCAATGTAGTGGACACGTTCTACGAAGTTAGTGGCATGCACGCCACATCATCCTGCTCTGGACATCAATTCGATCACATTGTGCGAGCTTCATCAGATTGCACGGGGACGCAATGTAGCAACTTCCGCCTAAGTACAACCTCGTGCACCCTAACACGTTGCACAAACTGCTAGCTGTCAACAAACCTGACCAAACCTTCTCGAGCGCCGTGTTGCACGGGATTTGAACGGATTTTCCTTGATATTCGTGTTATCAGCTGTCAGGCAATGATGATAATGTTATAGTTTTTTGAGGAGACTGCCACGTGGCGCTCGTACAACCTGTCTCGTGCGCAACCTATTCCCCTTGCACAAGTTGATAACTGTGGCGCAATCTAATATCTAGCTCCCAAAATAATAGCATGACTTGATTTTTAGCTTCTATAAGACCCTCTTCAAATTTTTCAAAATTTGAAAAACTTCAAAGTTTCGAAATACTTTGAATAAAAAGCTTTTTTGCACAGATGGCGCCCAGTCTGAACTGTCTTCTGAGTTTTGGGTGCGATTGGCTTCTCTTGTACGGATGGCGCGGCTGTCATAACTGTCCTCCGAATTTTCATGCAAATTTTCCAAAGTTTGGACTGATTCCAATTTGAGCAATTTTTGAAGTTTCTTGCTCGATTGCCACGAGTGTTGCTTCTCTTTGGACTATAAATAGCTTGAGGATGAGAGAGATCTCTCAAATCCTTCTTCTAATCCTTTTTATCTTCGAAAAGGCTTCGTTCACGATCAGAAGATGGCCTCAAGGAAATCTGTCATCGCGAAGGGTGCCGATGTCAGCGAGACTCCGTCGCAAAAGGAGCTTCGTAAGGCGCCACGGCATACATCGCCTTTGGTGAAGATTGAGGAAGCTTTCCTCACTTCAGAAGGTAAGAAGATGGTTGTAAAAAATGACATAAATCCTCGTGCCATTTGAGTATGGCGCGATACAGCATCAACATTTTGACCATCTCTTTTTAGGGCTCTGGTTGTCACTGCGCCTTTTGTGACTAGCGCCAAGTCTTTTTAGAGTGTTATGGCAAGTAATCATAACTCATGATGCCTCGCGCCATCTGTTATGTTTCAGACTAGGGCGCGCTATCTGTTTGTTATGCGCCATTTAGCCAATGCGCCTTCTAAAAAAATTTGAGAAAGAAAATGCCTATTTGGAAAAACTCACTAACTTTCTCCCCTTTTAATGTTTGCAGGGAAGAAGCTAGAGATTCTCCAGAACTGGTATTGGCGATGTTAGATGACATGATGTTGAATCAATCTGACACACACCTCAGACAGCTCATAACTCTCTGTGTTTCAGAAGGGTCTTCCTCAGATGGTAGGAAGGGCCTTTATACCTGAGAGTTGGATGGTGGAGACACAGAACTAGGAATCGTATCACAAGGGTGATCTCATTCCTACTTCCCACGAAGGGTCATCGTCTCTCTACCAGTTGTATTGACAGCAACTTGTCTTCGAGCTGCTGTACCCTGTCGTTCTCCTCTCGTCTTTCTGAGAGAGAAGACCAGGGTTGATTCATGCTGCCCTGCTTGCTGCTGAAGGTCGGGACAACGAGGAAATTGTAATGACATGACCGGGTGATGAAAATAAAAAAGATGTAATAGATTTCCATTAGGTCATTATTGTCATTCTCTCTTTTTTTATAGAAAAATCCAAGATATAATGGATTTTCATCAAGATGTAATCATCCTTTTGTAGAGAAATAAATGAAATAAAAAATGATTTTATGGAAGAGCGTCTCTGGAATTTCGTATTCATATGGACATTCAAACTCTGATTTGTGAGAAATACTTGACGTATGACCCAGATGAGAGAAAGAATATCATCTGTTTAAGTATTTATGTCAGAGGTGCTTAAGGATTATCTTTGAGCCAACTGGGATTCAAGAATAAGATATCTTTTAAAACAACTGGGTTTCAAAAGATAGAATTTGATGATTTGGATAGACTCCACTGGGGATTTTGGGGATTTATTATCTGTGGTTTTATTTACGAAGAAGTAAATAAAAGATAATAAATGTAGGTTCATTCATGAGGTGAACAGAGGTAATAGGATCGATGAATGAATGAATGAATGGTCACACCTTTTCAAGAAGGGGTCGTTTCGGTTCCCAAGACAAACAATTTGGATTTCTTGTCTATAAATAGTGCGGAACCTTTGTGGATGCTGTCAACACCAGACTTTTTAGTGCAAATGGCTTCCAAAGATGTGCCTAAAGATGCTGAGGTTATCCCGAAGACTGAAATCATCATCGATACTCATTCTGACGAGCCTCTATTGCATGTTCAGAAAGAGGCGGGGGAAAGCTCAACTGCTCCTGGGCCACAACAAGACATCTTTGCCAGACTCGTAGAGCCTGAAAGCACTGCCGAGGAAGAAGCTCTAAGGAAGGCTGCCTGTGAACTGTTGGTGTCATCGGACAATAATGTCTTCGAGCTTCTTGCTAATTATGTTTTTAATTAGGAAGGCTCTGGTCCTCGTTCCTCTCCTTGATCTGATGTATCTCTTTTCTGTTTGAATTATGCAATAAAAACAATTTTATTTACATTTTTTTCTTTTGATATCTCTTTGTCTTTATACATAGTATCTCTTGAGAAATTTGTCATTGATAGGCATCATGGCGACTCGGCCATCCATACCAGTCAGTTGATAAGCTCCGTTTAAGAAAACTTTGCTTACAACGTAGGGACCTTCCCACTTTGCTTCGAACTTGCCTTTGCTCATGTGCGTCATAGTCATAGGACGTCTGACGGTTAGAACTAGTCCATCTTTTTAGAATGCTCGTACTTTGACCTTTCGATTGAAAGCTTTGGAGATACGGGCTTGGTATAACTGAATATGCTGTTGAGCTAGGGGCCGTTTCTCGTCCAACGCTTCAAGCTCTTGAAGTCGAAGACGATCATTGTTTTCTGTTGTGAGTTCATTGGCAATTGCAATCCTTAAGAAGGGGATTTGAATTTCTAATGATAGGACAGCTTCGCATCCATACACCAAGGAGAAAGGTGTGCAACTGGTTGGAGTACGTATAGTAGTATGATTATAAGCCCATAGACATTCTCCAAGCTTTTCACTCCAGTTTTTTTTATTGGTAGAAACGAATTTCTTGAGAAGCTTGATGATAGTTTTGTTGAATGCTTCAGCCAAACCGTTCACTGTAGGATTATAGGCCGTGGAAGCAACATTGTTGATTCTGTTATGTTACGCCCCGCTCCCGTAGGAGCCATCGTCCTAGCTAAGGCGTGATGCCGCACGAGCCTAGATTGCGCTCGTGCAAGGCGGATTCCATAACAGCCGATTACAGCGGCTGCGATAGGGTCGTCGCACAGAAGTCCCAAGCAGAGACATTGAATAATAACAGCAGAAATTTGAAGCAAAATACAAGTTATTCAAAAGAAGCTCTTTATTGATATTGAAACAAAGGTTACAATGGAGCACAAGGCCAAGATTACAATCACTCAAACTCACTCTTCTCACATTACAAGTCACTCAGCTCTCTCTCTCATCTCTCAATACATGTCTCAAGCCAGCGGATGCTTCAGATAGGCGATGTCCATATATTATGTTCCGTATAAGTCCTGACTCCACGCGGTCGCGTGCCTCGAAACGCCAAGGAAACTCCATGCCTAGACGTATCCAAACGAGCCTCGCGCCACGAGCTTCTACCTGTGCCTGCACATAAAAACTGTATGGGTGTCAGTACTCAACTGTACTGGTGGAATGAGCTCCTCGCCCACCCATACAAAACCAACACGTTCATTTACTTTGTGTAACATAGTCCTTTTATGATTATCTTTCTACTCTTGTCTTAGGGTCGATTTTAGGACAGACGCCTTGGCCTATTTTGTGTCTCAAGACCATCCCGTGCTTGTAACAACGTTAATCTATCAAGTCATGCTTGCCTTTCGGTCCGTAATCAAAGACGCAACTACTCGGTAAGACTCCATTTCCATATGACCGTGCTACAAGTCCATTGTGCCATGCCTCGTAACTCAGTGAGACTTAACCGCATTGCCGTCTTACGACCCTTGCTATTTAATCATCAACTGACCCAATCAAGACTTGTGAACTAAGTGCCACTCGACCAACTTTGCCTTGCGATGATTCATGACTTAAACTCGAAATGACCCAAATCAAACTTATGCAACTTATATGCCGCCAACTTAAGACTCGACGCCACATCTCATGCCCAAGCACGTCGCCTACGTTGCAGCCAATCTTAGGCCCAAACATTGTATTCTAACCGTACACACATTTAACTAGACTCAATCCAAAGGCACACACGCGAATTGCCGCCATGCCGACTCATTTATATGGATTAGTCACTAGCATCACAAGCTATCTTGAACTATAGCTTTGCTATTCGGCGACCCTTTCAGCACAAGTAGCTAGCCCCGTTGAAAGTTCTCGAATAACCTGAGCGGTTCGTCCAGCTAGGCTACCGTGTTTCCTCCAGGACGACGCGGTCCCATGGCGCCCAGGGTTGCCGCTTGTGAAAACTCTTCCTTGTCGACCAGTTGTTCAATGACTATGCAAGACTCGACTCGAACTGACGTCTCACACAGTCATTCTTCTTCTAGTGTTAACATCTCTTTCAGGGCCAAGTTTAATACTTCTCACCTCTGAGACCGTCTCGCCGACCCATGGTCGTGAGTATTCTTCCTTTTTGCCCTACCGTTTCATTCAACTCAGGAATGAATAATCGAAAGCCCTTCTTTCCAAACTCCAAATGAATCAACCGTGACCCGTGTCTTAGAAACACTAAGTCTGTGACATCCTGCCTTACACCAATTGACGTTCTGGATGATACTACCACCCAAGACATACCTATACAACGGGCCTTCCGATTGTGGAACCAAATAGGGGTGCAACTCGGGCGGGTTGGGTCGGGTTTGAGGTCAACCCGATCCCAACCCGATAGATCATAAGCCTAGCCCAAGCCCAAGCCCGACCCGACTTCGGGTTCAACATATGAAGTCCAAGACCAAGCTCGGAGGATCGGGTTGGGCTCGGATTGGGTCGGGTCCATCGGGTTTATCGGACTCTAATATGATATTTGAAATAATTTTAAACAAGAATAATATTAAATGCATAATTAAATAGCAATCAAGCCCCAATCATTACAAAATAAAACTGAAATGAGATTTAGGACAAGGAATTGAAGAGTTTAGGTGAAAAAAATTATAGTGTAAACTTTTTATTTAAGTATTATGAAACAATATATATATATATATATATATATATATATATATATATATATATATATATATATATATATAAATTATATATATGTCGGGTTTCGGGTTCTTCGGATTACCCAACACATGAACCCAAGCCCAACCCGATTTTTGATCGGGTTCAAATATTTTAACCCGAGCCCAAGCCCGAACCCGAATATCTTCAACCCTAACCCAACCCGTTAACGGGTTTATCCGATCGGGTTCGAATTTAGCCCGCCCGAGTTGCACCCCTAGAACCAAATAATTTCGACAATCGCATAAAACATGGGACAGTGCTTAGAACGCCCTTGATCGCCAAGCATAACTTAGCCTAACTCAATCGTGCAAAAACTTGACGAGCAAAGGCTGCGTCAAGCCTCGTATGGTAGGAACGTATCGTGCACGCGTTCAACTTTTGAACGACTAAGTCATTTGGATGCCTAGAATTATGTCACAAGCCGTGCAACGTAACTTAACTCATGGGGCAAGCCAAGGCTATGCCAAGCCTTGGACGATGGGACCTTGCATGCTTTATGAAACATTTATGCGAGCGACGCCTATGACATAGGCTAACTCTTAGCTTGGTGGCGAAAACCTACTTTTCTTCTCCCAAGCCACGGGATGAAGGACCGAGTGTCATTTTTAAAGCACGCCGTGCACCAACTCTAAGCCGACCGTTGGACCTTTCCATATTCTAACTCAAATCAACCCGTCGGGATTATTTCCTTAGCTATGTGGATTCGTCTCTTTTATTATCAAGCCTACTTGTGCATTTGAAAACTTTCGTTTTATTAGTGCGAAGGCCAAGCTGAGGCAAGTTCATCGAAGCCACCCACCTGAGCGAGGGGTCGCCTCGACCGAGCGGGCTTTCGAGTCGCCGTTGTATGGCTAAGTCCGAACGCCGCCGGCGTTCTAATTCCTCCGATTGACTGAGCGGAACGGGACACTGCAGTTATCATCACAAAATCGAGTAAACTTTTGACTGATGAATTGTGGTCCATTATCATGAATGATTCGTCGAAGAATGCCGAATCTGTATATCACATGATATTTATTGAAGTTTATGACACTACTAGTCTTGACTTCAGATAAAGGTATGGCTTCCGTCCATTTTGAGAAGTAATCGGTTATAGCTAGTATAAACTGATGTCCTCTAGATGACGGTGGATTGATAGAACCAATGACATCCATACCCCAAGCTTCAAAGGGCCATGATGTGGTAGTCGGATAAAGGAACTTTGACGGTTGATGGATGAAGTCTGCATGAATTTGACAGGCTCGACATTTCCTTGTCTATTCAATGGCATCGGATACCATAGTGGGCCAATAATAGCCCATACGCCAGATACGATCTTGTAACTTAGGACCAGGCTGATGTGCACCACATACCCCATCGTGGGCTTCCCATAGTATTTGTTTTGCTTCATCTCCAGCAAGACAACGTAAAAGTAGACCATCAAATGTTCTTCGAATTGTTGTAGCTTCTTTAGAATCTTCAAGTAAAATGTCATGTACCACGATGTCACGACCCGTTACCCAAATTATTGGGCCGGGCCGAGCCATGTCCAGCCTACGCTTGGTTAAAGCGTAGTAAGCTGTTCTAAGAATAGACAATAAAGGATCTAAGCTGCTAACAGTTCTAAAATCACATTTAAAGGTTCATCACAAGACATCATCTATGAGCGAAGGTAAACAAGTACAAACTTAATAATACACTTCCAAAGTATCTAACTGGAGACAAATTCCAGTATCCAAATATAAGTTCAAACCAAATTCTAAGTCTTAAAACACATGAAAGATATCTAAGCAAGGTTCCCCGCTGGGGCCTCTTCTAGAGCTAAGGCCAGGTCCTCAAATGCAGTACCATGATATCAATCACATAGCATTTCCTCCTCAGAAAGTGAACCTACAACGTTATCCTGTCAGGACGGAAGAAAGTACTGATTCTACAAACATATAATACTGATCATGTGATGGAAAGAGATGAAATAACGTAATCATGCCACATCTTGATTTATCCAGTTTTAGATACATTTTATCATGGCAATACATATTCATTTTAAAGTTTAAAACTGTAGTAGGTGAGCGATCAGTCAATAGGTGATGTCACGACCCGCACCCTGATTAGGGGCACGAGTACGTGGTTACGTCCAACCTACGCCGCAGCATCGACGGTAGAACGCTGTCTAGGTCATCTATAAATACTACAACTAAACAGATAAAGGTACCTGTACAGTATATACACTCCGAATGGAGGTGACATAGCAATACAGTCTTAATCACAAGCAAACTAAGATATATAGCATGAAAGGAAATATGATAGATGAAAGCAAGAAATAAGTTCGAGATCCACACAAGCCCAAGCTATACACAACATCACAGAGTTACAGAATTAAATGAAATACTACTGTCTGAAAAGTACTAACTGGCTCGCAGGCCAGGCAACCCTAACTAAGCTACTCTACTCAGGGTGAGCAAAGTCTAGTGGCTCTACTAACAAGCCATGGTCCAGGTCTACTCCATCAGACTCGACCCCATAATAGGTCGAGCAGTCTGCCTCAGAGTCATCTGTAATATATCATAACGGTATCCTGTCAGAAAAATGAGCAAGTACAAACACTAACAGCAGTTCCATGTGAATTGACAAATTCTATAAGAGACAGTATAATGAACTACAAGACAAAGATATATGAAGACTTGGGAATCGTTCGGAAGCTGAGTTACAACCCTTAAACCAAACAAGGACCGGGGTTGTAACCCTTCTCTCGAGCAGAACTTAGTCTCCAATCAAGGTATAACATAAAGGCATGTAGAACATGTGAGTCACTGAATATCATAGCATGGTGAGAAAGTACTGAATGTAGAACAGAACATGATATATGATAAGATAAGTAAATATAAAATGTGTCTTGAATTATTAGAGCGTTATGTGATCGACTTGGGAAACATGATCAGGCTTTCCATCCGACCAGCTATGAACAATGTGTACAATATAACGGTAAGGCCGGTCACCATGGAAAGCTATGAACGATATAGGATAAGGCTTTACCCGTCGTGAGGTGAGGGTATAGCTATGAACAATGTGTACAATAGAACAATATGGGAATTTTGATCACACAACCACTAATAACTCCCCATCCCCGAATAGTATAAAGGATCCGGACATAACACGTCATGACACGGGATTCAAAAGCAGGTGATCAGCCCACTCCCAAGTCCATGTCTATACAAGTACAAGTAATAAGTTGAGTCATGTACCAATATACCAAGTAACCCGGGAACAACATCTCATGACAGGATCCGACATATACTAGTCCGTGAACCATCGTGTTAGGAATCAAGTAAGACACTACAACTGAATCGGATATAGCAGATATCAAGACAATAAAAACTATCAGTGAATGTACTCGCATGCTGTCCTGAGCTGTAGGGTATATCAATGCTCAGAGTGGTAATCAGAAACCTAAAGATAGAGATATTTCATGTTATTTTAGGTTTAACAAGTTAAGAATGATTTATAATGAATGATATGGAATCTAGGTCAAACTAGGTCTCACTGAGTCACACTAAGTCCTGTCAAGTCAATCTAGGTCAAATCAAGTTATATCAAGTCAATCTAAGTCGACTCTAGGTCATTCCAGTCATCGCAAGTCAAAACAAGTCGAAGCAAGTCAAACGGGGTCAAGAGTTGGCCTACAGTTGACTTTTAGTCAACTGGTCAACCCTGGTCAACTCTGGTCAACTCTAGGTCAATCCTAGGTCAAACTGGTAAAATGTTGACCAACAGTTGACTTTTAGTCAACTGGTCAACTCTAGTTTAGTTTCGGTCAATTCTAAGTCAAGTGTTGACTTGAAGTTGACTTTTGGTCAAAAAGTCAACTCTTGGTCAACGGAGGTCAAGACTAGCCTAAACTATCCTCATCTAGTCATTACCTACCAAGACAACTTATTTCTAACTCCATCTTAGAAGTCAACTCAATATCTTATCAATACCCTATTTCCTACATTTACCCTTCACAAGGTAAATACCAATACCTTGGCCATTACAAAGAAAACCCCGCTAATATCCAAGATACTAGCCTAGGCTCCTTAGGGTAGCTAGATACTATCCCATCTAAGGTTTACCTACCAAGAAATACATGTATCCTAGGTATCTAGCCCATCTTATGACACATGTTGATTTCCCTCACATTATCTTATCCTATAATACCCTAACATGCTAGCTAACCACAATACCTTACCCTCTAATTAATTCTCATATCACACACACACAAGCTCAAGACCTATAGGACCCAGGGATTGTTGGAGTATGTAATGGAAAGGGAAATTGAATGTATGAATGGATATGTGAATGAGTATAGGTGGATGGATGATTTGGTTTGAATGAATGGAAAGGATGATGAAATGGGGACTTGATATGAATGATGAAATGGGCTGCTAAGAACTGTTTTAGGGTCTGGTTTTAGGAGCTATTTAAGGTTGGTTTGGGGCTACATATAGCTGATTTAAGGGGCTGGGTTTTGGGGACAGCAATGGGCTGCTTATAGGCTAGTTTAAGGGCTAATGTGGCTGTCAACAAGGGGCATTAAGGGACTGAACAAGGATGGTTTTGAAGGGCTAACATGGCTGTCCATGTGGACTGAAACATGGGGCTTATATGGGCTGCCATGGGACTGATTTATGGTGTCCATGTGGGGGCTGAATATAGGCTGGTTTTCAGGCTGGTGTGGGGCTGAATGTGAGTGGTTTGGGACTGGTTTTGAGCTGTCAAAGGGGGCTGGAATGGAGGGTGTTTAAGGGACTATTTGTGACAGCTATGTAGGCTGTTTGTATCAGGTTTAGGGGGTATGTTGGGGCTGGATTAGGCCTGTGTAAGGGTGGTTAAGGGGACAGATTTTGGGGCTGTTTTGGGCTGTGTGTAGGCTGGGTTTAAGGACTGTCATGGGTGTCAAAGGGGTGGTTACAAGGGCTGTCAAAGCCCTGCTACAGCTGCTGTTCAGTGCTGCCATAAGGGCAGCACTCCTCCCCTTCACACACTCAATTTCATTCACAATATCTATCTTAATCTCTCACTCACACTCTCAATTATTTCAGCACAAACACACACACACACACACACTAACTCTAAAACCACATCCACCAACTCCCCAAACCTGCCTTGCCCGAAATCCTACACCCACACCCATAAATATATATAACACCAATCACACCAATATATATACATATATATAAGATAGATACATATATATAAGATACATATAAGATACATATATAAGATACATATATATATATATATATATATATATATATATATATATATATATATATATATATATATATATATATATATACATTAATATACATATATAACCATTGATATATATATACATATACATAAATAATATGATACAATATGATACATTGATGAACACATCTCTAAACAACATAAAAACTGAGATTTTACATCTAAAATAATCATTCTACAATATAACAAAACACAAGTGTCCTAAAATAGGGTTTTTTCCACTAGGACACAATCCCACACATAGGACACACCTAGAAGTCTCCGAAAGGACACGAAACGGACACAAATGGAGACACAATCTTGGGGATAAATCCTACGGGATCCAAACTAATTTACATGATGAAAAGAATGAAAAAGAGAATAGGTTGTACCTATCGGGAGATGGATCCCAATTAAAATCCTCCGACACGGCTCCGACACAAAACAAATTGTTTAGGACACACCCCTCCACTTTTTGCTCCCAAAAGCTTGGAGAAGCACCACTTGGGGTAGAGGGAGAGATCGATGGAAGAAAAATGGGAAGAAAAGCTTTACGTGGAGATGAAATCCAAGGATTTCTTTTTTTTCTTTTGGAAAGAACTTGGAGAAGAAGAAGAAGAAGAAAATTTAAAGTGGGAAGAAGGAAAGAGGGAAGAAGTGGCCAGCCCTAATAAGGGGGTTTGGGGGACTTGCTATTTACAAGTTTGCCCCTCCCTTTACTTCTATGCTAAGTTAGCTTCCTAATTTGGTTTTGGGGGTTAGTTTAGTCATTTCTAAAACACTAATCTAACTAAACCTACCATGAAATAATTAGTCTAACCACTAACTAAAATAATTTGCACGTGGGCCATGGCTAACTAGTGTGTGGGTCCCACTAGAGTCAAAACTACCCCGGGTCCCTGATACAAGTCGGATTGAGCTGAAATTCGAACCCGACTCAAATAACCCCAAAATAATATTATAAATAAATAAATAATTTCAAAATATTCTAAAATGAAAAATAATAAAAATACCCCTGTTTCTGAAAACTGGGGGTGATAGGTGAAATATGATGTACAGTGGTACATATCAATTTTCTGAAGTGTACATACGTACCCTTAACGGCATCGGTGTATATCCATACACAAACACGGGATCAGACATACGACAAAGGTACATATAGAATGTAACAGTGTTCGGTAAATACATACGAAGAAGGAGGGCATGATCACGTACACTACTAACAGTTTTCCCTTAACCCGTTTTTATTAACATGTGAGTGATACGAGAACAGTATAAAACATGTGAAAGATACTGGGAGCAGTATAAGCATGGTAGGTACTGGAAGCAGTATAAAACATAGTGGATACTCAGAGCAGTATAAAGCATGACATGTACTGAGAAACAGTAAGAAGCACGTGAAGATATGACTTGCAGTTATCCAGAAAGCAGTATTTTAACATGATTTAATCACAGTTTATTGTTATATGCAGTAAATAAGCTTGTAGCGGTACTTGCCTCGAGCAAAGCAAGAATACTAGTACGAAGATATATATATTCGGTGTCCTGTCAATAATGATATACAAACTCAGCCTCTAAGTGATGATTAAGATTACACTAGTGGTGTGACACGACTCCTAACTGGATACTAGCCAAGCGGGGACCTAGCATAAAAGTCCAATGTGGGGTGACACTATATCCAAACTAATTTTCTAGGGCCTTTACACTAGTGTAGGGTGAGGTCCAATACTACAATAACTCAAATCAACACAAAACTTTGTAAGTCGTAACTACTCAATAAATAAATCAGACTGTACACTGAGTTCCAATAATTTTTGAGATAGACAAAAAGCTCAACCATACATAAAATAAAGTACCAAAATGATCCTTGTTAATTATAGAAATTTATACTAATTTTTCTGGAATTTATAAACCCTCATAGATATTTATTAAAAATCAGCAAACACATGTATCCTGAAAATGAGTTCCGTTTTCCTATTTATATAAAATTCCAAAAGTACTTATCAAATGCTGGAAAAATTATATTAAATTTTCTAAATTAACATAGTATTTAAATACAATTTTTCTCAGATTTTTACAGTAATTAAAATATATATAAAAATTTAAAAACAACAAGTAACAATTTCTGGAAAATAATTAATTACAAATTATGGATGATACATAAGCAAAATCTACAGATGTTGTCGGATGATAAAATAAATATCACCAACGTGTCCAGAACGGTCAAATTAGCTAGGATAGCCTACCCATAAGTCCAATTTGGACACAGGGGCAAAATGGTAATTTTGGGTCAAAATGATGTCCGTCGTTGGACACACTTTGCACCGAAAAATATGTCAGAATAGAAGCCTATAAAATCTAGCAAATTATATCTCCACGAATTCAGAATGATGATACGAACCCAACGGTATGTCCGAAATGGAATTCCGATGAGCCGATCTCAAAATTACACGTTGACGCGGACATTTGAAATCCGATTTGCACCGAAATGTGTGTCGGAGCAAATGTCTTCAAAACTCAGCAAATTATATGTCAACGAGTCCAGAATGACGATACGAACTCAACGGTATATCCAGAATTGGATTCCGATGAGCCGATCTCAAAGTGACCCATTGACTCGGAATGTGGGATCCACTTTGCACCGAAATGCGTGACAAGGCCCATGTTCTCCAAATCAAGCAAACTTTATATGAAAATGTGCCAGAACGATGCCACGAGTCTACTGGTGGTATCAGAAATTGAATCCGAAGTCCCGGGTTCAAAAAATAGAATTTAACAAGTGCAAATTAAAAAATTCGGACGGCCAACTTTGGCGTTAAATTCGACCAACCAAACGTGTTCACAATGAAACAAAACTTAAGGAACAGGAAGAGGGTTATACCTGCTGCGCACAGGAACTGGTAGCACGCCAACCGAAGCTGCGACGGCGGAGTTACGAGCTGACGAAGTTGGCTCCACAAAACTGTCCAAAAATAGTACAATTTAAAGTGTCAACTTGGTGGCCAGTTTTGATGTATCAAACGACAAAATTAATGGATAAAACTTAAGGGGAGTGAAGATGGATATACCGAGATTGTGACGGAGCAAAGATTTTGCCGATCCAACTGTCGGATTGACCAGAAAATACGTGCAAAGTCGCTGTCTCGAAATACAATTTTGAGTTCAATCCCACGCGCGTCACGTCGGGATTTCGTTCAAAACGCACGAATAGCCTATGCTGCGCGTCGAGGAAGTGGGCGGTGGCCTGGGGGAGTTCGCTGGGGTCTCGTCGGCCGAGTGGTGGCCGGCCAGGCGGTGGTGCGCGGTGGTGCGCAGCCACCGGCGCACGAACGCAGCTGCCGCTGCCGCTACTGCAGGCTGCTGCTGCCGTGTTTGCTGCTGCTGTTGCGTTTGCTGGTCGCGGGAGAGTGGATGCATTGGCCTGGCGCACGTGCGGTTGTCGCTGGCGGTGGTCTTGCGAGGGTGGTGACGTCGGTGATGGTGGTGCATGGTTATAGAGAGGATGGTGGTAATGATGATGATGGTGAGAGCGGTGGTTGTGGTGGAGGAAGAGAGGTGGAGGTGGTTAATGGTGGTGATGGCTGTGGGTTGATGGAGGAAGGAGGAGATAGGAAGAATGATGGTGAGGGTGTTGGTGATGCTCGGCTAACATGGGGGGGTTCGGTCGAGTGTAGGGAGGAGAGAAAGAGATTTGTGTGTGTGTGTTTATATGGGTGGGTGTAAATATATATAGAAACAGAGAGAGTGTAGGATAGAGAGAGAGAGAGAGTTTAGATATGTGAAGGAGGGAGAGAGAGAGAAGTCGGCCATATGGGGGGTGTGTGCTGTAAAGGAGAGGGTGAGGTGTGTGTGTAAGGAGAGAGAGAGAGAGAGAGAGAGAGTTATATATATATATATATATATATATATATATATATATATATATATATATATATATATATATATATATAAGATATTTGTAAAGTAGAGAGAGGAAGAGATATTTTCAAAATAGAAAAAAGAGAAATATTGTGTGGGGTGTTTGGGTAGTCATGGGAGAACAACATGGAGCTTGGGTTCGGGTTCGGTCGAGCCGGGTCAGGTCAAAAATTGGACAGGGGGCAATAATTAAATTTAAATGGGTATTTATAATCAGGAATAAATAAGTAACATGTGGGAACTCAAATAAATGGGACACAAGTATCATGTGGGTAGTAGGCTTCATGTGGGCCACGTTCATACTTTGGGTCGACTAGGTTGGATCGATGTCGGGTCCCGAAATTAAATTGGAAGTTAAATCAGATTTTTACGGTAGATAATTAATTGGCCTAAATTGACCCGAAAGTTGTGCGAAAGAAATAAAGCACAAAATAGAGTGTCTGAGTGGGACACGAAGGTCATGGGTGTAGAACGTCTCGAGTAGATCATTTATGAGAAGTTGGTTCTGAGAAAATGATTGGTCTTGTGCTCCTAAATTAAAAGTCACGGTAACGTGCAAACGATGATCAAAGATAAAAGTAGGAATAATTATTCAACGATTAATTGGTCTAAGTTGACCCGAAGTTGTGCGATATAAAAAGGGCACAATAGAACGAGTTTAAATGGGACATGATATATCAAAACGAAGATAATCTTGTCTACTTCAAAATCCATAAAGAGAGTTACAAAGATTGGCATCCTGACACTCCAGAAGTCAAAGTCACGGAAAAGGACATCAATGATCAAAACAATTTAAATAATAAGATATTTCTTGAAAATAATTCATTTAGAAAATTTAAAATAAACCCTGAAATTCAGGGAGCTTACACACGAAGTCAATGAAAGGAGCTCTCCAGTCTTCACTAATGACATTGATTTCAGTTGAATTACTGAACTCAATATTTGAGTTATTCTCGAGCAAAATAACTCTTTGTTAGTGATGACAATCATCTGTTGCCTTTTTACTGAAATTGCTAATACGGCTGCCAGATTAGCCAATGCATCAGCCTCCGTATTGCATGTCCGACGTACATGTTCAATAAAGAAACCCTTGAACGATGTAGCCAGCCTAACTGCTGCTTCATGATATGGGACAAGATCCTGGTGTCGAACTTCATACGTGCCTCTAACTTGATTAACAATCAGTTTAGAGTCTCCATATACTTCAAGATATTCAATATCTAATTGTTTAGTTAATTGGAGACCAATAAGAAGAGCATTGTATTCAGCCACACTATTGGAACACGACTCGTCTAAAGAATAAGCTCTTTGAATAGCTAATCCTTCTGGTGAGACGAGGACGATTCCAACTCCAGCGATAATGGCACCTTTTGGTCATATTCTGGATGCACCGTCAAAGAATAGACGTCAGGTAAGAATTTTTTCTGAAATTATGTTGGATTCCAAAGTTTTATCTGGAATCTCGTCATAGAGTTTAGATGTCTCCAGAATTGGATGAGCCACGAGAAAGTCAGCTAAGGTTTGACCCTTAACAGACTTTTGTGGGACATAGACCATATCATATTATGCTAATAATATGGCCCATGTTGCAAGTCTAGAATTGAGTGTACTGGGCTTCTTCATCAAGACCCGAAGAGGGTTAACTCTAGAAATAACATGAATAGTTTGGCCGGTGATATAATATCTCGTCTTCTGAATAGCAAACATTAAGCTAGACATTCTTTTTCCACTGGGATGTATCGATGTTCAGCTCCGATCATTGTACGGCTAAGATAATAGATAGATTGTTCATGACCTTCTTTATTCTTCTGAGCTAATAAAGCACATAATGAATGTTCTATTGCTCGAACATACATCAAGAAGGGTATTCGTAAGACTGGAGGCACTAAAACTGGAGGGTTCATCAAGTACCGCTTTATGTCTTCAAATGCTTGCTGATATTCTTTAGTCCAAACAAAAGACACACCTTTCTTCATGAGTTGAGTGGACGGTCTACAGCGTCCGGAGAGATTTGAGATGAATCTCTTGATATATGCAAGCCATCCCTAGAATCCTCGTAGCTCTTTTAGGTTGTGTGGAGGACACATCTCTTGAATGGCTTTGATTTTCTCAGGGTCAACGTGTATACTTTTAGAGGTAATAACAAATCCAAGAAATTTGCCACTAGAGACTCCCAGGAATGACTTGGTGGGATTCATCTTGAGTTGATGCTGCGTATTAAATCGAATATAGTTCTCAAGTCTTGAATGCGGTCTTCCTTTAGACGACTTTTGAAAGCAATATCATCTACATAGCATTCAACTGTCTTTCACAAATGATCACGGAAGATAGTACTCATGGTCCGCTGATAAGTTGCACCAGCATTTTTGAGACCAAACGGCATGACAGTGTAGCAATAGACTCCAAGAGGAGTATGAAAAGATGTATGTTTCTCATCTTCTGGATGCATCTTGATTTGATTATATCCTGAGAATCTATCCATAAAAGACATTCGTTCGAATCCGCAAGTATTGTCGATCATGACATCAGTGATCGGAAGAGGAATTTCGTCCTTGGGGCAAGCTTCATTAAGGTCTCTAAAGTCAATACAGACTCAGACCTTTTATATTTTCTTCAAAACTGGGACAACATTAGCCACCCAGTCCGGATGTTGTTCTTCTCTGACGAAGCCACATACGATGAGCTTCTTGACTTCGGCTTCTATGGCATCTATCATGTCAGGTCAAAATCGATGCTGTTGTTGCTTGACTGGCCTTGCATTCGGCAGAATATTGACTTTATGGGTAGCAATTTGGGGATCTAATCCCGACATGTCTTTATAGCTCCAAGCGAATACATTAATGTATTCCCTAATAAGTTGAATCAGTTCTTGTTTATCCGCTTCAGGGAGGCTTTTGCTGACGAATATTGGTTTTGGGAAAGTTTCGTCTCCAACATCGACTTGAACCAACTGATCTTTAGTAGGTGGCTCACATTGCTCGAAGCGAAGCTCCCATTAAGTATCCATCCTTTGTGCCCAAGGATCAGATTCAGAGGCTTCGACAAAGTTTTCGTCGTCTTCCTAGAACTCGGCAGTTACCATATTGGAAGATAGAGTCACTCGGTGGACGTGTCCTACACTGGTGTCTGAATCCCATGAAATAGAGTCAAAAGAGTTAGAACGTTCTTCTTTATCGGATTTGGAGGCTTCTGGAGTCAGAATTGGCGAGGTATAACCCAATCCCAGCTTCGTTTTGTTGTAATATTGTTGTGACTTTCCTTTTGGAGCGGGAACACGAATAGGAGTTCGCCTTCCTTTACCACCATTGAGACCAGGTTTAAAATTATTGTCCATCTTTTGAATGATGTCTTTTGATTGTTGACTATAACGACGTAGTTGAAGTCTTCCGTTATCGTGATTTTCTTCTTCACTATCGGACGTGATCTTCTGTTATGTCCCTTTACTAAAAAGTATAGAAAGTTTGCCTTTCTTCCTGGAAGGAACTAAGAAGAAGGAGTCATGCATTTGTTCGAGCAATACTTTGTCTTGGAGAGGTTGAACTGCTCTTATGGTAAGTGGTTTGAAGTTATCTAGCATTTCTAAATAACATCGAGTATAATAAAAAATATCAGTATACTGTAAAGGAGATGCTACTTTATTGATTTGTACATCATCATTTACAACAGGATTCTTAGCCTTAACAGAAGGCTTAGTAAGGTTGATAACCAGAGGAGGAGAAGGAGGATTTTTGGCCTTAACAGAAGATTTAGTAAGGTTGATAACCAGAGGAGGAGAAGGAGAAGGTTTGTTACGACGAAGGTCGATAGCAAGAGGCTCAGAAGAGGTGAGCTCCCTTTGTTCCCTTTCTACAGCAGGAGGCGGTTTCTTATGAGAGAAAAGATGGATAGTCAACGCCTGAGAAGAAGAGGGACGAGTAGTACGTCCTTTGACGGGGATTATGAGAACATCTTTTGAAGTATCTTTTTGATCTTCCTTACTATCCATCGCTAATACAACATTCAGGAACTCTTTCTTGTACATCCAAGAATTAGTATAATATTCTTCAATGCCCCTGAAAGGATTTAGGTCAGCTACTTCCTTTTGGAACTCTCTATTAACGTCTACATATTTGAAGCATTGGTGTAGAGTGGATGGTACAATGTTATGCTCATGCATAAAGGGTCTTCCCAGCAAGGCATTATAAGAGCAATAGTTATCGATCACATATAAAGTAACCTTTGTACGAAGATTGCCTATTTAAACTTTCAGGCGGATCTTTCCTAAAGGTTCACTTCTTCCAGAATGAAATCCCAAGATTGCCGTGATGGTTGTTGAAAGATTATGTACGGGAATCTTTAATGTATCTAGTAAAGTCTTTGGCATGATGCTGAGCGCAGACCCAGGGTCGATCAAGATGCGATCAACCTTCATAGTATCGACATATCCTGTGAAGTAGAGGGGTCGGTCATGACGATTATCTTCCAACAGCATATCATCTTGTGTAAAGATGATGTTGGGCATTAGCTCCATCACACTATGACAATGAAAACAAGCTACATGCTCCTTCTCTGGCTTCTTGAGAAGTGTTAGACAAGTATCAGCTTGCATCGAAGCTTCACTCAATGTCTCTCGAGTTTCTTTTGAGAGATGCAGTAGCTCAAAAATTGATAACCTTGCCAGGGTATTAGCCAGCTGAGCCAGTATATCAAAGTTATACGGCTTCTCGAGTCCAGAACTGGAGTTTTCTTTAATACTTTATCAAAGCAAACAGGCTGCTTTCCTTTGTCGGCTGTCGTCGGTTTGGAAGAGTTGGTTCCACTGGAGGTGATAAAATCGATGTAACATTGACAGCAGGAGAAGATGATGCTGGAGGAGCCTCTGGAGCTAGAACAGGGTTCTCCTGACCTTTTGAATAGTCTCTCAGGTAAATTCTTCCAGACCTGGTACCAGTTAAGGCCTCTTCTTCGGATACAGGTTCGAAGAACACCATATTGCAACTCTTTGCCTAGATCTTGCTTCTGGAAGGTTTCTTTTGGTAAGATGAAGAGTTTGTTCAGTAACCCAAACCAACTCGAGATTGCTTGTGTGAAAGGCATAGAGAAAAAGGTACAGGAGATCCTTTTCCATGATTCAGGCCGGAAGCCTTTTGTAGATCATATCCCATATTTGTCATTAGTTTACGAGACCGTGGACAATACAGACGGAAAGCTGGTTAATTTTTGGCTTCTGGCTTTGACAGTGTTGTCTCAGAAGGGGAGAAAGAAGAAGGAACTGCAGCAGAAGTGAAAGTGACAGTTAAAGGTAGAGGACAATATTCACCCAATGAAGTCTTATGACATGACTTGTATTTGGTTGCTTTCTTGGACTTTAAAGAAGGTGCTTCAAAGTCAGCCACTAAATCAGGATGAATCTACATAATTTTTCCTTTATCAGTAGACAGAGGAACAAGGCCATCAGTTCGTGCAGGTGGGAGATTAACAATCTCCAAAGTAGTTCTTAGGATGGAAATGACGTCGTCCTACTTCATCTGGTCGTTTTGCCTCTGACAGTTGAAGTTTATTGCTCTTGATCAGACAATCAAAGATACTCATGATATCATCTTCATCAAAAAAGTATTCTTCTTTCGGACGTGGTGCCCTCTGTGGTGGTGCTGTTGGAGTAGGTGTTGATTGACCTATGTTTACGGCTAGAGTTTTTTGCCTTTGACATTGATAGCCAAAGTTTTTTTACCCTTGCGGTTGTTCTGACGGCCACCGTTATTTGGTGTAGCATGTTCATCTTTGTCAAGATTAGGCATCTGAATACCTAATTGTTTGAACTTGTCAGTACTTTCTTCTGCCGCTTTGGCATTCACTATGAACGAAAGCCAATTCTGGAACTGTGTCGATCTGGTCCACATGCTGATTATAGGCAACAGGTTTGACTTGCAAGTGTCTATAGTCAAAGCATATGGAGTTCCAAAAGGCATTTTGAGTGCCTCATAGCAGAATCATTCAATGAACCGTTCAGTTGTTTCATTGTATCGTCGTTTAATTTTAATGAGAGCAGACATAGTCATGTCATTTGTCTCCTCATAAAATCGTTCCAAAAATATTTGTTTAAATCCAGAGAAAGAGGTTATACCACCATCTGGCAAACTACGGTACCAGTTGTAAGCTGCACCTGCTAAACATTCGACGAACACCCTAGTGAGTAGAGCGTCATTTGGCTAGAATTGATCAGTCATTACCTCAATGTGATTGAGGTACTGACTTGGAGATGTGCTGCCATCAAACATCATAATAGTAGGGGGTTTGTACTTGGAAGAAAATTGGACTTCCTTCAATTCTATGGAATAAGGTTGCTTGATCCCAAACTTCTGCAAGCCGTCTTTCTGTTTGAAAGCCTCAAATTGAGTACATAAAAGTTTTACGGCCTCATTGGTATCTCCCGATGATTGTGGAGCAGTGGATTGATTTGATATATTAGGAGGGGGTATTGCATGATAGGTACCCCCCAGCACCAGATTGACATGGAATAGCCTGCGCAGGTACGGAAGCGGTGTGAGGAGACTGTATCTCCAGACCAATATTGATGGGAGCTGGTGTTGTTATAGGTTCTTAGGTCGGAATTAGATTCACGACAGGTGGAACCGTATGTTGTGTCATAATTACCGCATGCATGCCTGTCATCATCTCAACCATGCTCTTCAAACTAGACTCCAAAGCAGCAATTCTCTGCTCTTGACTGTTAGAACTGGAAGCATCTTGATCTTCTGTGACGACATAAGCAGTCACTTCTCTAGCCAATTAAGACGAGCTAGTGGAAAAGATGGTCCTTTCAGAACTTTCACTATCAGCATCAAAGTCATATAAGGAACCACCCCCAGAATAAGTGATAGGGATGTCCTTTTGACTGAAGGAATCTTGGTTGGAATCAGAAAGATTCTTTTGACCGATTGTTTCTTGGTCGGAAGGAAGATCCATTTGACCGATTGTTTCTTGATCGGAAGGAAGATTCCTTTGACCGATTGTGTCTTGGTCGAAAGGAAGATTCCTTTGATCGATTGTGTCCTGGTCGAAAGGAAGATTCCTTTGACCGATTGTGTCTCGGCTTCTTGATCTAGTATATTGGTATACTCCTTCGCCGGATTCATGAATCCGATCTAAGTATTGTTGATTGGGATTACGGGATGCATTACGTCTCGGGCGTTTTCTACCCCCAGTGCTTCAAGACGTCATGTTGACAGAGGCATATAACAATTCATCTTCATCCTGTATTATCGGTTGAGGAACCTGAGAGTAATTCAGACGGTCGAAGACAGACCGTTTAGCTGATTGACAGCAGTATTTGATAACTACCTCATGATGATGGTTACAGTGATGTTCTTGGGAATGCATTAGATGAGACGAATTTGGGATCTTCTGCTTCTGTTTAAGAACTTTACGAAGATCAGTTACAACATCAGGATGAGAAAAGGTCGAAGGAACATATTCTTTAATGATATTAGAAACATGATTCATATTCTTGAGATGTCTCATTCCTTGAGTGTACAATGAAGTGCTGAGTTGGTTAGCATAGGTAAAGGGGTTCTTGACTTCAGAAGTCTGCTTCTAGCGTAAGTTAGCCATTGGCGCAGTCTGTTTGCATTTTGCTGAAGTAGGTGTTGACTGGCGCTTGTTGAGATAGGTGCACAGGTCAGATAGATCTGCTACTTGTGTATCTGTCTGAGATACTAGTAGTTTACCCTACTTGGATCTTGAGATGAGCAGGGTAGGAAGATCCGTAGTTGTATTTATGGGATTTGGCAGAATTTCTTTTTGTGTTGCGTAACCTGTTCTCATGTGCTTGCTCTAGCGCAACTGAGTGACAGAAATCTCAGTTTGAACAGAACTCACTTTCTTAGTAGAGATTTGATTGTCTCTGTTCAGAGGAGTAGAGTTCCTGCCCAAAAGAGTTTTCATACTGAGTGGCGCATGGGCGCCACCAGATATACTTTCTACCAAGTCAAGGACTGGAGAAGATGAGGGAGTAGCCAAAAGGCATTTTCCTTTGTTTTGTGATTGAAAGGCCATAGGCACAGGTTGAAGAAAGGCCAAAGGGTGCTTCCCTTTGTTCTGTTTAACACTCTCACTAGATAGGTTCTTCCCCAAGTTCAGAACCGGAGAAGATGACGGAGTAGCCAAATAGTGTTTCATTTTGTTAAGAGTTGAAGAAGCAGTAGGCGCGGGTTGTGCAGGAGTTCTGATTGGCAGAGAAGTAATCTGTGCAGGTTGTGCAGGAATTCCAATTGACAGAGAAGCATTCTGCGCAGGTTGCACAGGAGTTCTGGTTGATAGAAAAGCAATCTGTGCAGGTTGAACAGGAGCCATGGTTGGCTGAGAGACAGACTGCACAGGTTGTGCAGGAGCCATGGTTGGCCAAGAGACAGACTTCACAAGTTACGCAGGAGCCATGGTTGGCCGAGAGACAGACTGCACAAGTTGTGCAGGAGTCGTTATGGTTGGCCGAGAAGACTTGGGAGTCCACACAGTGTGCGCTTTGCACTTAGCAGCAACGACGGTGCGCTTGGTACCTCCAGCACTGATCATTGTCTCGTAAGCGATTTGGTCGACTTGAACCACCAAAGTCTTCTGCGTCTTGCCGATCGACGCAGTATCACATTGAGTTGTCACTTTCTCGTCAGAGGAGAAAGTCGTCCCCAGCAGAATCGTCATTTTGTTTGCAAAAATAAAAGTTTGATTCTCACAAACTAAGAAAGAGTATAAAAGTACAATTGATTTCTGAAAAATTACAACTATAGGAATATGATCATAAGATGATCACTTTATCCCTTGGACGATGTGATATCGAAGACACGAGCCTCTGGAGGACGCAACAACACTTTAGTATGAGATTATGATCATTAGTCATGATTTGAAACTGATTTGAAACTCTATTTATAGAGTTCTTGAAATAACTGTTTAGTAGTTATTCTGGGTTGTACGCGCCTCAGGTTGCGCGCTCCTATTCACTTGCGCGAGCGGTTGCACCAACTGCTGTGGACGCATGGCATCATTTGAGTGAGATGCGCATGGTTGTGGCCAATGTAGTGGACACGTTCTACGAAGTTAGTGGCATGTGCGCCACGTCACCCTGCTCGGGACATCAATTAGATCACATTGCGCGAGCTTCATCAGGTTGGGCGGAGGAGCAATTTAGCAACTTGTGCCTAAGTACAACCTCGCGCACCCTGACACGTTGCGCAAACTGCTAGCTGTCAAAAAATCTGACAAAATTTTCTCGAGCGTCGTGTTGTGCGGGATTTGAACGAATTTTTCTTGATATTCGTGTTATCAACTATCAGGCAATGATGATTATGTTATAGTTTTTCGAGAAGACTACCATGTGGCGCTCGCACAACCTGTCTCGTACGCAACCTATCCCCCTCGCGCAAGTTGATAACTGTGGCGCAATCTGATATCTAGCTCCCAAAATAGCAGCGCAACTTGATTTTTAGCTTCTACAGCATAGAACTAATGCCCGGATCCAAAGTTTTAGGGATACAATTGAAGCATTGTATGACCACAAGCTTAAGCTAACCCAATCTTTCCTAATATCTTTTCTAAACATAGGATTCGGAATATTTCCCCCCGTTCTAGAGGGTCATGCTTCCTGCATAACAATTTCTGGTCCTGGTCTAATAGAGCCAGGTTCTGTAGTTGGTATACCTTCAATAAGGTATGGTTCATTACTATCACTATTCTTCTTATTTACGTCTTAGCGATCTAGCTAAGCATTTGGGAAAGGTGTCACGACCCGCGTCCTAATGATCGGACATGAGTACGTGGATATGTCCAGCCTACACCGCTGTATCTACGGTAGAACGTTGTCTAAAACACATAGTAATATTATATATATATATATATATATATATGTGTGTGTGTGTGTGTGTGTGTGTGTGTGTGTGTGTGTGTGTGTGTGTGTGTGTGTGTGTGTGCGCGCGCGCAAATGACCTTTAGTCTAGTGGTTAAGAGAAATGCATGCGGCCCAAGTGGTCGGGAGTTCGAGCCCCAGTGGAGGCGAGTTCGCCAAAATTACCCATTGCTTTATATATATATATATATATATATATATATATATATATATATATATATATATATATATATATATATATATATATATATATATACTCAAATCACGTTTCTAAGGAAGATATCATGAGAAGGATCAATCGATAGTTCAAGTCCAAAGTTTAGGTAACATAACTTAAAAGTCTAGATCCAAATATAACATAAAGATAGTAGACAATCGGAGACAAATTCGGACAAAAAGATATAGTCTAAAAAAATACTAAAAACTAATAATGCACTAAACATCATCCGGTGTCTGGCTTGTGTAATTGTACAAGATCAAGTCAACGGTACCGAAAACATAAATGCTGAGGGGAGGACCTGAGTTCAACACTCGAAAGTTTCACTGAGGGGCTGTTTGGTTCGGAGGGGGTGACTTGAAAGTGGAGTGTTTTGAAGAGAGTTGCAGCAACTCACTCGTCACTTTCAGAGATTGCTTGTTTGTTGCAAGTAGAGAGTGAGAGGAAAGTGAAAAATCTTTGGTCCCAAACAGTGTCTTGTCCCCTCCTAAAGTTACCTTCCACCTACATCAAAAAAGTGGAGCAACTCTGGTGGAGGTCTCCGTTCCTCCTCACTTTTGCAGGCGAGTTGCTTTGGAGAAGTGGCTTTCTCCCCTTCCCTACTGCGGTCACCTCCTTCCTCCCGCCACGACAGTTGAGGTAAATTTCTTTTCCTACGTGTGTTCGAGGTTGTGATGGTAAGCAAAATTGGGGAGAAATTTTTTTCTTCCATTGATTGATGTTCAGATATGGTTGTATATTCCAGATCTAGAATTTTTGTTGGATTTCCTGTCAAATTTGCGTTTCTACCAGATCTACGAAAATACTCTTTATTAAGGGAATTTTCTGGTTGAGATCTATGTTTTGTCTGCGCTGCAAACCAGATCTATGGCTATTTGGTTCAGAGTAGAAGAAATTAATTAATTTTTTCCTAAATTTGTTTGTTTTATTCCAGATCTCGAAAAATTTGGTTTCATCTACAAATTTAACAGTAGAAAATAAAAAAAATTACACGAAAATAATTTAACATGTGTAATAAGGTATAATTTTTCCTAGATCCATTTGTTTTGCATTATTTGAAGAATTTTGGAAGATACTCGTCCAAATGACGAAGATTTATGATTCATTATTTTTTCATTTGCACGGGTTGTCTCGCAATGAAGATTACAAGGTTGTTAGCACGATTAGAAGCTAAAGTTGATGGCCTCTCCCACCAATATGGTGATGGATGGAGGTAGCCAACTTTTTTCTACCTATTTTAGACTATGATGAGAAATGTGCAACCTTTGAGTCTAAAGCATTATTTGTTGGTGCCTGCTTCTTATTATCTAGGTAAAGTTGATGGCCTTCCCCACTAATTTGGTGATGGATGGAGGTAGCCAACTTATACATAAACTGTAGACTATGATGAGGAAGGTGCAATGAGTCTACAATCTACAAATTGGCAATGATGAGTGTAATGGTGAATCATTTGAGCCAATGATGTTTTTCATGCTTCCAGTTCCTCCCTTTGTTGTTCAATTTGTTGTGTTTTATTTTCATTTTAAAGTTGGTTCAATTTGTCCAGTTTTATGAGTTACGTTTTTATACCAAATTTTGATTTACTAATATGTGTTATTGCTATGACCAAATGGGCTATGATGAGTTGGTGCTGATACATGCTTGTACATGTTATGCTACATGTTCTGGTACTTGTGCTGGTTGGAAAATTTTGATGCATTTCTTATGCTGCTGCAGGAATGATGCACTGCAGTATTTTTTGGGTGATGCAGTACATGTGCCGGGCCGAGTCATGTCCAGCCTATGCTTGAGATAAAGCGTAGTAAGCTGTTCTAAATATAACAAGGTAAGACTAAAATGTGCTAACAGTTCTATATGTAATGAAGAGTCATAAATGCTCCAAATACAAAGTTATCTCATATAATAGTAAGTCTCAGTACAAGTCCGAAATGTAAAGCTGGATACAGGTCTAGTCACAAAATACATAGTCTAATACATGACTACTCTCAAAAGTCCAAAATGTAAATAGACAACTAGACGAGTTTTTCCGCAGGTCATCCTCGTAAGACAAAGCCTGGTCCTCGGCAGTAACTCCATAATATGAATCACAGAGCAACTCCTCCTCAGTAAGAATACCTACAACGTTATCCTGTCAGGACGGGAGCAAGTACTGATTCTAACAAACATATAATACTGATCATGTGATGGAAAGAAATGACATATCATGTTTTTATCCAGTTTTAGATATATTTTATCATGGCAATAATTATTTGTTTTAAAGTTTAAAACTGTAGTATGTGAGTGATCAGTCAATAGATAATCAGTATGTACAGTGGCACATATCAATTTTCTGAAGCGTACATACGTACCCTTAACGGCATCGATGTATGTTCATACACAAACGCGGGATTAGACATACGACAAAGTTACATATAGAATGTAACAGTGTTCGGTAAATACATACGGAGAAGGGGGACATGATCACGTACACTACTAACAGTTTTCCCTTAACCCGTTGTTAAACATGTGAGAGATATAAAAACTGTTCTAAGCATGGCAGAGACTGAAAGTAATATAACATGTGAAGTTTTAACTTGCTACCCCAAGGATCAGCATTTAACATGGTTGGAATTCACAGTTTATGGTTATAGCAATATGTAAAGTTTGTAGAAGTACTTGCCTTTAGAAAAGCAAAGCAGCGATAAAAATGCTATAAATGCCTGGTGACTCGTCACTGTAGAAATAAAAACATAAACTTAGTTTTTACACTAAGTTAAACACTAAAACACTAGTGGTGCAACACGACTTTCTGACTGGACACCTAGCCAAAATGATGACTTTAGCATAGGAGACCAATGTGAGGTGACACAATACTCTAACTAACTTTCTAGGATCTTTATACTAGTGCGGGGTGAGGTCCAATACGACTATAACTCAAAACAACACAAAATATTGAAAGTCGTAATTATTCAATAATTAAATCAAACTGTACACTGTGTTCCAGTAATTTTTGAGATAAACAAAAAGCTCAATATTACATAAATTAAAGTACCAAAATGATTCTTGTTAATTATAGAAATTTATACTAATTTTTCTGGAATTGATAAACCTTCATAAATATTTATTGAAAATCAGCAAACATATATATACTGAAAATGAGTTATGTTTCCTATTTTTATAAAATACCAAAGTACTTATTAAATGCTGGAAAAATTATAATAAATTATCTAAATTAATATAGTATTTAAATATAATTTTTTCCAGATTTTTACAGCACTTAAAATATATATAAAAATTCAAAAACAGCAAGCAATAGTTTCTGAAAAATAATTAATTAATTATTTACTATTTTGTCCATGTATTCAAAATTGAACCGAAGTCCAGATACAGGACCCAGAGTCATGAATCAAGTCCAATATGACTTGTACAGACTGAATGTATTAAACACAATTGGGTCCAAAAACCAATGCTAGACTTGGACATCAATTGGTCATAATCAATAAAAAGCAGTAATTTATATACACAAATATATTTTTAAAGTGCTAAAATATACAAGTCATAATTTAAATAATAAAAATGACTTGTGAATTTATGCACAGTAATATTTTGTACAAAGTAGAATTTGAAAAACATATATAAATATACAACAACAATATTTATATATATACATACAAAAATATTTTTTTTTCTTTCTTTACAAAATATATATATATATATATATATATATATATATATATATATATATATATATATATATATATATATATATATATATATATATATATATATATATATATATATATAATAGATATATACATATAATAAATATACCTATATGTATATAAGAAATACTAAATATAAATATAATATATATATATATATATATATATATATATATATATATATATATATATATATATATATATATATATATATATATATACTGTATACATATATATATAACAGTACATATATAATAATATATATACACATAAATACATATACATATATACAAATATATATATATATATATATATATATATATATATATATATATATATATATATATATATATATATATTATATATACTGTGAAACCTGTAATTTTAGAAAATTATTTTTAATTATTTTCAATTGTTAATTTGGAAAATTGAATTTTTGAAACTGGGACTTATCAAAACATTTTCTAATTAATTAAAAATTTTACAATTATTATTTTCTAGAAAATAAATTGACTGGATTTTTGTATGTCAGCCTAGATATGAACCCGGTTTGATTTTAATTGAACTTAAAATATTTTTTAAGAATTAATTAAGATTTTTCTTAGAAAACAAAATTATTTTCTCAAAAGCCTTATAACCATTTTCTTGTTATTGTTGTTCAGCCCATAAAATTTTATGTTAGTTCATTACTTAAAACAACTTAGAACCATAGCCCTTAGGCCCAAACCCAATAAGCCTTTCGACCCACAACCCATTATAACTTTGTTCCTAAACCCATTTAGGATCAATGGTCCATTTAGTTCATTCCTACAGCAGATCATTCATTGGAGTGAATGAGTTAAAACTCATTCATTGATGAATGGAATTATTTCCATGGTTGGGGGCTTTCTGTGTAAACCGAAGGCTTTTCGGTTTCCTTCCCGACCAACTGACGACCTCCTCCGTTCCTTTTCCGAACGGCCATGGCCGTTGGCCTTCTTTCCATGGTAACTTCCTTTCTCCATCTACTATATAAGGCCCTACTCCCAACCATTCTCCACCACTTTCCCTTTCCAAATCCCTAACCGTGCCCTAGCCCGATTTTTTCCGGCGAACCCCGTCCCCGGCGCCACCTTCCCCAGGCCGCGCCCTGTCCGGCGATTAGCCCCGCAGTAGCCGGCCGCCTCCCGAGTTCCCGAGCCACCCCGCGCGGCTTTCCCCGCCGCCGGACCCGCGCCTCCAGCGCCGCCGGTCCCTCCCGCGCGTCCTAGCCCCGGCTTCCCGCCGGCGCACTTCCCCGGCTCTCCGCGGTTGACCCCTGTTTCCGATTTGCTGTCCAGCACTTCTGTGTGCGTGGCGCTGTCCCGAGGAGTCAGTTTCCGCGAGTTTCTGAGTTCTCTTCTGGATTTCCTCTGTTCGTTGGTGCTGTACACGCAGCCGTATTCCGGCGAGGCGAGTTCCGAGTCCGAGGCATCACTTCGGATTCCTTCGATTTCGGTAACTTCTGGATAGTCCCATAGTTCTCTTAGTCTATGATGAAAACTGGTCCCCCGATTCCTTCGAGAATTTGGATGTTGGTTACGTTTTGATTTCGTTACCATTTCCGAAGTTTCTTCGGAATTAGTATGCTGTGGTTTTTGTCTTTGCAATTTCGGATTTTTCGACTTCTTCACAGTTCTGTGGTTATAGATTTATATACATATTATTTGGGTTCTGTGATTTCTTGGATTTTCCGAGAATAATATCGGAAGGGACGTTGTTAGTTTTCCGATTTACTTTGGAAGTTTCGATATCAATTCTGGACTTCGAATTTATTTCGGAAAAATAGTTTTTGTGGTTATATTTGGTTTGGGATTTATTTGCAGGAAAAATCGGTGCGTTTCCCAGTTTTGGGTTATCCCGAAAATAGAGGGAATGCTGCTGAAATTTCTATAAATTTGATTTTATGATTTTAAAATGATTTTCGGAAATGATATTATTTTTGGGCGACGACCTTATCGGTCAATGGGCCCCAGTGAAATGCAAACGCACCGGTCTGTCCGGACGTTGAGGCAGAGTAGCTGTAAATGAAGATTGGACCAGTTCTGAGACTCATTTTTATTCTCAAATTAGAATTATTAGTTATTATTGTTATGTAATTTTTGTAGGTAAATTTACAAGACTAACATTTTCTTTCTCTTATTTTAATTCATGGAAATGTAAGGGCATAAGCCCATTTATCTATTTTTGTAAAATGTAATAAGTAGGAATTAGTTGTGGATTTGCTGGGATTGTGAACGTGTAGAATTAATTAATATTATTATTAATTATTAGTTAGAAATTCATGATTTTCTCACTTAAAGAAAAGAAAAATATATATTTATATATATAATTATAAAATACTAACTTTTTCCCAATAAATTGATGAAAACAAGTTTTTTTCGGAATAAAACATAAATTTGGATTTCCTAAATTGTAACGCACTAGAAAAACGTGTTTTGTTTGTGTTTGGTTAATACAAGACTAAAATTAACTAGGAAACAAAATCTAGAGATTGTAACTAGATAATTCTAGAGTTGTGGTTTCTGAGACAAAATTCCCGGAAATGTAGGACTTCAAAGAAGAGTGTGACTGATCAAATCCCGAAGTACCAAACTCGTCCAACTTGAGAAATTTAAGGCAAGTACATTTATGTGGATTTACGATTATTTTAACAATCATTTCATTGCAATTTTAAACCACTGTTATACACGAACTCTTTCGAGAGTATTGACTGTACTGTTGGGGACTGGGGGAATAGAGTAGTGGATATGACCAAATCCAAAATTAGGATAACTGACTGTATTAGCTTTCCCCTCTTCACACGGGGACAAGCCATACCGTATCGCTAGGATACTACTGTAACCCAATCCGGTCATATTCATTACCTATTCATATCACTATACTGTATTTCAAAACTGTTTCATCTTTAAAACTGTTTAAAAGTGCATGATATTAATTGTCATTTTAATTGTTAAAATTTGCATGAACTGTACTTTGCTCCTTTCCTGACTGGATAACCGTAGGTACTACTGAAGACCTGGAGATGCTGATCAATACCTACTATGATCCTGATATGTACCCGACGGTACTTCCACCTGACGAGGATGTTGTGGCATCACCATAGATGCTACTTTTGTTTGGGAGTTTATTTGTTTTATGATTTCAAGTTATGAATCTTTGTAACAGAACAAGTTTTAAATTATCGTTTAAATAAATGTTGTGGCAAATTTAGTTTCAAATGTTGTTGATCACCTGCATATGGATTACAGCTTACTGCCGCCGTCTCATCAACGGTGCAGGCTGGGCATGATCCGATTCGACCCAAGTATTTGGGGACCGGGTCGTGACATATTTTTAGTGGTGGGCCATGAAGGTCGATCAATCAACAACTTAGGAAAACCTAGGAAACATTTAGAACATTAGAACATTAATTTGTCACAACATAGGACCGAAATATATTATAATTAAATATTTTTGTTTGATTATAGATAGGCTACCTTGCTTATGTTTATATCCTAAACCTTCCAGAGAATGGCCACTGACAATACCAATCCTGCTGGCGATGGGGTATCTTCACCCTATCATACCCTACCTCCCCAATCAAGTCTGGATCCTACACCTCGGCAGTTGGCCGACCGTCCCCATAATACAACGACGGATCCATCATCTTCTCGGACAGAGATGCAGCCCCCTGTGGTTTCGCCCACTCCAGCTGCCCCACCGGTGCCTGTGGATCCCACTGACCTCATAGGTCTGCTAAGAGGAGTGCTAGAAGCCCAGAGAACTCAAGCTGAAGCTCATCGCGAGCAGACGGCCATTATGAGAGAAGGCATGGAGAATGTCCATAGCGTGGCAATGGCTGCACTGGAAAGAGGAGAAGCAGCTCAACAGAAACCAAGGCCTGCCAAGATAAACATAAATTTAAGGATTAATTTATGTAATAATAAGGCCATTTAATTAATGGAAATCATATTGCCAAGGTGGGCGATATTGAGAGCTTTAAGAAGCAGAACCCTCGATCCTTCAAGGGAACCGAGGGAATTGTCTATGCTGACGAATGGCTCGATAATATGGAGCGTCTTCTAAGCGTTGCTCGGCTTCCAGAAGATCTCAAGGCTGAAGCAGTGGGACTCCAACTGCAGAATGTAGCAAGCACCTGGTATCGGAATGAACCCCGACTCCAGAATAGGCAGGTTGACTGGGACACCTTCAAGAGGTTGTTCAAGAGGAAGTTCTTCCCAACTTCAGAGTTGCGGGAGATGAAGCGACAATCCAGAACCTGAAGCAGGGCAACATGACTGTGGGAGAGTATGCTGCTGAATTCGGCCAGCTCAACCGATTTGCCAAGAACCTGGTGGCTGACCCTGACGATCGTGCTGAAAGGTTCAGATATGGACTAAGAGAAGAGATCCGCACCCATGTGATCTCAGGCGGTGCTAAGACTTATGAGAAGATCCTGGAGAGAGCACAAGACATAGAGAAGAGCCAACCTGCCCGCTCGAAGAGAGATTATCCTGGAACTAACAACTTCCAGGGTAATCAGAAGAAGCCCAACAACAACAATAACAATAGCAACAACAACAATCGTCCTTCCTACCAGTAGGCGAGGAACAATGACAAGGCGCCTCAGAGGCAGATCCCCGTCTGCGACTTTTGCAAGAGGCCGGGACATCTGGCAAACATCTGCAGGAAGAGGCTAGGGCATTGCCTAGTCTGTGGGTCTTCCACCCATCAAGTGAGGGACTGCCCTTTGTCGACTAACCGGACTGGAGCAACTCCGCAGAAAGGACCTCTGCCCACTCAGCAACAACAGTTTGGGCAACATCAACAGAAGACGGGGCGAGCTTTTGCCCTGACAGCAGAGCCAGCTCAGGAACCTGTAGCGGATGTCATATCAGGTTTTATCTATGTGCATTCCTACCCTGCCTTAGCTTTATTTGATTTGGGAGCATCACATAGTTTCATAGCCACCAAGTTCTTATCTGCACATCATATAGTTACTGGCTTTAGCAAGAAGATCTGTAGAGTTACGACTGGAGGAGGACCCCTACCTATTACTGAGATCTGTAAATGCCCTATCACCATAGCTGGCCATAACTTTATAGCACCTTTGCTTGTCATGCCCTTACCTAACTATGATGTAGTCCTAGGGATGGACTGGTTAAGTAAGCAGCATGCGCTGATAGACTATCATCGAGGATGTGTAGTTTTCAGTCCACCTGGAGAACCGGAGTTTGAAATCTCTCGAACTCCGGAGGAGATGGAATGTGTTACCTATACCTCTATCATTGAAGAGTCCAGACCTCCGCACCCTATCATAGCGGAATTTATGGATGTTTTTCCTGATAGTCTTCCCGGATTACCCCCAGACCGAGACATAGAATTCACTATTGACCTAGTCCCCGGCTCTTTCCCTATTTCTAAGGGATGCTACAGAGTCAACCCGAAGGAGGCCAAGGAGATGAAGGACCAGATCAATGAACTGAAGACTTTGGGATTTATTCGAGATGGAGCTTCACCTTGGGGAGCGCCTGTCTTGTTTGTTCCCAAGAAGGACGGAACTGTGAGGATGTGCATTGACTACCGGGCGCTGAACAATATCACAATCAAGAATAAGTACCCTTTGCCCCGGATCGATGACCTGTTTGACCAACTCAGTGGAGCCAAGGTGTTCTCGAAGATTGACCTCAGATCTGGCTACTATCAGATCAAGGTCAGGAAGGAGGACATTCCCAAGACGGCGTTCAACACCAAGTATGGGCAGTTTGAATTCTTGGTCATGTCGTTTGGACTGACAAATGCTCCTGCTGTATTTATGAACCTTATGAACAAGGTTTTCCATGAATACTTAGATCAATTTGTTGTTGTCTTCATTGATGACATTTTGATCTATTCGAAGACTGAAGAGGAGCATGAGGAGCATCTCAGGAAAGTTCTGGGAACTTTGAGGAAAGAGAAGTTATATGGTAAGCTATCCAAATGTGAATTCTTTCTAGACAAGGTGGATGTTCTTGGCCATGTTGTCACAGGAGAAGGAATTTCGGTGGATCCTAAGAAGATAGCTGCTGTGGAGAAGTGGTCAACCCCAAGCTCAGTTGCTGAAATCAGGAGTTTCTTGGGTTTGGCGGGATACTACCGGAAGTTCGTGAAGGACTTTACTAGAATTGCCGAGCCGATGACAAAGCTGACTCGGAAGAACGAAGAGTTCATCTGGACGGAAGATTGCCAGGCTGCATTCGAGGAGCTGAAGAAGAGGCTGACCACTGCACCAATCCTTGCGCTACCCGCAGGATCCGGTGGTTTCACAATCTACAGCGATGCCTCTGGAAAAGGACTGGGATATGTTCTTCAACAGAATGGGAAAGTGATTGCTTACGCATCTAGGCAATTACGGAACCATGAGAAGAATTATCCCATACATGACCTGGAGCTGGCGGCAGTTATCTTTGCGTTGAAGCTATGGAAGCACTATTTTATGGAGAAAGAGTGGAGATATACACAGACCACAAAAGTCTGAAGTATGTTTTCACTCAGAAAGAGTTGAACATGAGGCAAAGAAGATGGCTGGAGCTAATGAAGGACTTTGACATCGACCTGCAATACCACCCGGGTAAGGCTAATGTGGTCGCTGATGCACTTAGTCGATACCCAGTGGCGATGTTCTTGACTAAGGAGCGGCATCTGCTAGAGGACATCGAGAAGCTTGGATTAGAGATCATATTACCTGGAGATAGAAGAATGGAGCTGGATGCTGATTCAGTACTGATGAAGTTGCAAGTGAGCTCGTATCTGATGGAGAAGATCAAGGAGACTCAGTTTCAAGACGAGACACTTTGCAAACTGAGAGACCAAGTGTTAACGGGAACACTTGAGGGTTTCTCAATCGCCAGCGATGGAGCTTTGAAGAATGGTACGAGGCTTTGTGTACCATCTGGCGAACTGAAGAACGAGCTGATGAAGGAAGCGCACCAGTCGCAGTATTCTATACATCCTGGAGCTAATAAGATGTATCGGGATATGCGCACTATCGTTTGGTGGTATGGAATGAAGAAAGATGTGTCCAGATTCGTGGCGAGATGTTTGATCTGTCAGCAAGTGAAGGCCAGTAGACAGAGACCCGCAGGACTTCTACAACCGCTGGACATTCCGGAGTGGAAGTGGGAGCACATCACAATGGATTTCGTGTCAGGTTTGCCTCGTTCCCAATGAGGGAAGGATGCCATCTGGGTTATAGTGGACCGACTGACCAAGTCAGCTCACTTTATTCCCTTTAAGGTTGGTTTATCCACCGAGAAGTTGGCGGCACTATACATGCGACACATCTACCGGATTCATGGAGTACCGGTAAGCATTGTATCTGACCGAAACACTCATTTTACCTCTCACTTTTAGAAAAGTTTGCATGACAGCCTGGGGACACAGTTGAAGTTCAGTACTGCTTATCATCCCCAGACAGATGGACAATCAGAGAGGACGATTCAGACACTGGAGGATATGCTGAGATCGTGTGTCTTGGAGTTCGGAGGATCGTGGGAAGACCATTTGCACTTGGTAGAGTTTTCTTATAATAACAGCTACCAAGCCAGCATTGGTATGACCCCATTTGAGGCTCTGTATAGACGTCGTTGTCGTACACCTTTGGCATGGGACGACGTAGGAGAAAGAGTACTGCTGGGCCCAGAGATGGTGACCGACGCAGCAGAGAAGGTGAAGCTAATCAGAGACAAGCTCAGAATTGCCCAGGACAGACAGAAGCATTGGGCAGACAGCAGTCGTCGACCACTGGAGTTTGAAGAAGGAGATAAAATCTTTGTAAAGATTTTTCCTACCAGAGGCACAATCAGATTTGGCAGAACTGGGAAGCTGAGTCCCAGGTACATTGGACCATTTGAAGTTCTGAGCCGGATTGGAGAAGTGGCGTATAGGTTAGCTCTACCAGCTAATCTAAAAGGCGTGCACAACGTCTTTCATGTCTCACAGCTCAGGGGCTACGTTCCTGATAAGAATCACATTTTAGACCACTCAGAGCTGGAGATTGGACCGAGCCTCACTATGCCTGAGAAGCCAGTGGCAATTTTGGACAGAGGCGAAAAGAGGACCAGGACTTCAGTGACTCCCATAGTCAGAGTTATGTGGAGGCACGATTCCCCAGACGAGTCTACCTGGAAACGAGAGGATGAGATGCGGGAGAAGTACCCGTATTTGTTTGAGACCTGAGGTAATTTCTAACCCAACTCTTTAAATTTTGAGGACGAAATTTCTTAAGGAGGGAAGGTTGTGAAACCCGTAATTTTAGAAAATTATTTTTAATTATTTTCAATTGTTAATTTGGGAAATTGAATTTTTGAAACTGGGACTTATCAAAACATTTTCTAATTAATTAAAAATTTTACAATTATTATTTTCAAGAAAATAAATTGACTGGATTTTTGTATGTCAGCCTAGATATGAACCCGGTTTGATTTTAATTGAACTTAAAATATTTTTTAAGAATTAATTAAGATTTTTCTTAGAAAACAAAATTATTTTCTCAAAAGCCTTATAACCATTTTCTTGTTATTGTTGTTCAGCCCATAAAATTTTATGTTAGTTCATTACTTAAAACAACTTAGAACCATAGCCCTTAGGCCCAAACCCAATAAGCCTTTTGACCCACAACCCATTATAACTTTGTTCCTAAACCCATTTAGGATCAATGGTCCATTTAGTTCATTCCTACAGCAGATCATTCATTGGAGTGAATGAGTTAAAACTCATTCATTGATGAATGGAATTATTTCCATGGTTGGGGGCTTTCTGTGTAAACCGAAGGCTTTTCGGTTTCCTTCTCGACCAACTGACGGCCTCCTCCGTTCCTTTTCCGAACGGCCATGGCCGTTGGCCTTCTTTCCATGGTAACTTCCTTTCTCCATCTACTATATAAGGCCCTACTCCCAACCATTCTCCACCACTTTCCCTTTCCAAATCCCTAACCGTGTCCTAGCCCGATTTTTTCCGGCGAACCCCGTCCCCGGCGCCACCTTCCCCAGGCCGCGCCCTGTCCGGCGATTAGCCCCGCAGTAGCCGGCCGCCTCCCGAGTTCCCGAGCCACCCCGCGCGGCTTTCCCCGCCGCCGGACCCGCGCCTCCAGCGCCGCCGGTCCCTCCCGCACGTCCTAGCCCTGGCTTTCCGCCGGCGCACTTCCCCGGCTCTCCGCGGTTGACCCCTGTTTCCGATTTGCTGTCCAGCACTTCTGTGTGCGTGGCGCTGTCCCGAGGAGTCAGTTTTCGCGAGTTTCTGAGTTCTCTTCTGGACTTCCTCTGTTCGTTGGTGCTGTACACGCAGCCGTATTCCGACGAGGCGAGTTCCGAGTCCGAGGCATCACTTCGGATTCCTTCGATTTCGGTAACTTCTGGATAGTCCCATAGTTCTCTTAGTCTATGATGAAAACTGGTCCCCCGATTCCTTCGAGAATTTGGATGTTGGTTACGTTTTGATTTCGTTACCATTTCCGAAGTTTCTTCGGAATTAGTATGCTGTGGTTTTTGTCTTTGCGATTTCGGATTTTCCGACTTCTTCACAGTTCTGTGGTTATAGATTTATATACATATTATTTGGGTTCTGTGATTTCTTGGATTTTCCGAGAATAATATCGGAAGGGACGTTGTTAGTTTTTCGATTTACTTTGGAAGTTTCGATATCAATTCTGGACTTCGAATTTATTTCGGAAAAATAGTTTTTGTGGTTATATTTGGTTTGGGATTTATTTGCAGGAAAAATCGGTGCGTTTCCCAGTTTTGGGTTATCCCGAAAATAGAGAAAATGCTGCCGAAATTTCTATAAATTTGATTTTATGATTTTAAAATAATTTTCGGAAATGATATTATTTTTGGGCGACGACCTTATCGGTCAATGGGCCCCAGTGAAATGCAAACGCACCGGTCTGTCCGGACGTTGAGGCAGAGTAGCTGTAAATGAAGATTGGACCAGTTCTGAGACTCATTTTTATTCTCAAATTAGAATTATTAGTTATTATTGTTATGTAATTTTTGTAGGTAAATTTACAAGACTAACATTTTCTTTCTCTTATTTTAATTCATGAAAATGTAAGGGCATAAGCCCATTTATCTATTTTTGTAAAATGTAATAAGTAGGAATTAGCTGTGGATTTGCTGGGATTGTGAACGTGTAGAATTAATTAATATTATTATTAATTATTAGTTAGAAATTCATAATTTTCTCACTTAAAGAAAAGAAAAAAAAATTTATATATATAATTATAAAATACTAACTTTTTCCCAATAAATTGATGAAAACAAGTTTTTTCCGGATAAAACATAAATTTGGATTTCCTAAATTGTAACGCACTAGAAAAACGTGTTTTGTTTGTGTTTGGTTAATACAAGACTAAAATTAACTAGGAAACAAAATCTAGAGATTGTAACTAGATAATTCTAGAGTTGTGGTTTCTGAGACAAAATTCCCGAAAATGTAGGACTTCAAAGAAGAGTGTGACTGATCAAATCCCGAAGTACCAAACTCGTCCAACTTGAGAAATTTAAGGCAAGTACATTTATGTGGATTTACGATTATTTTAACAATCATTTTATTGCAATTTTAAACCACTGTTATACACGAACTCTTTCGAGAGTATTGACTGTACTGTTGGGGACTGGGGGAATAGAGTAGTGGATATGACCAAATCCAAAATTAGGATAACTTACTGTATTAGCTTTCCCCTCTTCACACGGGGACAAGCCATACCGTATCGCTAGGATACTACTGTAACCCAATCCGGTCATATTTATTACCTATTCATATCACTATACTGTATTTCAAAACTGTTTCATCTTTAAAACTGTTTAAAAGTGCATGATATTAATTGTCATTTTAATTGTTAAAATTTGCATGAACTGTACTTTGCTCCTTTTCTGACTGGATAACCGTAGGTACTACTGATGACCTGGAGATGCTGATCAATACCTACTATGATCCTGATATGTACCCGACGGTACTTCCACCTGACGAGGATGTTGTGGCATCACCATAGATGCTACTTTTGTTTGGGAGTTTATTTGTTTTATGATTTCAAGTTATGAATCTTTGTAACAGAACAAGTTTTAAATTATCGTTTAAATAAATGTTGTGGCAAATTTAGTTTCAAATGTTGTTGATCACCTGCATATGGATTATAGCTTACTACCGCCGTCTCATCAACGGTGCAGGCTGGGCATGATCCGATTCGACCCAAGTATTTGGGGACCGGGTCGTGACAAATACATATATACATATATACATATATAATAAAATAAAATAAAAACAAAACAAAACAAAGAAGGGGCTCGAACTCGGCCCAGGGGGGTCGAGTCTCAGCGCGCTCGGGCTGGCCAGGGGGTCAGCCCGAGTCATCTGTTAGGGATTAGGTTCGGGTTAGTTTTAGTTAAAAGTTAGATTAATAGATTTAAACCCGATAGCACGAATCTAAACCCGCTAACCCTTAGCCTAAATAACAGTTCGGCTCGTGTCCAGACTGTTTAGGACACGAGCAAATGGAATCTGACCCAGTGTCATGTGTCCACGCCCAGCACGACACGTACGATACTGTAAATTCGTGTCCAACCCTACAGTTAGTTTTTGCGTGTCCAGACGAACGTCATGCGTGAGTTTGGGACACGCACGACACAAATCGGGGGCTGTTATCTCGTGTCCGGTCGAGCTAGTGGTTGTGGAGGGTGCTGACGGCGACCAGAGGCGTCGTCGTCGCGGCGCTCAGGTGGCGCTGCGCTCACCTCGGCGTGGCGAACTCGTCGGTGGTGGTCGTTGGTGGTGTAGGCGGCTGTGGAGGTGGCTCTAGGGGGTGGCCGGAGTTAGGGTTTCGACGAAGAAGAAGTGGGGGAGACGGTGGTCGTGGTGGTCGAAAATGAGTCTAGGGTTAGGGTTTAGGCCTGGGGGGTTATTTACAGGGGTGAGAGGTCGGTGTTAGGGTTTAGGTCGGCCGTGCGGAGGCAGTCGCCGGTCGTGGTCGTTGGGGGCAGTTGGCCCGAACGTGGGGGGGGGGGGTGATGAGGGTTTAGCAGTTAGGTCCCTAGAATTTAGGAAATAACAGTTTGGTCCCTTCCCTTAACTGATGCAAAAATGAATTTGCAAAACACAATTAAAACAATTTACTAATTTGTAAACTGATATAATAACAATTTGACAATTTGTATAATGATATTAAAACAAATTTAAATATTACAAAATGATATTAAAACAATTCAAATTATTACAAAATAATATATTTTGATTTTAAAACTATTTAAAAATTATTTAAAAATTCTAGAAAAATTACCAATAATTATATTAATTTATTTTAAATATATAAAAGCTATTTAATATTATTAAAATATTATTTTGAAATTTAGGGGCTTACAAATCTTCCCTTCTTGAAAAATTTTGTCCTCGAAATTCACAAGGATAGAAGATTCTACAATCATTCTAACATAACAAGCAATACAACAAATGACTAAGGCTACGATCAAAACTAACCTCTAAGGTATCAAGCGGGAACGGGTGGTTCTCTCGCAGCTGTTGGGTCGAACAAGTAAGGATATCTCTCCCTCATGTCCGACTCCCTCTCCCAAGTAGATTCACCCGGAGAGTGATGGCTCCAAGCTACTCGTACTAAGGGTATGATTTTGTTCCTTAGCCTCTTCTCCCTTCTGTCCAATATCTCCACAGGCTGCTCAGTAACTGCAAGGCTCGGTCCGATCTCCAACTCTGAATGATCTAGCACATGGCTGGGGTCCGGAACATATCTCCTCAGCTGAGACACATGAAAGACATCGTGAACTCCTGCTAGGTTGGGTGGAAGTGCAATCATGTAAGCTACCTCTTCGATCCTGCCAAGTATCTCGAACGGGCTGATGTATCTGGGGCTCAGCTTGCCTCCTCGTCCAAACCGGATCGTCCCTCTAGTAGGTGATATCTTCACTAGCACCATATCACCGTCAACGAACTCCATCGGCCTACGACTAGCATCGGCCCAGTGTTTCTGCCTGTCCTGAGCTACCCTGAGCATGTCTCTGATCATCCCGACATTCTCTGCTGCATCCGTGATCATCTCTGGCCCAAGCATAACTCTATCCCCAACATCGTCCCAAAAGAGCGGTGTACGACATCGTCGTCAATATAGTGCCTCGAAAGGAGACATACCAATGCTGGCTTGGTAGCTGTTGTTGTATGAAAAATCTACCAAGTACAGATAGATCTCCCATGATCCGCCAAAGTCCAGCACACAAGTCCTCAGCATGTCCTCTAACGTCTGTATCGTCCTCTCGGACTGCCCATCCGTCTGCGGGTGGTACGCCGTACTGAACTTGAGCCGACTGTCCAACTCTTTCTACAAGCTTCTCCAGTAGTGGGACGTGAATCTGCTGTCTCGGTCCGACACGATGCTCATTGGTACTCCGTGTAAGTGAACTATCTGCTGTATGTATAGCTCCGCCAACTTCTCGATGGGAAGCCCCACCTTGAAGGGTATAAAGTGCGCACACTTCGTCAGCATGTCCACGATAACCCAAATGGCATCCTTCCCTCATTGGGAACGAGGAAGCCCTGAGACGAAGTCCATCGTAATGTGTTCCCACTTCCACTCGGGAATGGGTAACGGCTGCAACAGACCAGCTGGCCTCTGGCGCTCCGCCTTGACCTGCTGGCAAACTAGGCATCTCGAAATAAAACGTGATACATCTCTCTTCATCCCGTGCCACCACAGATGTTCCCGCAAGTCACGGTACATCTTGTTGGCACCGGGGTGAATAGAATATCTCGATCGGTGCGCCTCCTGCAAGACTGCCTCTATCAGCTCTCCCTTCGGCACGCACAATCGGCTGCCATATCTCAAGGATCCATCCTCTGCTATGGTGAAGTCATCCAGCAATCCGGCTAAAGTCTGGGCTCGAAGTCTGCGAAGGCTCTCATCTGTGGACTGGACCTCCCTGATCTGCTCCATCAAACCTGACTGAACGTCAAGCGCCATCATCTTTATCACTGATCCTGGCCGAACTATCTCGATACCGAGCTTCTCCAGATCTTCCCGTAAATGCCGATCTATCATCAGATATCATGCCATCGGATGCCTGCTCAGCGCATCCGCCACTACATTTTCCTTCCCGGGGTGATACTGTAAATCGATGTCGAAGTCCTTCATCAACTCCAACCATCGTCTTTGCCTCATGTTCAGCTCTTTCTGCGTGAACACATACTTCAAGCTCTTGTGGTCAGTAAAGATTTCCATACGCTCTCCGTATAAGTAATGTTTCCATAACTTGAGTGCAAAGATCAACGCAGCTAACTCTAGGTCATGGGTAGGATAGTTCCGCTCATGAGTCTGTAATTGCCTAGATGCATAAGCAATCACTTTCCCATGCTGCTGTAGGACACATCCTAGCCCCTTTCCCGAAGCATCGCTGTATATGGTGAAACCTCCCGATCCTGAAGGTAATGTCAGAACTGGAGCGGTCGTCAGCCTCCTCTTCAGCTCCTCAAACGCTGCCTGGCAGTCCTCTGACCAGATGTACTCTGCGTCCTTCCACGTCAGCTTCGTCATAGGTTCAGCTATCCTAGCAAAGTCCTGGACTAACTTTCTATAATAGCCGGCTAAATCCAGAAAGCTCCTGATCTCTGAAACTGACGTCGGAGCCTTCCATGTCTCAACGGCGGCAATCTTTCTGGGGTCCACCGAGATCCCCCCTCCAGTAACTATGTGACCGAGAAACTCCACTCGGTCCAAAAAGAACTCGCACTTCGACAATTTGGCAAACAACCTCTCCTGCCTCAGAATCCCCAAAACTGTCCGCAAGTGATCTGCGTGCTCCTCCGGCATCTTCGAGTATATCAGGATATCGTCGATAAATACTACGACAAACTTATCCAGATACTGGTGAAATATCTTATTCATCAAATTCATAAAGACAGCTGGCGCATTTGTGAGACCAAATGGCATCACCAGAAACTCGTACTGCCCGTACTTCGTATTGAACGCCGTCTTCTGGATGTCTGCTGCCCTGACCTTCACCTGGTAGTACCCGAATCTCAAATCTATCCTGAAAAACACCTTCGCCCCACTCAACTGGTCGAACAGATCATCTATCCTGGGCAGAGGATATTTGTTCTTAATGGTGATGGTATTCAACGCCCGGTAGTCAATACACAATTGAACTGTACCATCCTTCTTAGGCACAAAGAGCACTGGCGCTCCCCATGGAGAAGCACTAGATCGAATGAAACCCTTTTTCAACAGGTCATCAATCTGCTCCTTCATCTCTATGGCCTCCTTGGGGTTCACTCTATAGCAAGCCCGGGATACTGGTGATGAACCCGGTACTAAATCTATAGTCATCTCTGTCAGGCGGAAGTCCTGGAAGATCCTCTGGGAATACATCCATAAACTCCCTAATGATAGGGTGTGGCGGTGCTATCTCCACAACTGTCGCACAACAGTTCGGCTCTAGGCTGATCTCCGGCCCTATCCTCCTGATACTGAATGGTGGGGAACTGAACAGAATACTACCCTCATGACAGTCTATAGCTGCATGGGCATAGCTAAGCCAGTCCATCCCCAATATGATATCATACCCGGGGAGTAGCATCACAAAGAATCGTCCCCTAAACTCTCTCCCGGCTATAGTAATAGAGCATCTATATATAGCTCTAATGGGCACTGGTCCGCCTTCTGTCATTACTCTACTAATCTCCTCGGTAGGTGTAGCTACTAAGTGGTGTTTATGTATAAACTCTAATGACAGGAAGCTATGAGATGCACCAGAATCAAACAAGCATAGAGCTAGAAAGTATGCAAATAAATATGACATGTGATGACGTCAGCCAAATAATCTGGCTCCGAAACCTGCTCCGGCTCCGGCTCAAGAGCTAGGCTATAAGCCTTCCCTGGGGTCCCTTCTGCTGCAGATGTTGCCCAAACCTCTGCTGCTGAGTTGGAAGCGGCCCTCTAGGTACATTGGCTACTGGGCAGTCCCAAAGCTGATGGGTGGCAATCCCACAAGCTAAACACTGCCCTAACCTCTTCCTACAGATGGTAGCGTCATGGCCTGTCCTCTTACAGAATACACACAAAGCTCCCTTCTACTGTTGTCGGGGTCCCGGGGATCTAACTGGCGAGGTTGGGTGATGTGATGTGGGAGGACGGTATGTCTGCTGGTACGGCATCGGTGCTCTCGGCTGGAAAGCCTGACGCTTGGATGGTCCCTCGAGGTGTACAGAAGCCGGCCTCTTGCAAGACAGAAGATGCTCCTCAATGCTCCGGGCCAACTCTAGGCTCTGATAGTAGTCAGTCGTGCCGTTTGCCACTATAAGAATGCCGATGTCTGGAACTTGACCATGGCAAAACCTACGCGTCATCTCCTCAGGGTCTGCAACTAGACTAGGAGCGAAACGGCTCAAACGACTAAACTCCGCTGCATACTCGTCAACAGAACGGTCCTCTGCTGCATGTTCTGGAATCGTAGCCCCATGGCTACCCTAGCGGTGGTCGAGAAGAATTTCTTCTTGAACTGGGTCTTGAACTGATCCCAAGTGGCCTTCCCTCTCGCGAATAGCGGCCCATTTTGGAACCAAACTCCTGCCAAGTCTATCAGCAGAAATTCTGCTGCCTCGACCTGGAGGTCATTCGGCAACCTATTTTCAAGGAGCTTCCTCTCTACCGAGTCTAGCCAGTCATCTGCTACTACTATGCCCTCAGTCCCTAAGAACTCCTTGGAGTTCAGACCTATGAAGTCCTTGATTGTCCCTGCTCTCTGTCGTGGCTCTACAGGTGGTGGGACCACGGTACGTCCTCAGAACGCTCCATGCTCTGACGGAGTAGGGTAGTCTGCTCCTGATGGGTCGTTAAGAACCCCTGGATCAGAGTGAGCAGTTGGTTCCCGTCGAGTGTGACGGAAGCCTGGGTAGGTATAGTGATAGGTGGTGGTGGGAGTATCGGGTCCTGCTGGGACTGTGATGTGGAAGGTGGTGGAGGCATTTGGGTTGGTGGATTTGTGGAGTGGGGGAATATGGTAGGTGGAGGTGGAGGTGTATCGGTCAACTGGTCAACCGACTGGATAGGGAGTGTGCCATTCTCAGGTGTAACATACTGGGATGAGCGGGTGAGCACCATCTAATTAAATAAAAAGGACTTATAAGGACTCTTTGAAGTAAACAGTCATAAATAACAAGAAAATCAAATTTATAATAACGAGTATGTGATGTGTTTCCTATGTTGCAGTCCTAGTATTCCTCTAGGTGTTCTAAGCGTCATTCATAATGTTGTTTAATTACCTTAAGTTTCTAATTGCAGGTATGCTTGGTACAATAACATAACTAAACAATTTAGTCAGAGACCTGCATGGGCCACCACTAAAAATATGTCACGATCCGCTACCCAAATTGTTGGACCGGGCCGAGTCATGTCCAGCCTACGCTTGAGATAAAGCGTAGTAAGCTGTTCTAAAGATAACAAGGTAAGACTAAAATGTGCTAACAGTTCTATATGTAATGAAGAGTCATAAATGCTCCAAACACAAAAGTCATCTCATATAATAGTAAGTCCCAGTACAAGTCCGAAATATAAAGCTGGATACAGGTCCGATCACAAAATACATAATCTAATACATGACTATTCTCAAAAGTCCAAAATGTAAATAGACAACTAGACGAGTTTCCCCGCAGGTACATCCTCGTAAGACAAAGCCTGGTCCTCGGCAGTAACTCCATAATATGAATCACAGAGCAACTCCTCCTCAGTAAGAATACCTACAACGTTATCCTGTCAGGACGGAAGCAAGTACTGATTCTAACAAATATATAATACTGATCATGTGATGGAAAGAAATGACATCATGTTTTTATCCAGTTTTAGATATATTTTATCATGGCAATAATTATTTGTTTTAAAGTTTAAAACTGTAGTAGGTGAGTGATCAGTCAATAGGTAATCAGGATGTACAGTGGCACATATCAATTTTCTGAAGCGTACATACGTACCCTTAACGGCATCGGTGTATGTTCATATATAAACGCGGGATCAGACATACGACAAAGTTATATATAAAATGTAACAGTGCTCGGTAAATACATACGAAGAAGGGAGGCATGATCACGTACACTACTAACAGTTTTTCCTTAACCCGTTGTTAAACATGTGAGAGATATAAAAACTGTCCTAAGCATGATAGAGACTGAAAGTAATACAACATGTGAAGTTTTAACTTGCTACCCCAAGGATCAGCATTTAACATGGTTGAAATTCACAGTTTATGGTTATAGCAGTATGTAAATTTGTAGAAGTACTTGCCTTTAGCAAAGCAAAGTAGCGATAAAAATGCTATAAATGCCTGGTGACTCATCATTGTAGAAATAAAAACATAAACTTAGTTTTTACACTAAGTTAAACACTAAAACACTAGTGGTGCAACACGACTTTCTGACTGGACACCTAGCCAAAATGATGACTTTAGCATAGAAGACCAATGTGAGGTGACACAATACTCTAACTAACTTTCTAGGGTCTTTATACTAGTGCGGGGTGAGGTCCAATACGACTATAACTCAAAACAACACAAAATATTAAAAGTCGTAATTATTCAATAATTAAATCAAATTGTACACTGTGTTCCAGCAATTTTTGAGATAGACAAAAAGATCAATTTTACATAAAATAAAGTACCAAAATGATCCTTGTTAATTATAGAAATTTATACTAATTTTTCTGAAATTTATAAACCTTCATAAATATTTATTAAAAATCAGCAAACATATATATACTGAAAATGAGTTCTGTTTTTCTATTTTTATAAAATACCAAAAGTACTTATTAAATGCTGGAACAATTATAATAAATTATCTAAATTAACATAGTATTTAAATACAATTTTTTCCAAATTTTTACAGCACTTAAAATATATATAAAAATTCAAAAACAGCAAGCAACAGTTTCTGGAAAATAATTAATTAATTATTTACTATTTTTTCCATGTATTCGAAATTGAACCGAAGTCCAGATACAGGATCCAGAGCCATGAATCAAGTCCAATATGACTTGTACAGACTCTGGATGTATTAGACACAATTGGGCCCAAAAACCTATGCTAGACTTGGACATCAATTGGTTATAATCAATAAAAAGCAGTAATTTATATACACAAATATATTTTTAAAGTGCTAAAATATACAAGTCACAATTTAAATAATAAAAATGACTTGTGAATTTATGCACAATAATATTTTGTACAAAGTAGAATTTGAAATACATATATAAATATACAACAACAATATTTATATATATACATACAAATATATAGATATTTATATATTTATATATATATATATATATATATATATATATATATATATATATATATATATATATATATATATATATATATATACAAATATTGTATACATATATATATATATATATATATATATATATATATATATATATATATATATATATATATATATATATATATATATATATATAACAGTATATATATAATAATATATATACACATAAATACATATACATATATACATATATGTATATAAATACATATATACATATATATAATAAAAAAATAAAATATATATATATATATATATATATATATATATATATATATATATATATATATATATATATATATAATAAAATAAAATAAAACAAAAAAAATACATATATAATAAAATAAAATAAAACAAAAAGAAAACAAAACAAGGAAGGGGCTCGAACTTCGCCCAGGGGGGGTCGAGTCTCGGCGCGCTCGGGCTGGCCAGGGGGTCAGCCCGAGTCATCTGTTAGGGATTAGGTTCGGGTTAGTTTTAGTTTAAAGTTAGATTAATGGATTTAAACCCGATAGCACGAATCTAAACCCGCTAACTCTTAGCCTAAATAACAGTTCGGCTCGTGTCCAGACTGTTTAGGACACGAGCAAATGGAATCTGACCCAGTGTCATGTGTCCGCGCCCAGCACGACACGCACGACACTGTAAATACGTGTCCAACCCTACAGTTAGTTTCTCCGTGTCCAGGCGAATGTCATGCGTGAGTTTGGGACACGCACGACACAAATCGGGGGCTGTTACCTACGTGTCCGGTCGAGCTAGTGGTTGTGGAGGGTGCTGACGGCGGCTAGAGGCGTCGTCGACGCGGCGCTCGGGTGGCGTTGCGCTCGCCTCGGCGTGGCGAACTCGTCGGTGGTGGTCGTTGGGGGTGTAGGCGGCTGTGGAGGTGGCGCTAGGGGGTGGCCGGAGTTAGGGTTTCGACGAGGAAGAAGTGGGGGAGACGGTGGTCGTGGTGGTCGGAAATGAGTCTAGGGTTAGGGTTTAGGCCTGGGGGGTTATTTATAGGGGTGAGAGGTCGGTGTTAGGGTTTAGTTCGGCCGTGCGGTGGCAGTCGCCGGTCGTGGTCGTCGGGGGCAGTTTGCCCGAACGTGGGGGTGGGGGTGATGAGGGTTTAGCAGTAGTTAGGTCCCTAGAATTTAGGAAATAACAGTTTGGTCCCTCCCCTTAACTGATGCAAAAATGAATTTGCAAAACACAATTAAAATAATTTACTAATTTGTAAACTGATATAATAACAATTTGATAATTTGCATAATGATATTAAAACAAATTTAAATATTACAAAACGATATTAAAACAATTCAAATTATTACAAAATGATATATTTTGATTTAAAAACTATTTAAAAATTATTTAAAAATACTAAAAAAATTCTCAATAATTATATTAATTTATTTTAAATATATAAAAGCTATTTAATATTATTAAAATATTATTTTGAAATTTAGGGGCTTACATTAAGTATCAGTTTTTAATGATACACTTGGCTATGAATGATGCACTGCTATTTTTTAAGTATCAGACTTTAATGATACAAGTATCAGTCATGGCTAAGTATCAGTCTTCAATTTAAAGTATCAGATATTCTTGAATGATGCAAGTATCAGTCATTTTTAAGTACTTAGTCTTCATCTTTCGAATAAGCATTTGCTAAACTCTGAGCCCATACATTATAATCTTCTTTGCTTTATAATCTTCTTTGCTTGGCCTTCCCCACTAATTTGGTGATGGATGGAGGTAGCCAACTTATACCTAAACTGTAGACTATGATAAGGAAGGTACAATTTTTGAGTCTACAATCTACAAATTGGCAATGATGAGTGTACTGGTGAATCATTTGAGCCAATGATGTTTTTTATGCTTCCAGTTCCTCCTTTTGTTGTTCAATTTGTTGTGTTTTATTTTCATTTTAAAGTTGGTTCAATTTGTCCAGTTTTATGAGTTACATTTTTATACCAAATTTTGATTTACTAATATGTGTTGTTGCTATGACCAAATGGGCTATGATGAGTTGGTGCTGATACATGCTTACGTGTCTAGGCACAGCTCAATCAGGCACAGTTTTACTCATAGACTGAAGTTTGCGCAATATGATAAAGTTGAGACAATTTTCATCTCTAAAGCAGGATGACGTGGCACACACGCTACTAATCTCTCAAGACGTATCTACTATCCTGTACACGACCACGCGCATCTCAATCACATGATGTCACACGTCTAAATACAGTTAGTATACGACTTATAACTGAATGAAAGTTGGCGCAACAGAAGATTGGCGCAACCCAATGTGGCGCAATCCAGCCTCGCGTACATCAGAATAACTGCTAAAACAGTTATTTTCTGAACTCTATAAATAGAGTTTCCAATCATTGTTAAAGCACTGCAGTATTTTTTGGGTGATGCAGTACATGTGCTGAGCTATGTTGGTTCAATCTTATGATACATTCTTCATTTTTAAGTATCAGTTTTTAATGATACACTTGGCTATGAATGATGCACTATTGTTTTTTAAGTATCAGACTTTAATGATACAAGTATCAGTCATGGCTAAGTATCAGTCTTCAATTTAAAGTATCAGATATTCTTGAAGATGCAAGTATCAGTCATTTTTAAGTACTTAGTCTTCATTTTTCGAAGAAGCATTTGCTAAACTCTGAGCCCATACATTATAATCTTCTTTGCTTTATAATCTTCTTTGCTTTATAATCTTCTTTATGTGAAATTTTCATGTATTAAGTTATGTTTTTATTGTTGTTAGTTCCTAATTTTTACTATAGCAGTTTATTGTGTTAATTCTTTTACATTGCCCATTTTGCTTCATGAAAATATTGAGGATTATGGCAATTGATGAGGAGATTTCACTGTGACCGAATGATTCAAATGTGGTCTTCAATGTTATATGGCATGGATATCTAGCTTCTTCAAATTACTATATCATTTTCAAATTTGTTACATATCACTAAATGGCTCGTATCAACCTACCCAAGTATCTGATACTCATAAGGCTTTGTTGTAGGTTGATGGCTTGTATCGGTTATGTGGTTTTTCATAATATAAGTTGTTGCTATGGCTTGTATCTAGCTTTTTGCAACACTAGTTGGTTCAGATTTTGGATGGAACATTGTTCTGTATCAAATTGTGAATGATGAGAGTTGGTTCAGAATTTGGCATGTATCATTTTGGTCTGGTAATGAATTTCGTCTATATCATTTTGGATGATGAGTTTGTAAAATGATGAGAGTTTGTTGCTTAACTGGTCATGGATTTGGCATGTATCATTTTGGATGGTACATTATTCCTATCTTCTGATCATGAATTTGGTCATGAATTTTTACTCAAATGAATTTTCAATGATACATTCTTCCTATCTTCTGTATCAGTTTTGGATGAATTTTCAATGATACATTCTTCCTGTCTTCTGTATAATTTTTACTGGTCACGAATTTGGTCATGAATTTTCAATGATACATTCTTCCTATCTTCTGTATCAATTTTGGATGATGAGAGTTGGTTCAGATTTTGGATGGTACATGTTATGTATCAGTTTGTAAATTATACACTACGATGGTTGAGTTTTTCATTGATGCATTCTTCATATTAATTTGTTGGGTAATCTTACCAATGTAACCATATCTCCACCCATATTTCACTTTTGTTAATCCAAACATTGAAAGTCAAAATTTTATTTTCCATCTACACTTTCAAGTGGTATCCAAACACAACACATTGAAACTCCCCACTTGCGGGGGGGACAAAAACCAATATATCCAAACACATTTTGGAAACTCAAATGCATTGCAAGTGCTATGAATTACTCATATGAAAAGTACAACTTTCATACTTTCGGAGAGCTACCGCGAACCAAACAGACCCTGGAACAAACAAGTAAAAGCATTATCATAAATTTGGCAGTACAACTATGTTTCAGTTTCAGTAGGATACGTGCTTTTCTCATCAGCCTGGGCTTAGTTCAGAGATTCAGATGACTATCATCCTAACAAAAATCTCGACCAAGCAGAAAAGGATTATTTCACTATCGATTGTCTGTCCTTGTCCGACCACAGCTCGAACAAAGCTGATGGATGTCGCAACAACAGCGGCAGCAAAAAAAGGGAAGGAATCACAAGGTCGAGCCTGCACTGCTCGAAGAGCTGTGCTGGTAGACAGACCACTTCTCCTACCAGCATAAGCGGAAGCATGTAGGGGCTAGAGGGGATCCAACCCACTCAAAAAAAGTATATATATATATATATATATATATATATATATATATATATATGGGGGAGCGGATCGGGAGCCCCGTCCGCGGAGCCCCGCCGAAGCCCCGCCCTCCCTTAGCCGTTGGATCGCGCGGGCGGGCGCGGGCCCCACGCGGGCCCCGCGCGATCCGATGGTGCAGGGGGGGCGGGGCTTCGACGGGGCTCCGCGGGCGGGACCTTTGATCCGCTTCCTATATATATATATATATATATATATATATATATATATATATTGGCACACATCTAATCCATCCAAGCCCACTTCAGCACACCTGAGCTTGAATTTTTAGTTATATCCTTGTCTAGCCCATCGGTGGGAGCCTCACTAAGCCAGCATCGCATTCACTCGCAAAGGGGGGACTTCGTGGACACTGCCCACGTGAAATGCGAGTTCAAAATTTGGGAATCAAGAAAGAGTGGAATTATTTGTTAGCTTGGGTATATATTGTATAGTGCTTGGCCCAATAGCTTAATAACTTTTACTAAATAGAAATTTATATATTGTGTCACAAATGGAAACAAATAAATTATTTTACATCTAAAATATTTAATTCATACCACTAGCATGATATAAATTATTTTATATCTAAAATATTCAATTCATACCACTAACAGTATGTCACCAAAACAAGAAAAATACAACAAACATGACAAGCGATTATTAAACAATACACATAACTATTGAATATAGTCTAAGTATCATTTGTTCTTCATCTTTTTATCTTGATTTTTTTTAAAGATATATTAAGCAGTTTATCTTGTCTTTTCTCTATTCTCAATAATATTATTTGTAAATAATCTGAGACTCCTTGAGAGATTGAAGACTCTTGAGAGATTGGAGATAATCAAACATATCAAAACTATACACTGCCATATATAGTTCTGTCGTCACCGTGGTGATGTGTAATGTTGTGGTAGCGAGGACTGGAAGAGAAAATACCCCTCCCATAAATAATGATATCGTAAACAAATATATCTTTATATATCATATTACTGAGAAACATTATATGTAAAATAAAATTGCGCCTTCAACTACGCTTCTATTAGGTGGCATGAGATTCATGAACATTCAACACTAATTTCTACTAGATCATGGTATTTAGTAGTTTGTGTTAGGAAGAGAGAATCTATTACAATAAATAGATCTTGATACCTAATAGAAGTTAACCAAAAAAAAATCTGAGTTAGTATATCGAGAAATAATATGTGAAGGAAAATTAGACCTAGGAGACTCGTTCCCATTTCTTCCAAATTAATGTGATTTATATTTACAAGTGATCTATATTTACAGAGTTTAGTGTGAATATATATAATGGTTTTCATTAGTGATATATAGATCATACAGCCTGGTCAACCATAGAAGGGCGATTACTGATTAGGCTTAATAAAACACGATATACAGTGGTGGTTTTCTGATCCAATCGGAAGGGTTTAGAGTAGGAAACACGATTAGTAGTAGACCGAAAATCCGTATCTGATCCGTATTCGAACCGAAAATATCCGAAATTTCGGATACGGATACGGATTCGGATATCATATCGGATATTTATCGGATATCGGATGCGGATACGGTAAGTGTCATATCCGAACCAATAATATCCGAACCAATAATATTTAAATTATTTAATAAATTTAAAATGATATTTACTACAAATTATATTTTTCAGCCAAAACTTATTGGAAAGTGTAGATACTTCAAACTATGTTTTTTCAGCCACTTTAAGTGGTTTAGATCGGTACCATAGGGTTGAACTTAAATTTTCAGCAACATATATACTACAATATATTTGTCATATTATATCTAAAGAGTTAAAACGTTTTGGTTGTCACCTTGCAAGTGGCTGAAAAACATAGTTTGAAGTATCTACCCGATCTAAACCAGCAAGGTGACAACCAAAATGTTTTAACTCATTTTTTTCTTCCCTTTTTTTAATATTTTTTTTAGTAATCTTATTGGTTCGGATATTATCCGATATCCGTTAAAATTATTGGTAACGGATATGGTAGCCAAAAATTATATCCGATCGGATATCGGATATATCCGATAGTTAATGGTTCGGATATGGTAATGCCAATATCCGACCAATAAGTTACCATTGACAGGCCTAAACACGATATACAGTGGTGGGTTTTCTCATCCAATGGGAAGGGCTTAGAGTAGGGAGTGTTCTTTTAATGGTAAAACACGATATACTTGGTCCTTTAAGGTCTTCACTCTCTTTATACTGAATGTATCTCCTCTCAGGGCTCCATCTATTCATCCTTCTGGTTTGACAACTGATTTAACTGGGGAGTTTCATCTAATCTAGTCTTCTCATGATGTTTGGGTGTTGTCGATTCTTCTGTTGATTTTAGGGGCTTTGGATACGGTACTTACATATGATGATTACTATAACACCCTTGTTACTCATGAAAAAAACAATACTAGCCAAAATCATGGAGTGAGATTGGGGAACCATCTCTATACCCATCATCAAGAGATTCTTGTGAAATTATTGGTCCGAATGACAATTAAGGTGACAAGATTATTATCATGGATGGTTACTTAGAAAGTAGAGGAATAAAGTAGACAATATTGAATATTTGAATCTGGGTTTAGGACAACAATACTAGTACATGTATAACCTTCTTGGAATGATGTATAACCTTTATCTTTGTTATCTTCTTTAGAATGACTTGCACTCTTACATATATTATTTGCTTTGGGATGACTTGCACTCTTACTTCAAGCAGTTCTTTTACCATTCTGAATTTAGTGCCTACTGACCAGGTTAACATCTTGTATATCAACTCTATGCAATTACACACAAATTTGAAACCACCAAGTTTCAAACATTTCCATTATGTTACATATGATCCGAAGCTAGACCAGAAACTAGAGCACCAACACATTAGGGAAATACCCACAATTTGTAACCATTACGTTTCAGACATTAGTATATATCGGCATCACAATGTAAGCATGTCAATATAGGGTATCCTCACTAATCATGGCATAACTGTCAAAGCCAAATTCCAATTTGTAGAAACTACGAAATACAGACGGTATATAACAGCTGTTTGTTCTGGTTCACACTAGTACAAGGAACGCTTCTAATGCAGATAGTATGCAAATACTCTCTCCATGCGATGTAAATCTAGAGCAGGACTCACACCAAATCATACCCTACAGCTCAATAAATCTCTCAAGAAACAACGATCAACTTTGGCCATGAGATACTCGAGGGGCCATTTTGCCCTACTCAATAATTATAGCAGCTAAATTATCCTAATAATACCCCAACTATAGTGTTCGGATATTTTTAGCACCTTAACTTTTCATTGTTCGATTTTGGCACCCTAATTTTATAAATTGCTTTTTTGAAGCATCTTTCATCAATTTTGAAGCACATCAAGACCACTTCAAAAGCATATCTTGCAGCACAAAAGCGCAATTTAAATACTCGTATTGCCATATATTCTTTTGAAGTGGTCTCGATGTGTTTCAAAATTGACGAAATGTGCTTCAAAAAAGCAATTTATAAAATTGAGTACCAAAATCGAGGAGTAGAAAGTTAATGTGCCAAAAAGCACACCATATGATCCCAACTTACATATATAATTAAAATATCCGTAGGAGAACTATTTGGAGTGCATCATTACGGACCTAGAATCAAACAAATAAAACAATTATCCATTTTAGGAACTGCACTTTATAATAACTCTATCGTATCTAATTATCTATAAGAAGTTCATATCTAATTATCTATATGAAGTCCTGGCAACTCCTTTCTCAAACATCTAGCAATCCTATCAAAACTCTTAAAATGCATCCATCCATGCATTAAATAGACCTTTATAGTTAAACAGCAACAGGGGCAGGAACGACATGAGATAATACACATACTTCAGGTTAGGCTAGATGAAATGTCAAAGAAGCATCTAGCAAGCTATCAAGTTGCTTGACGGTTCTTTCTCTAAATATTACTCAAGATGCACAGTCCTTATACAAAAACAACCACAAGGATGATATGTACACTAGCACGCAGTACATAATTCCTTGGCACTAACAAAATATCGATAAATTCAGGAACACTTATAACAACCTATGTAACACATTATTCAAGTGTTGAAAGTGACAATGAGAGAGAAGAAATCAAGGAAACTCAAATATTACAAGCACTCCATATAATTTCAGCATCAATCTTATTTCTACAAAGGAGAACAAACTAAACCAAGCAGTAAGCAAGATTCCAACCTTGTTTCATAAAGTTTAACAAATGGCAAAAGCAATTACATGATTTAACCTTGTTTCAGACAGTACATATATATGACTGGAGTTTATAAACTAACCTTCGGATCAGAATCTGCTTCTCAACGACCCCTTTCGAAAGCAACACGGGTCCTTCCTGATCCTCCTCCCTCATAGTCATCTCTCATTGAAGACCCTGCACTTGCTTTCATAGTCCCGCCGCCGCCAATCTTGTCCATAGCCTTCTTCCCCTTCTTCACTTCTGTCAAGAACTGCTCCAACCCGAAGGGATCGTTCTCCTCCTGCTTGTCAAACTCCACTGGCCTCTCCCTCTTTCCAGAAGGCCTATCTGAAGCCCCTGTGAACGCCTTGTCGGGCTTGAACCTCTCCGTCTTCATAACCTTCTCCAACTGCTCGTCCGCACCTCCGTACATATCAGCATCGGCATCTTTCTTCGGCCTGTAGAGCGTAGACAGCGTAGGCTGAGCCGTGAACAGGCCCTTGTCATATATATTGTACTGATCATCTGCAGCGAATCCAGACTCCATCCCCTTCTCCTGGTTAAACAGCCTCTGGTCGTACATAACCTCCCCAGTACGTCCGGCTCCAGTATTGGCCATCCCGAGAGCAACCTTCTCGCTGATATCCCTGTCCCTATCCCTCGTGATCTTACTCTTCTTTCCCATAGCTGCATCCTTAGCTTCCAACCTCCTCTCCCTCTCTCTCTCGCGCCTCCTCTCCTCGCGGATCTTGTCCCTTTGCATCCTCTCCTCCCTCTCCTCCCTTGTTTCCTTCCGCTGCTCGTGGTGGTCCGGCCTCATGTCATCGTCGACCATGCCCGACCTATCGATAGAAACATGTGCAGCAGAAGCTGCCACGTTCCCCTTCTCGGCCTTCTCCGCACGGGCCTTTGCAGCCAAGTTACGGAGCTCCTGCTCCTTCCTATCCTTCTCCTTCAGCATCAGTTCCCTCTGGACCTTCGACCTCATTGCGACAGCTTCCCTAGCCTTCTGCTCGGCCACGTACAGAGCCTCCGACAACTTTGCAAAATTATCATTAATCTGCACCTCCTGAAGTCCCCTCCCATCGGCCGCGAGCCGCTTGTCGAGCGGGATAGTGTACCCCTTGGGATTCTTCCAGTTGGAGATGCAAGGTGGGATCTTCCAGTCCTGCTGGTCCTTCACTGTGACGGGCCTTGGCGGGGAGTGCATGACGGGCACAGGCGGCGACCCGGACGCCTTCGGGACCCTCTTGTGCTTGAACTTGGGCGGCTCCAGCGGATCGACCGGCATCTCCACCATCCTTATAATCCTCTCCTTCGCACCAGAGTTGAAGGCGGCCGACTGCTGTGACGGCTTGTACTTGATAAACTTCGACTCCGACGACTGCGTCGGCACGTTCTTCGGCTGGGCTGCGCTGAGGCGGACGTTGACGATCTTCTCCAGCGCCTCCTTGGTCCTCTGCGTGGTCTCCTCAATCTCCTTCTCCAGCTCCTCGTCGTCCTCGTCCGCCGCCTCCTCCTTCCCGATCTTCGGCACGAGGTCCTTGTGCTGCGAGTAGACGATCTTCGAGGAGTTCTCGTTCTGCTTGACGACGGCATCGAACGCGACCTTCCCGCGGGAGTCGACGGTGAGGGCGAGGACGTTGGACCCGGGCTTGGAGTCCTTGCGGCCCATGCCGAGGGGGTACTGCGCGACGAGGATCTCCGGGAAGGCGCCGCCGTCGCCGAAGTCCTCGGGCCTGCGGGGGACGAAGCCGGAGCGCTTCCCGTAGGGGGGCACCGGGTTTGGCTTCATCGTTGCGGCGGCGGAGGGAGAGTCGGAGGCTTCTGAGCTGAAGCGCTCCTTGAACCATGAGTCCTTGGAGTGGTCGTAGAAGGAGGAGGAGGTGGACTTGGCCGGAGGGAGGAGCTCCTTGAGAGCGGCCATGGCGGTTGCTCCGAGCTTCGGTTCCTGTCAAAAATCAAGGAAAGGGATCGATTATCGATCTAGATCTATGCGAGAAGAAAGAAAAATGGAATAAATCTTGATGGAAAGAATTTGGGGACCTGGTGTTTCTTGACGATCGATTGATTCTCCGAGCGTCACTGGAAATTAGGATTAGGAACTTACGGTTAGGGTTCCAAATAAATGAAGGGATGGGACGGCGAGAAATTGGAAAAGGAACCAGAAAGATGATAATAACCTAATAAATAAAGACAAATTATAAAAGCACTTCAATCCTTAGAGCATCGTGAGTAATTCGGATTCTCAAATATAAACTGGGGTCAAAATAAATTTTAAAAAAATTTAAAAAAAAAGGAAAAAAATAAATAAATGTAGAATGGGGTAAATTTGTAGTAGAAAATAATAAAATGAGCTCAGGTCCCAAAATTGTGTAGTCAAAATTTGAAAATTGATGTAGAAAAAAAAATAATATAAAGTTTAGAATCTAGAAAAATAATATAACGTCTAGCTAAAAGTTTCCAATCTTTAATTTCATAGACCAACACACGGATCACCCACAGCTCAGACCAGCACACACTATGCCATATGAGTGGGATGGGACCGAAATTGTAGAAAATGGGACAATGAATGAGACTTCCTATTCTACAAAATGAGCTCCTACATTCTAAATCTATAATCTAAAAAATGGGATGAGCCTTACTAAAGATGCGCTTACTTACGACTAGCCCTTTTTTTTTGTTTACAAGTTTGTTACCTAAAAACTTACTAAATGTTGATATATAGGTCATTTTTTCTCTTCTTCTTCCATTCTCCCTTCCAAAACCCTAAACCATTTCTCTTCCAAATCTCTCTCAATCCATGTTAATGTCTAAATTTTATCTTCCAGTAACTAAAATTTGATTTAGTATTCATTCTAGATGGATTTTCAAAGTTTTGAACCCATTTTAGGGTTATGAACTTCAAAAATTCGTCCAAGTCGCGACGGGGACGATGGTGGACTATCAAAAATTTTGACAGTCCTACCAATTGGAATGACTGTAACAAAATTTGATAATCCTATATAAACCATTAAACATGTAGGCTGTGTTTGATTGGGTTTTTTTTTTCCATGGAAAATATTTCCATCACAAATTTTCCACCAATTGTCGTGTTTGATACCTTATATTTTCCATGGAATTGTTTTTCCAAAAAAATATCATTTTCCATATTTTCTTCTAAAATGGTGGAAAATAAAACTTGTCCAACCCATAGGATTTATAGGAAAATATCATTTTTCATGGAAAATAATGAATCAAACACCCAAATTAAATTTTTCATGATTTTTTTTAAAATTCCAAGGAATTTTTTTCCTAGGAAAATAATTCCATGGAATTAATTTCTTTTCCATATTTTCCATCTTGTAATAAAACATACATGTAGTATGTACAATCGGTCCATTTCGAGACTGCTAATTTTTTTGACAATCATACATACTGCTACTAGGACTGTCAAAACATTTGACAGTCCTTCATATTTTTATCTTCCTATACCACAACCAACAAAATGGACATATTTCGCTTGATAGTTGGTTTGGGACAAAAAGTATTGCAAGATCTTTGAGAATTGATGAGCGAGACAAATGTTCACAAAGATGTAGCTGCATAAAGGTAGATGATAAAATGTAAGATGAGCTCTGGATTGGAAAAGGGGACAAATAATTGACAGTAAAAAAAACTTTGAAACTGAACAGGGATAGGAGTTAACATTCCCAATTATTCAACGCACTGTCAAGAACCAGTCAAACAAAATCAGAAGATGCTTTTTATGAAATAGAATTATACATAAGCCATGCATTACACAGGCCATGCTGGGCGGAATCGGTAGTCGCAGGCGACAAGAAATCAGTGGCCGTCGTACGGGCGGTCACCCTTGGTCGTCGAGGGCGTCACTTCGGCGTCGTGGGCAAAGCGAGGTATTGAGTAACTGCCGTCGAAAGACGGTGTGCTGCTGAGCGGAGCTCTGGAGCGCGCGGAGTGCGCGGGGTGCGTGTGCACGGCGATGATGACAAGGCCAACGGACAACGTCCGCACTCCAAAAGTCGTTCCATACGACAGGCCAAGAATCGTGTGCGTGGGACACACGATTATACTGAGCCCGCACGCGTTGGAAAAAAAAGGAAAAAAAAAAAAAAATTATACATAAGCCATGCATTACACAATAGGAAAAATGCAAATGCCTTCTGAAACTACTACATGAAGTACGTCGACAAACAACTTAATATCCACTTCTCATAGCACATGCACATGTATGCTTGACATTGTCCAGCTACTTATTGCATGGAAGGCTTTCTTGATTTCATCCCGACTAACATTGTTAGGGACACCAAGAATTTCATAGTAATCATGATCTAACAAATAACACATTCATGCACAAATACATACATAAAATATAAAGAAAGTTTAAGCCAAATGTTTACAAAGTCCTAAACAGAGAAACCGACAGTACCGTTGGGAACAATACAGCAATGGCGAAGAGACACCGCTCTTTCCTTCATTCTAGCAGCATTTTAGTACTGCCAAAAAATTTGGCAGTTCTAGCAGCATGTAGGACTGCCAAAAATGTTGGCAGTCCTAAACTGCAACAAGTCCAGTTTATAATTGACAAAAAAATTGACAGTCCTACGTGTGGCTAGGACTGCCAATTTTTTTTACAGTTCTAAAATAAACTTGCTGAAAACATCCAACCTAAAATCTAGCAGAGAATAAATTGAATTTTATACATAATTATGTGATGCCCCTTTAAGAAGTATTTTGAGGAGTAATTTTATATTAAAAAAGGTGACATCACCTAATAACGAAGGTTGTGTCTTTATAAATAACCAAAGATAATACAATACCAATTTTTACAAAGAAAGCCCTCGTACTTGATTCAACTCAATTAAGCTAGGGGAGCGTTTGGTTGTCCGAAAGCGGGGGAAAATTTACAACTCTCCTGAACTCGTATGAGCTCAATTGTTTGTTTGCCAAGTTTGAAAGTGGGTATTTTTTTGCTTGACTTGACGTAATGTAGTTCCCCTCTCCCCTCAAAATTTTTACTTTCACATCCGGACTTTTTGAGAGAAAACTCCTCTGAAGTCTGGAGGAAGAGAACTCCTATCATGCCATTTCACGAGCTAATAACGATCGTAGTTGACGAATATTTTATCATAACATCGGATTTTTATCCCTTGTTTATTCAAAGAAGTTAAAAAAAATGAAGATAGAGGGAGGGCGTACTTGGCAGCGGAGGAGTTGTCGGAGTCATTGCTCCGTCCGGCATCGAAGTCGGCCGTGACGTCAACTCCGATGGATACAACATCGCCAAGATCGAGCTTGAAGTCGCGCTTTACGTCGTTCACTGAGGTTGCCATGGCACTGGAAGAGGACGAAGATGGACTGCCCGAAAGAGAGGGAGGATGTGATCTTGAATAGGCAGGATGAAGAGGACTACATGAGGAGAGCGCGGACCGCCGACGGGTTGACTACGTTATTTTTATGTTGTGAGGGACTTATGGGAAGAAGAGAAAGTATAAGGGCTTTGGAAAAAATGCTCATCATCTTCTTGATTGTGGGAATACGAATGAAAACGAGTTAATTAGAACAGTTATTTTAAATTTTTTATGATATGATATGCCGTTCTTTTGATCATACTCTTTGATATTGTGCTATATCATATATATATTGATCTACTTTCATTGACCATCTAAACAACTGAATTCGTTTTTCTCCACTTTTATCAACCATTTAAACAACTGAATACTTTTTTCCACTTCCATTTATTTAAATTCAACCATATAAATAATATTTTATAAAGGCTAAATTGCAACTTGATACCCTCAACTTTTATAGGTACCAACTTGATACCCCGAAAAAAATTAGACCAAATTGTCCCTTATCTTCTCCCCCCAACCCCCCGCCCCCTCTCTCTCCGGCTGCGGGTGGCAACGGGCGCGCGCGCGAGCGGACGATGCGAGGACGCTGGGAGGCACGACGAGCTGGGCAGCGCGAGAGCGGGTGCGGGGCAGTGCGCGGAGACGCGCTGGGCAGCGCATGGGGGTGCACGCGAGCGGGAGCGTGGGCTCGGGGACGGGTAGGGTGGCTCGTTGTCACGTCCCGCACCCGCTTTTCGGATGCGAGCACGTGAGCAAGCCAGCTACGTATCGAGCGAAAACCAGTCCCTCTCGAATACGTAAACGCTGTCATGGCTATGGTATACTGCCAAATCATGGCAAAACAAATATATGTCTCAAATCCACATTAAGTGCACGGAACAGGAATGAACACTATGGGTCGTGGTCTGCAGCCCACTAGCATATACGTCCGATAAGACTCTAAAGAAAATAACAAGAGTCTAAAACTGAATCAAGAAACATAATATCTTATGATAAGGTATGAAAGCATGAGCGGATAATAAATACAATAACGATACCTGAATCCCGCAAGCGTATCATCACATATGTCATCCAGAACCACTAGCTAACTCCATGCAATCGCTAAACCTGAAGAGATCATCAGGTCCTCAGGGGACATAGCAAGATACATAAAAACATGCCTATCTAGCAGTTTATTATGCAATAAAGAAAATACTAGAAATAAACGGGAAAAGTTCAATCAACACGAAAACACGACTATACACGACTGGAATAACCACTACGCCTAAACGAACTGCTGGAGGAGAACACGTGAACACGATGTCAATAGATAATCAATCGAATACTCAAACCCTCGCCCCTAGTGTGGACTCGCAGGTTTGAACTACTAACCCTCGCCCCTAATGTGGACTCGCAGTTTAGCATCACCCTCGCCCCTAGTGTGGGCTCGCAGGTGTGGAACAGATAACTACTAAACCTCGTCCCTAGTGTGGACTCGCAGGCTAGCATCACCCTCGCCCCTAGTGTGGGCTCACAGGTGTGGAATAGATAGCTACTAACCCTCGCCCCTAGTGTGGACTCGCAGGCTAGCATCACCCTCGCCCCTAGTGTGGGCTCGCAGGTTAGCTTCAAGAATTTATGGTACAGCAGTTCTGTTATGACTTATTCATCCTATGATACGATGCGACTCAGTCCAAGTACAGGTGATGACATGGTACGACCCAATCACGATACACGAGAGAACCAATCCAATATGAATTACAAAATTAACTATGAAAAAGAACTATATATACATACATCCAATATGAACTACAAAGCTAACTATAAATAAGGACTATATATGTACTAGCATACACGATATACAAATCACATGTCAATAATCAACTAGTAAAACTATATAAGAATAAAAATATGCATGTAAATAAACTGTAGAGGGAGGCAAGGTATCTTGCCTGGTGGTTGCACGCAGATCCAACAAATATATAGTCAACTGATAAGCCACGAAGCCCAAGTCATCACAACTGTCTCTGAAAGCTGAAAAAAACATTGCCAACATTCTTAGAATAGTCAGATTAGCTAGGATTGCCTGTTCTTAAGTCCAATTCTGGACACAGGGGTAAAACGGTAATTTCAGACCAAAACGACGTCCGTCGTTGGACCCGCTTTGTACCGAAAAACATGCCAGAGTCAATGGTCTCTAAAGTCATCAAACTATATGTCAATAGATTCAGTTTTCCGATACGAACCAACCGTATGTCCAAAGTTGGATTTCGACGGACCGTGCACAAAATCCTCCGTTGAGTCGGACCGTGGGACCCACAAAACGGCGATCCGATCAACTGTCTTAGAATCGGACCAAACTTGGCATACAGGATCAAAAAAATGATACGGTCCTGTTGGCGCAAGTTTCGTCTCGATCTGACGAACGTGTACAAAGTAATTGAGAAATTTGCACAGAGGCTGATACGGAGGTTTTCGACGGATACACATCAAATTCGTCGCGCACACGCGACCAATTTGAATTCTGTCAAAACTCACACGTCCACGAAGACGTTACGCACCTTTCGATGCTTTTGGTTCGTGACCATGTCGCCCGGATTGGCAGAACGCACGTCGTATCGAAGGTTTTCATGATTTTTAAAACAGATTTTTCTTGATTTTTAACCATAAATAATTTCCAGTATAATACCTTAAAAACAATTCTACAAAAAAAGTTTGACCTCGTATAGGTTGTCTATAGGTCTGTTTAAATGGATTTTCAAAGGTTATTGGGTTGACGAGGATTCGTTCGTAAACAGGAGTACTTTGATTACTCAATGCCCTATTTTGAACAGGATTTTGGTTCGACTTTGTGTCGATTTTGCAGGAAATCTAGCACGTGATAAATAAATCTATTTAAAGGGGATAGAAGACCTATAGGTTGTGTACACACCTGAGCAATTGGTTCGTGAAACGATCCATGGTGCGCGACGAGAAGTCGCTACGAAGTTGGGTTCGAGACGGCATGCTGCTGTTGTGTTCCATCTCGGTCTCCACGCGCGCGCGGGTTCCTGCGCCTGGCCGGCCGGCGGCGGCGCACGCCGGTGGCGCGTGCGTCTAGGGTGGCCGCCCAGGGTGGCTGGGGCGCGCGTAGGTGAGGGATGGTGGCGAGTGTTTAGGGTTTTTGTCGACAACTCTCGTATGTGCGTGCGTGTGTATAAATATATATAGGGAACGAAGAAAGGCTCGGGTTTGCTACCGTTGGGGGCTATGAGCATGTTGGGTCCTTGCTAGGCCGGGCTCGGTTTGGGCTTGCTTGAGCGGTTGGGTTACTTTGGATGAGCCTGGCTTTGGGAGAGCTGAGATTACTCGGGTTTGATGTGGGGGAACGGTTTGCTCCTCCTGTTGAACACAACATAAGTGAGGGATGAGCCCATGTGGGCCGGGTTAAGCTTGCTCTCGGGTTTGGGGGGAATAGCTGGGCTGCTGCTGATTATTACAATTTCAAAAATCGAAAATGAGAAAAAGGAACTCGTGATAAGTTAAAACCTTGTACTTTTCCACAGCCAAGTAAAACATCACTAGTTATTTCAAAAACTTGGTCTATGTGTCACCTAAGATGTAAGAAAAATGAACAACTATTTTGATTTTCATCAACTCCATTCCATAAATTCTGTAATAAAAAATGCGTTCTTTAGAAGAATCTCCTTACCATGGCAGTATGTTTACTAAACACCATTTTTCAGTTATTTTCTTGACAAAAAAATAGCTCAAATTCAGAAGTCTGACATTTGCAAAGCAAGAGTTAAGGCCCACGTACTAATTAATCTGAATACTATGATGCCTCTCATTATGATGCCTAATTGACCAAGTCATTGCAGGAAATAAGTATACTTAAGGTAAGCAGAAACTAATTTCGTCATTAAGTGACCAGAATCAAGTATGATAACAAATCCTTTAAATTTCTCGGGGTTTGAGAAAATGCATCATCATCAGCATCCAAGCCTTCTCCAATTAGAATAGGGTTGGCTATATAGCACAAGAAAGATCCATTTTTCTAACCGGTTGTAGACCTGATGTCAACCCTCTAGTTTGGTGCAAAATTCCTGGTCGTTTGGTACTTCAACACTTAACCATGGCTAAAGTTGTCTATCGTAATAATTAACTAAACAATTATTTATAAAATTCTAAAAATTACCATTTAAATCAAATAAATAACGAAAAAAATTTCAAAAAAATTTCGGAAAGGGGAGCTACACTCGTCGGGGCCAGAGGCGGGTAGGGAGTGGTCGCCGGAGGGGTGGGGTGAGATAGCTGTAGTGCCCCGCTTTCGATAGGCGATGGACTCCGTAATATGCTTGCGCCGAGTTAGATCGGTCGGAAACTTAGATGGCCATCTAACTCGATCGCTGAGCTTGGTAAATGATAACACCTTGCGGCATCGATCAAATCAATTTTGACGAATGTTATAAGAATCGATCCAATTAATGAAACGACTTCTGTTGGAATAAGTCCTAGATGCACCAGGCTGCGTCTCGACGAGTGAGCTCCATATAAGAGTCTCTTCGACGGGACCGGACTGTTGTATGATTTTTTTGGAGCTTTTACCGCTTGGTTTTGATGAATGTGTTTTTGCATCGTTTTCTGAATACATTCTACGAATTTTGAAACGAAGGATTAAAGAAAAAATTTTGACTAAGTGTTGGTGCCATTGCAGGAGCTCGCGTAACTAAAGCTTGAACCTTGCGAAGTGCTTCGACTATCGGCACGATCGAATACTTGGTGGGTAGTTCGGCCCCTTCTTTTCTACTCTGTCCCGCAAACGAAATTCTTTTGCCTCAAACTTATTCAAATCGATGATGCCAAGTTAAATGCCAATCCACCAAAATTAAGAACTCAGGAAAAACGTATCGATTTAGAGTAAATTACTCTGAAAATATAAGTTTCGCATCAAAATGAGAAAGTTTTAGGTTCTAGAAAAGAGATACTATTTCACGTGCTGCAAAATAATATGAAACGTCGATGGTGGCTTATGATGCCTCGGACAATTTGGTGCCTACAGGACGCTAAATCAGAACGTACGACTTTGAGGAAATGAACTCTCGCATGAGTCCAAATGATAATGCTACTTAATACTGTCTGCGCTATACAATCGGCCTCATATATTCATTCATTGGCATGGTCATGGACAACTTGTGCACAAGTTATCTTTCCTCAAAACGGTATTCGGGGCATCGAAACCGAATCATCCTAGGAGGAATATTTATCGTGCTGCGGCACGAGGCATGCGGGACCTTCAGTAAGGCTTGCAACCTAGGCTGAAAGGGTAACGTCGCATGCCAAATTCGATTAAGTCCCAAGTGGTGTGTAATACCAATGACCACATGTAAGATAGTAGCATGATCACCTATTGTCTTATGCAGGTATAATTACTATCTCAGTTTTATGCAGGGACGAGCACGGCTATGGTAAGAATTGTGATAAATCGTTATGTTCCATTGTATTCTTTATTACTTCAAAGATGGCTATCGATATGAACTGAATTCAGTTAGTTCTAAATAGAAGAAAAAAAAACTCCAAATCATGCCTACCTTAACAATCAGAGTCGGTTTAGACGAGTGGGTTCGTTTCGTCCACTTAGCAAGTGTGCTAACCCCCTCCCCAACTCTCCATGTACTGTGGGAGCTCTAGACTGAAGCTGAAGTTCGGAGAGGCATTTTAAAGCTCTTCATATTCTGAAGTATTTTGAAGCCAATTATCGAAGGCTTATGTATACAAGGGCGAATGTATGGAATGACAAGTATTAGTTCAGGCAGCTTGTCGAGTATTTTCTTTTGTTTCAATCAATGTAGCCGCAACGGTATTCAATGTAATTACGACTTGCACTTCGTTGTAAGCTATAAATGAAAAGCATATTTCTATCTTCCTAAACCACGTATTCAATTCTGATGTGATTTGTGAATTCAACTTGATGTTTCAATATAATGATCAAAATTTAACGTTCTTGCCTTATACGAGTGCAATTTCAGACTCGTACGACATCATGCCTTAGCGAGGACAATCGATTCGGCATAATACTAACGGGAACGAACGGTTTGTCGAATCGGGGCGTGACAATGGCCGCCGGGGTGGGTGGGAGAAGTAGCAGCCGGGGGAAGGGTAATTTAGGAATAAAAATAAATTGGATATCAAGTTAGAAATATAAGTTGAGATAGGGTATTAAGTTAGTACCTATAAAATTTGAAGGTATCAAATTGAAAAACAGTAATAGTTGAGGGTATTAAGTTGCAATTTAGCCTTTTATAAATTAAAACTTATGTGTACGTATTACTTACGCAAATACTACTTTTCAACTTGGGTTAATTATACTGACATTTATGTTTCATGAGTATTATATGAACTATTCCTATTTTAAAAACTAGTCCACATGTACATGTTTTGCACGTATTTTAATTAGAATATCATATGATCAGCTACCGTTTTTCATATTTTCCAGGTGATTATTCATATGTGTATGCTTTCTTTTTATAATGCCAAAAAATTTAAAGTTCGAATTAAAAAATGGTAAGAACAGAAAAAAAAATTATTACCATTGGAACATGAAGAGTTGTATGGAAACATGAGACTTCATAGCATGCAAACTTTATTGCTTTGACTATTAAACATAAATGACATGCAAGTTAACATAATAACATTATGTTTATAAAATACTAAAGGGTAATTTAGAAATTCAAAAGTTTCACCACCAAAATTTTCTATTATATAGTAGAATAGATAATTATACTGACTATTCTTAAATTTTATTAACGATAGAGATGATAAGACTTATTAGTTATCATAGAAAATAGAAACTACCGCAGGGTGAGTGTAATTAATTTCAAAGTAGGGTACAGTGTAAAACATACAACCAAATAGACCCTAGTTAAAAGTTCCCAATCTTTCATTTTATAGACCAACACACGGATCACTCACAGCTCAGACCAGCACACACTATACCATATGAGTGGGATGGGACCGAAATTGTAGAAAATGGGACAATGAATGAGACTTACTATTCTACAGAATGAGCTCCTACATTCTAAATCTATAATCTAGAAAATGGGATGAGCCTTACTAATGATGCTCTTACTTACGACTAGCCTTTTTTTATTTACAAGTTTGTTACCTAAAAACTAACTAAATGTTGATATATATGTCATTTTTTTCTCTTCTTCTTCCATTCTCCCTTCCAAAATCCTAAACCATTTCTCTTCCAAATCTCTCTCAATCTATGTTCATGTCTAAATTTTATCTTCCAGTAACTAAAATTTGATTTAGTATTCATTCTAAATGGATTTTCAAAGTTTTGAACCAATTTTAGGGTTACGAACTTTAAAATTTCGTCCAAGTAGCGACGTGGACAATGGTGGACTATCAAAATTTTTGGCAGTCCGACCAATTGGAAGGACTGTAACAAAATTTGATAGTCCTACGTAAACCATTAAACATGTAGCATTTACAATCGGTCCATTTCGGGACTGCCAATTTTTTTGACAATCATACATACTGCTACTAGGACTGCCAAAAAATTTGACAGTCCTTCATGTCTTTATCTTCCTATACCACAACCAACAAAATGGACATATTTCGCTTGCTAGTTTGGTTTGGGACAAAAAAGTATTGCAATACCTTTGAGAATTGATGAGCGAGACAAATGTTCATAAAGATGTAGCTGCATAAAGGTAGATGATAAAATGTAAGATGAGCTTTGGGTTAGAAAAGGGGAGAAATAATTGACAGTAAAAAAAACTTTGAAACTGAACAGGGATAGGAGTTAACATCCCCAATTATTCAACACACTGTCAAGAACCAGTCAAACAAAATTAGAAGATACTTTTTATGAAATAGAATTATACATAAGCCATGCATTACACAATAGGAAAAATGCAAATGCCTTCTGAAACTACTACATGAAGTACGTCGACAAACAACTTAATATCCACTTCTCATAGCACATGCACATGTATGCTTGACATTGTCAAGCTACTTATTGCATGGAAGGCTTTCTTGATTTCATCCCGACTAACGTTCTTAGGGACACCAAAAATTTCATAGTAATCATGATCTAACACAACACATTCTTGCACAAATAATGTTGGAGAAGAGGATATAGTGTATCTTGTTGCTAGTAATTTGTTACAACCTCCACCTTGTTACAACTAATTTGTTGTAACCTACATCTTGTTGTTACCTACTTGGTTACAACTAACCAATAGTTTAGGAGCCAAACTTGCCTATAAAAATAGGCTTTCTCTCATTGTATTGCAAGAGTGACAAAACTAATAAAAAGCTTTCCTCTTCTCCCGTGGATGTAGGCATTGCCAAACCACGTAAGTTCTGTGTGTTCTATTTTTGCTCTCTCTTTTTAATACTTGTTTCTTTATGGTATCAGAGCAGGTTTTCTCAATTTCTCGTATATGAATAAGGTCGATGGTCAGGCCAGAGATCTGTGTTACATATACGTAATTGGAATCTTGTTTCTCTTGTCTCTTCTCACTTCGTATAATACGGATGGCCGAATCCGATGTGCATGGAGGGTCCAACATCAAGCTTACCTCCGTCCTCTTGAATGACCTCAACTATGTTCCATGGTCTCGTGCAGCATATCTCGCCCTAAGTGGAAGATCGAGATTGGGGCACATCATTGGAACGACGAAGGCTCCAAAAAAGGATGATCCTAAGTTCGAAGAATGGCAAACTCATGATCATCAAGTCATGTCATGGCTTCTTAATTCAATGGAAGGTAAAAATTTTGAAATTTTTTCCTTTTCAGAAACAACTAAAGATCTTTGGGATTCTGTCAAAGATCTCTATGGCCACCAAGAGAACGGTGCGTGGATATTTCAATTTTAACAAGTTGCTGGATATAAGCAAGAAGAGACCTCGTTTACCGAGCATCTCGGAAAACTGAAAGATATGTGGATGAACTTAATATTTATCGTCCTCCTACTACTGATCTCAAAGTTCTTCAGCAACACGCAGAGCAAGACAAAGTTTTTCAGGTCCTTGCAAGTCTTAAACCAGAATATGAGGTCCTACGTGGACAAATACTTATCGGTGCTGAAGTTCCATCTCTCAGCGCAGTTTGCTCTATCATTTAGAATGAAGAAACTCGTCGATTGGTAATGGATGGTGAGACTAAAAGTCTCAAATCAGAATCAAGTGCATTAGTGGTAGACAATCGTAAAGTTGAAAAATGCTCAAATAACAAAGTGGTTGGTTCCTCACGACGACTATGTGAGCATTACCATAAACCCTATCATACAAAGGATCGATGTTGGGATTTGCATCCCCATCTTAGACCCACAAAAGATCTGAAACGATGAGTGGCTAACAATGCCACTACATCTGTGGCTAATAGCACTACACTTGGTTCTGAAGAAAAAAGTTTGGTTGGAGAACTGACCAGACTGCTTCAAAAATTTAGTAATGTTGAATCGTGCTCCGAGCCATCTACCCATCTGACAGGTAATCTATATACTCTCACTTCTTCATTATTTCAGTCATCAGATTGGATTATTGATTCTGGTGCTACGGATAATATGACAAATGATATGAGTTCCCTTTTACATTTTATTTCCCGGGACAAAGAAACGGTGTCAATAGCTAATGGCACTACTGTTCCTGTTCTTGGATCAGGAAAACTATCTTTTTTCATCACCACCCTATGACTGATGCTCTATATATACCGTCATTTCCTTCAAAGTTGCTTTCGGTTGCTAAAGTTACTAACGATCTGAATTGCAATGTCATTTTTTTCCCCTTCTGATGTTGTTTTTCAGGATCGAGTCACGGGAAGGACGATTGGTAAAGGAGTATTATCTCATGGTCTTTATGTTTTGAAAAGTGCACCTCAAGCTTTTGTTTCTCAAACAATGACCCTCTGGCATAGGCGTTTAGGACATCCGTCTTCTCGCTCGTTATCCCATATTTTTTCTTATCTTGTTGCTCAAAATAATCTTTGTGAGGTATGCCAATTTTCGAAGCAGACTCGATTACCTTTTGGCACCTCGACCAATGTTACTGCTGCACCATTTGAATTAATTCATTCTGACGTTTGGGGACCTGCCCCAACCGAATCTTATGACGGTTTTAAATACTATGTAACATTTATTGATGATTTTTCAAGAGCCACTTGGATTTATTTACTCAAACATAAAAATGAAGTGGTCTCAATTTTTCAAAAATTTTAATCCATGATTCTCACTCAATTTTCGGCTCGCATTAAAATCCTCCGCTCTGATAATGGTACCAAGTATACTATGACTCTTCTTGGTAACCATCTTCAGAAGGAGGGCATCATTCATGAAACAAGTTGCGTTGGCACTCCACAACAAAATGGAGTTGCAGAACAAAAAAAATCGGCACCTTTTAGAAGTCACACGAGCACTGATGCATCAAATGAATATTTCTAAACGATACTGGTCACATGGTGTTCTTACAGCTGCATACTTAATACCAAGTCGAATCCTTGATTTTAGATCACCAATCGAAGTTCTAAAAAGGCATAAAGTAAGTATTTCTCATCTGAGAGTTTTTGGGTGTCTTTATTTTGTGCATGTTTTACCTATCCAAAGAGATAACTTGACTCTCGATCAATAAAATGCATCTTTTTGGGATACTCCTCTACAAAAAAAGGTTATAAATGTCTCGACCCGACATTAGAGAAACTTTTTTATCTCACGTGATGTGAATTTTTCTGAGAACATACCTTTTTCTCAAGTAATGATGCGTCGCAGGGGAAGAACACACACATACCGTTACCGGTTATTGACGATTTCGCAAGTAGTGTTGTGCCGCATGGGGGAACACACTCACACCGTTACCGATTGTTGATGAGGTGTCTGTTGATACCTCTGATACTCCACCACCTTCCGATTTCAAGCCTACTCTTCGCAAATCTACTAGAGAGTGACAAACTTCAATAAGACTACGAGACTTTTACTCCTATCATACTTTCTCTAATTTTATACAAGATTATTTATCTTATGACTCCATTTCTCCTTCTCATCGTACCTTTCTTAGCAAAATTGTTACTGAACCAACCAATTTTCATGAAGCCAATGCTCATGAAGTGTGGTGGAAAGCAATGGAAGAAGAACTTCAAGCTCTTGCCGATAACAAAACATGGAAAATAATAAAATTGCCTTATGGAAAAAAATCTGTTGGTTGCAAATGGGTATATAAAATTAAATACAACAGTGATGGATCAGTAGAAAGGCATAAATCTAGGTTGGTGGCTAAGGGTTTTACATAAACTTATGGAATAGACTATAAGGAGACCTTTGCACCTGTTGCAAAAATGAGCACTATTCGAGTTTTATTATCAGTTGCTGTAAATTGTGAATGGAATTTATATCAAATGGATGTTAAAAATGCATTCTTACATGGCAATTTAGTAGAAGAAGTTTACATGAAGTTGCCTCCAGGACACCCATGTGAAGCCCAACCAGGGATGGCATGTAAACTACAAAAGGCCTTGTATGGCCTAAAATAATCACCAAGGGCATGGTATGCCAAGCTCAGTTCAGCTCTTGTAATAAATGGTTTCAAAAGAGGTGTCAATGATTCATCATTATTTGTTAAAAAGAATGAGAGTCGAGTAACAGTTGTACTTGTATATGTTGATGATCTTATCATAACTGGGAACAATGAGGAAGCGATCAAGGAACTCAAATCTAATTTGGAGCAACGATTTGTTGTAAAGGACTTGGGAAGTCTAAAATATTTTCTAGGTATGGAGATTGCCTACTCACGTAAAGGTTTATTTCTTAACCAACGTAAATACTGCTTGGATTTGCTAAAGGAAACTGGAAAACTTGGGGCTAAAGCAGTTCCAACTCCTGTAGATACCTCTATTAAACTAAGTTTCGAAGGTACACCTTTACAGGATATTGAGCAGTTCCAACGTCTACTAGGAAGACTAATATATCTTACTATTACTAGACCTGATATCTCTTATGCTGTAAGTTTGATTAGTCGTTTTATGCATAAACCATGTGACAAACATCTGCAGCCAGCAAATAGAGTTCTCCAGTACTTAAAAGGGTCTTCAGGTCGTGGCATTTGGATGAGAAAAATGGACACATCGATGTTGAAGGATACACAGATGCAGACTGGGCTGGTAGTCAGACGGATAGACGCTCTACCACCGGATTTTGTACCTTCGTTGGTGGAAATCTTGTAACGTGAAAAAGTAAAAAATTGGTAGTTGCACGCTCCAGTACAGAAGCTGAGTATCGGTCGATGGCCTCCACATCAAGTGAATTGGTTTGGCTTGATGCACTATTATGTGATTTGGGATTTAAACCCTCTTTACCCATGAAGATGTATTGTGATAACCAATCGGTCATTCATATTGCATCTAATCCTGTGTTTCATGAGAGGACCAAACATATAGAGGTTGATTTAGAAGGTGGAAGAGAATACTATATGCACACCCTACACAAGAAGCAAAGATCAGTTAGCCGACATCTTTACCAAGGGTTTGACAACAGATCAGCTTCAATATATTTTGACCAAGTTGGGATCAATTGACATTTTTGCACCAACTTGAGGGGGAGTGTTAGAGAAGAGGATATAGTGCATCTTGTTGCTAGTACTTTGTTACAACCTCTACCTTGTTACAACTAATTTGTTGTAACCTACATCTTGTTGTTACCTACTTGGTTACAACTAACCAATAGTTTAGGAGCCAAACTTGCCTATAAAAATAGGCTTTCTCTCATTGTATTGCAAGAGTGACAAAACTAATGAAAAGCTTTCCTCTTCTCCCGTGGATGTAAGCATTGCCGAACCACGTAAGTTCTGTGTGTTCTATTTTTGCTCTTTTTTTTAATACTTGTTTCTTTAAATACATACATAAAATATAAAGAAAGTTTAAGCCAAATGTTTACAAAGTCCTAAACAGAGAAACCAACAGTGTCGTTGGGAACAATACAGTAATGGCGAAGAGATCACTGCTCTTTCCTTCATTCTAGCAGCATTTTAGGACTGCCAAAATGTTTGGCAGTTCTAGCAGCATGTAGGACTGCCAAAAATATTGGAAGTCCTAAACTGCAGCAAGTTCAGTTTATAATTGACAAAAAAATTGGCAGTCCTACGTGTTTCTATGACTGCCATTTTTTTGACAGTTCTAAAATAGACTTGCTGAAAACATCCAACCTAAAATCTAGCAGAGAATAAATTAAATTTTATACATAATTGTGTGATGCCCCTTTAAGAAGTATTTTGAGGAGTAATTTTATATTAAAAAAATGGTGACATCACCTAATAACGAAGGTTGTTTCTTTATAAATAACCAAAGATAATACAATACCAATTTTTACAAAGAAAGCCCTCGTACTTGATTCAACTCAATTAAGCTAGAGGAGCGTTTGGTTGTCTGAAAGTGGGGAGAAATTTGCAACTCTCCTGAACTCGTATGAGCTCAATTATTTGGTTGCCAAGTTTGAAATTGGGTTTTTTTTGCTTGACTTGACGTAATGTAGTTCCCCTCTCCCCACAAAATTTTTACTTTCACGTTCGGACTTTTTGAGAGAAAACTCCTCTGAAGTTCGGGGAAGAGAACTCCTATCATGCCATCACGAGCTGATAACGGTCGTAGCCGACGAATACTTTATCATAACATCGGATTTTTATCCCTTGTTTGTTCAAAGAAGTTAAAAAATGAAGAGAGAGGGAGGGCGTACTTGGCAGCGGAGGAGTTGTCAAAGTCGTTGCTCCATCCGGCAACGGAGTCGGCCGTGACGTCAACTCCGATGGATACAACACCACCAAGATTGAGCTTGAAGTCGCACTTTACGTCGTTCACTGAGGTTGCCATGGCACTGGAAGAGGAAGAAGATGGACTGCCCGAAAGAGATGGAGGATGTGATCTTGAATAGGCAGGATGAAGAGGACTACATGAGGAGCGCACGGACCGCCGACGGGTTGACTACGTTATTTTTATGTTGTGAGGGACTTGTGGGAAGAAGAGAAAGAAGAAGGGCTTTGGAAAGAATGCCTATCATCTTTTTGATCGTGGGAATACGAATGAAAACGAGTTAATTAAAACAATTATTTTTAAATTTGTTATGATATGCTATGCCGTTCTTTTGATCATACTCTTTGATATTGTGTTATATCATATATGATATATTGATCTACTCTCATTGACCATCTAAACAACCGATTTCGTTTTTCTCCACATTTATTAACCATTTAAACAACTGAATACTTTTGTTCCACTTCCATTTATTTAAATTTAACCATATAAATAATATTTTATAAAGGCTAAATTGCAACTTAATACCCTCAACTATCATTGTTTTTCAACTTGATACCCTCAACTTTTAGTAGCAACTTGATACCTCGAAATTTTTTTGGACCAAATTGTTCCTTCTCTTCTCCCCCCACCCCTCCCCCCCCCCCCCGCCCCCTCTCTCTCCGACTGCGGGTGGCAACGAAAGTGCGTACGAGCAGACGATGCGGGAACGCTGGGAGGCACGACAAGCTGGGCAGCGCGAGAGCGGGCGCGGGACAGTGCGCGGGGACGCGCTGGGCAGCGCATGGGGGTGCATGCGAGCGGGAGCGCTGTCACGCCCCGCTCCCATAGGAGCGATCGTCCTCGCTAAGGCGTGATGCCGCACAAGCCTAGATTGTGCTCGTACAAGGCAGTTTCATAACGACCGATTACATCGGCGGCGACGGGGTCGTCGCACAGAAGTCCCAACCAGAAATATTGAACATGCAGCGAAAATTTAGAAGCAATATACAAGTTATTCAAAAGAAATCTTTATTGATATTGAACAATCAGATTACAATAGGCACAAGGCCATGATTACAAGTCTCTCGCGCTCACTTTTCTCGCATTATACAACTCTCTCTGCTCTCTCTCATCTCTCGATACAATGCTTGAGCCAGCGGAAGATTCGGAAGGCAATGTCCATACATTATGTCCTGTATAAGTCTTGAGTTCACGCGGCCGCACGCTTCGAGTCGCCAAGGAACTCCGTGCCTCGACGCATCCAAGCGAGCTTCGTGCCACGAGCTTCTACCTGTGCCTGCACATGGAAACTGTGTGGGTGTCAAACTCAACTGTACTGGTGGAGTGAGCTCCTCGCCCACCCATACATAACCGACACGTTTATTTATTTTGTACAATACAAGTCCCTTTACGATTGTCTTTCTAGTCTTGCCTTAGGATCAGTTTTAAGACTACGACGCCTGACTAAACCGAAGTGTAACGACATGGTCGTGCTACAATGCTAATGTGTAATTCGATCGAGGCAGTGCCTCATCGCCTAGGTACTTGACCAAACTTTAACTCGGGACGGCAGGGTTGTGCCATACTCTATTCGTGCCTTCAACATAATCGAGACAATGCTTCGCCGATGAGCAACTTATGCGAACTCGGCCGTGCCAAGACTTTTACTTAAACTCAAGTGCCTCTACCAAATCTCGTGCCAACGATTCAAGTGTCAAAGACGGCAAGGGGACGACTCGTGCTGGTCGTGCCGCTAGACTTGATTTGTGCCTTAAGACCTTGCTTAAACTTGTACATGCTTCAAGATTGAGGCCGCACCTCGCAACTTATCAAGACTTATCATGCTACCGCCTCGCGGCTTTCCTGTTTGACTCATTTGCTAACTTAGACAAGACTTGTGAAACATAGTGTTAATTTCATGGACATTCCGACGCCAAGTATTGTGCCAAGCACGGTACCTATGCTGCAGCCCAATCTTAGGCCCAGACATTGCGTTACCGATTAGACCTGCATTCAAGCTCTAGACCCAATCCAAAGGCATGCATGCGGTGTGCCGCTATTCTGCCGACCCATCTACATGAGTGGTCACTAGCAATGTCAAGCTATCTTGGATCTCGGCTCGAGGATATTGGCCCGTCCCTACACGGGTAGCTAGCCCGGAGGTGCCGAATTCTCCCATGCGGTTATCCAGCATCCTACTTGAGCCTCATTTACTTCTTCCGGGCCGACGTGATCCCGATGCCCCGGCGATCACTCGAGAAGACCTAACCTTGTCGACAAGTTGTCCAATGACCATGCAAGACTCAACCCGATCTATCAAATCCTTCATTAACATGACCATGCTTTCCAACTTCTATCGAGACTCCCAAGTAGCGGGACCGATCTCGCGTGCTTGCTTATCCAGACTTATCGAGACTCCCAAGTACGGGATCGATCTCGCGTGCTTGCTTATCCAGACTAATCGAGACTCCCAAGTAGCGGGACCGATCTCGGTAACAACCAGTCGCGTGGACTTCCTTTGTCCGTGGCATAATCTTTACTAAATCCACCGTGGCTCGTGCCTTAGACAGGCTTGGTTCTCTAGGCGACGCTATCGCTCAAGTCGTATACTTTATACGACGAGCCTTGCTCTCGAGGGATTACGTGACTTGACAACCGCAGATAGAGCGGGACAGTGCTAGAAACGGCTTAGACCGACCGACATAACTTTTCCTAACTTATTTGCGGAACGACTTGACGAGCAAAGGCTACGCCAAGCTTCGCATCGAAGGAACGTGCCGTGCACGCATTCGACTTGAATGACCCAGATCTCGGGTGCCTAGACTTAAGCCAACAGCCGTGCAAGACGACTTAGCTCGCGGGACGTGCGAAGGCTATGCCAAGCCTTGGACGACGGGACTGTGTATGCATTTTCAAGCATTCATGCGGGCGATGCCTATGACTTAGGCCAATACAAGCGTTGGAGCAAAACGACGAGACAGTGCATGCTTTATCTAGCATTCAAGCGGGCGACGCCTATGACTTAGGCTTATTCGAGTGTCGGGGCAACTTAGCAACTTAGGCCAATTTCCTTCTCCTAAGCCATGGGACGAAGGACCGAGTGTCATTTAAAAGCACGCTGAGCTGACTTCTAAGCAGACCGTGTGTCACGCCCCGCTCCCGTAAGAGCGATCGTCCTCGCTAAGGCGTGATGCCGCACGAGCCTAGATTGCGCTCGTGTAAGGCAGTTCCATAACGGTCGATTACATCGGCGGCAACGGGATCGTCGCACAGAAGTCCCAAGCAGATACATTGAACATTGCAGCGAAATTTAAAACAAGAACACCAGACACAAAAGAAGCCCTTTATTGATATTGAATACAAGATTACATTTATGGGCGCAAGGCCAATTTACAAGTCTCTCGTGCTCACTTTTCTCTCATTTATAAGTCACTCTGCTCTCTCTCATCTCTCGATACAATTGCTTGAGCCTGCGAAAGCTTCGGAAGGCGATGTCCATACATTATGTCATGTATAAGTCTTCAGATCACGCGGCTGCATGCTTCGACTCGCCAAGGAACTCCGTGCCTCGACGCATCCAAGCGAGCTCCGCGCCACGAGCTTCTACATGTGCCTGCACATGTAAACTATGTGGGTGTCAGTACCACTGTACTGGTGGAGTGAGCTCCTCGTCCACCCATACAAAACCAACACGTTTCATTTACTTTGTGCAATATAAACCCTTTTTCGATTGTCTTTCTATTCTTGCCTTAGGATCAGTTTTAGGACCGGCGCCTTAGCGCAACTTGTGTATCAGAACCATCCCGTGCTTGCAATGTCAAAGTTAACTCATACTTTGTCTCTAGACCACTTCTCGTGCCAACAACGTTAACCTATCAAGTCGTGTTTGCCTTACGGCCAAAATCAGGGATGCACTACACGATAGACTCCATTTCCTTGCCTCTAGACCTTCCTCGTGCTTGCATTGTCCATGCACTGACTCATACTTTGTCCTATGTGCCAAACTTTGGGACGTAACGACTCGGTCGTGCCAAGAACTTGATTCGTGCTTCAATATCTCTGAGGCAGCGCCTCCTCGCTTAGTCTCGCTTACACTTGTGTTGTGACAACGTGGCCGTGCCTCGTATTTCGAGGTCGTGCCCAGCAACTCAACGTAACTTCACACAAGTTGCCCTACGGCCCTTTTTGACTTAACTCGCAACAGCTCAAGCCTAACTCATGCAACTCTATGCCAACGACTTAACACTCGATGCCACATCTCGTGCCGAAGCACGCCGCCTTCGTTGTAGCCAAATTTTAGGCCCAAATATTGTGTTCTCTAACTTCGTACATATCCAACTCAACTCAATCCAAAGGCACACACGCGGATTTGCCGCCCGTGCCGACACATCTATATAAAAGGTCACTGGCATTAACTAGCCATAGTGGACATAGCTTGGCAAACGGGATCCTTGCACCGCCGGTTGCGATCCTCGATGCAAGTCCCCGTACTACCAATTGCCTCTTACCCAGCTCAGCTATAATTTGTTCTTCCTAGGCCGAGTCGGTGCCCATGGCCCAGGGCTGCCGCTCGAAGAACTATCGCCCTTGTCAACAAGTTGTCCATGACCATGCGCCTACGCTAACTTCTAGACTTAACGTAATGCATGGTCTCATCATCATCATTTAGCTACTTTGCTTTACATCTTTACATACTTCCTTTGCAGATCCCAAACCAGGGTTGCCTCAGCGACTGAACCACAGTCCCGACATATTTTCTCTCGGCGACTAACCATCGCTTAGACTTAACATTCTTTGAACTCAGGGAACGGCTACTGCATAACCTTCCAACTTAACTTGAACATAACGTGTTTCCTTAAGTATCGACCGACCGTGGCTAACTTTCCACTGAACCAACCGTGGCTTGTGCCTCTAAACCGACTCGTGTTCTACGCAACGCTGTCGCCCAAGTCATACTCCATATGACGGGCCTTGGGATCGTGGGACTATTTAACTTGACAACCGCAGAATGAGCGAGACAGCAATTGGAATGACTTAGGTCGACCGGCATAACTTTGCCTAACTTACTCAAGCCTACAACTTAACCCAAGGGACAAGCAAAGTGTGAAACCCATAGTTTTTAGTTTGCAAAATTATTTTTTTAAATCTTTAGTTAAATAAAATTTTATAAGAATAATGTTAAATGTTAATATTGATATTATTTTATTTAGTGTAAAATTTATTTTTTTAAAAAAAATAAAAATAATAATTTAACTGGGACTTTTGTATGACAACCCAGATCCAACTGAAGTCTATAATAGTTTTATAAATTTAAAATATTGTTTATATTTTCTAATTAAATTGTTTTTAGCCCAAAGCCAAGTTCATACTATTAAAAACCATTGTTTTGAAATTAAGAAAACCATTTTCTTTCATTAGGCCCATTGGATTAGTCAAGCCCACCCAATTCCTTTAAACTCATAACCCAATAAGTCTACCTTAAGTTCAAACCCTTTAGGCCAATTATGGCCCAAAACCCATAAAGTTTTCTTGCTAGCTTGCTGTGGGTTTCTTTTAGATGAGCTTGAGCTCATTTGTGCTCTGAAGGAATGAATGAAAGAACTTTCATTCATTTGCTTTTAGTGGAGAAGACTTTTCATCTTCTCCTTCTCCAACCGGTTGAAAACGATCGACCCCTCGGATATTTTGGCCGGTGGCCATGAATGGCAAAGGCTCTTCTTCTTCCCCTGATGGTAACTCCTATTTCTCTAGTTTCTATATAAACCCACTCTTTTCCATTTTTTCCACATACCAAATTTCCTTCCCAATCTTCTTCCTCCCCTCTTTCCCCACAAAATCCCGGCGCCCCGACGATCCGCACGGCCCACCCCGCGTCACCGCCGCCCGCGCCTGACCGGCGACCGCCGTCGTCCACCGCCAGCACCCCTGCGTGGCTGTGTCCGTCATTTTCGTCTGCCCCTGTCCGTGTCCTGTAGTGCTGTTCGGTTCCGAGATCGATTTGGGATTTCCGTTCGATTTCGGTTTGGGTATAATTCTGGAACTCCACTTTTCTTTTAGTCGGTGATGAATCTTCTGGTCCCCGAATCCAGCAGGATTTCGGTTTTTCGACAACGTAAATTCTACGTTGCAATTTCTGTTTTTTTTCGGAATTTTCGGAGAATCGGGTGTCTGAGAACCTTTTCGAAAGGAACTCTGGAGAATGATTATTTCTCTGGGTTTTCCTATTCGTAGGCTAATTCTCGGAGTTTCCGAAGGAAATTTGGAAATTACCCGTATTCGGATTTTCGGGAAAGTTCTGTTGATTTTCCATGGTTTGATATTTGGTTGTCTTTTAGTGGGGTATGTGTTCTGTTGTGTTTAGTTGCGGAATTGGGTTTTTAAACATTGTTTCTGTTGGAAATTTCCTTTGGTTGTCACTCCTGGACTATGAGTTAGTAGTGATGGTTGATTGGAAAATATTATTTTGAGGAAAATATATTAAAGTGGGAGTTTTGAGAATTATTTTGCAGGTATCGGACGCGTTCCCAGTTTTTGGGTTATCCCGAAAACAGAGGGAATGCTGCCGAAATTTTCGGAAAATTTATTAAAAGATTTTAAAATGATTTTTCTGATAAATATTATTTTAATAATATTTTTGGGCGATGACCATATTGGTCAATAGGCCCCAGCGAAATGCAAACGCACCGGTTCGTCCGGACGTTGAGGCAGAATAGCTGTATTTGAAGATTGGACCAGTTCTGAGATATTCTAATAATTTACAAATTTAGTTAAAATTTTATTATTTAATTTTTAGGTGATTTAAAAGGACTAACCCATTTTTTTCTTATTTAAATTCATGTATTAATTTGTAAGGGCATAAGCCTATTCTTTTATTTTCTGCAAAAGTTTGTAATCAGTAGGAACATTAGATTTGTGAATTCTGGGATTGAGTAAACGAGTAGGATTAATCAATAATATTATTAATTATTAATTAATAATTCACGATTTTCTCATTTTAAGAAAAGAAATTATATTTTTATTTAGTTATTATAAAACACCAATCTTTTTCCCAATAAGTTAATAAAATACCAAGTTTTATATTTAAATTGAAAATTACAAGTTTTCCCGAAAAACCTAAATAAATTGAATTTCTAAATTCAAACTCATTAGTAAACGTTGTGATGTTGTGTTAGCTAGCTAATAACTAAAATAGACTAGGAAGACAAATAGAGATTGCAACTAGATTATTTTGCTGGTATTTGTATTTCTGAGATAAGTTCCCCGGAATGTAGGATTTCAAGGAGGAACGTGACTTTTCAAATCCCGAAGTACCAATCTCGACCAATTGAAATTCAAGGCAAGTACGGTTGTGGTTAATTGCAGTTTAATTAATTTTAGAAATTTTGCATGTTAAATACACAACTGTTACACGTACTCTCTCCTAGAGTAATATTGAATCATTGCATCGGGATAATGGGGAGTAGCGTAGTTATCTATGATCAAAGCCAAATAGTTAATGAATGTGCGAGCTTACCCCTCTTCACACGGGGTTAGGCCGGACCGTATCAATAGGATACAAGTGAATCTTCCTAAACCGGTCATAGATACTGCATACTCAAATCACAATTGTTTTATTGGAAATCATTATTTCAAAATTATTTAATATTGCAAGTTTCTATTCATTATGCAAATTGTTAATTTTTTATAATTGTACTTGCTCCTTTCCTGACTGGATCCCCCACACCCAATAGGTTCTATTGATGACTCAGAGCTACTGATTAGTAGTTACTACGACCCGGAGCTGTACCCTGCTGTGCTCCCAGACGAGGTTCATGGAGATGATGATGACACTTCTGCTTAGATGGAGATTTGTTGTCTTTATTTAAATTAATGTTATTTTAAAAGTGGTGAACTCTTTTGTAATGAACAAGTTTATTTTTATTCGTTAAATAAAATATTGTGGCAATTATAAATTCAAGTGTTGTTGATTGTACCTGCATATGGAATACAGCTTACTGCCGCCGTCTCAACAACGGTGCAGGCTGGGCATGATCCGAGTCGACCCAAGAAATTGGGATCGGGTCGTGACACAAAGGCTATGCCAAGCCTTGCATTTCAGAAGCGTGCATGCTTTATCGAGCATTTACGCGGGCGACGCCTATGACTAGGCCATTTTGAGTGTCGGGGCAAATCGACGGGACCGTGCATGCTATAACAAGCATTCACGCAGGCGACGCCTATGACTTAGGCTAATACTTAACTTTGTGTCGAAGACCAACTTTCCTTCTCCCAAGCCACGGGACGAAGGATCGAGTGTCATTTTTAAAGCACGCCGTGCACCAACTCTAATCCGACCGTGGGACGTTTTCCATGTTCTAACTCATTTCAACCCGTCGGGATTATTCCCTTAGCTATGTGGATTCGTCTCTTTTATTATTAAGCCTACTTGTGCAAGTTGAAAACACGACTTATTATGTGAAGGCAAAGATGAGGCAAGTTCACCGAAACTACCCCACCTGAGCGAGCCTTCGAGCAGTCGTTGCAAGGCTAAGGCCGAACACCGTCGGTGTTTCAATTTCTCCGATTTGACTTTGCGGGACGGGGCACTACACCGTGGGACCATTTTCCATGTTCTAAGATATTCCGACCCATCGGGGTTTATTCCCTTAGCTATGTTGATGCGTCTCTTTTATTATCAAGCCTAACTTGTACAAGTTAAAAACATGCGAGTTATTAAGTGAAGGCTAATATGAGGTGAGTTCACCGAAACAAGCCCACCTGAGCAAGAAGTTGCCTCGACCGAGCGAGCCTTCGAGCAGCCGTTGTAAGGCTAAGTCTGAATACCGTCGGCGTTTCGATTCCTCCGTTTAACTTTGCGGGACGGAGCACTACAAGCGCGGGCTCGAGGACGGGTAGGGTGGCTCGTCGGGGCCAGAGGCGGGTAGAGGGGTGGTCGCCGGAGGGGGGAGATGTCACGACCCGCACCCTAGAGTAAGGGCACGAGAAGTGGGTACGTCCAGCCTACGCCGCAGTGTCGGCGGTAGAACGCTGTCCTAGGTCACAACATCTAACAATATAATGCTAAGCAGTTTATACTCCCCGAATGGGGGTGACATAGCAGAATGTAAACTCAATCACAATTAAGGCAGAAGATAAGATAGAAAGATAGATAGATACTACTGAAGTGAAAGGAATCCACATAAGTACAAACGGAGAGTCTAAGTGTCTAAGATATCACAAATCCACAATCCTAAGTATCAAATATACAGTCATCCAGAATGTAATATAAAAGAAGATATCCTAGTCTAGAGGAGTTTCGTCCACTGCTATAGGGTTCGGCTGCTGGTCCAAGTCACAGTTGTCATCAAGGGTAGTCCCATAATAGGTAGGGCAGCACGCCTCATCCTCATCCTCTGTAATATTTCAACAGGTCCAGTCAGGACATGAGCGAGCACAGTACATCTCACGCAGTTCATATAATGACAGGAATAAAATACAGACAATAGAGTAAAATACATAAAATGCTGAAGAGTAAACATGAGTAAAAAGGAGATTATAATGAAATATCTACTATAAGTAAATAGCTACAGTGAACTAGTGATTTAGAGTACAAGCTAGACATGTGAACGGCTTGATAATAAACATGAGAGGTCGTACATGGCTACACTACTTTGGAAATTGTCCACATGACTATTTATACTCCCCCGTACCCCAATCAATACACAAGGATCTAGACAAGTTATGTTATTGCATGATATTCACATGGGGGCCCATATAAGGGTGCACGTGAATATAAACATGGGGGCTCCGTGTTCATGAGAGTACATAAATCACGAGAGTGCACATGTAAGGTGAAAGCACAAGAGTACATGATGAAAGTGAAACGCACATGACATGATGTATCTGATGCTCCCGAGGGGATAATATCGTATGAAAAGATCCATATAGTACTAATCCGTGTTTCCATCGTGTCAGCGTCAAGTAAGATAATCTAGAACGAGAAAGTACTCCTAGCAAGAATAAAACGGTCAGAGAATGTACTCGCCTGATCTCCTGAATGTCCGGAAGAAAACTACTGCCTGAGGAGTGGTGTCTGGCTCCTAATCAGAACAGCACAAGTCACAACATGTCTAAAATGATAATAAGATGCATTTCAATGCATTCTAAATGAATCTAGGTCAATCTAGACCAAAGTCAACTCTTGGTCAACTCTGGTCAACCCTAGAAGTCAAACTAGTCTAGGTTGGTCAACCATAGGCTATGTCATCTAGGTTATAGGCCATAGGCCCAATCCTCTAGGCAATAGCCATACACTAGGCCATATACCTATGTAGAATCACAACCATGTAGGCCATGAGCTAATACAACCATAACACTATAGGTCAACACCATATATATATATATATATATATATATATATATATATATATATATATATATATATATATATATATATATATATGGTGTAAAATATATATATATATATATATATATATATATATATATATATATATATATATATATATATATATATATATAAAAAAAATATATATATATATATATATATATATATATATATATATATATATATATATATATATATATATATATATATTTACACCATATATATATATATATATATATATATATATATATATATATATATATATATATATATATATATATATATATATATATATATGTGTGTGTGTGTGATATACATATTTCTTATGTGAATAATGATATATATATCATTATTCACATAAGAAATATGTATATCACATATATAAATATATATTGTATCTACATAGAGAGGGGAAAAGGGCTATGAGATTTGTGTGTGTAACATGTGTACAGTGGTATAGGAATCTAGTGCAATTACAAACAATGTGGCATGACACATGGGCTATAGGCATTTGTGTGTGTGTTTAATGGGGAACATGTGTGTTATAGTGTGTGTGTGGAATCCAGGAGACAATGTGTGTGTGCTGCTGTGTATGGCAGCTGGAACAATTCCCAGGAATCAATGTGATGGTGTCAGGTTAATTTTATTGAGTTAGAGTGTGTTCCAGTGTTCTTAAGTGACAGTGCCAATACCCATCTACTGGAAACTAAATGCAACACTTGGAATCAATCCCTGTGTGTGTCTCAGACATTGGAAAATATTGACAGGAATATGTTCTCAGGATTGTATTTTCAGTGAACTAATGAAGGGAACCTGTGTGTTCCAGGTTCTAACTCAAGTGACAGTGGCTAACAAGTATAGGAATTAGCATTCAAATTAGTTAAAGAAGGGAAATCAGTGATATAGGAAATCTGGAAACACATTAACAGTTAACATTTGAATCAAAATCAGTTGACAGTTTACCATGAAACAGTGAGCTAATACATGTCTAAGAGTTCACATTAACATGATCATTCAAGTTTAGTTTAAAGGAAGGAAATCATTTCTCAGTTTGAAACCATGTGACAGTTCAATCACAAATCAATAAAACCATTTACAGTGAGCAGGAAATGAGATCGACTTGACATTCAAATTAGATTTAAGGAAAGGAAATCAACTTAGGTATTAAGAATCCTGGAAAACAGTTCATAAATAACTCAATTTTGAGTTAGTTAAAGGAAGAATCAATTCTCATATTAATAAGAGAACATGACAGTTCTCAATAAGCCAATGACAGTTTCATAACGAATAGATTCCCAGGTTATTAAGAAAATGGAAATCAATACTCAGATATTTGGTTTAAGGAATCATGTGACTAGTTCAATAGGGAAACATATCTCAGGTTTAAGAAGAACCATTTGACAGTTCATTAAGGAATGAAATAAATTGACACTTTACATTTTAAAAGTTGACAGGAAAAGATATCCCAATCCATCATTTCAACAATGAAACAAAACAATACAAGTATGAGCAATAACAGTTCAATTGATAATTCCAAAATCTAGTTTGAAACTGGGATTCAAAGCCCAAAAATCAGTGAGCTATTCAGTTAAGGAAGAACAATGGTATCCGTCACATTTTGAATCAACTCAATGTCAATATGCCCTTTCCAAATCATAAAATCTAATTTAAATGAAGATTTGAACTTAACAGTGGTTAATACACTTGTAGGATTCATAGACACCATAATATATCAGTTTAAAATCATGTTAAATAGGATTAACAGTTTAAGAAGACTGAATAACAATGTATCAGTCAATTACACAGCCCAACTCAATGTTAAGTTCTCGTTTCAGATCAATAAGCCTAATCTAAACTGAAAACTCGAACTAATCATGCACTAAATAACATGTAGAATTTATTATGACTATCTAAAACATCAATTTAAACAGTTAAAATGGAATGAACTCAGGAATTACAAAACTGAACATTGCGTATCAGTCCCTCATGGGAAATTCAATTTCGAATAACAATAACATGTTAATATGCTAAATTACAAATTGGTAATTAACCTACTATATGTGCACGTGGTGTATACATAATATCGTGTCCACCATATGACACAAACGTGTCCAAAATATACACGAACACAAGACTGCACAGGACACTACACAGCTTTGAACCCGTGCGCGTGTCCTAACTCACCTGACACAATACCAATGGACACTAAACTTTGGGAGTGTCGTGTCAGACACTGCCCCTAGCTTCGTGTCCAAAATCAAGTGTCCACGAGTCCTATAATAGCCACACGGACACGCGGGTAGCAGGGCAGCCAACCGCGCGCGTGCGGAAGCGTGTTCGCGGGTCCAGTACGACCCCGACATGACACGAAATGTGTTCAGAACACTAGAAATGTGTAAGCAACACAAAACCCTAATTTTCTATTCAAACAATTTCAGAAAATACGAACGAAATGTCCACTGTGGCATTTCGTCGAACACCTAGGTATACATGCTGATACGTGTCCGATACGGACACGTAATGGACACGAAACCTAGCAAAACCTATACCAACAGAGAGAGGACACCTAGGGCTTCCTATCCATGCAAAGAAATCTAAATTTGGTGGAGGGAATAGGGATTTACCTATATGTGCAATTTCACAACAAAAGCCTTCAAAGAGGAGCTCTCCACTAACTAGGCAAAGTCCCCAAATTGTGTCAAACCTGAGACTTGTCTCCACCAACAGTAGGAGAACAACATTTAGAATACTATGGAAGAAATCTCAATGAAAAAGGACCACTATTGAATAAACTATGAAGAAATTAAAATGAAGGCAAACCTTGTTCTTAGGAAAATGATGGAATGAACAAAGGAGGCTATTATTTTTGGGAGGGATTATATAGGGGTTGTTATCTAGGGGGCGGCCACATGGTTAGGGTTAGGGTTTTTTAGGGAAACAGTCTAAGGGCTATCAATCCATCAAGTCCAATTAATGGCCTAAAATCTAGGTCTCCCCTTATCAAGTTGCAACCTATACATTCTATCAAATTATGACTTAAACCCAACTAACAAATGCTAGCTAATACTCACTATGGCTAACTAGACTAGCTATGACTAATCTAGGTTAGGTCCAAACTAGGTTAGGGCTAATCTCAAACACAAGGCTATCAATTAAATAATATTTAAATCACACCATCCTATTAATTATATTAAATTCCAAATAAATATATATAAATTCAAATAAATTGAAAATGACAAAAATATCCTCAAACTAGAAATATGGTAGATGAAACACCCTAATCACATGGCTAGGCTCTAGGTCAAGCTGTCTCTAGTGTTACACTAGCAAAATACCAAAATTACAAGTCATTGTTTTAAATAGTTTAAAAATAATTAAAAATTACCAAAAATCATAATATGAAATAAATATCAATAAATAATAATTATAATTATAAATTTTCAAAATTACCCTCATATGGAAAACTGGGTGTTACAATCCTACCCACCTTAGAAAAATTTTATCCTCGAAATTAAAAGTCGAAACTACACTGATGAGAAGGATAGATAATCATACCTCACGATGCAAACATATATGGGTATCGTTCGCGCATCTCTTCCTCCCACTCCCAGGTCGACTCTCCTGGAGAACGATGCCTCCATATGACGCGAACCAAGGGTATTACCTGGTTTCTCAGTACCTTCTCTCGGCGATCCAGAATCTCCACTGGCTGCTCTGGATAACTGAGAGTAGACCCTACCTCAATCTCTGAATAATCAAGCACATGGCTAGGGTCAGCCACGTACCGTCTCAACTGTGATACATACCGACTCTCCCGCTGATCACGAAAGGTCCGATGAAGCACGGGCTAAGCTTCCCACCTCCACCAAAACGTATAATACCACGAGTCGAAGATATCCGTAGAAAAATCATGTCTCCAACCTAATCACAAACAAGGTCTCATGTTACTAAATAATCAAACATGATCATCAACACAGCAACAACCTGCTTCTAATCCTATCTCCAGTCAACTAAGTCAACATAGACAGTGGTTAACTACTGGTCAACAACTAGCCAAATTCTTAGGATTTCACCTATGCTAGCTATCTAGGTGTTGGCAACTAGAGATCAGCAAAAGAAAACTCTATAATAGACTAACTCTTAACTTTTCAATCCTATCAAGTCACCCATAACTAAATACCTACAAGCTAAACACACCAATCCCAAATACCACATATACATAAGCTCAAGAACAACAACCCATCATATATATCCTAAGTATATCATCTCTATATATATATATATATGACTGATCAACCAAGGATTAAAGTAGACTAAACTTATAAGGGACTGGAACAAAAGCTCATGAATTAGGCTAAGGATGAATGGTCTGAAACATCAATATAGGCAAAAAAAAATGATGCCAAGGGGACTGAAATTATGAGCTAAAGGACAGGACATTTGGGTCCACTTGTAAGTCAAAGTGAAAGAAAACCTACATGGTGACTGAAACATGTCTCTAGATCAACCTGGCCTCTCCTCTATATCTGGCTGAACTAACTACATGCAGGACAGTGGTCTGAAGAAGTGAACCAAACTGGTGTACAGGGAATGCAATAGGCAGTATACTGCAAATGAGTGCAGGCTACGTACCAATCAAATACATTACATATATATACAACTATATATATATATTAACCCTTATCACCTCAACTCTACTCAAGGTCTAACAACACATACTCCCTACTACATGCCTATCATTCCAATGAAGGGGTCAGATACTGTAAGGTGTACTGGGACAGAACAGTTAACTGTTGTAAGCCCCTGTTTTTCAAATTTCATTTTAATTAGTGCTAATTAATTTTTAATGTTAATTTTAGCCTTAAAATAATTATTAGGATTTTTAGGAGTTTTTCTAGAATTTTTAAATGATTTTTAAATGACTTTTTAATACTAATATATCATTTTGCAAATTTATTTAAATGCTTTAATATCATCTTGCAATTATTAGAATTGTTTTAATATAGCTATGTAATTTATTAAATTGTTATAATAGTATTTTGTAATTAATGAATTATTTTAAATAGTGGAATGCAAATTTATATTTGCACTTCGTGACTTAGGGACCTAAACCTAAATTCCTAAACTTTAGGGTTTTTTGCAAAACCGCAGACACCCCCCCCACGACCGGTCGGCCACCTGGCCCGACGACCCGCCGCCTTTTTCGGCCGACCAACCGCCTTGACCGACCTATAAAACCCCCCTTCGACTCCCCAGACCGAGCCCTAACCCACCACGACCACCACGAACACCCCCGACCACCCTAGACGTTCGTCTCCGGCGAAAACCCTAGCCGTAGCCCTAGCTCCGGCGAACGCTCGTCCAGCCCCCACGACGAGCGCCACCGACCGCAACCACCGTCCTCCGACGCGCCTCGACGAGCTGAGTGCAGCGCCGCCTCGCCGACGTCTCCTCCGCCGTCCAGAGCTATCGAAACCCCCCTTCAACGACCGGACACGTATGTAGCAACGTTTTCTCGTGTCGTGCGTATCTCGTGTTGAGTCTATTTTGTTCGCCGTGTCCTGGCGAGCACGAGCGTGGAACTGGACACGGGAGAATCGACTCGTGCGTGTCGTGCTAGCCCAGACACGTTAATACATGTGTCCCTAACTGTCAGGACACAGGGTCGAATTTTTTTTTTATGTATTAATTAAACCAAACCTAATTAAATCTAACCTAAGTCTAATCCTAACACAGCGGGCCAATTGGCCCACTGGCCAGCGCAGCAGTAATAAACCCCCCCTTTCTGTGGGCAGGGTTCGAGCCCCCCTCTTCTTTCTTTTTCTGTTTCTTTTTCTTTTCTTTTCTTTTCTTTTTCTTTTAATATATATATATTTATTTATATATATGTATACATGTATTTGTATATAATAAATATATATATATATATATATATATATATATATATATATATATATATATATATATATATGTATGTATTATTATATATACTAAATTATGTATGTATATATGCTGTTTATATATATATATATATATATATATATATATATATATATATATATATATATATATATATATATATATATATATATATATATATATATATATATATATTGTGTACACATATGTACATATATATGTATATATTTTCTTGTGTATATATATATTATTATTATATATATATATATATATATATATATATATATATATATATATATATATATATTATTATATGTATATGTATACATTATTTGTATATATATATACTTTATAAATTAAGTATTTTTCTTATATATATATGTACTTTTAACATATGTATGTATATTTTCACGATGCATAATTTTACCTTATTAAAATATTAATATTTATTTTGTACTTTTTACCAAATTATATTTTAGTGTATTTAAATTACTGCAACCATTTGGTGTCCAAGCCTAGCATGGGTTTTTGGGCCCAAATGTGTTTTTACACATTCAAGACCTGTACAAGTCATATTGGACTTGATTTATGGCCTTGGGTCCTGTATTTGGACTTTGGTTCAAATTATATACATGGACAAAATACGCAGATAATTAATTATTTAATTTCAATTGTGTGCAATGCTGTTTTTGGATTTCTAAAAATACTTAAATTGTTGTTAAAATTCTGGAAAAATAGTATTTAGATACTATGTTAAGTTAGCTAATTTAGTATAATTTTTATAGTATTTAAATTACAGTTTTGCCACTAGTTTGGCATATGGAACCAAAACTCATTTTCTGTATACTTAGGAAAACTGATTTTTATAAAATACTTGTACTGGTTAATAAATTCCAGAAAAATTATAATAAATTTCTATGATTAACAAGGATAACTTTGGTACTTTACTTTAAGTAAAACTAGGCTTTTTGTCTATCTCAAAAATTTTTAGAACACAATGGTCATTTGATTTATTTATTGATTAATTACGACTTGTAGCTTTTTGTGTTATTTTGAGTTTTAGCCGTGTTAAACCCCACCCCTCACTAGTGTAAAGACCCTAGAAAGTAGTTAAAGTAGTGTGTCACCCCACATTGGTCTCCTATGCTAAAATTATCATTTTGGCTAGTTGCCCAGTCACAAGTCGTGTTTCACCAATTAGTGTCTTAGCGTTTTAGCTTAGTATAAAAAAACTAAGTTATTGCATTTATTTCTACAGTGACGGGTTATCGGACATCCATAGCACTTTTATCGTAGCTTATTTTGCTTTGCTTTGCTAGAGGCAAGTACTTTCTACAAACTTTACATACTGTTACATAAATGAACTGCTAATCCAACCATGTTAAATGCTGATCCTTGGGGTAGCAAGTTAAAACATCACATGTTGTACTTTCCATTACTACCATGCTTAGACAGTTTTTATGTATCTCTCACATGATTAGAATATGGGTTATGGGAAAACTGATAGTTGAGTACGTGATCATGCCCCCTTCTCCGTACGTATGTACCGAGCAAGGTTGACATTTTATATGTATACCTTGTCGTAGGCTTTATCTCAAAGCGGATTTGTACGTATGTACATCTATCGCCTTATCACTTGTACGGAAGTACATTTCATTATGTGCCTCAGCACATTGTACATCTATTGACCGATCACGTACCTGCTCCAGTTTTAAACATTACATGTACATCTGTCTCTATGACATATGTATTCTTGCCATGATAGGTTGTGTGATGCCATATTTCCAGTTATTTCCTTTTATGTTCATTTACATGTTTCATATGCTAGTTTGCTAGATTCAGTACTTGCTCCCGTCCTGACAGGATAACGTTGTAGGTGTCCTTACTGAGAAGGAGTTACTCTGCGACACATATTATGGAGTTACTGCCGAGGACCCGGCTCTGTTTTATGAGGATGTTCCTGCGGGGAACCTCGCATAGTTGTCTTTTGTTTACTTCGGCTTTTGAGAGTAGACATGTATTAGACTATATCTTTTTGTAACTGGACATGTATCCAGTTTTACATTTCAGTTTACTTGTACTTGGATATTTTACTATATACGACGACTTTTGTGTTTGGAGCATTTATGACTTTAACTCACTTATAGAACTGTTAGCACATTTTAGTCTTATTCTGTTGTCTTTAGAACAGCTTACTACGTTTTATATCAAACGTAGGCTGGGCATGACTCGGCCTGGCCCAACAATTTGGGTAGCGGATCGTGACATGTTTTTAGTGGTGGCCCATGCAGGTCCCTGACTAAATTGTTTGGTTACGTTATTGTACCAAGCATGCCTGCAATTAGGAACTTAAGGTAATTAGACAACATTAAGAATGACGCTTAGAACACCTAGAGGAATGCTAGGATTGCAACATAGGAAAACATCACATGCTTGCTATTATAATTAGATTTTTTTATCGATGATTGCTTACTTTAAACAAGTCCTTATAAGTCCTTTTTTTTAATTAGATGGTGCTTACTCATTCGTCCCAGTATGTTACACCTGAGAATGGTGCACTCCCCATCCAGTCAGCTGACCAGTTGACTGATACACCCCTACCTCCACTTACCATATTCCCCCACTCCACAGATCCACAGACCCAGATGCCTCCACCACCTTCCACATCCCAATCCCAGCAGGCCCCGATACTTCCACCACCCCCTATCATCATACCTACCCAGGCTTCCGTCATACTCGACGGGAACCAGCTGCTCACTATGATTCAGGGGTTCCTAACAACCCATCAGGAGCAGACTGCCCTACTCCGCCAGAGCATGGAGCATTCCGAGGAACGTCCCGTGGTCCCACCACCTGTAGAGCCACGGCAGAGAGCGGGGATGATCAAGGACTTCATGGGTCTGAATCCCAAGGAGTTCTTAGGGACTGAGGGTATAGTAGTAGCAGATGACTGGCTAGATTCGGTAGAGAGGAAGCTCCTAGGAGTCAGGATGCCGGGTGACCTCCAGGTCGAGGCAGCAGGATTTCTGCTGATAGACTTGGCAGGAGTCTGGTTCCGGAATGAGCCGTTATTTGCGAGAGGTAGAGCCACTTGGGATCAGTTCAAGACCCAGTTCAAGAAGAAGTTCTTCTCGACCACTGCTAGAGTAGCCATGGGGCTACGATTCCAGAACATCCTACAGGGAAACCGTTCTGTTGATGAGTATGCGGCAGAGTTTAGTCGTCTGAGCCATTTTGCTTCTAGTCTGGTTGCAGATCCAGAGGAGATGACCCGTAGGTTTTGTCATGGTCTAGTCCCAGACATCGGCATTCTTATAGTGGCGAACGGTACGACTGACTACTACCAGAGCCTAGAGTTGGCCCGGAGCATCGAGGAGCGTCTTCTGTCTAGCAAGAGGCCGGCTTCTGTACATCATGAGGGACCGTCCAAGCGTCAGGCTTTCCAGCAGAGAGCACCGATGCCACCCCAGCAGACTTACCATCCCCCTACACCACATCATCAGACCCCGCCAGTTAGAGCCCCGGGACCCCGACATCATCAGCAGCAGCAGCAGCAGAGGGGAGCTATATGTTCTTTCTGCGGAAGACCAGGGCATGATTACACCGTCTGCAGGAAGAGGTTGAAGCAGTGTTTGGCTTGTGGGTCTGCCACCCATCAGCTTCGAGAGTGCCCAGTAGCGAAGACTAGAGGACCACTTCCGACTCAGCAGCAAAGGTTTGGGCAGCATCTGCAGCAACAGAAGGGACCTCAGGGGAGGATCTATAGTCTAGCCCTTGAGCCAGAGCCGGAGCAGGTTTCGGAGCCGGATTACTTAGCAGACGTCATCACAGGTCATATTTATTTGCATACTTTTCTAGCTGTATGTTTGTTTGATTCTGGTGCATCTCATAGCTTCCTATCATTAGAGCTTATGCATAAACATCATCTAGTAGCTACACCCACTGCGGAGATTAGTAGAGTGATGACGGGAGGAGGACCAGTTCCTATTAGATCTATGTATAGGTGTTCTATTTTTATAGCTGAGAGAGAGTTCAGGGGACGATTCTTTGTGATGCCACTCCCCGGTTATGATATCATATTGGGGATGGACTGGCTTAGCTATGCCCATGCATCTATAGACTGTCATGAGGGTAGTATTTTGTTCAGTCCCCCAGGCACAGCACCATTCAGTGTCAGGAGGACAGGGCCGGAGATCAGCCTAGAGCCGAACTGTTGTGCGACAGTTGGGGACGTAGCACTGCCACACCCTATCATTAAGGAATTTATGGATGTATTCCCAGAGGATCTTCCAGGGCTTCCGTCTGACAGAGATGTGGAGTTCACTATAGATTTAGTGCCAGGTTCATCACCAGTATCCCGGGCTTGCTATAGAGTGAATCCCAAGGAGGCAGTAGAGATGAAAGAGCAGATTGATGACCTGTTGAAAAATGGTTTCATTCGATCCAGTACTTCTCCATGGGGAGCACCAGTGCTCTTTGTGCCTAAGAATGATGGTACAGTCAGGTTGTGCATTGACTACCGGGCCTTGAATGCCATCACCATCAAGAACAAATATCCTCTGCCCAGGATAGATGATTTGTTCGACCAGTTGAGCGGAGCGAAGGTATTTTCCAGGATAGACTTGAGATCCGGGTACCACCAGGTGAAGGTTAGGGCAGCAGACATCCAGAAGACGGTGTTCAACATGAAGTACGGGCAGTACGAGTTTCTGGTGATGCCATTTGGTCTCACAAATGCGCCAGCTATCTTTATGAACTTGATGAATAAGACATTTCACCAGTATCTGGATAAGTTCGTCGTAGTGTTTATCGACGACATCCTGATATACTCGAAGACGCCAGAGGAGCATGCAGAGCACTTGCGGATAGTTTTAGGGATTCTGAGGCTGGAGAGATTGTTTGCTAAATTGCCGAAGTGCGAGTTCTTTTTAGACCGAGTGGAGTTTCTCGGCCATGTAGTCACTGGAGATGGAATCTCGGTGGACCCCAGGAAGATTGCTGCAGTTGAGACATGGAAGGCTCCGACGTCAGTTTCAGAGATCAGGAGTTTTCTGGGTTTAGCAGGCTATTATAGAAAGTTCGTCCAGGACTTTGCTAGGATAGCTAAACCCATGACGAAGCTGACGCGGAAGGACGCAGAGTACATCTGGTCAGAGGACTGCCATACAGCGTTTGAGGAGCTGAAGAGGAGGATGACGATCGCTCCAGTTCTGACTTTACCTTCAGGTTCTGGAGGTTTCACCATTTACAGCGATGCTTCTGGGAAAGGGCTAGGATGTGTCCTACAGCAGCATGAAAAAGTGATTGCTTATGCATCTAGGCAATTGCGGACTCATGAGAGGAATTATCCTACCCATGACCTAGAGTTAGCTGCGATGATCTTTGCACTCAAGTTATAGAAATATTACTTATACGGAGAGCGTGTGGAGATCTTTACTGACCACAAAAGCTTGAAGTATGTGTTCACGCAGAAAGAGCTGAACATGAGGCAAAGACGATGGTTGGAGTTGATGAAGGACTTCGACATCGATTTACAGTATCACCCCGAAAAAGCAAATGTGGTGGCGGATGCGCTGAGCAGGCATCCGATGGCATGGTACCTGATGATTGATCGACATTTGCGGAAGGATCTGAAGAAGCTCGGTATCGAGCTAGTTCGGCCAGGATCAGTGATACAGATGATGGTACTTGACATTCAGTCAGGATTGATGGAGCAGATCCGGGAGGCACAGTCTACAGATGAGAGCCTTCGCAGACTTCGACCCCAGGCTTTAGCTGGATTACTAGATGATTTTACTATAGCAGAGGATGGATCCTTGAGGCATGGCAGCCGATTGTGCGTGCCGAAGGGAGAGCTAGTAGAGGCAGTCTTGCAGGAGGCGTACCGATCGAGATATTCTATTCATCCTGGTGCTAACAAGATGTACCATGACTTGCGGGAACATCTTTGGTGGCACGGGATGAAGAGGGATGTATCACGTTTTATCTCGAGATGTCTTGTTTGCCAGCAGGTCAAGGCGGAGCGCCAGAGGCCAGCTGGTTTGTTGCAGCCGTTACCCATTCCCGAGTGGAAGTGGGAACATATTACGATAGATTTCGTCTCAGGGCTTCCTCGTTCCCAAGGAGGGAAGGATGCCATTTGGGTCATCGTGGACAGGCTGACGAAGTGTGCGCACTTCATACCCTTCAAGGTGGGGCTTTCCACCGAGAAGTTGGCAGAGCTATACATGCAGCAGATAGTTCGCCTACACGGAGTGCCGGTGAGCATCGTATCGGACAGAGACAGCAGATTCACATCCCACTACTGGAGGAGCTTGCAGGAGGAGCTGGGCAGTAGGCTCAAGTTCAGTACGGCGTACCACCTACAGACAGATTGGCAGTCCGAGAGGACGATACAGACACTGGAGGATATGTTGAGGACCTGCGTGCTGGACTTCGGAGGATCATGGGAGAGCCATCTGCACTTGGTAGAGTTTTCATACAACAACAGCTACCAAGCCAGTATCGGTATGTCTCCTTTCGAGGCACTTTATGGACGACGATGCCGTACACCGCTCTTTTGGGATGATGTTGGAGACAGAGTTATGCTTGGACCAGAGATGATCACGGATGCAGCAGAGAAAGTCGGGATAATCAGAGACAGGCTCAGAGTAGCTCAGGATAGGCAGAAACACTGAGCTGATGCTAGTCGCAGACCGATGGAGTTCGCAGACGGTGATATGGTGCTAGTGAAGATATCACCTACTAGAGGGACGATCCGGTTCGGACGAGGAGGAAAGCTGAGCCCCAGATACATCGGGCCGTTCGAGATACTTGGCAGGATCGGAGAGGTAGCTTACAGGGTTGCACTTCCACCCAACCTAGCAGGAGTACACGACGTCTTTCACGTATCTCAGCTGAGGAGATATGTTCCAGACCCCAGTCATGTGCTAGATCATACAGAGTTGGAGGTCGGACCGAAAACCCTAGAGATTTTAATTAGTGCTAATTAATTTTTAATGTTAATTTTAGCCTTAAAATAATTATTAGGATTTTTAGGATTTTTTTAGAATTTTTAAATGAGTTTTAAATGAGTTTTTAATACTAATATATCATTTTGCAAATTTATTTAAATATTTTAATATCATCTTGCAATTATTAGAATTGTTTTAATATAGCTATGTAATTTATTAAATTGTTATAATAGTATTTTGTAATTAATGAATTGTTTTAAATAGTGGAATGCAAATTTATATTTGCACTTAGTGACTTAGGGACCTAAACCTAAATTCCTATATTTTCGGCCGACCAACCGCCTTGACCGACCTATAAAACCCCCCTTCGACTCCCCAGACCGAGCCCTAACCCACAACGACCACCACGAACACCCCCGACCACCCTAGACGTTCGTCTCCGACGAAAACCCTAGCCGTAGCCCTAGCTCCGGCGAACGCTCGTCCAGTCCCCACGACGAGCGCCACCGACCGCAACCACCGTCCTCCGACGCGCCTCGACGAGCTGAGTACAGCGCCACCCGAGCGCCGCCTCGCCGACGTCTCCTCCGCCGTCCAGAGCTATCGAAACCCCCCTTCGACGACCGGACACGTTTGTAGTAACGTTTTCTCGTGTCATACGTATCTCGTGTTGAGTCTATTTTGTTCGCCGTGTCCTGGCGAGCACGAGCGTGGAACTGGACACGGGAGAATCGACTCGTGCGTGTCGTGCTAGCCCAGACACGTTAATACCTGTGTCCCTAACTGTCAGGACACAGGGTCGAATTTATTATTTTTTTATGTATTAATTAAACCAAACCTAATTAAATCTAACCTAAGTCTAATCCTAACACAGCGGGCCAATTGGCCCACTGGCCAGCGCAGCAGTAATAAACCCCCCCCCTTCTGTGGGCAGGGTTCGAGCCCCCCTCTTCTTTCTTTTTCTGTTTCTTTTTGTTTTCTTTTCTTTTCCTTTTGTTTTAATATATATATATTTATATATATGTATACATGTATTTGAATATATATGTATTATTATATATACTATATTATGTATGTATATATGCTGTTTATATATATATATATATATATATATATATATATATATATACACTTCATTTTTAGTACTTTATATATATATATATAAAGTACTAAAAATGAAGTATATATATATATATATATATATATATATATATATATATATATATATATATATATATATATATATATACTTTATAAATTAAGTATTTTCCTTATATATATATATATGTACTTTTAACATATGTATGTATATTTTCGTGATGCATAATTTTACCTTATTAAAATATTAATATTTATTTTGCACTTTTTACCAAATTGTATTTTAGTGATTTAAATTACTGCAACCATTTGGTGTCCAAGTCTAGCATGGGTTTTTGGACCCAAATGTGTTTTCACACGTTTCAAGACCTGTACAAGTCATATTGGACTTGATTCATGGCCTTGGGTCCTGTATTTGAACTTTGGTTCAAATTATATACATGGACAAAATGCGCAGATAATTAATTATTTAATTTTAATTGTGTGCAATGCTGTTTTTGGATTTCTAAAAATACTTAAAGTGTTGTTAAAATTCTGGAAAGATAGTATTTAGATACTATGTTAAGTTAGCTAATTTAGTATAATTTTTATAGTATTTAAATTATAGTTTTGCCACTAGTTTGGCATATGGAACCAAAACTCATTTTCTGTATACTTAGGAAAACTGATTTTTATAAAATACTTGTACTGGTTAATAAATTCCAGAAAAATTATAATAAATTTCTATGATTAACAAGGATCACTTTGGTACTTTACTTTAAGTAAAATTAGGCTTTTTGTCTATCTCAAAAATTGTTAGAACACAATGGTCATTTGATTTATTTATTGATTAATTACGACTTGTAGCTTTTTGTGTTATTTTGAGTTTTAGCCGTGTTAAACCCCACCCCTCACTAGTGCAAAGATCCTAGAAAGTAGTTAAAGTAGTGTGTCACCCCACATTGGTCTCCTATGCTAAAATTATTATTTTGGCTAGTTGCCCAGTCACAAGTCGTGTTTCACCAATTAGTGTCTTAGCGTTTTAGCTTAGTGTAAAAAAACTAAGTTATTGCATTTATTTCTATAGTGACGGGTTACCGGACATCCATAGCACTTTTATCGCAGCTTGTTTTGCTTTGCTTTGCTAGAGACAAGTACTTTCTATAAACTTTACATACTGTTACATAAATGAACTGCTAATCCAACCATGTTAAATGCTGATCCTTGGGGTAGCAAGTTAAAACATCACATGTTGTACTTTCCATTACTGCCATGCTTAGACAGTTTTTATGTATCTCTCACATGATTAGAATATGGGTTATGGGGAAACTGATAGTTGAGTACGTGATCATGCCCCCTTCTCCGTACGTATGTACCGAGCAAGGTTGACATTTTATATGTATACCTTGTCGTAGGCTTTATCTCAAAGCGGATTTGTACGTATGTACATCTATCGCCTTATCACTTGTACGGAAGTACATTTCATTATGTGCCTCAGCACATTGTACATCTATTGACCGATCACGTACCTGCTCCAGTTTTAAACATTACATGTACATCTGTCTCTATGATATATGTATCCTTGCTATGATAGGTTGTGTGATGCCATGTTTCCTGTTATTTCCTCTTATATTCATTTACATGTTTCATATGCTAGTTTGCTAGATTCAGTACTTGCTCCCGTCCTGACAGGATAACGTTGTAGGTGTCCTTACTGAGGAGGAGTTACTCTGCGACACATATTATGGAGTTACTGCCGAGGACCCGGCTCTGCTTTATGAGGATGTTCCTGCGGGGAACCTCGCCTAGTTGTCTTTTGTTTACTTAGGCTTTTGAGAGTAGACATGTATTAGACTATATCTTTTTGTAACTGGACATGTATCCAGTTTTACATTTCAGTTTACTTGTACTTGGACATTTACTATATACGACGACTTCTGTGTTTGGAGCATTTATGACTTCAACTCACTTATAGAACTGTTAGCACATTTTAGTCTTATCCTGTTGTCTTTAGAACAGCTTACTACGTTTTATATCAAACGTAGGCTGGGCATGACTCGGCCTGGCCCAACAATTTGGGTAGCGGGTCGTGACAACTGTCCCAATGGTGAGTGCAGACCTCTAGTATGCATGTTACTAACTCTCCAGATATGCAGAATATGGTAAGGGGTTGATGGTTATATTGGTGAGTCAATAATTGGGGTCTGAACTATGGTCCAGTGAAACCTATGATGCAATATGGTAGGTAATGAAATTTGAGTACAGTGAACAACTTGTACAAGTCTGAACCAAAGGGGACAGGGTATCTAGTGAAGGGTCTGTACACTGCCTATAAAGGTTTATCAACATGACTGAACTCAACACAAGAGAACTTACTAAAATAGGGAGTGGACCAATATAGGCTAACAACATGTCAATAATCCTATACAACAATGACCTATAGATACCAACAAAATCCATACCTCATATGCCAATACCATCTGCAATCTATATGTATATAGGCCACTCAGTCTTAGGTGAAACTACAACTATACTCAAGGACAGGCTCTGGTCATGGGTGCCTCACTAGAAAGGGTAAGGGTAAATAATAATAATCATAAAGACTGCAAGGCATACTAACATCCTATGTGTAGACTGGTTGGTATTATAAATAACATGGGAATCACCTACACTGGGTTACTATTCTAATACAAATGCTGACTATCATCTCTAGGGTACAGACACTCTACAAGTCATCATATCATTATACTATAAAAGAACCACATATGAATAAGCTCTACAAAACTAAATATCCTTACTCCTAAATTATTTATAACAACAGAAGGGTATGATGTTTAAAACCTTTTCAAGATACAATCTGTTAATCATATGCGTCTGTCCAAAATCATGTTGTCCAGAGTCTTCGTCATGCTAGTGAGCAAGGCTACGATAATCACAGAGTCCTTGACTAAGGTACGTACCTCTTGGTTCATGGTATTTAAAATTTTTGTATTGCCGCATGCGATGGCGAAAACCTTAAATTCCCATACCCAAGAAATATATCCAAAATTTGACTATATATCCTCACTATGTCAACTAACACGGCTATCGAAGATTATAGATCCCATAACTGAGGTGACCTAGCCCATATGATTTCTCAGAAGAAAACAACCATAACACAATAACAACAGAACAAAATTGATCGGTCAACAAGGAACAGATGGGATCGAATTTTAAGATAGTTATAAGAGGTACTTGCGAAAATGGAATCGAGAAGATCGGAACCTGCAGAAAGATCTCCAATAGCATGTGCATCCTTGACTGTCCCGGCGAAAGCTCGCCCTTGCTGGTTTCCTCTGGCCTGCTGCTGATGCTGCATGTACCTCTGCTACTGAGAGAAATCGAGAATGACGGGGAAAAGGTCTCTGTACAGACGGAGGTGCACCTCCAATGTAGCAGAAATGCCAACCTGAGTCGGCATAACAGGAGCTGCGGTCTCGAGGCCCTGATGAACAGGACGAGAGGTGGCCAGCCTCTCGATAGTATTCCCCGGACCGAAGCGATGAGATCGTGTCTTCATAACCATCATGAAGACAGATCAAAACAAGAAGCAATTTCTGAGAATGAAGCAAAAATTCAAAAGAGAACAGTTTATATTCAAGGGAAGTCAATAAGCAACAATTTAGATAAAAGAAATCTGATTAAGAGTTTTTCCTAGTGTGATTGAGTACCTTCAAAAATATTCTAATTCCTACTACAAGCTGTAGTGATACTCTAGTTCGAATACCACTACATAAACTCGGCCTGCATGCACTACCAAAATAAGTCATTATGGCGACGAAATTAGCGACTCCAGATAAATACGTCGCTAAATTTTGTGCTTTTAGCGACGTTTTATATATACGTCATTGAACGTCACTATCAGCGACGTTTGAGCGACAGTTAGCGACACAAATTATGTTTTGGACAACTGATGTCGCATTCTAGTCGCAAAACGTTACTGTTTTTTTATTCAGCGACGTTTCGCGATGCCACTTTTACGACGTCGCCAGGTTTTAATAAATAGCGACGGTTAGCGACGTCTTTAACTGACGTCGCTAAAACATTTCATATTGGGTTCTGGCCCGATTGATTTTTCATCTTTTTCACCCAAAATTTTCTAATCTCCCGCTCTTTCCCTTACCCTTGCCCGCGGCGACCCCCTGCCCGACGACCCCATTCCTCCGACGACTCACTCCCTCCGACGACCACCCGACCAGTCTCCTCCGCCGCTGCTCCAGCCCCGGCGACCCCGACCCAACCCCAACGATGTGTCGGTAAACCCTAACCCTATATTCCTTTTTCTGATGCGACACAGACACGACCCTTTGACACACACGTGGACACTTTGACACACAAGTGGACACTTTGACACATACTGTGACACTTTGATACTTTGACACTTTGACAATACGTGGACACTTTGACACTATTAGGCCTCGTTTGGTTCACGGAAAGGAAATGTATTCCTTTGTATTTTCCATGGGAATCGAAAAGTAGGATTCCTGTCACATTTTATTTTCGTTGTTTGGTTGGTGTAGGAAAGGGAAGCAAAAATATAACAATGGTAAAATAAGCATTAATGGTAAAATAAGCAATAACACATGGTTACTTTTGTAATAAATGTTGGAAAGGGGGGAGGGAAAATGAATCCCATGGGTCATGAGTGGAACCATATTCCCTCCAATTTTCTCCCTTGTGAGAAAATTGATTCTCAAGTTTGTGGTTACCAAACAAAGGAAAGGAACAACTTTCCTTTCCTATTTCCTTAAATCGGTGAACCAAACGAGGCCTTAGGATAATGTGTATAGATGAGGACTAGGACAATAAGTATAGGTAACTTCAAGATATGAATTGTTTTACCTATGAGTATAGGTAATGGCTTTACCTAGAGTGACTAGGTAATATATAGGTTTAGGAAGCCTATAGGTTTAGGTAATGGGTTGACACATGGGTATGGGAGATACCTATGTTATAGTGTATGGGGTATTGAGTTTGGGTATTGGTTTTTACTAGAGTTAAGGATAGGCTAGTTGTCACGACCCGTTATCCAAATTGTTGGGCCGGGCCGGGCCGAGTCATATCCAGCCTACGCTTGAGATAAAACGTAGTAAGCTGTTCTAAAGACAACAGGATAAAACTAAATGTGCTAACAGTTCTATAAGTGAATAAAGTCATAAATGCTCCAAACCCAAAAGTCGTCTCATATAGAAATAAGTCCAAAGTACAAGTGATCTGAAATGTAAAACTGGATACATGTCCAGTTACAAAACACGTAGCCTAATACATGACTACACTAAATATCCCAAACAGCTATGCAAACTAGACGAGTCTCCCCACAGGAACATCCTCGTATGGCAAAGCCGGGTCCTCGGCAGTATCTCCATAATATGAGTCGCAGAGCAACTCCTCCTCAGTAAGGACACCTATAACGTTATCCTGTCAGGACGGGAGAAAGTACTGAATCTAGCAAACTAGTATATGAAATATGAAAATGAACATAAGAGAAAATAACTGGAAATATGGCATCACATAGTCTATCATGGCAAGGACACATATGTCATAGAGACAGATGTATATGTAATGTTTAAAACTGTAGCATGTACGTGATCGGTCAATAGATGTACAATGTGCAGGGGCACATAATGAAATGTACTTACGTACAAGTGTAAAGGCGATAGATGTACATACGCACAAATACAGCTTTGAGATAAAGGCCTACGGTGCAGTAACATATAAAATGAAACTTTGCTCGGTACTGTAGAGGGGGTATGATCACGTACTCAACTATCAGTTTTTCCATAACCCATATTCTAATCATGTGAGAGATACATAAAGACTATTCTAAGCATGGTAGTAACTGAAAGTACAAACATGTGGAGATTTAACTTGCTACCCCAAGGATCAGCATTTAACATGGTTGGATTTGCAGTTCATTTATGTAACAGTATGTAAAGTTTGTAGAAAGTACTTGCCTCTAGCAAAGCAAAGCAAGCTGCGATAAAAGTGCTATAGATGTCTGGTAACTCATCACTGTAGAAATAAATACATAAACTTAGTTTTTACACTAAGCTAAATCACTAAGACACTAATTGGTGCAACACGACTTGTGATTGGGCACCTAGCCAAAATAATAATTTTAGCATAGGAGACCAATGTGGGGTGACTCGCTACTTTAACTAACTTTCTAGGATTTTTACACTAGTGAGGGGTGAGGTTCAATACGGCTAAAACTCAAAATAACACAAAAGTTGCAAGTCGTAATTAATCAATAAATAAATCAAATGATCATTGTGTTTCAACAATTTTTGAGATAATCAAAATGCTTAATTTTACATTAAATAGAGTACTAAAACGATCCTTGTTAATTATAGAAATTTATTATAATTTTTCTGGAATTTATTAACCAGTACAAGCATTTTATAAAAATCAGTTTTCCTAAGTATACAGAAAATGAGTTTTGGTTTCATATGCCAAATTAGTGACAAAACTGTAAATTAAATACTATAAAAATTATACTAAATTAGCTAAATTAACATAGTATCTAAATACTATTTTTCCAGAATTTTAGCAATACTTTAAGTATTTTTAGAAATTCAAAAACAGCATTGCACACAAATGAAATTAAATAATTAATTATCTGCGTATTTTGTCCATGTATATAATTTGAACCAAAGTTCAAATACAGGACCCAAGGCCATGAATCAAGTCCAATATGACTTGTACATGTCTTGAATGTGTGAAAACACATTTGGGCCCAAAAACTCATGCTAGGCTTGGACACAAAATGGTTACAGTAATTTAAATACACCCAAAAATACAAAGTGGTAAAAGTGCAAAATAAATATTAATATTTTAATAAGGTAAAATTATACATAGTGGATATTTATATACATATGTTAAAATACATATATATATATATATATATATATATATATATATATATATATATATATATATATATATATATATATATATAAAAAATATATATATATATATATATATTTTATATATATATATATATATATATATATATATATATATATATATATATATATATATATATATATATATATATTTCTTTATATATATATATATATATATATATATATATATATATATATATATATATATATATATATATATATATATATATATATATATATATATATATATAAGAAAATAATTTATTATAAAGTATATATATATATATATATATATATATATATATATATATATATATATATATACTTTATAATAAATTATTTTCTTATATATATATATATATATATATATATATATATATATATATATATATATATATATATATATATATATATATATATATATATACAAATATTGTATACATATATATAATAGTATATATATAATAATATATATACACATGAAAATATATACATATATACATATATGTATATAAATACAAATATATATATAAAAATTTACTAAATATAAATATATATATATATATATATATATATATATATATATATATATATATATATATATATATATATATATATATATATATATATATATATATATATATATATATATATATATATATATATATATTATATATATATATATATAAATATATATATATATATATATATATATATATAAATATATATATATATATATATATATATATATATATATATATATATATATATATATATATATATATATATATAATATATATATATATTATATATATATATATATATATATATATATACAAATACATATATATATATAAATATATATATAATAATAAAAAACAAAAGAAAAATAAAAAGAAAAAGAAATAACAGAACACAACAGGGGGGCTCGAACTCGGCCCTCTGGGTCGGGTTCTCGAGTCGGGTCGGGCTGGCCAAGGGGTCAGCCCGCTGGGTGTGTTAGGATTAGGTTTAGGTTAGTTTTATTTAGGTTAGGTTAATTAATATATAAAAAAATAATAAAATCAATCATGTGTCCGAACAGTTAGGGACACAGGAATCTACGTGTCCGTGCTATGCACGACACGTACGAGCGTCTATTTACGTGTCCAAACACTGGACTAGTGTCCCCGTGTCCTGGCAAACCACGCACGTGGATTCGAGACACGGACGACACGAAATGAGTCCTGTTACTCACGTGTCCGGCGTCGAAGAGGGGTTTGTCGAGCGCTGGACGGCGGAGGAGCGGTCGGGACGGTGGCACTCCGGTGGCGATCGACTCGCCTTGCTGCGGCGAACACGTCGACGGTGGTGGATGGGGGTGGCGACCGTCATTTGGGGCTGGACGGGGACTCGCCTGAGTTAGGGTTACGGCTAGGGGTTTGAGGGTAGAAATGGGGCTGTGGTCGGCGGTGATGGGTCGGGGAGAGTGGTGGTCGACTGAGGGGAGTGAGGGGGGTTTAAATAGGGGCTTAGAGTCGGTCGAATGGGGCTAGGTCGGCCGGAAATGGCGGAGGTCAGCTGGCCGGTCGTCGGCAGCTAGCCAGTCGTCGGGGGTGGGTAGGATTAGGGTTTAGCAATAGGGCCCCTATAGTTTAGGAAATTACACAAAGGTCCTAGCAGTTGCTAAATGCAAAATACAATTTGCATTCCACACTTAAAAACAATTAATTAATTACAAACTGATATTAAAACAATTCTAATAATTACAAAACTATATTAAAACAATTCTAATTATTACAAAACTATATTAAAACAATTCTAATTATTATAAAACTATATTAAAACATTTTAGAAAATTGCAAAATAATATTTTTGTATTTAAAAATCATTTAAAAATTCTAAAAAAATTCCTAAAAATCCTAATAATTATTAAGGCTAAATATGACATTAAAAATTAGTTAACACTTAATTAAATAAATTTTGAAAAAATAGGGGCTTACACTAGTGTATAGGTAATTAGGTAAATAGGCCATAGTAATGGTTTTACCTATGTGAATAGGATATTGGTAGGGCAAATACATAGGGTATGTCACGACCCGCTATCCAAATTGTTGGGCCAGGCCGAGTCATGTCCAACCTACGTTGAGATAAAATATAGTAAGCTGTGTTAAAGACAACATGATAAGACTAAATGTGCTAACAGTTCTATAATTGAATAAAAGTCATAGATGCTCCTAGGTTAGTTTTATTTAGGTTTTAAGTGTTAAATGATAAAAAAAAATATAATACAGTCCTGTGTCCTGACAGTTAGGGACACAGGTATTTACGTGTCTGGGTCGATTCGACACGCACGACACGAATTTCACGTGTCCAGTTCCACACTCGTACTCGCCAGGACACGGCGAACAACATATGTGGACACGAGCCTCACATGACACGATTTGACACAGTTACTCACGTATCCGGTCGTCGAAAGGGGATTTCGAGGGTCGTGGACGGCGGAGGAGACGTCGGGACGGCGGCGCTCCGGTGGCGCTGGAGTCGTCTCGTCGAGGCGAAGCAGCTGGCGGTGGTTGTGGGCGGTGGATGTCGACGGTAGGGCTGGGCGAAGGAGATGATCGGAGTCAGGGTTCCGATTAGGGTTTTTGGGGGAATGGCGGAGCTAGGGGCGTCGATGGTGGTCGGGGTGATGGGGGTTGGGCTGAGGAGAGAGAGGGGAGTTCTATAGGGGTGTTGAGGCGGTCGGGGAGCTGTGCGCTGGCCGGAAATGGCGAGGGCAGTCGCCAGTCAGCCGTCGGTCGTCGGTCAGGGAGTGGGTGAGGGAAAATTAGCACTAGGCCCCTATAGTTTAGGTATTTACACAATGGCCCTATCGGTTGGTAAATGCAAATAAGAATTTGCATACCACCATTTAAAATATTTTAATAATTGCAAACTGTTATAGCAATAATTCAAATAATTACAAAACTGTATTTAAAACAATTCTAATAATTGCAAATTAATATTTTTAATATATAAAACTCATTTAAAAATTATTTAAAAATTCTAGAAAAATTCCTAAAAATCCTAATAATTTTTTGAAGGCTATAAATGACATTAAAAATTAATTAACACTAATTAAAATAAAATTTGAAAAACAGGGGCTTACAGGGTATTAGCCTAGTATAGACTAGAATACCTTGGTAAGGTAACATATGGCCCTAAAAACCTAGGTGTGACCTAGTTTGACCAAGTTTGGCAAGGTATTGACCCAGTTGTCCTAGTGTGACCTAGAAATGGCTTGGAGACCTAGAATTGACCTAGTATATCATGTTTATGATTCCAAAACACCAATTGACATTAATATTCTATATTTAGGTCTTCGAGGTACCGTATCGGATATTGTTGACATTTCACACTACCAAAATAAGTCAAATCAACGACGAAATAAGTCAATTCTAGAGTATATAGAGTGAGCCTCCCTACTTCCTTCCTTCTCATTCGGGTCATTCAGTCGACTATTCCGCATCATAGGATATCTACCTCAACCTCACCCTAGAGAAGTGTGGAAATATTAATGTTAACCAAGGTTCACAGTAAAGAGAGGGAAAGAAACTACATAGGATATATCATATCTATTACCACTTGTTGTATCATGATTACTTTTACAAGTGTTTAAACGATGTGCATGTATCTATCTTACAGAATTATTCTCAAATAGATATGGAGCTAAATTACTATCTGCGGAATCGTTCATGGATGTACAACCGTCATCCTGATGACATGTGCGGTGTGCGGGATGAATTCATAGAGGGTGTACACCAGTTCCTGCAGTTTGCCAAGGCGTTCTCTCAGTACATGGACGTACCAAAATTAAATATCCGTGTGTGAGATGTCGCAACTTGAAATATCATCCAGAAGTGGATGTCACGTATCATTTATACTCGAAGGGTTTCACGCCGAATTACTATCAGTGGAGCGAGCACGGAGAACTTGTGTCTTTAGCATCGGAGTACGAGCCTTATGTGGATGTCCACAACAACGCTCCTTACGATGATGGGTTGGTGAACATAGTTTTTGACGCGGCCGGGCCTAGTTTCGATCCGGATGATCATGATGTACCTGAGAAGGCACCGAACCCCGATGCTGCACAGTTCATGGAGTTGCTGGAGAATGCAAGGACTCCATTATATCCTGGTTGTGAGGATCATTCACCGTTGGAGGTGGTTACCAGATTGTTGAGCATCAAGTCCGATTTTAACATGTCGCAAGATTGCTACAACCGTCTTATGGAGTTGCTTATAGAAATATTGCCTGAGGGTGCGAAGTTGCCTAAATACTTCTACCGGTCTAAGAGGATGGTTAGATCGCTCTGGATGGAATACGAAAAAATCGATGCCTGCCGCAACGGGTGCATGTTGTACTACAAAGACGACAAGGATGAAGACGCCTGCAGATTTTATGGTGCCGATCGCTACAAAGCATGTGGTAGAGGAAAGTCTGTCGGTGCCAGGAAGCCTACCTCTTCGATGCTCTACTTGTCGTTGATGCTGCGGTTACAGCAGTTGTTTATGGTGAAGGAAACTGCAGAAAACATGAGTTGGCATAAGCGGGAACATACCGAATGAGTGTTGGATCACCCATCTGATGGAGAAGCATGGAAGAAATTTGATCGAGAGTATCCAGATTTTGCTTCTGATCGAGAGTATCCAGATTTTGCTTCTGATCCGCGTAATGTCAGATTGGGTCTCTGCTCCGACGGTTTTACCCCATTCAGACTTTCGGGATCCTAGTATTCGTGTTGGCCTGTGGTCGTCACCCCGTACAATCTACCACCTTAGATGTGCATGAAGACTCCGTATATGTTCCTCACCGTTATTATCCCAGGTCCGAACAATCCGAAAAGGAACATCGATGTGTATTTACAGCCGTTGATTGATGAGTTGAATCAGCTGTGGGATGTAGGTTCCAACACGTACAATGTATCTAGAAAACAAAATTTCCAGATGCGGGCAGCACTTATGTGGACCATCAACGACTTTCCGGCCTATGGAATGTTATCTGGATGGAGCACGCATGGTCGTCTTTCATGTTCGTATTGCATGGACAGCACTAAGGCTTTCCGTTTGAAACACGGAGGCAAACCATGCTTCTTCGATTGTCATCGACAATTCCTGTCGAAGGATCATCCGTACCGGAGGAACATGAATACTTTTCGTGCTGGCATTGTGGAGAAGGCTAATCCCCCGCCAAGGTGGCCCGGATACACGATATGGGAAAAGGTAAAAGATTTACTAAGAGCTATTGAGTAGCCTGCTACGGGCTACAAGTGTGACGGATTTGGTCGCACTCATAACTGGACGAAGAGGAGTATATTCTGGGATCTTCCATATTGGAGCACCAATCTGATTAGACATAACCTTGATGTCATGCATATTGAGAAAAATATGTTTGACAACATATTTAATACTGTAATGGACGTAAAGGGGAAGACGAAAGACAGTCCAAAGGCTAGATTGGACTTGGAAGAAATATGTAGACGTCCTGTATTGCATTTGATAGAGGATGGGAATGGGAAGTTGAAGCAGCCTAAGGCAATTTTCTCACTGGAGATGGAGGATAAAGTGAGAATTTATAGGTGGATTCAAGGTCTGAAATTTTCAGATGGGTATGTTTCGAACTTGAGAAGATGCGTCGACCTCAAGGAGAACAAACTGACAGGTATGAAGAGCCATGATTGTCACGTATTCATGGAGCGGTTAATTTCGATTGCATTTCGAGAATTCTTACCGCAGACAGTTTGGGATCCATTGACGGAGCTTAGCATATTCTTCAGGGACCTTTGTTATAAGAAATTACTCGTTGATCGTCTAGAAAAGCAAGAGAAGGACATTACGGTAACACTGTGCAAGCTAGAGAGGGTGTTCCCTCCTGGATTCTTCGACTCTATGGAGCATTTACCGATTTATCTTTCCTACGAGGCACGTGTTGGTGGACCCATCGAATATCGATGGATGTACCCGTTTGAGCGACATTTGAATCACCTAAAAAGAAATGTGAAAAATAAGGCTCGGGTCGAGGGTTCTATTTGTGAAGCCTATATTCTCGAGGAGATTACAAATTTCTGCTCCTCCTATTTCAAACCTCATGTTGCTACGAATAGAATAAGGGCTCCGAGAAACGACGATGGATATCAAGAATTTAATGATGGAATACTGAAAGTATTCAATACACCAGGAAAGCCTTCGGGGAAAATAAAGAAGAGATATTTGAATGACGAAGAGCTAAGGGTTGCTCAATTGTATGTATTACTTGTAGGGTGTGAAAAATTCTGATATGCTGACATAAGACCAAGTCAGCCAAGGGCCATACGTCAGCCAAAAGCCATACACTCAGTGTAAAAGTCATACGCACAGTGAATATTTTATTATTTCTCGACTGACAGCACAGTATACGTTCGATGGGGAATGAATCTGACACTTCGTCTTTCGTGAAAAGAACAAATGTCTTAGGAGAATTAACCGTCGTATGGATTTTTGAGAGTTGATTTTGTCTTTTATGAGGACAGCTCATTAGCCATCATAAATGCACAGCCATCATTACTGTCATTTCTGACAGTCTGTCAGCTGTCATATCCGCAACACGACGCTTGAGAGATATTTGTCAGTTATTGGAAGATATGGCATATTCGAGAAGATTGAAGACAGCCACGTGTCTATTTCTCCAGTCATACGACTCCTCATCAAGGCAGCGTATGTACTTCATACGACTCCTCATCAAGGCAGCGTATGGACTTCATACGACTCCTCATCAAAGTAGCGTATGTACTCCATACGACTCCTCATCAAATTAGCGTATGTTCTCCATACGACTCTTCAAATAAGACAGCGTATGGACTCCATACGACTCCTCTTCAAACAAGACAGTGTATGCTAGTCATGCTTCTCTAAAAGATAGCGTATCAAAGCAAATGCATTCAGAGTGACTTCAAATGTACAGTCAACACACGTTCTCATGTGTCCTGTATTCGGTTACCCACTCATTTAGAAGTTATGCAACATGGCATTCATGCCATCAATCTCTCCTGGATATACTCCACTACTCTCAACCGCACTCCAACGTGTCTCTACCAAAATTCGCTACGCGTCCCTGCAGTTATGCACACGTCAAGTAACTGACTGAGCGTATGCCCAGAGCAGTTATCCAGAACTCTATAAAAGAGAGTTTCTCCACCTTTAACAGACACCAGATTCAATTCAGAGAGAACAAAGAGATTGCCTAGTTGCTGTCCAAGTTCTTCGAAATCCGAGCCTTCTTCATCGTATCGTCTAAGGGATAAAGTGATCGTTCTCTAGATCAGATTCCTACAGTTGTAATTTTCTCAGAAACACAATAAATAAATAGAATTTATTTATGGAAAACAAATTGGCGACTCTGCTAGGGAAAGCTGTCTCCTATAATGAGACGGCAACAACTCAATGCGATACTTCGTCGATCGGTTCGACGAAGAAGATGATGGTCGTACAATTCGACCAATCTGCTTACGAAGAAATGCTCAAGGCGAAGGAGGGCTGAACTGCTTCCTCCGCTTCTCTCTCTGCCAAGAAGAAGGGACGTTCTGTCTATGTCCCTAAGTCTTCTCCGGCGGCCCAAGACGCTTCTGTCACTTCCCACGCTGACAAGAACACGTCTCCAACATCAGCGAAGCACGCCTCGGCTTCTCTGAATACAGCAACAGTGGCTTCTCCTAGTCACGCTGACAAAATGGGCTCTTTAGCCAAGTCAGCGTGTCCAAGGAAACCCATCTCTGGACATGTCAAAGTCTCTTCTTTTTCTACTCCTACGACAGCAGTCGGCTCTTTAGCCATTAATGACTCTGTGCGTATAGCAATCATTGACCAACCATACGCTAGTCAAAAGATAGCGTATAATAAGAATTCTCTGAAGTCAGCGTATGCCAACCAATACAGTCCTTTGACTGTCTCTCAAGGCCAGGCTGGGGGTTCTCTTCCACAGAATATACAAATGATTCCCCCACAACTTGCACATCTTATGCCAACCAAGGAGAATGACTCTTTAGTCAACTCCTCTGCTCCTAAGGTTTTTACCTCTGGGGTTAATTTGACTAGTACTCTTACTAGATCAAACAAAGGAAAAAGTCTTTTGGCTACTTCTGTGAGACTCGTCTCACAGTATCGGTATTTATATACGGATACGTATTTTGTAGTGTATTTCGTATTTTCTTGATTTTTGTAATACTTTAAAATTTTCCTAACTTATAGATTTTCTTCTTGGCCGGCATACCGCCAGTATACCGGAGTATACCGACGGTATACCGTCCAGACAGATTTTCCACATTTTAGATATTTTCGATTTCAGATATTTTCATAAATAGTGTTTTCGATATTTTCGTGAATAGTGTTTTGGATATTTTGATGAATAGTATTTAGATATTTTCATGAATAGTGTAGATGCACCCCATTACCCAATGGATAATTGGTTTTGTTTGAATGGCTAGGATTGACTTAGATTTTGACATGGATCACCATCCGACGGCTAAGATTAATTCCCCCTTCTATATATATCATTTCACTTTCTCTCTCCTCTCTCTTTTCATTCTTTTCACTCTCTCTTCATTTCTTCTTCCCTTCTCTTCCCCTTGGAGCTTGCCAAGAGCTTGGTCTTGAGGCCTTGGGTGTGGTGTCTAACCTCCCCTAGGAGGAGGAGTAGAAGATTAGGCTTGGAGCTGAACCTAGGCAAGTACATCTTGCCAAATCCATGAACCATATTGTTTTGTTGTCATTTTTGTTTCTCTTGGTATTAAATGCTTAGAATTTTCCCAAACTCATTTTGTTAAATATGTTTTCCTTATGATTCTCGTATATATGCATGTTTCCAAAATTTGTTTAAGCAAGGTTTTGATTTTCTGTTAAAACCCAATATGGACTTAGTAGAAAACTTGGTATCAAGAGTGATACTAGTGTTACCATCATGGATCTTAGTCATATATACATATATGAGGCCCTCACATAGTTTGTATATCATGGATTTTAAGTTTGGTGGCAATCGGAATCCATTTCGGTGTCCCGAGAACCTCTGTTTGGGAGTATTTTGAGGTATTGATCTATCAAATGTTTTGATTTGTGAAAACTAATACTTCCATGTTGTAGGAAATTCAATTCTATTCAATTTTGACTTTTGAAAATCCGAATTTCGATTTAAAACGAAGTTTTTATGGCCGAAACAAGTTTTGGCAAAATTCTGAATTTTGTTGCTGTTTGAAAAACCGGTATACCGCCGGTATACCGCAGTATACCGCCGGTATGCCATTTTTTGTACCAGAAACCTTCTGTCTTTAGGCCGGTATATCGCCGGTATGCCGCAGTATACCGCCGGTATGCCGTTTTATGCTGTTTTAGTCTGTTCTTGCCCGTTTTTGTCCGTTTTTAATATTTTTTTCGATTGTAATGATTTTTTAACATGATTAGATGATCTTGTATAGTTAGAGGATGCTTGTACATCCTATATACACTTGATACTTGCGCATGATCAATCATTTTGCTATGAAATGTACTTAGTTTTAATTATTCTTTCCCACATGCTATGATATGTCCTTTGATAGATCCTTTCTTACAAGCTATGATAATTGTTGCCATGCCTTCTTGCCTACTTGATAGTGACCCATCGTGGTGCACTCTTGAACATATCTTTTTCTTGCTTACATGATAGTGGCCTGTCATGGCGCACTCTTGATTCCAGTACATGTCTTGCTCCTTGATAGTGGCTTGTCGTAGCGCACTCTTGTCTTGATATTGTCATGTCTTGTTGTGGCTTGTTGTAGTGCACAATCTTGCTTGTCTTGTCCAGTCTTGCATGCTCATGTCTAGGATGGATTCTGCGGAATGCCACACCCAGAATCCAAGAAAATGGTAAGAATTATATAACTAGATTGATCATTAGAACATGGGTGGGGAGGATTTCCCAGTTACCTGTTGCCTTTGGTCTAGGTCGTTATAACATTTAATTAAGGGTTTGGAGCTATCCGTCGAGATGAGCACTCTCCCAGCTTCACCGTCACGTGGGAGCACAAAGTCACACATGTAATCACTTTCCGGCATGACCAATAGGTGGCAGCAGGCAGGTAACCGGACTTGAAATTCTCAGACTTGCATTTGTTAGTAATTAGGATTGTGATAACCCTAGTTAGCTAAAGTATCAAGCCGTAATCATTGCTTGGCCGTGATTGATGGATGGAGTCCATTCTTGTCTAGTCTAGTCTTGCTCCAGTTTTTCTTATTGTAGTACTTAGCTTTCTGTCATTCCTTACATGCTATTCTTCCTACTATATGCTTGGCTTCACCACATGCTCACATGTTCCAGTTACTATCACGCTCATATGTTCCAGTTATCTTACATGCTCCAGTTATATGACATGCTCACATGCTCCAGTTACATGACATGCTCACATGCTCCAGTTACATAACATGCTCACATATTCTAGTTACTTAACATGCTCACATGTCTCGTTTATGTTTCATGTTCACATGCTTACTTTTCCTTACATGTACACAGTTTACATTACGTCACATGTCCTTTACCTTATGCTACATGTTGTTTTACTTATTGTCTTTCCTATTTTCGGGATAAGTGTATTGGTAGCGCATGAGTCTCGATTTGCTTTTACTTATTTCTGTCTCTATCCGTTGCTATGAATTGCATGCTGGTTTTAGTTCATAGTTTGGCTTCCTTTGTGGTACTTGCTATTGGGGGTCTGACCCCACTGGTTTTGTTTGGCCAGATCTGATAGAGGAGTCCGGAGGATCTTCCGTACCTTCCACTCGTTGGTGATTACCCAGAGCACCAGAGTACCTTAGTGGGTTTTCTATTTTATTCTCCCACTAGTTATGTACATTATTCTTTTGTGGCGTTTAGCCTCCGAGCACGTGTTTAGCTCGTGTTTTGGACTTGATATTTAGCCTACGGGCCAGAACATGATTTGCATATTCTAGACTATAGCTAGAGCTTATCATGTATGACTATTACTCTTGCTAGTCTTTACTCTGTATTACTAGCTTCATGATCATTGATATATGATAGTTTGGAACGCTTTACTATTTTATATTCCAGTTGATCTTACTTCTTGTACATTGTTTACTGCCTGTGATTGAGACACCTAGGATTGCTTGGCCTAGGATCGACTGTTGGCTTGTAGTAGTAACCCCCATCTATACAGCTTATACGTTGTTTCGGAGTACTGGAGTACTTTGGTATACGTAGCTGGCCTGGTCCGTCCCTACTTGCCAGTATTCTGGTTCTGGGGTGTGACAACTTCCTCTAAAGATAGATTATTACCGACTCCTAGTCGGAATAATGTTCATCTTCCTTCTCTCAAAATTTTCCGATCCGAGAAAGGCAAATTGCAAGTATCCAGGACTGATACCAAAATTGTACCTCCTATGGACCTTCGTAACAAGCTTAATCGGAATCGTCTCGGTTCTACTTCCGACATAAAGAAGCCTTATCAAACTGGGACAAGTATAATAGACTCTGATGCACAGTATGCTAAGAACTATATCGCTCAGATCAATCGGTCTTTATACATTCAAGAACCAAAAAGACAGAAGAATAAAAGACAAGTTTCTACACAGAGACTATCTTCAATCACTTCCCAGTCCGTTTTCGCAGATCTCTGGGAACATCTGCAAAACAAGCAGAGAATCAACACTCCATCTATCTCTGACATTGCTCATATTCGTCGTGAAGAGCATTGTTGTAACTTCCAACCTCGGGTTGTGATCCAGTGTTGTTGTTCACCGAAAAGATGATCTGTCTTCGAACGGATTCAACATGAACCAATACCAGACGAAGACGAACCTCTTTATGCTTCCGTCAACATGACTTCTAGAAATACTGGGGGTAGAATACGATCTGATTCTATGTTAGATTCCGAAGACGGTGTTTACCTCGGCACCAGATCCAGAACCAGAGCTTCGACCAGTGTCTCTTCTTCTTCTCATCCAGATGATAATCCTGAGATCACGGAGGACTTCCTAGGAGAGTCCAACTTCCCAGTATTAACTCCCGTAAATAGCCCCGGGAAAGATGCTGACTCTCATAGCGACGATTCAGAATAGACTGTTTTATCGTCGATACCTCGAATGATTACCACTTATATGGTAGATGGCAATCACGAACCTTCGACTAGCACTGAGGCTCATGAACAAAGGATTTCTTCCTTGGAACAACATCTACGAGCCATGGCGGATACATTGACTGCTATGCATACTCTTATGCAAGCTCAGCAATAAACTCAGCAAGTTCAACAAACAGTACCACCAGTGGTATTAAATACTCCTGTTGCCCCAAACCTGGAACCTTCTACTATTCTGGGGGTACAGTCTAATGTTCATGTACAACCCACTCCAAGTCAATCCAGAGCTGGGGGTGGTACATATGTTGCAGTCCCTCCTCCCAATTGTGTCCAACAAGCAACGACACCGCAATCTTTCGGAGCGGTCACTGAAGAGTTGAAGAATCTTCGGTCTCAATTCGAAGCGTTCAAGCAAAAGGACGGCTTACAAAGATTAGGTATCAAGCAGCCTTACCCCATACAATGGAAGGATGTATCGTACCCCCCAAAATACAAGCCTCCGACCATCTCTTTCTTTGATGGGACCACCTCCCCAAGTCAGTTCATCAATCACTTTGAAGTAATGACTGATCAGCTGCAACCGAGCGATGCCCTCCTCACTCGGGTATTTGTTGGTTGTCTTAAAGGAACCGCTTATGAATGGTATCGAAGTCTCCCTGATGGGTGCATTACTTCGTTTGCCGGGTTCAAACAGATGTTTCTAGAACGATTCTATGAAGGCATTAACGACATGACCATGTCAGCTCTTATACGAATCAAACAGAAAAATAATGAAAGCACTGAGAGCTTCATTGAAAGATTCAGAAGAGAAGCTCTAAAAATGCCTCTCGGAACTCCCGATGCCGTCACTATCGACACTTGCAAGTCGAACCTATTACCAATCATCAGCATGTGGACAGGATCCACTCAGTTCCAAGATTGGCCTTCCTTCATCGTCAGTGCCAAAGTTGCTGAAGTCAGTGCTGAGACTTTCAAAGGTCTGGGGGTACACATGACTCCCAATAAATCAAGTCAAAATACTAGCAATAGTACGCGACCCAACAATCGCAAAGGAAAATAGACTCTCGAAGTCAATCTCCAGAGCAAAAATCAAGAGGTAATATCTGTCCAAGCTACCCCAGCTCCAACAAATCAACAAAAGAGACCTCCTCGGCCGAAAGAAGAATACTCTTTCGACGACGACGATGTTCAAGGTATCTTCGAATATTTACTTAAAGGTAACAAGATACAACTGCCAGAGATCAAAAAGCCTGATGAAGCCAACAAGACGGATCATCCAAAATACTGTCCATATCACAGAATGCTGGGTCATACAATCCGGTCTTGCTTCGTGTTAAAAGGATAGATCCAAGAAATGATCAAATCAGGAGCTGTGACACTAACACCTAAAGACAAGACAGTCACAGCAAATGTGATTTCGATGCAGTTCGGTGACTTTCCTCCGTTATTGGTAGAAAATAGGATTGTCCCTATCCCCACAGCAACCCTTGAAGTTGTGAATATGCCACCAGCTCAGAATGAAGGACTTGTTCCCGTCACCACTAAAAAGGGAGAGATTATGTGGATCCACCCCGATTTAGTGACAGAGTTTGAGACGTCTCCCTCTTCTCCTCGGAAGGCTCCTCTGTCTAAAAAGAAACCTGGGAAGACTAAGTCATGCCATATGACTTCTAGCATCACACCCAATCTTTCTCTAACCTCTACTTTCATCCTAGCAGGAAAGTCACCCCCTACAGAGGTAAAAACTGTACCTCGATCCGAAGACAGATACAAACCTGTGTTTTATCTATATAGTTCATAATCTCGTGAATTAATGGCAAAGATGGGTTATGATTTAGCCAATGCTCCTGGTTTAAGCTCCGACAAAGGACTCCGAGCACCTTTAGCCCTCACTTTGAGACATAATCAATCCCGTGTTGGCCTCGGTTTCTGGACTGAAGCTCTCATTAAGCACCAAAAAACCAAGAACAAGATGAAGGATTGCAACATGGTTTCAATAGACCCTGGACCTGAGCCTGAAGTCGAAGCTCTCTCCGGAACCCGGTCAGAAAAAACATATCTGAAAGATTACGCTGAAGCTCCTGAGAAAACTTCTGATGTCCCTCCGGTTGCAGCTCCAGCACCCATCTCTAACGAAGGACCTTCAAATGTTCCTGCTGAAACGATTCCCTCTAAACCAACAACAGCCGACAAAGGGAAGCAACCTGCCCGCTTCGATAAACCAATCAAGAAGTCTCTTTCTTCCGGATTGCAGAAGCCATATAATTTTGACATTCTGGCTCAACTTGCTAACACTCCAGCCAGGTTGTCCATCTTCGAACTTTTACGTTTATCCAAGGAAACTCGGGAAATGTTAAGTGAAGCTCTACTGCAAGCAGACTCTTGCCTGACTCATCTGAAGAAGCCGGAAGCAGAGCCAGTGACTTGCCTACATTGCAACAGTGTCTTGGAAATCATTCCGAACATCACTTTTACCCAAGACGATATGCTTCTAGAGGACAATCGTCATGATCGGCCTCTCTACTTCACTGGGTACATTGACACGATGAAGGTCGATCGTATTCTAATTGATCCAGGATCAGCTCTAAGTATTATACCTAAGAGTCTCTTGGATGCCTTACGGATCCCAGTTCATCATCTAGTCAAGACAGTCATTACCATTTTAGGGTTCAATCTAGGCAAGAGCGAACCTCTGGGGAAAATTCGCCTAAAAATACAAATAGGCAATTTCCGGGCGAGTGTCACATTCTACGTGATCGAGTTAGTTGGATCTTACAACTTGCTCTTGGGAAGACCTTTTCTCCATGAACACAATATCGTCCCCTCCACTCTTCACCAGTGCTTCAAATACATTGATGAAAAGGGAGAAGTTCAAAAGGAAGTCGCAGCCATTAATCCTTTCAGAGGAGTCGAAGCTTACTACAGTGACTCTCGCATGTACAAAGATGAGTATTCAAAAGTCTTACAGGCTATGGATGATGATGAGACATCGAAAGTTGACACCTTTGTTATTCCTGTAAAAGGGCGTATCACTCATCCGCGGTCTATTAAATCATCTGAAGAAAGCCCACTGATAATTTCTGTCGGTAGAAGTACCACTTCATTGCCTTCCCAAGCTCTACAAAGTTCGCTGATAATCCCTGTCAGTGGACGCACCACTCTCTCACCATCTTCTCAGGCTAGACCAGATACTCTAGTCATTCCAGTCAGTGGACGCACTACTTATCCACGATCCTCTTCAAGGGAGCTCGCCTCCTCTGAGCCTTTTGTTATCGACCTTAATCGAAACAAAACTTCTGATCGCCCTTCTTCTCCCCCTTTAGTCATTAATTTGACTAAATCTACTAAGGCTCAGCCTTCTTCTGTAAATACAGCATCTGATATTAATAAAGCATCTCCTTTACAGTATATTGATGTTTATAATCATGTACAAAGTTATTTACATTTGCTAGATAGCTTAGAGCCACTAACTATAGGAGTTGTTCAAACTCTTCATACAGAAGTATCATTAGAGTCTGTACAAAATTCATACTTCCTTGTTCCTATTAGAAAGTCAGGAGAAACTCCAATATTCTTCTGCAAGGGGCCCCAAAATCCTCCTAATCTGGAAGACGACGACAAAAACGATGATACTGGAAGGTTACAACTACGTCGCTACAGTCAGCAGTCCAAAAACATCATCAAGAACATGGGCTATTACTTCAGAACCGGCCTCAGTAGTAGAAAAGGAAGAAGAATGCATGTTCGAATTCCTCCCTTGAAATACGGAAGGACAAAAAGTGGATTGGGTTACATTACTCCTACCCCCTTCATCAACACAGTCCATGAGGATCCAGAATCCGATGGAGACGAACGATCTGATTCTTCCGATTCCTTTTCTTGGGATTTTGACACAAGTATCGGCGATTTTTATCGTTCTACTCTATCCGCCAATATGGTCTCCGCCAACGGTCCGCAAAAAAATGATGAAGATGAAGATGATTTTGAAATATCACCCGAATCAGAACAATGGGCTCAAAGATTAGACAACCAATGGGAATTCAGGTTCGAGCAAAGAGAACCTCCTACTGAAGATAAATTGATCCAAATTGATGTTGGTGAAGAGGGATCCCCCAAACCAATATTCATCAGCGATTTCAGAAACAGATAAGCAAGACATGATCAAGCTTATTCATGATTACATCGATGTCTTCGCCTGGAGCTATGAGGATATGCCAGGGCTAGATCCGAAGATCGCAACACACAAACTTAATATCATGTCGAATGCTAAACCGGTCAAACAACAACAGCGACGATTTCGTCCAGACATTATGGATGCAATTGAAGCTGAAGTCAACAAGCTTATGGCTTCCGGATTTATCTGAGAGGAACAACATCCTGAGTGTGTGGCTAACATTGTTCCTGTTCTCAAAAAGACTGGCAAGATCCGAGTCTGTATAGACTTTCGCGATCTCAATGCGGCTTGTCCTAAGGACGAGTTTCCTCTTCCAATCACCGACGTCATGATCGATAACACGTGTGGTTTCGAACGAATGTCATTTATGGATGGGTATTTGGGGTACAACCAAATCAAAATGTTTCCAGACGACGAGAGACATACTTCTTTCAGAACGCCGATCGGTACATACTGTTACACAGTGATGCCGTTTGATCTCAAAAATGCAGGAGCAACGTATCAGCGAGCAATGAGCACTATATTCTGCGAACATCTCTGAAAAACAGTCGAATGCTACGTTAATGATATTGCAGTCAAGAGTCGACAAAAGGAGGATCATATCCAAGATTTGAAGACTATCTTTGATTTAATGCATCAACATCAACTTAAGATGAACCCTACTAAGTCCTTCCTGGGCATCTCTAGTGGTAAATTTCTCGGCTTCGTCATTACCGCTAAAGGTATACACGTGGATCCCGAGAAGATCAAAGCCATCCAAGAGATGCATCCTCCACGCACCTTAAAAGAGCTACGAGGATTTCAAGGAAGAATTGCTTATATCAGGAGATTCGTCTCTAACTTATCAGGACGCTGCAGACCGTTCAACAAACTTTTGAAGAAAGGTGTATCCTTCGTCTGGAACGAAGAATGTCAAAAAGCATTTGACGATATCAAACAATACCTCATGAACCCTCCGATTTTGGTACCTCCCGTCTCGGGAATACCATTCCTTCTATATGTTCGAGCCATGGATCATTCTCTCGGTGCATTGCTCGCTCAGAAAAACAAAGATGGCCATGAACATGCTATTTATTACCTCAGTCGCACAATGACAGGTGCTGAACCGCGTTATTCTCCAATTGAGAAAGAATGCCTAGCATTAATATTTGTCGTTCAGAAGACGCGACATTACATTATCGGTCAAACGATTCATGTCATTTCCAGAGTGAATCCCATCAGGATTATGAGGAAGAAACCCGGTATTCTCAACTCCAGACTGGCTAACTGGGGAATCTTGTTAGCTCAATATGACATGTATTATATTCTTCAAAAGTCGGTTAAGGGACAGGCTCTTGCTGATTTCCTGGCAGCTCATGCAGTTCCAGAGAATTCTAAATTATACGATGAGATTCCAGATGAAGTTATGGATTCAAATCAGGTTTCTGAAGAAACTCCTACCTGGCGTCTATTCTTTGATGGAACGTCTAGAATGGGTCCCAATGGCGGTATTGTCGCCGGAGTCGGGATTGTTCTTGTATCCCCAGAAGGGCTGACTATTCAGAGGGCTTATTCTCTGGATCAATCATGTTCAAACAATGTAGCCGAATACAATACGTTACTCATCGGTCTTCAACTTGTTAAACATCTGGATATTCAGTATTTAGAAGTTTATGGAGACTCCAAACTTATCGTCAATCAAATCTGAGGTACATACGAAGTCCGTCATCAGGATTTGATACCTTATCACTGAGCAGCACTCTCTATGGCCTCTTCCTTTGAAGGTTTCTTTATTAAACACGTTCGGCGAGCCTGTAATACAGAAGCCGATGCTTTGGCTAATCTTGCCGCTGTGCTAGCCATACCGGTCAGACGTCAACAATTGATAGTGGTTTATAACCGGAAGCTATTCTATATCGAGAATAATTTGGCTTTGGGTTTTCCCCATGACCTAGACGAAAATTCTCTTAACCCTGATGAATTTAATTCCTCCAACCTTAACACTGGATTAGGGTTTGACAGAGCATCCTCGTCTTCTTTCGATTCTACTATGGAATACATCTTTTCCAACAAAACAGAAGCCATGACCGAAGACTGGAGACGTCCATTTCTAGACTTTGTATTGTATGACATACTTCCTGATAATCCGAGCGAAGCAGCGTCTATTCGGCGTCGATCTCTCAGATTCTATTATAATCATACGACAAAGACACTATATCGTCGGACCTATGACGGTCTTCTCCTCCGATCCATCGCTGGTGAGGAAGCGCAACAGATTATCCGTGAAGCACATGATGGTGTCTGCGGAGCCCATCAACCAGGTCCTAAACTTCAAGATCGCATCCGACGTATCGGTTATTATTGGCCCACGATGGTGGCTGACGCCATTCAATATGCCCGGAAATGTAAAGCCTATCAAATCCATGCAGACTTTATCCATCAACCGTCAGAGTTCTTACACCCGTCAGAGAACAGTACATCTTACGCAGTTCATATAATGACAGGAATAAAATACAGGCAATAGAGTAAAATACATGAAACGTTGAAGAGTAAACATGAGTAAAAAGGAGATTGTAATGAAATATCTACTATAAGTAAAGAGCTACAGTGAACTAGTGATTTAGAGTACAAGCTAGACATGTGAACGGCTTGATAATAAATATGAGAGGTCGTACATGGCTACACTACTTTGGAAATTGTCCACATGACTATTTATACTCCCCCGTACCCCAATCAATACACAAGGATCTAGACAAGTTATGTTATTGCATGATATTCACATGGGGGCCCATATACGGGTGCATGTGAATATAGACATGGGAGCTCCGTGTTCATGAGAGTACATGAATCACGAGAGTGCACATGTAAGGTGAAAGCACAAGAGTACATGATGAAAGTGAAACACACATGACATGATGTATATGATGCTCCTGAGAAGATAACATCGTATGAAAAGATCCATATAGTACTAATCCGTGTTTCCATCGTATCAGCATCAAGTAAGATAATCTAGAGCGAGAAAGTACTCCTAGCAAGAATGAAACGGTCAGAGAATATACTCGCCTGATCTCCTAAATGTCCGGAAGAAAACTACTGCCTGAGGAGTGGTGTCTGGCTCCTAATCAGAACAGCACAAGTCACAACGTGTTTAAAATGATAATAAGATGCATTTCAATACATTCTAAATAAATATAGGTCAATCTAGACCAAAGTCAACTCTTGGTCAACCCTAGAAGTCAAACTAGGTCAAACTAGTCTAGATTGGTCAACCATAGGCTATGTCATCTAGGTTATAGGCCATAGGCCCAATCCTCTAGGCAACAGCCATACACTAGGCCATATACCTATGTAGAATCACAACCATGTAGGCCATGAGCTAATACAACCATAACACTATAGGTCAACATCATATATATATATATATATATATATATATATATATTTATATATATATATATATATATATATATATATATATATATATATATATATATATATATATAAAAGAAATATGTATATCACATATAGAATTATATATTGTATCTACATAGAGAGGGGAAAAGGGCTATGAGATTTGTGTGTGTAACATATATACAGTGGTATAGGAACCTATATATATATATATATATATATATATATATATCACTATTCATATAAGAAATATGTATATCACATATAGAATTATATATTATATCTACATAGAGAGGGGAAAAGGGCTATGAGATTTGTGTGTGTAACATGTATACAGTGGTATAGGAACCTAGTGCAATTACAAACAATGTGGCATGATACATGGGCTATAGGCATTTGTGTGTATATTTAATGGGGAACATGTGTGTTAGAGTGTGTGTGTGGAATCCAGGAGACAATGTGTGTGTGCTGCTGTGTATGGCAGCTGGAACAATTTCCAGGAATCAATGTGATGGTGTCAGGTTAATTTCAGTGTGTTAGAGTGTGTTAGAGTGTTCTTAAGTGACAGTGCCAATAGCCATCTGCTGGAAACTAAATGCAACACTTGGAATCAATCCCTGTGTGTGTCTCAGACATTGGAAAATATTGACATGAATATGTTCTCAGGATTGTATTTTCAGTGAACTAATGAAGGGAACCTGTGTGTTCCAGGTTCTAACTCAAGTGACAGTGGCTAACAAGTATAGGAATTAGCATTCTAGTTAGTTAAGGAAGGGAAATCAGTGATATAGAAAATCTGGAAATACATTAACAGTTAACATTTGAATCAAAATCAGTTGACAGTTTACCATGAAACAGTGAGCTAATACATGTCTAAGAGTTCACATTAACATGATCATTCAAGTTTAGTTTAAAGGAAGGAAATCATTTCTCAGTTTGAAACCATGTGACAGTTCAATCACAAATCAATGAAACCATTTGCAGTGAGCAGAAAATGAGATCGACTTGACATTCAAATTAGATTTAAGGAAAGGAAATCAACTCAGGTATTAAGAATCCTGGAAAACAGTTCATAAATAACTCAATTTTGAGTTAGTTAAAGGAAGAATCAATTCTCAAATTAATAACAGAACATGACAGTTCTCAATAAGCCAATGACAGTTTCATAACGAATAGATTTCCAGGTTATTAAGAAAATGGAAATCAATACTCATATATTTGGTTTAAGGAATCATGTGATTAGTTCAATAGGGAAACATATCTCAGGTTTAAGAAGAACCATTTGACAGTTCATTAAGGAATGAAATAAATTGACAGTTTACATTTTAAACAGTTGACAAGAAAAGATAACCCAATCCATCATTTCAACAATGAAACAAAACAATACAAGTATGAGCAATAACATTTCAATTGATATTTCCAAAATCCAGTTTGAAACTGGGATTCAAAGCCCAAAAATCAGTGAGCTATTCAGTTAAGGAAGAACAATGGTATCCGTCACATTTTGAATCAACTCAATGTCAATATTCCCTTTCCAAATCATAAAATCTAATTTAAATGAAGATTTGAACTTAACAGTGGTTAATATACACTTGTAGGATTCATAGACACATAATATATCAGTTTAAAATTATGTTAAATAGGATTAACAGTTTAGGAAGACTGAATAACAATGTATCAGTCAATTACACAGCCCAACTCAATGTTAAGTTCTCATTCCAGATCAATAAGCCTAATCTAAACTGAAAACTCGAACTAATCATGCACTAAATAACATGTAAAATTTATCATGACCATCTAAAACATCAATTTAAACAGTTAAAATGGAATGAACTCAGGAATTACAAAACTAAACATTGTGTATCAGTCCCTCATGGGAAATTCAATTTCGAATAACAATAACATGTTAATATGCTAAATTACAAATTGGTAATTAACCTACTATATGTGCACGTGGTGTATACATAATATCGTGTCCACCACATGACACAAACGTGTCCAAAATATGCACGAACACAAGACTGCACAGGACACTACACAGCTTTGAACCCGTACGCGTGTCCTAACTCACCCGACACAATACCAATGGACACGAAACTTTTGGAGTGTCGTGTCAGACACTGCCCCTAGCTTCGTGTCCAAAATCAAGTGTCCACGAGTCCTATAATAGCCACACGGACACGCGGGTAGCAGGGCAGCCAACCGCGTGCGCACGGGAGCGTGTCCGCGGGTCCAGTACGACCTCGACACGACACAAAATGTGTTCAGAACACTAGAAACGTGTAAGCGACATAAACCCTAATTTTCTATTCAAACTATTTCAGAAAATACGAACGAAATGCCCACCGTGGCATGCATTTCGTCGAACACCTAGGTATACATGCTGATACGTGTCCGATACGGACACGTAATGGACACGAAACCTAGCAAAACCTATACCAACAGAGAGAGGACACCTAGGGCTTCCTATCCATGCAAAGAAATCTAAATTTGGTGGAGGGAATAGGGATTTACCTATATGTGCAATTTTACAACAAAAGCCTTCAAAGAGGAGCTCTCCACTAGCTAGGCAAAGTCCCCAAATTGTGTCAAACCTGAGATTTGACTCCACCAACAGTAGGGGAACTGTCACGCCCCGACCCAGGAAATCGCTCGTCCTCGCTAGATTTAACCCGAATCATCGTCCTCGCTGGGGCGTGATGCCGCACGAGCCTGGATTTGCGCTCGTGCAAGGCAAGATAACAGGTTCACGTAGAACTATCTCAAATCGATAACATAAGCAGCGGAAGAAAACAAAGAATAACATAAGAATCTCTTTTATTCATATTGAACTGAAGGTTACAAAGGCTCTGAATAGCCCAATACATATGCCAATTGGCTACAACGCTCATGATCTCTCTTAGCTCACAAAGGATTACATTGTTTCATACATTATGCCTCTGTATAGCCACCAAGTAGTCTTCGGCCGAACATCTTAATGTCTCAAGTCCGAACGCATATGCGGAAGCTCCTCTGGAACGCCAAGGACTCCATGCCTCGGCACGTCCAAGCCAAGCTCCGCCCCGAGCTGATCATAACCTGAGCCTGCACAGAAACTAGTGGGGGCTTAGTGCTTTCGTCCTCGCTTCGCACTGATCAAGACACGCTCGCACCCGAACCAAACACTTAATCATTTAGTGAGCATGCATCTTAATTGTGGTCTTTCTATTTAGCCTTAGGATCAATTTCATGGCAACATTCGATCGTATAGCAGCATATCATAAATGTGTCACACACCGTGTTCCTGCAGCAGATACAGTTAGACTTAATCTGAAACATAAACATAGAGTTCGTGCCCATCTCGTCCCATTTTCCTTGGCCTGCAGTGGTTAGAACTTAACATAAAATCATCTCATTTACGTAAGCGACCAATCATAAACTTAGACCAATCATAAACGTAAACATATGCATAATGGGTAGCAGGCCCTGCGCCTGCACCCAGCTCTCATCTCAGCCCACCGGCCCTAACTATATGAAGGTCACGGTGTTTCGCACCGTAATGGACTTGGCATCTCATATGTGTAAGCCTACAATCGCTTCGATACGGGTTGCTAGCCCAGTATCCGAAGGATCCCAAACTTACGGATATCATAGCTTATCACAGCACTGGACGGTCGCAATCCGTCCGAATGTTGTGCACCATAAATACCACACATAATTCCCTCCTAGGCCGAACGGTCCCGGCGCCCCGGCGTAACCGTTCGAGGGAAGCCGCACCCGTGCACGGGCAATCCGAGTCCATTGACCATGCAATACGTTCCATAGCATACAATCCATAGCATACCAACCGTTCTCGAATTCCATAAACATAGTGTCGCACATAAACGGTTTCCCGTGCCATAAACATAATCCACCATAAATATGGGGAGCTCCGTCGGCGTTATGCCCCAACACATCCATATTGATGCACGACGCCCAACGGCTTAGTCATCTCGTACTCATAATCATGCGTCCTGTTCATAATGTTAATCGCATAGCCTACTTCCGTATTTACTTAGTCTTTTCGTAGTTTAAGTGCGCAAAGGCACGCTCAGCACCGTATTCAATGTTCTACGCCTAGAGTTCAATGTTCTCGGAGCCGTGCACATGATGCACATCTCGATATTGTCTTTCAATGTTCTACCATCATTGCCCTACCGCGACTCGTGCACTCGATGCACGTCGCTTCAATTGTTCGATTGTTCAATGTTCTATCTTAGTGTTCAACGCATATTTTTAGATACTTACTCGCCGAGCCACGCTCACTAACTCGATACCATCTTACGCATATCATAACATATTTTATTAAGACGTGAAGGAATAGGGAGAGAGAGTCAAGAACCCGCCCACCTTAAGCCGATACGCCTTGTCGCCTCGCCGATTGAAGCGTCTCGCTTCCATACCTCGATTGCATAGCTAACTCCCAGACTTAGCCATTCCTTTGAACTACTCGGTTGATTTGGCCTATCACGCCCATGCCACAATTTGGTTTCGCGGACACTTCATTGCATAAGGCAAAATGTCGACCTCTTATCATCCAGCGTAGAAGCATAGCCTGCACACCAGATCAACTAAAATCAGCACTTGCTCAAGTGGGACTTACTCTTTGCATCGATTCGATTCATAGATTCCAACCGACTCAAAGCTTACCTTTGGCCAACGCAACACTTGCATCAATTCGCATCGATACCTTATCGGGTCAACGCAACTCTTCGAGTCAACGACTCATCGTAATGCACCGATGCGGAGCGGGGCATTACATAATATACCACTCAAAATCAGGTTCGTCCTCGAACCGAAACCAACACTTAATCCAAGTGCCTCGCATAGATCGCATCACGATCACGTGTTACTATCGTTGAATCATACAACTCAGTCTGGATCATACACATATTTTAGGCGTCCCACCAATATATGCATTTCAGCCAAGCTTAGTTGTAGGATATCGGGACAACTAACAAACTCAACTTAAATCCTCAAGCATCCATCGGTCCGTACTCGACTTAGTCATATCTTAGCGCCTATTCCCAAAATACTCTTCGTATGCATCATCCCATAGCATGCGATCATCTTCCAACATCTCTGCACATAACCTGATTCAAATCCGTAAATTCGATCTCATAAGTTTCTCGCCGGCCACCTAACGCATGCATTGCATAAGTCATTGCACATCTGATCGCAACGAGCTTCCGCAATGCCTATTCGCCCAACCGTTTCCTATCTCTCGCATAACTTAAGTCTTTTATCCAATCATTCATAACACTTGGCCATAACGACATGGACTACGTCCACATGTCTCAAATTCCTTTGCCTACAATCTGTACTAAGTTTCGCACACAACTATCCATACGTGATCCACATTCTCGAACTACCCGCGCATCGAGTCTGGGGCTACCCCCGCTAGGCAACTTATCCAGACATCATGCTCGCACTCTCCCGACACAAGAGGTCGACTTGAGTCTACGATGCTCAAAGGCAACAATCTTTCTGACTCAAGGTCTCTTACGATACGCCTATCTCCGATTCTCGACCGAGTACAAATCCTTTACTCAAACTTTGATTCAATCCCGACTAGTTCATTCCATAACTCAAATCGTGCGCTCAACATACATAGCCTAACCGTTACTCAAATCAATCTACGACACAACTCTTATGGTCATTCTACTATTCGTTGCTCTCGCGCATTGCAAAATCCTTGCAATCGCCTTACCGCGTCACTACGCTAAGCACGTTCCTCGATATATACTCGATCATTCCTTATCTTCGATAAAATTCCTTACGCGGCTTCTTTAGGGTCATCCTATGGGACTTCAACATTTACTTGATTTGGCGGTCAAGTCTTCTAGGGTCATCTGCCCCGAATCTACGCTCGATAATTGAAGATCATCAACGAGGGACAGTTACAACGAACCATGCTATATCCTATTGCGGAGCCAAATCAATTCCCGATGATTCCTACGAGACTTTATCAAATCCGACGTAATCCGACAATCCATAATTCATTTACTCACTCGCGCAACTGATATGCCGTTTCTACTCGAGTCACTTAGGCACTACCGTTGACAATATCGCACAATCCTCAATTCCACCTTCGCATCAAACCACAAATCCATATCCAAATTGCCACGCCTTGCCAGTTCGATCATCCCCACTGGATGAATCACCATACCAGTGCTCACGCGGAATGATCGTTCTAATTTTGACGTGACGCATGTGCGAGGCTGGTGTTGCACTCGCTCAAGACAAGAATGTCAACATAGTGGTGATCCGCGAAGAAATCCAAACACTCTCGTTTTCTCCGAAGCGTTCCTACCGTTATCATCTCAATTGCCATAACTTAACTTGCATCTTATTCATCCAACAACAATGCTCAACATAATTTTTGTTTATTCGATCAGAGTATCCCCGAGTTATTGCATATCGTCTTTGATACGCCTCAATACCATCGTCGATGTGCATAACTTGAACATCTTCCTTTCTCATAAGCTCAAACCCGTTGCAATCATTGCCATTATCCGAACTCGAATACGAATCAAGTCTCGCACTTATCAAGATCCATTCGGTTGTAACTACTTAGCATCATCGCGACACAATTTTCAATTTCACATATCCATTCTCATATCCCTAATGCGCACTTCCAATCGTGCTACCGATTCATCGCGTTAACCCAAATTCGTTCGCACAATTTCTCCGTACCTACTCAATTCGTTCCGAAGAAGTCTCCGTACTAACTCAACATAAGTTCGACCGGGTCGACTATTTCCTCAACGTAACATTCGTTCGCATATGCTCGGGCTATCGTTCGACTTATACTTAGCGAATCCTCGTCCGACGTATCCTCCGTAGGCACGACTTCACGCATACTCATTTAACTAATTCACCAAAGCATACTTATGTCGACTCCTATCAAGTCATTCCCACTCGAGTCTCGATACCATTCCATCCGTTGCGGCGAACATATCGTAACAACATAATCGTCTCGACGTAACCTATCGCAAGTCACCAAACGGCTTAACATAGGTATCGCCAAGTGGTATTCCATATACCACTCAGGATCGAGCCTATCGTTATCGACACAATACTTCGCTATACTTACCCGCATAATTGGTATTGCATATACCACTCGAAATCGAGTCATTACTCGACATCACACTTCGTGTAGGTCCGACTTCTATCTCAACTTAACCGTTCCGTATGGTGATCCTTCCGATCCCAGCTCTAACGTTAGCTTAAGTTTGGAACTCATTCAATCTAACCGTACCATGGCAATCATCCCGATCACACCCGCAACATTCGCTTATTCAAAGCTCAACGCAATATATGGCCAATATACACGTTCGCCTACTCAACTCGACTTAGCGACCAACTCGATTCGTTACTATCGCATTCACGATCTTCGAATCCCGTACGTTGCAGCTCGTGCAACAACTTAGTCTCGATACTTAAGGTCTTTACTCAATCTCGAACAACATTTCGCTATCCCTCCGCATAGCCACACTACGCACATCATACCGTATCGACTCGTTGCACCGATGCAACGAACGATCCACGACTTGCTGCACTCCGTGCAACCGATAACACATAACCATTTCCGTAGTCACATAACACGTATCGTCTCACATATCGACCCGTTGCACTTCGTGCAACCAACAACACATAACTCCTCGCACTGCGTGCGACCAACACATATATCATTGCACTTCGTGCAACCAACATCAACATATTCGTTGCACTTCGTGCGACCATCATTCCATAACCCGTTGCACTGCGTGCAAATAACATCCCATAACTTGTTGCACTTCGTGCAATCAACACTCTCCGATGGCACCCGGAGGTAACGTGATAGTCACGACATACTTGTGGCAGACGTACGAACTTAATATAGACTTATTGTATGGAACATCCAATGTAGCGTCGAGCAGATCCATGAGCCATGCGGTTGCGGAAACAATTTAGAGTCAACTGAATTCGATAGCAAGCAACTGAGGGTCAAAGAGATTCACGCACGGTCCAAAGGATGGAACCGCTCTGATACCAACTTGTCACGCCCCGACCCGGGAAATCGCTCGTCCTCGCTAGATTTAACCCGAATCATCGTCCTCGCTGGGGCGTGATGCCGCACGAGCCTGGATTTGCGCTCGTGCAAGGCAAGATAACAGGTTCACGTAGAACTATCTCAAATCGATAACATAAGCAGCGGAAGAAAACAAAGAATAACATAAGAATCTCTTTTATTCATATTGAACTGAAGGTTACAAAGGCTCTGAATAGCCCAATACATATGCCAATTGGCTACAACGCTCATGATCTCTCTTAGCTCACAAAGGATTACATTGTTTCATACATTATGCCTCTGTATAGCCACCAAGTAGTCTTCGGCCGAACATCTTAATGTCTCAAGTCCGAACGCATATGCGGAAGCTCCTCTGGAACGCCAAGGACTCCATGCCTCGACACGTCCAAGCCAAGCTCCGCCCCGAGCTGATCATAACCTGAGCCTGCACAGAAACTAGTGGGGGCTTAGTGCTTTCGTCCTCGCTTCGCACTGATCAAGACACGCTCGCACCCGAACCAAACACTTAATCATTTAGTGAGCATGTATCTTAATTGTGGTCTTTCTATTTAGCCTTAGGATCAATTTCATGGCAACATTCGATCGTATAGCAGCATATCATAAATGTGTCACATACCGTGTTCCTGCAGCAGATACAGTTAGACTTAATCTGAAACATAAACATAGAGTTCGTGCCCATCTCGTCCCATTTTCCTTGGCCTGCAGTGGTTAGAACTTAACATAAAATCATCTCATTTACGTAAGCGACCAATCATAAACTTAGACCAATCATAAACGTAAACATATGCATAATGGGTAGCAGGCCCTGCGCCTGCACCCAGCTCTCATCTCAGCCCACCGGCCCTAACTATATGAAGGTCACGGTGTTTCGCACCGTAATGGACTTGGCATCTCATATGTGTAAGCCTACAATCGCTTCGATACGGGTTGCTAGCCCAGTATCCGAAGGATCCCAAACTTACGGATATCATAGCTTATCACAGCACTGGACGGTCGCAATCCGTCCGAATGTTGTGCACCATAAATACCACACATAATTCCCTCCTAGGCCGAACGGTCCCGGCGCCCCGGCGTAACCGTTCGAGGGAAGCCGCACCCGTGCACGGGCAATCCGAGTCCATTGACCATGCAATACGTTCCATAGCATACAATCCATAGCATACCAACCGTTCTCGAATTCCATAAACATAGTGTCGCACATAAACGGTTTCCCGTGCCATAAACATAATCCACCATAAATATGGGGAGCTCCGTCGGCGTTATGCCCCAACACATCCATATTGATGCACGACGCCCAACGGCTTAGTCATCTCGTACTCATAATCATGCGTCCTGTTCATAATGTTAATCGCATAGCCTACTTCCGTATTTACTTAGTCTTTTCGTAGTTTAAGTGCGCAAAGGCACGCTCAGCACCGTATTCAATGTTCTACGCCTAGAGTTCAATGTTCTCGGAGCCGTGCACATGATGCACATCTCGATATTGTCTTTCAATGTTCTACCATCATTGCCCTACCGCGACTTGTGCACTCGATGCACGTCGCTTCAATTGTTCGATTGTTCAATGTTCTATCTTAGTGTTCAACGCATATTTTTAGATACTTACTCGCCGAGCCACGCTCACTAACTCGATACCATCTTACGCATATCATAACATATTTTATTAAGACGTGAAGGAATAGGGAGAGAGAGTCAAGAACCCGCCCACCTTAAGCCGATACGCCTTGTCGCCTCGCCGATTGAAGCGTCTCGCTTCCATACCTCGATTGCATAGCTAACTCCCAGACTTAGCCATTCCTTTGAACTACTCGGTTGATTTGGCCTATCGCGCCCATGCCACAATTTGGTTTCGCGGACACTTCATTGCATAAGGCAAAATGTCGACCTTTTATCATCCAGCGTAGAAGCATAGCCTGCACACCAGATCAACTAAAATCAGCACTTGCTCAAGCGGGACTTACTCTTTGCATTGATTCGATTCATAGATTCCAACCGACTCAAAGCTTACATTTGGCCAACGCAACACTTGCATCGATTCGCATCGATACCTTATCGGGTCAACGCAACTCTTCGAGTCAACGACTCATCGTAATGCACCGATGCGGAGCGGGGCATTACAGGAACAACATTTAAAATACTATGGACGAAATCTCAATGAAAACGGACAACTATTGAATAAACTATGAAGAAATTAAAATGAAGGCAAACCTTGTTCTTAGGAAAATGATGGAATGAACAAAGGAGGCTATTATTTTTGGGAGGGATTATATAGGGGCTGTTATCTAGGGGGGCCGGCCACATGGTTAGGGTTAGGGTTTTTAGGGAAACAATCTAAGGGCTATCAATCCATCAAGTCCAATTAATGGCCTAAAATCTAGGTCTCCCCTTATCAAGTTGCAACCTATACATTCTATCAAATTATGACTTAAACCCAACTAACAAATGCTAGCTAATACTCACTATGGCTAACTAGACTAGCTATGACTAATCTAGGTTAGGTCCAAACTAGGTTAGGGCTAATCTCAAACACAAGGCTATCAATTAAATAATATTTAAATCACACCATCCTATTAATTATATTAAACTTCAAATAAATATATATTAAATTCAAATAAATTCAAAATGATAAAAATATCCTCAAACTAGAAATGTGGTAGATGAAACACCCTAATCACATGGCTAGGCTCTAGGTCAAGCTGTCTTTAGTGTTACACTAGCAAAATACCAAAATTATAAGTCATGGTTTTAAATAGTTTAAAAATAATTAAAAATCACCAAAAATCATAATATGAAATAAATATCAATAAATAATAATTATAATTATAAAAATTTAAAATTACCCTCATCTGAAAAACTGGGTGTTACAGGAGATGGCCGACGGGGTGGGTGGGAGAAGTAGCAGCCGGGGGAAGGGTAATTTAGGAATAAAAATAAATTGGATATCAAGTTAGAAATATAAGTTGAGATAGAGTATTAAGTTAGTACCTATAAAAGTTGAAGGTATTAAGTTGAAAAATAGTAATAGTTGAGGTTATCAAGTTGCAATTTAGCTTTTTATAAATTAAAAGTTATGTGTACGTATTACTTACGCAAATACTACTTTTCAACTTGGGTTAATTATACCGACCCTCTATGTTTCATGAGTATTACATGAACTATTCCTATTTCAAAAACTAGTCTACATTTACGTGCTTTGCACGTATTTCAATTATAATATCATAAGGTCAGCTACCGTCTTTCCGTCTTTTCAGGTGATTATTCATTTGTGTGCTTTCTTTTTATAATGCCAAAAAATTTGAAGTACGAATTGAAAAATGGTAAGAACAGAATTTTTTTTATTACTATTGTAACATGAAGAGTTGTATGGAAACATGAGACTTCATAGCATGCAAACTTTATTGTTTTGACTCTTAAACATAAATGACATGCAAGTTAACATACTAATATTATGTTTATAAAATACTCAAGAGTATTTTAGAAATTCAAAAGTTCTACCACAAATTTTTTTTTAATTATATAGTAGAATAAATAATTATAGTGACGATTATTAAATTTTATAAACGATAGAGATGATAAGACAAGTTACTATAGAAAATAGAAACTACCGCGGGGTGAGTGTAATTAATTTCAAAGCATGGTACAGTATAAAACATACAACCAAATAGGCCCTCGCTAAAAGTTCCCAATCTTTCATTTCATAGACCAACACATGGATCACCCACAGCTCAGACCAGCACACAGTATACCATATATTATTAGTGGGCCCCATCTGTGTATTATTGGGTGTCATTTCTGGTGCCAAAATCTCGCGTCCTCTTCTCGCGCAAATGAAACAGCCTAACAAGTACACTGACAACAAAGAGGGAATCGAGAGCCTAGTCTTCCGTTCCAATTTCCTTTCACTAAAAATCCCCAATTCGAACAGTTCGTTTCAAATGTAGAAGAAGAAGAAGCAAATTTACGTTTCAAAAGAAAATTAGGGTTTTGAAAGAGGAGGAGGAGGAGGAGGAAGAAGAAGAGGAGGAGGAGATGCCCCTGGATAAGCAAGGCCATGGATCGAGGCGTACGCCGCCGAAGTACAGCCCGTCGCGGACTCCGGCGAGGGCCGGATCGAGGCTCTATCCGACCCCTCCGGTCGCGACGAGTCCGTCGCAGCGGCAGCAGAGGACGCCGCCGCCGCCGAGGAAGCCGCCAGAGCCGCTGCGCCGTGCCGTGGCCGATTGCCTCTCCGCCGCCGCCTCCAATCTCCATTCGAGCTCGCCCGTCCCCTCCGCCGAGTCCGCCAGGACTCTCCGGGTGAGCTATCTTCACTTTTTGTAAATTTGATTGAGAAAGTGATTTGTCTGTCGGAAATTCCGATGCTTTTCGGCTCTGTAGCAGGAAAGCTTCGGCTTTTCTTTATTTTTCATAAGTTAGGTTCATCTAGAACCTTATTCTGAGCTACTTTGTTGTTCCGAAATCAAGCTTCAGTTCTGCTCCTTAGATGCAGCTGTTCTGGTCTCTGAGTTGGAGCAATTGAGGCCCAACCATGTCTCACGGATACGACACCAATTTTGGCGTGTCCGACGTGACGTGACACGTGACGGCCCTAATTTTTATGAGTCCATTGTTCGTAGGTTAGGAATGTTATTTGTTGTGCTAGTGGATTATTGCAAACCAAACACCAGGGAACGATTACATGGGATCATAAGATTGGCGTCGAAATCTTATCTTTAGTTGCTAATCAACTCTTTTCTCTGTACGAGGCAAATCACTATAATTTGTAGTAGGCAGTACTTAGGCTTACACTTCGTCTTGCCTTGTTTTGGAGCTCCTAGATACCCACACAGTATATGATATACTGCTACTTTATCGTTCTAGAATCAGATATGATTTGGGTTTTTTTTTTTGCTGTATACATTTGCTCTTAATCTCTTGATATGCCTTATGAAGAGGAAGTTTACCTGAGAAGCAACCGCTAGTTTCAAAACACTATATTGGCTACTGATTTATTCTTTCGTCTTTAATTGTTAATGGACTTCCATTTGATGCTGAGTGCTCTTGGTTATAGTTATTCTCTAGCTAGTCGGGATCTGAATCAGCTGTCCATCTGACTCACCAGCTGTGGCTATGTTGGTTTTTTATGATCAAATCTGGATCTTGTCAGTAAGTTTTTGAGAAGGGAGTCTACTTCTGCCAGTATGCGTTTGAGTTATATTTTTGGGGACATATCTAGATTATTTGAGAGAAAATGAGAAGGAAATTGTAATTACGTTGGGTATGTTGATTGTTTTGTTGCTAATTAATATTAAAGAACAACGTATTAACTACACCATTCTCCTACTTAGATGTCAAGTCTATCTATATACAAACATCTTGATCTATCTGTTCGTAGGTTAGGTGTAGAAAGAGGATATGTTAGTGTTTTCCATTTTCTTTCCCTTATTAGATAGTCAATTTGTGTCAAACTGTGGTTTTTGGTGTGCACTTGAAGTGATAAGAACGTACAACTAAGAGTTTGGGTGAATAAGTACTTATCCCCAAGATTTCCCCTTGCAAGTGCAAAATCCAGAAGAATTGGAAATCATGAGGATTTGGTTGTGTGGATAACATTTTAGAGTTTTGAAAAGGGCGGTAATCGAGAAAGTCCTCTAATTTGGCTAGTTCTGAGGATCACAATTCACAAGTGAACATACCCATTCCATTTTCTTGGAATATGTGTTATGGGTTCTTGGCTCTTTCTCTTCAATTTTATCTCTCCTTCTCATCCATTATTTCCCCTTTTAATCATCTTTCCCTCAATAGTCTTACATTTACGTTGCATGGATACATATAAGGACACAATAAGGAAACAAGATACAATCATTTTCAGATAGGTATAGTAGTAGTCACATATTTTGCAACACATGGATACAAGTATAAACATGAACTTCAATTTTTCGTGTCCGTACAATATAGCTAACTTCTGCATAATATAATCCTAGAAATTTTATCAACTTGTGATTCTATTGTAGGGATTCGTAGATGTGCACAACGGATACTCTGAACGACAACCATATAAACCCACAAATAGAGCACGCGATCCCGCTACAAAGAACCAAGACATATCTGATGAAATAATATTAAACAGATCGGAACAGATCAACAAATGTTAGAGGAAGGAAAAGAGATGTTTATTAGCTTCTGAATGGGTATATTATTATGAACTCAAATGCCTTTATATATAGGCCACCCAAGTACAACTATTCCCTTATAATAAGCATTATAATAAGCAGACTATAAAGGAACAACTCAAAACATAGTTTATTGATTCAAAAGAAACCAAAAAGAACGGATGACTTATTCTAAATTTGTGTTTAAATTCTAACAGCCTCCCTTAAACTCAAACCTGTCAAAATAACTCATGCCCATCATATTTTTCAAACTATAAAATGCTTCAGCTTTCAAAGGCTTTGTGAGGATATCCGCAACTTGATCTTCAGACTTGCAAAACTCCAGCTCGATCTCCTTGTCTTTCACAAGCTCCCGAATATAATGACATTTAATGTCGATATGCTTGCTTCTACCATGAAACACTGGATTTTTTGCTAATGTAATTGCTGACTTATTATCATAGTAGATCTTTGTAGGAGATTCTTGCTTCTGCTTCAACTCTTCAAGTAGTCGCCGCAACCAAAGAGCTTGGCACGCACTAGAGGCTGCTGCCATATATTCCGCTTCTGCAGTTGATAATGCCACAACTTGCTGCTTCTTTGATGACCAAGAGAATACCCCCGAGCCCATGTGAAACACGTAACTGGAAGTGCTTTTCCTTTCCTCCATATCACCTGCCCAATCACTATCTGTATATCCAACAAGATCACAATTGTCAGCAGATGAATAAAGAATACCATGACTTTGAGTACCTTTGATGTATCTCAAAATCCTTCTCGCAGCTTGCAAATGGCTTTGGCTTGGTGTCTCCATAAATCTACTAATGAGTCCAACTCCATAAACAATATCAGGTATTGTGGAGGTCAAATAACGTAGACAACCAACCAAACTTCGATAGTAAGTAGAATTAACAAACTCACCATTACCAATCTTATTCAAAGATAACCTTGTTTCAACAGGAGTCTTAATTGGATTGCAAGATGCCATCTTGAACCGCTTCAAAATGTCGGCTGCATATTTTTTCTGTGTGATAAATATCCCTTCATCTATCTGCATAACCTTAATTCCAAGAAAATAAGACATAAAACCCATATCAGTCATCTCAAACTTGCAGCTCATAGCCTTCCTGAATTCATCAAACATACTTGGGTTATTTCATGTGAAGATCAAATCATCGACATATAGGCAGACAATAAGCATATCTCCATGTGAGTTAGATTTGATATACAAAGTATGTTCATACAGACACTTAACAAAACCATTTTTTTGGAAATATGAGTCGATGCGAGTGTACCATGCCCTCGGTGCTTGTTTTAAGCCATACAAGGCTTTTTCAACTTGAGAACCTTGTCTTTATGTCCTTTAGTGACATACCCTGTAGGCTGTTCAACATAGACTTCTTCTTCGAGAAAACCATTAAAGAATGTAGACTTAACATCCATCTGATGTATCTTCCATTTTTTTTGAATGATATCAAGTCTAGCAACGAGTGCAAAAACTTTATAATAATCAATACCTGGCTTTTGTTTGTAGCCTTTCACGACTAGCCTGGCCTTCAAACGGTCCACCTGACCATCTGGCTTGTATTTGATTTTGAACACCCATTTGACTCCGATCAATTTTTTTTCCCTTTAGGAAGAGAAGTTAGCTCCCAAGTGTCATTATTCTCTATCGACCGAATTTCTTCATCCATAGCTTGAAGCCATCCTTCATCTTGTGCTTCTTCTTCAAAAGTGAGAGGATCACAATCTGCAAACAATGCAAAATTAATAATTTTTTCATCGGAAACATGATTATCATTTGTTATAACATAATCCTGTAACCGTGCTTGCATAACACGATTACGATTCGAGCTACGAGTTCGTTCAACATGAACCGGAGAAGGAACGGGCAATGCTGCTGTGCTATGAATTTGTGGTGCTATTTCAATAGCATCAACTGGCTGTAATTCCTCTATATTTATTTCCATCTGTTTCTTCTCTTCAGTAGTCCACTGCCAAGATGCGTCTTCGTCGAACTCTACATCCCTGCTCACTACAACTGAACTTGTTTTTGGATTAAACAGTTTATATCCCTTGGTTTTATCACTGTAACCAATGAAAATGCATTTCATACCTTTATCATCAAATTTTTTCCTTCTCTCTTTAGGTACATGGGCATATGCGACACACCCAAATACCCGAAGGCTCTTTACATTTGGTTTATAACCACTCCAAGCTTTCTCAGGTGTCATATTTTGCACACTTTTTGTAGGGCACATGTTCAAAATATAAACAGAACATGCAACAGCTTCCGCCCAAAAATCTTTAGGTAAATTCTTACCTTCAACGTGCTTCGAGCCATTTCAACAATGGTCATATTCTTCCTTTCAGAGACTCCATTCTGTTGAGGTGAATATAGCTAGCTGTAACTTGGTGTTTAATTCCATTTTCTTTGCAAAAATTAACAAACGAATTAGAGGGATATTCCCCGCCTCTATCTGTTCTTAGTGTCTTTAAAGAACAACCACTTGGTTTTTCAACATAAACTCTGAACTCTTTAAACACTTCAAAAGCTTCAGATTTTTGCTTCAGAAAATAAATCCAAGTTTTTCTACTGTAATCATCTATGAAAGTAATAAAATACCTATTACTTCCATGTGATACAGCCTCGATTGGCCCGCATATATCTGAGTGCACAAGCTCCAACTTATTGTAGCCCTTCGTGATTTTCCAACTGGAAAAGAATTCCTGTGTTGCTTTCCAAGAATACAACCTTCACATAGCTGATTAGTACATTCAAGCAAAGGTAGGCCAGTAACCATATTCTTTTGAGACAACAATTTTAATCCATTGAAGTTAAGATGACCAAACCGAAAATGCCATAACCAATTTTTGTCTAGAACAATCGCATTAAAAGAATTAACTGGTTAAGTTTTCAATGACAACGGAAACATGCGATTTTTAGTCATCTTTACTATAGCAACTAGCTCGTTTTGTCGATTCTCTATTGTGCACGCCCAATTATCAATAATGATTTTATGCCCCTTTTCAGAAAGTTGACTCATACTCAATAAATTCCAATGTAAACTAGGAACATAATAGACATCAGATGTATAATCTTGAGAACCATTTTTCAAACGTATGAGAATTTTACCTTTTCCCATAATTGAAACTTTGGATTTGTTTCCAAAGTTTACTTTCCCACGTTCAGATTCATCTAAGTGGGAGAATAGCTCCTTCTTTCCACACATGTGATTACTGAACTCGGTATCTAAATACCATTTGTTTATATGATCTTCTTCACTGGCATTGCAGGCTAACAACATAGTTTCCTTCTCTTACAAATTGTCACTAGCATAGTTAACATGATGAGTTTTGTTTTTATAAAACTTAGTCATACACTCTGATTTGTAATGACAGAATTTCTTACAACGAAAGCACTACACTGTAGATTTGTCGTACCTTTTTCCTTCAGTAGCTCGCTGCTTAGAGTTTCGATCATTTGTTGAGGCACTGCTGTATCGGCTATTCATTCTTTTACCCTTTCCTTGACTTGAATCTTCTTACATTGTTGGAACCACTTCTGTTGCTCATCGCCACCTTAGTTTGGAAGCACTCAATGGCATGTTCTAAACTGGATGCAGCCTTTTGGTTCATCCTATGTTCATGAGAACTCAAAGAACCCATCAGCCATTCAACTGACAATGTCGAGAGATCTTTTCCCTCTTCTATTGCAGCAACAACATAATCAAAATGGTCTGTTAATGGTCTCATGATTTTTTGAACAATTCGTAGATCATCCCATTTTTCACCATTAACCCGCATTTGATTCACAAGAGATTGAATTCGATCAAAATAATCGAAAATGCTTTCAGAATTTTTCATATGAATAGTTTCGAATTCACCTCGTAAAGTTTGCAGTTTTACACTCTTCACCTTCTCATCACCTTTGTAGGATTTCTGCAGAAGATCCCACGCTTCCTTCGCCGTCGTTGCACTTGAGATTCTTTCAAACACAATCTCGTCTACAGCTTGATAGAGAAAGAATAACGTCTTCTTGTCCTTCTTTCTATTTTCTCTCAAACAATCCTTCTGGACTTGAGGGAGGGCTTCATGTGCTCTTTGATCGGCCGGTTCAACGTACCTCTGCTCGACGATTTCCCATGGCTCTTGGAAACCGAACAACGCCTTGATCTGGATGCTCCATTGATCAAAGTTCTTCCCGCTGAACTTCGGAAGTTGAGGTTGAATTGATCCGTTCATCATGGCTCTGATACCAATTGATGAAATAATATTAAACAGATCGGAACAGATCAACAAATGTTAGAGGAAGGAAAATCGATGTTTATTAGCTTCTGAATGGGTATATTATTATGAACTCAAATGCCGTTATATATAGGCCACCCAAGTACAACTATTCCCTTATAATAAGCATTATAATAAGCAGACTATAAAGGAACAACTCAAAACAGAGTTTACTGAATCAAAAGAAACCAAAAAGAACGGATGACTTATTCTAAATTTGTGTTTAAATTCTAACAATCACACAATAATATGTGATGACTTCGTCAATCAGCCAAAACCTAATTTTTTGTATACTAATAATAAGATTGGATTCCTTTGGCCTAAGAACCGGCCCCTTACAACTTCTCAAGAAGAAAAAAAATTAGAATTGCAACAAGATCGTAAGAAAACCCCAACCATAACTAAAACTCCGTACCTAGTAGCTGTTGTCCACCGTCCAACGGTGACCATCCCCTGACGGAGTTGACAGAACTCCGAATAGAACTCTCCTATCTTGAAGAGTAAGAACATATGAGCGAGCACAAACTCCTCGTAGAATTTGGTGGATCCTCATTGAATCTCCTTAAGAGTTAGGAGCACACATCCATGGAGAGTCCCCATAACCTCCTATAGTGGCTAAGAAATCCTAATTTTGGATTTAAGAATCCCTAAATTAGCCTAACAAATATGAACCCTTGAGAAAGCATCCGACACATCCCAAAATCTATTGAAAAGTACCCAAACCAGCAAGACCTTGCACGGTAGAAATATCGACGGAAGCTCAGTCCCTATATACATGCTACTCGGGAAAGTCTGGAATTCCGGTTGGCCATACATTAATTCTATCGGAATTGGCAGAATATCGGTCATTGGCTTTTGGCCAGTCTTGACCTTTCAACAATTGTCTATCGATCAACCATTTTTGTGCTCGTCGATGCAGCCACGATCCTCCAAACATGCTCTCCTAGCCTCACATCAATTGAAAACCCAACACTCTCCCTCTAGTTTGATGAAAGGGTGTTGGTCCCATGACTCCTCAATCGGATTCCATGTCCGTCGTCCCGTGGTAGAGTTCTTGCTCACCTTTGTCACCAATCTCGAAATCCCTCGGGCTGCGCTGTATCTCCTTTCGTCTCCAGCTGCTCTGTGTCTCCTTTCGTCTCCAGCTGCTCTGTATCTCCTTTCGTCTCCAGCTGCTCATCTACCATGTTACGCTCACTAGCATGCGTTCGAGATCAATAACTCGACCAAGAACGAAGTTCACGAATACAAACCTCACAATGAGTCTCAGCTGTATCTCTCCTACTTCCATTTACAACCGAAATGTGCTCCCATTCTGACGAACTTTCTCACCCTTGGCTGTTCCCAAGCAAACAACGTGATTATTACAAGATTCAAGATACTGAACCTTCTCTCCCTTACATCCTACATGAATCCGTCCACCTTAATCCTTGAGCAGAGAAGTACTATGCGCAATGCACGCCGTCGAAGGCCCACAACTCCCTCGAACTTTGCAAATGGAAGTTTAATCGCCGTATCTTGAGTTGGATGCACCCCTTGATCTCCTTCCTGGCTTTGAACTTATAAAACTAATGTCTCTCCGTTGAGTTTTGGTGGTACTCTGAAACCGGATCTATAGAATGACCCTTACCTGAAACCGACTGATTGTCATGGTAACTACATACTGACCCTCAAGCATCGACAAACACCCATTCATCGCTTTCCTACAATAAACCGAATCCTCCGTACTCCTCGTATCTTCTAGAAGACCCTTCATAGAAAGCCCTTGACGTTCAACAACGCCTGCCAAACATCCGTCGAGTCGTCATCAGGTGCCTACAACCCACATGTTTAGCTCAACGGCTTGAGCCTGTACATGTTGCAACACATCTCCTCGAACCAGTAGCAAATAACCCTTCGTAAGCTTCTAGTCATTGTTTCCAAATATACTACGACAACCATCATCCGTCAACTTTCCTATTGACGCCAAATTTCGACAAACACCCATTCATCGCTTTTCCACAATAAACCGAATCCTCCGTACTCCTCGTATCTTCTAGAAGACCCTTCATAGAAAGCCCTTGACGTTCAACAACGCCTGCCAAACATCCGTCGAGTCGTCATCAGGTGCCTACAACCCACATGTTTAGCTCAACGGCTTGAGCCTGTACATGTTGCAACACATCTCCTCGAACCAGTAGCCAATAACCCTTCGTAAGCTTCTAGTCATTGTTTCCAAATATACTACGACAACCATCATCCGTCAACTTTCCTATTGACGCCAAATTGAGATGCAAACTCGAGACACGTCTCACATCCTTGGCAACAAGCTTCTCACCAACCTTCATCTCTTAGCACACGTCCCCGATGCCTATAACTGTTGTTGTCCTCTTGTCGCCCATCTTTACATGTACGAATCTATTGCTTCGGTATCTCGTAAGATCTGTCGTGGAGTAGCGTGGTAAGACGCTCTCGTGTCCAAGACACAGTCATGGTCTTCAGTCGCCGTGATGATTAGATCTTCTATAGCTGAGAGATCCTCATGATCGTCCACCTTGTCTTGGCTCTCTCATCATTGAACTTGCAATCCTACTTTTAATAGCCCCTCACGTTGTAGTGATGGCAGTTGTCCTTGCGTACCTTCGCAAGATCCCGAGAATCCCCAATGTTCTCGATTATGACTTGAGCTTTCCATTCCTTCCAAAAGCAACAAGGGCGCACCCTTGCGGCGATTGTTATTGCTTATGCCATATCTCCTCCTTCAATATGCTTCTGTTGACTGAGTCCATCCGACGCAAGGTTGCTCACCGATACCACCAAAGTCTCCAAACTTTATTGCAGAGAACTCAGAAACAATATGGCTTGAAGATCATCCTCAATTACTATCTTCATCACAGACAGCTGATTGATGATGCCATGAACTTCGTTCATATATTGCACTACTGAGACACCTTCCGTATACTTCGAGTTGACGAGTTGGTGAATGAGAAACGCATTGTTTTCAACCGTCTTCCGTTCATACAATACAACTTATCCCACAACTCCTTTGCATAACTCTCCATGGGGACAAGGTGAACAATGAATTGTTCAACCATTGGCGTATGAATCCAATGCTCTTCCGATTTGCTTTTTTTTTTTTTTTCCTTTCTAGTCATCGGATGACTTGTCCACTTTCTTGGTTGTCGTCTGCCAATGTACCATGCAAATCATTTCACTAGAGTAGCTCCATTATTGGCTTCCAAATCACGCACTTCCGTATGTGAGGGTAATCATACGCGAATTGATCATCTAAGTGAAGAATTTTTCTTTCTCCTCTCGAACTAAGAACTCTAATACTATGTTTTAGGAATGCAGAGACCTATACCTCAGATACTTTGAACGCCGACCACCGAAATCCGCAAAGACACGAACGGGATCCCGCTACTATGAACCAAGACCGACTACACAACATCTAGACAAATTCCATTCTTTTATACTAATAACAAGATTGAATACAAGTATCTTCTGTTTTTTGTCCCAAGAATTGGTCCTTTATAACTTCTTAAGAAGGAGAAATATAATTATAACGAGATTGTAAGAAACTCCCAACCCTAACTAGAACTCCTTATCTAATAGGTAACTACTAGAGGTTGTCCACCGTTCAACGGTGACGTTCTTCCTGACGGAGTTGACAAAACTTGTCTCCTATTTTGAAGTGTAAGAATCTACGAGCGAGCACGAACTCCTTGTTTAATTTGGTGGATCTTTCTTGAATCTTCTTAAGAGCACATAACCATGGAGAGTCCCTTAGCCTTCTACATAGGCTAAGAAACTCTAATTTAGGAACTAGGAATCCCCAAATTAGCCCAACAAATATGAGCCCTTGAAAAACCATCCAATGCAGCCCAAATCTGTTGAAAAATACTCAAACCAGCCAAAACTGCTCCCGTTCTGAATTCTGGTCAATCGCTTTGGCCTGTTTTGGCCTCCCAAGCGTTGTTGATCGATCTGCCATCTTCATGCACTCTTCGCCGACGCTCCAGACCTCCTCTTCCACTCACATTGACTCTAAACCCAACAAAGTTCCTGCCTTGGGATTCTTTTTAGATTTCCAAGGAAAAACATTCCAGCGTGAAATCTTGGGAGAAGTTCTAGCGGCTATCCATGAGGTAAGTTATAAGAGAGAATTTATATTGGAAAAGACATTGCTTATCCCATAATACTAAACTGCAACTTCATTTAAATCCTCTTATCTTGGTGTGTTAATGTGCTAACATATATGCTAGGAAACTCTTACTCAGTGTCACCCTTTAGTTTGGCTATTTTGTAGTTTTTGTTATGTATTACAAAGTACTGATTTGTTTTGGTGTTTTGCTATGTAACCTGGATTTCTTGTTGTTGATAGAGTTTCATTTTGTAATCCAACAGACTTTAGAGTTTCTAGTCGCACTGCATATTTTTAGTCAAGGTTCAAAGTATTGATTTTGGACCCTTCATACGCATATCCGATTCGGTAGTAGTTTTGGTCTTTTCAGGGGGATTTGGTGGTTTTGAATTGGTCGGTTTCAGTAAACTTCGGCAAATTTGGTACCATTTCTGGCAAGTATTGTGAACCTTGCTTTCAATTTGCTGAATTGAAGAACAGGAGCACGTCTTCTGAGAATTTATTTTTCACTTGTTTCTGTTGAGAGCATTAATGGGCTTTTAGTCCCACATCGAGTAGAATAATAGGGAGAGGGGTTAGCCTCTCCTATATATGTGTAGCTCCACCACAATAATAAACAAGCCAAGTATTCTACTAAATTTATATTTATTCCAATCTTTTCAATGCAAGCAGGTGATACAATGTGGTATAAACCCTTAATTCCTAGGCAGTTAGGCGGATCAACTAGGTATTTCCAATGTTTGACCCCATTTATGTTTGATCTTACCTAACCTATGTCAATGATGATTCACCGTATTTGTTATCATCCACATTCCACGTAGTACCTTTATCTTAACAGCCAACTGACATTATCCATCTTAGATTTGCTACCTCATTTTCGTTACTTATCATTGCACTCAAAGAGAGCTTTAATGTGATCTGCTATCTTTAACACGCAAGTTTTCCTGGCAGGACTATATAGCTAATCCATCAACTACTGATATGGCCTACACTTTCCTCCTGGAACATGCACTAGCAGAAAGAGACCGCAGGTATTTTAATGTATATGATTTTCAGATACTGCATTATGTTGATCTTTGAAACTTTATTCTCTTGTCTATCCAATGTATTATTATATTACACCCTTATTTCTTTGCTTATCACGATGTAATTGAAGTTTGTATTTTCTCCAACTATTTCAGGTCATCTTCAAATTCTTTCCCTTTTTACATAGTAGGCAGATGCTCCATCGTGATGTTTTTTATTTTTTATTTTTTTAATCTATATGGTTATAAATTTTTTTTTTTCATGAGTTTATTCTAGCTGCAGTTTCAAAGTTTTACCTGTCTGCACCTTTTTCACTTAAATGTGTAATCGAAACATGGGGGCAGTGGTTGAAATATATTGAGTATGGTCAACCTAGTATAATTGGGAAAAACTGGCCAACAAGATTGCTTGACCCATACATACCAATGACTCACAACTTAACAAATTTGACCTATATAAGCTAATCTTAAAGCACAAACCTAGCAAACAAGATTCTTAGATAGTAATCACATTATATCAATTAATCATATTAGATAGAGAATGCATTATTCATTTAGGTTGTCATAGAAAAGTCTTACCAACAACAAAATTTTCAAACGGGACCATTGAGGGGGTGGTCCGGTGGTAGCACTGATAAGGGAGGGGAGGAGTGGGCGCGCGTTTGAAACCCAGCCCGGGCAAACATTGAATTAAATGGGAGGGGTCTTGGTGCTAGCAGCATAGGAGAGACCAGTCATTAATGACTGGCCTCATCTCAAAAAATAAAATAAATAAAATTCAAATGGGTCACTGAAGGATATTTCTTTGAAATTTTTGCTTCAGGATTAGAAAGATCAATTTTGATCAGTTTCTATATTGGAATTGAATGCATAACTTTTGTGATTCAAATTAAGAAGATATGCTGTTCTTGGATAATTTAGATCAAATGATTAATATCTTATCCAATCATTTGGTTCTTACTGCTATATAATGTCTAAAATATGATAATACAGCCCAGCTGGTCAAAGATCCTTGGCGACTACCCAAGCCTTGGTGCGTGCCAAAAACTCTTGAATCACACCCGAACCACGCAGCAGAAAGCCCTATGACCTGTCAATATCTGCAATTTTTCTGTCTAGTTGATTTGGCAGGTTGGGTCAATTCCTGCCACCGCTACATGTGAGAATGGTGTCCTTATCCTTTTATTGTCATCATCACATCTCCCATCAGGCCATGGAGCATGAGAAAGCTGCATAAAACAATTGACAGTTTTTATGACCAACTATCGGCCTGATGTCAACCCTTCATCCTTTTGTTTCTCTGCCAATTATATTGAGAGAGTGTTCTACTTCTGTTCTCCACAAAGCTTCTCTGATACTCATCTGTTTTTGATTCTTGTAATATATTGGGAACAAAAAAAAAAATCTTTGGTCTGAACATTTTGTTTCATTTTACCTTAAAAGTGCTCTAGACCAGCATGGTAAAACCTTTTTTTAGATTAAGGATGGAATCAAGCAGATCCTAGCCAGCATAATAAAACCTGAGAGCTCCTTGACATTCTAATTCATAAATTTCTTTTTCTGACCAAAGAGAAAGATATGAAATTGATATCAAAGGACAGGAATAGACTTTCTTGATCAAAAAAGCAAAGCTAACTGTTCTCTCTCTATCAAATTTTAATTATGTAAAGGCCTGAATATTTGCTCCTGCTGGCATGGAGGTGTTTCTTTTCTTTTCTTTCGTTTCGGTTCAGTTCGTTTTGGTTTTGGGTTTGGTTTTGGTTTTGATCTTCTTATCTTTAGGTATGCATGTGGATTTGGTTTACTTCTTTACCTTTGGCTAATGTTTCTCATATGTTGGACAGCCCTGCAGTAGTTTCACGTTGTGTGGCATTATTAAAAAGATATCTCCTTCGGTAAGTTACTAATTATTAGTATTGGTTATTGATTGGTATTAAATTAGTACTACTTTAGTTAAGAAGTATATTAAACTCGAATCAGGAAGGTTTTTGAGTTCTTACTCTTCTATATCTCATCATTGTCTAATTTTCTGGCAGGTATATACCAAAGGTGCAGACTTTGCGGCATATTGATATATTTTGCGAGTATTCAATGGTTGAGTGCGAGTCATTCACCAACCCAAGGGGGTCATTGTGGTCTAAGTCATTAAGTCAACAACCTAGAACATTACCAGTTGCTGTAAATACTTCTTTCCCTTCCCCACATGTGTCCAGTTCTGCACCTTCTTCACTTGTGAAGTCCTTAAGTTATGTTCGTTCTCTGGTTGCACGGCATATTCCTAAATTATCATTCCAACCTCTGGCGCAATCTGGTTTGTCAGCTTCTACAAAACAGTCGCTCCCGAATCTATCATCTATATTGAGTAGGTCTTTGACATCCCACCTAAGTCCAGAAGTTGTTGATAGCAGGGAGTCTCCACAAAGAAAGGAAGGTTCAGCTCAATCTACTCTAAGCGTTTCAAATCTTGATCCAGTTGACGAAGGAGATAGGAATAGAACCATCTCTTTTGACCTCCTTACATGGAGATGGTCTGGCAGTAGAGAACACCAACCATCATCTTCTACAAGAGAAAGGTACTTGAGTCTCTGTTTTTTTTTCCCACACCTACATGGTGATCGAACTTATATTTATCTTACAAATAGTTTATTTTAGTTGCTTGCTATGATGCTAGATTTGAATCATAGGTAGAAAACTAACTTGTTGCTCCTTGCAAACTAGTGATGGTGTTCTTGGGCCCCAAGATGCGCGGATGCATGGTTTTCTAGAAGTTGGTGCAGCAGCTCTTCTTATAGGAGATATCGATGCAAAATCAAAGGATCAAGCTTGGAAGTACTCTATGACTCAGCATTTACCTGTTATTGACCAATTATTGGAGCCTTCAACTGCTATCTCGGCAAGTAATATTGTATCGATTCATAGCCATTTAAAAGCAATTACTGGCTCAAAACGTTTAAAGCTAGGCCCTGAACAACTATGGTAGGTACCTAGCATTTCCATATGTATGAGTAATTTGAGAGGTCCTTTCTTTGCTAAGCTGCACTTACCTTTATTAGTTTACACTATTCATATCTTTGTTTATTATGAGAGTATATTCATGTGCTTCCGTGCATTATGATACTAGTACTAGCTGAACTTAATCAACCGAGATGCTATAATATGGTCCTTGTTTTTAGAATAATACACTGGAAATGCCTTGACTCTTGAGGTAGGAGTTCAACATTTGACACAGTTCAATAAATTCTGTGTGATAATAGACCGTGTAGCCCATTCTTTTCACATTACTCAAAAGCACTATGAACACAAATACTACTTAGTCGTACATATTTGCTATTACCTGCAATTCTTGCTTTTGCTAGATAAATTTTACTAGCAAAAATACTTCATTCTGATGTATTCTTCATACCATCTACAGTTCTTGCTTTTATAGTTAGCAAGTATTGCTTATTATGGTAAGCTATTAAGCGTTATTTGTTCATCTAATATATATTTTTCTTTCCATTAGGGCGAATTTACCAGTGAGCACATATCATCCACGAGCTCGTCCTCTTTTTCAGTATAGACATTACAGGTAATGAAATGGCTTCTGTGCTTATCAAAAACTTACGATGAAACATTTTTAGAATCTTTTCCCTTTTTAATCAGTGTTGCAAATAGTATAGCCATCATGGCTTTTGGAAATGCAAGTTTGTGATAGGGCCCGAGTTTGAAATGCAATGAGGACCTTATATTAGAACTCGAAATGTGTAGGATGGTAGTGGCTACCTAATTTAAGGCATAGTTGAACAGTATTCAAATTTTCGAAGTATTCAAAAATTTCCGAGAAATTGTGGGTTTGTACTTCATAACTGATTGAAGATTTGACTCAAGAATCAAGACAAAAGTTCTAATATAAGATGTTTTTTCTTCATATTTGTTGTGTAATATTAGTAATGGTGTATATACGCATCTATATATCCTTACAGTTGTTCTAGACTTTCATTAGTAGGAATATGCAGTGGCGGACCTAGAAAATATTTTTGATGGGGGGGGGGGGGGGGGGGGGGGGGCAAAAATACATCAAGTTTTTCCAAGAGGAGCAAAAATATACTAACTTGAAATCTAGGGGGTAGTAAAAAAATAATGTTGATAGTATGGCTTGAACTCATGACCTTTTGAATGGGAAATTGCTCTTCTGTAATCACTTTTTGCTAAATCTATCGAATGATGTGTCAAGTCTAAACACGTTTCATTTACCTACGTTTTTGTAAAATGGGAGACCACCTAGGTAAACAAAATATCCACCTAACTGTCTGGGGGTTTAGGGGTCTTGGCCACTTTGGATAGCTTAGCTGCTTTGACAAATTTTATCAACAATTTTTAAAATGTAACTTCTCCTAATATGTAAATTATAACTGTGAATTCTTCATATCTAATTATTACTTTAATATGTATTAGTGAGCAGCAACCTCTGCGGTTGAACCCAGCTGAAATTTCTGAAGTCATAGCTGAAGTTTGCTTGGAGTCATCTTCACCAAACATGAATTTTCTGAGTACTATGTCTCCTTTGACAAAGAACAATCGGCGCCCTTCTACAGATGTTGCTGCCAGCGTCCTCATCAAACTTGTTATTGATATGTATGACCAATTGATCTGTGGGTTTCTTATTTATAGTCATAGTTTGCTTAAAGTTTTCTTTGCTCAGATAAATAAGTTATATAATCATCTGTTAATTGATGACATGCCTAATGAAATTATACTGAAGTGAATTTTCATGGATTTATTTTTCCTTTTGTATTGCCCTTAATCCTGCTTGAACTTATTTTGGAAGCTAACTGTCAAATATATATATATATATATATATATATATATATATATATATATATATATTCTCTCAGTTGTCAACAAGCATCGACTCAAGTGGTCAAGTCTTGGGACATAAGAACCCAGGAAACTGGATTGGACCGAGATATTCAAGTATCGATTGATTGGGAGTTGGACCTAGAGGAGCGATCTACCCGACACGAGGATTGTGTTATTGATGGTCAATTGGATTGGAACGTGCGAACCAGATCAGATCGGTCCGAGAAAGGATGTAACAGACGCAAAATTGATGATCATCGTGCATAGAACTAAACCCGAACACATTCTGGGGAGTAATGTAATAAACACCCGAGCTTAAGCCGGGTAATAGTGTAGATTTACCATTTAATAGTGTGTGGTTCGGAGCATAAGAAAGTTCACTAAGAGATTTGACAGATTTTATGATCGACTGACAAACACATCAACTGTCAATCATGGTTCCAAATTCCTAGCCAAGATAACCATTATTGCACAAATACTTCATTGGACGTTTCATGTATGTATCTGATCGTATCAGCTATTCCGACATTCTTATACTTGAATATCTGTTAGATACACTTCCATATACATCCTTTTCTCTTACATTTAGAACACTACAAGGCTTTAAGATCGAGTTAAAGGAGAATGAGAACATATAATGCTAGTAAGAAGGTGAAATAGCGCTCAGAAGATATCAAATATGAATGCATTTATTATCCTCTCTTTCTTTTCATAACAAGTTTCCTTTTCCACCTTCCATGGATAATCAACTCGTAAAATTCAGTATTTTTCATTTTTTATGATACAAAGCTAAATTTGTGTTTGTAGAGCTCTCATTATTTTTTTCTAATTTGGATAAAGATATAAGGGTTCATATGTTATTTACATGTAGATTTATTGTTATATCCTCAAGAGAGATGTATTTTTTTTCTAGTTTATTCAGAATTGCCATGTCTTTGTATATCTGTATCATTTCGTATTGTAGCGCTGTATCCGTATCCATGCGACATGGATTATAACTCCTGTAAAGATTCTTACCTTCTAGCACATGATTCGATACACTCTACCTTAACTTATTAAAGATCTTCTTAATTAGCTTGCTAAGTATATAACATATTGCAAACATTTTATTAGCCCAAATTTTACAACATGCTACATTATATGGATAACCATAATATATTTGTGTTTTAGTGTATGAATACTTCTCAGAGGTTGCCAACTTGCAACATAGTTGTCCATGTGTGGACTCTGGTAGTGTTTCTGCATAACATTTATTTAAAGGATAATATGCCATCCTATCTTGGCCCTCTGTTTCCTCAGAGTATATTTTAATCTTATTTACTATTTTCGGAAAATTGATAGTATTTACTTTTTTGTATCATGTATGACATTTACCATTTTTAGAATAAATGATTTTATCCAAAAAATTTAAATAACACTTTCAGCAAATAAGTAATTCTTCTTCTGATGTGATTTATGTCTAATATTTTCACTGTCGTCCCAAGCATGGATAACGGATGGGGTTCGTGTTAGGTAAGCTAACAGCCAACAAACTGTCAGGTATCTATGGCATGGGCGGCCCTGGTCCAGGACGGGGCCCACGGCCCAAAGATTATAGGAGCACCAACATGGACATATCCAGAATAGAACAAGGATGTACTATGAGCCATCCTTGAAAGAGTTGTGATGTAGTGGTTATCATGTTAGCCTTACATACTAGAGGTCCTTAGTTCAAGTATCTGTGGCAACAATTTTTTTTGTTATTTTCTAGTTTAGTTATTTTTTTTCACATTATGTATAGGTTATATTTTTAGTTTAGTTATTTTTTTCCACATTATGTATAGGGGCCCATTTTGGGAGTTCGCCTCGAACCTCCATGAGCTTAGGGCCGGCCCTGATCTATGGAACCTCTTAAATGATTCTAACCTTTGCTGGCTTTAGCTGTGACTGGGTGCTCTGATCTAATTCATGACTCAAAAGAAAAATCACCTGACTTCTGGATCTTGCTGAACTCTATACTAGAAGTTTGCTTAACAGGTTACCATTAAAAATACCATACGACTGTTTGAAATACTTATGTCTGACTTGGACTTCTGTTCAGGTAGTACCACTTTTGGCCTTCCCAAGATTAGCATACAATTCTGTTTGCAATTCTATTCTGTTAGTTTCGTCTGTTAAGACAAGAACACGATTTTCGTTTTCATCTCTTTCACAAGGAAAGTGAAGTCTCTCTCATTAAAAGCAGATGGAAGGGATGGATAAGATCATCTATCTCATTTATAGTGTTCGAGGATCTTTGCTTGTGCTAGTCTCAGTTGTCAACTCGAATTTCTTATCATGTATATATTTCCTTATGTAGCGTAGTGTAGTATTATGATACAATAACTCTAGGAGTTTAGGTCTATACTTCTAAATCCATATAGGAACATGAGTAAATATAACTTATCTCATAATTTTTTTTTGTTTCTTTCATCTTTGTAGGACTATCTTGTTCCATAATCCATATTCTTTTATACATTACATGGATCAAGTATATCGTATCATACCGTAAGATATGTAACAAAATGGTCGTATATCGTATCATACTAAGATATTTATTGTGCACTGTAAGATAACATATGTGCTAGTCTTTTATCTCCTGTGTTCTATCTTCAGCAGATCTGCTTGATCCCCCTGTACCTATTTAACCCTCTTCCTCTGCTTTCCATTACATAATACTTGTTTTGAGGAGTCTATCATGTTATTAGAGTTTGAAGTGTATAATTTGATTTTGTAGGTATATGATGGATGCTGGAACTGCTGCTCCTCTCACAGTTTCTATGCTTGAGGTGTTACCCTTTGCATCATGACCGTTGCTGAGTTGTCTAATAAAAAGTTCTTACTTTGTTATGTTCCTTTCAGAATATGCTCGATTCTCAAAGAGTGACCTCGAGAACCCGTGTTTTTGATATAATTTTAAACTTGGGTGTGCATGCTCATTTGCTGGAACCAGTAATGCATGAAGATCCCCCCACAATTGAAGAAGAAGTCCCTCAGGAACCGTCCTTGAGCAGTGCAGATTTACAGACGATGGGACAAATAGTTGCAGAGAAGAAGATGCAGCAAAGCAAAACTCTTGCTATTGATAAATTCGAGTCATGGATTTTACTTATTCTGTTTGAGATTCTTCGTTTTCTTGTTCAGGTATTCCTTTTGCTAAAATATCATTCCTTCTCATTAAGTCAGGATTTGGTAGTTGATAAAAAGGTGGAGTGGGAGTATTTCTGCACGCTATGCTTCTTTCTGATGATCTAAGTGCTTTTCTCTAATTTGTACCTTCTTGCTGCAGCATACATGCTACTGCTGAAACAACATATCATTTTTATACTTGTAAAACTGCTTAATCAAGTAAATGTATATGCTAGTTTGTCTTTTGTTGTTCCCTTTGCTCTCACAAGTTTTAGTTCATGCAACTGGCCAGCAATTATCCAGATTTCCTTAGTATAGAATTGATTGTAGCGAAGAGGGAAGACTGACAGGGTTGGTTACTTGATTGCTATAGTGCTCTTTTGGCACAAATAGAAGTTGTAAGTTGCTAACAAGAAAATTTCTAGATCTGTAGGAGAACTAGAGTTTTAGCATTTAAATCATGAAACTATGCCTTATTTTTTGTTCTCAAGCTGCTTTCCTACCTTCATAACAACTATAGGACTGCAGTGATCTACAATGAAGCAGATCATCTGATCTGTTTCCCTTTCAACCTTACTTCATGTCAACTTAGTAATTTTTCTCTGTCATTTCCTTCTGGTGTCCTAGTGTTTGTCAAATAACTTGGAAACAATGAGCTATAGATATTTGTTCATCTTCCACCTGATTATTTTATCTTATGGGCATCTTGATCTTTTATTTTTTGACATACTAGCGTATTTGTTATCCTGGTTGTTCTAAATTTATATTATATTATGCCTTTTCAATAGCAGTCAAGTTCCACGTTTCTCGAGGTCTTTACAACATTCTTGCTCTAATAGAAACATATAAATTGCAAAAAAGAGGATTAGATGCAAATGATTAAGACCCCTTCTGTTAGTATTTAGTACTTTGTTGATGATTGTTCAAAGATGATGGTGCTTGTTTCCATGCTCTCATTATTGAGTAATAGATTGTGTGCTGCCGTAAACCAACAAATGGTACAGGTGTTATGAAGGTCGGCATATGTTGTGGTTATTGACTTATTGGTGTGGGTTTAGTAAGGGTGGCAATTTTGGCTCGACCCGCCATCACGCGTGTTTTGGTCGAGCCTAAATGTGTTCTGGCATAAACGGGACGGGCGCGGGTTAAGGGTGGTGACTTGTTTGTCCCGTTTATTGCACATGTCACAGAATTTTGGTGACCTACATAACCAAATCCGATTAGCCTCACCTATGATAAAATTCCCAAAACTAACCTACTTCACTCGACTACCCACTGACCTACATAGTTTCATCTTCTTCCTCGACTCCATAGCCTTTTCTTCTATTCAACAGCCTGTTTCTTCTCTATTCCTCTTCTTCTCCTCAGCCTTCTTCTATTCATCTATTCACACTTTAAATAATGACTCCCATGTAGAGAAAGAACCCTCATCCACGAGGTTTTCCATGTAGAAAGAACTAGGTGAACAGTCAATACATCACCATGGTCAAATGACAATCTGCATCCTCCATGTGGCTTACCCCGCCGTCCACTCATGCATGTTTGCTAGTGCCTTCGCGAGCCTAGAAGAGGTCAAGGCTTCTTTAAATTCTTAAACCGGTTACACGGGTCGGGTTGACCTGGTACTTCATGGCGGGTTTGGGTCCATCCTAAATAGGTCGACCTTAATCTGATCCAATTCCAGCTTGAGCCCAACCCGATTGCCACCCATATGGGTAAGTACTACTTGATTAGTATTTGATAAGGATGGTGTAGGCTTCTTTCGGCACTTTACATGGTCTTGTTAGTAGGAGCATTTGCTCGGATATTTTGATCGATCGTTCTTAGGGCTGCAAATGAACAAAGCACCTCAGGAGCTCGACTCAAGCTCGATTCAACTCAGCTTGACAAAAGCTCGACTCTGGTTCCTTAAACAACCGTACTTGAACAATATTTTAAGCTTGACTCCCTTAATTAGCCAAGCTTGAACATATGAAGCTCGACTCGAGAGTTCGTAACAAGTTCAACTCGTTAAGCTCGAAGAGTAGTCGGGTCGACTCTTTTGACTCAATTATAACTCAACTCAACTCAATAGAATTTGAGTTAATTTTGTGTATGAGAACGTTGTCAATGGACCAAAGCCTACAATCTAAGCCAATAAGGGTAGAGAGCCAAGCCATATATTGAAGTCAAGTATTAGTGAGCCACTTATTAGTTTTTGGAAGACGAGCTCTATAGTTAAGCTAGAGCTCGGATCGAGCTCGTGCAGCTCACAATCTCTTGTAGAGCCGAGTCGAGCTGCACGGCAACCAATTCAAGCTCGAGCTTCAGCATGACTCTTGAGCTTGAGCTAGGTTTATTAATTTATTTCCATAAACAAGCCGAGCTTGAACTTGCAAAGCTCGACTCGCTTGATTGTAGCCCCAGTTCTACTTTTGTTAGGTGATGCTACTAGATAATTATTAGATTCTAAAGTAGAAGAATGGAGTGAACCTTAAGAATGTAACCTTCAGGGGGCGTTTGGTATGCGGAATACTATATAGTCGGGAATTCTATTTTCGGGAATCAACGACAAAAAACGATAAAAAACGAAAAAAAATAAAAAACGACCAAAATACAAAAAAACGACCAAAATACAAAAGAAAGACAAAGATAAAAAAAAGGCCAAAAAAACAAAAATGAAAAAAAGACAAAAAACAAGAAAAAAGGAAAAGCGACAAAAACGACAAAAAACGACAAAAGCAACAAAAATGACGGAAAAACAACAAAAAAGATAAAAAATGACAAAAACGACAAAAAGAAAAAAAAGACAAACAAAAACGACAAAAGACAAAAAAGACAAAAAGGACAAGAAAAAAATTACTACAAACAAAAGGACAAAAAACGACAAAAACAATAAAAAACGACAAAAAGAGAAAAATAGGGACAAAAAACAGACAAAAACGACAAAAAGCAACAAAAAAGTCAAAAAAAACTACTAATGAACGACAAAAAACAATAAAAAAGACAAAAAGTAACAAAAACGACAAAAAAGTCAAAACATTACTAAAGAATGACAAAAACGACAAAAAACAACAAAAAACGACAAAAACGGATAGAAAACGACAAAAAAAAGACAGAGACGAAAACGACAAACAACAACAAAAACGATAAAAAGCAACAAAAAAGACAAAAAAAACTACTAAAGAACGACAGAAAACAACAAAAAACGACAAAAAAGTAAAAAAAAACTACTAAAGAACGACAAAAGAGACAAAAAGCAACAAAAAAGTAAAAAAAAACTACTATAAAGAACGACGAAAATGACAAAAAAAAACGACAAAAACGGGTAGAAAACGACAAGAAAGAGACGAAAACGACAAAAAAAACGACAAAAAGCAACAAAAAAAGCAACAAAAGACAAAAACCGACAAAAAACTACTAAATAATAACAAAAAATGATAAAAATCGATAAAAAGCGACAATAAGAGACAAAAACGATAAATAACGACAAAAAACAACAAAAAGAGGACAAAAAATGTCAAAAATTTACTAAAAACGGCAAAAAAAAAAGACAAAAAGCAAAAAAAAACGATAAAAAAGTCAAAAAAACTACTAAAGAACGACAAAAAAACAACAAAAACGACAAAAAGCAAAAAAAGGACAAAAAACGGTAAAAAGCGACAAAAAGAGACAAAAACGATAAATAACGAAAAAAAACAACAAAAAGACAAAAAACCTACTAAAAACGACAAAAAGAGGCAAAACTGGTAAAAACGACAAAAAGCAAAAGACAAAAGGACAAAAAACTACTTAAAAACGACAAAAACAACAAAAAATGACAAAAAAGAGAAAAAGGAGAAAAAATGACAAAAAAGGACAAAAAACAACAAAAACGACAAAAAGACTCAAAAAACAACTAAAAAGGACAAAAAATAACAAAAACCCAATAATAAACGACAAAAATGACAAAAAAAAAACGACAAAAAAGGACCACACGAAAAAACATTCAAAAATGATCAAAAAAGTAGAAAAAAATTTAAACAAATTTTTTTTTGCCGGGCAAAAGAAAAATACCCACCTATTCTTAAGGGATAGGATTCCCATGTTTTATGGGTAAACTATTTACCCGGGTATTTCTAATTTCCGGGAATAAATTTTTTATAGCCCAAACAAATATGGTAATAGATTCCCGCCCTAAATTTTCCCAGGAATAAAAAAAAAAATACCGCGTACCTAACGCCCCCTTAGATTTATGTGGAAAATTTGAGTATATGAAATATAGCTTTAGTAAAACATTTAGAAGAATTAAAGGAATCTGTATTAATGGCTAGGGGATACTAAGAGTGATTGTTTTCGCTACTTAAAGTTTGATAATTAACCATGAAAAGATTGAGAAGGTTGTTCATATTTTTGAAACATGATGATTAAAGTGGAGGGCTCCCGGAGTACTTTGTGTTTATAGGATCCCTTGAAATTGAAAGAATTTTTACAAAACAATGAGAACAACCATGTTTTATGAGTCCAGAAGTTGGTACTTAATAAACATGTCCTAAAAGTGAGTATATCTAGAATGAGAATGTTGAGATGGATGTATGTTGATACATTAAAAATAAAGAAGAGTGAATTCGTGGAAAGTTGTTATTGATTTAAAAAATCTCAAGGTGTTGTTGGAGATTGATTATGTTCCTGATGGTTTTCAGTTGTCTATATCTCGATCGCTTATTCTATGTTCCTACTGATATCTTACGATACGATTAACTACCATTTCATTATGTATAGATTGATCCGATACGATACATATAGGCTGATAGGTGGTATCGATTTTTTTTTTTTTACTTGAGTCATGTAATTTATACTTAAGAATGCGGATCCGTAAACTAGATATACCTATAAAGGTGAAACAAATAAAACATTTATAAGAAAATTATTTTAAATCACGTTTTTATATGGATCTAGAAGTATAGACCTAAACTCCTAAAATTATTATATCATATGACACCCGGTACAATACGCGATTCGTACAATATGCGATATAGTATACAACACGATATACAAGCAAATCGATACACGATACGTTTCATGAGTTGACAACCTAGTTTTTATCTTCTCATCTTCGCCCTTTTGTATATTGTTATTATATGGTTCATACTTCATACTTATTATTTTGTTCTGTTGAATTTATTGATTTACTATGAATGAAAATTTGTTGGGATCTCATTGATCCCTCCTTTGTCTAAAAAAAGAGTTCAAGGGAAGTTGGAGGTCTCATTTATTGAATATGCTAGAACATTGTTTGAGAAGGTTTGGACATGCATAAGGAGGCCAATAGGTGCATCGACAGACTGATTCTATTATTCAAAGGTACTGCTAGAATTGTGGGTAGACCTAAGTGAACTTGGTTTGAGATTGTCTTGCTTATGTGAGAGAGGATATGACCCTATACAGATCTTAATGGAATATAATGTTTTTGTAGCCTACCTCCAAAAGTTTAGAGTAAAAAGCTCTGTTTTGTAAATTTAGTTGGTACACAAGAAAGAAAAGCTTATAATTCTAATACTTCATCATCATCCAGGCCTTCTCCCATCATAATGGGGTTGGGTATGGTGCATAATAAAATTCCATACAAGATTTGACAAAGTTTGAGACCGGCTGTCAACTTAACATCGACCCTCTATGTTGGTGCCAAATTCCTAGCCAAGGTAGTTATGACAATGAGAGGGCCATGCCTTAAAACCTAGGTGTCCATAATTCTAATACTTTAACAAAATCAAAAGATGGTTGAATAACATTTGATATAAAAACACAGAAATGAGAAAAGAAGTAAAGAAAGAAAACAACATTATGCAAGTCACTTAAACGCCCTAATTTATTCATTTCTTGCAAATATTCTCTATGGTTTTGTTGTTTCTGCTGCCTACTCTTTGGTTGTCATTTTGGTGATTCAGATCATAAATGCAGTAGGATCTGGGTCATAAGAATTGAAGCGTAGTTCCGTAGTTCCAGCCTTCCAGGGTGGGTGGTAAATGAGCTAGGTAAATCTTACATTGGTTACTACTGTATTTCTGTGTACCTGCAAGATTGCGACCTTGACTAGAAGTGAGGACGAAGGCTTTGCCGGGCGTTTCTTACCAAGCATATTTTGTTTGGAAGCGAGCTGTGGGATGACCGTGAACCATCCAACCACCCGTGATTTACATGAGCCCTTTCTGGTCCTTCACACATTGTAAAATATGAGTCGAAACACCTTGTTATCCTGGTCGCATAAGCTTATATTAGATAAACTGGAACAAATACTACCTTCTCTTTTTGGCATATATTGATCCATTCTTGTGGACCCCGATAATTATAATGACACATGTAAGTGTTTAGGTACAGATTGGAGTTACACTGTTAATGTTCTCTAAAAGGTGAGCCCTAAACTTACATGACTATAAGAGATGCTATATTTTTATAAGCAAGATATTTGGTTTATTGTCCTCTTTACTCTCTCTTTTTTCTTACCTTTATTTTTGTTTTTTATCAGTTCTATTTGTTTTCCCCTTCCCATCCTTTGGCCTTTTAAGGGATATTTGTCTAAGCTTGCTAATCTAGCATGCAAATCCTGAAAGAACTGTCACTATGGAGACTATAAGCCCTAGGATCTTGAATTTTAATAGCCATAAGTAATTGAGACCTTATCGTGTATTGATTTAGGTGAATATTAATTTTTAGATAGTGATGTAAAGAGAAATTATTGTTTTTCTTCATATGTGATAATTGTAAGACCATGTGAACTAATGATTTTTTAATGCACGTTGGAGCTTAATAATTCTAAATTGTTGGATTCCAACACGACTAGACAGACATTACTTGGCTTTTCTTTTTTGCCAATTATATAACTCCAAGGTTATAAACGGCGGTAGGCGGGTGCGCGGCGGAGAGAGTTCGCCTACCGCCTAGGCGGTCGATACATTTTGAACATTTTTTACTATTTTACCACTGTTTTTTGCATAATATGCATATTTTAAGGGTGTTCCATGCATAACTAAGTTGTAGAACGAAGATTTATATTGTTTTGGTTTTGTAAAAGTGAACCGTAGGCCTATAATGTTTTAAAAACATTTTTGGCCAAAATATTTTGTAAAGTATTTCTCCGCCTAAGCGCCCGCCTACGCTGCCTCACCTCCGCCTGTGCCGTCAACCTCCGTTGGCCGCCTACTCCACCGCCTACAGAAAAGCGGTGCGGAGAGGGACCGCCTACTGCCTAGGCGGGCGCCATTTAGAACACTGTATATCCCTTCCCTTCAATATTGTGTGATTATTTGCTCGGTTGTATACACCTGCACCGTACATTTCATTCTGGATCCTTTGAGTTCTATGGCCTTTGGTTTTGCACTTAGAAGCCAGAAGCGGAAGCGGGGAAGGAATCGGGGGCGGGAGCGGGAGAACTCGACTACTTAGAAGAGTCTAAAGTTTGGAGCGTGATGAGAGCGTGCGCTAATAAAAAAATTATGTTTATTAATTATTGTTAACAAAACTTATAAATATCTTAATATTTAGAATTTATAAAGTTCAGTTAAAAGTTACAGAGAGATCATTCGGATGTTGATTTTATATGATGTCAAGGTAAACAATCTTTAGTTTCTTGGTACTTTCATAAACGTGTATTAGAAATCTTCTAACTTTCTTCTCAAAATTTTATGTTATCTTTTAAAATTATGTTCATATTATGGGAAGCGCTCGTGTCGTCGGAGAAACGCGCTCCCTCACCCGAAAAAACGAGCTTCCGTCATCGGGGAAGCGAGCTCCCAACGAGCTCCCAAGTAAGAACCGCCAAATCGAGGTTCTTACTGAGAATCGTTGACCTTCTAGGAGTTTCTGACTTCTATGGTTTTGCAGCTAGGGATATTGCGAACGACACATACAAACCATGAAAAGTAACTTGATCAGGAAAACATGTACTAACCAAAAAGCCTAAAAAGACACAAGTGTGCTAATTATTGTCATTCGTAACGATAAATTTAACTTTAAGTCAGCAAAAAGTTGGAATGTATTTGACTAGGAGTTGGTTGATGGACGGAGAGGGGAAACTTGGGGGAGAATAGAAGCAAATGAGAAGGAGGGGGGGGGGGGGGGATCACTCAAGGTACAAAGAAGTTGGAGAAGATTCAATTAGAATAAACTATGAATAAAAAATTTGGAGATAGAAGAAGCACATGATGGGGAGGAGGTAAAGGAGGACAAGTAAAAGTGAAGGAGAGAGGAGAAAGATAATAAATAATATTTCAATGAAGAAGTTGTGGATGAAATGGAGCAGGAGAGAAGATGAGGAACTGTAGAGAAAACATAATGAAAACTGCTCGATGATGGTGAGACTTGCCAGGCAAGGGATGGGAGAAGTGAAAGGAACTGTTTCCTTGCTGCTTTCTTTCCCTTTCAAGAGGGCAAGACAACAGAATGGCTCGACTTACCATTAGCTAATATGGTTTTCTCTAGTTTGATCTACTCCTATTATATCTCCTAAATGCTCCTCTAGCTGCTTAAGAAGAGTATAAAATGCAATATAAGTTAGAATCCATTGGTTGATAGTGAGATTTGACTGGCAGCAGATGGATGGTGTTATTGATTGCTTCCATGCTTGCCTTTTCCTTGTCCCTTTAGAGATGAGAGAAACAATATACGTTGTTGGGTTTCCAGGCACTAATTTTTTCGTTTGAATCAATACTCTTTATTCTACTAACTTAAAACTTCTTAAAAGTATAAAATGCAATTAAGTTGGAAATATGTTGGTGCCTATGTAGACCAACTCTAGACGATCTGACCTGGCCAACTGTCTAAACAAACTACGTTTGAACACTGGGTGATAATCTTCAAAATGTGTCAGTAATCCTGAGTGCCTGCAGCAATCCCTTTCTACCAATTACATAGTATGCTTTAGGTCAATATTATTGCAAACATTGCTGAAAATATTCCTGTCTACTTCTTGGTCTAGGGATAAAACCATCTGTCCCTCCACCACGAAACCCCGCCTCCATCATGTTCACCTTTCATGCAATCGGATGAAATATGACCTCTATATCTATCATGTTCACCTTCAACCACCTCCAGCTAGTCCTATCAGATTCGTTTGTGCATCATCAGTATGCTTCCAAACTATGGGCTTGTCTCCAGAATATGCTGTGGAAGTATATGTCTAATATCTGGCTGTCATGTCCATACCCAACAAAAGTCTGTGAACTATTGTTCGCTTGTTTCTTGGTTATCTTATTAATTGTAGATTACCTTTTGCTACTTCGCATTTAGTTTCTGTTCCGTCACCGAATGTCAGCTGCCATATGTTCTTTTAACGACTTGAATCAAATTGGTAGATCAACTATCATCTCTCAAAATGTTGACATATTATGTAAGGAATGCTTAGCAGTTCCATTAGGATGATATTGTGTACATCATTACTTCCATTGGATTCAGTATTATTACAGGACATGCATGGTATGGCCTAATTAAAATTAATTATCCTCCTGTTATGGTTTCTATCCGTGACACATAGCTATCGTGCTATGTACCTCTATTTAAGTTCTCTTATTATGCTTTTTTTTTTTTTTTTTTTTTTTTTTTTTTGAGAATCAGTTTTCTATTATAATATTCTTTCATAGATTTTCCTTTGATTTTTCCAGACACAAGAACAGGAAGAAATTGTGTGGGCGTCCGCTCTTAGCTGTTTGTTTTACTTTGTCTGTGATAGAGGAAAAATATTGAGGAGCAGATTGGAAGGCCTTGACATACGGGTGAGAACATGTAAATGCTATCAGATTATATATATGACTTCAACTCTATCAAGGTTTGGTTGTTCATAACTATTATAGATGTTTAAACATATATTCTATTCAGGATGATTATGGCTTTTGTCCAGGTTGTGTGCTTTGAGATGCTATTCAAACTTGTTCATATTTAATTTGTTCTCTTTTCCGAAGCTGAGCATAATTCACTAAAATGAGACATAATATGACATCATTTTTTCATGGAGTTATTGTCTTTGGCATATCTAGGGATCGTGCTCGTGCGAAGCTAGGTGAATAGACCTACCAATATATAGGCAAATTAGTGGCACAACGTAGAAGAAATCGTCCACAAATAAGAGTCTAACAACCATCAAAGGATGCACTCTTCTTAAACTTCTATTAACTTTTATGCAAGAAGGTTACAACAGTTATTGATTCCTAAGTATTTTATCCATGTATACCCCTGTAAGATCTCTAGAGTCTAGACAAATCCCTAAAAAACATATTTTAATTGATTGATACCCTTGTCATAAACATCCATACGTTTAACTTGGTTAAACACAGTTTAGGACCGACTGCACATAATAAAATGACTGATATTTGACCTTATAATGGATATGAATAATATTTGAAAATCTATTATTATGATTATATAATAAAAAATGATTGTTTGTTGGTCTTTTAAATAAATCTTTTTTGGCTTATTTTTGTTGGTCTTTTCTTAAGAAAACTCGTAATAAGATTCTAGATAAGCTAAAATATCTCAACTTCTTGATAAATATAAAAGATGTTCACAAATGTTAAAACCAAGGGTACCTAAGGAAGAATTTTTTGAAGGTGCACATGCTATTAGAAATCTTACGAGGGTACATATTCCATATTGAATAATTTAATGAGTATACATGAAGAAGTCTAAAATTTTAGAATATACTCTGTTTCCTTTGAAACTTGAAAAAAAAAATACTCAATTGGGTCTTATATCAATCACGTTAGAAAATAAATCCTAATCAATTTAGGGCTCTTGACATTCCTTGAGAAACTCATTAAGAAGGGACACAATACAAAATATGATACTAAATACGCTTGTTTTGCCACATTCCTCTTCTGATAAGGATGATACTTAAATATCTTGTCCTAGGGTTATCAATAGAATACAGGACGTCAGACAAATCACTAATCAAAACCTAGAATAATTCCCAAAACGGAAATAAATTAACCATAAGATAGATCCCTAATACAAATAAATTACCCTAAAGACCATGTTCCCATCAACCACTTTTAATGCATAGGAAATAGCCTTGCAATGTGTTGTCATTTGTAATATAACTTTTGGACCTTTATTTGGCTCAAACTCTAAATATAGGAGATGCAAAATAGATGCCAAAGTGAACCGCCCGGAGCAGCTGGGAAGCTCAAATTGTCGATGATTTCTTCGAAGTGAAGGAAATGATGTAAGTAGATCTCTTTAGCAAAAGAACCCCCATAGGCACGAAAAAGGCATGATGTTCAGGGATGGTTGTGGAGTGGTGCTAGAAGATCCCTAAGAAAAGGGTCCTCGAAACTCGAAAGACCAAATAAGCATTATATACGGAACTCATTGGACTGGTTGTAGAGTTGTGGGAAGTAAATGGTTATATTGGTGGCACCGATAGCTCTGGTGATATTTGCAAAATTTGTGCAGTTGGGGTTTGGAAACGACAATTTGGCAGAGCCACTGATCGCTCCTTTCAGGGGGTGAGGGACTAATGCAGGCTTTATTTTCAACAATTGAATGCACAAGGAGAATGGAGAACTCCTCAATACGGAAATTAGTTTGTAGAATAAATATTGGGATCTCTGTGGTGGAATGAGTGCTGGAAACAATGATAGTCTCGAGTGCCAATGCTGATAGAGTGGGAACAATGTTTTGATCTTAGCAATCATCTCCTTTAATCAGGGTGGATAGTCGTGCTTTCATTATGAAGAAAGAAATGTCAATGGTTGGAACCATTGTGGTGGAACCCACGGTAATGAGGATCAGATTAGATGTCTCATACCATATTGTACCCAGGATATGATGGCAAGTCTTTCTGTTGGAATGGTCAGGCGAGATCTGTCCCTGAGGTGACCCACAAAAAGAATAGAACTGATTGGGCTCTTACCTCCAACTATCAAGCCAGCTCAAGATTAAAAAAAGTTAATTTTAGTGGAAAGTTGAGTGAGGAAGAGAATATCTGAAACCTTAATCTTCAGGATTCTTTTATGTGGGGGACATACAGGCAAATCTGTCATTGTAGAAGCTGTAGTAAGAACATGAAGATTCTCTAGCCTTCCTTGGGATTGCCTTCATGGACGTGGACCTGGGCCCTGATCCCGATTTAAGCCAAAGTTAATTGATTGATAGTCTCTAGTTCATTAGATAATTTGACCTGTGGGCCATCCAGATTGAACATGATTGCTCAATGAATAGGAGACAATTGAGAAGTGCATGTTGTAAAACTTCTATTAGCTTTCACTGGAAAAAGTAGGAGGAGCTCTTAAATCAAATTTGAAGACGTTCTTTAATAAATTGTATCCTAAGATAAACAACAGCAGGGGGGTGGGTGGGGGTGGGTGGGGGGGGGGGGGTGGCAGTGGTGAGCCGACAGGGGTTTGGGTTGGGAAGGGAGGGGTAATTTTGTCTTTTTGAAATTTTGGGTATCAAATTGAAAATATTAAATAGTTGATGGTATTAAGTTGTCGAGTAAAAAACTTTAGGGTATCAAGTTGAAAAATTGGAATAGTTGAGGGTATCAAGTTGCAATTAAGTCTAAATATAAAAATAAGCTCCCAAGTAAGCAAACGTACCTAAACAAAAAATAAAACTTTATTAAAGACCTCACATCAGAATTTAGAACTTTGGAGGAATATATGAAACTAAGAAGAATAGTGGAGTACAAGGAACGTGGGAAAACTTTAGTGGTTTATAAAGAAAAGAGAGAATTTCTTTCTATTATCACAAGAAAGAAGTAATTAATTAGTCAGCAAGCATACAACATGGCTATGCTTTGTTTAAAAGTTCTCTACTGTCTTATAACATCTCATTCTGGTGCAACAGGTCATCAAGACGCTTCTGGAGGTCAGCAGTAAACACTTTTGGGCAGAAATTATTCACTGTAGGCTAATTTGTATGTTGACAAACATGTTCTACCAGGCTCCTAATGGATCTGCAGATGCTATTTCTGATTCTCCCATATTTCTTTCTGAACAGATAGATCTTCTCGGAGGAATTGACTTTATTTGCCTAGAGGTGTGTAATCACAGGCATTGATTCTGATATTACTATTCTTTATATCTCAATTTGATAATATTCATGAAAAAGGTCATGAATATGTGTGATTGAGTTTATGATACTTTATGTTCTATCTATTGTCTGGTTATTGGATATTGAATTCAAAACTGAATTTAATGGACTTTTGATGATTTTTTGATATTAGTCGTTAACCTTTGGATTGTTTTCAATTTGAGCTCATCTATCATGTGAATGGCGTCAAGACAATTTTTTTGCCTGCTCCCTATGGAAGTGCTTCTGTAACAGTATTTCAAGATGCACAATCGTTGACACTTTGGAGTTAAAATGTTATTGAGATTAGTATCTTTTCTGCTTGGCTAAAAACAGCCAAAGTGACATTCTTATACCAACTATTTGGGTCGACTGCCTGATCCCTTATCTTCCATTTGTTATTGAGATTAGTATCTTTTGTGCTCGACTAAAAACAACCAAAATGACAGCCTTTATACCAACTATTTGGGTTGACTGCCTGATTCCTCATCTTCCATCAGCAACGCTAAGGGCCATCTCCTCTCTAATATTTGCTTTTCTGCTGACTGCTGATAGCATTTTGTAGTGGCACGTGCGACTTTAGAATGTGATGGTAACAGCAGTGAGATTCATATCATTGAGCTTGACATGCCCATTATTGTTCTATGATTTAAGGATTTTCTTCTTTATAACAATGCTAGTTTGTCTTTGCATCAAAATGTTAATATTTCAATTCAGTTGTGGTCATCTAGTTTGTGAAGCTGATCTTGTGTACCTGTGCAGTATTCACAAGCCAATTCAAGGGAAGAAAAGAGAAATTTATTTTTGGTTCTTCTTGATTTCGTCCTACATCAGATAAAGGAAACAAGCTCTGCCGCTGGTGTTTCTTCTTTTGTGTATGATGAGATTCAACTCGTTGCTTCGATGCTTAGTCTTGCAGATGCACCTGAAGCCTTTTATATTGCTGTAAAGCATGGGGTGGAAGGCATTGGAGAGATCTTAAGAAGGCCCATATCTGCTGCCATGTCTAAAACATCAAACTACGAACGCCTAGATCTGGTAATATTAAGAACTGAATGTCTTGGTTGATGATACTTCGAATCCTATGTAGTTAATATATTGTTTATCTCTAGTTTATAATATGTAGATCTAAAGGACCTCATTGCTTGCAGATCTTAAGAAATTCTGAATACTGCCTGAATCTTATGTAGTTAATATAACTGCAATAGTTTATAAATAGTACAAATCAATAGATATAGAGAACCTAGCTGCAGTTCTTGTCCCTTAAGTCCCATTAATTTCTGCAGTACTAGTTTTGGATCTTTGTCCACTTCTGGTCAATACCTTTTTCTTGTTTCTCACAGCAGTCTGGCATCTGATAAAGGTTACTGAGAATTTTCTTTTATGACTTCTTACTGAATACCAGGATTCGTTTGAGGTCTTCCTTAATACAAATATGATACTTTCCTTGAGCCATGCATGTTCATATTGCGTTACCAAGTAGGAATTGTTATTGAATAACTGCATAATTTTGTTTCTTTATAGTTTATGCTTCCTTTCCAATATAATTTAGTTTCATGCCCTTTCATTAATTAAATTCTTCAACCAGCTCCTACCTGATATACTGATCTCATATTAAGACATGAAATTGTTACATGCATGCTACTTTGTTCTTCATATTCCCATCTAACAAGAATTTTCTATGTGTAGCTCTTGGACAAGATTACAAGGAAACTTGATGCTACGATATGTACATTTACCCGCTTGGACGACGAATTCTCAGATATGATTCAGATAACAAAATCTTACAGCTCTCTCGATTGCATTAAAGATGGACTAGGGGGGGCTGATATTAGAATGCAAGTTCAACTTGCTTGGGCTACTTTGCACTCTCTACTTCACTCTGAGAGATCCACTTATCACCATCATGGGTATATTTGGCTTGCTGAGTTGCTTCTTTCTGAGATTAATGATTATAGAGATAGGAGTATATGGGAAAATATTGGGAAGTTGCAAGAGCAAATTGGAGCAGCTGCTAATCAAGATATAACTACTAGCTCATCAGTTCCGTTGTCCATTAGTATACTCTGCGGGCTTTTGAAGTCCAAACACAATCATATCAGATGGGGTTTCCTTTTTGTTATGGAGAAGCTTCTCATGCGGTTGAAACTGTTGTTAGATGAAAGCGAGCTAGACAACAGAAACCATGAGGATGCTATGAATTATGATCATAGTGAAAACCATCTAAAGAAAGCTAATTCCGTCATAGAAATAATGAGTTGTGCATTGTCATTGTTGGTTCAGATAAATGAGACTGATCGCATCAATATTTTGAAGGTATGTTCGATTTATTTTTCTTCGCATAACGATTTCTGTTAGCTGATGCAATATTGCAGCCAGTTTTTATTGGGCTATCATATTAGTTTCCTTATAACAAGGTTTACACGGAAGCCAATAATGGAATGCAGGTTACAAATAATTTCCATAACAACGAATATGAACTAGAAGTCATGACTAATGTTTGTTATGCTTGAAGTCAGTTACTGCAACGGTGAATTTGCAGTCTCTGCAACATGGCTTGTTATAAAACTTAAAAAGTGAGATTAACTTCTTTTAGAACTTTATTGACATTGCTTTTTGACTCGTGAGAGTGGTTTACTGGGATCTCTTAACATTCTTATTTGGTCTTTTATACTTATCCCTTCTGAGTAGAACTTGATTGAAGAACTACTATGTCTTTATATATTTAGGAACCATGATTTGCATATAAAATCAATAAGCTATGGTTACACCTGGAAGGCTGGAATTCACACCAAGTAATACACCTCTCTCGCGTGAACATGATGTAGTGCCCGTTGGGTCCACTTGTATAATGCATGGGTTGAGTGAGGTATATCACTGTGAGTGTATTGTAGGTTTGACCGTTGCGTAGTTGATATGAAATATATTTTGAGCTAGATCGGATAATTTCAAAGATAAATTTGGCGAGTATTATTCATTGTGGAAAAGTCTCTTTTCGAAACATTCTGATATACCTTCTCCTTAATTCATTTTTATCTAATACGAATTGCCATTTATGCAGATGTGTGATATTTTATTTTCTCAATTATGTTTGAGGACTCACTGCGCAAAAGAAATTCCTCCTGAGGACTTCCAATGTTCAAATTACCATTATGGTTATACAAATGAATATTGTGAGGGTGAGATAGCAACACATGTATCACAATATCCACAGGAAATGAAGAACCTCTACAAGGATGAGTTGCCAGGAAAAACAAGCAATGGCGCTAGGATCAATCAGTCTGATCCAAGTTACGAGACAGCATCAATGGCAGCGTTGCTTCTGCGAGGGCATGCTACAGTTCCTATGCAGTTAGTAGCCCGTGTCCCCACATCATTGTTCTATTGGCCACTAATACAACTTGCTGGTGCAGCAACAGATGATATTGCACTCGATGTTGCTGTTGGTAGCAAAGGAGGAGGAAATCTGCCTGGTTCTACATCAGATATTCGAGCAGCTCTTCTCTTATTATTGATTGGTAAATGCAGTGCGGATTCCATAGCATTCTTGGAAGTTGAAGGAGAGGAGTTTTTCAGGTAACCCTATACTCATTCATGAATTACATATCTGAACTGCTAGTCATGCACGCTCATGTGCATGTAGTGGAGTAAAAGGATGCAAACAAACCATATGTGATCAAAATTAACTTGACAATTAGTGTTACAAAATTTTCAATAAAATATTTATTGACTTAATAAAATAATGATGCTATAGTAGTCTATGTGAATGTTTGATGCCTTGGTGTTTGAAAATGGAAGTAAATCGTAATCTCCCACTTGAGCATGCAAATTCACTATATATCTTAGAAGTAAATACTCTTTGATCAAAGTCTTTTGTATGAGATGTTTATGATTATTAATGCTAATTACTAACTAGTTATAATAAGTGACTCGATAGTAAAGCTATAACTAGCTTATATGGATGTGATATTGATTGCAAGGATGATCATTCTGGTACATAATATGGACGCTCTGGCTTCTAGTACTGAATAATGAATCTATTATGGACAACCTATGTAAGCAAGATGTAATTTGTTAATGGCCTATACATATTTGCCAAACAACGGATGGGGTCTTCTAGTAATACCAAGGCTATTTTTCCTTTCTAGTCTTAATCTACTCACCCTATGATCCTTGAAGCTGATGCTTTAAGCATAATTTCCATGAAAAGAAGGATTTCTTCTAACCCCAATTGTTTTACGATTTATAATGAATATATCCTTAGATAAACATCTAAATTTTGACATCTTTCACTTGGGATAATGGGGCATGTTCATCTGAACAGTTTAATGAATGAGTGTGAGATGTTCCTCTGGAGATAATATTCTTATCTCAGCTTTATGAGTTCACTGCATTTCAAAATCCTTCCACAAAATATTTAATCAGCAGACTGGGAAATCGGTATTTAGATTATCTGTACGAAGGATGTTGTTAGTTGGGGATCAGCATGAAAATGCGCAGTTTAAGAATGCACCGTTTTATGGTATGAAGGAATAAAAGATCTGAACTTATATGTTTTCATTAATTCTTTCTTCGAGTCTTCGAAGCTTAGGAATGTAGGGTAGTTTATGGTTATCATATATTTAGTATGATGAATGAAGAATACTGAAAGTGGGTTTGTGGGTTGGTGGATGTTCATGACAAAAGAATGATAAGAAAGAAGATGGATGCTAAATAGAAGGAAATTTCTTAAGGTTGCATTAAGTATTTTTATTCACACTTTCGAATGTATCCTTTCCCTTCATATAGGTTTCAAGGACACTGGATCTTGATCATTAATCATAGCTTGAAATCTGTTAACAGAATTTCCCATTTATATGTCTAGATCTGTTCCAAAATTTCAAACTATCTTTGGCACCCCAGAAATTGAATAGGGACATTTACCAAGTAGGCAATTCTTGAACCAACTTGCCCGAAGCTATACTTTACAACGAGTGATCGTAGAAGCAAGTCAGCCCTCTTGTTGTCCTGCCAGCAGAGGGACGACAAAATCTTTCTACCAGTGATCACATATGCTTAGACTACTGGATTTTGGTTTCGTGCCAGTTTCCAGTTCTTATTATTTAGTGGCAGCAGTTAGTCTAGGAACACATTGCAGTCATAATGAAGGTGTCTCTTCAAAGGAGATTCTTCCTGCATGTGGTTTCAAAGTTGAGATCCATACATGATCACGATGAATCTTTGAGAAAGTAAGTGGAGGTTTGATATGATTGATGGTTAAAAATCAATAGAACAATTGTGGTCAGGGGTGAAATGACTTGGAGCCAGACTTAGCTAATCCCTTTTAAAGTGCATTTAGGTGACTCCTGTGTTTCTTGCTCAATATTATTTGGCTATGAGAATCAGCTATCCTGAAACACAGTTTCATAGGCAGTGCTGCCAGTATATCAATATTTGATAAATCCTAACTGTGTTATTTTGATGTTAGGGCTTAGACCCTGGAATTTATACCAACTTAGAGTTTAAGTCCTAACATGTCCAATTAGAAAGTTTGGTACCTTGATATTTATTTTTGGTTTCCTTTTTCCCATTATACTCTCCTTTCGAGCATGTGTTGGTTGTTGCCCTTGTACTCATGTTTAGGGTGTAATGGGAAAAAAAGGAAACAAAAAATAGAAATTCAGGGTCCAATTTCCAATTGGACATGCCATGGCTTAAATAAGCTGGTATAAAATCCAGGGTCTAAACGCTAATGAGCCCTTTTGATTTTTATTGTTTGGCTTAATCAATGTTGTTGTCGGACTAGAAATAAAGGGTTTTTTTTGTTGGGGGGTGGGGGGGGGGGGGGTGGGGGTGGGGGTGGGGGGGTTGTTGTTGTTGCCATCAAAGCTCCATTCTAACAGGCACATTTGTTCGAGTAAACCCAAATAACAGTCCACAGTTTCTTGATCTTCCTTTTGGATTAGGCCAGACTCCTATTTGGTAGTGTTTTCTCAGCATAATCTGGCATTTAGCTGATTCTTTGTTCTCGTAGTTTGTGCACCATGAATGTTCGGAGGAAGTAAAAGGATATAAGAGGTTTAATCTGTATCATGGTAGTGGACATCAAGTTAAGGAATTCATCTGTGTAAATAGGTCATGAGATTGTGGAGACTGCATGTGAGGTGCTGCCAGGTTGTCATTTGCGCTTTTCCTTTGGGCCCAAGGCATGCGCCTTCACAACACTGACATTCCTACTATATAGGATGAAAGTACTAAGCATCATATTAATAGTTAAAAGACATGAAATATGATATCTTCAAAGTCTATTCACTGACATCTATTCTAATCCTAACAGAGGACTCCTAGATGATACAGACTCGAGGGTTGCTTATTATACTTCAGCTTTCCTCTTAAAGGTTTGTCCCTTTACCTTTTTTTTTACAGTTCACGTTAATAATTGCCTTTGCATCTCTGAATTTTACTGGTTCAACTGGGGTTGGGGTTTACAGAGAATGATGACAGAAGAACCTGAGGATTACCAGCGCATGCTCCAAAATCTTATAATCAAAGCACAGCAGGTTAATCTTATTCTTCTGTTGCACAAAATTATAAGATTTTATCTTGGTTTACCTATGATTGATGGTAAATGAGCTCACATGTTTCTGTTTTCTTCAAATTAGAGCAACAACGAAAAGCTATTAGAAAACCCTTACCTCCAGATGAGGGGGATACTTCAGTTGTCTAATGACCCTGGCGCCTAGTAACCTAGCCAGAGTGATCGAAATTGAGTTTTCATGGCAGCCAGAAAGTTGATGGTCATCTGCAATGACTCGATGGTGATGACTCGATGGTCATTACTCTTGATGCTTGGCATTGCTTTCTAAAGAAATAAATTAAAACATCATGAGTGAGGAGTTCAAGAGCGACTACCATGAGGTATATACCAATCCAGCTCCACAGTCTTATACTTTAAAAGAATTTTTATATTCTAAAATTACTAGCAATTATAGCAGTCAAGATATATGTACTTCTGTAAATTGTAGATAAAAGTGAATAGATTGTTGAAATTGAACTTAGTTGCATTGTAAGTGAATATGAAGGAAAAGCAGGACTATAACTGGGAGGAATTCAACTCTTCTAGAGATTTTTACTGCTCGAGTCTGTGGCTAAAATCTCCAGTGAGCTGCATGGGGGAAATAACATCTCTTCTAGCTTTTCTTGTCATGTTCAGATAATTGTAGAATAGTATTAAGGGATATTTTAGCAAATGTTTCCGTTCAAAATATAGAAGCTAGCATATACCCCCACTTTTTAAAAAGACCAACAAATGTCCCCATTCATTTGTAAATCAGCCAAAATTTTGATTAATAGTGGGGGTATATCTTAAAATGTTATTTGTTCCATACAAAGGAATGGGGGCATTTGCTAGTTTTTTTTTAAAAGTGGGGGCATATGCTAGTTTCAATAATTTGAATGGGAACATTTGCTAAAATATCCCTATTATTAACTTGCTTTCTCCACCCCACCCCCTTGTATAGAAAGTTAAGATTTGTTAAGTGCATCCGTCTCTGCACAAAATTTATTCGGGTGTCTTATCAGATAGTGTTGATATGTGGTTCTTATGGCAGGGTGATCGAGCAAAGTTGCAAAACGCCATATTGCATTGACATCTGGAACATGCACCTACAGAAACTTATTTTGATTTATTTGTTTTCTTCCATCAGCTGCTGTCCGAATGGGGAGCAAACATCTTCTCTTCAATTTTCAGGTGCCAACTATTCCTTCTGTGAAATTGAAAATAATTTTTTGACAATATAACTTGACCTATCATATGCAGTTGCTGTAATTTCATTCCGTTGCTCTAGTTGCGAGTCTTGTGACACATTTTATAGCAGGCATTTGAAGATGGGTTTTGTTGTACAGGAACTCTTTCCCATCAATTTTGTACTCTTATCCGAGGTTTGTGCAGTTTTTTTGTGAGGCATCCTTGGTGAATAATTGAGCAATTTCAAGCATGTTTCCTTGAATATCAACAACTTCCGTGAGATTATTGAGCTTGTATGATATTGTGAGTGGGCTGTGAAGGTCGAGAAGAACTCTTTGCCCGAGCATCAGGTTCTAGATTTAGAGCTTCGTTCTCTTTGTTTTTCTTTTTTTGCTTTTGTATCTTTTTGATAGTTTATGTAATAAGTTACATGTGGAGAGAGAAATTTTTGTTTTGTTATATATATATGCTTACCAGTGGGGTGCACATTGATTGTTGGAATGATACTTTGAATGATATATAACTGCGGGTCATGTTCAGGTGCGCACGTACCAAAATGAAAAAAGAAAAAAATCTCTGAAATTATGGCAAAGATTAGATGTGAATTTAAATTATATTAAAATTGTTTAAATATAATTTTAATATATTTTAATTAAAATTTGTTTTAGAGATGTTTTTAGAATTTTGGATATATGTTTAGATAAGACCATGTGGTTAGTTTAAATATGATTTGAATATTGAATACGTTTTAATTTGGATTTGTTATAGATATGTTTATAGGTTTAGAATATATTTTTTTACGTGAGATATACATACTTGGTAGTTATAAAAAATTTAATAAAAAAATTACATGTGGATATACTTGCGGTTTAGATGGATCATTTTGAGCTGTTTTCAAACTTCTTTAGAAAATTGTTGAAAAAAAAAAATTAAACGTGAATTTATTATATATATTGCTGTTCAATTGAACTTGGGCAACCAACTAAAATGTTTCTCACCTTAACTTGAGTTAGTGGTGTTTAGTTATAATTAGATCATATTGGGTAGTTAAATAATTAGTTAGTTTTTTTAAAATAATAAATAGAAGATTTACAAACTGCATTTTTAAACCAAGTAGAGATAAAGGTAATGAGAACTGGAAATTGTTGAAATACCCACTTTCGGGGTGGGTATTTATGAAAAATTCATTCGCGGGGTGAATTTTATGAAATATCTAAAATTATGTATTTTTACGTTAAATATTTCAAAATTTTCTTTAGATGTTCTGTATTTACAAAATTGTTATTTTGATAATACCATAACTACCCTTTCGTGCGAATTTGGTCATATATATGTATTTGAATTTACAAACTCAGATTTGGATTGCGATTTTCGTCTTCTTCTTCACGAGAGATCTGAATTCCATTGTTCTCATCTTCAGCAGAGATCGCAAAGATCGTTCGTAGTTGACTGTGCTTTTTTTTCAGTCGAACTCCGATCATCGCTCATCATCATCATTTTGAAAGAAGAACATAAACCTCTTGAATCTTTATTCCTGACAAATTTTTTTCTAAAAAAAATAAAAAATTAGGTTTATGTCAACTGTTCTTCGTCATTTTAACACAAAGAATGGTTGTTCCTCGTGATTTTAACACGAAAAATGACCGTTCTCCTGCATTTTAACACGGGGAATAGTCATTCTTCGTGATTTTAACAACGGAGAATAATCATTTTTCATGATTTTAACACGGATAATGACTATTCTCCTGCATTTTAACACGAACAATGACAATTCTCTGTGATTTTAACACGGAGAATGACCATTCTCATGCATTTTAACACGAAAAATGGGTATTCTTTGTGATTTTAACACGGAGAATAACAATTCTCCGTGATTTTAACACGGAGAATGACCATTCTCCGTCATTTTAACACGGAGAATGACAATTCTTCGTGATTTTAACACGAAAAATGACTATTCTCCTGCATTTTAACACGGGGAATGGTCATTCTCTATCATTTAACACAAAAAAAATGGCTATTCTCCTGCATTTTAACACGAAAAATGGCCATTCTTCGTAATTTTACCATGGAGAATGACCATTTTTCTGCATTTTAACACGGAGAAAGGCCATTCTCCGTCATTTTAACACGGAGAATTACAATTTACATCAGCTCTCTCTTCTCTAACTGGGGTTCCAGTTGATGCTGATGATGATGATGATGATGATGATGAAGTGGGAACTGATTATGACGACATGGTGTGAAGATTGCGAATGGAGAGTCACTGACGAATTTTTGAAGTAAGATTTGAAGATTTTGGAGGAAAAAAACTTAGATTCGAAAGTGAGTAGCGTATGAGAGAAGAGAAAAAATCGAAACGTTTTTTTTAAGAGTAGGTTTCACGGATGTTTTCAATAAATTAGAAGGACAAAAAGGTCATTCCTCATTCCGCACCATTTTATATATTTTTTGCTAATTCTGAGCACGCGATAAAATGTTATTTTGCGGTGGATTTTTCATAAATTTTTTACAATTTTTGGACATTTGATAAATTTTCTCTCATAATAAAATATACGAGTAACCAATATTTATCGAATATGAAATATACGATTAAATAATATTTATCGAATATGAAATATACGATCAACTAATATTTATCGAATATGAAAAATAGTGAAAAAATGGTTTGCTCATTTTGTTTGGATCCTGAGGCGTTTAGTTACAAATGGGAGTAAGCAGTAAGACCTTATGTGATTGCAGTGTTTATAAAACAGAGTTCCTTTTCCTTTGTAACGGATCCAGAGTTTTACATGAGATGAGTGATAGCTTGTTGGTCCGAGGGCTTGTAAATTTCAATTTCAAGATCGGATGCATCTCCCTTTCAAATTCGCCAACATATCGGCATTTTAGGGGTTGCTTGGTCACTGAATGGTGGTCTAACTAAGCTTGATGTAGCTTCAAATTGGCTTTTTATAAGCTAAGTAAGTGTTGGGCACGTACGGAAACGTTTGTCAATCCACCTGATCAAAATTAACTCTCGTCTGTCAACCCACCTGATCAAAATCAACCCCTGTCTAACGGACACCAAGCACAAGATAAAGACAAGTATATAGCGGTGACGTACGTCACCTGGACAAATTTTAACATTTAATAACTCAGATAAAATTACAAGATTTACAGAACTCACGTTGAACCCTTTGTCCTAATAGGGTCAACCCCCTCACAACTCTCAAGAATAAAAACAGAATATTACAATTGAGATCACTCACTAACCCGTAGTAATATCCTTAATCGAAGTTCACGACTTCTCGATTAGATCTTCTTATTCTTCTTCTTCCTTATGTCTTACAATTGAGATTATCATATTTGGGCTCCAAAATTTGCTCTTACCAAATTCAGACTAGACTCCAACAATCTCCTCCTCTAGTTTGATGATAGGGTGTTGATCCCATGGCTCCTCAACTGGACTACATTCATGTCGTCCCGCGACAGAGTTCTTGTCCCCCCCCCCCCCCCCCCCCCCCAATGCCACTGATCTTCGATCCCCCGAGCTGTTTTGCATCTTCCTTTGTCTCCAGCTCCTCGACCGTCACGTCGACACTACTGCCATGCGTAACACCTTCTACACCATTGGAATCCTGCCGATATCAATGACACGACCATGACCGAAGTCCCTGACGATCAGCCTCACCGTAAGTCTTATCTGCCTGTCCCCGACTTCCGTCTTCCACCAAACTCCGTCGTCAAGTGCACATCACCGATACCTAGAACTGCAGTCGTCCCCTTGTTGTCCATATTCACACGTCCAAATCTGTCGCCGCGGTATGATGTGAAGATCCTCCTATGTGGAGTGACGTAATACGACGTCCCTGTATTCATGACCCAGTCGCCATCATGACACATGCCATAAGGTTCCTCTGTGTCGGTCGCTGAGATGATATCTCCAAACGCCGTGAGATCCTCCTGATCGTCCTTGCCTTTTGCCTTCTCAGCTTTGAGCTTCATGCAGTTCCTCTTGATATGGCCACTTTCGCCACAATGATAAGTAGATAATTGGAATAGGTTCAGGCCTTACATAAGAATTCTCTTTTAAGGCATATGAGGCCAATTCAATATCGTATCTCATGGCCAACTCCGGTTCGTGTCACATCGCGTTCTCAACAAGTGGTATCAGAGCCCATGGTTACGGGTAGGGGTGAGCGTCGGTATAATCGGTCGGTATTTGGTCGATTTTTCGGTATTTTTTAAAATCGGTATTTGAAAAATCAATACCAATATTGTACCATTTAGAATCAATTTTTTGGGTTTCGGTTAAATCGGTATTCGGTCGATTTTTATTCGGTATCGGTATTTTACCAATTAATATTTGATCAACTAACACATTTAATATTGTAGAACCTCTTAACCTATAATATATATTTTTTTTACTTTTTTGGAAGCATTAATTTTAAAGCCAAGCCTCTACCAGCCAAATAATTAATCAAAATTATTAGAACAATATATAACAAGTCGCAAACACCTAAAAATGAGCTTAAAATATCAAACGCGGTCACTAAGTTTAATCTTTAGTATAAGTTTAAGTAACCAAAATTTACTTCAAAATTATATGAGAACACAAAAATATAAGCTCAAAAGATCAAAAACTCAATTCTTAGCATTCTTAACATAAATTCAAGTCCACTAAAATTCATTCCAAGTTCTAGGAAACCAACAAAAACAAAGATAAAAATAAAAATGAGTAGTGTAAAATTAATCATGAACAACATTAAAAAATGTGTGTGTGTGTGTGTGTGAGAGAGAATCGGTTCGGTTCGGTATTTTCGGTATGGTATTACACTCAAACCGTTACCATTACCATTATACCGTAATTTAGTTGGTTCGGCAATTCGGTATCGGTACATAATTTCGGTTCGGTTTTTCGGAATATTTTTAATCGGTATTCGGTCGGTTTTTCGGTATAGGTCGGTATTTGCTCACCCCTAGTTACGGGACTGGTTTGAGCGGCTCTAATTGGTTCGAGACAAATGGTGCTGAACGTTCATACGTATACACGGATATACGGGCTTCTCAAGGTGGAATATGAGCATCAACTACACGAATTGACTTCTAATGTGGGTTTAACGAGTCCAAGGTGGAGCAAGACGTTGTGGTTAGCACACAATGGTGGTGTGGATGAACGTGTCGGTTTGGTTCTGTGGTCGAACGGATCGAGATGACAATAAGTTGAATCTCCTGGGTGCTCGGCCGACGGGAATGAATTAAAAGGTAGCAATGAGTGCTAAGATTGTTCGGCTGACGTAAATGAACAAAAAAGGTAGCAGGGGTGCTAAGGTTGTTCGGCTAGCAGGAACGGATAAATGTAGCAAGGTGCTAAGGTTATTCGGCTAGCGGAAATGAGCTAAGGTGGAGATTGTTGGATTGTATCTTTTTTTCGATTGGACGCTCAAATGGGGGGTGACAATGGAGTTGGTAATTTAGTCCCACGTCGGTTAGAAGATGGAATCATGTGGTGTAGATAATTGGAATTGGTTCAGGTTTTGCATGAGAATTCGCTTTTAAGACATATGGAACCAATTCAATATCGTACCTCATGGACCAACTCCAGTTCGGGTCACACCGCGTTCCCAACAATAAGCAAACACCAGCAAGAAAGTTATTTAGCTCAAATTATATTTTAACTGATCTTCACACCACAATCATCTCAACGAGTTGATTTTGTTATTGCCGGGAACGCTGGGGCACGCTTTTCGATGGAAAATACAGAAACTGAAACAGTTGTAAAGACAACGTTTCAAATGCAATTCCTTAAAGAAGGTTTTGCAACAGAGATCCAGAAGGATTCTGCAAATTACGAGATCTAAAAAGATATCGTAATACACGAATAATCTAAAGAGATTTTCGTGATCGTAGCAAACTGGCAGTAGTGCCTTCTAAAAAGAAGATACTGACAGAACTACTGAAGGCAACAGAAGGATGACAGGCGAGAGATGGAAATGCTGGGTGAATAATCACCGTTGCTCAAAGCTTTATTCGCCCTCTACGAACAGCTTCCAGGAACCAGCAAGGTTGACGGAAAACCTTGGAACACTCCTGCTCTTCTGACTCCTCGGAAGACGGCGAACTCCTCTGGCAATGGCTCTACTCTTCTCTCTCTGTTTGAAGTAACAGAACCCACGCGTACTAAAAAATACTAGTGTTTGTGTTAAAGAACACGCTCACTACTCTGTTGTGTTAAAGAACACTTAGAGTTTTTCTCCCTGGAATTCTGATTACTTCTGCACTCAGAGAGAGGAGAGAACCTGCATATATAGCCCACGGGGCGGTTGCCAAGCAGTTGCCTGAACTTCAGGGTAGTGGCAGAACCACTCCTGAACGTGCAGCAACTGCTGCAACCGTTCCCGCTCTAATATGCAGCCAGCCATACGCACACTACGCACTCTACGCACACTGCGTACGCTGCGCACACTGCGCACTCTACGCACGCTGCGTACGCTGCGCACACTGGGCGTACTGGGCTGCGTAACTGGGCCAGCATAACTGAGCTCGCGTAACGGGCCGCGCAACGTGGTCGCCCAAGTGGCTCGCACAACGAGCGCAACTTAAGCGCACTATGCGCCTAGCGACGATGCTGACGTGCTAAGTGCAAAGTGCGCCAACAAAATGCCACATTACGCCTCATGAGCCCTTGAGCCCGAGTCCGAGCCCGAGTTCGAGTCCGAGTCCGAGTCCGAGTCGTTAAGCTCCTACGGAGCTTAGCTCCATGGAAATAAATTTCCAAGAGCAAAAAGCTTACAGCTTCTTAATTGTTGATTAAGCCTTTATACCATTAATAATTAATCCCACATGGCACACACCCATGTGCACTACATGTGCATCTACATAAAGAGAAAAGACTCATATATAGGGAGATACACATGTAGTGCACATCGTAGCAATAAAGCTTTGAGATGCACATGGAACCGTTCCCGCTCTAACAGCCTTTTATTTTAGTTTTTAGTCCCACATCGGGAACGCCGAGGCACGCTATTCGATGGAAAATACAGAAACTGAAACAGTTGTAAAGACAACGTTTCAAATGCAATTCCTTAAAGAAGGTTTTGCAACAGAGATCCAGAAGGATTCTGCAAATTACGAGATCTAAAAAGATATCGTAATACACGAATAATCTAAAGAGATTTTCGTGATCGTAGCAAACTGGCAGTAGTGCCTTCTAAAAAGAAGATACTGACAGAACTACTAAAGACAACAGAAAGATGACAGGCGAGAGATAGAAATGCTGGGGTGAATGATCACCGTTGCTCAAAGCTTTATTCGCCCTCTGCGAACAGCTTCCAGGAACCAGCAAGGTTGACGGAAAACCTTGGAACACTCCTGCTCTTCTGACTCCTCGGAAGACGGCGAACTCCTCTGGCAATGGCTCTACTCTTCTCTCTCTGTTTGAAGTAACAGAACCCACGCGTACTAAAAAGTACTAGTGTTTGTGTTAAAGAACACGCTAACACTTAGAGTTTTTCTCCCTGGAATTCTGATTACTTCTGCACTCAGAGAGAGGAGAGAACCTGCATATATAGCCCACGGGGCGGTTGCCAAGCAGTTGCCTGAACTTCAGGGTAGTGGCAGAACCACTCCTGAACGTGCAGCAACTGCTGCAACCGTTCCCGCTCTAATATGCAGCCAGCCATACGCACACTACGCACTCTACGCACACTGCGTACGCTGCGCACACTGCGCACTCTACGTACGCTGCGTACGCTGCGCACACTGGGCGTACTGGGCTGCGTAACTGGGCCAGCATAACTGGGCTCGCGTAACGGGCCGCGCAAAGTGGTCGCCCAAGTGGCTCGCGCAACGAGCGCAACTTAAGCGCACTATGCGCCTAGCGACGATGCTGACGTGCTAAGTGCAAAGTGCGCCAATAAAATGCCACATTACGCCTCATGAGCCATTGAGCCCGAGTCCGAGCCCGAGTTCGAGTCCGAGTCCGAGTCCGAGTCGTTAAGCTCCTACGGAGCTTAGCTCCATGGAAATAAATTTCCAAGAGCAAAAAGCTTACAGCTTCTTAATTGTTGATTAAGCCTTTATACCATTAATAATTAATCCCACATGGCACACACCCATGTGCACTACATGTGCATCTCCATAAAGAGAAAAGACTCATATATAGGGAGATACACATGTAGTGCACATCGTAGCAATAAAGCTTTGAGATGCACATGGAACCGTTCCCGCTCTAACAGCCTTTTGTTTTGGTTTTTAGTCCCACATCGGGAACGCCGAGGCACGCTATTCGATGGAAAATACAGAAACTGAAACAGTTGTAAAGACAACGTTTCAAATGCAATTCCTTAAAGAAGGTTTTGCAACAGAGATCCAGAAGGATTCTGCAAATTACGAGATCTAAAAAGATATCGTAATATACGAATAATCTAAAGAGATTTTCGTGATCGTAGCAAACTGGCAGTAGTACCTTCTAAAAAGAAGATACTGACAGAACTACTAAAGACAACAGAAGGATGACAGGCGAGAGATGGAAATGCTGGGGTGAATGATCACCGTTGCTCAAAGCTTTATTCGCCCTCTGCGAACAGCTTCCAGGAACCAGCAAGGTTGACGGAAAACCTTGGAACACTCCTGCTCTTCTGATTCCTCGGAAGACGGCGAACTCCTCTGGCAATGGCTCTACTCTTCTCTCTTTGTTTGAAGTAACAGAACCCACGCGTACTAAAAAGTACTAGTATTTGTGTTAAAGAACACGCTCACTACTCTGTTGTGTTAAAGAACACTTAGAGTTTTTCTCCCTGGAATTCTGATTACTTCTGCACTCAGAGAGAGGAGAGAACCTGCATATATAGCCCACGGGGCGGTTGCTAAGCAGTTGCCTGAACTTCAGGGTAGTGGCAGAACCACTCCTGAACGTGCAGCAACTGCTGCAACCGTTCCCGCTCTAATATGCAGCCAGCCATACGCACACTACGCACTCTACGCACACTGCGTACGCTGCGCACGCTGCGCACTCTACGCACGCTGCGTACGCTGCGCACACTGGGCGTACTGGGCTGCGTACTGGGCTGCGTAACTGGGCCAGCGTAACTGGGCTCGCGTAACGGGCCGCACAACGTGGTCGCACAAGTGGCTCGCGCAACGAGCGCAACTTAAGCGCACTATGCGCCTAGCGACGATGCTGACGTGCTAAGTGCAAAGTGCGCCAACAAAATGCCACATTACGCCTCATGAGCCCTTGAGCCCGAGTCCGAGCCCTAGTCCGAGTCCGAGTCCGAATCCGAGTCCGAGTCGCTAAGCTCCTACGGAGCTTAGCTCCATGGAAATAAATTTCCAAGAGCAAAAAGCTTACAGCTTCTTAATTGTTGATTAAGCCTTTATACCATTAATAATTAATCCCATATGGCACACACCCATGTGCACTACATGTGCATCTTCATAAAGAGAAAAGACTCATATATAGGGAGATACACATTCCTTTCTAGCCGAAATGGGAGTAAAAACCAAAACAAAAGGCTACAAACCCAACAATCCCCCACATATCTCTATATATATGAGTACGAGTGTTCCCCACAGTAACTGTCCATTATGATTTTAGGATAGATGCCACTTAAGACTTGAATCTTCCCACGTGAGTCAAACAACAGACTACAAATACAAGAATGGATTAAACCTTGAATTCTGCATCATAGCTGAAATTCTCCCCACTCACATAATGTAGTTACATGTGCCTCTGGCTACACATTAAAGGCCCTGTGCCAGCCTGGTTTTAGTGTATAATTTTGGGTGTCTACAAGTTTACCCTCAAAAGACGGCCTGATATCTCTGTCATACACTATAGGTGAGTTCATTATAAAGAGACATGGCATGAAGAGCTTTGCGCTTCCCAATGCGGTGCTACGTCGCTATGACATGGCTTAAAGCCGAGGCCTTACCCCGTACCGAAAACCTCATCGTAGTGTCGTACTACAGTAGCATGAGGCAACCGCCTCTTTGTAGTGCCAAACTACCCAGCATGAAGCCTTAGGCTTCTTTGCGGTGTTACGCCGCAACGACATGGCTTGCAAGGCCGAGGCTTTATCCCTAACCGGGTACCTCATGGTGGTGTCGTGCCACAGTAACATGAGGAACTCCTCCTCTTTGTAGTGCTGACTACACCCCTCTTTATATTTAACATACAGCATTAGGCTAACTGCCTATTTGCGGTGCTACGCCGCTGTGACTTGGCCTGCAAAGCCGAGGCTTTATCCTATTCCTGGGCAGCACCCCACATATAGGAACCTCATCGTGGAGTCACCCCACTGTAGCATGGAGTTTCACTCCTTGTAGTGCTGTTCTACCATGCTTCCTGTAAAGCATACCAGGCATTCACTCTGCCTGAGAACTCATTAAGGCAATTAAGCCAACCTTCCCACAGGAACCGTTTTTCGCAGAAAACAATAGTAGACAACAGTGGTTATAGGTCCGTAACATCTCCATGCCCAATAGAACATGTACCCACCGTTCCTGATATTCTTCCGATTAGTGGTCCTCCCTTGAACCAAAAGCTAGATGCCTAGTAGATAAATCTTTGAACTAATAGCATAAAACTTTATGGTAGGAATACAATATCAGAATGCCTTCAAGCCCATGAACCCGAGTCCGAGCCCTAGTCCGAGTCCGAGTCCGAGTCCGAATCCGAGTCCGAGTCCGAGTCGCTAAGCTCCTACGAGCTTAGCTCCATGGAAATAAATTTCCAAGAGCAAAAAGCTTACAGCTTCTTAATTGTTGATTAAGCCTTTATACCATTAATAATTAATCCCACATGGCACACACCTATGTGCACTACATGTGCATCTCCATAAAGAGAAAAGACTCATATATAGGGAGATACACATTCCTTTCTAGCCGATGTGGGACTAAAAACCAAAACAAAAGACTACAAACCCAACAATCCCTCACATATCTCTATATATATGAGTACGAGTGTTCCCCACAGTAACTGTCCATTATGCTTTTAGGATAGATGCTATTTAAGACTTGAATCTTTCCACGTGAGTCAAACAACAGACTACAAATACAAGAATGGACTAAACCTTGAATTTTGCATCATAGCTGAAATTCTCCCCACTCACATAATGTAGTTACATGTGCCTCTGGCTACACATTAAAGGCCCTGTGCCAGCCTGGTTTCAGTGTATAATTTTGGGTGTCTATAAGTTTACCCTCAAGAGACGGCCTGATATCTCTGTCATACACTATAGGTGAGTTCATTATAAAGAGACATGGCATGAAGCGCTTTGCGCTTCCCTTGCGGTGCTACGCCGCTATGACATGGCTTAAAGCCGAGGCCTTACCCCGTATCGGGAACCTCATCGTAGTGTCATACTACAGTAGCATGAGGCAACCGCCTCTTTGTAGTGCCAAACTACCCAGCATGAAGCCTTAGGCTCCCTTGCGGTGTTACGTCGCAACGACATGGCTTGCAAGGCCGAGGCTTTATCCCTAACCGGGTACCTCATGGTGGTGTCATGCCACTGTAACATAAGGAACTCCTCCTCTTTGTAGTGCTGACTACACCCCTCTTTATATTTAACATACATCATTAGGCTAACTGCCTATTTGCGGTGCTACGCCGCTGTGACTTGGCCTGCAAAGCCGAGGCTTTATCCTATTCCTGGGCATCACCCCACATATAGGAACCTCATTGTGGAGTCACCCCACTGTAGCATGGAGTTTCACTCCTTGTAGTGCTGCTGTACCGTGCTTCCTGTAAAGCACTCCAGGCATTCACTCTGCCTGAGAACTCATTAAGGCAATTAAGCCAACCTTCCCACAGGAACCGTTTTCTGCAGAAAACAACAGTAGACAACAGTGGTTATAGGTCCGTAACCTCTCCATGCCCAATAGAACATGTACCCACCATTCCTGATATTCTTCCGATTAGTGGTCCTCCCTTGAACCAAAAGCTAGATGCCTATTAGATAAATCTTTGAACTAATAGCATAAAACTTTATGGTAGGAATACAGTAATACAATATCAGAATGCCTTCAAGCCCATTTTACAAGCTGTGTCATCAACCAGCTGGCGCTTGAGGCCCTTGGTGAACGGATCCGCCAGATTCTCCTTACTCCGAACATCAATCACTGCAATAACACCTCTCTTAATAAGATCGTGTACTGTCCTGTGCTTCAACCGCACAGTCCTCTTCTTCCCGTTGAAGAGGTCATTTGATGCCACCTCCGCAGTCGCCTGGTTGTCGCAGTATATCGGTATCACCGGTATTTACGCTCCAACCACTGGAAGATCATACATGAGCTCCCGAAGCCATTCTGCTTCCTCGGCTGCGGTATCAAGTGCAAAGAACTCAGATTCTATGGATGACCGCGAGAACATAGTCTGCTTCTTCGACTTCCACGATATAGCAGCTCCACCCATTGTGAAAATGAATCCACCTGTGGACCTCTCGCTCTCCACCTCTGAGCACCAACTGGCATCACTGAAGCCTTCCACTACCTGCGGATCTCCGCTGTAGTACAGTGCATATGTCTGAGTCTTCTTGAGATATCTTATAACCCGTTTCCCAGCTTTCCAGTGTTCAGCACCTGGGTTGCTCGTGAAACGACTCAGCATTCCCACGACGAAAGCTATGTCAGGCCTTGTGGCAGTAGTAGCATACATCAAACTTCCCATTACGCTTGCATACTCCAACTGTCTGACGCTTTCCCCTGAATTAGGCTTCAGCTTCAGATCACACCTGTATCGATCCCTGGAAGATCTCGATACCCATAACGAGTGATCATTTTCTCAATATAATGAGACTGTGACAGTGCTAGTCCAGTATCTGTCCGGATGATCTTGATCCCTAAGATCACATCAGCTTTTCCCAAGTCCTTCATACTGAACTTGCTTGAGATGAATTTCTTTGTCTCCGTGACACAGCTAATATCCGTACCTAGGATAAGCATGTCGTCCACGTACAGACAAACGATCACACCTCTTCCATCAGCGAACTTCGTGTAAATACACTTGTTCGTATCGCTGACCATGTAGCCATTTGACCTTACAACTTTGTCAAATTTCTCATGCTACATCTTGGGAGCCTGTTTAAGACCGTACAAAGATTTCACCAACTTACAGACTTTGTCTTCAAGACCCCTGATGACAAATCCCTCTGCTGTTGCATGTAAATCTCTTCGGTCAGCTCGCCATTTAGGAAAGCCGTATTCACATCCATCTGATGTATCACCATTTTATGTATTGCTGCGAGAGCAATCAATATTCTGATGGTGGTCATCCGGGCTACTGGAGCATACGTGTCAAAATAGTCAATCCCCTGCTTCTGAGAAAATCCCTTGGCTACCAACCTAGCCTTGAACTTGTCAATAGTTCCGTCTGCTTTCATCTTCTTCTTGAAGATCCATTTGCATAAGATGGGTTTCGCTCCTTCAGGAAGATCAACCAACACCCAAGTGTTATTTGAGGTGATGGAATCAATCTCATTGTCAATCGCCTCCTTCCAGAAAACTGCGTCTCTGGTCTTCATCGCCTCATCATAGGTAAGCGGATCTGCTTCCACATGATAGGTGACAAAGTCACTTTCGAAGTCCTTCGGCCTCCTCACACGCTTAGCTGACGGCTCAGCTTGTTCTGGTTCAACCGTTGTATCAACAACAACATCTTCTTGGACCACATCTTCATTGAAGACTTCAGTCTCTTGTGCACCCTCATTATTCTCCGGAACATCCGGAAGAATAATATTCTTGTGCCTTGCAAACTTGTCTTTAAAATATTCTGCATCGCGAGATTCAATGATATGATTTGACTCAATATCAAGAAATCTCCGAGCATCACTCTTCTCGGCATACCCCAAGAAGATCTTCTTTGTAGTCCTTGTCCCAAGCTTCTGAATCTTTAGATCTGGAAGCTTGACATACGCCAGACACCCCCACACTCGAATGACATTCAAGTTAGGTCTGACCTTGAACCAGAGTTCATGAGGAGTAACGTCTGAAGTTACATGAGGCACTCTATTTAGAATAAAAATGGCCGTCAATGCAGCTTCTCCCCAGTAGCACTTAGGAAGGCCAGCAGTCAACAACATTGAATTTATCATTTCAGTCAACGTCCTGTTCTTTCTCTCAGCTACTCCGTTTGATTGAGGAGAGAACGGAGCCGTAGTCTCATTGACAATTCCATGTTTCTTACAGAACGATGCGAATTCATGAGATCTGTACTCCCCACCTCGATCACTTCTTATCCATTTGAGTTATTGTCCAGTCTGCCGCTCAGCTTCGACTCTGAACTCCTTGAACTTCTCGAATGCTTCGTCTTTAGCCTTCAGCAAGTAGACGAACGCATACTTTGAGAAGTCATCGATGAAGGTTATGAAATATTTCATCCCGGTCTTTGTAGAGAACTGTTTGAAGTCACAGATATCGGAGTGAACCAACTCCAGAAGATCTGTACTTCGATTAATCCGAGGAAAGGGTTTCCTTGTGATCTTCGTTTGAGCACAAACTTCACATTTCTCTACCTTACCCCCACATTTGGAGATAAATCCTAGACTAGACATTCTGTTTATTCGTTTACAATGAACATGTCCTAGCCTATTATGCCACAACTCAAGAGTATAAGCAGAATGAGTGACTTCATTAATTACATTAATTACATTGGACTGATTTACAAACTGAATCTTGAACATTCCTTCGGTATAACAGAGATATCAGGCCGTCTCTTGAGGGTAAACTTGTAGACACCCAAAATTATACACTGAAACCAGGCTGGCACAGGACCTTTAATGTGTAGCCAGAGGCACATGTAACTACATTATGTGAGTGGGGAGAATTTCAGCTATGATGCAGAATTCAAGGTTTAGTCCATTCTTGTATTTGTAGTCTGTTGTTTGACTCACTTGTGAAGATTCAAGTCTTAAGTGGCATCTATCCTAACAGCATAATGGACAGTTACCGTGGGAAACACTCGTACTCATATATATTGAGATATGTGGGGGATTGTTGGGTTTGTAGCCTTTTGTTTTGGTTTTTAGTCCCACATCGGCTAGAAAGGAATGTGTATCTCCATATATATGAGTCTTTTCTCTTTATGGAGATGTACATGTAGTGCACATGGGTGTGTGCCATGTGGGATTAATTATTAATGGTATAAAGGCTTAATCAACAATTAAGAAGCTGTAAGCTTTTTGCTCTTGGAAATTTATTTCCATGGAGCTAAGCTCCGTAGGAGCTTAGCGACTCGGACTCGGGCTCGGACTAGGGCTCGGACTCGGGCTCAAGGGCTCATGAGGCGTAATGTAGCATTTTGTTGGCGCACTTTGCACTTAGCACATCAGCATCGTCGCTAGGCGCATAGTGCGCTTAAGTTGTGCGAGCCACTTGCGCGACCACGTTGCGCGGCCCATTACGCGAGCCCAGTTACGCTGGCCCAGTTACGCAGCCCAGTACGCCCAGTGTGCGCAGCGTACGCAGCGTGCGTAGAGTACGCAGTGTGCGCAGCGTACGTAGTGTGCGTAGAGTGCGTAGTGTGCGTATGGCTGGCTGCATATTAGAGCGGGAACGGTTGCAGCAGTTGCTGCACGTTCAGGAGTGGTTCTGCCACTACCCTGAAGTTCAGGCAACTGCTTGGCAACCGCCCCGTGGGCTATATATGCAGGTTCTCTCCTCTCTCTGAGTGCAGAAGTAATCAGAATTCCAGGGAGAAAAACTCTAAGTGTTCTTTAACACAACAGAGTAGTGAGCGTGTTCTTTAACACAAACACTAGTACTTTTTAGTACGCGTGGGTTCTGTTACTTCAAACAGAGAGAGAAGAGTAGAGCCATTGCCAGAGGAGTTCGCCGTCTTCCGAGGAGTCAGAAGAGCAGGAGTGTTCCAAGGTTTTCCGTCAACCTTGCTGGTTCCTGGAAGCTGTTCGCAGAGGGCGAATAAAGCTTTGAGCAACGGTGATCATTCACTCCAGCATTTCCATCTCTCGCCTGTCATCTTTCTGTTGTCTTTAGTAGTTCTGTCAGTATCTTCTTTTTAGAAGGCACTACTGTCAGTTTGCTACGAACACGAAAATCTCTTTAGATTATTCGTGTATTACGATATCTTTTTAGATCTCGTAATTTGCAGAATCCTTCTGGATCTCTGTTGCAAAACCTTCTTTAAGGAATTGCATTTGAAACGTTGTCTTTACAACTGTTTCAGTTTCTGTATTTTCCATCGAAAAGCGTGCCCACAGAACCCACGCGTACTAAAAAGTACTAATGTTTGTGTTAAAGAATACGCTCACTACTCTGTTGTGTTAAAGAACACTTAGAGTTTTTCTCTCTGGAATTCTGATTACTACTACACTCAGAGAGAGGAGAGAACCTGCATATGTAGCCCACGGGACGGTTGCTAAGCAGTTGCCTGAACTTCAGGGTAGTGGCAGAACCACTCCTGAACGTGCAGCAACTGCTGCAACCGTTTCCGCTCTAATATGCAGCCAGCCATACGCTCACTACGCACTCTACGCATACTGTGTACGCTGCACACTCTACGTACGCTGCGTACGCTGCGCACACTGGGCGTACTGGGCTGCATAACTGGGCCAGCGTAACTGGGCTCGCGTAACGGGCCGCGCAACGTGGTCGCGCAAGTCGCTCGCGCAACGAGCGCAACTTAAGCGCACTATGCGCCTAGCGACGATGCTGACGTGCTAAGTGCAAAGTGCGCCAACAAAATGCCACATTACGCCTCATGAGCCCTTGAGCCCGAGTCCGAGCCCGAGTCCGAGTCCGAGTCCGAATCCGAGTCCGAGTCCGAGTCGCTAAGCTCCTACGGAGCTTAGCTCCAGGGAAATAAATTTCCAAGAGCAAAAAGCTTACAGCTTCTTAATTGTTGATTAAGCCTTTATACCATTAATAATTAATCCCACATGGCACACACCCATGTGCACTACATGTGCATCTCCATAAAGAGAAAAGACTCATATATAGGGAGATACACATTCCTTTCTAACCGATGTGGGACTAAAAACCAGTCCGTTCACCAAAGGATAAAGCTTCCCCATAAAGAGAAAAGACTCATATATAGGGAGATACACATCTCCATAAAAAGAACGGATCCGCCAGATTCTCCTGACTCCGAGCATCACATTAAACCCCACATCAGTAATTATTTCGAAATGTGAAGTTTGTGCTCAAACGAAGATCACAAGGAAACCCTTTCCTCGGGTTAATCGAAGTACAGATCTTCTGGAGTTGGTTCACTCCGATATCTGTGACTTCAAACACTTCTCTACAAAGGCCGGGATGAAGTATTTCATAACCTTCATCGATGACTTCTTAAAGTATGCGTTCGTCTACTTGCTGAAGGCTAAAGACGAAGCATTCGAGAAGTTCAAGGAGTTCAGAGCCGAAGCTGAGCGGCAGACTGGACAACAACTCAAAAGGATAAGAAGTGATCGAGGTGGGGAGTACAGGTCTCATGAATTCGCATCGTTCTGTAAGAAACATGGAATTGTCAATGAGACTACGGCTCCGTACTCTCCTCAATCAAACGGAGTAGCTGAGAGGAAGAACAGGACGTTGACAGAAATGATAAATTCAATGTTGTTGACTGCTGGCCTTCCTAACTGCTACTGGGGAGAAGCTGCATTGACGGCCACTTTTATTCTAAATAGAGTGTCTCATGCAACTTCAGACGTTACTCCTCATGAACTCTGGTTCAAGGTCAGACCTAACTTGAATGTCATTCGAGTGTGGGGGTGTCTGGCGTATGTCAAGCTTCCAGATCTAAAGATTCAGAAGCTTGGGACAAGGACTACAAAGACGATCTTCTTGGGGTATGCCGAGAAGAGTGATGCTCGGAGATTTCTTGATATTGAGTCAAATCATATCATTGAATCTCGCGATACAGAATATTTTGAAGACAAGTTTGCAAGGCACAAGAATATTGTTCTTCCGGATGTTCCGGAGAATAATGAGGGTGCACAAGAGACTGAAGTCTTCAATGAAGATGTGGTCAAAGAAGATGTTGTTGTTGATACAACGGTTGAACCAGAACAAGCTGAGCCGTCAGCTAAGCGTGTGAGGAGGCCGAAGGACTTCGGAAGTGACTTTGTCACCTATCATGTGGAAGCAGATCCGCTTACCTATGATGAGGCGATGAAGACCAGAGACGCAGTTTTCTGGAAGGAGCCGATTGACAATGAGATTGATTCCATCACCTCAAATAACACTTGGGTGTTGGTTGATCTTTCTGAAGGAGCGAAACCCATCGGATGCAAATAGATCTTCAAGAAGAAGATGAAAGCAGACGGAACTATTGACAAGTTCAAGGCTAGGTTGGTAGCCAAGAGGTTTTTTCAAAAGCAGGGGATTGACTATTTTGACACGTATGCTCCAGTAGCCCGGATGACCACCATCAGAATGTTGATTGCTCTCGCAGCAATACATAAAATGGTGATACATTAGATGGATGTGAATACGGCTTTCCTAAATGGCGAGCTGACCGAAGAGATTTACATGCAACATCCAGAGGGATTTGTCATCAGGGGTCTTGAAGACAAAGTCTGCAAGTTGGTAAAATCTTTGTACGGTCTTAAACAGGCTCCCAAGATGTGGCATGAGAAATTTGACAAAGTTATAAGGTCAAATGGCTACATGGTCAGCGATACGGACAAGTGTGTTTACACGAAGTTCGCTGATGGAAGAGGTGTGATCGTTTGTTTGTACGTGGACGATATGCTTATCCTAGGTACGGATATTAGCTGTGTCACGGAGACAAAGAAATTTATCTCAAGCAAGTTCAGTATGAAGGACTTGGGGGAAGCTGATGTGATCTTAGGGATCAAGATCATCCGGACAGACACTGGACTAGCACTGTCACAGTCTCATTATATTGAGAAAATGATCACTCGTTATGGGTATCGGGATCTTCCAGGGATCGATACGCCGTACAGGTGTGATCTGAAGCTGAAGCCTAATTCAGGGGAAAGCGTCAGGCAGCTGGAGTATGCAAGCATAATCGGGAGTTTGATGTATGCTACTACTGCCACAAGGCCTGACATAGCTTTCGTCGTGGGAATGCTGAGTCGTTTCACGAGCAACCCGGGTGCTGAACACTGGAAAGCTGTGAAACGGGTTATGAGATATCTCAAGAATACTCAGACATATGCACTGTACTACAGCGGAGATCCGCAGGTAGTGGAAGGCTTCAGTGATGCCAGTTGGTGCTCAGAGGTGGAGAGCGAGAGGTCCACAGGTGGATTCATTTTCACAATGGATGGAGCTGCTATATCGTGGAAGTCGAAGAAGCAGACTATGCTCTCGCGGTCATCCATGGAATCTGAGTTCTTTGCACTTGATACCGCAGCCGAGGAAGCAGAATGGCTTCGGGAGCTCATGTATGATCTTCCAGTGGTTGGAGCGCAAATACCGGCAATACCGATATACTGCGACAACCAGGCGACTGCGACGGTGGCATCAAATGACCTCTTCAACGGGAAGAAGAGGACTGTGCGGTTGAAGCACAGGGCAGTACACGATCTTATCAAGAGAGGTGTTATTGCAGTGATTGATGTTCGGAGTCAGGAGAATCTGGCGGATCCGTTCACCAAGGGCCTCAAGCGCCAGCTGGTCAATGACACAGCTTGTAAAATAGGCTTGAAGGCATTCTGATATTGGATTTTTGTATTCCTACCATAAAGTTTTATGCTAATAGTTCAAAGATTTATCTACTAGGCATCTAGCTTTTGGTTCAAGGGAGGACCACTAATCGGAAGTATCAGGAATGGTGGATACATGTTCTATTGGGCATGGAGAGGTTACGGACCTATAACCACTGTTGTCTACTGTTATTTTCTGCGGAAAACGGTTCCTGTGGGAAGGTTGGCTTAATTGCCTTAATGAGTTCTCAGGCAGAGTGAATGCCTGGAGTGCTTTATAGGAAGCACGGTAGAGCAGCACTACAAGGAGTGAAACTCCATGCTACAGTGGGGTGACTCCATAATGAGGTTCCTATATGTGGGGTGATGCCCAGGAATAGGATAAAGCCTCGGCTTTGCAGGCCAAGTCACAGCGGCGTAGTACCGCAAATAGGCAGTTAGCCTAATGCTGTATGTTAAATATAAAGAGGGGTGTAGTCAGCACTACAAAGAGGAGGAGTTCCTCATGTTACAGTGGCACGACACCACTATGAGGTACCCGGTTAGGGATAAAGCCTCGGCCTTGCAAGCCATGTCGTTGCAGCGTAACATCGCAAGGGAGCCTAAGGCTTCATGCTGGGTAGTTTGGCACTACAAAGAGGCGGTTGTCTCATGCTACTGTAGTATGACACTACGATGAGGTTTCCGGTATGGGGTAAGGCCTCGGCTTTAAGCCATGTCATAGCGGCGTAGCACCGCAAGGGAAGCGCAAAGCGCTTCATGCCATGTCTCTTTATAATGAACTCACCTATAGTGTATGACAGAGATATCAGGCCGTCTCTTGAGGGTAAACTTGTAGACACCCAAAATTATACACTGAAACCAGGCTGGCACAGGACCTTTAATGTGTAGCCAGAGGCACATGTAACTACATTATGTGAGTGGGGAGAATTTCAGCTATGATGCAGAATTCAAGGTTTAGTCCATTCTTGTATTTGTAGTCTGTTGTTTGACTCACGTGGGAAGATTCAAGTCTTAAGTGGCATCTATCCTAAAAGCATAATGGACAGTTACTGTGGGGAACACTCGTACTCATATATATAGAGATATGTGGGGGATTGTTGGGTTTGTAGCCTTTTGTTTTGGTTTTTAGTCCCACATCGGCTAGAAAGGAATGTGTATCTCCATATATATGAGTCTTTTCTCTTTATGGAGATGCACATGTAGTGCACATGGGTGTGTGCCATGTGGGATTAATTATTAATGGTATAAAGGCTTAATCAACAATTAAGAAGCTGTAAGCTTTTTGCTCTTGGAAATTTATTTCCATGGAGCTAAGCTCCGTAGGAGCTTAGCGACTCGGACTCGGACTAAGTGTAAAGTGCGCCAACAAAACGACACATTACGCCTCATGAGCCCTTGAGCCCGAGTCCGAGTCGCTACGGAACTTAGCTCCATGGAAATAAATTTCCAAGAGCAAAAACCTTACAGCTTCTTAATTGTTGAATAAGCCTTTATACCATTAATAATTAATCCCACATGGCACACACCCATGTGCACTACATGTGCATCTCCATAAAGAGAAAAGACTCATATATAGGGAGATACACATTCCTTTCTAGCCGATGTGGGACTAAAAACCAAAACAAAAGGCTACAAACCCAACAGATTTTGTTTTGTGTGACGCTGGAGCTTCGAGGAATTCAAAATTTTCTGTCATTTGTTTTGAAAATGGAGAAATTTGTTATTTTATGAATGTGCTGTCCTTACACATAAATAAACAAAATAAACAAACTTTCTCGAACTAAATCGGAATGAGGAAGTCGTTCTAATTTGGGAGAAGTTCGTTCCATAGACTTCATGTTATTACTCTTCACTGGAAAAATATTTTTCTAGTATACACGTAATATAGGTCAGAAAAAAAAATGGTGTGCTTACTAAGGTTACGATTGGTACACAATACAATATTACAAAAAAAAATCTAAAAATTTATTACCACAAATTTCATCGTTTTAATTCAGTATATTATATCATGTTTTCGAGAATATGGAATTTCAGGCATCAAAAGTAACATACATGAAACAAAAAATACACTCATCTTGCTTAAGAGTAACGGAGTTTTGAATCGTACCAGCTCTGAGGAAACCGCATGATTTGGGAATGGAAGCATTTTCATGTTTTTTTGTGTTACTCTTTCACAAAAATCCTAAAGGAACTGAGATTTTTAATTTTTTAAACTCTCGACCGTAAAAATTCGTTAGATTATATCTTATCCTTTGATCTGGTTTTTTTAGGGGCACCACCACTTTTACTAGGGGACAACCCAAAATTTTTTTAAAAAAATTACAAGTTTGCCATAGATTTTTTTTACTAGGGGGGCAGCCCAAAAAACACTATAAAAGCCAATGTGATTTTATTTCATCTCTCTCTTTCTTCCTCTACTACTTCTCTTCTTCCACTCTTTTTTTCTCCTCCTCATATAAACCTATAATTAACTTAACGTAGGTGAAATTGTCCCCCAACCTAAAATTGTTGAAGATTTTTGGTAGAATATCTAGTAACAGTGTCAATCACTTCTCCCATTTATTTGTAAGTCGTCGAATTTATTTTTGTGTAATATTTTAAGTTTTAACCTAAATTTTACATATAAAAGTTGAATTTTGTGTTTAATGTAGAAAGAAATAGAAAATGGAACAACCTGGACCATCAAATGCTGGATACTCTCCTCCCACAACGTCCGAAGAACACTTTAACGCATCGGAAACCCTCGTGGTAACTACACTTTGAACTTTACTTCGGGTGAAAAATTGGACTTTGACACAGAGGACTGCCACAAATGTGACAGTCCCTCACATATATAGGACTGCCAGAGATGTGGCAGTCCTATATATGTGATGGACTGCCACATTTGGGGCAGTCCTCTGTATGTGAGGGACTTCATATCTGTGGCAGTCCTCTGTGTCCAAGTCATTTATCTTTGAAGCAGCCTGCCTTACCAACTTATCACCAATATTTTTAACATGATCCTCTAGCTAACTCTATAAATAATAATATGAGTATCATTTTTCATTCACTTAAGTGGAGAAATGAAGACATATCACATAAAGAGTAAATACAGAACCATATTTTAACAGTAAAAAAATATATAGGGATCAATCGTATCTATATATATAACCCAAATATGAACATTGATCCAAATACTTATGTTACTTTCAAGTAGCAACTATATTACATTTATAACTAAATTTTAGAGAACTAAAGATTATATGTTGCAGACAGATACGCTTGAAGTGTCTCAACTTGTGACCAAGTACAGACTCCTCTGTGACGCATTTATCTTTATACATTTTAGCTTTATGTAGTTGTTTAATTTTGACTTTTAACTTCTATTGTAGGAGTTGCGATCTTCCGAGGTTGCGGTACATGCTCCAATTACAATCGATGTAGGGCATTTATTTTGGACCGATCTTTCGTTTCAATCAAACGACGATGCGGTACAATGGTGTCGAGAAGTTGGATGGAAAAACAACTTGGTTCTAGTGATATCCAGATCGACCCAAAATCGTCCGGGACGACACAGTGTGATGGTTGGCTGTGAAAGAGGTGGTGTGTTCAGATCGCATAAGAAAGACACAGTTATCCAAAATAAAGTTCCAAGAAAGAAAGCTGGAACGAGAAAATGTGGTTGTTCATTCACGATCCAGATTAGAAAAGAAGAAGAAGGGAAGTGGTCAGTACAAGTGAAGAATGGAACCCACAATCATGAGATTGCCGAGACACTATTGGGTCATTCGTATGTCGGACGGTTGAACCCTACGGAGAAGAAGATAGCCGAAGACTTGTCCACTTCCGTTGTTGCACTGAGACAAATATATTCAGTCATACGACATGAAGATGAGAAGAACATGTCTACGATGAGGTCAATATACAACGCCCTATCTTCTTCGAACGTTGTCCGGACCAAATCAAGAATGGCGATGCAAGAAGTGCTGAAGTTGCTTGTCGATAATCATTACGTTGAGTTCCATAGAAGACATCCCCAGAGTAATGAAGTAATTTCAATCTTTTGGGCTCATCCAGATTGTACAAGTCTGGTCAGGTCTTTTGCCGACGTGTTAGTCCTTGATTGCACGTACAAGACCAACAAGTTCAAGATGCCTCTCCTTCATATTGTCGGATTCACCTCTACTCGAAAAACATTTCCGGTGGCATTTTGCTTCATGAAGAGTAAAAAACTTGAAGACTACACATGGGCATTGGAGAAACTGAAAACACTTTACACCGGTCATACAGAGCCGTCAGTTCTTGTGACCGACAGAGAGTATGCCCTAATTAATGCTATTCGTATTGTTTTTCCTCAAGCGGATACATTGCTATGCACTTGGCATGTCAATCGTAATATTGAAGTCCAATGTAAGTTGAAGTTTCAGAAGGAGGAAGGTAAAATTAACATGCAAAATTTTCAAGAATTTTCCAATGACTGGAATTGTGTGTGGCGAGCCTCTACGATTGACAGTTACGACGCCGCATGGTACATGTTCAAGGAAAAGTGGAAGGCGAGGGAGCCGGCATGCATTTCATACATCAAAGATACATGGCTTGAACCGCACAAAGAGCATTTCGTCTTAGCATGGACGAATTTGGTGAAGCATTACGGCACGACAACTACCAACCGTGTCGAATGAGCACACTCTGTAGTGAAGAGACAACTAAAATCATCTCTCGGCAACTTTGTCTCTGTTTGGCAAGCTATACATCTATTGGTAGACCGGACGGTGAATGAAATTAAGGCATCATTTGAGATGAGCTTAAATATAGTCAAGCATGAGTATAGAAATAATGTACTGTTAGATGCTTTAGTTCGCGTGGTATCACACACGGCGTTGACATTAATATGTGATGAGATTGAAAGGTCAAAGGATGTTGGGTTTGATCCCCAAGTTTGCGGGTGTGTACATCGACATACACTGGGCCTCCCTTGTGCACATCAGATTAATGAATATCGCCGTGAATCCATTCCTATTCCAATAGAAGCAGTCGATCAACGTTGGAGGCAGTTGTCTATGATGCCTGTGGTGAAGACGAACGATGATTTCTTCTCTTTGCCACAAGTGAAACTTCTCCACGCAAGGTGGTTAGCCTCAGTAGCAGCGGAACGGCAGTCCATTGAGCTTAAAATCCAAGAAATTGCATGTCCGGTCACTACTACAATGCATAAGCCGACCGTTGTTTCCAATCCTAAATGCAGGCCTCAAACAAGATTGACTAGTTCACAGAAGAGAAGGCTGGAGTCAACTAGGAGAGATCCATCGCACTTTGAGCATGTTGAACGAAGCTTACAGCAAGCTCCGCCCGCACGGAAGGGCAAGCTTGTCATTCGTCGAAAAAAGAAGAAAATGGACCTCCCAAGAGAAGATACCGTTGCAAGCCAAACACTGAGTTTGTATATTGATAAATTCCAACCTGAGCTTCGCCGATACATTTGGTCTATTGTCGATGTCCCCGGTGATGGCCATTGTGGATTCCATGTGCTTGCAAGGCATCTTGGTTATGATGTCAAAGACGGATGGAGACGGGTAAGGCAGGAGCTGTACGAGGAGTTAGAGACTCGTCTTCCATTCTACTCCCGCCTCCTAAGCGAAGACACGGTTGCAAGTTTGTTGTTAAGTATCCCTTGCACCGACAGTGTTACCGGGACAGACCACTACATGTCAGTCCCGTCTGCCGGCTATTTATTTGCCAATAGGTACATGATACCTCTCGTAATTTTCTCGATGGGTATTAGAGAAACATTCTTTCCGATGTGCGCACCTCCGCCGGACCATGGACATTCTAACCTATGTACTATAGGTCACATCGGTGATCACTTCGTCATACTAAAGATGATCGGTCATTCTCCGATTCTTCCACCTTCAACAGTTTGATACAAAAGAGCACTGGTCGAAGCCAGAGCTTGGACCACACCTTTCGCTCAACAAATCGACCATTGTAAGAAGTTGTTGAAGTTTAAGGAGCCAAGAGACTTACCTGCTGACCACTGTGACGTCGAAATCGACTGAGTATCAATGTGTTATATGGAGGACCACTTTTGTATACATTTTGGCATTTTGGTTATAAATGACCACTTTTGTATACATTAAACTATGAAATATAAAGTCCAATATATGTTTCTTACTTTTATCCATGTGTTATATGTCTTTTATCTGGGTGTTATACATGTGTGTTTTGTGTGTTTTGGGTGTTATACATGTGTGTCATACATGTGTGTTACTTTTATCCAGGTGTTGTCTTTTCTAGGACTGCCACACCCAGGGCAGTCCTTCACATGTGTTGGACTGCCCTGTGTGTGGCAGTCCTTGCTAAAATATTCTGTGATCTGATCACAGAACAATTCATCTAGGACTGCCACACACATGGCAGTCCTTCACATGTGTTGGATTGCCCTGTGTGTGGCAGTCCTTGCTAAAATGTTCTGTGATTTGATCACAGAACAATTCATCTAGGACAGCCACACACAGGGCAGTCCAACACATGTGAAGGACTGCCCTGTGTGTGACAGTCCTAGATGAAATGTTCTGTGATCAGATCACAGAACATTTCATCTAGGACTGCCACACACAGGGCAGTCCTTCACATGTGTTGGACTGCCCTGTGTGTGACAGTTCTAGATGAAATGTTCTGTGATTTGATCACAAAATAATTCATCTAGGACTGCCACACACAGGGCAGTCCAACACATGTGAAGGACTGCCCTGTGTGTGGCTGTCCTAGATGAAATGTTCTGTGAATTAGGACTGCCACCCCCTGGCAGTCCTACATTGAATTAGGACTGCCAGGGTGCTGGCAGTCCTAATTGAAACTTGTTGTTATATAAATGGCCATTCTCCTGTGTTTTAGCACGGAGAATGGCCATTCTCCGTGTAATTTAGCACGGAGAATAGTCATTACAGTGTTAAAACGCAGGAGAATGACCATTCTCCGTGTAAATTAACACGGAGAATGGCCATTCTCCGTGTTAGAAACACGGAGAATGACCATTCTCCGTGCTAAATTACACGGAGAATGGCCATTCTCCGTGCTAAATTACACGGAGAATGGCCATTCTTCGTGTAAATTAAGACGGAGAATGGTCATTCTCCTGCATTTTAACACTGGAATGACCATTCTTCGTGTAAATTAAGACGGAGAATGTCCATTCTCCATGTTAAAAACACGGAGAATGCCATTCTCCGTGTTAATTTACACGGAGAATGGTCATTCTCCTGCATTTTATGGTCAGTTGAAACTTTGGAGGGCCATAACTTTTGACTGAGAGGTCAAAACGAGGTCCGGTTTGTCGCAAAATGAGCGTATTTTTGAGGACCCTGAGATTAAAAGCTTTACGGTTAGACGGCCTTCCGAAATTTTAAAATCGCAAAAAATGATGTTGGGACCTCCGTTTTAGCAGTTTTGTCGAAATTTTAGAATCGCAAACAAATATTAATTCAATGACTCACAAATAGGACTGCCACCCCCTGGCAGTCCTACGCTTATGAAGGACTGCCAGCACCCTGGCAGTCCTCCTTTTGTATAGGACTGTCAGGGGGTGGCAGTCCTAATTGAAACTCTCTGTGCCAGGGGGGGTGGCATATCCAACAGAAGTATTTCAACACAAGTATCCAACACATAACCAACACATAACCAACACAAGTATTTCAACACAAGTATCCAACAACATGTTCGACACCCAAAAATATCAACATCCAAAAATATTTCAACACAAGTATCCAACAACATGTTCGACACCCAAAAATATCAACATCCAAAATACCCAACTTCAGACAATCAGACAATCGTACTACATATCATGGCGGACCTTCGAACGAGACTCCGCATTACGCATGAATGGGAACTCAACCTCGTCGTCGATGCGCTCAAGCTCGTTGGCGACCAAGGCACTAGTGTCGACCAAGACACTAGTGTCACTTTGGCAAGCGCTCCGAAGTGTCTTGGCCAGTTCCTTCGCCCTTCTAGACTGTAAATGAAAGTATAATTGAATTTAGTCTACAAACATGAAAATCTCAAACTAATTACTAATGCGGAACTCACCATCTTCACCAATGAAGCATACAAGATATTTTTCGAAGGAAGATTTCCAACATCTACTACGGCCTCGGGACCTGGGTTTGTAGGGTTCAACAACTAGGATGTCCGACCCGCCGGAAGTATGTCATGTAGTCCTCGCTGCAGTCGGCCATCTGGGTGACCGGTTGACTCTCATCTTCCCCAAGCAGGTGACTTTACCACTCGGAGTAGAAGTCGGTCACCCAGTCGAAATACGCCGGTTTGTAGTTCAATGGTTGGGTCCCGCGGAAAGGTTCCAACAGCTGTAGTGTGCGCTTCGGCACACTTTGCACGAAGCCAAACTGCCGAAGTACACGATCAGACATGTACGGCTCCGTGATATCATAGCATGTGATCATGCCATGAAATAAAGAAACTTGTTGGATGGCACGACTCCCCTCGCGCAAATCCCGATATGGATCCCAAAATTTATGTAGAAAAATAGTTAACAGCAAAAAAACTTAACATGAAAAAATAAGTCCCAATTTATTACCTCTTCTGGTACCAAATTGTCAAGTACTTCATGAATGGAAGCCAGTATTTGCCAATCTTTGGTTTCCACATGGGCCGGCCTCCATCGAGCCACTCTAGGAATGTGTTCAAAATAGTTTGGGTTCAGGTCACCCTGCCTGAGCATCGAAAAGTGCTCGTATATCCATGCCTATTCAATTTATAAGTTAATAGTCACAAAATATAAACAACAAAAGAAAGTATACGAGATTAAATTGTTGGAAGTTTTCTTACATGTAGCAGAGTCTGGCATCCGGCAATTGTCTTAGTCCCGACACGGGATGCGATGTCGAGCTCGCGGTAAAGATAGGCGAGAATACCGCTACCCCACGATATATCAATGAAGTCATCCACGGACAATAAATTGAGCATGTACCTCGCATGTATCGAGGTTCCGGACTTGTCCGAAATGCCCATCGTTCCTAGGACGAACATCATGTAAGCACGGGCCACCGTGTCGACCAACTCATCATCATCCTCATCCAATTCCATATTCGTGAAGTGCTTCACCAGAAATGATAGAGAAATTCCATATGATTTCTTGAAGCCGGGGAGAGTTGTAAAACTAGTTTCCTCAAGTCCAAGGTTACTTGAGACAAACTTGACGATCTTCGAGTACCATTTTGTGGATTTTTCATCTCTGTAATGTTCTTTGGTCATGACGCGACCGGTAACTGGTAGCTCCAGTATCTGGTAGACGTCGTCAAGTGTAATGGTCATCTCCCCGCATGGGAGATGAAACGTGTTGGTCTCCGGGTGCCATCTCTCCACAAAGGCGGATATCAGGGCACTATCCATTGTCCTATAGGCATAATCTGCCAAATTATGCAAACCGCTCGGTACGATTTTAACCTGGACGGCCTCCGGTAAGCTTCTAAATGGCCAAGACACGGTTTTCTTCCCGTGACTCACAGCCCTAAGGATACGATATGTCCTCTGTATATCAAACAACATATAAAAACATAAAAAATATGAAATACATATAGATATCATATACTAAACTGGTAGCTTACAAAAGTAATGTACATACCGGATCCTTCCATATTGTATATGCAATATGGTTCTCAAAAGAAGCCAATATTGAGCAACCTGGCGGCCGGACATGCGGCTCAGAAGGACCGGCCTCCTCAGATGGAGCAGAACCACCTTGACGTGGTGGTAGGAGTTGGCTAATTGGCACGTCGTCGTCATCACTGGAAGAAGGAGAAGGAGTACGAGCTCGTTGCTTCGACCGAGCTTGTGCAACCGGTGGGGGTCTCCGTGTCCCAGACCGACCTTGGCCCTCCGGTTCGGAAATTGTAATCGGACGCTCAAGAGGACGTTCTGCGCGTTCCTTCCGCTTTGACGCGGTGGGGCGTATTCTTTTTGGTGCGTCCGGAGGACTGTTACCCCTATAGAACAATGGATTGTGCGACCGTACAATTAATATACATTGCAAACTAAAATAGAACTGTTACAATAGGACTGCCAAGCATGTGGCAGTTCGTATGTAAACAAGGACTGCCACAGGCCTGGCAGTCCTCTATTGAAAGTGGACTGCCTGGACTGTGGCAGTCCTTGTTTACATGTGGACTGCCACATGCTTGGCAGTCCTACTGTACTCGGCCAACAGACAAACGACTCGCTAGTTTGTCGTTTTCTAGGGTTAGGGTTTGAAGAGAAATTGTGGGTTTGTCGTGTTCGAAAATGTCATTCATAAACCCTAAATACATTCTAAACCTAAATTATCAAAAGTTTTTAGACAATTAAAACTATTCTAGGGTTTCGAATATAATGTAGAAAATTATAGAAGAAATTAGGGAAGAACGTACCTAGAATCCGATTTCTTCGACTTGCGTGTCATCTCGTCGAATGTGGGAGTGTTCTTGAAAGAAATTTGGTGGAGGAATTAGGATTATAGTGGTGGAGAAGAATTTTCTAGGGTTTTGGGAGAGGGAGAGAGAGCTCTTCTCTTTTTTGTTTTGGAGGAGAGAGAGAGGAAGTTATGAAATGGGAAGGAAATGTGAGTTTGGGGGGTTGAACTGTCCCCTAGTAAAATTTGGGCTGTCCCCAGTAAAATCTCCACTTTCTGGACTGCCCCCTAAGTAAGGGCTGCCCCCTAGTAAAAGTGGTGGTGCCCCTAAAAAAAACCTTTGATTTTATCAAGAACTTAAATAGAAAAATTTGTACGCGTTGTAACGTGTAAGTTTTTATTGTGAGTTTTTTAGTCGAATTGTTACTTTCCTCTCAGACCCAGTGTCCAAGAAAGCAAATTACAAATGATATTTACTCTCTTTGATATCAGACTGTGGATTGGTCCGCCTATAAACAGAAAATTCACTGTACAATAACGAATTTTCAATAAATTCCGGATAGGATAACAAGTTTAGGAAAAATTTTTGTAGGAATACATTCCGACAGAGGGTCTGGCGGAAATTGGGCGCGCCCGATTTCCGCCAGACCATCTGTCGGAAATCAAGCATATATGATTTGCTGGCGCGCGGGGGGCAGCGTTCACATGATTCATTGCTTTCTTTACAGGGGGCAGCATTGGGGGCAGCATTCGCAGCATTGGAGACCCCCAATATTTGTTTGTATGTGTTTGAATGGATGGGTGAAAGAGTAAGCTTTATTGAAAAACGAAAAAGTTGAACACGTTGAAAAAATCAGATGAAAGAGATGGGACACAAAAATTGTGTTATAAAGGATATTTGTTTCTTCTCCAGGAACACATTCAGAAGAAGGAGAAGTAGAAGAGAAACAGAAGAGAAGAGAGAAGAACAAGCAAGAAGAGGAGAAGCAGAGAGACTAGGTAACATTTAGAGAGGTAAAAATATTCAAAAAAATTTTATTTTAAATTTAATTTGTTTGTGTTTATTATCTTAGAATTTGGTATTAATAACAGATGGATCGTCGAAATGACGGACTTATTCCGGGAGGACCCACTACAGACGAGATTATCCAGCAACGTTTGAGTCATATCTCAAGATTAGTATTTTCTGGAAAGGTATACTTAATTTGAAATAAAAATTTATTATTTTGTATATTTTTATTATTTTATAGTAATAATGATAATTTTGTAGTAACTCAATTTTTTCTATAGTTATATAATTATCCTGGCGATATTCGAATGCGAGAGCATGGGACATGGCGGTATGAACCGAACGTTGGGTGTTGGAATTTAACTAGCGAACAATATGCTATGTTGGTCGTATTCGGATTTAAATACGTTGACGAGATACAGTTTTTACGTCATGATAGAGATTTAATTTTAAGCCTAGTGGAACGTTGGTGGCCTGGCCGAAATACATTTCAATTACCAGTTGGTGAAATGACTGTTACTTTAGCTGATGTAGCAAATATTATAGGATTACCTATTACGGGTGAACCTATAATATTTAATGAGTCATTTTCAGCTGAGAATGCAATTATGGAGTATCTAGGTGTGGAGCCACCAAAATTAAAAGGAAAAAGCTTAGTCTCATTTTCCTGGCTCCGTCGCAATTTTATGCATCTAGATCATATCGATGATGACGAAGAGGTATCTGTTGATGAAAATCGGGTATGTATCACCGATATTATTAATATTTCTCTCGTATTGCTGCAGCTAGTTTAGCACATATTAATTTTTGCCATTTTTTTCATATATGTTTAGGTGATTTCTTGCACAAGGGCCTACTTACTCGGCTTAATAAGTGCGATTGTCTTTCCCGACTCATCAGATATGGTGAACTTACGTTATCTACCATTCTTGGAAGACTTGACCGCACCTACAAGTCATGCATGGGGAGCATCAATGTTGGCATATTTATACGCCTCTATGTCAGATTTTGTACGCGTGCTGGGAGATAATAAAATTATGAAAAATTTAAATGGATGCATGACTTTAATACAGGTATACAAATTATTACTCATTTCATTTAAAGTTATAATTTGTAGAATTGTATCAAGTTATTCTTTTGTTTAATAGGTCTGGTCCTACGAACATTTTCATATCGGGAGACCAGTTACCGGTATTGATTCCAATGCTGGTAAATTTCCGGTAGCTTTACGATGGGTTACAGATGTAGTAGATCCAGCTCATTGTGTTCACTCGAGCGCCCCCCTATATCGGGGGCAGTTTGATACTCTAAAGCATACAGAGGTAAAATACGTTAATTAGTCATTAAATATTTCAACATTTTTAATCTATTACTTATACTTTTTCCGAAACCAAATAGGTTATATGGCTACCTTATGTGCATGAGCAGTATGAATATGTTCCAGAAATACAAAGAACAGCTTATACCATGAGTCTTCATAGATATTATATAATATATCATGGTGACATCATGTTTCATCCCGCCGATCGGGTTCTGCGGCAGTTTGGGATGAAACAGATTATCCCAGATGATCCACCATGTTTGACTCGTGGTAGAGCCAGTGCAGCTGTAAGAGCTAGAAAAATGATTCCCGGATGGAATTCTAGATTTGAGACACATGGTGTGGCAGAACTATCTGGACCGATGTTAGAGTATGAAGATGGTTAGTTTTCATCTCCTATTTGATTAAAATTATTATTGAATTATATGCTCATATTTGTTGAATTGGTGCAGCACTTGGGAGTAATGCATATAGAACTTGGTGGGGAGCCCCTCGTATAAGTAACAAGTTATACTATCATGAGGAGCCTCGATTCCAACCACGAGCTATAGACGATTCTAGTTTGCGTGAATTTTATCACCATATGATTGGGATGGTACGTATTGCTTTCTGCTTATCAAATCGTATATTTTAAGTTTTTTTTGGTCTGCACGTTTATAGTACTTACTTATGGACTAGCAAATCTTATATTTCAGGCTCCAAGTATTAAGCAAGCAATCGATAATCCAAATCCTGAAACATGGAGAACAAAACTTATTAAAATTTGGAATTATATACAAGCGGATCCGTCTCCCTCGAACCCTTCTATACTTATCCCTGACGTCTATCCTGTAGAAGAGGTTGGCATTGTTAGACAGCGACATGCACGTCCCCGACGGGATAGACACAATGTCACGCAACCTGAAGACCTCCCTGATAGTCCACCTCGACATGCTTACGAGGTCCCGCATCAACAGGCCGAGGAGAGCTCGGCTCAATGGGGTGGCCAAGGGACATCTCAATGGGGTGGCCAAGGGACATCTCAATGGGGTGGCCAAGGGACATCTCAATGGGCCGACGTAGGGACTTCTCAATGGGGTGGACAAGGGACTTCTCAATGGGGTGGACAAGGGACTTCTCAATGGGGACCAGAACCTACCTCTCAATGGGGTGGCCAAGGGACTTCTGAATGGGAGAACATATTTGCCCCTCCAAATCTTAATTATACACAGATCATGACCACTCCATCAGCACCAATGCCTACTCAGGAAGAAGGACGTGATGTACCTCCGGAGAATACGGCTGAAAGGAGAGGTCGCCTCAATCTTAGAGAAGTTGAGCGTAGAAATTATCGACGGGATGCCACGGGAGGTAGATGAAATTGTAACAAGATAAAATTATGATAAATTGTAACAAGATTATTAGTACATTTTCTTCTATTATGTCGTAACAAGATAAAATTATTCTCTTGGCTGATTAGTACATTTTCTTCTATTATGTCCTAATCCATTACAATTGCTACATCGAAGATTTCTTGTCTCTGAATCATTGGCAATGATGCGGTTCTTCTTGGGTCTTCCAGCTTTGCGCCGTAATTCTGGTACTCCAATTTCTCCTCTAACCAGGACACTTTGAAGATTGTAGGGAACTGGAATTGGCTCCAAGTGTGACTCGTATACGCTTCTCAATGCTTCTTTAGAAAAAACAGCAGGGTAATATTGTTCAATATTAATTTTTGAAAAATTACACGCAAAACATGCATGTACACATGGAATGCAAGTATGATACCACCTTAAACATGAACAATATTTATCTTCTAAACGAACAACATATGTTCTATGTGTTTCATGATCTGCTATTTCAAATATATAACTATCAATACTCAGGACTTGCAAGTAGTGATGTTCTCTGTTCATACGAGCCATTGTTTTTAACATCTTCGGACAATAATCTGTTTCAAGCGATTCAGCATGTTTCCGATTTTTGTCCTGAAGTGTTATAATCTTGGCACGGATACCATCAAGTAATGTTGTTATTGGTTTATCACGCAGATTTTTTATCCAGTTATTGAAGCATTCAGCAAGGTTAGATGTGTTAATATCTAATCTAGGACAAGGTGCATAAGCCGTTATCCAGTGTGCTAGAACACGTGTTTCATCACCTTCTACTCCAATGATCCATTTATACACATCAAAATTTTCAGCTTTAATTCTTTCAAAACAATAATTTGCATCAACTTCATTATAACATCTTGCAAGAGAATCTAATCTACATCGAAAATGTTTTAATCTATCTACTGATTTCAAGTTTTGTTTAAAATGTTGAATGCAGAAAAAATGAGGCGATTCTGGAAAAGTGGCACGCATAGCATTTATCAACCCTTTCTGCTTATCAGAAATAAAAGAAATTCTATTCCATGCATCAAAATACTGATCAAAAGATGTTCTAAAACAACCTAAAAACCAGCTCCAAGAATCAGTGCTTTCACTTTCAGCCACGGCATAAGCAATTGGATATAATTGATAGTTAGGATCATGAGCACAAGCAATAAATAAGATGCCCCGATATTTAGATGAGAGAAAAGTGGCATCAGTACTAATCACAGGTAAACATCCCTTTAAAAATCCATCAATGCATGCCTTAAAACATATAAAAATTCTTTCGAAACTATTGCGTTCATTAGTCTTTATAAAACATCTGCTACCTGGATTTGTCTCGATAATTGTGGAAGCATATCGTTCAAGACCACCGTAAGCATCAATATAACTACCATTTATTTCAGATAAAGCAATTTCTCTAGCTTTCCAAGCTTTCGAATATTTGATACGTATTCGATGTTCTCTGTATATATCCTTCACAACATGCGATGGACTGTACGACTGGTCATCTCTAATTTTATTAAAAATTTTATTCTTAATCCAAGAAGTAGTAGCTAATGGATGACTACCGGTTGTAAGTCCACATAAGCAAGTATGTCGATTTTCTAACGTAGTAATAACAAATGTCTCGCTATTACCAATAGATTTAGCGTATACCCTCCAATTACAACTAGATTCATTACATTTATATATAATCTTGTGAGCATTATTCAAAGTAGCCGAACAAACAAAATTATGCTTAATTGCTATGTCACTAATTAAACTTCTAAATTGAATACGATTTTCAAATTGTTTGCCAACAAATAATTCCGGAGTATCAACATTATCATCAACATTATCAAATACATCACCTACATTTTCAACTAAATCATCGCTACTGGAATCATTGTCATTACCTTCATCTACTCTATTTTCTTCTTCAGTGGCCAAAATAACTTGATGAGATGAACTAGGACCCGGACCCAAATTAGTAGTTTCATTATTAGGAGCACGTCTACTACTTATATGAGGGGGTGCTGGAGTAACAAAAATACTAATATACGGTGATGATACATTAATTTGAAGAATAAATGCCCATGCATGATCACTGTTTAAATTTATACAATTAGAAGCAAAAATATGCACTAATATAAATTGATCAAAATCATAGAAAATTGTTCAGTCAATAAATTAAGTAAACTACTAAACGTAATATTTCTATCCACTATAACAACTTCAGTTAAACCCCCTTCATAAGCTAACCCATTTAGGAAGCCTCCAAGCGAGCATAGAAGAGTTATACTTTGACTCATGTTGGTAGGAAAAGAGCTTTCTACTTCTTCCGAAAGAAATGGGAAATAGAAGAGGAAGATAAGAGCCTTCTGCTTCTGAACTGCTTCTAAAAGAAATGAGAGAAGATGAAGAGGAATGTGAAAAAAATGATGGAACGACTATCAATTTATATGTGTAAGAGCCGTTGTAAAAGTTATGACCGTTGAAGTAAAATCGGAGTAAAATTTATAGCCGTTAGAATAAAGTTTATAGCCGTTTATATCCGTTGGGTGTTTATTTGGACACTGAATAAAATTTACTGCTTCTAAACTGCCCCCCGCGCGCCTGCAAATCATACATGCTTGATTTCCGACAGTTGGTCTGGCGGAAATCGGGCGCGCCCAATTTCCGCCAGACCCTCTGGCGGAATGTATTCCTACAAGAAATTTTCCTAAACTTGTTATCCTATCCGGAATTTATTGAAAATTCGTTATTGTACAGTGAATTTTCTGGCCTATAAACAATAATGTTCCACCAAATGTTTGCAATAATAGGAGCATTGTCATTGGTTGCATTGTGGTAAAGGAACCCAACTGTCATCAACACGTTACAAGAATCCTCTCAACTACCATAACTTTTGATCGCGACCAAAATGATTGCCACAGCAAGCACAACATTTATCTTCTATAAATGAATGCTAAATGCATTTGTTCCTTAAATAATTGTGCAATGCCCTTAGCCCACGTTTGGTTCGTGGAATCAGTATATTGAGAAATAAAAGTCATTCTTTTCCTTTCAAAAAGCAAGAAGGTTCACTTGCCTTCTTAAATACCAAAAAAATAAAAAATAATAGAAATTATTTTTTTAAAATAAAATAACAAAAAATTGATTTACTTTCCTTTCTGCGAACCAAATGAGGCTTGTAAAATAAGAGCATTTGGTTTAACCAAAGGAAAGAGGGAGAGAATCCACTTTCACCTATAATGATTTCCTCACAGTTTTCGCAGTGAAATATGCAGACAGCCAGAAAGCATGATATGTATTAGTTTGGATCAGAAAACATCCCGAGGGCAGTAGCTATGACAAATTTGAGAACCACTTATTCTTTTCCCATCCAGGTTTAAATGCTGTAAGCAATTGAGTCTCCTTTTGGTTCTTTCAAGCAATGACACTGTTTTAAGATCTTGATATAACATTTCTATATATATAGAATAACTCAAAAAAGTTTTGGCCAGAATTTGATAGCGATGGCAATCAGAAGCGAGGGATGTGGGCAAGTGAGTATTTAGAAATTAATGCCCGAAAATGTATCGGTCAATTCCCAGATGATAATGTCATCTTGTATCTTCTAATTGGAGATTGTTTGGTTGCACGAAAGTATAAAAAATGTATGAACGTGAAAAAAAAATAGAATTTACACCTGAAAAAAATAGGATTGGTCGTGCACAAAATATTGTTTGGATGGTGGAATTGAGGAAAAAAATTGAAGGAAAGAAAAAATCGGTTGTTTTGGATGATGATTGTTACAATTAAAGTGAAAGTTTGTTGGAGATAGATAACCTCGGGTAAGCCTACCTTCATAAAATTAAAATTGATTTTTTTCCCCAAGGCTATATAAATTTTTCTCAAATGACAACTAAAATAAAAACTTATATTCTCATAAATGAAGAAAATTATATCCAAGATAAATTAAACTGACAAATATTTTGATATTTGTACCAGATTCTATTAAAGATAACATTGGCACCATTTTTTATCATTAGCAACTAATCAAATTAATTGCATTCTTAGGTTTAAATAAGCAAACAATCCCAAGACGTGAACTAATCAAATTAAGTTACGCCAATGGGCTTTTTTTTTTCAAGAAGAATTTTGGAACAAAGAAGAAATCGTGTGCAGGGCCCAGCTCACTGTCTGCTTTTCTCATTTCCAAGAGTTTACCTGTTAAACTTCTTCCTGGTACCACAACCAGCAAAAGAGGAGAGGAAGCAACCGACGGGGAAGTGCCGGAATGCCCCGTATGCGTCGACGGTATGATCGCAAATTTCTGTCGAGCGGAGCTCTGCCATGACCTCGTCACCTCGCCGAGCCGGCAGGTCGAAGCCCTTCCCGTCGCCGGATCAGCCGGTGATGCATGTCATCACTCAGTGGAAGAAAAAAAAAATCTTCTTCTCTCTTTACTCTAAAGATAAGTTTCTCTCAAGATATTCGGATGTCAAAATGAACAAAAAGCAAGAACTGCTATTAGTCATTTCAAATCAAAATTTTGGTTTTAAAGTATTGCAACCAAACATCTGAACTCATGCAGCGGAGTTGCAAATAACTCCCCACATCCAGCCCACTATTGGGCAACCAAACTCCCTTCATGTCTGCAGCTCATACTGAAGCATCTTCGATAGAAAATCACAGCACATGGCATGCCAAATATTCAAAGTGCAGAGATTCCCTTTCTTGATACCTTTCACAAATCCAACATCAAGTCAGAAAACCAAAAACAATATTACTGTACAATGACACAACTATATGATTTGAATTACTTGACATAAAAGAGACGTACTTAATATTAATACTGCACACAACCGCGAGAGCTCTCGACGCATCTCTAGACCATGTCCTCAGGTCAGCACTGTCTTCTACTTGATGCGTTTTATCGAAACTAAACCGGACATTACTCTCTTGGCAACAATGTGGCCTTCCACGTCCACAAACATGGGTCCGAGAGAGAAAGATATCATAACATTCTACTGTATGAAGGTGAAGGGGGCTAACTTACTAGAAGTTTAGAGGGCTTTTCAGGACCTTGCAAAAAAATGTAGGAAGCCCAACAAAACCAACATCTCCAACAATTCAAACAAGAAGCCACCTGCAAGTTACCTGGTATAAAAAAAAGGAATTATATCACTATATTGTACAAAAAGAGGATGCAGTAGTAAAAGTGTCCATTGTAATTTAAAAGATAGGAAAAAGACATAAATACACATCGATAGCATTGTTACCTTCAGAAAATAAACAGCTTGGGGACGAGAGCGAGGACTGCATGTGCAAGTACAGCATAATCCATTTTGGGGGGTCAACTTTATAAGAAAGGAGGATGAGCAGCAGGACCAACAAACTGATTTGATCACTTTGGCAGTCATAACATGTCTATTTAACTCAGTTTGTAAGAAATCAAAAGGAGCAACAATATTAAATCCAAAAGCCCCTAAATCTCTGAAACACTCTCCAACAGTTTTACCTTCCATTTCCTACAGTAGCAATAGTGTAAATTTTACATATAAACCATTTAGCAGTATCTCGAGCAAGGAAGCCATTACAGCACACTATAGATGGCAGGTGGTAGTTCAGTTAATCTGCATTGCTTCTGAATGGTACTTGTCTAGATCAGCATCAAGATCTACAGCAGATACAGGCTCACTGCGGCCTCTACCTCGTCCACGGCCTCTACCCCGTCCACGGCCAGCACCTCCAGATAAGCCATTAGGGCCACTCCTTCCAGGGAAGCTGCATAGAACAATGACATTACATACAATAGAATATATATCTTCCTAAATGAGTTACAAAAGCAAGCAAAACAGAAAGAAGGCAAAAAATACAGATCGAAGTATAAAAAGGGCAAAAGATACAGATTTGAAGGTGAGATGAAAACTTGGTGCTTAAATATATTAATAAAAAAAATTATATTATCTGCTATTAAACTACATTGTTCTTCTGTAATTCTAAAGACAAGTCATAGAGGGGGAAGGAAGTTTTGGACAAGTTGATGCCTCAGTGATATTGATACAAAAATGATTCATTAGATGTAAGGATAGCAGCTGAAACCTTCAAAGTTCAAACATACCAAGTTTCAGCTTACCCATATTTCTAACATAACATGTCTGCACCACATTATCTTGCAGAAGATATTTGAAGGATGTATACGCAAATGGGGTAAATCTTTTACATCCAAAAACTGAGAGAAAATAGCATGGCTCAGTAATGGATCATCAGATGGATATAGATAGGTAAGACTCTCAAAATAACCAAAGGACAGAATATGTACAAGATAACAATACTTGTGTGTAACTCTCTTATTCACTTCACCTCTAGACTATAGTTCTAGTATTCACTTCACTCAGTCAAATGTCATGTATAATGAACAATAGCCCCCGCAAGGTTCGCAACCCAAGCAACGCTGGGTGTACAAGGCCACGAATGAGAAGTAGGGCCACATTGTTGCATTTCTACCGAATTTTGATATCACTTTAGCAGGGTTTATCAGGATAATGATAAGATAGTCAACAATGCAATTTTTATTCAATGAATTGAGTTGTGGAACTCGATTTAAAAGGGAACTGAATAGTGACACATGAAGTTACGCAGTAATCTAGATTGTTGTATCAACAGCCCTTTTGAGTAAGATAATGACCATGGGGCATGGGGATAGAGCTATGCAGACTTTGCATCTTGACGGAAGATTTGTTTTAATTTATTTAGCTATTAGTACTAGAAAATAGAAAGTCAAAATTATCTTGTATCAATTTATGCTTTTATGTATTTATATTTGTGTTCTTTTAATTTATTTAGCTATTAGTACTAGAAAATAGAAAGTCAAAATTATCTCGTATCAATTTATGTTTTTATGTATTTATATTTGTGTTCTTGGTGACTGTATACACTACAAGTTATTGCAAGTTATGTTATGCTTTAAATAATATTTTTATCGAGTACTAATTTTGTATATTTTATATTAAGTATAATTATAATTTGTAATTGTAAGTTATAAAATAAATTAACTAATCGGATAGGATTAATTGTATTAGAATACAGCAGACTAATCAAATTCAAAGCCTGATTCAATAATTTTGATTTTGAATTTCAAACTCGTGGGTTGACCTTGGCCTAGTATGATCCTGCCTGGACCGGTTCTACCCAGGTCTTAGGTCAGGGCTGGGCTTGGTAATTTCAGTCAAAGCCCAGCCCGGCTCTAAATCGGTCACACAGGTACGGGTCAGCCCAGGCCCAGCCCACTGAACACCGTGACTTGATACAAGACTATAAGTAACATTACTAGTTTTTTTTTTTTGACTTAAATTGTTGTTGTCTTATGTAAATTACTTTTAGGATGTTCAGAAATTAGAATTAGATAGAAGATTTTGTATATATAATATGTAATATACTATATATCTATTGATATCCAACATTTTAAAACTCAAACTGGCGTTAAGCCGACATCCAACATTTGCAACCTTGCTTCTTGGTAACCTAACTTCTTAGTTTCAGACTATATAAAGTATCATATAGATAATAGGCAATGCACTTATCCTCTAAGTCAAGGCAGTAGTGAGACATTCCGTGCTTTAAACCTATACATCTTATGAGGTTTTACCATTCTACATTATTCCAGTGCTACCGGATTGTGTAAAACCCAAAGTAACCCAACATCCAAGATTTACAACCTTGCTTCTTGGTGACCTTACTCCTTAGTTTCAGAATATATAAAGTATCATATAGATAATAGGCAATGCACTTATCCTCTCCAAGTAAAGGCAGTAGTGAGACCTGTGCTATAAGCCTATACATCTTAGGAAGTTTTACATTATACATTTTTCAAGTGCTACAGGGTTTTGTAAAACCCAAAGCAACATTAACTCGACATCCAACATTTACAACCTTGCTTCTTGGTGACCTTACTCCTTAGTTTCAGACTATATAAAGTAACATATAGATAATAGGCAATGCACTTATCCTCTACAAGTAAAGGCAGTAGTGAGACCTGTGCTATAAGCCTATACATCTTAGGAAGTTTTACATTCTACACTTTTCAAGTGCTACAGGATTTTGTAAAACCCAAACCAACATTAAGTCGACATCCAACATTTACAACCTTGCTTCTTGGTGACCTTGCTCCTTAGTTTCAGTCTATACAGTATCATATAGATAATAGGCAATGCACTAATCCTCTCTAAGTCAAGGCAGTAGTGAGACCTTCTGTGCTATATGCCTATACATCTTAGGAAGTTCTACCAGTCTACATTTTTCCAGTGCTACAGGATTGTGTAAAACTCAAACCAACATTAACTCGATATCCAACATTTACAACCTTGCTTCTTGGTGACCTTACTCCTTAGTTTCAGTGCTACAAGATATTACTCAAGTTCGTCACTCTGCCTCCTTTGGCCGTCATAACTTATTTCCAATTTCTCCAAAAAAAAAAAAAAACTTGGTGATTCTTTGGCGCAGCTCAACGTATTCTGTCATGTCCCATCAATATCATTTCACCACTTTACGTCCTTTATCCTTTAAAAGTACAAATTGTTTCCACTTGTAGGTTCTAACTTGCAATTCTTGATATGGCATTCATCCTCTTAATCCACTTCTAGTGTTTAACACCCATCAAATTAAAGTGTAGTGAAAGCTGTGTACAGCTCTTGTATCTTCTAGCAAGTACTCAATTTCATAGAGTCCACAAAGTTTTACGCTGGCTGTCAGCAACCTGACGCAACATTCTACTATCAAGGCTTGAGAAACTGTGAAAAGATAAGATATCAAGCACAGCACAAGCGGAGATATGTTAGACTACTATCTAATCCTCCTAAACGGTCATCTCAGTTTTTAAAACATGCGCTTCTAATCATAAGATCATATCACCCTTCCCCATTATTTATCAATATAAACAAGGTGCAGGCAGAGATATGTTACATTACTGTATGATCCTCTTGAATAAGACTTGGTGGTGATCACACTCTTTAAAACATCTGTGTGCTATTATAAAATCATCCAACATGAAATAACAACCACAATATAGATTATAGACAAAAACAGTTGAATATATGTGATGATCCATACCCAATTATCAAGTTTTATTATGATCTCCTAGGCATGGTTTTAGCCTTTTAGGTGTCTCACCGAAACTGCCGAAACCGACTGACTGAAAACCATAAAACTCCCCAGAAATCCCAAGAAGCTGACGAAATGGATAATTGTAGAAAGGGTTCATGTTGTCATGTAATAACTAAACAAGTTTATAATTAATGTCAAATAATCGCTTCTAGGAGATATGAACACATAATAATTTGAATATTACATATAATTTCCTTGTGTTATCTCATCAAACCAGGGATTAACTACATCTAGATGAACAGACAAGAAAATATACGATGCTCAACTACATGCTCGATGTTAAGTCAAAGTGGTTAAAATTGCAAAATGACAATTAACAGTTACAACATATAGTTGACAGTTGACACAAACATCTGAACATTTCACTTCTCAGAAAGAACCGAGTGTCTTCAATCACTTCACTTCCTCTCCACAAAATCTCTAATTGTCTCATTCAGATATATCAGTGTGATCGCAAGTGAACACACAACACATTGTGTCGGCATGGACCAGTAAGTTCGTCCAATGTCATTTTCATTAGAAATAAAAGGATATTATCAACTCGGTATGATAGGCATTGAGAACAGCCATGCAGCTATCTACATGCTTGCATCTCTTTCTTCAAAAACCAAAAAAGGACAAGGCCGACTACATGATGAAAAAAACACTATGAAGACGTGAGAAATGGCTGTTTTGAAAGTTCTAAGACCTTTCCTGTATTATTAATGAGGAATTCAATATGTGAATACTGATCATGGATCACACATACGTATTGAATTACTAAAAATTTATACCTTCTAGGAACAGTATTAGGATTTCTGAAGCCCCCATTTGAAACTTGAGGAACAGCAGCAGGTGTGGTGATATTTGTTCCCACAATCTCTATTTTCATTGGCTTCCCATCAAGCTGGACATTGTTATATCTCTTCACAGCTGCTACACCATCAGCTCTCCTTGAAAAGACGACCTCTGCCGTTCCCTTAACAAAATAACATCTCCAAGTTAAGAGTGTTGTTTTACAAATCGACAACCAGAAATAAGCTCAGTAGGTACCTTTGATCTTCCACTTCTATCATAGTGAACTGTGAACCGTTTCAGATCACCAACCTCCGAAAAAAGTTCCTGAGAAGGCAAGAACATCAGAATTTAGCCTCGTTGGAAAAAAAAAATCACTGAGGCAATGTGTGTGGTATGCGGAATCACAAAGAACAAAAACATTAGAGTAGCATTAAGCAGACTACAGCAGATGATATACATAATCTAAGATATGATCATGAGTTACAGATGTAAGTAAAGCTGCACATGGACTGGAGAAGGTTACAAAATTCAGTAGCTTGTCATAGTCAACCAATACATATTAGTGGTGTTCAAGAGGTTCTTCCAGCAAACAAATGTTTATCATCCAAAGCATGAACCCAGACTCCCTCTTTCCAGCGGATTAAAATTTTATTATCCACAGTAGAGACAATTAGTACTCGTACACATTTCCAACTCTACTGCGTTTGTCGATAATAGCTCAAACTTCGATCTCCGATCTGAAACTACCGAAACTTCTTGAAACCATTAACATGATAACTCATAAAGAGTCCAATACTAATAGCAATACGGTGTTTCAAAACCATGGGTTTCATTCTCTCTCAAAAGTCTGCATTTCTTCTCTGCAAAGAGCTCTTTGGTGTTTGAAGTTATCTACTATGATCATACAGCACATAGATATATTAGCTTGGAAGCAAGGGTACGGCTAGATGGGCGGAGAATCTCTGTCGGATTCGAATCCGAGATGAATTCCAGTGGGACACGGGCGGATTGTGTTGGAATTGGATATGTACGTGTAGTGTACTGACAACTGCACGACTGGTTAGCAAGAAAAACAGTACCTGGGCCACGCCATTTGTTGCTGACACACCAGCGTTGATCCACTTGATCGGGAGGGAGAAGGGGAAGAAGGATATGAATAGATTATAGGGAAATTGGGGGAACAAACCCTAAGACACTAATATATTTGTTAAGATACAGGTTGGAGCAGGTAGAAACCCAACCCGTAATTTAAGAGATGAGTACAAGGTTTACAAATGAGATTAAAGCTTTCTCCTCCCCCAAATTCCTCAATTTTATGTTCTGTTCGAGCATCTCCTCTCCTCCTATGTTTCTCCTTCGTTCAGGAGGCACACTCGGCAACAGCAGCAGCAGCAAGCGAGAAACCGGCAGGAGCAATGCGGTTGTGATGGTGGCCACAAACAGGTTAGTGCATTTTTTTATTTCCTCCTCCATATATATATAAGGTGTAACGGTCTGCGTATAATGTCCTAATTTTTCAAGGTTGTCGCGTTGCCATGTCAAATTCGCCTCGTGTAGTGTCGGTGCAACATAGTACATTAGTGATTCGTGCGCATAAAAGTTAGTTTTCTAGAAAGATGTCAGAGATGTTTTCACATAGCAATCATTTATCAATTATCTTGATTATAAGAAAACGAATAAATCGTGCTTATCAGAGCTAGAGTGACCACAGAGAGTGACCAATTGCACAACAGTGACAATTACACAATGATAAATGAAAAATAGTAATAAGATGGGCACAATCAAACCCATATAGCGACGTAGCATACCTAGAGACAAAAACTTATTCGAACACACAGAGACAAAAAAAAAATTGTTCGTCTTTCATTTCATTACTGACACCAGAAGTATCTGTTAACTTGATAATATAACATATTATACAAGAAACAAACAAAATCATCATACTTACGACCCATGTTGCACAAACAAGTATACAACACGGCACTATACAGACACCGTGACAAGGAAACCGACACCAATTTTGATGTGTCCTAGTGTATGGAGTGTGTCATGCCCAATCATGTCCGACATGACACAACAACGGATATGTCACCGGTATTTTGGATTGCATGTTTCCTAGCATAAAATCAATAAATAATCAACAGTAAGTACTAGGTAACAATATAGTCACTTCAGAGGAATTTGAAATCCCATGCTGCTATTAGTTTCCAGGATAGCAAATTGTAACTGTGCTTTAGGTAGTGGGTTCTATAAAAGATAAAATTGAAGAGAGAAGTAAGAATAAGGCAAGTAGCATGAACGCCAATGATCAACTGTGTTTATGCCCAACATTACAGGTTAGATTAAACGCACTTTAGACACATGTTAGCGGTTAGCCATCAATATCTAGAAACTAAAATAGTAATAATAATTAGTCGTGCAACACTGGTAACACAAAGAATTTGTTGAAAGCTAAAGGCACTGAATTTTCACAAATGAGGAAGCTACGGAGCAGCATGTTGAAAGCAAGACGAAATGGAGAAAAAAGTAATGATATTTTATAGGACAAATAAGAGGTATTTATGACTTTTTAAACAAAACACCCCAATCTCCCTCGTTAACCCTCCGATTTGAGGTTGAAAATAGACAAAAGAGGGTTAAAGAAATCATCAGTTAACCCTCTAAAATCCCGCCTTCCTAAACACTCACCCTCAAATCAAGCATAGTTTTTATTTCCCCTTATTTAACTTCCCGTCACTTAACTCTCTTAACCCTCAATCCAAGCAGACCCTATGACGAAAATACCTGGAACCAATATTGAAAGATCAGCAACAACAGATTACCCATACTCATCCAAAAAATACAAAAACACCCAACCCAGTGATCAAAAAGTTTCTGCAGCTTATGGCACACCCTAGACTACAAAGTCCAAACTCCGTCCGGTTCATATCTAGCTAGCAAGCAAAGACATTCCGAATATGTGTGCCCTAACCAAGGACTATTTTACAGCCTATAAAGCAAAAATTACTGACAATACTGTACTAAACTGTCCCACGAATTAATTGGAACCCAATCTTCAGTTCCACGAACCAATGGTAAAACAAAAAGAAAGTAATTTAGACGAGGGACTAAGTTTTACCAAAACTATGACACTAAAGGTTCCAGGGAGTATGATAGGCAATCCTGCATGCGAGTAGAAATGCACCAAAAGAGAAGCTCAATCTATGGAGCATACCCACCCATAAATGAAATTATCATTTATTACCTTCAAGAAAATGGAACGTCGAAAAATTAGGTTAACCAAAAAGTAGAAAATAAACAAAAGTACTAATACAAAACCATGCCTGAGCAACCTCAGCATTCCTACAAAATTAACAAGGGCAACCCAATGACGGAAGTACCCAAAAACCAATACTGAAAGATCAGCAACAACAGATTACCCATACCCATCCACAAAAAATTACAAAAACACCCAAACCAGTGAGCAAAAAGTTTCTGCAGCTTATGGCACACCATAGACTACAAATTCCAAACTCCGTCCGGTGCATACCTAGCTGGCAAGCATAAACATTCCGAATATGTGTGCCCTAACGTAGGCACAGGGCACACCAGAAAACACCAAATTCGGTGCAGTATCCTTATCGTGTCGCATCTGTGTCCATGCAACGAAAATATCTAAAGATTCCATACAGCAAATTTATCACAATAAGCGCAGTAGAGCAGGTTTTGGGTTGAGATTCCTCTTCCAACCAAAAGTCAACTACCGGAATATGCAACTACAGCATCCATAGATGTTCCTACAGCTGACAAACAGCATATTGAAGATTTACTATTTTGATAAAGGGGGAAAAGTCTACGAAACTGAGACCTAACTAAAATCCAGAAGAAGCGTACAGACCTTGATATCCTCGTTGGAGACACCGTAGTCGAGATTCGATATGTAGAGCTTCGTGCCGGTCTCGATCCCCGCCGCCGACGCCCTCCCCGGCGCAAAAGGAAAAGACGGCGCCGCCGCCGTTTGGTCGGAGTACATGTCATGCTGCCACGTGGAATCCGGCGCCTGTATCGAACAACAAGGAGTTGGGATCATGGCGAGATCTATAATAAAGTAATAATACCAATCGAGAATTGATCGGGGTTGGAGGAAAGCCTACCATCCCGGGAGCAGCGTAGGGGTTGGACCGGGATCCGGCTCGGTTCGGGAACCGGCGCGTCGGGCCCGGACCGCCGGCGGCGGGGCCGACGCCCCTACCCTTCGGTCGGGATCCGGCGGCCGAGGACTTCTTGTTGTTCTTGATGATGTCGTCGAGGGACATGTCCAACGCGCTGGACATCTTTGAATTTTAGGGTTAGGGTTATGGAGAAGAGGTGGTTTGGGTGAGAAGGGGAAGACGTGGGGGGCAGTGGAAAAAAAAGGGTAGAAAAAGTGGTTGGTGGTATCAATTAAACAAAAGAAAATTTGAGTGACATCCCACTTTTTTAATGGTTATTTAAGGTGCATCCCACAAGTTTATATGAATGTATGACACCCTCCACTTTTGACGGTTTTCGTCTAAAACGAATGATCAATTTTTTTTGACGAAAATGCCCTTGTCTCCTTTTGTGTGTCCTCCCTCCAATGACGCCGACTCCCTCCCCAAGACCTTCTCCCTCCTCCTCCTCCCACCAGACCCCATCAAGAACCCTGCAGTCGAAGCACCGCCTCCAATTCCCCAACCCAAGAACCCCTCTCTCGGCCATCAAAGAAACCACCACCACCACCAACAGCTCGCTCCCGGACCCGACCGAGCACCCGGTCGAGGTGGTCAGCCGCATACGCAGCCACCCGGACCCCAAGGCCAGCAGGGCCCACCCCTCCCCTCTAGAGCTCTCCGACGACGCCCGCTCCATCCGCGTCCAGACTGACATCGGCTACTGCAACTTCAGCCTCGACAGGGTCTCCCTCTCGGAGGCCGAGGACCTCGAGCGGTTCTACGCGAAGTACATCGCGTCGAGGATCCGAGGGGTGCGGATGGGGTCCAAGTGCACCGTGATGATGTACGGCCCGCTCCATCCGCCTCCAATTCTTCTTGATTACTTATGTAAGTAAGCGATGGGTTGATGAATTTGCACATTTATTGAAAGTACAGTATAGCTCCCCTTCCCGAAAATTTTGAAAATATTTTATTAATATTTATTTTATTTAAATGATGACTTTTAGATCTTCTAAATATCATTTTAGTGATATGCAGTGACTTTTGTATAAAATAGGCCCATACGTTTTTGGGAATAGTAGACTGTACAAATGATATACATACCATTATTTGATTTATTAAATTTCGTTATTATCATTATTATTATGTTATTGGGATTGTTATTTAATATTATTATTTATTGGGTATGTTATTTTATTGTCAAATAGATATTATATATGTGTGAATGTGAATGTATGTGCATATAAATAGTATACATGTGTGTATTTGTATGTATATATAAATAAAAATATTATATAGATGTGTGTATTTGTGTGTATATGTAAATATTATATATATATATATATATATATATATATATATATATATATATATATATATATATATATATATATATATATATATATATATATATATATATATATATATGCGTATGTGTATATATAAAAATATTATATATATAATATATGTGTGTATGAATATATGAATATACATTATATATATGCATATATATAAATATATATAGGCGTATATGCATGTATATATAAATATACATATATATAAATGGGCATATTTAATATATATTATATGTGAGTATATATATATGTAAATATTATATACGTGCGTATTTGTATATAAATGAGCGTATTAAGTAGTATATATATACATATATGTGTATATACATATATATGAATAGATTTACTAAATAAGAAACGGGAATAGAAAAAGAAAATAGAAAAAGAAATAGGAAAAGAAAAGAAAAAGGAAAAGGAAAAAAGCAAAGCAGCAGTAACCCAGGCCCATCCTTAGTTCTCCCAACTCGACCCCAACTTCAGCTATAAACATAGTATAGTATAGACAGAAACCGGGAGAGAGAGAGAGAGAGAGAGAGAGAGAGAGAGATGATATCAGTAGGAATCCAACTCGATATATATCGAAATATAAACCCCATAGGGCAAGGCCCAAGCAGCCCACATACAAATCAGCCTTAGAGCCCACGGCCCAACCCAGGCCTGAGCTCAGCCAGCTCCCCGCAAACCAACCCGACCCCTGTGAACTCTCAGTCGGTGCTATGTATTAGTATACATATGGGAGAGCCGCGATCGAGAGAGCAGAAATCCGAACCCTAACCTATGCTCTCGGCCACCCCATCCTCGCGCGCGCCGCCAGGGCCATCGCGCGCCACCCTCGGAGCCGCCGGACGGCAGACGCGCGCGCGCGCGTGCTGGGCGCATCAGGCGACAGCAGCAACGCTCAGGAAGTTACGATTTAACTACTAGATATTTAAATTATTATTTATTAATATTATTGAACTTATTAATTGACCCGGTTGTACCAAACCAGCCCGGACTGGACTCGAACTGAGCACAAGCCCATGTAAGCATGTAGTGAGACCAATACGGTCGTATTGACATATTTTGATAAGTGCAAATATTTTATACTTATTTTTGGGTTTAGCAGATAAATTCCTCAAAACTGATTATATGAATTATTGTATTAATATTTAATGGTGATCGGATTATTGTTAGGTTTTGTATTTAGAATTTTCTGAATATCTATTTATGGATACACATGTAAATTATTTGTTATCATATATGTGTATATGTTACGTATATAATATATATATATATATATATATATATATATATATATATATATATATATATATATATATATATATATATATATAATATATATATATATATATGTGTGTGTGTGTGTGTGTGTATGTGTGTGTGTGTGTGTATATATAAATATAAAACAAATATATGTGTGTATGTATACATGTATATGAATATATGTGTGTATTTGTATGTATATATAATATATAATATATACGTGCGTATGTGTATATATATATATATATGTATAGAAATATATATACGTGTATGTGTACATATATATATATATATATATATATATATATATATATATATATATATATATATATATATATATATATATATATATGTATGTGTACATATATATATACGTGTATGTGTACATATATATATATATATATATATATATATATATATATATATATATATATATATATATATATATATATATATATATATATATATATTAATAATTAATATGTATGTATATATATATATATATATATATATATATATATATATATATATATATATATATATATATACATACATATTAATTATTAATATATATATATATATATATATATATATATATATATATATATATATATATATATATATATATATATACATGTTAATTATTAAAAAAAGGAAGAAAAGAAATAAAAGGAAAAACAAACAAAGAAAAACAAAAACCCAAACATAAGTAAACCCAGGCCCGGCCCAAACAGGCCTAAGCCAGCCCCGACCCTGTTTGCACAGCAGCTAATCCCGACCCCCCCCCCCATTCAGTTATATATACGAGAGAGAGACAGATGTGAGATCGACCAAACCCTAACTCCCCGCCGACCCTAACACGTAGGCGCACCCCCGCGCGCGCCTCTGCGCGCCACCGTCGGGGCGGCAACCGGCGACCGGCCGCACAATACAGAGGATAAGCAACAGCAGCCGAACTTCAGATGAGCAACTTCGTGACGGAAGTTCTTCCGCGATTCTCGATCGTTCGTCCAAGTAGTTGCGCAGGTTCGAGCACCTTATAACCCCCTTCGACTCTTGGCAATTCGTTTTATTTTAGATGACCTAGAATCTAGGAAAATCGAGTCGAAAAGTCGACGATAAACCCGTTCTAAACAGAGCCAAGAACAGTTCAAACACCCAACTTGACGTCGAATTTCCCTCCAATCTATTCTTCAAATCAGCAAACTTTCTGAACAGAAGTTAACCCCAACATATAGGGCTAGAAAAGTCCAGTAGGAGGGTTGTGAAGATTTGCTTTATGCAGAGAAATATACAGATGTAAACTTGGTCAAAAACCTATTTTTCAGAACACAAAGTTTCACGATACGACGTGCGTCCCGCCAATCGGGCGACGTGGTCGTAAACCGTAAGCATCGAAAGGCGCATACGGGTATTGTGGACCTGTAGGCTTTGACGGAATTCAAATTGGTCGCGTGTGCGCGACGAATTTGATGCGTATCCGTCGAAATTCACCATATCGGCCTCTGTGCAAACTTCTCAATTACTTTGTGTACGTTCGTCAGATCGAGACGAAACTTGCGCCAACAGGACCGTATCATTTTTCTGGTCCTGTATGCCAAGTTTGGTTCGATTCTGAGACAGTTGATTGGATCGTCGTTTCGCGGGCTCCACGATCCAATTTAACGGGCGATTTTGTACACGGCCCACTGGAATCCAAAACTGGACATACCATTAGGTTCGTATCATTAAACCGAATTCGTAGACATGTAGTTTGATGACTTTAGAGACCATTGACTCTGGCATAATTTTCGGTACAAAACGGGTCCAACGGTCGACACCATTTTTGCCCGAAATTACCGTTTTGTCCCTGTGTCCAGATATGGACTTAAGGACGGACAATCCTAGCTAAATTGACTATTCTGAGAATGTTGGTAATGTTTGTTTCATCTTTCGGAGACAGTAGGGATGACTTGGACTGTATGGCTTACCAGTCGACTTACCTCCAGGCAAGTATACCTTGCCAACTTGTACAGTATAATTTATATGCATGTTCATTATCTTGCTGCTGTTCTTTTCCTTACATTCGTGATTGCTTTTCTTCATGTCTAGTACACTCATCCTGGTATAGTTTTACTTTACATGTTTCTAGTTTCTTGTTCCTTTCTGTTACGATATTTCTATCTGTTACACTGTGTTAGATTCATATGTATTCCTTGATAGAGTCGTCTAGTCCTACACCACGATTCCCTTGACTTGATTATAACTTGACTTGACTTGACATGACTTGAGTAGGACTTGACTTTGACATTCTATAGATTGTGAGTACTTACCTTGACTACGGTCTATAGGATTTTATACTAGGATTGGCTATCGTCTTGGTTGTGAGTACTTGCCTTGACTGCAATTGAGATACTATAGATTGTGAGTACTTGCCTTGACTGCAGTCTATAGCTTTGACCTATTAGCCATTTCTAGTATGGCATGCCAGTGTCTTAGGATCCTTGTGTTTAGATCTTGTGTCTTGGTTCATTTTGTCTCGTTAGATAACCTTGAATGTCCCTTACTTCTTTGTATATTTGTACTTTTACATGTTGGCTTATATATTATGTATCTTGCTAGTCCTCTGAGGACCTGATGATCTCTTCAGGTTTAGCGACTGCATGGAGTTAGTTAGCAGAGCGGGATGGTAGAGGATTGCGATGCATGATACATGTATTTGCTTGTGATATTTCTTTATTATCCTCTCGTGCTTTATATTCCGTACCATATTATATTCTGCTTTATTTATAGACTCATATCATTCTTGGATTCTAATCGGATAATATGATAATGGACTGCAGACCATGACCCATAATTGTTCATTCTTGCTTTATATGATTCTTGCGGATTAAGATATAGTTTAGATTAGACATGATACCATAATCTTGACAGCTTATACGTACTCGAGTCGGGCTGGAGTCCGCTCGATATGTAGCTGGCTTGCTCACGCTCTCGTGCCTCGAAAAGCGGGTGCGGGTCGTGACAGAAAGGAAAAAAGTGTGCCACCTTTGTAAGCCGATCTACTATCACCCAAATAGCATCTTTACCACTTGGCGATCTCGATAAACCGGTCACAAAGTCCATTGTGATGTGCTCCCACTTCCATTCTGGGATAGAAAGCGGTTGCAATAATCCGGCTGGCCTCTGCTGTTCTGCCTTCACTTGCTGACATATCAAGCAACGGGAAACGAATCTAGCTATCTTCCTCTTCATTCCGTTCCACCAGAAGTGCTGCTTGATATCTTGGTACATCTTGGTCCCTCCAGGGTGTATAAAATACTGAGAACTGTGAGCTTCTGTCATAATCTCATGTCTGATATCTCCACTAGGCACATATAGACGCGATCCAAACCTAAGTGTACCATCTTCATGGATTTGTATCTCCTTCCTGAGCCCAGACTCACATTTTGTCCTAAGCTTCTGAATCCTTGGGTCCTGTGCCTGAGCTACCTTGATCATGTCTACTAAGTCAGATTGAATTTTTAGACTTGCCAGAATTCCTACATCACTAGGAAGTATAACTTCGATACCCATCTCCTGAAGGTCTTCTAAGATATGCTTCTGTGTGGTCAACATAAATGCACCGCCTCTCCTGCTGAGAGCATCTGCTACCACATTAGCCTTGCCTGGATGATACTGAAGCTCCACGTCATAATCTTTGATCAAGTCCAACCATCTTCTCTGCCTCATGTTCAGTTCCTTCTGAGTAAAAATATACTTCAGACTTTTGTGGTCTGTGTACATGTCCACTCGATCACCGTACAAGTAATACCTCTATAGCTTCAAAGCAAATACTACTGCTGCCAACTCCAAATCATGAGTTAGGTAATTCTTCTCGTGGTCTCGAAGTTGCCTAGATGCATACACTATCACCTATCCATGTTGCATAAGGACACATTCAAGTCCTTTACCTGACGCATCACAATATACAGTAAAACCTCCGGATCCAACCGGCAAGGTAAGGATAGGCGTTGATATCAACTTCTGCTTCAAAGTCTCAAATGATGCCTGGTATTCTGCCGACCAAACGAATGACACATCTTTTCGTGTTAAGCGGGTCATGGGTGCTGAAAGTCTTACAAAATCTGATACGAACCTTCTGTAATATCCTGCCAATCCCAAGAAACTCTGTACATCTGTTGCGGTCTTGGGTACTGGCCAACTCTCTATTGCTTCTACCTTCTTGGGATCCACTGCTACTTCCGGTTCCTGATATGATGTGTCCCAAAAATGAAATATGATCCATCCACACTACTAAAATCTGTCAAATCAGCGACGCCACAGGACGTCGCTAAATAGGGAAAATACGTCGCTAATATTGATTAGCGACGTATTTAGCGACGTTTGCACGTAGTCGTGATTAACCTAGTCGCTAAACAACAAAACGTTGCAATACGTCGCTATTGCGACGACACTCAGCAACGCGGACACGTCGCAAATTCAGCGACTACCAGCGACGTAAAACGTCATCATTTACCGACGCAACCTAGCGACGTTGAGCGACTTGATATGCATCGATGCTGACCTGGCTTGAGAGGCAAATGGCGACGTTCTGCGACTTTGTTACGTCACCATAGTACCGACATATAGCGACGTCTAGTGACGTCTTACGTATCGACGTTTAGTGATGATCAGCGACGGTATTCATCACAGTTAGCGACGTTGTGATACTTACTTAGCGATGTTACCTTCGTTGCTGAACGTCGCTGAGAGTCGCTGAACGTCGCTAATATTGAAAAAAAAAATATAGCAATTGCAGCATCCCCGACAGCATCTGCAGCATTTACAGCATTTGCAGCATCCCCTACACCATTTGTTATAACAACGACGGTGTGTATCACGAATACAGTATCAAACAACACAGATACACACAATCACGAACACGTTTGAAACACAATCTCATCAATCAACACAGATATATGAAAATTTGTAACAACAATGTCAAACATAATGGTCCACAACTTAATTGCCAAGTATGGGAACGAATGGCTCAGAACACAACCCAAAATTCTAGCATACATTAGTGTGAATCATCTATGTTCTGTACGTATGGTGTAGTATATGTTCTTATCGTAACTAGTATCTGAAGAATGTAACAGGATCAAGATGAACTCACATAATGTAATACTAAGACATCATCTACTACTATATAAGATACAGTGATAGGTTGTCGTATCATCATTGCCGAGGGATGAGGGTCGGAGGACAAATACCGCTCGAGTGATCCAAAGGCGTGCAGCCACTTCCCTCCCTCTCTCACGCTATCAACGTCACAACTTTTTTACCTCAAGTTCTGATCAAGCATCTTCCTTCTCCTCTCCTCCACCATGGCTCTGGACCCATCTGCTCCTCCCTACTTTCCTTCTTCTTATTTGACTCTCTCAGCCACATATGATATCCACCTCAAGTGTAGAGTCGGAGGAGAAAAAGTGGACAGGAAGAGGAGGGGGAAGCAGCACAGCCGGCGGCATGACCCGAAGGAAGTACAGAGGTTTTCTTCAACATCCGTAGGAGAACTATAAGGATATATCTTTTCACAACATATCACCTTATCAAAGACCCTTAATGTGACAACCATGTTACCGCGGTGTCGGAAGACTAACATGTCATAATTTTCTAAGCCGTGTGTTTTGACATAATCCTCCAAACTCTTTCCTGCTATGTAGTACTGCAAGATTACTACATAGGAGAAAAGAGTTGGAAGGATTATGTCGAAACACACGGCTTAAAAAATTATGACATGTTAGTCTTCCGATACCGCGGTAACATGATATTCATATTAAGGGTCTTTGACAAGGTGACATGTTGTGAAAAGATATATCCTTATAGTTCTCCTACGGATTTGAAGAAAACATCTATACTTTCTCCGGGTCATGTCGCCGGCTGTGCTGCTTCCCCCTCCTCTTCCTGCCCACTTCTTCTCCCCCGACTCTACACTTGAGGTGGATATCATATGTGGCTGAGAGAGTCAAATAAGAAGAAGGGAAGTAGGGAGGAGCAGATGGGTCCAGAGCCATGGTGGAGGAGAGGAGAAGGAAGATGCTTGATCAGCATTGTCTTCCGGATCGTCCTCATCAAGGCATAACGGGCTGCTCAGCGTGCCCAGCTTCTTCAACTTCTCGCTGGCTGCAGAGTCGAAATGGGAACGGGTCCTCTTTGCCGGTCCGGAGCTCTGACTCGCACTCGTCGCCTCGCTACCAGTTTTCTCTCCTCCTCTGACGCGGGTCATAAGAAAATAAATTTTGTACCTCTTCTTCACATAAACATCATTACCGCCTTGTACTCGAGCCTCCTCGTCTGTGACGCTATCCAACTTCTCGGTGCCTACATTATCACTCGAATCTCCCCTTCGACTCGTATCATCCTCTTCTTTGCCTGTCTTTTCGCTCCCAGTCTTGTAATCATCTGCTTTCACCGCCGACTCATTCGACTCCTTCTCCGAGTCTTCCTCCTCCTCCTCATCCTCCTCCTCCTCGGAGTCATCGGAGAAGGAATCGAATGAGTCGGCAGTGATAGCAGATGATTGTAAGACAGGGAGCAAAAAGACAGGCGAAGAAGAGGACGATACGAGTCGAAGGGGAGATTCGAGTGACAATGTAGGTACCGAGAAGTTGGATAGCGTCACAGACGAGGAGGCTCGAGTACAAGGCGGCAATGATGTTTATGTGAAGAAGAGGTACGAAATTTCTTTTCTTATGACCCGCGTCAGAGGAGGAGAGAAAACCGGTAGCGAGGCGACGAGTGCGAGTCAGAGCTCTGGGCCGGCAAAGAGGACCCGTTCCCATTTCGACTCTGCAGCCAGCGAGAAGTTGAAGAAGTTGGGCACGCTGAGCAGCCCGTTATGCCTTGATGAGGACGATCCGGAAGACAATGCTGATTCAGTTTTACCTTCCTTGGATGGTATTGATTCTGTAGATCCGTGTATAAAAGAGGAAGAGATTGGGAGTAGAGTGGACCCAGAGGGAAATGAGAGATTGGAAGCTGGGTCAATATCCAAGAAGCGAAAGAGAGTCGAGGATTCTGATTTTGATGGCATAGAGGAAGAGGTTCGCGACATAACGAGAGGGACAGGGAAGGGGGCAGATGAAGTGAGGCCGACGACGTCGAAGAGAAAGGCAGCACGGTCGTTAAAGGAAGGCGAAATGTTCAACATCCTCAAGAATACCATCTGGAACGACAAAGGATACTTTGACAAAGGAGACCACCATGCTGTCAGGAACATCATCTACTACTATATAAGACATAGTGATAGGTTGTCGTATCATCATTGTCGAGGGATGAGGGTCAGAGGACAGTCAACTTTATCTACGGCTACATAGTTTCTGCCTCGCCAGTCGAATGGCTGCAGGGACTATGTCCTGATCACCATGTCGTACCGTAGATTAATGCAAATGAAGCTGGAGCCAAAATACATAAACCAAAATACAAAATACAGAATCAAATCTCTGGGTTCACCGAAAATACAAAACACAGTTCTAATTCATATGTATTTCAAGTGTGAGAACGGATGGCTCAGAACACAACCCAACCAGAGAGGATACTCTGAGAGATCCATCTGAGTATGACGTATACTCTGAGAGATCACCTTTACAAGAATGATATCAGTAGTGGGATTGAGTGTGTATGTCCTACTCAGATGGGTCTCTCACCGTTACTATTTTTTTCTGACAGCATGGTGGATGTGCTCCGTCAACAGATTCTTTCTCCGAGCCAAAACTTTGCCCCAGAGATCAAGTAGACATCCTTCGTGTAGAGCTCGAGTGAGAGGTTCCTGACAGCATGGTAGTCTTCTTTGTTAAAGTATCCGTGCTCGTCCCACAACCAATGTGTGATGAGCACGGATACTTTGACAAAGGAGACCACCATGCTGTCAGGAATCTCTCACTCGAGCTCTACACGAAGGATGTCCACTTGAGCTCCGGAGCAAAGTTTTACCTCAGAGCAAGAATCTGTTGACGGAGCACATCCACCATGCTGTCAGAAAAAATAGTAACGGTGAGAGACCCATCTGAGTAGGACATATACTATGATAATATCTCCTCCAACACTCAATTCCACTACTGATATCATACATGTAAAGGTGATCTCTCAGAGTATACGTCCTACTCAGATGGATCTCTCAGAGTATCCTCTCTGGTTGGTTGTCGTATCATCATTGCCGAGGGATGAGGGTCGTAGGACAGTCAACTTCATCGACGGATACATAGTTTTTGCCTCGCCAGTCGAATGGCTGCAGGAACTATGTCCTGATCACCATGTCGTAGTCCAATACAATCCAGAGATTGACACAGTACTAATTTATATATGTAGTCCAATACAAATAGTCTAATACAAAAACAACCCAACACAAATAGTCCAATACAAATAAGTACTAATAGCTAATGAGAACCACGCAGCTCACGCAAATGCTCAGTGATACGATCACGCAACCACCTCGAAAAAGCGGGATCTTTGGCGTGAGGAGAGATGTAGTCCCTTGCAAGTGCTGCATGAATAGAACTTCCGGTCTCACTAGCTACCGGTGCTGGATGAATAGAACTCCCTGTCTCACTAGCAACCGGTGCCACTTCCTCCTTAACTGTAGGAGGAGCCACCTCAGCATTCACTGTTTCCCTCAAACGACGTGCCGCTCCTCGGGTCATGGGTGCCATCTGGTAAGATCGATATTCACAAATAATATAATTGTAACATAAGCAAGCTAACTAAAGGAACCATCATGTAATTTGAGTACATTTTCGAAAGCAGATAAAGTACAAAAATTTAATTTTTTGCCAAGTGTGAGAACGGATGGCTCAGAACACAACCCAAGATTCATTCTAGCATACATTAGTGTGAATCATCTATGTTCTGTACATATGGTGTAGTATATGTTCTTATCGTATCTAGTATCTGAAGAATGTAACAGAATCAAGATGAACTCACATAATGTAATACTAAGACATCATCTACTACTATATAAGATATAGTGATAGGTTGTCGTATCATCATTGTCGAGGGATGAGGGTCAGAGGACAGTCAACTTTATCTACGGCTACATAGTTTCTTCCTCGCCAGTCGAATGGCTGCATGGACTATGTCCTGATCACGATGTCGTACCGTAGATTAATGCAAAGTCCTTATAGCAAATGTCGTACATAGATTTCTACCTCGCTAGTCGAATGGCTGTAGGGACAGTGTCTTACTTGGTGTATCTCACCATTTTTTCAAAATGCCTGACATTCTACCTCGCCAGTCGAATGGCTGTAGGTGTATTTCTACCTAGGTATCCAGTCTCTCATACAGGACCTACCTATCTGCCTTTAACATTAAATTATACAAATCAAACTAGTCTTAAATACTGGTACCAACTGCCTGAACATGACAGTCCCTAATTTGTACTGGATTTATCCTACCTCTGAGTTTCACACATATTAAAAAGGAAGGCATTTACTGTTTACAAGATAACCTGTCATGAATTGAACAGCAGGCATACTTAGATTTAGGATTTAAAATATGGTATTCAGGTCAACTTAATTCAGTCAAAGGGTAATGAACAGAAAGTCTAATTAAGACTTTCAACTAAGCAGGCAACCTGGACTGCTGTTCAGAACTTGGCAGGCAAAATCCCATACCATCTGATGACAAACCTATACACACCCTTGCCCAAACCATTTATTTCAGTAGGTAAAACATTCCAGGTTACTCAAGTAACCTGTCGTGCAACATTTGGTGTCAACAGCATTTCTTGTTAATTGTAACATGCATACTATCATATCCCAACTCTGCCAAAACCTGACCAACATACCCTACACTAATCATTCCATATTTTAGTAATGTCAGTGAGCAAAATCATACTCAACTGTCGAAAATACTTAGGAGAAAACTCATTCACAGGATTAGTATCCATCCTTCGTGACATAGCTGAAATTTTATAGGGCTCGATAATAATTATTAGTCAATTTATTCATCATTTCAAAACCCTGAAAATGCTCAAAAAACTCCCAGTATCAGTAAATAGGGCTCGAATCCTAAATTAGAATTCGAATCCAAGCAAAACATCAAATTGACAGTTGATATGCCCAAAAACTTCCAGTATCAGTATATAGGTGTCACACTGTGAGTCTCGTGTCCACACAGTGGGACACGACGTGTCCAAACCAACAAAATAGGTGTCACACGAACTAGAAGCGAGTCCACGCTCTCGTGTCCCCCGCAGCGAGTCCACTGTGAGTCTCGTGTCCCCCGTAGCGAGTCTACGCTCTCGTGGACACGAACTAGAAGCGAGAGAGAGAGCTAGAAGACGAGGAGAAACTGGAAAGCGGGGACAGGGGAGAGTTACCTGAGGAAGGAGGAGGAGGAGAAGGAGGAGGCCGGAGAAGGAAGATCGTCGGAGGAGCTTCGCGGAGGAGGAGGCCGGAGGAGGAAAATTGCCGGAGGAGCGTCGCGGAGGAGGAGCGCGCAAAAAATTGGAGGGAAATTTGTGAATGATCGAAAAGGAAACCATCGCCGCCTATATGAAACATTTAGCGACGTCCTTCTCGGCCGTCGCTAAACGTCGCTGATATTTAATAAACGGCGACGCTGTTTAAAATGCGTCACTACACGTCGCTATATCAGCGACGTGTACCGACGAACTTGCGACGTAGATTCCCATTTAACAAATTGTAGCCGCTAGACGTCGCTATTAGTCGTTGTTGGCGACAAACAGCGACGTCTTAGATAAACGTCGCTAAACCCCCAAAAATTAGCGACGTTCTTTCTTGGAGTCGCTAAATACGTCGCTGATATGACTTATCTTGGTAGTGCCAGAACTCACACTTGCTGAGCTTGGTATACAACTGGTTCTCTCTCAAAATCTGTAAAACTTTCCGGAGGTGGTCTTCATGCTCCTCTTCACTGGCAGAGTATACGAGAATGTCGTCGAGAAACACAACGACAAACTGATCTAAGTATGGCATAAAGATGCGGTTCATCAAATCCATAAATATAGCTGGAGCATTGGTCAAACCAAACGGTATTACCAAGAATTCATAATGCCCATACTTCGACCTGAATACTGTCTTGGGTATATCCTCCTTCCGAACCCTCACTTGATGATACCCTGAACGAAGATCTATCTTGGAGAAAACTCTAGCTCTGCTCAACTAATCAAACAAGTCGTCGATCCTGGATAGTGGGTACTTGTCCTTTACTGTTGCCGCGTTAAGCTTCCTGTAATCTATGCACAATCTGGATGACCCATCCTTCTTTACCACAAGTACTACTGGTGCTGCCCATTGTGATATGCTAGCTTGGATGAACTTCTTCTCCTTCAGTTCCTCTATGTGCTGATATACCTTGGCCTACTCTGAATCCGCCATTCTGTAAACTCGATCTGATATCGGTTTAGTTCCAGGTGCCAATTCTATACTGAACTCAATATCCCTAACCGGGGGTAGACCTGGAAGTTCTTCGAAAAATACGTCTAGAAATTCTTCAACTACCTTCGGAACTAGAACTTCTTCCATTATCGTTACTACTCCCTGCTCTTGTTGAGTTGCCACTGATCTGACTAAGGTGAACTATTTCATGCCTGGAATATCAAAAGATATACTCCCTCTACGATAATCTATTGTCGCATGACTGTCTTTCAGCCAGTCCATGCTTAAGATAACGTCGAAATTTTTAACAAAAAATTCTATCAACCGGACGGGTAAGGAATACCCGCAAACTACAACGCTACATGTTAGAATAACTCTACTAACTCCTACGAACCCATTACTAGTGAGTATATTTAACCTCCCTAGCAATGCCTTGAATTCCATTCCTAGCCGTGTTACAAATTGTGCAGATATAAATGAGTGTGATGCTCCCGAATCAAACAATGCTACTGCGGAATATGAGGCGACGAGAATGTTACCTGCCACAACATCTTTCGATGCTAATGCCTCTTCCAAGGACAGAGTGAATGCCTGCCCTCGACCTCCTTATTGGTTCCCATGCTGCGGCCTAACCTGGTGCTGCTGCTGGCCCATGCCTTGGTGATGCTGGGGTGGTCTATGCTGGTGTTGTTGCATCGGCGGTCCCTGCTGCCGAAACAACTGAGCATGCGACATGAACGGGCGCTGTGCCAACGGTCTCACTTCTACCGCTGGTCCTCGATACTGGCCAGGCCCTGGTGTTGGTAGAGCAGGAAATTGTTGCACTGGTCCTTCTGACCTCGAATTCATGGGACAGGTGGTAACCCGATGATCTGAATTTTCACATATCAAACACAGTCCGTTCAATGCCCGACACACATCTCTAGTGTGTCCTACCTTCCCACAATAAGTGCAGCCCGCTGGGGGTTGCTGGTTCTTCCTCTGTTGCTGTTGCTGCTGCCTTGGTGGTGGTGCTGGCCCTCGCATTGTCACATCGTGAATGCGAATGCCAAGGGACGGTGCTGTTGTTTGGGGCGCTGCTCCCCCTCCTCCTTTAATCTGACTGTGGGATCTCTTTTGACCTCCAGTCCTTGCCGTGATCCTTTGAATGGTGATCTCATGCCTTCGGGTTGCCGTCAATACCTCATCGAAAGTCTGGTAATTGTGCCTCTCTATCAATTGCAAGAGCTCAAGATGAAACCCTTGCTGGAACCTCATAGCCCTCTGGCTCTCCGTTACTACCATCTCTGGGGCGAACCTACTCAATCTGCAGAACTCCGCTGCATAAGCATCTACTGTCTTGCCGGCCTGCTTGAGGTTGATAAACTTCTGCTGTAGCTCAAACTGTGCCACAACTCCATAGTACTTGGTCTTGAACCTTGCAGTAAAATTGTCCCAAGCAACATGACGTCTGATGCTCACTTCCTCTGATTCCCACCAATTACGTACGAGATCCTGAAGTAACAACTTCACCTGATCCACACGTTCTTCTGCCGGCACCTTAGCAGCTGTCAAAATGGCCTCAATATCCTTAAGCCATGCATCTGCTGAGATGGCATCTTCCGTGCCCTCGAAACGGCGGGGGTTGTACTTGAAAAATCTGGTTGATGCTCCTGAATCTGTCCTCGCCCCTCTTTCCAAAGCTGTCTGCAATCCTTGGTTGAGTAGTACGTTCTGCTCTTGCAACTGAGCGTGCATGCGCTGCTGGGCTAACATCTAATGTTGCTGAGGGGCCATCATCCCTCTCATGATCTCCAGAAGGGCCGGTGTGTCCACTTCCACAGGGGTCGGTGGAACTATTGGTGGTGTAGGAACCTCCGGATACTGCGGTCCAGCTGCTGGTTCCACTATCACTTCTTCTTGGATAGTCTCTTGAGGTAGTACTGGCCCTTGTAGCTGACCAGCCTGGTCAGGTTGTCCATGTTGCCCTTGTTGTTGCTGTCCAGTTCTGACAGATACAGACGAAGTGCCCCTAAGGAAAGGGACAAGAGAGCAATCAAACGACCGGACATGAAGGATCAATGAAGCCGAAGGATACGGAAATGTCAAGCTAGGGTTGAGAACAACGAATCATGAGATCAAGGGAGAACATGTGTGATTGAGACATCCTATAAATCAAAATACCCCACAAGTCTGAAATCAGACCTGCATGGGCCACCACTAAAACCTTGTCACGCCCCAGAACCAGAATACTGGAGAGCGGAGGAATGACTCAGCCAGCTACGTATTACGGGTAGATGAATACCATATAATACGATCAATGTTGTCTAAAAGACGAGGGGGTGCATACTACATGAAAGTCTCACTATGGTCACTTCATATCTATTGTCTCAATCATTCAAACAAGAAACAATAATAGAGAACATGTAAGATAAAGCAGTAAGGCGTCCCAACGCTCAGTCAAAATGTTCTTGAGATCTGGTTTTACAAAAACATAGCCAGATGATGTAGCAAAGTATACACAATTGTTATCAGCTGCAGTCTGACTTAGTTACAATTATGTAAAAGTAAGTACAAGACGATCCGACTAACATGTCGGTACCAAACGGCAAAGTATAAAATAAGTAACAAAACGAGCGAGGAAGTAAGAAACCCACTCGAGTCCTCCTGCGATCATTTCTCTAGTATTGACCATCTTGGAGGTGGAAGTAAGCTGAGTCCTCGGAAACCGGCTCTAAATCTGGCCATACAAAACCAGAGACGTTAGACCTCTAATAGCAAGTACCGCAAGGAAGCACGATATGAGAAATTGGAACCAGTAATAAGAGAATATGATATATAGATCTCTGCTTGCTACTGGGATTCACATAATATCACGATACTTCGAACCAACTTCCCTACCAAACAAGGACAGAAGTTGGCCCGTCATATCCTGACATTCCGATCATCTCAGTTAGTTAACAGAGTAGGTACAGTACACAAATAAGTTAACTTAAACGGCCATGCAACTACTACGGCTTGCTACGATGAGTTCCAAGTTATCCTGGAATTATGCAATAAGGATTCCTCAGTCCTTACTATGTACGAGCAAGGCTAGTCTACCCAATCAATCAATTGCGCCAATCATGAATTAGACGAGTCCCAGCGGAACGCCCGTCATCAATATACAATAAATAATATAAGCAGATACCGCTCCCCGCCCGTGTGGCAGATTTGCAGTATCTGTGGGAACCAGCCGACCTGTCGGGCACTAATAGTCCCAAAGAGGGCTGCCATGTAAGAACTCGGGAATCCATTCTCTCCATGCAATCATCATTTTATTTAACTTAGTAGCCTCTATATTAAGTGAAATCCAATGCCGTGGATCATGGTCATTCAAAATGAGTACTTTCGTACAAGTACGATATGCCCAACTCCACAATGATACCCGTACGGTTATGTTGTAGGTCTTACATAGCGTAATGCAACAATCAAAACTAACCACGAAATAATTATGCCTTGACCATAAAGTACATATGCTGCTTTTGTAAAATAAATAAATAAATTAAAGCCTGCATGTATCTATATGCCAATATTCGTGATCGGCCAATCGATTGTAATAGTTCATAGTTAATATAAACGTGTCTCATTCCATTCAATTCAATAAGACGACTAGCCAGTCTCTTAGTTCCAACTAGGAACGCATGACCAATTATAAATCAAGATAACAATCAATGTTAATTAATGCCAAGATAACAATAAATGTTAATTAATGCCAAATTTGGGACAGAATCAGTCAAAAGGCATTATGGGCTAGAGTTCATGTGGCCGGGCAAATGGAGTTCCACGCGGCTCAATGCCATGCGGCCAAGAATCGAGTCTCATGCGGCTGGGAAAATCAATTTTTATGCGGCTGAGATGACAAGCCTTATGCGGCTCGGGAGAACGAATCCTATGCGGCCCAGAACTGTCAAAAAAAAGGAAACAGTTTATGCGGCTGGGAACTACTCATGCGGCCAGGAATGCTCATGCGGCCAGGATTGCTCATGCGGCCAGGAATGCTCATGCGGCCAGGAATGCTCATGCGGCCAGGATTGCTCATGCGGCCAGCGGCCAGGAATGCTCATGCGGCCAGGAATGCTTTCTTCTCCGAATTTTCTGAGAACAGAACCATGAAAGCCATTGCTTCCAAGCTCTCTAAATCCTTCATTCCAAGCCCAAATCTGGACTTCCATAGGTCAAAATGGGGTATAACGAAATTCTCTACAACATGGAACCATCAAAACTTGAAAAACAACAAAGTTACTAGATCAAAACCTAAGAAATCCGAAAATGTATTAAACTTAGATCTACATGAAATGAGCCATGGAAATTGAAAATGCTAAGTACTAAAGTATCTAAGAATCTTGAGAGGAAGATAATGGAACAACAAAAATGGAGATCCATCAAGAAACAAGTTGGCACTTGCCTATGCGGCAGGGTAAGTGGGGGAGAGTTTATGAGGAAGAAGAAGAGTAATGGTTAAGTAATGAAAAGAGAGAAAGGGAATGGGGCTTTAAATGAAGGAGTGGTGGTAGGTGGGGAGTTGGGTTCATGTTGAACCATCCAAGGCCAGAAAATAAACCAACTCGGGCCGAACCTAAAAGCAAAGCAGAAAGTAAAATACAGAAAGATAATTAGCGGAAAATTAAAGAAATTAAAATACAGAACAATACATGATAAATATTAAATAAATACATTCCAGCAGTACATGTATTTAAAATACGTATTCCGAAAACGGGAAGTGACACCATGAAACTAATCCTAAGGCTAAATAGAAAGATCACCAAATAATGATGCATGTTTCACTAAATTTACTTAGTGTTTGGTTTGGGTGCGAGTGGGTCTTGATCAGTGCAGCGAGGACGAAAGCACTAATCCCCCACTAGTTTGTGTGCAGGTTCAGGTTATGATCGGCACGGGGCGGGGCTTGACTTGGACGTGACGAGACATGGAGTCCTTAGCGTTCAAGAGGAGCTACCGCATAGACATTCGGACTTGCAACATGGAGATGTTCGGCCGAAGACTACTTGTCGACTATAAAGAGGCATAATGTATGGAACAATGTAATCCTTTGTGAGCTAGAGAGATCATGAGCATTGTAGCCAATTGGCATATTAAGTTGGGCTAATCAGAGCCTTTGTAATCTTCACTTCATTATGAATAAAAGAGATTCTTATGTTATACTCCGTTTTCTTCCGCTGCTTATGTTATAAATTTGAGATAAACACTATGTGAACCTGTTATCTTGCCTTGCACGAGCGCAACTCCAGGCTCGTGCGGCATCACGTCCCAGCGAGGACGATGATTCGGGTGAAATCTAGCTAGGACGAGTGATTTCCCGGATCGGAGCGTGACAGTCTGCTCCGCCACCGCCGCCGTATTCTCCGCCGTTGACGTCTTCCCCCTCCTCCCCTACCGTTTCGGACTTCTCCTATGTCGTCCTTGGCCGCGCACTTGCTAAATAGCAGAATTCTATGACAAAGGGGAACTGACCCAAGATTTGGAAAGTCAAAAAAAAGAAAAGAAAGAGAGGGTAAATGTTGGTTAGCTTTGGATATATATTGTACCATTTAAAAAATTATTGAGTTTGTAATAAAACTACTTCACTGCAAGAGAGGGATCAAATATTGCTTATATCTATTAAATGAAAACAAATAAATTGTTTTATATCTAAAATATTTAAATAGTCATGTAAGTAACATGATGTTATTAAAAGAAAGAAAGAAAGAAAAATAAGAGAAGCATGACATGATAATTAATCAATGCATATAACAATTGAATAGAGTCTCAATATCATCTATTCTTTCTATTTTATCTTGATTTTTTTTTTGTAATTTTTTAAACTTATTTATCAAATTTTGTTTTAGTTGTTTCTCTATTAAATGCAAATAATCCAGAAATTGGAGATAACCAAATATCGAATACTAAAAAATAAAATTTAATTTTAGGAAAATCCAAATCGACCATGTCAATTGATCTAAAAAATAAATTTTAATTTTATGAAAATCCAAATCGACTATGTCAATCGATGCGATTGAGTGTGCATTACTATATGAGAACCATTAAGCAACACAACTATATGAGAACCATTAAGCAACACAAATTGTAACAGAAATTTGTACTAAAAAAAATAATAAAAGAAAACATTAGTAAGTTGTGAGTTATTGAAATGTTGTAGTGTACTCTTTTTAAGAATAATTCGGATATTACTTTGTGTGTGTTGTAATCTGTATACAGCACACATAGAAGTACATGTTTATATTTTTTGATATGAGTACATGTTTATAATTTTAGTATCCTAACATCCATCTGTAATTCTGTATTATTTGTTGTTAGTTCTTCTCTAATTTTTGTAATGAGATTCTACGCCAAGATGTTGTTTATTTGTGTTTCGTGCTTCTCTAATTTTTTAATCACATTAAATGCTGTGGATGTTTTGCTAATAATAATAGTTTAATCTAAAATTTTCATATCTTCATGTTTATTTAGTCGCGAACTAGCGCAATAGTGATGCTCATAAACATGTACATGTTTTTTATTTGAGAAATTTTGACTTACCCCCACTTGCATTACCCAAATTAAGGGTGCACCCCACAGTTTTGCATTAATGAAGAAATACTCCTATTTTGGACAGAAACCGTCAAAAAATTGAATTTTGGACGAAAATGTCCTTGGGTTCTTCATTCTTCTTTGTTTTTTCTTCCTCCTCCCCCCTCCCCCCCCCCCCCCCACCGCCCCCCCGGCCACCGCTCCCCCCCTCTCCGCCATCGCCTCCGCTCCCCTCCCCCTCCCTGCCTCTGCCCGCCGTCGCTCCTGCCGCCGCCGCCGCCGCTGCAACTGCTGCCGCCGCCGCTGTTGCCGCCGCCGCCGCCGCTGTCGCTGCTGTTGCCGCCGCCCGCCGGAGGTGGGGAGGGGGGGGGTAGCGATGGCGGTGGCGGTGGCTGGGAGGGGGGAGAGCGGTGGCGGGGAGGGAGGGGGGGCGGGGGGGTGGCCGGGGGGGGGAGGGGGAAGAAAAAACAAAGAGGAAGGAAAAACCCAAGGACATTTTCGTCCATAATTCAATTTTTTGACGGTTTCCGTCAAAAATAGGGGTATTTTTTCATTAATGCAAAACTGTGGGGTGCACCCTTAATATGGGTAATGCAAATGAAGGGTAAGTCAAAATTTCTCTTTTTATTTTTATATTACCATGGGTTGTTGGATTCGAATTTTTTGTAGCCAATTTATCGTGTTGATCCACACAAATAGTAGACGAAGAAGTTGGGCTATATATTAGTAGTTGCTTGTCCTAATATGTTTTTAGTTTTTCATGTTTACACTAGCTACATCAAACAACAAACGATATTAACTTCAACCGATCAGAATTCAAAATTGTTGGGATAAATTTATTAAATTTAAAGGGAAAGATAAATGAAATTGCTTTTGACATTTATATACAAGAAGCTATTTTTGGAAAGCTATAATGCATAATATTTCTAAGCTATATAATCACGTGATTTACTCGTAAACACTCCCTCTTAACTTGGTGAGTGAATGTCATGTAGTTCCAACTTGTCACTTAAGTAACAAAATTGTTCACGTCCGAAAGGTTTGTTGAAGATGTTTGCAAGTTGAGAACGTGATGGGAGATATGATTGTGCAGTCACTCTAAATTGTAGTTTTTCTCGTACAATGTAACGATCGATCTCAATGTGTTTCATATGCTCGTGGAAAACATATTTTTGGGCAATGTGAAGAGCTACTTGGTTGTCACAAAATAAAGTCGTCGGTTAATTTTGTTGAACATTAATATCTTGCAAAAAATATTGCAAAAATGTAACTTTCAAACATGTGCTGCCATAAATCGATATTCCGCTTCTGCGGATGAACAAGCCATATTAGTTTGTTTCTTTGACTTCCAGGGATTCTTGTTAGTTCATTGTCGCCTTCGCCATCTTGTTTATATTCCTAAAAATTTGAGTATTTTTACTTTTTTTTTCTTATTCTTGTCGAGTTCATTGTCGCCTCCGCCATCTCGTCTTTCACCGTTTTCATTGTTGTCATTCTAGTCTTGTTTACGGTAACTTTATTCCGACCTCACTTTTAATATTTTTATTATAATACTTTGATAACAGTTTGATAATTTTTCTCAAATTTGGGTACGCCATTTTCCTAATTTTTAAAAACCCAAATAATTCAAATAGGTTTATCGTTTGGGTGTCCAAATTGCAACAAATACTGGGTTTGGTTGCTTTTCAAAACGAGGGAGGTATAAATTAACTGTAAGTGAATAAATTTGGTTTGGGTTATCAGCCGGTGTCGTAGTGTAGTTGGTTATCACGTCTGGTCTCCGGTTCGAGTCCGGGACGTGATCGGGATCCATTGGCCTCATCATCAAACGTTGGGTTGACCATTATTTGGTTTTTTTTTTTTACCGAGAATCGAACTGACAGTATTGTAAAATTGGATTCAGTTTTGATTTTGAAATTATTAAAATTTAGTATTACATTTTTTGTTTTGGACCGAGAATCGAACCAAATCGAAAAACAAAAACCAATTCAATAAAATTCGGTTCAATTTTGATTTTGAAAATATTAAAATGTGTTATTCGATTTAAAATTTTGGTATAAAAAAATGGACAAAAAATTATACTTGGTATATATTTTAAAAACAACAATTATATGGATGTATAAAATTTATATTTTTAAATATAATTTAACCATAACCTCAACTTTGGGTTCGGCTTATTAAACAATAAAACCAATGGACAAACCAAATAAAATGAGTTGATCATGATCAGGGATTTGGTTTTGGTTATAACTAATTTTGGTTCGTTTTAGTTTTGAATTTTTTTAGAAGTTCCGTTTATTCGGTTTTGATTATTGTACTACGGTTAAATCTGAATAAAACAAACGCTCACCCCTACGTGACACATCATCGACTGCTTATTCTCGGTCATTCAGAGAAGACCCTGATCTATAGGGTCTAACGATCCTATGTCAATAGGGTCTAACGATTCTGTGTCTTTGACATTATCAACTATGAATATGTTTGCAACTTACGTTTTGTTTCTAACAAAGGTCAGTTGATATATGTAATAACAAGTGTTTGAAGATTGTTACATACACCTTTGAATGAAACATTGTCAAAGCAGTTGAGCTGCAAAATTAAGCGTCCGTTGAGATATATTTCTGAAACTTTTTTCTGATAACAACTTTGTGAAAGTAAGTTATAAAGTTATTTTCTGAATATAAAGATTATGAGTTTACGTTTGGATACTTTTATCTAGAAAATAATTTTTTGAAGTAAAAATTAAAATTCTGTTTGGTAAAATATTTTAGAAAATAATTTTGTAATGTATCATGTCATATTATATCATGTGTCCTGAATCTCTGTGTCATGAACTTGTGTGTCCGTAGATGGTGTTGGAAATTTCATTTATTGTTCATAAAAGATGAAAAGGAGAGAGAAGGGACTTTAGTCCCACATCGGAAAGAGAGAAAGGTTTGAGAGTGCTTAAATAGGTATGTGCACTCATGAGGAGTGTGCAACAACCAAAGGGTTGCTAGTGGGTGACCATTGGTTGTTGTTTTATCTTCTTTATGAAAATGTACCGGCGGTGGCAACACCGGCTCGGACACGGGCACGGACGTAGAGGCGATAGTGGCGCATTGTAGACGCATTTGTGCACTTAGGCAACGTGGCATCGGACGAGCAGCGTAGGCTCGGGCCTCGGACTCCTCGCGGCGATTCTCGTCCCGAGAATTCTTATTTTTGCAGCGGTCCAGACAAACGAAAGGGAGAATGAACCTGCGAACAGGTGAATGAATGTTGTTTCGGAAGGGTCGCGACTTCACGAAACAACACAAATTCATCTATATATACTACAGATCTCTGAGTCTAAAACACACAGAATCTGAGTATTCATTCTCTCTTTCTTCTCTCTTCCAAAGTTTTTCAGAAAGGTGTTCTTCCCTACGCCGGTGTCTCACATCTAGTGAACCTCCGGCAGAAGGCTGTCTTATCCTGGGTATTCTGGCGTGCTGACTCCAAGACGTTACCGGAGTGCCCGAAACACTTTAAGGAAAGTGCTGCTAAATGTACGATTCAAGCCTCGACGATATTTTTAACTTCGCAGAACTCGTCAGTGAAGTACAATCAATTTCTAACAATCTTAAAGTGTTGCAAATAATGGCGTCCGAGGCTGCAATTTCGAGCATCAAAGTCATGAATCAGGATCTAGTCAAATTGGATCGCTTCGACGGGACGAACTTCACACGCTGGCAGGACAAGATGATCTTCCTCCTGACGGCGCTGAAGATCTACTACGTCCTCGACCCAGATCTGCTAACTGTTCCAGAACCCACACCAACAGATTCTGATGAAGTCAAGGCAGAACGCAAAAAGTGCAAAGAGGACGAACTGCTGTGCCGTGGTCATATTCTGAACACCCTGTCGGACAGACTGTACGACCTCTATACAGAAAATCCTTCGGCGATTGACATCTGAAAGGCTCTGGATTTCAAATTCAGAGCAGAAGAAGAAGGTACAAAGAAATTTCTTATATCAAAGTATTTTGATTACAAAATGATTGATACAAAGCCTATACTCGCCCAAATGCACGAACTACAAGTTCTAGTCAATAAACTCAGGACAGTGAAGATAGAACTTCCGGAATCATTCCAAGTTGGTGCTATAATCACTAAATTACCAGCATCTTGGAATAGTTATCGGAAGAAACTACTTTACAGCTCTGAGGATTTTTCACTGGAACAGATTCAAAAACACCTTCGAATCGAAGAGGAATCAAAGGAAAGACAGAAATCCGAGAACAACGGAGTTACTAAAGCTAACGCGGTGAACGCGAAAGGCAAGAGGCCTGCAGGAAAGAAGAACTTTCTCGGTCCTAAGAAGGACCAACAAAAGTTCAAGAACTCCGGCAACGCCAAAGGACCCAAGACCGACTGTTTTGTATGTGGCAAATCAGGACATTATGCCAGAGATTGTCGGGTTCGAAAGACCCAAAACAGCGAGGTAAATCTCAATGAGACAGAGGACATAATTGCTACGGTGAGCAAACTCATGACGGTCAAAGGAAAGGCTCCAGGATGGTGGTACGATACTTGTGCTACCGTTCATGTTTCATACGACAAAGCAGCATTCAAGACCTATTCTGAAGTCAATGATGGACAAGAAGTTCAGATGGGAAATGAAGGACATTCAACGGTCGTGGGAACAGGTGATGTGGAATTCCAATTCACTTCCGGGAAGAAAGTAACTCTGACTAACGTACTTCACATTCCGGATATGAGTAGGAATCTCGTCAGTGGAGTCTTGTTGGGTAAACCTCTTTGAGTCGGGCAAATTAATTTTGACCCGTAATGGTGTATTTGTTGGAAAGGGATATACCGATGAGGGTATGATCAAACTTTGTATCATTGAAAATCAATAAAGTTTCTACTTCTACTTACATGATTGAGTCCTCTACTTTATGGCATAGTAGATTAGCGCATATAGGTATTAGCACTATAAAAAGATTAATTAAATCTGGATTAATTTCATGCAATTCTGAAGACTTAGATAAGTGTAAAATTTGTGCAAAATTCAAAATGATTAAAAAATATTTTTACAGTGTAGAGCGTAATACCAACCTACTAGATTTAGTTCACTCTGATTTATGTAAATTTAATGGCACATTATCTCGAGGAGGTAATAAATATTTTATTACCTTCATTGATGATTGCTCTAAATTTACATATGTATATTTATTGAAGGATAAAGATGAAGCCTTTAATGCTTTTAAAATATACAAATCAGAGATTGAAAATCAACTTGGTAGAAACATTAAAATACTTATAAGTGATAGAGGTAGTGAATATTTTTCTTTTGAATTTAATACCTTCTGTGAAGAAAACGATATTATTCATGAATGTTCTGCACCACGGACACCTCAACAGAACGGACTAGCCGAAAGAAAAAATAGAACATATCAAGAAATGATAAATGTAATGCTAATGCATTCTGAATTATCATTTAGTTTGTGGGGAGAAGCTTTACTTACTGCATGTCATATAATGAACCGAATTCCTTTGAAGAAAACTGGTATTTCACCATATGAGATATGGAAAGGTCGTAAGCCTAATATCAGTTATTTTAGAGTGTGGGGGTGCATAGCTTATTACAAAAACATGGATCCTAAAAGGACCAAATTAGGTCCTCGTGGAATCAAAAGTGCTTTTGTAGGTTATGCTGCGAATAGTAAAGCATATATACTTTTAAACTTAGAGTCTAACATTATTGTCGAATCTAGAGATTTGAAATTTTTCGAGAACCTTATTTCTAAGAATAAAGATTCTGAGATTCCTGCTAATGAAGAGTCTCGTGAGGAGAGCTCTTCACGGTTAGTTGAAAAACAACCCGAGCTTCGGATCTACAAGAGAGTTCGAAAGGCTAAGGATCTAGGACCTGACGAAATAGATTCTCAACTTATTTCCTTTTACTTAGTAGAAGAAAATACAGAGAAATTTATTCGAAAGATTCCTATCATTCTTCAGGTGGAAGATGATCCTAAAACTTTTAAGGAAGCAATAGCTTCGCGGGACTCATCTTTTTGGAAAGATGCTATACAAGATGAGATGGATTCGATAATATCTAACCACACTTGGAAAATTGTCGATCTGCCCAAAGGGTCAAGACCTATTGGATGTAAGTGGGTGTTCAGGAGAAAGTATCATAGTGATGGTACTTTAAACACCTACAAGGCTAGACTAGTAGCCAAAGGATTTCGACAAAGAGAAGGAATTGATTATTTTGACACATATGTACCAGTAGCAAGAACGACTATAATTAGAATATTGTTTGCATTAGCTTCATTGCATCATCTTAATGTTCATCAGATGGATGTCAAAACAGCATTCTTAAATGGAGATCTCGATGAGAAGATTTACATGGAGCAACCGGAAGGGTTCGTGCTCCCGAGAAATGAACAAAAGGTATGCAAACTTGTTAAATCCTTGTACGGATTAAAACAAGCACCAAAGCAGTGGCATCAGAAATTTGACTCAGTCATAATTTCTAATGGCTTTTTTTATAACGTTTGTGATAAGTGTTTATACACTAAAGTATATGAAAATATCGTGATATTTTTTTGTCTCTACGTTGATGATATGTTAATCATTAGCAACGAGATGAGTGGAATTACAGAAACGAAGAGGTTTCTAAATTCCACATTCAAGATGAAAGATCTTGGAATAGTAGACACTATTTTGGGAATCAAAGTAATACAAAACAGTGGGAGTTTTGAACTTACGCAGTCGCACTATGTTGAGAAAGTGCTAGACAAGTTCAAACGCCTAAAGTTCAAAGAAGTGAACACTCCATTCGATCCAAGTGTTAAACTAGAAAAGAATTCTGGAAGAGCCGTCGCTCAATTAGAATACGCAAGTGCTATTGGATGTCTTATGTATTTAATGCAATGCACAAGACCTGATATAGCATTTACAGTTAGTAAAATGAGTAGATTTACTCGCAACCCTAATAATAAGCATTGGAGGGCTATCGGAAGAATTTTTGGTTATCTTTTGAAAACCAAGAATCTTGGATTACAATATGGTAGATTTCCTGCCGTATTAGAAGGATAAACCGACGCTAGTTGGATATCAAGTGTCGGGGATAACAAATCTACGACAGGTTGGGTATTTACGCTTGCCGGAGGGACAGTTTCTTGGAAGAGCAAGAAACAAACGTGCATTACCCATTCGACCATGGAGTCAGAGTTTGTGGCTCTAGCTTCTGCAGGACAAGAAGCTGAGTGGTTGAGAGACCTTCTATTAGAAGTTCTGCTGGCTAAAGACAATGTATCAAAAGTGTCAATACATTGCGATAGTCAAGCTACTCTAGCAAGAGCCTACAATGAAGTGTATAATGGGAAGTCTAGACATATAAGTCTAAGACATACCTACGTAAGGAAATTGATTAAAGATGGAATCATTTCTCTTACGTATGTGCGTACCAGCTATAACTTAGCTGATCCCTTTACTAAACCACTAGCTCGGGATTTAGTAAAGTCTACCTCGAGAGGTATGGGATTGAAACTCCTTGAGTAAGAGTTCCAACAACAGTGGCAACCCAATCTAATGTTAAGAAAACCTTAACATTAGATTCAATGGGTAACAACAAACTGTTGATTTGGATGTATACGACATGATAATGTCGACTGTTGTAATTTGAGGGTTGAGTTTATAAAACTCTTAATGAAGTTAAGTAATGTTGACATGTATCTGTAAAGCAACAGAGATACTGAAAGAACTTCACCTATGTGAATCTAGAGATGGTGCCATCTCAGTAAGATCTGGAGTTTATCTTATAAAAATTCACGAGACAGGATCAGCACATGGCCATTAATAGTGCTAAGCGAGAGATGTAGGCGAAGAACTACAAAAGAATGTGTGTAAAGTAACACCGATTTTATCACAAGGAATAACTAGTTCAAAGCCCAGCTACCAGAGATCCCGATAAAATCTTGTGTTGCATCTACTAAGGTTAGGTTCAAATCGAAAGATACCTAACTGTGTTAACATTCTTTAAGTAATGTATTCTAGAATTCCTTTCCATCATTTATGGAACAAGTGGAGGATTGTTGAAAATTCCATTTATTGTTCATAAAAGATGAAAAGGAAAAAGAAGGGACTTTAGTCCCACATCGGAAAGAGAGAAAGGTTTGAGAGTGCTTAAATAGGTATGTGCACTCATGAGGAGTGTGCAACAACCAAAGGGTTGCTAGTGGGTGACCATTGGTTGTTGTTTTATCTTCGCCCGAGCCGGAGCCGGAGCCGGTGCATGAAAATGTAGCCGGTGTTGCCACCGGCAACACCGGCTCCGGCTCCGGCTCCGACTCGGGCTCGGACACGGGCGTAGAGGCGATAGTGGCACATTGTAGACGCACTTGTGCACTTAGGCAACGTGGCATCGGGCGAGCGGCGTAGGCTCGGGCCTCGGGCTCCTCACGGCGATTCTTGCCCCGAGAATTCTTATTTTTGCAGCGGCCCAGACAAACGAAAGGGTGAATGAACCTGCGAACAGGTGAATGAATGTTGTTTCGGAAGGGTCGCGACTTCACGAAACAACACGAATTCATCTTTATATACTACAGATCTCTGAGTCTAAAACACACAAAATCTGAGTATTCATTCTCTCTTTCTTCTCTCTTCCAAAGTTTTCTAGAAAGGTGTTCTTCTCTACGCCGGTGTCTCACAACGTCTAGTGAACCTCCGGCAGAAGGCCGTCTTATCCTGGGTGTTCTGGCGTGCTGACTCCAAGACGTTACCGGAGTGCCCGAAACACTTTAAGGAAAGTGCTGCTAAATGCACGATTCAAGCCTCGACGATATTTTCAACTTCGCAGAACTCGTCAGTAAAGTACAATCAATTTCTAACAGATGGAACTCTGCCACGATCTGGGTCTGAGGACGACAATGGGACTGAGGATCGATCTAAGTCGTCATCGACCTCGACTGCGGAGAGGAGCTGCGCAGGTCAAGTCCCCAAACCCTAACCCTAATTACTTTCGGAGAGGAGCTGCACAGGTCAAGTCCCAAGACCCTAACCCTAAATTGGCAGTCGACCTCGACTGCGATGGTCAGCTCTTCTCACGATGGTTGCGTGCAAGCCCACCTCATCCTCGACGAGCTCGAGGTCCACTGCGCTGGAGGTGGAAGGCTTGTCAAGGAGGCGCTGGAAGTGGAAGGGGTCGAGGTGGGAGGGAGAGGACGCCGGAGGTGGAGGAAGAGGCTCGTGAAGGAGACGAGAAGGCACCGGAGGTGGAGGGAGGGCGAGGTGGGAGGGAGAGGCTCGTGAAGGAGACGAGGAGGCGACGGAAGTGGAGGGAGGGTGAGGTGGGAGGGAGAGGCTCGTGGAGGAGACGAGGAAGCGCTGGAGGTGGAGGGAGGGCGAGGTGGGAGGGAGATGCTCGTCTCCCTTTTCCTCTGGAGCTCTGGAGCTGGAGATTGCAAATGGGGAGAGAGAAAGAGAGTTGGGGGAGGGGGGAGGGGTTGGTGGAGAGTGGGGCCCACATATTTTGAGAAAACTGGTTTGTGAAAACTGATTTGAGAAAACATCTTTCACCTCCACTCTGAAAGTAGCATTCTGATGTAGATTTTCGAAAAGAATTTTGGAAAGCATTTTTTTAGTGTTTGACAACCAAACATGTTTTCTGTGGGTTTTTGTGTTAAAACTCAGAAAACTGAGTTAAAAAACATAACCAAACGCTTCTCACATGAGCCACCACAATTTAAGACTGTTTTTTTTTAATATAGAAAAAAACTATTTTATCCGCAGACGAGCTGGTCTGTTCGTCGCATGGACGCATCCTATTGACCCTCCTGTAAAAACGGATCTCACGTTGGTTGACCTGCCAATACGACCGTGACACGTGACGGACGGACTGACCTGCATACGGACAACGTAACAAGATTGTTTTTTTATTACTGTACCGAGGTCCAATACCTCATTTATAGCCACCAAAAGACAGCAAGTTAACATCTGATGATGCAAATCATCAGACTACTCCTCTCCATCGACTTATAAAGCCACAAAAAATAGTACCATCTTCGAATTGTTGCTGCATAACATTGTGTAATCAGTGCCATATCCTCTGCTAGCTGGTTTTAGAAATTTATGACAGTCGTCCAGCACAGAGACGATACAAACCTAAATAGAGAGTTCCGTACTTAGCAGTTGAGTATCGGTCCAACGTCAATATTATGTCGTGCGGCCAAAAAAATTCAAATAGAGTACGACCAACCACATCCATTGCCAGTAATTCCTCCAAAGGAAATAACATGAATAAGAGGCCACCATTCAGATGCTAGATGTAGATTCAGGGCCAAACCTATAATAAGCCAGATAAGCCATCGGGTTTGGACAATTCTTCCTGGTTAGGGCGACCCCCAGACTCCTAAGTCTCCAGCTCTCCATCAATAGAGTCTTTGCGCTCCACTCCAATTCCTCCCTATCACTCGAACTAACAATCCTCCGTGCCAATTTTTTGAGATGCTACTGGAAATGCCTCAAGTAAAGCGGGAGTCGTGTGAGGAAATCGGAATCTGAGATCCATGCCTCCTTTGGAACCGAAAATAACTGACTTCTTAGCATTTGTTAAAAATTATTGGTCTTAATTTTCTTAGCTACAATATTTATAGCTTTCAGCTTATTTTAACTGTTTTGGTATATTTTTTCTGGAGTCAAGAGGCAAAGGGCAATCAAAATTAACTCCGACTAGGATAATCCAACCCTGTGGGTCGGCTCTGTGTAGATTGTGTAAACATAAATCTTAAATTCGAACATATAAATCTAAAATATGTAAATCGACATAGGATCTTGATCATATAATTTGTCACTATAAATCATAAAATCATACCGGAATCCATCGTTTATTTTGATGTAAAATTCTCCTTCTCTCTCTTGGCCTATTTTATAAGTTGTGTTTCTTGAGATGATCCAAATGATGAAATTTGGGTTCATATATATTGTCACTCCCCGATTCCGTAGAATTGATAGTCGTCCCCCGGGCGTGATGCCGTGCGAACCTAAGTTGCGATCGCACAAGGCGTAGTCATAAGGTCTTCCGAAACACAACATCAAGTTAGAGTACGCAGAGAAATTGATTGACACATTTGAAATAGAAGTAGACTTTTTCATTGATAATAGAACTTCATTTACATTGACATCATTACATTCATTTGCCGCACGGGCTACAACATGACTCGACTTACAAAACGAACGCCGATGAGATAGTCGTTCCATACATTAAATCCATTTTTACAAGCAAAAACAATTACGCTTTCCACCTGGGATTGAGGGTAGCCGAGCCGTCATCTATTCTTTTGGACTGAGTGCGGGTCTTCTTCAAAAGGAATCCAGAAACAAACTTTTACACGGACGAGGCTTCAAAAGTGTCCACGCCGCCTTGAGATTTAAGTGGCACGCCCTTTGTGGTTCGGGGTACCTGCGTAGAGAGCGAGGATCAGTACATTACACTTCGTACTGGTGCGTGGCTATTTAAGTTCCAAGCTCTCATTTGGTTGAAGAGTTTATATGACTTAGAGTATGAATATTTCTAACCATCCTAATGAATTTCAAACAAGCATATGACAAGCATAATGAAATTTACATTGAAACTTACCCGCGGAGGACCGTGCCGCGCCTTATGAAACTTACCATGTTCTTCCCTGTCAATTGTTATCATTTTATACCAAGTACAATATTTCGTGTGGTTGGTCGCTGGCTCCCAGAGCCATCGTGGACTCCTCTAGCTTTTCTTAGACGGGGTCCTTTCAGCGTGAGTAGCGAGCCCCGCTGCAAATCCTCGCCTAACCCGTGCCCAGCACAGCTAATTATTTGTTTCCCTTTGCCCGCAACGGTCCCGTGGCCTCGGATTACCGTGCGGAGAAACGCTCACCTTGTCGACAAGTTGTCCATGACCGTGCAAAGACATATTTTTAGTTGTTAAGACATAGCCTACCTTTCCCTTGAGAACTTGCTCATTCATTCGTGTTCATGCACTTGTATTTATATTTTCATTCGCAACAACACTATCGACATTGCCTAAGAAGGGGGTCGAGAAGAGAAGGGTCAGCCACTCACCTTGAGTTTACTTCGGCGAGAGAACTTGTTGGTCGCGCTAGACGTCGCCTACGCGATTACCTGAAATCACACAAGCAATCGATTAGAACACTACATTATTCAAGGAGTTCGATAGGAAATGCGAGTTCGAAATACAAGCCATAAAAACCATCGAAAACATTCACGAAAATGCATTCAGAAAATAAAGCCAAAACCAACGCAAGCGGCGTGAAAAGCAGAGCAACGGGAGGTCTCTCCCGACTCAGCCGCAGAGTCAATCCTCGAGGTGCAACCCGCTGAATATGGGACTTGGTTCCGAAGAAGACATTCCATGACGAGGAATGGATCTTAATTCAACCGTTCCCGTTCGATCGACTCGGTCGATCCCGACCTATCGGTCCCGACCGAATCGATAGCGACAGTGTTCCTTTCTCGCGCACCCCGTGGACAAGTACGGGGCACGATGTAGGTACGGGACACTACACCATAACCAACTAAGAAAAAGTTTCATCCTCGAAACTTAAAATAGAACCTACCTCTATGAGAACAATGAAGGAAACTTTTCCTTCATTTCTGACTCAAGCTCCCACGTCGACTCTTCGACCGAGTGGTTCCTCCAGAGGACGCGGACGAGGGGAATAGCACGATTGTGGAGAAGTTTATTCTTGCGCTCCAAGATTTGTACCGGCTCTTCGACATATGACAAGTCCGCCTTCAGGTCCAGCTTACCCAAATCTACAACATGGCTCGGATCATGCACGTACTTCTATAATTACGATACATGGAAGACGTCATGTACCTCTGACAACGCAGGCGGCAAGGCGATTTGGTAAGCTATCGGGGCGACTCGCTTCAATATTTCGAACGGGCCAACAAATCTTCGGCTCAATTTCCCCTTCGTACCGAACCTGGAAACTCCCCGCATGGGCATGACTTTCAAGAATACATGGTCGTCTTTCGAGAACTCGAGGGGGCGTCGGTGCGTGTCGGCATAGCTTTTCTGTCGGCTTTGTGCTATCTTCAATCTCTCTCGTATTAACTTGACCTTCAGCACGGTCTGCTCCACCAGCTCCGGACCAAGTATCTGCCGTTCCCCGACTTCATCCCAGCAAATGGGCGATCCGCACTTCCGGCCGTACAAAGCTTCATACGACGCCATTTGGATGCTGGATTGATAGCTGTTGTTGTATGCAAACTCGGCCAGCGGTAGATGGACGTCCCAACTTGACTTCAAGTCGATCGTACAGAGTCATAACATGTCTTCGAGAATTTGGTTCACCTGCTCTATTTGGCCGTCAGTCTGAGGATGATAAGCTGAGCTAAACTTCAACTTGGTCCCCAGTGCTGAATGAAGACTACTCCAGAAGTGCGCTACGAACCGTCCATCCCGATCAGAGACGATAGAAACTGGGACCCCGTACAGCCGAACTATTTCATCAAGGTATATCTGAGCAAGACGGTCGACGCTCCAAGTAACTTTGATGGCGATAATGTGAAATGACTTGGTTAGTCGATCGACGATGACCCAGACGTCGTCGTTTCCCCGCGGCGTCCTCGACAAGCCAACAACAAAGTCCATAGTGATGTGATCATATTTCCATTCTAGAATGGCGAGGTTCTGCATCTTCCCGCCCGGTCGCTGGTGCTCGGCTTTGACTTGCTGACAGGCCATACATTTTGACACAAAGAGCGCTACGTCCCTCTTCATGTCGTACCACCAAAAGACAACGCGGAGGTCCTTATACATCTTGGTGCTGCCAGGATGCAAGGAATATTTTGCATAATGCGTCTTCGACATTATCTCCTTTCTAAGTTCTGCATCGTCCGGTATGCATAGCCGTCCCTTCACGCGTAACACTCCCGACTCGTCCTCTGCAAAGTCGGACGCTTTTCCTATCGATATCAGCTTTCGCATCTTCTCCAGGTAGGGGTCGTCCTTCTGTGCAGACTTGATCCTCTCCAGTAGGCTCGGTTCCACCCACAGTTGCGCTAGTTTCACGTCTCTGAAACGAACTCGGAGTTCAATGCCCATTCCTTCCAAGTCACGCAGCAGTCGATCGTTGATGCATAACGAAGCTAAGTACTTCCGGCTCAGCGCATCTGCTATCACATTTCTCTTGCCCGGCGTGTAGTCGATTGATAAGTCATAGTCTTTGATTAGTTCGAGCCATCGCCTCTGCCGCAAATTCAGTTCTTTCTGGGTGAAGAGATACTTGAGGCTTTTGTGGTCCGTATAAATTCTGTACGCCACGCCATAGAGATAGTGACGCCACAGCTTCAATGCGAACACAAATGCCGCTAGTTCTAGGTCGTACGTGGGGTAGTTCTTCTCGTGCGGCTTCAACTGCCTGAAAGCAAAAGATATCACCTTATCCCGCTGCATGAGCATACACCCCAAGCCCTGTCCAGAAGCATCACTAAAAATTTGAAATCCCTTCGTCCCTTCAGGAAGAGCAAGTATCGGGGCCGAAACGAGCCGTTGTTTGAGCTCCTGGAAGGAAGCTTCACAGTCGTCTGACCACTTGAATACGACTCCTTTCTGGGTGAGGCGAGTCAACGGCGATGCGATCTTCGCAAAGTCCTTTACGAAGCATCGGTAGTATCCCGCCAAGCCTAGGAAGCTTCGAATTTTGCTAACTGATGCGGGCCGTTTCCAATCAGCAACTGCCTCGATTTTCTTCGGATCGACTGCGATGCCCGCGGCGGAGATGATGTGCCCAAGGAATGAGACGCTATTCAGCCAGAACTCGCACTTGCTCATCTTCGCGTACAACTGATTCTCTCGAAGGGTTTGGAGTACCGTCCGTAGATGCTCGGTATGTTGCGCTCGATCCTTTGAGTAGACGAGGATGTCGTCGATGAAGACTACTACGAACTTGTCACCGAACGGACGGAACACCCGATTCATTAGATCCATAAAGACGGCATGGGCGTTTGTCAGACCGAACGACATTACCAAGAACTCGTAGTAGCCATAACGAGTGCGAAAGGCAGACTTCGGCACGTCATCTGGCTTGACTTTGAGTTGGTGATAACCCGATCGCAGATCAATCTTCAAAAACACCGTTGTACCTTGGAGCTGGTCGAACAAGTCGTCGATGCGGGGCAGGGGGTATTTGTTTCGGACGGTGGCTTTGTTCAATTTCCGATAGTCGATGCAGAGCCGCATCGATCCATCCTTCTTCTTCACGAAGCACGGGCGCACCCCCACGGCGAGATACTCGGACGGATAAACCCTCTATCAAGTAATTCCTGAAGTTGTGCCTTTAATTCCTTCAATTCTGCAGGGGTCATTCTGTACGGGGCTTTCGATATCGGCCGGGTGTCGGAGAATGTGTCGATGGTGAACTCTTTTTCTCGATCGGGCGGCATGCCGGGTAGCTCGTCAGGGAACACGTCTGGGAATTCTGCCACAACGTCGATCTCTCCCGCGTTTGCACCATCCTGTCGTATGTCTCGAACGGAAGCTAGATAGCCTTCGCACCCGGAATGCAGCATCCGTCGAGCAGATATTGCGGAGATCACCATGCAGGTCGGCGATGCCTCACCACACAAGTAGCAGAATTCAGGCACTCCAGGTATGCAGAATATGACCTTCTTTTCAGCGCAGTCTATGGTTGCGTTGCACGGCCCGAGCCAATCCATTCCCAGAATGATGTCAAAGTCCTTCATGTCTAGAACTATCACATCCAAACCGATCTTTTGACCGTCGATACAGATAATCCCGCCGGCGCAAGCTAAGTTTGTGAGAATTGGTGTGCCCGAAGGTGTGCTTACGCTAAGGTCGAGAAATAATGATATTGCAGGAAAATTGTGCTCGACGGCAAAGTCCGTCGATATAAAACTATGCGAAGCGCCTGAATCAAATAACACACGAGCAGGCACATTATTGAATTTTTAGTATACCTGACACTACTGTATCTGATGCCAGCGCTTCGTCTCGAGTCATGGCGTAGACGCGGCCCTGAGTGTTGGGGCGACGATCTCGGCCATTTTGCGGTGCGGGTTGAGTGGGCAGAGGAGGTCGAGGCGCCTGTCCTCGATTCTCTTGACGGTGTTGTTGTAGCGGGGCGTTACGAATCTGATGAAAGCTTGGACAATTTGGAGCCGTGTGACCCCTCTGTCCGCAAGCGAAACATTCAACATTACAGAAAAAGCAGTAGCTTTCACGGTGTCCAAGTCGCCCGCAATTGGTGCACTTAGGTATTGTCTTCTCACCCTTATAGCCGCCGTTATTAGGACGCTTTGACGAGTCGTTGTTGTGTGCCGTATAGCTAGGACGTATGTGATTGGAGTGGCGCATAACATCGTCAGCACCGGAAGGATGCAGGTTCTCAAGGCAGAGAGCGTGATTCAGAGCCTCGCCCACGGTCTTGTACTCCGGGACCCCGACATGCGCGCCGATAGAGTGTCGCAGACCCACTTCGAACCGTCGCACACGGCACTCTTCAGTAGGCAGAAACTGACCAGCAAACTTAGACAACTTGTTGAATTCTGCGGCATACTGTTCCACTGTCCGGCTCCCTTGCTTCAACTGCATGAATTCATTCTCCTTCGCTTGACGAACGGCTGACGAAAGGTACTGGACTTCAAAAGCTTTGCGGAACGTGGCCCAAGAGATCGGCGCGGTGTTGTTGTCCGGTCGGATCGCTCGCTTGCGCACGGCCCACCAGTCGTGCGCGTTCAACCGTAGTTGAAGTTGTACGCAGGCGACTTGCTTCGATTCTTCAATGCCGAGAAGCTCGAAGTGATCTTCCAGCTCTTCCAACTAGTCGATTGCCATGGAAGGGCCCTCGGTACCGCTGAAGGAAGTGCGGCACGCCTTCTTGAATTTGGACACTTCAAAGTTGTACTTTTTTGGTGCCGCTGGTTGACGCTCGGGATCCTCCGTGTCGACTTCAATGGGTTGGATCACCGGCACGGTGGCAGGAGGTGCGATGACGGTAGGCGCAGTCGCAGAATTTCCGTTGGCCGCCATTGTCTGGACGATCTGCTGCAGGGTATCCAACTGCTTTTGTTGAAGTTTGGCATGTGCATCGAAACGAGCTTCGAACTGGGCCTGTCGTTCCTTCGTCAGTTGATGTCGGTTCTCGGACTGGTTCCGCTGTGCCTCCATCATGCGCAGCATCCTTTCGATGGTATTGTTAGAAGGTCCGCCCCACGAACGACGAGAACTACTAGAGCCGCTAGAAGCGCTCTGCTCTCGCTCGGTCGTGGGTTCCGTCACTTCTGCGATACGAAGGCAAATGCATCAGTCACAAAATATTACGGACTCATTGTATGGAATAACTTATCTCATCGATGCAAGGTCAAAGGATGTAAAGTCGTGCTCTGATACCATTATGTCACGCTCCGATTCCGTAGAATCGATAGTCGTCCCCCGGGCGTGATGCCGTGCGAACCTAAGTTGCGATCGCACAAGGCGTAGTCATAAGGTCATCCGAAACACAACATCAAGTTAGATTACGCAGAGAAATTGATTGACACATTTGAAATAAAAGTAGACTTTTCAATTGATAATAGAACTTCATTTACATTGACATCATTACATTCATTGGCCGCGCGGGCTGCAACATGACTCGACTTACAAAACGAACGCCGATGAGATAGTCGTTCCGTACATTACATCCCTTTTTACAAGCAAAAACTATTACGCTTTCCACCTGGGATTGAGGGTAGCCGAGCCACCATCTATTCTTTTGGACTGAGTGCGGGTCTTCTTCAAAAGGAATCCAGAAACAAGCCTTTACACGGACGAGGCTTCAAAAGTGTCCACGCCGCCTTGAGATTTAAGTGGCACGTCCTTCGTGGTTCGGGGTACCTGCGTGGAGAGCGAGGATCAGTACATTACACTTTGTACTGGTGCGTGGCTATTTAAGTTCCAAGCTCTCATTTGGTTGAAGAGTTTATATGACTTAGAGTATGAATGTTTCTAACCATCCTAATGAATTTCAAACAAGCATATGACAAGCATAATGAAATTTACGTTGAAACTTACCCGCGGCGGACCGCGCCGCGCCTTATGAAACTTACCATATTCTTTCCTGTCAATTGTTATCATTTCATACCAAGTGCAATATTTTGTATGGTTGGTCACTGGCTCCCAGAGCCATCGTGGACTCCTCTAGCTTTTGGTAGACGGGGTCCTTTCAGCGTGAGTAGCGAGCCCCGCTGCAAGTCCTCGCCTAACCCGTGCCCAGCACAGCTAATTATTTGTTTCCCTTTGCCCGCAACGGTCCCGTGGCCTCGGGTTGCCGTGCGGGAAAACGCTCACCTTGTCGACAAGTTGTCCATGACCGTACAAAGACATGTTTTTAGTTGTTAAGACATAGCCTACTTTTTCCTTGAGAACTTGCTCATTCATTCGTGTTCGTGCACTTGCATTTATCTTTTCATTCGCAACAACACTATCGATATTGCCTAAGAAGGGGGTCGAGAAGAGAAGGGTCAGCCACTCACCTTGAGTTTACTTCGGCGAGAGAACTTGTTGGTCGCGCTAGACGTCGCCTACGCGATTACCTGAAATCGCACAAGCAACCAATTAGAACACTACATTATTCAAGGAGTTCGATAGGAAATGCGAGTTCAAAATGCAAGCCATAAAAACCATCGAAAACATTCACGAAAACGCATTCAGAAAACAAAGCCAAAACCAACGCAAGCGGCGTGAAAAGCAGAGCAACGGGAGGTCTCTTCCGACTCAGTCGCAGAGTCAATCCTCGAGGCGCAACCCGCTGAATATGGGACTTGGTTCCGAAGAAGACATTCCATAACGAGTAATGCATCTTAATTCAACCGTTCCCGTTCGATCGACTCGGTCGATCCCGACCTATCGGTCCCGACCGAATCGATAGCGACAGTGTTCCTTTTTCGCGCACCCCGTGGACAAGTACGGGGCACGATGTAGGGACGGGGCATTACATATATAGGCAGAGAGAGGGAACGAATTTCCACATTCGTCCAATCTTTCATCAAAGGTGCAACCATTCACTAAAAGTTTGCAGCCGTCCATCAAAGTTGCAAATGGTAGAAATCTTCTAATTTAACCAAACATTTATTATTCAGCAATTACCTAATTTAACCATGATATAAAATATGGACCACATGTTTATAAAATTTTTATGAAGTTAGAGATACACAAATTTCTAACAGTCTCCCACTTGGTCCATATAACAATCATATTTATGGTTTCATATAGGAGTCATAAGGCGCACATAAATGCTGAAATAATAAACTTTAAAAGGTTTGTCTTAATTACCTCAGTTAATTGAATTATTGATAACAGTCATAGAGGTTCCATATTAATTAAAGAACATGGTCCCTTCCATGTACCAAATACCAATAATCTACTTAACCAAGTCTGTATAACGAAGCAATCATAATGTTCCCTTAATGTCTTAATGAAACGACTATTTCTGTTATCATTTATCCATTCACATAATGTACAAAGACAATGGAAACAAAAAAATTCAGAATTTTCAATAATGAATTTTCAAAATGTCAAAATACAAGCACATAACAATCCATAAATAATAAAATGCTATTGTTTATTCTCAAGATCCATCTTTTCAGCATGCTGCTTAAATGTCTTGGGTGGTAACCCTTTAGTTAGCGGATATGCTATATTAATATTTATTTTAATATGTTTAATTGACACTCGCTTATTCCGAATTTCTTCCTTCACTGACAGGTATTTCATCTCCATGTGCTTTATTCCTTTAGAATACCAATTATTCTTTGAAAATAATACCCTTGCGGCATTATCACAATAAATTTTCAGTGGTCTGGCAATAGATTCCATAACTCTAGGCCATGAAATAAACTTTCGAAACCTTACTCCCACTGATCTTCGTGTATATATACACTGATCAACAATGTTTTCAATGAACCCAAATGTTGATAATGAAACAAGCATGGTATATGTGAATACCCTATACTTGCTTAATTACAAAATAACCAACTACATTTATGTTTATTTTACTAATGATATATGTTCTACCTGTGGGCAAAACATAATTTAAGTAAATAAACCAATGATGATATTACTTAATCGAACATTCAATGCATACTTTGAGTCCACTGTGGTGAACACCAACTAATAATATGAAAGTCATACAAGAATAAAAATATGCATGTACATAATTGAAACCACTGTGGTGATTATCAATTTAATATAATATGAATATTGTAGTTCAAACCATATACAGAATATATCTGTTCAATCTTATTTCATTGAGAGAGATTTTAAAAGAGATCGGAACTTCAACAAATATATTCAGATTGAATTGTAGGAATTGAATCTTAATTCATTCTAAATTATTCTATACATAAAACTAAAAATATGATCTAACCATGCTCTGATACCACATGTAAACATAAATCTTAAATTCGAACATGTAAATCTAAAACATGTAAATCGACATAGGATCTTGATCACATAATTAGTCACTATAAATCATAAAATCATACCGGAATCCATCGTTTATTTTGATGTGAAATTCTCCTTCTCTCTCTTGGCCTATTTTATAAGTTGTTTTTCTTGAGATGATCAAAATGATGGAATTTGGGTTCATATATATAGGCAGAGAGAGGTAACGAATTTTCACATTCGTGCAACCTTTCATCAAAGGTGCAACCATTCACTAAAAGTTTGCAACCGTCCATCAAAGTTGCAAATGGTATGAATCTTCTAATTTAACCAAACATTTATTATTCAGCAATTACCTAATTTAACCATGATATAAAATATGGACCACATGTTAATAATTTTTTTATGAAGTTAGAGATACACAAATTTCTAACAGTCTTCCACTTGGTTCATATAACAATCATATTTATGATTTCATATAGAAATCATAAGGCGCGCATAAATGCTGAAATAATAAACTTTAAAAGGTTTGTCTTAATTATCTCAGTTAATTAAATTATTGATAAGAGTCATTAGTAAGGTTCTGGTCCTCCGTAAGGTTCTGGTCCTCCGTAAGGAATCATTTATAATGTTGAGCGTTCAAATCCCACTCTCAACAATTATCCCACTCTCAACAATTATCCTATTGAGATGGACTAGTTGGTATAAGGCGCCAGATTAAGGTTCTGTTCCGAAAGGGCGCCAGATTAAGGTTCTTGTCCTAAAGATGAGATATATATATAAGCTAATTAGGGTTCAACAGTGTTAGGCATGATTAATCTAGGTCAATCTCAGTCCACTAAGTCAAACTAGGTCACACTAGGTCAAACTAGGTCAAACTGGGTCAAAGGTTGACTTACAGTTGACTTTTGGTCAACTGGTCAACTCTAGTCAACTCTGGTCAACTCTAGGTTAAACTAGGTCAAATGTTGACTCTACTTCGACGTTCAGTCAAGCAGTCAACGATGGTCAAACAGGGTCAAGGCTAGTCTCTATAAACATCTACAGGATTAACACATTCAATTTCAGTGGTTGTGAAATCACTGGAATCGATGGATCTCAAAATACAACAAAAGGAGAAAGATTATAATAATAGGGTAAAAACCTACAGATATTGTCGGATGGTGAAACAACCACCACCAACGTGTCCAGAATGGTCAAATTATCTAGGATAGCCTATCCATAAGTCCAATTTGGACACAGGGGCAAAAAGGTAATTTTGGGTCAAAAATGGTGTCCGTGTCGGACCCACTTTGTACAGAAAAATATGTCGGAATAAAAGTCCTCAAAACCTAGCAAAATATATGTCCACAAATTCAGAATGACGATACGAACTCAACGGTATATCCGAAATTGGATTCCGATGAGCCGATCTCAAAATTGTCCGTTGACCCGGATATTGGAATCTGATTTGCACGAAAATGTATGTCGGGGCTAATGTCAATAAAACTCAGCAAATTATATGTCAACGAGTCCAGAATGACGATACGAACTCAACAGTATATCCAGAATTGGATTCCGATAAGCCAATCTCAAAAAGTCCCGTTGAGTCGGACTGTAGGGCCTGCCTTGTATCGAAATGCGTGTCGGGGCCTACGTCCTCCAAATCTAGGAAACTTTATATGAAAATGTGCCAGAATGACGCCACGAGTCTACTGGTGGTGTCAAAAATTGAATCCGGAGTACCGGATTCAAAATTAGAATTTTACAACTTAGAATTTACGAATTCGGACGGCCAACTTTGGCGTCGAATTCAACCAACCAAACGTGCTCATAATGAAACAAAACTTAAGGGGCAGGAAGAGGATTATACCAGCTGTGCACAGGAATTGACGGCGCATCAAACGGAGTCGCGACGGCAAAGATACGAGTCCGCGAAGTTGGCTCCACAAAACTGTCCAAAAATAGTACAATTTAAAGGGTCAACTTTGTGGCCGATTTTCACATAGCAAACGACGGAATTAACGGTTGAAACTTCAGGGGAGTGAAGAGATATATACCGAGATTGTGACAGAGCAAAGAGTTCGCCGATCCATCGGTCGAATTTTCCGAAAAATGTGCACGAAGTCGCTGCCTCGAAGCACGAATTCTGAAATTCGTCCGCGCGCGCATCGACGGGAACCCATGCCAAACGCACGAAAAGCCTAGACGGCACGTCCGGAAGGACGGTGGCCGCGACGGTGAAGTCGCCGGAGGTCGCCTGGCCAGAGGAGGATTGCCTACGGCGGTGCATGGCGGCGCGCGACGGTGCGCGGCCGTCGGCCGCAACTGCTGCTGCTGCGCCACTAGCTGCTGCGTGCTCTGGCAGCGCGCAAGGTGGCCGTGCGGCTGCCGGCCGGAGGAGAAAGGATAAGGAGAGTGGCGGAGGAGAATGAGATGGTGAGGGTGGTGGTGTTGGTGTAGTTATGGTGGTGGTGATGGTTTGATGATGATTTAAGAAGAATAAGAAGAACATGACAAGAATGAGAAGAAGAAAATGTGGGAAGAAGAAGAATATGGGGGGAGGGCTCGTGTACAGGAGAGGGGAGAGAGAGGGTGAGGTGAGTGTTGATGGGAGTGAGAGAGAGAGTTATATTATATGTGTGTATATAATATATAAAGAGGGAGAGAGAGAATGAGAGATATTAATGAGAGGGAGAGAGAGAAAGAGAAAGTAGAGAGAAGGGGTGTTCGGCCACATGGGGAGGGAGAGTGCTGATGTGAGAGGGTGAGTTGGTGTGGTGAGAGGGAGAGATATTTAAATATATATGTATATATATATTATATGTATATATATGTGTATATATATACAAGGAGAGAGAAAGTAGATATTTGTAGATAAAGAGAGATATTAATGAGTAGGAGAAAAAGAAAAATATCAGTGGGGTGTATAAGTAGACATGGTAGGGTCACACCAATTTGGGTTGGTTGTTGGGTCAAGTTTGGACAAGCTTTGGACCAAGATTTAATTAAAATCACAAATTTAAATCAATTAAAATCATAGATGAAATGGGAGCACGAGGGAGATCAATTTGGTGGCACGCAAGTGGCACGTGCATAGTAGACTCAAAACAGGCCAGGACCATATATTGGGTCGACTGGATTGGACCGATGTCGGGCCCGAAAATTAAGTTGGAAGTTAAGTCACGAATCACGGCAGACGATAAATTGGTCTAAATTGACCCGAAAGTTGCACGAAGCAAATGGAGCACAATGGAACAAGTTCGAGTGTGACATGATATATCAAATTGGAGATAATCTCGTCTACTACAAACTTCAAGAAGAAAGTTTCCAGAGACTGGCATCCCTGATGCTCTAGAAATCAAAGTCACGGTAAAGAGCATTTAATGATCAAAATTAATCAAATAAAAATGAATTATTGAGAATAAATCATTTAGAAAATTCAAAAATAAATCCCGAAAATTCAGGGGGCTTATACAAACATATCAAAAAATATAAAATAAATTGAAACTTCACATAGAGGAGGCTCCAATACATGAGTGAGAGTGCATTATGTTAGAGTTTACTCATAATAAATATAGAAAAAGTATACTCAGACCGAAAAAAAAAAAACCGAAAAAAAAAACTGCAGCGCCACGTGGCAGCTGCGGATTGGTCCAATTTTTTTAAAAAATACTCAGCCCCCCTGCTTACGTCGGCCGGAAACCGACCAGTCGAAACCCGACACGTGGCCGCGGCTTCAGCCGCGGTTGAAACCGCGGTCCGTGTAGCAGAGCTGATAAATATAATGTAATGAAATTCAAGAAAAAAAATTATAATTATAAATAAAATATAATAAAGATAATAGAGTTGTATTTTAAGATACAAAGATCTACATTTAGATACATGTAGACACATTTGATACATTGAGAAATTTGCACATACATGTAATAAAACAAATTATATAATACATAAAGTAAATTGGGGTTTGAAACTATATAATAAAAATAATAGTAAATTGTATTATAAGAAAAATATGGATGGCAATAAAGGAATAGAGAATACTAGAAAGAAGTTGTGGGTTAATGTAATTGTGTGTAATTGTCTTGTATTTTAGTTTTTTTTTAAATCAATAAACTAATATCTTTTTTTCCAAAATATTTATGTTTAGAGCAGCACTAAGATTAGAATCATACGCCACAAGACCAACATATGGTTTTAATTTTTAAAAAAAATGTAAAGCTTTTTTTTATTATTATTATACAACCCAATAATGCGAAGTTTCTTAATCTCAAAATTTCAATAACACATCTGATCACTCAAACCCTAGTATCTTGCATAGAAAATCATTTAAGTACCAATAAAATAATCTAACAGAATGGGAAATTGTATATTTTAATTGTTAATCAATTATGCTATTTGGCTCCCAAAATATTTGGGTGATGTTATCTTCCATTATGTGACAGCTGATATGACAAATTTTAACCAAAAAGTTTAATTATCCAATTTTTTAATGTTAATATTAATGTTAATGTTATTATTAATATTAATGTTAATATTAATTTTAATGTTAATTATCGTGTTAATTTAATGTTAATTTGATATTAATTTTAATACTAATATTAATTTTAATGTTAAATTTTATCATGTCAGCGGCTATGTCAACAACCATGTCATATGTCACATAATAGAAGATACCATCCAAATTTTTTGGAAGTCAAATAGCATTTTTTATTATTAATACATATAAGTTTAATCCAAGCCGGATGCCAAGCAGTGCCGGACTTTATATTTTTGATACCTGAGACGTACTCTAAAAGTGGTGTCCTCAAAACTTAATGTTCATATTATATTATTTTTTATCGATAATAATACAATAGTATTTTAACCCAAATTTAAGAAATAAAACAATACAAAATTTAATATCCCAAAGAATATATGTTATAATGAAATACTAATAAAACTAAAGATGTTCCAAACCCGTAAAAATAAAATTGATGTTCCAGATAATTAAATAGAAAAATGCCAAACAATGTTTGGAGTGGTTCATAATGGTAATAATATTAAACTTAGGCCACTGAATACTTTCTCAATGCATTACATAGTCATTTAAATATTACTCTTCTTGCTGTCTTCGATGCAAAAGTACTGATTAAGTTTGCATAATCGATAAAAGCTTGACTTATTAAGACTCCTTGTTTGACTTTGAATTAATGCTTCTTCCTTTTGCTTTATTTTTCTTTTTTTCGCTCCAGACAATTATTTTCTTATAGGAGTCATGTTTGCTTCTATAGTGTAGCAGTGCTCTACAAACGGAAAAAGAATTCACCAAATTGTTTTCTTGTTGGAGGCATAAAATAAATGAATAAGAGATGAGAGAGGCCGAATCAATTTTAGACTTTTTATAATAATAAGTACATGTGCCAATGGTTTTGACAAATTGAAGTTCTTGCTTTCAAAAAATCAAATAATATTAAAAATAAAATAATATATTTAAACATAATTTTATGTATTATTTTTTATTTTTTATTAATTTTAAATAAATATTTTTATTATCATTGTTGTTATTGCATAAAAATTAAACTTATTATAATAATATATCACATGAAATTTCAATTTGATAGTATGGATACGAATACTATGCAATCAAATGACATTATCATAATCATTTCAACAAATAATAATAATTAATAACAATTAAAAAATCAGCAATAAATATAAAAATATTTTCTTTCTCAGTTTCTCTATTAGTTGATTTAAATATTAGTATGAATAATTATGTAATCAAATTGCTAAAACATTTTTTTAATAAATTAGTCAACCACAAATAAAGAATTAAAGATAATCAACAATAATTTGTACCAAAAAAGTTGATAAATTATAAAGCTCACCTTATGTAGAGCGACTGATTCCAGTAGACTGTAGATATTTTAGGAACTGAGAACTCCAGGAACCGGCCACATGAGTTTTCTCTATAGAAAAAACCTACAAAAAATACAATTAGAACACACCTTTAGAGGAAAAAATATATTAATAAATTACAAAAAAAAACAAACGATTACAGCACACCTAGATCATCAATATTATAAAAAAATATATTAATAAATTATAGATCTCATCATAAAAATAATAATAATAAATTTAAAACCTATAATCATTTATTTTTTTATATAAAAAATAAAGAAACACTCACCTGTCACCTGTCGCGTCGCGGAGGGAATAAGTAGATGTTCCTTGCTTCAAAAGAAGCAGCCGATGAGTATTGGAAAGAAAAATGAGAAAAAAGAACTAATCCAGCCGGCCACCACATACTTAAAAAACTAAAAATAAAAAATTTATTACCTAGAAAACATTGTGGCAGTGGATCCGTTGGACTTTTTGGATCATTTGCTACTATGCACTGCAGCGGGTGAAGGGCCGGACTAGGATTAACTACAGTAAAGTAAGTTATATTATATATACTAAAAAAAAATTTTGGTGTCCTCCAAATTTTTGGGCCTGAGGCCATTGTCTCATGTGTCTCATATTAAGTCCGGGCCTGATGCCAAGAATGCGTACTTGATGCACTGGAAACACTAAAATTTCTAAAATAGCTCCATGAACGCATCTACCATAAAAACTTTCGGACTTGAATAACACCATCCAAGAATGCATCAACATAAAAGAACCAAATTATAGCATCAAAGCTCAGACAATAAAAAGTACTCAAAATTAAACGAGTAAAAACTCACAAAACTCGCGGAACAGCATTCACAAAAAAAAAGTCGTTATTGAAGGTGACTCCCACTCGCTGAGTTTGCTTTACATAATAACTGCTCTACCATATTTCCCATCCCGCCTGAGTGCATTACCCAGCCCTACGCCGAGGAGGCAATATTCTTCTTAATAATAGTCCGGGTTTCAAAAAAAAAAAAACTCACAAAACAATCAAAATCGAATAAAATCCCACGAAATAATCAAAATTGAATAAATTAAAATTATAAAAATCAAACGTGAACCGAAACTAATCATATCCCAACCGAACCTGATATAAGCAGTTCCGTTTACTCAATTTCGCTACTCTTATTGTTTAGTAAATGAGAGACAAAGTTGAACCATTAGTTAAATTATATCAAAAATATATAAATTTTATACCTACAATTATTATATTTTAAAGTTGGACACAAAATTGAATTTGTTAAATTATCAAAGTTGGACTTCCAAAACATACCTAATATTGTCGTTTCAAAATATTATACTTTTTTAATCATAAAATATACATAAAATTGAGAATATTTACATAATTTTATAATTTTTATCGATTTTTGGTTTTGAATTGAAATTTTAAAAAAAATAGTACTTTTGAAACCGAATTCAAACTGAGATTTTTTAAACCAAACCATATAACTTATTCGCCCGTCCATAATCGGACCTTATGCCTCGTTTGGTTCGCAGAAAGGAATGGAAAAGAAATCAATTCATTGGTATTTCCTTTAACGGAGATGCTACGTTGTCCGCGGTTTTCGTGTGCGTGACTGTCGGTCGACGTGGTAGCCGGCCATTGGCCCCCTGGTCCGGTTGGGGTCAGGAGATAGTAGGGGAGGCAATGGGTGGCCGTCACGTCCACCGTTACAAACCGCGGACAAAATATCATTTTTGTTCCTTTAATTTGGGAAATGACTATTCACAATGATTTTGTTTTCCGATATTTGGAAATGCCAAGGAGATTGGAAAGAAAAGTGAATACTTGAAGGTGAAAAAGTAATTTATTGCTTGGATGGATGAATAAATTTTTTTTCATAATTTTGCTTCCATTGGAAATCATTTTTCTTTCCTACTCAATTCTTTTGGTATCCAAATATAAGAAAGTAATAAAAAAATTTCCAACATCATGATTCTGTGAACCGAATTTGGCCTTAGTTCATCCAGTTGCTAATGAAACTTTGTGAGGTTTATGGAGGAGAGTGACACCGTGCCAAAAGTTTTATAGGTCCCAATGAAAAATATGAGGGAAAGAAAAAATGATTCCCAAAGAAAGGAAAACTAGAGGTTAAAATGGTTCCCCACATCCAATCAAGAATTTACTTGAATTCACTTTCTTTTCCATTATTTTGGCTTTTTCCAACAATATAAAGAAAATTGTGTGAGAACCATAATTTCCCAAATGAAAGAAGAAAAGAAAAGGAAGGCAAGCCAAAAACAAAAATCTAACAGAAACCGAAAAAGTTTATATTTTAATTGTTAATACATATACTTGGTAAAGCAAGTTTAGAATCGAACCCAGCTACTTTGATAAAAGATCAATAACTCATACTTGATATGCTCTCTAAATCCTAATTTTCTAAAATAGCAAATCTTAAAGCTCCAATAACTAGGAGTTAGCATATAACGGTGTTTGGAAACCGAAAAACGGTTGAAAACCGAAAAACGGTCGAAAACCGAAAAAGGAACCACAATACGACAATTGGTTCAGTTTTCAGTTTGAAAATTTGATTTTTTTTTTAATATCGGTTCGATTTTTGGTTCTTAGTTCGAATAACCGAATCAAAAATTAATTTAGATTTAATAATTTATTAAATTATCCTTAGTTTATATATACTAATATTTTTGCTAATCCTATCTACACGCACACTCTCCTCCCATTCTCTGTTGACACTTATCGTTGCCGTTTTTTTAAGCGCTCTTTTTTTACCCTCAATCTATATATACTAATATTTTCTCTCTATATAATTGTAGTAATTCATAAATGCAACAATATTTTGTTTTTTTTTTGAAATATTGTTATTTAAATTGGCTCGTTTGCTAAAATGTGAAGGTCCGGTCACTTGGTCGGTGAAATCGAACCAACCAAAAATCGAACAGAATAATTCGGTTCGATTTTGTTCGAATTTTATAAAAACGATTCGATTGTCTGTTTTGAAAAATACAATTATTTTGAAATAATCTATTTGAGCTAACCACAACGTTGCTCACCCCAACCAATAACACATCTTGCATAGAAAATCATCAATTTTAGCCTTAAAAAACAATTGGGATGGGGGTACCAATGGATGAACAGCTTTCGGACTAATGATAACATCCAAGAAGGCATCATCACAGAACCAAATTCGAGCATCATAATTGAACAAGTAAAAATCCGCAAAATAATCACAGCCCAATTAATTGTAATTCTAAAAATCGAACTCGAAATCGAACCAAAAATAGACATAAACGAACCAAATCGATCGATATAATCAGTCCAGTTTATTCAGTTTGGCTATTTTATTATTTAACAAGCCAGGTCCAAGTTGGACTTATATTTAAATTATATTAAAAAATATAAAATTTATACTTACAACTATTGTATTTCAAAGTTGGACACAAAGTTGAACTTCTTAAATTACCAAATAGAACTTCATAAACATACATAATATTGTTGTTTCAAAATATATACGTTTTTTAACCGAAATATAAAATCAAAAAAAAAAAAAAAAATAGGCCAAATTTTCTTATTCCGATCGAGATCACGCGGAAATTTTTTGCAAATAGAATGGTCTATTCTCACATACTTTTGACTGGTTGGTCATAAAATTGGGACCTCCAACGAGATATTGTGTGACTAAAATTGATAGTTTGGGCTGGACCTCAAAATGAGACCCAGGTAGGTGCCAGAAAAATGGGCACATCTAAAATGGAAATCTCTTTTGGCCCGCGGGGGGTGACTGCGCGCGTGACCTCGTGCAGGCTTGTCACCCCTCCACAGGACCCCCTACACCACGGGGGCCCACCCCGCCCCCCTCCAATCAGTGTGTGACATGTGGCCCGCGGGTCAGGACTGCGGTCCAAACCTCCGGCCAACGTAGCACTTTTTCATCTAAAATCTCTTTGTACTATAATTTTGTAACTAGCTGATGGATCTCTTACCCTCTTAGCATTATAGAGGATCAAGCCAAAAAAAAAAAAATCTGTTTTAGGAGATTTTTGTTATTTGTGCTGGAAAATTTTATAGGCACTTATCTTTTTTACTTAGGAAGTACATTATTTGGTGCTAGTTCAGACAGATCCAACTTTTACTCAGGAGAACCCAAGTTTTTCTTTGCGACTGCCCACAGAAAATAGAAGAACTCTCCCCTACGTCATAGAAGAACGATAAAAAAAAAAACCTAATCCTAACCTAATGGAGACCTCAACGGAGGAGCTGGTGAAAAAGATCAAGGAGCTGGAAGCCGGACACGCCCAACTGAAGCACGAGATGTCCAAGCTAATCACTGCCGAGGGTGGCGCCGCCCTTCTCACAAAAAAAAAAAAAAAAAAAAAAAACACACACACACACACAAAAAAAAAAAAAAAAAAAAAGGATAAAGCCTTTGTTGTTGATGTCTTTCAGGATCTGTATTGCCTTTCTCTTCAACTTGTATTTTTGTTGTAATTTTTTTCTTCTTCCCATTTTCACGGATTCAATGCTTTTATTAAGGTCCGTGCGACGAGATTATAGCCCGTTTGTGTTTGATAATGGGTTCCAAATTTTGGAACCTAATTAATTAATAATGGCATATTGTAGGTCTAACTTAGGTTCATAACTTATGGGCCAGAGACTACGTGGGTTAAACACAAATTTATTTTGTTAAAATTGTGTTAGAGTTGGTGGGGTTCCCAACCTATGTGGAGAACCCGAAGAGCGATGAGCGCCATCAGTGTGTCGGAGAAGCTCGGGGAGTGCATGGATCATATTTTGGAACATATATGGTAAGGAAATATATGATTGGATTTCCATATTTACTTTGATCATATATTTATGATTGGACCCTTCATATAGTAGCTTTCCATATTATTGGATTTTCAATTATGGAAGCCAATTATGATTGGATTTCCATTAAATATATGATTGATGCATATTGGAAGTTTTCATATATATTGGCCTTCTATGTATGGATTACCAAGGGCTTATAAAAGGGTGATGCATGCTAGTTGTAAAATCATCTCAAAACAAAGAGTGCTTTACAATCTTTGAGAGAGAGGATTAAGGACTATTATGAAGGAGAGATTGCTTCGAATAATTTTTCGGCATCTCTTGTTCTTCGGAGTCCGCAATCAAAAAATTTCTTCTTTCAAGTAAGTTGTGGTGATCCGTGTTGGATCGGGAGGAGCTTGTATAGAGGGTGTATTCTCTTTATTCCATTAGTGGAGGTTCTTCAGGGTTTGACTCCGATCGTCCCGTGGTTTTTCCTGCAAGAATTTTCCACGTCAAAAATCTTTGTGTCTGCGATTGTGTTTGGCGTTTTTGGTTTGTGTGCTTTTGCTCGGTTCTCTCGCAGGACTTTCTGGTTTGGGGGAACGGTTTCCGCGCTTCGTTCCCAACAGAGTGGTATCAGAGCTTTGGGTTCAAAGAAGTGTCAGGAGTTGACAGTCAAACCAGGAAGCAGAGATGGACGCGAAGTCGGTGCGCATGGTGAACCTGAACGGTACCAACTACCATTATTGGCGGAGCAAGATGAAGGATTTGTTGTTCGTCAAGAAGCTGCATCTTCCAGTATTTGCATCCGAGAAGCCCAGTGACAAATCCGATGAGAACTGGAACTTCGAGCATATACAGGTGTGTGGGTACATGCGGCAGTTCGTTGACGAGAACGTGTACAACCACGTTGTCAATATTGAGCATGCGAAGACGTTGTGGGAGAAGCTGGAATCTTTGTACGCGAAAAAAACCGGGGTAAACAAATTGTTCCTGATCCGGACGATGATGGGTCTGCGGTACAAAGATGGTGCATCCATTACGGATCACTTGAGTGAGTTCCAGGGCGTGGTGGACCAGCTATCCTCGATGGGAGTCAAGTTTGACGACGAGGTTCAAGGACTTTGGTTGCTATGTACATTGTCAGACTCGTGGAAGACCGTACGAGTATCTATGATCGCTTCTGCTCCGGAAGGCGTGATCAGTCTGGAGTTTGCCAAGAGCGGGGTACTGAATGAAGAGATGCGAAGACGTTCTCATGGCACTTCATCCACATCCCATCACTCAGAGGCACTAGTTTCGGAGAGCCGCGGAAGGGGCAAAAGCAGGGGTCCAGGTGGTGGCAGAGACAAGAGCAGGGGGAAGTCCAAGGGTCGGTACGAGGACTCAGAGTGTTACCATTGTGGCAAGAAGGGCCACATCAAGCGGAACTGTTTCGCTTGGAAGAGAGAGAAGAAGGGCGACAAGGGGAAGCAAGATGAGAACACTACAGCGGCGGATTCGATACATGGAGGCGATGTGATCGTCGTAGGTGATGAGGTTATCACAAACCTCGTCTGCGATGACAATTCTTGGCTGGTGGACTCAGGGGCTTCAGCGCATGTATCTCACAACAGGACACTATTTGCCACTTACACGACAGGCGACTGTGGAGTATTGAAGATGGACAATGGAGATGTGTCAAAGGCGGTTGCCGTTGGAGATGTGCATTTGAGGACAAAGACGGGTGCAGTTCTTGTTCTCAAAGATGTTCGTCATGTCCCTGATATCCGTTTCAACCTGGTGTCGGTTGAAAGGTTGGATGATGAGGGATTCTTCAGTCTCTTCGAAAATAGTCAGTGGAAGCTTTCCAGAGGTTCGATGGTGATTGCCAGAGGAAGCAAGAAGTCCGGTCTCTACTATATGGAAGGGAGCGCACAGGGGGCACAGGAGGTAAACGCAGTCAGTGATGCGTCTACCGAGTTGTGGCACAGACAGCTCGGCCATATCAGCGAGAAGGGGATGAACTACTTGGTGAACAGGAAGGTGATTCCAGGGCTCAAGTCTACAAAGTTGGAGAAGTGCACGCACTGCTTAGCTGGGAAGAAAAATAGGGTGTCTTTCCAAAGTCACCCAAGTTCAAGGAAGTCGGCGTTGCTCGAGTTGATTCACTCGGATGTCTGCGGTCCTATGAAGGTAAAAACTATTGGTGGTGCATCTTACTTTGTAACTTTTATTGATGACTGTTCCAGGAAGGTTTGGGTCTATGCCTTAAAGACCAAGGATCATGTGCTGCCTACTTTCAAAGAGTTTCATGCCTCTGTTGAAAGAGAGACGGGCAAGAAGTTATTGTGTGTTCGGTCCGACAATGGCGGCGAATACATTGGTCCCTTTGATGCGTATTGCAGAGAGCAAGGGATACGACACCAGAAGACTCCGCCCAAGACACCTCAGCTCAATGGTGTATCGGAGCGCATGAACAGGACACTGATGGAGAGGGTGCGGTATTTGCTATCAGAAGCAAACTTGCCGGGCAGTTATTGGGGTGAGGCACTTCTCACAGCTGCTTATGTTATTAATTTGTCTCCTAGTGCTCCTTTGCAGGGTGATGTGCCTGACAAAGTATGGTACGGCAAAGAGCCGTCATACAATCACCTGCGAGTGTTTGGCTGTAAGGCCTTCGTGCATGTATCGAAGGACGAGAGGACCAAACTTGAGCCAAAGACGAGGCGATGCGTCTTTGTCGGCTACGGTCGGGATAAGTTTGGCTATAGATTATACGACCCGGTGGAAAGAAAGCTCTACAGAAGCAGGGACGTGGTATTCGTCGAAGATCAGACCATGACCAACACTCAGGATTCCGAGACGCCTTCTGAGGCTGAGGAATTGCCTGAGTTAGAGTCATTTCGCTTCGAGCAGTTTCCAGAGGACATCGCAGAGGATCCCATTATGGGGGAGCCAGTACATGGAGTTGCTCCCAACCTTGATCATCAGCCTGCTGATGGTGGTCAGGGTGTCCCTCAGGAGGATGAGCATGCCGGGGAGGCAGTTCCTGAAGGGGAGGAGGCTGTTGGTATACAGCCAGCACTAGTGGCTCCACTGAGAAGGAGCGACGGAGATCGTCGACCATCTACGAGATACTCACCGGATGAGTATGTTCTATTGACTGACGGGGAGAGCCCGAAAGCTTTGCAGAGGCTATGAAAGACGAACACAGGCAGGAGTGGATGGAGGCCATGCAGGAGGAGATGAGTTCCTTGCACACTAATTCCACTTATGAGCTGGTGCGGTTGCCAAAGGGCAAGAAGGCTTTGAAGAATCGATGGGTGTTTAGAGTGAAGCAGACGGATGATGCTACTCGCCCTCGATACAAAGCGAGGCTGGTAGTCAAAGGCTACGGTCAACGGAAAGACGTGGATTATGATGAGATCTTTTCGCCTATCGTCAAGCATTCGTCTATTCGGGTGGTGCTAGCATTAGCAGCCAGTCTCGACTTGGAGGTCGAGCAGATGGACGTGAAGACATCATTCCTCCACGGTGATCTTGAAGAGGAGTTATACATGGAGCACCCAGAGGGATTCTGTGAGAAGGGCAAGTCACATTTGATCTGCCGGTTGAGGAAGAGCTTGTATGGTCTGAAGCAGGCTCCGAGGCAGTGGTACAGAAAGTTCGAGTCATTTATGGGAGAGCATGGCTATGCACGGACGACGTCGGACCATTGCGTATTTGTGAGGTACTTTGCCGAGGATAATTTCATCATTTTATTGCTCTACGTAGATGATATGCTGTTAGTGGGTCAGAATGCCACTAGGATAGTGGAGTTGAAGCGCCAACTGGGCGCGGCCTTCTCTATGAAGGATTTGGGCGCAGTAAAGACTATTCTTGGGATGGTGATCAGCCGAGAGAGAGAGTCCAAGCTGCTACATTTGTCCCAAAAGAAGTACATTCACCGGGTACTTCAGCGTTTCGGTATGGACGAGTCAAAGAAAGTGAGTTGCCCCCTTGCGGGTCACTTTAAGTTCACTGAGGAGCAGTGTCCATCTACCGAGGACAAAAAGGAAGATATGGAGCGGGTTCCATATGCTTCAGCTGTGGGAAGTCTTATGTATGCTATGGTGTGTACGAGGCCAGACATCGCTCATGCAGTTAGCACAGTTAGCAGGTACCTTTCAAATCCTAGAAGGGTACATTGGAGTGCGGTCAAGTGGATTCTACAATACCTTCAGGGCACTGTCGATTGGAGACTTTCTTTTGGTGGTGACGAGCCGAAGCTGGTTGGGTATACTGACGCTGATATGGCTGGAGATGTAGACACGAGGCGATCGACTTCGGGCTATGTGATGATGTTTGCTGGAGGAGCGGTATCGTGGCAGTCGCGGTTGCAGAAGTGTGTTGCCTGTCGACGACAGGGGCAGAGTACATTGCGGCGACGGAGGCTTGCAAGGAGTTGCTGTGGATGAAGAAGCTGCTGCAGGAAATAGGACTGAAGCAAGAGCAGTATACTTTGCTTTGCGACAGGCAAAGTGCTATTTACCTTGTGAAGAACCAGACATTTCATAGTCGGTCCAAGCACATCGAGACTCGGTATCATTGGATACGGGATGTGGTTGAGAAGAAGGATGCGGCGCTTGAGAAGGTTCATACTGATGACAATGGAGCGGACATGCTCACGAAGGTTCTTCTGAGGGGAAAGTTTGAGTACTGCAGGCAGATCGTCGGGATGACGACCTCCTCCATATAGTTGTGAAGGGGGAGATTTGTTAGAGTGGGTGGGGTTCCCAACCTATGTGGAGAATACCCCGGAGAGCGACGAGAGCCATCAGTGTGTCGGAGAAGCTCGGGGAGTGCATGGATCCTATTTTGGAACATATATGGTAAGAAAATATATGATTGGGTTTTCATATTTACTTTGATCATATATTTATGATTGGACCCTTCATATAGTAGCTTTCCATATTATTGGGTTTCCAATTATGGCAAGCCAATTATGATTGGATTTTTATTAAATATATGATTGATGCATATTGGAAGTTTCCATATATATTGGCCTTCCATGTATGGATTACCAAGGGCTTATAAAAGGGTGATGCATGCTAGTTGTAAATCATCTCAAAACAAAGAGTGCTTTACAATCTTTGAGAGAGAGAGAGGATTAAGGACTATTGTGAAGGAGAGATTGCTTCGAATAATTTTTCGGCATCTCTTGTTCTTCGGAGTCCGCAATCAAAAAATTTCTTCTTTCAAGTGAGTTGTGGTGATCCGTGTTGGATCGGAAGGAGCTTGTAGAGGGTGTATTCTCTTTATTCCATTAGTGGAGGTTCTTTAGGGTTGGACTCCGATCGTTCCGTAGTTTTTCCCGCAAGGGTTTTCCACGTCAAAAATCTTTGTCTCTGCGATTGTGTTTGGCATTTTTGGTTTGTGTGCTTTTGCTCGGTTCTCTCGCAGGACTTTCTGGTTTGGGGGAACGGTTTTCGCGCTTCGTTCCCAACAAATTGTTCTCTATATACATTCCTGTCACCCCCAGTTTTCAGAAACAGGAGTATTTTTATCATTTTACATTTTTGAATATTTTTAAAAATTATTTTATTATTTATGATATTATTTTGGGTTGGAATTTATTTTATTATTTATGATATTATTTTGGGGTTATTTGAGTCGGGTTCGAATTTCAACTCAATCCGACTTGAAACGGGGACCCAGGGGATAGTTTGACTCTAGTGGGACCCACACACTAGTTAGGCATGGCCCACATGATATTAATTTTAGTCCACATGATATTAATTTTAGTTAGTAGTTAGACTAATTATTTATGGATAGGTTTAGTTTAATTAGAGACTTAAAACTAGACTAAATTGACCTCAACCTTTAACCCATTCCTAATTTAAATCAAATAGATTAGTGGAGGGCATTTTGGACATTTAAATAGGGGACACCCCACCCTTTTTGGGCAGCCACCTATGGGGGGGATAAGGAGTGAGTCACTCCTTCATTCATTTGTTTTCATCCACTTTCTCTCTCTTGTTCTTCTCCAAATTAATTTAGAGAAGAACCTCCATTGATTTTATCTCCAAATCAACCCCTTCTTCCACCAAATCTTCTTTATTTCTCTTCTACTCCATGGTTAGAGGGTGCTAGCCAAGTTTGGGAGGATTCGGAGCTCGTTCGTGTCCTTTTGGAATCTCTACGTGTCGGTGCCGTGTCGGAAGGCTTTTCCTTTGAATCTCTCTCCCAGAAGGTATAATCTCTCCTCTAAACCATCCCTACATGCATATAGAAATATTTTGAACCCATAGGAATGATCCCCATGGTTGTATCTTCATTTGTGTCCATTTCGTATCCATTTGGAGGTCATAGGAGTGTCCTTTGTGTTGTGATTGTGTCCTAGTGGAAAAAACCACTATTTTGGACACTTGTATGCATATATATATTTATTTGTGTGTGTGATTAGATGATTAGAGAGTGGATTGATCTTATTTAGGATGGTTAGAATAAGTTTTATTTAGATAGCTATGTTGGTATCCAAGTATTTTGACCTACATGTGTTTTTTGTCCAAACAACCCAAATTCGTCATAATTTTTATCCACATTTTTAGTAGCTAGAGCAACTTTGAAATGCCATAACTTTTAGCTCATAACTCCAATTAACCTTCCATTTTTTTAAAAAAAGCGTATCAAAGTTAGCTTTCCAAATATATGTTTTAATAAGCCAAATTCGTTCTAGAACTTTCTGTAAAATTGTTTGAGTGTCAGCTGTACGAAGGAGAACGCGTTTCGGTGTTTTTGCGATTTCGGGAGCTTCCGGAAACGAAAATACGATCCGTTTAAAGTTTCGGAAAGCTAACACGAAGAGCTACAACATACTTTAATCTTAGAATTTAGTGAAGGCCCAATTGGTACAGTATTGATTTTAAGTAGAAGAGTGACTATACGATATATGCATTTTGTGTAACCTATGAACCTATGTAGTATGGATATTAAATGAATATATAGTATGTAATGCATGATATGTTAGATGAATGAAATAATATATATATAATATATATTCTTTTTACATTAATGTATATATATGGTTGAATGCAAGCATGTAGGAATACAATTAATATAATGCATTTAAGCAATGCATAAATGCATGAATGAAAGAATGATATACAATGTATGCATATGTATAAAACATGTAGGTAATGCATAGATGCATGAATGAAATGAATGTTTACAATATATTAATATAAATACAAGTATCTAATATGCATGAATGTAAGTATAATATAATACAAGTATACATGTATGTATCATGTAATGTAATATACATGATATGTATATATGTATGTATACAATGTAAGTATGTATGTATGTATGCATTTCTATAAACTGAGTTAACCTATAACCTTTTACACACATTCATTCATACACCCTTTGACATCATGTATCCCATGTCACATACACCTACGTATCACTAAATTTTAGAACATTAATACATATCCTTTCACACATGCCAAACACACACATACTCACTTACTCTTTTACCTCTCTTTCTATCTCTATATATATATGTATGTGCCTATATATATAGCTTTCCTATATATATATCTATGTATATGAATATGAATATGTGAATGTGAATAATATATATACATTATATGACTAAATTTGTGTGCCTTGTTAGCTTATGGTTTAGTTTTGTGCTTGGTTTAGTAAGTGACTTAGGCTATGAGTTAGTAGCTATCTTGGATACTTGATTTGTATATACTTAGTTTGTTTAGACCTAGAATTGACTAACTAGACTAGTTGACCATTGTTGACCTAACCCTAGCTAGTTTGACCACAGTTGACTAGAGTTGACCTAGTTTGACTTTATAGTTGACCAAAGTTGACTTTGACCTAGATTGACTTAGAATCATGTAGATTGTATTATAATTTTAATTACCATATAAATTGAACTCTTTATAACCTATGTTGCTATAACTAGGACTCTGTGACTCCAGTTGGCCATCTTTTCATATCAGCTGTTCAGGGTATCAGGCGAGTACATTCTCTGACCATTTCATACTTGTCTGGATTTATATTCTTGCTCTATATTACTGTACTTGATGCTGACACTATTGTTATCACGGATTGGTACTATATGGATCTTCTTTTGAGATGTTATCCCCTTGTATTCACTAAATACATATTGTGATGTGCGTTTCACTTATATATTGTATTTATTGAATACCCATATCCTTGTATACTCATTGTGCATATTGTACTCTCATTATCACATGAGTTCCAGGGATAGACCATTGTACACTATTGTATAACATTGTACAACTATTGTATAACATTGTACATCTATTGTATAATATTGTACACTACTGTATAAGATAACGTAACTGGAGTGGATCCTTGTGTATTGATTGGGGAGGGGGAGTAGAATTGGTTATGTAATCAAATCCTATTGTACAATATTGTATAATTATTGTATATGTCTATTGTACACTCACGTACAATGGAGTTACCATTGCATTGTCCTAGACCGTTTACATAACCATCTTGTACTCTAAATCACATATTGCTTACAGTTCTTACTTATCATATATAATATTTTCCGTTATCAAATCTCTGTTGTTTTTCATATACATTCTTCTTTCAGTGTTTCCTGTACCTTACTCTATTGCATGCTTTATATTTCCTAACTTGATATGAACTGCGTGAGATGTTTTGTGCTCGCTCCTGTCTTGACTGGACCTGTCACGACCCGGTCCCAATTTCTTGGATCGAATCGGATCATGCCCAGCCTGCACCGTTGTTGAGACGGCGGCAGTAAGCTGTTCAGTAGCAGGTAACCATACAACAACACTATATTTGTCACAACTCAACATCGGGAAATTTAAAACTTTATTAAACTTTTACAATGAAATGAAAGAATACAACTTAAACCATTTTCTACATACATCAAGGAGAAAAGAAAACTCTAGGCAAACAGCTCATCAGTCTCGAGATCATCGTCTTGGGATCGCGGAACAAAGCCTCATCAGTGATACCTAAAATGTTGGGTCTCCAGTCAGGAGGAAGCAAAGTACAATTCATGCTAATTTGACAATTAAAATAATAATAGAATTATGCACTTTTAAACAGTTTTGAAAATCAACTAAGCAGTTACAGTTTTAAAACAGTTACAGTTTCTGTGATGTGAATAGGCAATAAATATGACCGACTTGGGTTGTACAGTTGTATCCTATTGATACGATATGGCTTATCCCCGTGTGTATGAGGGGTAAGCTAACACAGTCAGTATACTACTTGGATGTGGTCATACTCATTACACTACTCCCCCAGTCCCCAAATAGTTACAGTAGTTACAGTCAGTGCTCTCAGAGAGAGTTTCGTGTTGCATCGTGGTTTAAACTTGCAATAAAACGATTACTAAATAATTGTAAACTAACACAAAATGTACTTGCCTTTGTTTTATTGACTGGATTCGTTTGTTGATTCCGGGTGATGCTAGTACAGTCCTCGAAACCCTACAATTGAGAATTTGACTCAGATTCCAGGTTTACCAATCTAGCTACGCTAGTTGAAATCTCTATTTGTGTCCTAATCCAATTTTAGTTCTTAAATTAACCAAACACAGAAAACACGATTATTAGTGCGTTGATTTAATACGAGGGAAAAATGTCATTTTTAACTTTGAATTCGGAAAACATCGTCGTTGCCAGATTATTTATAAAAACTTGGTAATTTTTATAAATATAAATATAAAGCTAATTTTCTTATTTAGTGAGAAATACGTGACTTTTTAATTATATAGAAACTTGTCAATTTTTACGTGAGAAAATATTAATTAATTTTATACGAAAATACGTTTTAATCATTTAATCGTTAAATATCAAAAACTCGAAAAACCAGAAAATGACAGGAATCTAAACTATTACAGTTACAGACCAGCCAGCTGGACTTATGCCCATTACAATTTATTTACATAAATTGAAATAAGATAAGACTGACGTTAGTCCTAAACTGAAAATATTAAATAAAATTAAACAGAAATTAAATATAAAAATAAGGTAAATAGTAGAGTCTCAGATATGGTCCAATCCTCATCTTGGCTAATTGCCTCAACGTCCTGGCGGGGCCGGTACCGTTTGCACTTAGACGGGTCCATTGACCGATACGGTCGTCATCCCAAAATCAAATATCGAATAAATTTCGAAAATTATTTTAAATTCATTTTTAAATTAATTCAGGATTTACGGAAAAATCGGGCAGCATCTCCTCTGTTTTTGGTCAACCCAAAAACTGGAAATTGACGTCGATAATTTCCTGCAAATCCCAAACCAGGGAAAACCCGAATTTTTATATATATGAAAATCCACAACCAATCCACAGAATAATCGGGACGACCCGAAATAATTTCGGAAGTCCGATTCCAATTCCACAAATCACAGAACGTTCCCGGAAAAATCCGGAAAGCTAACACAAACCAAGAATCAATTCCCAAAATATTCCGGGAATTCAAAACAATTCACAGGACCTTTCCGAAAGTCCCAAAAAATTACGACGTCGCTAAAACCGAGTTCCCAAAGGGAATCGGGGACCATTTCATCATTGACAAGATAATAAAAAAATAGCGGGACAGGGGATTATACCTCGGATTGCTCGGCTAGAGCTCTCAGATGAATGTTAAAGAAGGAAAAGATAGCTTCGAACAGCGACGTATTTCCAGGTCAGCGCTGAAAACCAGCAATGTTTGACGAAGAACGCCGAAAACTCAGATCCAGGGCACGACCAGGGAACAGCAAGGGAAAACGAACTCGGACAGATCCGCGGCAGGGGATCAGCCAGAGGGGATCGCCGCGACAGGGAACAGCGGGCTAGGTTGCTAGCGACAGGGCGCAGAAGGGCACGCCGGAGTCGGGGCTTGGCCACGGGGAGAGGGCGGACAGGGGCGCTGCCGAGAAGGGGCGCGGGGAGTCGCCGAGGGAGTCGGCGCTGCCAGCGGGGAACGCCGGCGTCGGCGCGCAAGGGCGGCGCTGTCGGCCGGAGGGAGGCGCGAAGGGGGCGGACGCGCGCTCGCGGGGAGCGAGGGCGCCGGCGGGGCACTGCCGCGAGGGCGGCGACGGGACTGACGCGGTCGCCGGAGCTCGGCCGCGAGGGGGTTTGGGCTTGGGGTTAGGATGAGGGTTTGGGAGTTTGGGGGGTTCTCTGGAGAGTTGACCGAGAGCTAGAGAGTGAGAGAGAGAGAGAGTGTAGAATTTGGTGGGAAGAGGAGAGTTTTGCTCTTCTTCTGAATGAGTACGAGAGTTTAACAGAGAGTGGGGAATGAGAGAAGGAGTGGGGAAATTAAAGGGTGGTGATGGGTGTGCGTGTGTGTTCTCTGTTGTGGAAAATTGTGAGGGAGTTATAAGGGGTGAAGAGTTGGGGAGTTACGGGAGAGAGTTAAGGAGGGGAGTTAAGAATGTGAAACGAGGGATTGGTAGTGGGTTCTGGTCCAATTGGACCAGATCAAAAGAATATATTTTATTTTATTTTATTATTATTTTATATAAACCAATCAGACTTTAGGAAAGTAAGGAAAATGAGATTGGGTTTGGCTCAGGCCTGGGTCTGGGTTCGGACTCGGGTCTGGGTCTGAATTCAAAAATCCATGTTATATATTTTTTTTTTGAAATCATTTACACTCAGGAAAATATATTAATAATAATAACAATATTAGAAATACTAATAATAATACTAAAACACTAATATTAATTAATCATAAAATATGGGTTTCACAATCTTCCCTCCTTAGAAAATTTCGTCCTCGAAATTAAAGGCAGGGTAGAAGAATCAAACAGGTACGGGTACTACACTCGTAACTCAGGTCCAACAATAAGAATTTTCAAGGCAGTCGTGGATGAGACGGTTTAGGGACAAGTTTCATTTATGATATCATCCATGCAGAAAAATACAAAAGCGAACCAAAGTACCCGAGGTTGATCAGACCATCATGCACCGGTCCTGATTAGACAATATATTAGTGGGTGCACCCAATAAAATACTGTCATGATCAAGCTTGATAAAGATAGCTTACAAAACTAGGCTAATTTAGCAGCATCAGTCAAGTTTAGAACGAAAAGATAAGAAGTGGGAGTTTAAGTGATGGCTCAAATTCTGATCTTCTTCTCACCTCTGACTACGCTTGCAACTGGTTTCTCTGGCACTGAAAGGTTGAGTCCAATCTTCAGCTCTGAATTATCCAATATGGGACTCGGATCCGGAATGTAGCGTCTAAGCTGGCTCAACTTTCCTGCTCTGCTAACACTGATCGTTCCTCTGGTAGGAGAAAATCTTCACAAAAGACGCTATCTCCTTCTTCAACTCCACTGATTGACGATGCTAACTTGGTAGTTGTTGTAAGAAAACTCTAGGCTACTGAACATTACAGACGCATGAAGATTAAATTTTACAAGTTTCCATTTTACAAAAGACGCTATCTCCTTCTTCAACTCCAATGATTGACTGGACCTGTTGATAAATTTTACAGATAGCTTGGAGGTTGCCTGCTAGCCTAGAGGAGACACAGTAGAGGTTGTATAGATAGCTAGGGTTTTCTTATAGCTTATTTTCAGTTGTCTTGAGTTGTATTTACTTACGGATTACTGTATTTGAGATTTGAGATGTATTTCTGGGTTTGTGTATCTTAGACACTTAGAATTCTCTCTGCTGTATCTCTTTTGGATTTCATGTTTTATCTATCCTTATCATGCTATACCTTAGATGTGATTGAAACTGTATTGCTATATCACCTCCATTCGGAGTGTATATACTGTACAGGTACCTTTATATTGTTAGATGTTTGACCTAGGACAGCGTTCTACCGCCGACACTGCGGCGTAGGCTGGACGTACCCACTTCTCGTGCCCTTACTCTAGGGTACGGGTCGTGTCAATTCCCAACACCTGTAACTATTCTCATTTCCTAAAGTCTAGATTAGTTTGTCAAGTAGTCAAAAGCTTAGATTTTATTTTATAAGATCTTAAGTTTGAATACTCTCACATACATTTCAATTAGAAAAATAATAATAATCAAGTTTCCATTTCATTTATTTTCCAAGTCCCATTTTACTTAATTTCCTAGATTGGCGAAGGATGATATGTTTGGCAACTTGAAACCCAATGCAATCTAATGTAAACCAGGTTGAGAAAAGTGTTTGGAAACTTGAAGCCTAAGTACAAGTTAAAGATAATGGCTTCTTCATTTGGAAGTTGAAACCATCGTTTTGAAATCTGAGAGGTAGTCAATCTTTCCTATTTAGGGAAAAACAAAATTACAAAATTTGAGTTTTTATTAAAAAAAATTGTGGCCTTCATCCAAAATTTAATTGAAATCTGAAATGCCAATTCAATAAACAGCAACAAAAGCTGCTTTAAAAACCATTATCCTTCCTGCCTTTAGAAGATGTCTCTAAATCGAACTAACTTTCCAATTTTATTCGAGAATGCTTTAAAAAAAGGAGCAGCTATTGTATGCCATCTCAAACCTTGTGAAAAGTCTATGCTTCATGAAATAATAATTCATTATTTAAATGCTAGTAGAGAAAGAGACATTTGTTCAATGAAATTAATTATTGAGCACTTGGCATTTATTTAAAGCCACTGCAGAAAAATATCTAATTAATTTTTTTTTTATATATATTTTTGACGGTGTTAGCATAACGATCAGAATTTTTTTTTTTTTACATTGCATCGTATGATTTTTGGGTTCATTGTTCCAACTTCTACCGTAAATGAAAGGAATAGTACGCTTTCGTGACTGTATTCACTAATTTTCTGCCACCTGGGCAGAACATTTAATGTATTGGAAATAATATTTGGCCCACGGGAGATGTGCAGCTATGACTGTAACAGACATGTCTCCCCTATTCGCTCCGTCCCTCCCCTGTGCAAGCTCCGGAACCCACTACAAATTTTTTCTTTTAGACTCTCTTTCAATGGAAGATCGACACGTGACCAACGGACCAAAAATACTGACAAAAACTGCGAACAACTTAGCAGCGTAATGTATTTAAAAGCACCCAAAAGCAGTAATTATGCAGAGACACATAAACAGTGCTCTCTGTGCAAGTGGATGAGATAGTTAGATCACTTTTTTGTCTTAATTAACATATGATTATGAACAGTCTGATTATTCAAGTCATTGTCAATGGAGACATTACGGATGAAAGTGAAATCCGCTTCTTCTTTTTGATTAATTAAGCAATAAAGCAATAATTTTGCGTCAATGATCCCATAATTAAACGGACCCACATCACCAAGTTCGGTGCATCCGACCTGGCATAGTGATGAAGCTTAAATTATTGTCATAAAATATTAGGCTAATTAGTGTTTAGATTCTGAATTTTATATCAGTTTACAATTTGGCCTCTTTTGGTTCGCAGAATAAAAGGAAAAGGAAATCAATTTCTTGTTGTCATTTCCTTTTCTTTGAAATTTTTTATATTCCATTGACTTTTTTTTTTTCCGATGTTTGAAAATGCCAAAAAATTTGGAAAGAAAAGTGATTATTTTAATGTGGGAAAGTGATTCCTTCTTTGAATTGATGAAATCAATTTTCTCTCTAATTTTTCTAGAATCACTTTCCTTTCCTCCTCGATTCCTTTGGCACCCAAACATAGGAAAGTAATCACTTTTCTTTTCCAACCCGGAGATTCCGCAAACCAAACGATGCTTATGTCCAATTTGAGAGTTTAGAACCTAATTTTTTTTATTTTTTTTTACTTTTTTTCTATTATATCATCCTTTCATGTTTGACAATAAATTTTCATATATAGATTAGCGAGGGTCTAATAAATAAAATAAAAAATAAAATTTATGATCTAAACTCTTCAATTGAATATACGAGGGCTTGAACTCTATTTTGGTATACAATGTAGGATCTAAATGCTAAGTAGCCCTAAAATATTTCTAATTTATAGGAGACATATAAAAGTATACGTTTATATTTATACCAATGTTGGTATGCTACCATCCATCATCTACAGTGTACTATTTGTTGTTTGTGCTTCTCTAATTTTCTTAATGACATTCTACGTCAGGGATGCATATTACAAATGAAAATTTTAAAAACATTGAGTTGTTAATATTAATAGTTTAATATTATAGAGATTTGCATATCCGAAATAGTTCTTAGTTTATTTAGTCGCGAACTAGTCCAATGGATGACGATCACCAACATGTACATGCTTTGTATTTTTCTATTACCATAGGTTGTTGGATTTGAATTCTTCGCAGACAATGTTTCGTGTTCAATTACAACTCACACAAATAGGAGGTAAAGTTTGGGTTGCATATTAGTAATTGTTTGATTATTTTGTGTTTATACAAGCTACACCAAATAGCACGAGATATTAACTTCAGCGGTTCATAATTCTAAATTGTTGGGTCAAATTAGACATTTCTGTTGGATTATTCAATAATATGGGACCACACATGTAAAATTAATTGGGTTGGGCTATCTAAATAATTAAGTCAAATTAAAGTGGTCTATTTGAAAAATTGGCTTAAGGGTATAATTGTCATGGAATTAATGTGTAGATACCGGAGATAATTCTAATTTGATGAGAGGCCAAATTAGAAATATCAACACATATATAAATATGTGTATTCATTAGGGTTATAGTCCCCAACTCATACGGCCACCAAAAGAGATGTTTTCTCTTTTTCTCTTCTGCATCCCTATCAACAGAAAGAGAGGGACAAAGGATTCGGATTCTTCTTTGTCATTAAGGATCGTAGCAAGTTGGAAGATCGAACCCCACAAAAGGACGACCGCTTCAAGATCCATCAAGCCTAGCAATGGATTCAGGTACGCTTCCGCAATTAAATTTATGTTCTTCATCTCATGAATCGACATGGTACAATAAATTTCTAACAAGTGGTATCAGAGCCTCCCTGTTTGATTTATGAGTTCGAAGTTTCAAATTTAATTTTTGTTGTTGTTTAGAAACCCTAAATCGTTAGATTTAATTTAATTTAAATTAGGATTTCGATTGTTTCTGCATGACTTCCCAATGGCTTATGGTTTATGATTTATGAGTTAAGATATGGCGGCTTCTTTAATTAGAACATCTTCCGGCTCCATGTCCATGCCGAACTGTCCCCATTGGTTATGTCATGATTTCTTCACAATTTCTGTGGTACTTTTTTTGGTTCCATATGCAAGATTTGCTGTGCTAAGGAAGAAAGAAAGAAAGCAAGATGTTAAGGATGGATTATTAATGTAAGATTTTAACCATGACCTAGCATGTTGCATGTTCGGTGGTGTGTAATGCATGCTCGATGGTGGTTGCTTGTTTCTTTTGTGCTTTGAGTCAAGAGCTTCTTTTAGCATTATCTATTCTTTTCCTATAGCAATGATATCAATGTACATGTTGGAACTTGGAGTAGTATTACTCGGTTGCTTTTAGAATATGCAACCGTATATCTTATATATATTTTGATGCATATATTTGGTCAATAGATTATCTTTTTTTTTAATATATTCCAGCACTCAAATTTTTTTTTTAACAAAAGATTCACTTGCTTATTGCATATTTTAAGTTATTCAAAAGATTCAGAATTCACTTGTTGGACATGTGATAATATGGAATGCATATTTTAAGTTATTCAAAAGTCTCACTTGCTTATTATGTAGCAGATAAATTTTTGGTGTAATCTTTATAGATTATTTGATATAATCTTTTGATGCATGATATTCAGTGGAATCTAATCTGTTGATTATTGATTATTTATATTTTTTAAATATACATGTACATAAAGTTTTGGACATGATTCAGTTTTGTAAAATTTAGTCAACATTCAAAAAATTTGGTACCTTTTGTGACTAGCAATAGTTGTCTAATATTCTAAGTAGGCTCATTGAAACAAGATGTCGCCAAAGTGACCTCTCTTGCGTAGATTGCCTATGAGGGATATCGGATGTTTGTGTGTGCATACTCATGCGGGTATTAACCGGTCCAAAGGAAGGTTAATACTTGGCTGAATTGCACACATACTTGTGGTGATAAATGTGTGACAATTATACGGTTTACATGTGAATAATAACCCGATCCAAAGATAGACTTTCTATTTGACATGACTTATTGTCAATATTTGATCACTACACCAAGAGTACCACTTGCAGTTAATATCACTGTCCAAAGACTTGATATTAATGATGCACTAGGTATCTTGAGATGGGGTTCACCATTATTTGAATTTGTTTGACTATCTTTTATTCTTTGGTTATTAATTAGAGCATATTTGTTTATTATTTTTTGTTCTCCTTACAGCTAGTGTTGCTACAATATCTGCTAATCTGAACTCAATTCCAATGCTTAACGGGACAAACTTCAAGGACTGGAAAGAGAACATATATATTGTTCTCGGCTGCATGGATCTAGACCTTGCACTCAGGATTGAGCGTCCCACTACTCCTAAGGATGATAGTTCATCTGGTGACAGAGCGAACTTCGAGAAGTGGGAACGCTCAAACCGCATGAGTCTAATGATCATAAAGCGCGGTATTCCAGAGGCATTCAGGGGTGCAGTATCTGATGAGGTTACTAATGCCAAACAATTTCTTGCTGAAATCGAGAAGCGATTTGCAAAGAATGATAAGGCGGAAACAAGCACACTTTTGTTGCGCTTGATTACCATGAAGTATAAAGGCAAATGTAACATAAGGGAGTACATCATGGAGATGTCTCATATTGCTTCAAAACTTAAGGCACTTAAGCTCGACTTGTCGGATGACTTGCTCGTTTATTTGGTATTGCTCTCATTTTCTACACAGTACAATCAGTTCAAGGTCAGTTACAACTGTCAAAAGGAAAAATGGACTCTAAATGAGCTTATTTCATATTGTGTACAAGAAGAAGAGAGATTGAAGCAAGATAAAACTGAAAGTGCTGATTTGGCTACCACCCCTAAAGATAAGTATAAGGACACTAAGCGAAAGAATACAGAAGTTACTAAGGGTCCAATGCAAAAGAAACAACAAACTGAGGCTAATGGTTGTTTCTTTTGTGGCAAGCCAGGACACGTAAAGAAGGAATGTACAAAGTACCACGCATGGCGTGTAGAGAAAGGTACATTTCTTAATTTGGTATGATTTAGCTTCAGTATTAAGAAACACATGGTGATTAGATTTTGGTATAACTACTCACATCAGTGTTTCTATGCATGGTTGCCAGATCTACCGAAAGCCAATTGATGGTGAAAGACACATCTATGTGGGAGACGGCAAGTCGGTAGAAGTGGATGCAATAGGACAAATTTTGGATATTAGTTATTATTGGATTTGATAGACAATTTTATCTAAAGCTTTTATTGTACCGTCTTTTAGACGAAATTTAGTTTCAGTTTTCTTATTTGACAATCTTATTTATTATTGTTTATTTGGAAACAATAAAGTTTGATCTATCTTCAAATTCAAAATAATGTTGGTATTTTTTTTAAATGTTCGTGACATGCTATTATCACTTGAAACTATTGCGTCCTATAAAGAAACCTTGCATATGGAACAACGTGGTACTAAACAGAAAAATAAAGAATTTTTTTTAGACGAGAATTGCAATATTTTTTGAGGATATTGAGTTTGGGGGAGAAATAAAGTCAATGGCATTGTCTTTGAGGAGGAATCGATTGCAATTCCTACTATCACTTTTGACGAAGTGCAAGATTCTGCACCTGTCATTGATCAAAAAGTGAATTCGGAGCCTCAATAAGACAATGTCGAATTACCTCTATAAGTCGATGTTGAGCTACCTCAACAAGACAACATAAAGTGTCACTTCCCGTTCCCAGAATACGTATTTTAAATCCATGTACTATTTAAGTGTATTTATTTAAATATTTATCATGTACTGCTCTGTATTTAAATTCCTTTAATTTCCTGTTAATTAATTTTCGGCAATTTTATTTCTGTATTTTACTCCCTGTTTTTATACTCTGCTTTAGCTTTGCTTTAAGATCGGCTTAGATTGGTTTATTTATGTGGTTCATCATGAACCAAACCAAACCCCCACCTACCACCACCCCTTCCATTTAAAGCCCATCCCCTTTTCTCTCTCTTCTTTACTTCACCATAACTCTCCTTCTTCTTTCTCTTAAACTCTTCCACCAACCTAGGAGAGCTAGGCAAGTGCCAACTTGTTTTTTGATGGATCCCCATTTTTATTGTTCCATCATCTTCCTTATTTGATTCTAAGTCACTTTAGTGCTTGGCATTTTCAATTTCCATGGCTTATTTGTTGTAGATCTAAGTTTGATGCATTTTCGGATTTCTTAGGTTTTGATCTAGTAAACTTTGTTATCTTCAAGTTTTGATGGTTCCATGTTGTAGAGAATTTCGTTCTACCCCATTTTTTGACCTATGAAAGTTCAGATTTGGGCTTAGAATGAAGGATTTAGAGAGCTTGGAAGCAATGGTTTCCATGGTTCTGTCCTTAGAAATTCGGAGAAGAAGAACAGTTCTGGCCACATGACAAAGCTTGACCGCATGAGCCTTCATGCGGCAAGTCCCCTGGCCGCATGGGTATTTTGGCCGCATGAGTTCATTCGTTTGAGCCGTATGAGACTGATCCCAATCCCAGCCGCATGGGCTTAGTCAGCCGCATGAGACTTATCTACCGCATGAGTTCTTAGCTAGCCGCATATGCATTCAGTCCCGCAGCCGCATGGCACTGATCATTCTCGGCCGCATGACGCTGCATGACCTCTCAGCCGTATATAGGGTTGCACTTATTCTTAGCCGCATGAATTTGGTTTTCCTTAGCCGCATATAGGCTTGTCCCATGTTCAGCCGCATGGGCGTATGTCATTTCGAGTCGCATGGGCGCATGTCATTTCGAGCCGCATGGGAGCATGTCAGTTCGAGCCGCATGGGGATTGCTATTCCCCAGCCGCATAGAATTTCCCCTGGCCGCATGGTCTTATTTTAACCATAGCCGCATGAGACCCCATAGTTCTAGTCACCTAAGGCTTGCAGATTTTGGCCGCATGGGTATACTCATTTCCGGCCGCATGGAATCATCCTTGTCCGGCCGCATGAGTTTAAATTTTCTTGGCCGCATGATTTCCTGGCCGCATGAACTCTGATTCTAAATGCTTTCTTGGCTGATTCTTGTTCCAAAATGGCATTGATTGACATTGATTGACATCTATTAACATTAATTAATTGCCTTGGCATTTATTAACAGTGATTATTGTCTGAACATTAAAATAACATTATTGGTTATCTCGATTAATAATTGATCATGCGTTCCTAGTTGGAACTAAGAGGCTGGCTAGTCGTCTTATTAAAATGAATGAATGAGATACGTTCATATTATGAACTATTATAATCGACTGATTAGTCCCAAACAATGGCATACAGACACTTGCAGGCTTCAATTCACTTATTTAATTATTTGTTTATTTATTTTTCTACAAACCGCAGCATGTGTACTTTATGGTCAAGACATAATTATCCCGTGGTTAGTTTTGATTGTTGCATTATGCTATGTAAGATCTACAACCTAACCGCACTGGTATTGTTGTAGAAATGCATATCGTACCCTGTACGAAAGTACTCATTTGAATTACCATGATCCACGGCATAGGATTTCGCTTAACATAGAGGCTATTAAGTTAAATAAAATAATGATTGCATGGAGAGAACGGATTCTCGAGTTCTTACATGGCAGCCCTCTTGGGACTAGTAGTGCCCGACAGGCCGGCTGGTCCCCACAGGTACTGCAAACCTGCCACACGGGCATGGAACGGTATCTGGTTATATTATTTATTGAATATTGTATATTGATGACGGGCGTCCTGCTGGGACTCGTCTAATTCATGATTGGCACAATTGATTGACTGGGTAAACTAGCCTTGCTTGCACATAGTAAGAACTGAGGAATCCTTTATTGCATATATCCAGGATAACTTGGAAATCACAGTAGCGAGCCGTAGTAATTGAATGGCCGTTTAAATTGATTTGTTTGTGTACTGTATCTACTCTGTTACCTAACTGAGATGATCAGAATGTCAGGACATGACGGGCCAACTTCTGTCCTTGTTTGGTTGGGAGGTTGGTTCGAAGTGTCGTGATGTTATGTGAATCCCAGTGGCAAGCAGAGATCTATTATTATATCCTCTTATTTACTGGTTTTATCCTTCATATCGTGCTTTCTTGCGGTACTTGCTATTAGAGGTCTAACCTCTCTGGTTTTCCATGGCCAGATTTAGAGCCGGTCCCCGAGGATCCAGCTTACTTCCACCTCCAAGATGGTCAATACTAGAGGGATGATCGCAGGAGGACTCGAGTGGGTTCCTTACTTCCCCACTCGTTTTGTTATTTACTTTATACTTTGCCGTTTGGCACCGACATGTTAGTCGGATTGTCTTGTACTTACTTTTACATAATTGTAACTAAGTCAGGCTGCAGCTGATAACAATTATGTATACTTTTGCTACATCAATCTGGCTATATTTTGTAAAGCCAAATATCAAGAACATTTTGACAGAGCGTTCGGGACGCCTTACTGCTTTATCTTACATGTTCTCTATTTCTGTTCCTTGTTAGAATGATTGAGACAATAGATGTGAAGTGACCATAGTGAGACTTTCATGTAGTATGCACCCCCTCGTCTGGTTAGACAGCATTGATCGTATTATACGGTATTTATCTACCGGTAATACGTAGCTGGCTGAGTCATTCCCCCGCTCTCCAGTATTCTGGTTCTGGGGCGTGACAAGGTTTTAGTGGTGGCCCATGCAGGTCTGATTTCAGACTTGTGGGGTGTTTTGATTTATAGGATGTCTCAATCACACACGTTCCCCCTTAATCTCATGATTCGTTGTTCTCAACTCTAGCTTGACATTCCGGTATCCTTTGACTTCATTGATCCTTCCATGTCCGATCGTTTGATTGTTCTCTTGTCCCTTTTCTTAGGGGCACTTCGTCCGCATCTGTCAGAGTTGGACAACATCAACAAGGGCAACATGGACAACCTGACCAGGTTGGTCAGCAACAAGGGCCAGTACTACCCCAAGAGGCTATTCAAGAAGAAGTGATAGTAGAAGCAGCAGCTGGATCGCAGTATCCGGATGTTCCACCACCACCAACAGTTCCACCTACCCCTGTGGAAGTAGACACACCAGCCCTTCTGGAGATCATGAGAGGGATGATGGCTACTCAACAACATCAGATGTTAGCCCAGCAGCGCATGCACGCTCAGTTACAAGAGCAGAACGTACTACTCAACCAAGGGTTGCAGACGGCATTAGAAAGAGGGGCAAGGCCAGATTCAGGAGCATCAGCCAGGTTTTGTAAGTACAACCCCCGTCGTTTCGAAGGCACGGAGGATGCCATCTCAGCAGATGCATGGCTTAAGGACATTGAGGCTATTTTGACAGCAGCTAAGGTGCCGGTAGAAGAACGTGTGGATCTAGTGAAGTTGTTACTTCAGGATCTCGCACGTGATTGGTGGAAATCAGAGGAGGTATGCATCAGACGTCCTGTGGCTTGGAATGACTTTACAGCAAGATTCAAGACCAAGTACTATGGAGTTGTGGCGCAGTTTGAGCTACAACAGAAGTTTATCAACCTCAGACAGGCTGGCAAGACGGTAGATGCCTATGCAGCGGAATTCTGCAGATTGAGCAGGTTTGCCCCAGAGATGGTAGCAACAGAGAGCCAGAGGTCTATGAGGTTCCAGCAAGGGTTTTACCTTGAGCTCTTGCAATTGATAGAAGGGCACAATTATCAGACTTTCGACGAAGTATTGACGGCAACTCGAAGGCATGAGATCACCATTCAGAGGCTTGCGGCAAGGACTGGAGGTCAGAAAAGATCCCACAGTCAGATGGAAGGAGGAGGGGGAGCAGCGCCCCGAACAACAGCACCATCTCTTGGCATTCGCATTCACGATGTTGCAATACGAGGGCCAGCACCACCACCAAGGCAACAACAACAGCAACAGAAGAAGAATCAGCAACCCCCAGCGGGCTGCACTTATTGTGGGAAGTTAGGGCACACTAGAGATGTGTGTCGGACATTGAACGGACTGTGTTTGATATGTGGAAATCCAGATCATCGGGTTACCACATGTCCCATGAATTCAAGGTCAGGAGGACCAGTGCAGCAGTTTCCTACTCTGCCAGCACCAGGGGCAGGCCAGTATCGAGGACCAGCGGTAGCAGTGAGACCGTTGGCACAGCGCCCGTTAATGCCACAGGCTCAGATGTTTCGGCAGCAGGGACCGCCGATGCCGCAACACCAGCATAAACCACCCCAGCATCATCAATGAAGGGGCCAGCAGCAGCACCAGGCTAGGCCGCAACATGGGAATCAACAAGGAGGTCGAGGGCAGGCATTCACCCTGTCCTTGGAAGAGGCATTAGCATCAGGAGATGTTGTGGCAGGTAACATTCTCGTCGCCTCATATCCTGCAGTAGCATTGTTTGATTCGGGAGCATCACATTCATTTATATCTGCACAATTTGCGACACGGCTAGTGTCACGCCCCGCTCCCGTAGGAGCGATCGTCCTCGCTAAGGCGTGATGCCGCACGGGCCTAGGTTGCACCCGTGCAAGGCCAAGTCCAGAAACGGCCGATTTGAGTCTAGGCCACAGAGTCGCACAGAGTGTCCCCATTTGCAGCGGAAGTAAAAATGAACACAAGTAGAAGCGAATCCAAATCTCTTTATTGAATTTCAAGAAGTTTACAAGCGGCGCTAGGCCGATATTACAAATCGCTTAAGCTCTCTCTCTGAAACATAAAAGGCGTGCCAAGTGGCTTACAACATGGAATGATACATGGCGATGTTCCGATACATTATGTCCTGTATAGGGTGCTTCAGCTTCTTGCAACGTTCCAAGGCCCCAGAGTTGGCTCCGCGCCTTGACACGTTCGACGGAAGCTCCGCACCCGTCGGCATCTCCTGCTATCCTGCAAGCATACTGTGGGGTTATCAGTACATTGTTATGCACTGGTGGGGAGGCTAGCTCGCCCACAATGCCATCATTACCAAACACGTTCCATTTACTTTTGTGCATCTCTATCATTCATTGTCTTTCTAATCTTGCCTTAGGATCAGTTTCGTAGCATATTGCATAGCCTATCTCGTGTTACCGAACTCAAGTGTCGCATGAAAATACATGTACGACTTACCCATACTTACCGTCCGGCCTTCCCTGTTTAAGGTAAACCAAGTTAAACAACAATTCATGTATAATAACATAACACGATTCATGTACGCATTCAATATCGAGTGTGTGTCCATGTCTCGGGTTCTAGCACGTCGTGGGCATGTTCTAGTGTTACGTTTCGAGCATGTTCAAGAGGCATATTTCAAGCATGTTCAGGCATGTTACATTTCCAGCACGTTCATGTTCAGGATGTTACTTTGCAAGCATGTTCAGGAGACACTTGTTCATTTAACTTAGACTACTTTGATTTCAATGCAAGAACTTGCACGTGGATTGCCACCAGCATAGTCCACTTAATCTACATGCACGGGTCGCTGGCTTTACTAGCCATTTAGGACATTCCCCTGTGGCAATTCTCAACTTAGCGTAGGGTGATGGCTGGTACACCCCGTTAAGTCTCTTGAATATACCCTCCTACTTACGTCTCTTGGTGCCCAAGCCCGCACCCAAGCAGCCCGTAAGCGCCGTTGATTCCGCCTAGGCCGGCCACGGTTTACCCCTCCAACGCCCGTGCCGCAGAATCCTTCCACACGACGGCCACGGTATTCCCCCCCATCGCCCGTGCCATTTGTCCACGACCATTTCGTATTGTCTTGTCATTTTAACTTAGCGGCTATCTCCGAGCCGTAGGCTAACCCTTAGCCATAATGCGTTATCGACCAGGTTGGCGTCCGTACAGCACGGGTAGCGAGCCCCGTTGCACGTGCCCGTCATACCTGTCGATAGCGTCTTCCATGTCTTATCTAACCCTTAGCCATAATGCGTTATCGACCAGGTTGGCGTCCGTACAGCGCGGGTAGCGAGCCCCGTTGCACGTGCCCGTCATACCTGTCGATAGCGTCTTCCATGTCTTATCTTTCACGTATTCTTTCTTTTCTTTCTTTCTTTCACTTGTTCATTTGATTCATCGATTCATTCATGTATTCATTCATTCATTCGTTCGTTCATTTGTTGATCCATTCATTCACGCATTACGCAACTCCCAGTGTGGGAGTCGCCTTGGCGACCCATCGGTCCCATAGCCTTTCAATGTTGCTAAACTCTACTCGGAGCGACTATGTTGATAGTCTTTCCGTTTTATTGTTGTAAACCATTCATTGTTTCATTGTTTGAACGCAAAAGGAGCATAAACGTAGGCTTGTGCCGTAGCACGAGCATGGAGTGCGGGCGAGAGTTCTCGTACTTTTCCATGTTCCTTTCCATATTCTATACAAGCAAACAAGTTGGGATTATTCCCTTAGCTAGGTGCGTTGAGTCATTTATTAGCATGCAAGATGTTATCGCCTAGCGACTCTCGTGAATGTGTCCGTATTGTTATGTGTCTAGGCTAAGCACATACGGGTTCATCGGAGCCACCCACCTTAGCGATGTTCGCATCGGCCAAGCGATACTCCGAGCGCGCCTTTGATAGTCTAAGTCTGGATTTATCTTTTGACGGGCCAATGTAAGTCTTCCATCGATTCGTATCGATACTTCATCGGGTCGAGGCAACTCTTCGGGTCGACGGCTCGTTTTGAGTCGTTGCACACGCCGTTTGGAATTGGCGTTCCGCTAGGGCGGAGCGGGTCACTACATAATACACCACTCAAAACAAGTCTCGTCCTCGAGACTTCTTGAGTGCAGGTCATCCTACCGTTCCTTAACTCGGATCGTGTACACATCTTAGGCAATTTCCTATCGAATGGCTTTATCGTTCGATGGCATCGAACCGTACTCGGTTTCTTTCTAAGTTCCGTGTCGCATACGTTTGGTCGATTTTATCGAATTACTTCTCGTTCATTTTAGACTTGTTGTTACTTATTCAATTCAAGCATTCTTCGTATTGGTTTCTATTTCGTCGTGTCATGAGACTGGAATGGCCGTATGGGGCACGTTGTAATTCGTCAAATGCGAGGGTCGTAGGCTAAGGCAAATTCACTTTTGTTCATCTCGGTCATCGAGATGACTCGATTCGCTTCTCAAGCGTTCTCGTCCATGAAATCAGTATGATTTCTTCTTAGCGGGGTCGACCAAGTCTAAGAAATTCTCGTCCAATTCAAGACTACGTATTGTACTATCATCGAGCATAACTTCCTATCAACGGTTCAATTCGTTGTACCAACTTTTACTAGCACGATTTCACGTTCGCGATACTCGTTCACTCCCCAAGTCGTGCTAGAACTCAACGTATCACTGGGCTGGATCGTGCACGCATTCCAAGCGTCCCCAAAATACATGCATTTAGCCAAGCCGCATGATTGAGAATTTGTCATTCTCACTCGAGTCGCATCGTGCACATACTCAGGCGTCCCTGAAATATATGCATGTCAGCCGAGTCTCGTGAGCAGGGTTTCCTACATTCGCGATTCATACTATCCATTCATACCAATCCTCAAGATCAACTCTTCGATTGATAACTCTTACAACAGGGGCGTTTCGCCTAACCGCTAGGCCAATCTTTGCGAGGCTAAGTCAATGTCAGGATTGGAATCATAGTTCCCCAACAATAATGCCAACACTGACCCCAATCCTAGGGTCAAACCAAAGTCGATAGTACGGGATTTTCTACCCAAGCTCGCGTCACTCTGATTTCTAAACATCGAGCATTATCGCCTATTTCGCATCAAGACATTCGTTGTGCAGCGCAACGAATTCGAATCCATTCAGTTTACCAATTCTAACCAATACGTGTATTCGATCACGAGGTCGTCTAGCTCGACAATACATTGCGCCCCAATCTCACGCGAGTCCGATTATCCACGGTGGTTCATGAATCACCATGCAACGCTCCCGCGGAATAATCATTCTCATCGGGGCGAACTCTTGTTTGAGTTTAGACTAACTTATTCTCGATACGCGGATTGGACCTACTCAATCCTCAAATTCAACCGACAAGCACACCAAATCGTTCTCAAGTCACCTTCGCGTCAAACCACAAGTCGAAACAATCAAATTGTCACGCCATGCAAGTTCGATCACCCCCGCTGTATGAATCACCATACCAGCGCTCACGCGGAGTGATCGCCCTAATCGGCGCGACGTATGTGCGAGGCTGGAGTTGCACTCGCATAAGACAAGAATGTCGACGTTAGGGTTTTCGTCGAAGAAATCCAAACACTTCATTTTCATCCAAGCTGCGATCTCTATTCGACAGTCCGACCGTCCTTCATTCAACCAGAAAATCCTCGAGCCACGTCTATATTTTCCTCGACGCATTTTAATATCCCGAGTATAGCATCCAACGGAACAATGACATTTGCACGATCGTCATTCGCCGAGTCAGAGTACCCCCGAGTTATCGCATATCGATCTTTGATACGCCTCAATACCATCGACGATATGCGTAACCTGACGATCTTCCTTTGCAACCAATTTCGAGTCATGCGACGATGCCGTTGTCCGAGTTGGATATTCCACCATTTCATTTAATATTCAAGATCAAGTTCATCTGCTATTTCTCGAGCTCGTTTCAAGATCGTTGTTCAAGATTCAAGTCACATTTCATTTGTATCAATCCGAAATCGTACGTGCGATGCTCTAAGTTTCCTCGATCAAGACCATTTATTTCCATTCGTCGTTCCGAGTTGTTTTCTAACATGCGTTACCCATTCACAAGTTGCCCAGCGACATCTCGTTCGGGACTTTTAAAGTCACGGCCAACTAAGCGTGACACGTTCTAAGGCTTTGCGCGATCGCATCGCCTCGTCGACGTACTCGTTGTGTTTCGTAATCCTCAAGTTTCGCTCGAATGATTTTTCCAAGAACATCCATACACCACTCGAATTCGAGCCACTCGACTAGTCGTCGACACTCATTCTTATTCTTATTCAAACCTATCACATACACCACTCGGGTTCAAGCCATACGGTCTAATCCTCAATCACGTTCGCGTCATGCGCTAAGATGTCCTTCAGATTCGTTCGACGAATCTCTAGCGTAACCGCTCACGTCACCTCGACGTACTAAGTCGTTCGCACTAATCCTCAAAATCCAAGCCAATCATTCGCGTACGCCTAAGCGTTAACTCGATAGCGTTCCTATCGATATACACTCAAAGTGTATTTCCGTTCTCGATCGAACGATACTTGATATCGCTCGCAACCCGATTGCACCCAAGAGTCGAGGTGCGCGACATGCGGACTAAGTTGTACCGCTTAACCATCCCGCACGGACTACATTCAAGTTTACATGCTCACTCATTCTCGTTCGCAACTCGTTTGCACCAAAGGGTCTAGGTGTGCGATACTCCGCACAACTTAGCCAAAAGGCTGCGTGCAAATCCATCCCGTTCGTACTATACTTCGGTCTCGTGTACTCGTTTGCTATCGTCAGCGTAAGCTTATTCAAGCACGCCTTGCGTTTGCTAACTTTTTAGCATCGGTTCCTTCCAACTCAAGTCTGTCGTGGTTCGGCACAAAGGCCTTCGCCTATTGATCCCGTTCAACCGAGTACTTGTACGAGCTTTTGAAAATATTAGACTTATTGTATGGAACATCCCAAGGCACAGGGAGAGAGAGCGTACACTTCTTTTCTTCCAACCGAGCTTTCAAAATTGAGATAATCGAAATGAAGTCCAAGGACGTAAAGCCGTGCTCTGATACCAATCTGTCACGCGCCGCTCCCGTAGGAGCGATCGTCCTCGCTAAGGCGTGATGCCGCACGGGCCTAGGTTGCGCCCGTGCAAGGCCAAGTCCAGAAACGGCCGATTTGAGTCTAGGCCAAAGAGTCGCACATAGTGTCCCCATTTGCAGCGGAAGTAAAAATGAACACAAGTAGAAGCGAATCCAAATCTCTTTATTGAATTTCAAGAAGATTACAAGCGGCGCTAGGCCGATATTACAAATCGCTTAAGCTCTCTCTCTGAAACATAAAAGGCGTGCCAAGTAGCTTACAACATGGAATGATACATGGCGATGTTTCGATACATTATGTCCTGTATAGGGTGCTTCAGCTTCTTGCAACGTTCCAAGGCCCCAGAGTTGGCTCCGCGCCTTGACACGTTCGACGGAAGCTCCGCACCCGCCGGCATCTCCTGCTATCCTGCAAGCATACTGTGGGGTTATCAGTACATTGTTATGCACTGGTGGGGAGGCTAGCTCGCCCACAATGCCATCATTACCAAACACGTTCCATTTACTTTTGTGCATCTCTATCATTCATTGTCTTTCTAATCTTGCCTTAGGATCAGTTTCATAGCATATTGCATAGCCTATCTCGTGTTACCGAACTCAAGTGTCGCATGAAAATACATGTACGACTTACCCATACTTACCGTCCGGCCTTCCCTGTTTAAGGTAAACCAAGTTAAACAACAATTCATGTATAATAACATAACACGATTCATGTACGCATTCAATATCGAGTGTGTGTCCATGTCTCGGGTTCTAGCACGTCGTGGGCATGTTCTAGTGTTACGTTTCGAGCATGTTCAAGAGGCACATTTCAAGCATGTTCAGGCATGTTACATTTCCAGCACGTTCATGTTCAGGATGTTACTTTGCAAGCATGTTCAGGAGACACTTGTTCATTTAACTTAGACTACTTTGATTTCAATGTAAGAACTTGCACGTGGATTGCCACCAGCATAGTCCACTTAATCTACATGCACGGGTCGCTGGCTTTACTAGCCATTTAGGACATTCCCCTGTGGCAATTCTCAACTTAGCGTAGGGTGATGGCTGGTACACCCCGTTAAGTCTCTTGAATATACCCTCCTACTTACGTCTTTTGGTGTCCAAGCCCGCACCCAAGCAGCCCGTAAGCGCCGTTGATTCCGCCTAGGCCGGCCACGGTTTACCCCCCCAACGCCCGTGCCGCAGAATCCTTCCACACGACGGCCACGGTATTCCCCCCCATCGCCCGTGCCGTTTGTCCACGACCATTTCGTATTGTCTTGTCATTTTAACTTAGCGGCTATCTCCGAGCCGTAGGCTAACCCTTAGCCATAATGCGTTATCGACCAGGTTGGCGTCCGTACAGCGCGGGTAGCGAGCCCCGTTGCACGTGCCCGTCATACCTGTCGATAGCGTCTTCCATGTCTTATCTAACCCTTAGCCATAATGCGTTATCGACCAGGTTGGCGTCCGTACAGCGCGGGTAGCGAGCCCCGTTGCACGTGCCCGTCATACTTGTCGATAGCGTCTTCTATGTCTTATCTTTCACGTATTCTTTCTTTTCTTTCTTTCTTTCACTTGTTCATTTGATTCATCGATTCATTCATGTATTCATTCATTCATTCGTTCGTTCATTTGTTGATCCATTCATTCACGCATTACGCAACTCCCAGTGTGGGAGTCGCCTTGGCGACCCATCGGTCCCATAGCCTTTCAATGTTGCTAAACTCTACTCGGAGCGACTATGTTGATAGTCTTTCCGTTTTATTGTTGTAAACCATTCATTGTTTCATTGTTTGAACGCAAAAGGAGCATAAACGTAGGCTTGTGCCGTAGCACGAGCATGGAGCGCGGGCGAGAGTTTTCGTACTTTTCCATGTTCCTTTCCATATTCTATACAAGCAAACAAGTTGGGATTATTTCCTTAGCTAGGTGCGTTGAGTCATTTATTAGCATGCAAGATGTTATCGCCTAGCGACTCTCGTGAATGTGTCCGCATTGTTATGTGTCTAGGCTAAGCACAGACGGGTTCATCGGAGCCACCCACCTTAGCGATGTTCGTATCGGCCAAGCGATACTCCGAGCGCGCCTTTGATAGTCTAAGTCTGGATTCATCTTTTGACGGGCCAATGTAAGTCTTCCATCGATTCGTATCGATACTTCATCGGGTCGAGGCAACTCTTCGGGTCGACGGCTCGTTTTGAGTCGTTGCACACGCCGTTTGGAATCGGCGTTCCGCTAGGGCGGAGCGGGTCACTACAGCTAGGAATGGAGTTCGAGGCATTGCCAGGGAGGTTAAACATACTCACTGGTAATGGGCTCGTAGGAGTTAGTAGAGTCATTCTAGCATGTAGCGTTGTAGTTTGCGGGCATTCCTTACCCGCCCGGTTGATAGAATTTTCTGTTGGAAATTTCGACGTTATCTTAGGCATGGACTGGCTGAAAGACAGTCATGCGATAATAGATTGTCGTAGATGGAGTGTATCTTTTGATATCCCAGGCATGAAGCGATTCACCTTAGTCAGATCAGAGGCAACTCGGCAAGAGCAGGGAGTAGTGACGGCAATAGAAGGAGTTCAAGTTCCGAAGGTAGTTGATGAATTTCTAGATGTATTTTCCGAAGAACTTCCAGGACTACCACCAGTTAGAGATATTGAGTTCAGCATAGAATTGGCACCTGGAACTAAACCGATATCAGATCGAGTTTACAGAGTGGCAGATTCAGAGCAGGCCAAGGTATATCAGCACATAGAGGAACTGAAGGAGAAGAAGTTCATCCAAGCTAGCGTATCACCGTGGACAGCACCAGTAGTACTTGTAAGAAAGAAGGATGGGTCATCCAGATTGTGCATTGACTATAGGAAGCTTAACGCGGCAACAGTGAAGAACAAGTACCCACTACCCAGGATCGACGACTTATTTGATCAGTTGAGCAAAGCTGGAGTTTTCTCTAAGGTAGATCTTCGTTCAGGGTATCATCAAGTAAGGGTTCGGAAGGAGGACATCCCCAAGACAGCATTCAGGTCGAAGTATGGGCATTATGAATTCTTGGTAATGCCGTTTGGTTTGACCAATGCTCCAGCAATATTCATTGATTTGATGAACCGCATCTTTATGCCGTACTTAGATCAGTTTGTCGTGGTGTTTCTCGACGACATTCTTGTATACTCTGCTAGTGAAGAGGAGCATGAAGACTACCTCAGGAAAGTATTACAGTTTCTGAGAGAGAATCAGTTGTATACCAAGCTCAGCAAGTGTAAGTTCTGGACGAATCATATTTCGTTTTTGGGTCACATCATATCAGGAGCTGGAGTAGCAGTGGATCCCAAGAAGGTAGAAGCAGTGGAGAGTTGGCCAGTCCCCAAGACCGTAGCTGATGTGCGGAGTTTCTTGGAATTGGCAGGATATTACAGAAGGTTCGTGTCAGACTTTGCAAGGCTTTCAGCACCCATGACCCGCTTGACACGGAAGGATGTGCCATTCGTCTGGTCGGCAGAATGCTAGACATCATTTGAGAATCTAAAGCAGAAGTTGATATCATCGTCTATTCTTACATTGCCAATTGGACCCGGAGGTTTTACCGTTTATTGTGATGCGTCAGGTAAAGGACTTGGATGTGTCCTCATGCAGCATGGAAAGGTGATAGCGTACGCATCTAGGCAACTTCGAGACCACGAGAAGAATTACCCAACTCACGACTTGGAATTGGCGGTAGTAGTTTTTGCTCTGAAGCTATGGAGGCATTACTTGTATGGTGATCGAGTGGACGTGTACACAGACCACAAAAGTCTGAAGTACATTTTTACTCAGAAGGAGCTAAACCTGAGGCAGAGAAGATGGTTGGAGTTGATCAAGGATTACGACGTGGAGCTTCAGTATCATCCTGGCTAGGCTAATGTGGTAGCAGATGCTCTCAGCAGGAGAGGCGGCGCATTTATGTTAACAACACAGAGGCATATCTTAGAAGACCTTCAGGAGATGGGCATCGAAGTTATACTTCCTAGTGATGTAGGAGTTCTGGCGAGTCTACAAGTTCAATCCGACTTGGTAGACAAGATCAAGGCAGCTCAGGCACAGGACCTAAGGATTCAGAAGCTTAGGGCAGAATGTGAGTCAGGACTCAGAAAGGAGATGCAAATTCATGAGGATGGTACACTTAGGTTTGGGTCACGTCTATGTGTGCCTAGTGGAGATATCAGACAGGAGGTTATGGCAGAAGCTCACAGTTCTCAATATTCTATACACCCTGGAGGGACCAAGATGTACCAAGATATCAAGCAGCACTTCTGGTGGAACGGAATGAAAAGGGAGATAGCTAAATTTGTTTTCCGTTGCTTGGTATGTCAGCAAGTGAAGGCAGAACAGCAGAGGCCAGCAGGGTTATTGCAACCGCTTCCTATCCCGGAATGGAAGTGGGAGCATATTACAATGGACTTCGTGACCGGTTTACCGAGATCACCAAGTGGTAAAGATGCTATTTGGGTGATAGTAGATCGGCTTACGAAGGTAGCACACTTTCTTCCTTTCAGAGTAGGACAATCTACAGAGAAGTTGGCGGAGTTATATATGCAACAGATAGTCAGGCAGTATGGAGTCCCTGTCAGTATTGTGTCAGATAGAGATACTTATTTTACATCACATTTCTGAAAGAGTTTACATCATAGTCTGGGTACCAAGTTAAGGTTCAGCACGGCTTACCATCCACAGACGGACGGGCAATCAGAAAGAACAATCCAGACTTTGGAAGACATGTTGCGAGCTTGCACTCTGGATTTTGGAGGGTCTTGGGAGAGCCACCTGCACTTAGTCGAGTTCTCATACAACAACAGTTATCAAGCAAGTATCCAGATGGCGCCATTTGAAGCACTATATGGTAAGAAGTGTAGGTCACCACTAGCATGGGATGATATTGGAGAGAGGAAGATACTAGGCCCAGAAATGATTGTTCAGACAGTAGAAGTGGTTAAGGGAATTAGAGAGCGACTTCGAGTTGCGCAGGATCGGCATCGTCATTGGGCGGACCAGCATCGTAGGCCGCAAGAGTTTTCTGTTGGGGACCACGTGTTCCTGCGGATCTCACCTACACGTGGGGTCATTAGATTTGGCGTTCGCGGGAAGTTGAGTCCGCGGTACGTGGGCCCATTTGTTATCCTTGATAGGATAGACGATGTTGCTTATCGTTTATCCCTTCCACCTTCGTTACGAGAGGTTCATGACGTATTTTATGTATCCCAGTTGCGAAGGTATGTATCGGACCAAAGCCATATCCTTGATCATTCTGAGCTGGTTGTTGGTACCAACTTGTCTTACGAGGAGCAGCCTGTGTCCATTTTGGACCGAAGAGAGAAGATACTCAAGAACCGAACAATTAGCCTTGTCCGGATTGCTTGGGGACATCACTCTTTAGGGGAGTCAACGTGGGAACTTGAGGATGATATCCGATCACGGTATCCGCACCTATTTGACTCACAAGGTATATTTCTTTCTGTATACCTTGATCGTCTTAAAACTCTTCATGCTTGTCACCTTATGAGTAGAATTGCTCGGTGTCGTCAATAGTTAAACATAGATATGTTACTTGCTATTTGGCATTGTGAAATGATTGCTTACTCAATTTATTATGCTTGGATTAGTTTAGCTCTGATGTTTCTATCCTGCTTAGATTTGAAATTTCGAGGACGGAATTTTTCTAAGGAGGGTAGAAATGTCACTTTCCGTTTCCAGAATACGTATTTTAAATCCATGTACTATTTAAGTGTATTTATTTAAATATTTATCATGTACTGCTCTGTATTTAAATTCCTTTAATTTCCTGTTAATTAATTTTCGGCAATTTTATTTCTGTATTTTGCTCCCCGTTTTTATACTCTGCTTTAGCTTTGCTTTAAGATCGGCTTAGATTGGTTTATTTATGTGGTTCATCATGAACCGAACCAAACCCCCACCTACCACCACCCCTTCCATTTAAAGCCCATCCCCTTTTCTCTCTCTTCATTACTTCACCATAACTCTCCTTCTTCTTTCTCTTAAATTCTTCCACCAACCTAGGAGAGCTAGACAAGTGCCAACTTGCTTCTTGATGGATCCCCATTTTTATTGTTCCATCATCTTTCTTATTTGATTCTAAGTCTCTTTAGTGCTTGGCATTTTTAATTTCCATGGCTTATTTATTGTATATCTAAGTTTGATGTATTTTCGGATTTCTTAGGTTTCTAGTAAACTTTGTTATCTTCAAGTTTTGATGGTTCCATGTTGTAGAAAATTTTGTTCTACTCTATTTTGACCTATGGAAGTTCAGATTTGGGCTTAGAATGAAGGATTTAGAGAGCTTGGAAGCAATGGTTTCCATGGTTCTGTCCTTAGAAATTCGGAGAAGAAGAACAGTTCTGGCCACATGACAAAGCTTGACCGCATGAGCCTTCATGCGGCAAGTCCCCTGGCCGCATGGGTATTTTGGCCGCATGAGTTCATTCGTTTGAGCCGCATGAGACTGATTCCAATCCCAGCCGCATGGGCTTAGTCAGCCGCATGAGACTTATCTGCCGCATGAGTTCTTAGCTAGCCGCATATGCATTCAGTCCCGCAGTCGCATGGTGCTGATCATTCTCGGCAGCATGACGCTGCATGACCTCTAAGCCGCATATAGGGTTGCACTTATTCTTAGCCGCATGAATTTAGTTTTCCTTAGCCGCATATAGGCTTGTCCCATGTTCAGCCGCATGGACGCATGTTATTTCGAGCCGCATGGGCGCATGTCAGTTCGAGCCGCATGGATGCATGTCAGTTCGAGCCGTATGGGGATTGCTATTCCCCAGCCGCTGTCACCCTCATTTCCCGTATTTCGTATTTATACTCGTAGATTGGATTTTTGGCTTGTATTTTTAATTTTCTCGACTTGCAGAATTTTGGGTTTTCTCGTATTTCGGGTTTTGGTTCGGCTCGGTTTTAATTGGTTTGGTTTGGTTATTTTGCATTGGAACCCCTTAACCTACTCTACACCCTCAAGAACACCACAACACCCTCATTATATCCCACCTAACTTTTCTCTCTCCTCTTTATTTTCATTTACTTCTCCATCTTCTTCTTCTTCCTTCTTCCACACAACTCCTCAACCCATAGGCAAGTGCTTTTGGCCACCACATGAGAACCCCTTTTATTTGTCCATTAGATAGATTAGTTCACCATGAACAACATTAGAACTTGGAGTTTCTGGATTTGAAGCATGGATCTCCTTAGATCTAAACTTTCATGAATCTCAGTTTTCCTCGAATTTATTTCATAAACTTTGATTTTTGGCGTCTTTGAGGTTTCCATGTTGAGGAGAATCAAGTTTTACACAACTTTGGTCTTTGCAAAACCTGATTTCGTTTTCAATTGAAAGAGTTATGGATTTTTGCAAGTTTTTGGGGTGGGTGTTCTTCCTCTCGGACAGAGGTAGGAGAAGAACACAGCCTTTCCCTCCTGTTGGCCACGCGGCTCCCGCGTACGGCCTTTGCGTAGAGCTCCTGCGTAGTGTTGCTTGCGTAGAGCCCTTGCTTAGGGTCTTCTGCGTATTGCACCCTGCGTATTGCACTCTGCGTAGCCTCCCCTGCGTAGTGCCCCTCTACGCAGCCAGCACGTGGCCTCCTCTCCCTTGTCCCCATCATGAGCCTTTGAGCCCCTACACGCACGCCCACGCGCGTGGGGCCCGCTGTTTTGGTTTTCGTGCAAACATAGCCCCTGCGTATGCTGGCCTGCGTACTGTGCATTGCGTATGCTGGCTTGCGTACTGCTCCCTTGCGTATGGCCTGCGTATAGCCCCTGCGTATGCTGGCCTGCGTACTGTGCATTGCGTATGCTGGCTTGCGTACTGCTCCCTTGCGTATGGCCTGCGCATAGCCCCTGCGTATGCTGGCCTGCGTACTGTGCATTGCGTATGGCTTGCGTACTGCTCCCTTGCGTATGGCCTGCGTATAGCCCCTGCGTATGCTGGCCTGCGTACTGTGCATTGCGTATGCTGGCTTGCGTACTGCTCCCTTGCGTATGGCCTGCGTATAGCCCCTGCGTATGCTGGCCTGCGTACTGTGCATTGCGTATGGCTTGCGTACTGCTCCCTTGCGTATGGCTTGCGTACTGCTCCCTTGCGTATGGCCTGCGTATAGCCCCTGCGTATGCTGGCCTGCGTACAGGACCTCTGGTGCCCGTTTGACCTTCAATAGCCCTCTCGTTTTATTATGAATTGGAGCTTCTGATATTTTGTAACTCACAACACTACCTGGCCCGACTTGATACACTTTGGACACAACTTGGAGTTGATTTCCGTATTAATGGTCTTGGCTTATTTCTGGCTGGTTCCTTATGAATTGCAGATTTTAGCTTATCTTTTATAACTATCACCTGTAACCTGTAGTTCATCTTGCAATCTAGTAATCCTTAATATTAGTAACTTGTAACTTGCAACCTGTTAATCTTCAACCTGTACTTGTAACTGGATATTTGTAGCTTGCACTTGTATTTTCACACTGTATCTGCATACGAACCAACCAGACCTGGACATGAAGTTCCCTTGACTTGACTTGATCATGGCCCGTAGCGGCGCACTCCCGACTTGGCATGACTTGATAACTTAACTTGACTTGACTTGGTATGACTTGGCTTCACTTGATAGTGGCCCGTGGCGGCGCACTCTTGACTCGACTTGACTTGTCTTGACACCGTGGGTGTACTACCTGTTGCTCTGTGCAAATCACTTGTCTTGTCTTGCATCATGTCTAAGAGGTGACTCCCTGGGTACCACGGCCAGGGACTCACACTAAAATTGGATTAGGTAATGAGTAGGCCAAATTAGAACATGGAGAATTCCCGGTCACAGGCAGTCTCGTTATCTGGAGGCATTAATGGACTTGTAGCTTGCCGACGAGTAGAGCACATTTCCAGCACACTGTCATGTGTTGCACCCTCTAAGTCACCTAAGGGTACATTTGTCTCCCGGGCGATGTACCCACCTATAACTCTCAACCCGCGGAAGGATAACTGGATGGTCTGCAGGGCTTGGGACTGGGAGTTTCTCACTTGCATCTTGTTAGTAATTAGGCTTGTGATAACCCTAGTTAGTTAAAGTAGTAAGCCGTAGTACTTGCTTGGCCGATTGTGAATGAATGGTGTCCAGCCCTGTCTAGAGTCTTGTCTAGCCCCTGTACCTGGAACCCTTGATCATGATTGTTTTACTTATCTCTAACGATAAATGGATAGAGACAGTGAGCTATTCAGGCGAAGGGGTACAATCCCGGTCCTTGTTTGGTTTGAGGATTGTAACCTGGCTCCCGGAATGGTTCCACGTCCCTAGTCATTTATCGCTCTGTGTACTTTTATTTTACTTGTACTTTCCTTTTATTCTTTATGTTTTGATATGCTGGCTTTTGTTCTTATTTGTGGCCTCCTTTGTGGCACTTGCTCTTTCTGGGGTTTGACCCAGCTGGTTTTGTATGGCCAGATTTCGGAGCGGCTCCCGAGGATCTACCAAGCTTCCAGCCCAATGGTGACAACTAGATGGAACCCGGGCCAAGAGTGGGTTTTCCCTTTTTGTTTCACCCACTTATATGTAAATTTATTCTTTTGAGGCGTTTAGCCGACGAGCACCTGTTAGCTCGATGCACATTTACTTACTGTCTGCCTACGGGCTGTAAACATGATTAACAAATCCTAGGGTTGATCATGTATGACTGAACTCTTGCTAGTCCTATCATTTGTACGACTAGCTTCATGATCATCCAATATGTAATATTTGGGACGCCTTATATATATATATATATATATTTGATGCTCTAAACATCTTGTAACTCTGTTAATTGCTGGAGATTGAGACAATAGGCTTGACCTTAAGAGACTGCTGGCTTGTAGTAAACCCTCATATCTAGACAGCCGTGACCGTATAGTTGAGATATATTCTATTTCAATATACGTAGCTGGCTGTGTCTGCCCCCGCTCTCCAGTATTCTGGTTCTGGGGCGTGACAGCCGCATAGAATTTTCCCTGGCCGCATGGTCTTATTTTATCCATAGCCGCATGAGACCCCTTAGTTCTAGTCGTCTAAGGCTTGCAGATTCTGGCCGCATGGGACTACTCATTTCCGGCCGCATGGAATCATCCTTGTTCGGCCGCATGAGTTTAAATTTCCTTGGCCGCATGATTTCCTAGCCGCATGAACTCTGATTCTAAATACTTTCTTGGCTGATTCTTGTTCCAAAATGGCATTGATTGACATTGATTGACATCTATTAACATTAATTGATTGTCTTGGCATTTATTAACAGTAATTATTGTCTGAACATTAAAATAACATTATTGGTTATCTCGATTAATAATTGATCATGCGTTCCTAGTTGGAACTAAGAGACTGGCTAGTCGTCTTATTGAAATGAATGAATGAGACACGTTCATATTATGAACTATTATAATCGACTGATTAGTCTCAAACATTGGCATACAGACACATGTAGGCTTCAATTCACTTATTTAATTCTTTGTTTATTTATTTTTCTACAAACCGCAGCATGTGTACTTTATGGTCAAGACATAATTATCCCGTGGTTAGTTTTGATTGTTGCATTACGCTATGTAAGACCTACAACCTAACCACACTGATATTGTTGTAGAAATGCATATCGTACCCTGTACGAAAGTACTCATTTGAATGACCATGATCCACCGCATGGGATTTCGCTTAACATAGAGGCTATTAAGTTAAATAAAATAATGATTACATGGAGAGAACGGATTCTCGAGTTCTTACATGGCACTCTTGGGACTAGTAGTGCCCGACAGGCCGGCTGGTCCCCACAGATACTGCAAACCTGCCACACGGACATGGAGCGGTATCTGGTTATATTATTTATTGAATATTGTATATTGATGACGGACGTCCTACTGGGACTCGTCTAATTCATGATTGGCGCAATTGATTGACTGGGTAAACTAGCCTTGCTTGCACATAGTAAGAACCGAAGAATCCTTTATTGCATATATCCAGGATAACTTGGAAATCACAGTAGCGAGCCGTAGTAATTGAATGGCCGTTTAAATTGATTTGTTTGTGTACTGTATCTACTCTGTTACCTAACTGAGATGATCAGAATGTCAGGACATGACGGGCCAACTTCTGTCCTTGTTTGGTTGGGAGGTTGGTTCGAAGTGTCGTGATGTTATGTGAATCCCAGTGGCAAGCAGAGATCTATTATTATATCCTCTTATTTACTAGTTTCATCCTTCATATCGTGCTTCCTTGCGGTACTTGCTATTAGAGGTCTAACCTCTCTGGTTTTGCATGGCCAGATTTAGAGCCGGTCCCCGAGGATCCAGCTTACTTCCACCTCCAAGATGGTCAATACTAGAGGGATGATCGCAGGAGGACTCGAGTGGGTTCCTTACTTCCCCACTCGTTTTGTTATTTACTTTATACTTTGCCGTTTGGCACCGACATGTTAGTCGGATTGTCTTGTACTTACTTTTACATAATTGTAACTAAGTCAGGCTGCAGCTGATAACAATATTTATGTATACTTTTGCTACATCAATCTGGCTATATTTTGTAAAGCCAGATATCAAGAACATTTTGACAGAGCGTTCGGGACGCCTTACTGCTTTATCTTACATGTTCTCTATTTCTGTTTCTTGTTAGAATGATTGAGACAATAGATGTGAAGTGACCATAGTGAGACTTTCATGTAGTATGCACCCCCTCGTCTGGTTAGACAGCATTGATCATATTATACGGTATTCATCTACCCGTAATACGTAGCTGGCTGAGTCATTCCTCCGCTCTCCAGTATTCTGGTTCTGGGGCGTGACATAAAGGCACCCCCCATTCAAGATAAGGTAATTGTTTCTGTGGAACAAACTCAACAACCTCAAGAGAAGAGGAAGGGATTGTTTTTTAAAGAGACTTTCTCTTCAGTTTCTTTGAAAGACTCTTTTAAACAAATCATAGTACTTGTTGTACATTTTAATATTGAGTTACATCAAATGGATGTCGAAACGGTAATTTTTAATGGTAACATTGACGAAATAATTTATATGGTGCAACCAGAAAATTTTGTGTCAGAAGACCCAAAGAATATGGTTCGCAAACTGACAGAATCTATTTGTGGACTCAAGCAGGCTTATCGTCAAAGACACTTTGAGTTTTAACAAGTGACTATCTCGTTTGGTTTTGAGATGAACACTGTTGAAGATTGTGTGTATCACAAGTTCAGTAGGAGTAGAAATAATTTTCTGGTTTTGTATATTGATTGAAGTATTTAATGCAAACCAGGTGACACCTCTCGTTAAAGGAGACAAATTCGGTCTCAAACAAGTGCCCTAAGGTTAGCCTTAAAATTAAGAAAATACAATAGATTTTTCCTCCATGATCAGTTGTAGGGAGTCTAATGTATGCTCAAGTATGTACGCGTCAGGATATTGCGTACATATTAGGATGTTAGGCAGATATTTAAGCAAATATGGATGGATCATTGGATAGCAGCTAAACTACTTAAGTAATTAATAGAGAACAAGAAATTATATGCTCTTTGTAGGAGATCAGATAATTCTGGAGATCATAAGGTATTCCGACTCCGATTTTGTTGGATGCCAACACAGCAGGAGATCCACATCAGCTTATGCTGACTAATGGAGGTATATTTTGGATGAGTGTCAAACATATACTCGTAATTTCTTCCACCATGAAAGTAAGGTTTATAACATGCTGTGGGATATCTATTCAGGAAATATGCTTACGAAATTGTCACAAGGCTGCACCTACAGTACGGTGTTGAAAGACCACATAAAATTATGGTGTGACAATAAATCAGCAGTACTATATTCCAATAACAACAGAAACTTGTATAAGTCAAAGGATATTGACATAAAGTTTCTAGTTGTGAAGGAAAGAATTCAGAATGGTTATAGTGTCCATATAGCACATTAGGACAAACTCCATGTTAGCGGATCCGCTCACAAAAGCATTATCATCCAGGGTCTTTCATGAGCATACTGCTCATATGGGTGTTAATTAAGAATATGGCAATATAGTGGGAGTTTGTATTTTATGTATTTGGGTGCTATTTGGTTTTGGACACATTTATGTATTAAAGTATTTTGGATATTTATCTAATCAGATATATGGAAATTCAGTTCATTCTGTTTTCATTATGTTAAAGTATTGATCTCATTAAAGTTAAGGAGGACCAGTTGGAAATAGACATGTATTGATCACATTGCGTGTAATTTTCATGCTACGCATCCATGATTGATCTATGTCGTTTAGCTACATTGGTATATGTGACCATTGATGGTTTAGTTACGCTATATGTGACGAATGCCGCTTTGATCCTATGTTGATATGGTTAATGGACGAGAATGTCCGGATATACCCTAAGGATTAAGATAGCAATTTATGAGCTCACTAAGGTTAACACAATTATAAGGTTGCATATGTGGTCCAGTGGAAGATTGTTGGATTATTCAATAATATGGGACCACACATGTAAAATTAATTGGGTTGGGCTATCTAAATAATTAAGCCAAATTAAAGTGGTCTATTTGAAAAATTGGCTTAAGGGTATAATTGTCATGGAATTAATGTGTAGATACCGGAAATAATTCTAATTTGATGAGGGGCCAAATTAGAAATATCAACACATATAAAAATATGTGTATTCATTAGGGTTATGGTCCCCAACTCATACGGCCACCAAAAGAGAGGTTTTCTCTTTTTCTCTTCTGCATCCCCATCAACAGAAAGAGAGGGACAAAGGATTCGGATTCTTCTTTGTCATTAAGGGTCGTAGCAAGTTGGAAGATCGAACCCCACAAAAGGACGACCGCTTCAAGATCCATCAAGCCTAGCAATGGATTCAGGTACGCTTCCGCAATTAAATTTATGTTCTTCATCTCATGAATCGACATGGTACAATAAATTTCTAACAATTTCGTCAATAATAATAATAATAAGTCAAATTTTGTATATTTTCGTAAATTTTTTGTCAATTCTTTCATAAATTTGTATATAGCTGATCACATTCTGATTAAAAATTATTAGAAGATAACTATTGAGGCAATGACAAGATTATTCTGCCTAATAGCTGTGATAGAGTATAAGCGGAGCTGCATAGTAAACATGAAGTCCACTGTTGTCAACAATTCATTACTTTGTATGTATATATATTTTTAAATTACTCTTGCTCCCACGATCCAAGTAAAAAGAAGAGAGTTATGTCTAAGACCAAGTTCAAGTTCATGTTATAGACTTTTGTTCCACGGAATGGAATGTCTAGCTTCGTCCCTGGCAAGGAGCGTGGACCTAGCATTGGGCATTAGGAGTGCAACTTGGACTAAACCCAAATCAAGGTTGAAGATGTTCGGATTTGGATTAAAATATTTAAAATCGATCAAAAATCGGATGGCATGTGTCGGATTATCCGAATAATCCGAAATCCGACTTTTATATATTAAATCCTACACCTAACTTATCTTTGGAGCCATTGGGGCTTGAGCCTAGGCCGCCACTCCAGATGTCCATGGTCTTACCACTAGACCACAAGGCTAATATATATGATAATACTTCTTAAATAAAAAGTGACAATCATAAATTTTTTCACCAAAACTCTTCAACTTTTTATCCTAAATCTTATTTCAGTTTGTATTTCGTAATGATCAGGACTTGATTGCTATTTGATTAACTTTTCTTTAAAATTATTTCAAATATTTATTATAGTCCGATAAATCCGATCTAACCCGAGCCTAACCCGATTCTCCGGACTTGGTCTTGGAGTCCATATTTTGAACCCAAGGTCGGCTCGGATGCGGACTAGGCTTATTATTCATCGAATCGGACTCGGATTGACCTCAAGTCCGACCCAACCTGTCCGAATTGCACCCCTATTGGGCGGAAGGGTGGAATGTCTAACTCTATCACCCTGACAATGAAACATGGGATGTGATTTGCTGTCCCTAAATATAGTGTTCCAATTATGTTCCCTTTTAGTTGTGAATGTTAATGTTTTATTTTTATATAAAATCGATAGCACCAATATTTTTTTATAGAAAATGTTATTATGTTTGGGATACTATATTTGAAAACAGCATATTCTATCCCATAAAGGTCCATAAAACCTAAGGGTCCATTTGGTAAGCTGTCGCAAACTCATTATATTAGAAGCATATCGAGAATCCACATGAGCAGTATGGACCAGGTTGGTTGGCACCATGCTCATCCATAAATTTCAATCATCTCATCTGAGGTCCTGAGGATGTGAGCTCTTCATCATCTCCAGTGGCGTTCTGGCCCATCAAATTCAATCATAAGCTCAGGCCATCAGTCAGTCTTCCAAAAAATATCTGTCATTATTTTGTCGGATCGGTTCTGGAATAATGATCACGCAAAAGCAGTGTTGTCAGAATCGGACCGGACCGGACCGGCGGTCCGACCGAATCCGACTGGTCTTAACAAAAATTTCGGTCCGATCTGATATGAACCGGAGTTTTTTGAAGAACTGCCGGTTTTTTTTTTCAGAACCGGGTTTAACCAGTGAACCGTCCGAACCGGTTCGCAATTGAACAAAAAATTTTAGTTTTTTTCAAAAAAAAAAAATTATTGTGTGAGATTTGGACCATTTGATTCTTGGTTTGGTTTTGAGAGACCTTATAGTTGTAAATTAAACCAAACCAAACATGCTAAGAACCAATCCAAGAAGTAAATGTGGATATGTTATCTATTTGAACCAAATCAAACAAAGTCTCGTTGAACTCCGGTTGAACCCCGGTTCAACCTAAAAAAAAAATCGGTTCAATCATCGGTCCTATTTTTAAAACAATGTGCAAATGTTCAACAACTCACTCCTTACTAATTAAAATGAGTTATTTGTATTTACCCCCCCAATTGCTAATCCTATTTCTACTTCCCCCCCAATTTTATTTTAATTAGTGTTACCCCCCCAATCTTTGGGTAAAGTGCAAATAAACCCTCCTTAGATTTACGTTTTTGCATTTGAAGACCCCTTGTTTAAAAAAAAAATTCACATTTTAATTTTTGCTTAGTTTGCACCCATGTCATTAACAGGCGTTAAAATACGTCTAAAAATACGATTTTATCCCTCCCCCTACTCTCTCCTCCCTCTCTCTCCGATGGTGGGGACTTGTCAAGCGAGGCCGACTAGAGGAGAGGGGAGGGTGGCCGGCCAGCGGAGGGAGGAGGGGACATGTCGAGCTAGGGTTGAGCATTCGGTTAATTTGGTTCAAAACGAACCAAAAATCGAATAAACAAAATCAAAACCGAACCGAATTGGCCCATAACCAAATCAAACCGAACCAAATTAAATTGGTTCGATTCTTGTTTATTCGGTTAATTTGCACTTTTTTGTTAATATATATAGTACTTAAATATACCTAAATTCATTTAGTATATATCTGTAATATATATATATATATATATATATATATATATATATATATATATATTTTATATATATATATATATATATATATATATATATATATATATATATATATATATATATATATATATATATATAAACTAAATTTTCTTATTCGGTTTTTGGTTTTGGACCGAAACCGAAATCCAAAATCGAAACTGAAACCGAATAAGAAAATTTAGTATTTTCAAAACCGAAATCGAACCGAATCTTTTTTTAACTGAACCGAATCTCTTATTCGGTTCTGTTCGATTTTTTCTTATTCGGCCCCCCCTCGACCGCCCCTCCTCCCTCTGCTAGCCGGCCCCCTCGACTCGTCCCCCACCTCCCTCCGCTAGCCAGCCCTCCCAACCCCCTCCTTCCTCCGCTGGCCGACCCCCCTCCGCTGGTCGGCCATGCTCGACCTAAGGGTGAGCATTATTCGGTTTGGACCGAAAATCGAACCGAACCGAATAAGAGATTCGGTTCGATTCTAAAAAGTTCTTATTCTGTTTCGGTTTTGAAAATACTAAATTTTTTTATTCTGTTTCGGTTTTGAAAATACTAAATTTTCTTATTCTGTTTCGGTCTTAGGTTTCGGTTTCGGTCCAAACCAAAAACGGAATAAGAAAATTTAGTTACTATATTTTTTTAATATATATATATATATATATAAGTACTATATATATTAACAAAAAAGTGCAAATAAACCGTAAATCGAACCGATTTAATTCGGTTCCTTTTGATTCGGTTATGGGCCAATTCGGTTCGGTTTCGGTTTTGCTTATTCGATTTTCGGTTCAATTCGGTTTTCGGTTCGGTTTGAACCAAATTAACCGAATGCTCACCCCTAGCTCGACCCGCCCCCTCCTCCCTCCGCTGGCCGGCCACCCTCCCCTCTCCTCTGGTCGGCCCCGCTTGACAAACTCCCACCACCAGAGAGAGAGAGAGAGGGGGGGGGGGGAGAGGGGGGGAGGGATAAAATCGTATTTTTAGACGTATTTTAACGTCTGTTAATGGCATGGATGCAAACTGAGCAAAAATTAAAATATGGGATCTTTTTTTTTTAAACAAGGGGTCTTCAAATGCAAAAACGCAAATTTTAGGAGGGTTTATTTGCACTTTACCCAAAGATTGGGGGGGTAACACTAATTAAAATAAAATTGAGGGGGAAGTAGAAATAGGATTAGCAATTGGGGGGGTAAATACAAATAACTCTTTAATTAGAGAAATACTATTGGTCTCCCGCTAACATGGGCCCACCCGGGACCTGGGCCAATGCTAACGCGCCGCATAGCTCCGGACCAGTCCCGCGACAGCCAAATAGTAGCTCTGATACTAAAATGATCGACGGTCGCAGTCTGAGGAATTGGAACACAAGAGTAGAACCGTGAATCAGATTTTACAGTTAGGAGGCTTCCGTTTATGTAGAATCTAGAAAAGATCAATACGCACTCTTACCATTTTTTCCTGAACTTTTTGTAGAGAAGGTCTAGAAAATAGTAACACATTCAACATATTTCCTCGTGCATCACGTGTCCCAAACCTGCCATTAGGAGAAATTATTAAGTGGGAGTGGTGAGGTTTAAACTTTCTCCCTCCAATAGTATAAGAACACGTTATGAATTTTATGTAAAATTAAATTTAAAAAATAAAAATAAAAATAAAAATATGTGTCATTATAATATTGAAGGGGTCCCAACGTCCCACTAATAATTTCATGTAATGGATGTTCAAACATTTGATAATGTAGGTCCTCTTGAGCTATTGGTTATTTTGACTAGAAATTTAGCAATAAGACATGGGGCTTATTTTAGCTGGACAACCGGTCACACAAAAAAATTCGAGTAATTATTGAATTTTTTTTTTTCCTTCTCAAAAACTCTAATTTTATCCGTTCAACTATTGAGTGTTTTTTTGCATCGCAAAAAAATAAAAAAATTTAATGATAATAAAATAATAAAAAAAAACTATTGAGTTCTTTTTTTATATTCCATAGATAAAGCCATTTTAATTGAACAAATGCTTTATAGTATTACAGTGGAGACACTCGAAACACATATTTCAAATTATTAAAAATTGTATAAATTACTAGTTTTGTAGTGTCTTATTGATATTGGCATACAATGGTACACTCCAAATTAACCACTTCTTTTTTCTCTCTCTTTTAACTTTTTTTATTTTTCTTCTCTATCTGGTAATGTATTTTTTTTTCCTTCCTCCTTTCTCTATTTATTTTTCTTTCCTGTTTGTATAATTAATTTTGGTGGAGCCAGAAATTAAAGTAGAGAAGTCAGAACACGCTTCTAATCTGAAGTGTCTATTAGCTTTATATCAATTTTTAAATATTGATAAGTGTCTAATGAATCTTTCAAATACTACAAAATTTAACTAAAGTCAAAATATAACACTTGAAACCGCTCTTAGGCCTCGTTTGGTTCGCGGAATGGAAAGGAAAGGAAACTGATTCCTTGGTAATTCCTTTCCTTTAGGAAATTATAATTCCTATAAACTTTCCTTTTCGGTGTTTGGAAAGATCCGGATTATAGCCGGAATATATCTTTACTTTCCATTATAGTGTTTGGTGTTTGTAAGGAAAGGAAACAAAATCAAGTCAATTTTTCAAAAATATTCTCTTGTTAATAAAAATAATTATTACTTAGAAATATTTTGTCTAAAAGATATTATGAATAAAAATGGTAATAATATTATGAACATGGATATTTTGGTCAAAACTTTTTGTAATAAATGCGAAAAAGTTGGAGGAAAAATTGATTACTTAGATAAATGGGAGGAACCACTTTTTTTCCTATTTTCCTACCTCTTGGGAATCATTTTTTCTTTCCAACAACTTTCCTTTGGCCCCCAAATATAGGAAATGAATCACTTTTCTTTTCCAAGCTCAAATTTCGGTAACCAAACGAGGCCTTAGTGTCGATGGTGTTGCCCAGTTAACTATCCAACATCTTTTTTTTATGTTTCATAGACAAAACCATTCTGATCGAGTAAATGCTTGGCTACTGAGATGACCACGATGTCCGACATCTTGTCCGACATCTTTCAATATAGGACACCTGCATGAGATTGTGGGTCTGACTAGAACTAGGCTGTCAGTCTTGATTTATATGCGGCGGACCACCCACAGGTGAGATGCGGAGAAACGAACTTATTAGGAAGAAAACAAGAAGACAGCACACGAACAAGGGGGTCCACTACGAACCAAGTTGGTTGGGTCATAGGTGGCATCTTTGCCCAATAATTGTCATCTCCTCGTCACAGGATGCCCAAGTTTAATTTCATAGTCACGGTGAGCTGTCTTCTAGTCTTTTAGCTTTCTCGCCCCCTCAAATTCAACAACCGCGTTACTTTGCTAGCGCCGGCCGGTCCGACCAGATACAGAGTAGGAGAAGGGAGGTGCGGATGCGACAACGGGGCAGCCTGATGCAGAGCAAGAGAAAGGGGGAAGAGGAGCGAGGCCACCGCACGTGTGCACAGACGTGCGCTTGCAAAAGCGCACGCTAAACCGCTTTTTTGCATATTAAATCAAAAAAGTCGAATTTTTTTTTTTTCCTTCAAAGAGGTCATAATTTCGGGAAAAACGGATTCTAGACTAAAGTGAAATAAGTTTGGACTAAGTTATTTTTTTATTTTTTTGGCTAAGACATAGACTAGTGTCATATGAAAAAAATATATTGGACTGGAGTTGAAGTCGACCTCAGTACATATATAGTTCCGTCCTTGGTGTCGGACACGTCATTTCTAGAGAAGATGAACTGGTAGCTCTACAAAAGAAAGTATTGGACAAGTGGGATCAATTGATCCCGCTGATTTTTATATCTAGTATCATATATTGGTTTATACTTTGGTTACTGATTTTTTTTTTGTATCTAGTATCATATGTTGGATTATACTTTGGTGCATGGCATGACATAATGAACAAGAATTATAGGATAAAACCAACAAGAAGCTCCATTTTGCTAAACATAAATATTTGGTGATAAAAATGGTGTTAAGGCTAGAGCATTTGTTTATTCCCCATATACCCATGTATTTACTCTGTAGAAACGATGTCTAAAGCAAGGTTTTAACTATCAGCCCAAACCGATACGTTATTGAAACTGGAGGGCTCGAAACCACCGAAATTGACCGATTCAAAACCTCGGTCAAAACCACATAAACCTACTGAAACGGTTAAGACGATGGATTCGAAAAAACCGGTACTGAAATCCAGCCTTTGAACTTGGTCTAAAGGTAGCCTCAAAGTAGCCAAGACGATATAATTTTATTTTTGGACTTTATTTATATTTGAGAGGTTAGCCCCTCTCTTTTAAATTTCTGTGTCCACCCCTGCGTATCATCGGCAAACATTCTCGGTATCCAGCACACGCACATCGGTCCTTCAGCACACTTAACAGATGACAGTTACTAATGGCGAAATATGATTTCAGAAGTTGAATGCCAAATTGAATTGAACAGGAAAGTAAGGACCGAAACATTAGATGGTGAAAGCCATATTACAGTTGAGGAGACTTATAGACGATATAAACAAGCATCAGAAAAGTAAACTATGTACATGAAGTTGCTACACATCCTGGATGTGAGAATTTTGAAGTGAATTCAAACCAGCTCTCACCACCCCATCAGCGTCCTCCTCACTCTATCCACAATCTGGCTCCTCGCCCGCCTATTCGACAGCGGAAACTCTCTGCTGTCATCCAAGCGGAATCTGTACACCTCCCACTGCCTCTCCGACGCAGTTTGCCTGCCAATTTCAGCCTGCAAGCAAATTTGAAGTAGTTGGTCGTTTTGTAACACAAATTTTAGATGAAAGTAAGAGCGTGGTAATGAATGACCAACGTACCGAGAAGATGCAGATCCCGAGCAGCTTCAGAGCAAGGGTGACATCGTAAAACACCAGAGGCCGTCCCTTCCCAGACAGCTCGACTGGGTTAGCAACTAGAAGTTCGGTGTCTGGGCCACGGTTGACAATTATCACCCGCAAAGGATGGAGCATCTCCAGCTTTAGCCTTGAGCATATTGATTCCTGCTTCTCTGGGTCCACAATCTTCTTCCCATCAGCTTGCTGGATAAAAAGGTCTACTTCGCGATGGCCTTTCTTATCAGAAAGAAATCGTCCATAGGCTATCTAAATTAAATCAAACGAAGAACACTTACCAATATGCATCTAAGTTTCAAATGCTAACGTGATCCTTATAAAAGGATTATGGCGGTAAGAATATAAACGGTACATTATGAGTAAGGCAAGAGTGAAGGTAGAGAAGATACATGATAAACATAATTTGCTATATAAAAAGCATAGTGGGTACAATGTTTAGCATGATAAAACATACTTATTAACTACCACGAGACAACTTTATTGAGGAAACATGTGTCAATCATACAAATATTGATATGGCGAGGATTTATATCGATAAAGCAGTTGAAATATGCAAAGGACTAGTTTGCTTGCCAGGCCAGTGGAGTAACACCTAATAGATTCTGGATTAGTCACGGACTCGTTTTGATACATTATAATTTTCACTCCCTTTTTGTGAACTACAGAATAACCGATGCTGAATTCTAAACCCTGTTAGCTATAAATTGCCCACTACGAACTAAGGCAACAACTTTTAAGTGCTATAGTAGAAGTGTGTTAGAGGTCTACCTGAATGTTGCAGTCCTTTAGAGTCCTCATGATATCATATAGGAGGCCCTTCTGATCAACACAGTGTATTTGAAGCAAAGTTTGTGAAGGGCTCAAGGAATTGTCCATGACCACGTTCACCTTCTTCAGCTTCGACATATCTGAACTTATTGCCTGTGACCCAGCATCACCTTCGGATATCTCGGGCCGAAACAGTTCGTCAGCAATATCTGGAGGAAGGGAAGAGAAGCCCTGCTGAAAGCTTTCAATTAACTGCAACTCACAGCTAATACATGACTCTCCCAAAACGGCATTCAACCTTTCACATGTATCATCTTGTCTCTTTTTAGTGTGCAACAGCTCCCTACATTGGAACATAAAAGCAGTCAGCAAGAAAGGAAATGGGATTCTCGTGTCAACTGCAAGCTAGCATGAAATTCAATGACCCTATAACAGAATTTTACAGAAATAATTTATAAATGTGTAATATTAATCGAGAGATGCTAAATAAAACTTCCTCTTAATTTAATATTGCATTTGATGATTTATAAAGCTGATAGACAAATATAGTTAGGCATATATTAATTGAAAGAGAGAACAGTATGGAAAAAAAAAAGTGATTTCCAGCCATAAGTCAAACTACTTCATATCATAATGTCATTTTTAGAAGTTCCAATCAAAGACTACGAAGAATTTTGCATCATTTCATAAATTGTAGCTAATTGAAAAGAATCCCAACATATAATTGATTATTTCCACTCACATGCCATCTGATATAAAGAAGAGGTCCATGACCCGGCCATCAGGTGTAGTTGAGACCTTCACTCTGTGAATCAAGAGCTCAAGCTCACAAAGTACATGAGTAACATCTGCATCAATAAGCATACAGACCATGAGAGATTTAATCAGAAGTTCTACTTATCATGTAAAAATAAATAAAAAATTACAAAGAACCAAAAGTTACCATGTAAAAGCCCCTTGCGATCAACAGAAAAGAGCTTCAGGAGGTACACAGGAGATGTAGTTGGCCGGGTCCCGATATCAAAGTAGAATGGAATAGGACATGATGGGCATAGGGATAATAGCCGATTCTTCAAACTCAACCACTGAATATTGATCTTGGGAGTACGGGGGATGACCCAGAACACAACAAAACACCACTTCCCATCGGTAGAGACATCTTAACAAAATTGCAAGAGTATCAAATCAATAATCAAATTGATTAATAAGACACGTTTCTCAATAGCAAAAGAAACACAACTTCCAAAGATGGCTAAAGAGCGGACACAGGTGAGATGGGAAATAAAAGGAATCCTGCTAATGTTTCCGTGTTTTATCAGCTTATCCCCTAATGATTTGTTTTATCAGTTTGCGGCCCTCCCAGCCACTATCAGGAAGTTTCCTTATAAATACACACAATCACTAGGAGCATTTCCTGATAAATGTACAAATTCTGGTGTGTCTGTTTGTGTGAGCAGTAGGGATGTAAAGGGAGCGGATACAAAGCAGAGATACAAGAAATACAGGTATTACACGCAGCGGCGAGGGGGATCAACCTTAAATGTAAAGAAAGACCAAAAATAAAAATCACATACTAAAAAAACAACAAATATATGTACAGTTTCACATATCTTACAAAAAACAGATAACTAATCTTACGATTACATTACTCCTCTGATTGCACATATTCTGTGGGATCTTTTTTCCCGTGGGGACTGGTGTCAGAACGTTGGTGTCAGCAAAAATATATTTGTTTTCGTTTTTTTTTTTTCCAGTGACGTCAGTTGACCCCACTTGCTCTTTACTATGTCCACCCCTGATTACACGGGATACCATAGCAACCATGGGGTACCAAAGGGGATATCACTTGAAATCTTACACCAATGTTCGAATTTGACTAGAAGTGCATAATCGTTATGAATGAATACCCCGTGCCTTCTTGTTCTTTGTTTCAGAATCGTTCTGAATAGTTTAAAGTATCGGGCAATACCGATCCGATACAGCCGGATACCGATACGATTTGGCATGTCCCGATCCGATACCGACCGATACCCGATACTGACCGATACCGACATTGGAGGTCTCTTTTTCGATCAATTTGGCAAAGAAAAATGAACGAAAAAGACAAATCAACAAGGTTTTGAAGCATGATAAGGTTGTAAAAGCATATAAAAGAAGATATAAAAGAAGAAAATTGATCTATTGCATGTAAACCAATTGGTAATGATGACTATTATTTCATTTAATTTCAAAACTACTAAGAAATAACACTGGAAATACTTAAATTATGTCTAAATGTATAAAATATATTTTTAAAATGTTAATAATTATTTGTTTTCCGATACCAAAAATCCAATACTCCGATCCAAAACCGCCGAGATCGCCGATACCGATACTCATAGGAATGGTCCAAATACCGATTCCGATACTGCGAAACTACTTCTGATACATCATCCATTTGGATATTATGGGGAGAAGTTAGGATGAATAACCACAAAACATAATTGTATTAACACATCCATAATTGATAACAATCACATATGAAGTAGTTTTCTTGTACAGAGTCTTCCTAATTGTTTACATCTAATCAAATATGAAATATGAAGTCGCTTTCTTGTCCAGCGTATTTATATTTGTTTACACCCAGAGTGAGCAAAGCAAATAACAAATTCAAGTCTTAAATTTCAGGAAAAATAAAGATCACTTCAAGATTACTCGACATACTTTATTACTCAAAAAAGTTCCAAATTTATTTATTTGGAAAAAAAAAAACATTACTTTGAAATGTGTATTGAATTACAATACTTCCTCAGTCAATCAAATAGCACAAAACCTTCTACAAAGCAAAGTCATAATTGTCATTACTTATAAACAAAGGCTAGTTAATTTTTTCTAAAGGGAATTATGTAACTTCCTTATAGATTCCAAAATATAAATTCAAATACTTATAAAAACAATGTTTGTATTTCTTGATTCCAAAATATCACACATATACATGGTTTTAATTTGTTGATATACAAACTTATATATAGAAATTCCTGAAAAAAAAAAAAATCTACCTTAGCAGCTGCAATAATAGAAATAAATATATTTTCTGACATGAGAAATATTTAAAATCTTATTTCACTTGAGGGGAAGAAACTTCCCAAATGTAATTGTAAAATTAATTAAGGAAAATTTAAATAGTTTGTATCAAGAAATAGTCCTCTCATAAAATCCAAAAAATTAAAATAAAAAAAAAAACTTTACGGACAAAACACAAACTTTATTTTGAGATATATGGCTAAATTGCCATCTTCGTCTAAAATTTGCTTCCCAACAAATTATTTGCATTAAAAAAAATCCAAATAAGAATATTCACAAAATCAGCACTCTCTTTTTTCGGAAAGAAAGCGCATGAATTACCGCCAGAAACCCTAAAATTCTAATGAAACTCCAGGAGCAAATTAATAGGAGAAAAAAATAATAGGAGAAGAAGATTTAATGAGCTAATTTCTTCTTCTTTTTTTCATTGCTGACCTCCTCTTTGGATTCTGAGTCCGAACTCCAGAATGGTGTGGCAGAGATCGCAGCCGAGTCCGGTCTTGTCGGGACAGTTGACGGTGATGACGCTCGCCTCTCCCTCCCCTTTCCCCACCTGTATCTCCACCATCTCGTCGCTACGAACCCCCATCGCGATTGCACTCTCACCTCAACCCAACCGGAATATTCCTCCTCCCTCCTCCTCAAGATTCTCTCTCTCTCTCTCTCTCTCTCCTCTATTTTCTCTCTCTCCCCCTTCTTATTCAGATTTTGAGTATTTTGGCATATAAGTCCACTAATCTATTTTTCCATTTTAAATACGAGTTTTCTGCATGTAAATCTATACAATAATTTTTTAGATAACTCTGGGTGTGTTTGGTACGAGGAAAAGTGAATGGAAGAAAAATAGAGGAGGAAAAAGGGGAGGAAAAGACTCATTTCACCTATGGAAGAAAAATATGAAGGAAGAAAAAGTGTCCTTCATAACCTAAGAAATCCAATCCCCAAAAATGGGAGGAAAAGTGGATGCTTGTAGTAATTAACAATTATACCCACATATGAATGTAAATAAGTGATATTAATTGAGGATAGAATTGGTAAACCCTATATTTTTTTACTTTCTTTCCTTCCACTTTTTCTTTCATACCAAACAAAGAAAAATGCATTCCTTATCTTTTTCATCCTTGCTACCAAACACAAAGAATCAAATGATTTTTCCTTTTCCATAAGGAAGGAAAATAAATCCTACTATTTTTCCTTCCTTCCACTTTTCCATCATTTCTACCAAACACAGCCTAGGGGTGCAAGTCTGGCGGGATAACCCGAGCCCGATCAGGTAAACCTGTTAATGGAGGGGTAAACTTGTTAGTGGATTAGGTTAGGATTGATGATTGATGATACTTGGATTTGGGCTAAAATATAGAAATCGGAATAACAATCGGGTTGGACTCGGGTTCATGTGTCAGGTTACCCGAAGAATCCGAAACCCGACTTACATATAATTTATACTATATATTTTTCAAACTTCTTAAACAAAAAGTTTAAATCCTAAATTTTTTTACCCAAACTCTTCAACTTCTTATCCTAAATTATTTTTAGTTTTGTATTTATAATAATCAAGACTTGATTGCTATTTGTTTGTGTTAATATTACTTTTGTTTAAAAATATTTTAAATATTATATTAGAGCTCAAATGCTCGATGAACCCAACCCAACCTAAGTACAACCCGATCTTCTGGGCTTAGTCTTGGATTTCATATGTTGAAACCCGATGTCGGGGCGGACTTGGACTTGAGCTAGGTTTATGATTCATCGGCCCGACCCAACCTAGCCGAGTTGCACCCCTAGATAACTCCTGGAATGAAAACAGTTCAAATGAGCCATTCTAAGTCTCACTTAATTGTCCGTGGGGGTGTAGTCCGTTGGGTACACCGGAAGGTCTCGTGGGAATGGACACGGTTCGAAGCTCCTTAGACGTTGCTCGTCGGCCAAGTGAAATGGACGCCTCACAAAAAGTCTCATTAATTAATAAAAAACATCTAATTACCGTCCTATCTATATTACTCGCATAAAAAAAATCTTTATAATCATAATTACCTAAAATATATCTAAAATTCTATAAATGTCACGCCCGATTCCGTCGAATCGATAGTCGTCACCCGGGCGTGATGCCGTGCGAACCTAATTTGCGATCGCACAAGGCCTAGTCAAAGGTAATCCGAGACACGAGATCTAAGAGAGTACGCAGACAATTGATTCACACAATAAGTAAAGAAAACTTGATCTTTATTGATAATGAACATCTTTTACAGACTCCGATACAAGACTCATTGCCGCACGGGCTACAACATGACTCGATTACAAAAGAGTGCCGATGAGATAGCCGTTCCATACATTGCACACATCCCTCAATATACAACAAGGTACTCCAGTGACCTGATGGGAGGGACGCTGAGTCATCTTCCTTGGACTGTCGAGAGCCTTCAAAAGTGGAGTCGCAGAGAAAGTCTTCGACGCACGGCCGATGCTTCAAAAGTCACGAACGTCGTCGAGCTAGTTGGCGCGTCCTTCCTGGTTCGCGGGACCTGCAAAGAGCGAGGATCAGCACGAACACATGTACTGGCGAATGGCTAATTAAATCCAAGCTCTGCATTTGATTCAAGAAGTTTCGTAAACATGTTAGCTAGCTATTTCAATGATCTTTCTAACCATCCGGTTCGATTTGCATGTTAACATGTTTTGAGGCAAGCATATGAAACTGTATAACATTTAAGCAACTATCATATTCATCCCGTGTTCCGTGCACTTGTTAAGCAGTGAAAAGGGGTGTGAAGGCCACTGACAATGTCAAGCCATCGCGGACTATAGTCCCGGTTAGACGGCGACCCTTTCGCGTCGGGTAGCGAGCCCTATGCGAAATCTCCGCCTAACTCGCGCCGATGAAAGGCTGGCATGCTATTCTCGTTCCTCCTCGGGCGAATCGGTCCCTTGTTCTAGGCAACCGTTCGAGGAAACTACACCTTGTCGACAAGTTGTCCAATGGCCGTTTTGCTTACTTAGCCGTATCGTTGCGATAAACGTTAATCGATTCATTCATTGCTTTGCATAGGCTAAGTGGATTTGCATAAGAAACATGTTTCTAATTCCAATACCAGCAGTTCGATAACAAGTGTTTCGTGAAGAATCGTGCTACGATTTCTTTGATTCTACACTATTATGACAAGCATTCATTTTACTTCGCATATTGTTTTGAAGTAGAGGGACGAGGCGAAGGAGGTCAGCCACTCGCCTTAGACGTTTCAAGCGAGCGACCGTTGGCTGCATTGATGTCGCCTACGCGATCACCTGCAATCGCATAAGCAACTGATTAGAACACTATATAATTCAAGGATATTCGATAAGAATGCGAAACTCGAAAACGTCACGAAAATCCATCGAAAATATTCACGAAAAACGCATTCACGAAACCAAAGCAAAAGCAAATCAAGTGCGGCATGAAATCAGAGCACGGGAGGTCTCTTCCGACTCAGTCGCAAGCCAATCCTCGAGCGCAACCCGCTGAATATGAGACTTGGTTCCGAAGAAGCCATTCCATAACGTGGAATGGATCTTAATTCAACCGTTCCCGTTCGATCGACTCGGCCGATTCCGACCTATCGGTCCCGACCGAATCGATAGCGATAGTGTTCTTTTCTTGCGCACCCCGTGGACGAAAACGGGACACAATGTAGGAACGGGACACTACAATAAACATATATAACAAATTAAAAATAAATATATTTAATATTTAAATTATATTTTAAACTAACTATATGATAATATCGAAATATGTAGTGATATATGTAAAGTTATACCAACATGTCTATAACAAACTTTAATTAAAATATATTTCTATTTTAGTACAATTTAAAATAGATTATTAATTTTCAATTTTGTACATACATTGACACGTGAATATGATTAGTTTTGACATTCATTGATGAACGACGCGCTATGACTCATTTTATTCAAACATCCTAGAGTACTTGTGAGTTCTTAATTTTAAAAATTCAGTGCATGTCAAAAAAGTATTTACAAACTCAGCTATTAATAGTCGTTGGATTATATGTATTTTATTTTCTCTTTTTTCAAGGACCTAAATAAAATGTTAAGGACATAAATGCAAAAATAATCATATATTATGACTATATAGTAAGTTGCTATTTGAGTTAATGTATTTCAAGGACCTAAATAAAAACATTAAGGACCTAAATGCAAAAAAACACAACATATCATGCCTATACTGTAAGTTGCTATTTAAGTTACTACAGTCGCACTCCATTTTTTGATTAAATTTTATCGTTCAACTACATAAATTAAACGGAAATTTCTTTCAAAGCATAAAATTATACAAAATTATATCTAAAGCATAAACTTTCACAAATTATAAATAAACTATAGAACGTCTTTCCAAAGGACGTTCTGCCTGTAGAATAAATGGATTTTTTTTTAACGGTCGGCGTTAACGATCTAACCATTGAAAAAAAATATTTGAAAAAAAAAGCCCTTAGGAATGTCGTCTTTCTTGAGATATATCATATATATATATATATATATATATATATATATATATATATATATATATATATATCTATATATATATATATATATATTTTCTTTTTTTCTTTTTTTTCTTTTTTTTCTGCTACGGTTTGGGGTTGGGGTTAGCAAGGATAGCTAACGTTCATGGCTAATATTCATCTCCACCCAACCAAAAGTTCTCTGCTTCCAGCAGTCAAAGCAGCAAGACACGCGTGGCAAACTGAGACATACATGTCAGAAGAAATCGCCTTTCGAAAGAGCGTTTTCCATAGAAGAAACACCATTCGAAAGGACGTTCTCCCTTTTTAATATTTTTGGGGACTTTAACGAAACTAACGATTTTGTACTTTTACGTTTTTTTATGTTTTTTTAATGTAGAACGCTCTTGGAAGGACGTTCTTTTGCTTAATATACAATTTCCCAAAGTTGTGCTTTGGATACAATTTTCTATAACTCGTATGCTTTAGGTGAAAATTTTCGTAAATTAAAATGGGAACTTACAATTTGGTGTTGACATGTGGACGAACTTTTCATTTAGACCTTTGAATTTTTAGGAACTTACAATCAAGAGTTGAGATGCATGTAATCTAATGATTTGTAATTGACGAGTTTGAAAAAATACGAAGTCAAATAAGCTCCTCCAGAATTTTGAATTTTTATCCTCGGTGGAATTCAGAATCCAGATTGATGCCCACTTTTCTCATATTCCATCCGTGCATTAATATTTGAACTTGGGAACCGTGTTCAAATTTGAGCTCAAACTTGAGTACACTTGGTCATGTTTGGTTCACGGAATCATGACATTAAGAAAGAAAAGTAAGTCATTTCCTATGTTTTGATGCCAAAGAAAATATTTGGAAAAAGAAACTGATTTCAAAGGGAAAGTAAAATTGGGTGAAAGGTGGTTCCTCCAACCCCCCTAGGGATTCACTTTCCCACTGTAGTGATTCACTTTTCCTTCCAATTTTTTTGGCCTTTCCAAACACCGAAAAAAAAAGGATGGAAATTACAAATTTCCAAAGAAAAGGAAATGAACAAGGAATTGATTTTCTTTCCTTTCCATTCCGCGAACCAAATGAGGGTGCGTTTGATTGCAAGGTAGAAAATATGTGGAAAAAAATTAATTCCACGAAATTATTTTTCTATAAAAAAATACCATGGAATTAAAAAAAATTACGGAAAACTTAATTTGAGCGTTTCATTGTCTTTGTTTTCCACGGAGAATAGTTATTTCCTTGGAAAACGATATTTCTTATGGGCTGGACCAGTTTTATTTTCCACCATTTTAGATATAGTTGCAGAAAAGTCTCAGATTGACTATTGATATCGCAAGTGGGAAGTATGTGATCAACGAAGAAGTCCAAGGAGAAGGTTTGATAGAGCTCCTCTCAAGACAAGTGACAGTCAACCTCAATATGCTTGGTGCGCTCGTGGAATACTGGACTCTCAACAAGATGAATGACGACTTTGTTGTCGCAATAGATAGAGGACCTACATCCGACCTTGAAAATAAATTCGTGGATGTAGGATAAGTTCCAAGATGGACAGTTCTTGGTTCCGTTGGGATCATAAAGAAATGTTTTAGTAGAATGACATAAAAAGAAAATAGCACTCCTTCGGACGCCTCAATTATGATTGGTCTACAAGTAAAAGTAGTTCCTCGGATCTCATAAATGGATGAAATATCGACAACAATAGTCGATTACATTTAGTAAAAGTGGTAATCTATTTCCTTACGGGTTGAACCAATTTTCGAAGAAAGATGGGATTCGAGATTGTTGGTACTTCTCAATTTGACGAAAATATAAAAAATGATAGTTTTTTTAAAAAATAATTGAGAATATAAGCTATCAAATACTACAATTGGCGAAAATTTGTAAGGAAAATATTTTCCATTAAAAAAAAATTCCAATCAAACACAGCCTTAGAACAAAAAACAATCTGACTACACATTATCTTGTTTTGTAACTAGTAGTGGCTTCTTTACAATCAAGCTTGTTTATCAATCAAATAAATTGTTATGTACGTGAAAAAATAATAGTTAAAAATTATCTTTTTAAGTCGGTAGTCGAAACTCTTGGTATTGGCTACTTCTGTTTATCTTTGTTGTCTTTTTTGAAAAACAATCAAAAGTTATTAGTTTATCCAAAGAATTTTGAAATTTTGATTTAGTTTTGATTTAAATTTGATATTAGTTTTGAAACTAGTTGAGAACCAAACCGTATATGTGTTCAAGGTCCTTTTGGATTGTTATTGAAGACACAAATACCACAGTTTGTAAGAACCGAAAAACCATTTGTAGAAATTTTATATTTAAGGGCGTTTATATGCAAAAATGAAACTTCTCGCGGGCCACAGGAGAAGAGAAGCCACGTAAGCGGGCCCACGGCCAGGAACATGAATCCAATTGAGTGGACGTACTCTGCTGTGGGAGGTGATTTGGATGGGAGGAGTAATCCTGGCCGTTGGATCAGGAATGGAAGGCTGTGATGTGTGGCGCGACATGGAACCGAAATAGAGGTTTAAACCATTTTTTCTAGTCCGGATGGTACAGGTCATTTAGGATCCATCCATTGTTTGGAAAGGTGTACGATAGAAACAGTGACACGTGTACGGTGCTCATGTGAAGAATTGAACCCGTAAATTGATGCAATTTCTTTTTTATTACAACCTACCCATATCTACACTTCTTATGTTTGGGAAAAAGTTCGAAGCATGTCGATCATGTCTGGTATCTATACTATTTTGTCACTTGTACTAAATAATATAATTTAACAAGTCGATTCTATCTAAATAAATTTTCTAAAAAAGTTATTTAAAAATGGTTTACTCTTAAATTATTATTTTTTTATTATTTTGTAAACATGAAGTAAATTTAGATTTGCATCTGAATTTTGCAAAGTCGGATTTAAATTTTGGTCAAAATTCTAAATTTATAGTTTCATAATTGTGGACCAAAAGCTGTTTGTTAAAGTTAGAATTTGAAATTTGAAGTTGACATAATCTAAATTATGTGTTTAGATAGTATGATGTATTTAAAAGACAAAATATTATGGTTAACTAATAATATAAACAGTTGATATTAACAAATATTATCATTAATTAATTAAATATTATAATTTTATATAAACAATAATTATCTAATATTATGGTATACTCATCATAATTATATATGGTTAACTAATAATTATAAGATATTAATTATCCAATTATCTAATTATCGAATTAATAAAATAGTTTGGTTACAAACTATTAATCGTAATTACGAATTACTTATGATCAACGTGAACAAAATTATTAACTCTTAATTTAAAATAAATAAATAATTTTAATTTTAATTATATAATAATATATTAGTACATACTAATTAATTATGTAGTTAAATTTATAGTTACCTATTAGTATTATATATTTGAATATTTTTTATTTATTTATATTATTTAAATATCCCAAAAAACTTATTTATGTTAATTATTTATTTAGATTAAAAATTGAAAAATCATATATAAAATATTAATAAATTATAAATCAAGTTATTGGTTTATTCATTATTGATTAGTGTAAACTAAATATTACTGATACAATAAAATTAGTAAAAATACAATTAAATCCAACTTTCTTCATCCCTAAGCGGATTAGAGAGAAAATGGGAGTTACGTCAAAATACTGATTTTGATTTTGAAAATAATTATTACACACTTTCAAATATAAGTTCAGAATCTAACCAAACATTTGTTCTAAATTTGATTCTAAATTTATGGAATCTTCATATACCATTTTCTGTTTATCAAACATGTTCTAATGGAAGTCCATCTAAAAAACACAATTTGATGTTATTGTCTGTGTACATCGTTCAACTTTAAAAATGTATAAATATTAGGTATCCATATTTTGGCATATGGACCCTCTTTTTTAAAAAAATACCAACTAAATTGACACCTTAAAAACAGTGTCGGGAACCCAATATTGTGGGTAAAATATTCTCAACGAATTCTCATAAGAAATTTTCCTAGAAATTTTACGATAGGCACTGGTATCGTGTCACGACCCGTTACCCAAATTGTTGGGCCGGGCCGAGCCATGTCCAGCCTACGCTTAAGATAAAGCGCAGTAAGCTGTTCTAGAGATAACAAGACAAGACTAAATGTGCTAACAGTTCTATAAGTGAAGAAGAATCATAAATGCTCCAAACACAAAAGTCGTCGTATATAGTGAAATATCCAAGTACAAGTAAACTGAAATGTAAAACTGGATACATATCCAGTTACAAAATGATATAGTCTAATACATGACTACACTAAGTATCCCAAGCAGCTAAGCAAACTAGACGAGTCTCCCCGCAGGAACATCCTCGTATGGCAAAACCGGGTCCTCGGCAGTGACTCCATAATACGAATCACAGAGCAACTCCTCCTCAGTAAGTATACCTACAACGTTATCCTGTCAGGACGGGAGCAAGTACTAAATCTAGCAAACTAGCATATGAAACATGGAAATGAACATGAGAATGAACATGTGAGAAATAACTGGAAAATATGGCATCACACAGTCTATCATGGCAAGGACACATATGTCATAGAGACAGATGTATATGTAATGTTTAAAACTGTAGTAGGTACGTGATCGGTCAATAGGTGTACAATGTACCGAGGCACAATGTAAATAAAATGTACATACGTACAAGTGTAAAGGCGATATATGTACACGTACAAATACAGCTTGGAGAGTAAGGCCTACGGCGCAGTATCATATAAAATAAAACTTTGCTCGGTACTGAAGAGGGGGTATGATCACGTATGCTACTATCAGTTTCCCCATAACCCATATTCTAATCATGTGAGAGATACATCAAGACTGTTCTAAGCATGGTAGTAACTGAAAGTACAACATGTAGAGATCTAACTTGCTACCCCAAGGATCAGCATTTAACATGGTGGGGTTTGCAGTTCATTTATGTGACAATATGTAAAGTTCGTAGAAAGTACTTGCCTCTAGCAAAGCAAAACAAACAAGCTGCGATAACAATGCTATGGATGTCTGGTAGCTCGTCACTGTAGAAGTAAATATAACAACTTAGTTTTACACTAAGCTAAATCACTAGGACACTAATTGGTGAAACACGACTTGTGACTGGGCACCTAGCCAATAATGATGACTTGGCATAGGAGACCAATGTGGGGTGACACACTATGTTAACTAACTTCCTAGGGTCTTTTCACTAGTGAGGGATGAGGTTCAATACGACTAAAACTCCAAATAACACAAAAAGCTACAAGTCGTAATTAATCAATAAATAAATCAAAAGATCATTGTGTTCTAACAATTTTAGAGATAGGCAAAAAGTCTAGTTTTTCTTAAAGCAAAGTATCAAAGTGATCCTTGTTAATCATAGAAATTTATTATAATTTTTCTGGAATTTATTAACCAGTACAAATATTTTATAAAAATTAGTTTTCCTAAGTATACAGAAAATGAGTTTTGGTTTCATATGCCAAACTAGGGGCAAAACAGTAAATTAAATACTACAAAATTTATACTAAATTAGCTAACTTAACAAAGTATCTAAAAACTATTTTTCCATAATTTTAGCAATATTTTAAGTATTTTTAGAAAATCAAAAACAGCAATGCACACAATAATTAATTATCTGCGTATTTTGTCCATGTATATAATTTGAACCAAAGTTCAAATACAGGACCCAAGGCCATGAATCAAGTCCAATATGACTTGTACAGGTCTTGAATGTGTGAAAACACATTTGAGCCCAAATACCCATGCTAGGCTTGGACACCAAATGGTTGCAATAATTTAAATACACAAAAATACAAATTGATAAAAGTGCAAAGTAAATATTATTATTTTAATAAGGCAAAATTATACATAGTAGTTACAAAAGTATGACAACTTATTTTATAAAGATAATTTACACTAAGTAAAGTAAAACACATATATAAAAGTACATCTACAATATTTATATTTATACATAAATTTATAGATATTTATATCAAGGATATATATACATCCATATATTAAAAGTTACATATATATATATATATATATATATATATGTAAGGAAAATAATTAATTTATAAAGTATATATATAATGTTTATATACAAATATATATATATATATATATATATATATATAATATATATATATATATATATATATATATATATATATATATATATATTATATATATATATATATATATATATATATATATATATATATATAGAAAACATTGATAATAAAGTGTATAAATTAATATATATACACACATGATAAATATATACATATATACATATATGTATATATATATAAATACTAACATATATACATATAATTTACTAACTATAAAATATATACATATACATATATACTGTTAAAACAGTATATATACATATATACTAATATATATATATATATATACATATATATATATATATATATATATATATATATAAACAGCAAAAGAAAAAGAAAAGAAAAAGAAAAAGAAAAAAAAGAAAAGGAAAAGAAAAAGAAACAACAGCACAGGGGGCTCGAACCCGAGTCTCTGGAAGAGGGGGGGGTTTCTAAACTGTGCGGGCTGGCCAGTAGGCCAATCCGGTCGGTCTGTTAGGGACGGGGGTTTGATTAATTTATTTCAGTCTAGTTTTTAATGGGTCTAAACCCGAAAAGTCCATTCGTTGCGTCTCTGTGTCCAGACAGTTTAGGACACGAGTACACACGAGTCCTGTGTCCTGGGCGTGCACGATGCGCACGAGTCCAGTTGGCCGTGTCCGAGCTTACCATTAGGTTCGTCGGGACCAGGCGAGTCCGTGTCCGCGTACACGTGACACAAATCGAAGGGAGGAGGGTGTGACACGTACGTGTCCGAAGTCGGGCTGCTGTCGAGGAGGCGATCGATGGCTGGGGGCGTCGGCGTCGCGGCGCTTCGGTGGCGCTGGGCGCGTCTCGTCGAGGCGGACGTGATGGTGGTGGTGGTTTGCTGTGAGGGTGGGTGTAGGCGTCGGGACAGGGCTTCGCCGGAGTTTGGGTTCCGACTAGGAAGTTGGGGAAGAGTGGGGCGGTGGTGGTCGTCGTGGGGTGTAGATCTAGGGTTTTAGGTCTGGGGGTCGATGGGGTTTTATAGGGGGAGTTAAGGCGGTCGGGGCAGCCGGGAATGGCGGGGGCAGCGTCGGTGAGTCGGTCGGGGCAGCGTCGAGTCAGAGGAGAGAGAGAGAGTGACTGGCCAGGGGGGGGTTTTTGGGTAATTAGCAGTTAGGTCCTCAGAAAATAGGGTTTTGCAGAATAGTTTTTCTAGGACTAAATGCAAAATTGAATTTGCATAACCTAAATAAAAACATTTCCTAAATTACAAACTGATATACTAACTAATCTAAAAATTGCAAAACACTATTAAAACAATTCGGAAAATTACAAAATGCTATTAAAACATTTAAACAAATTACAAAATGATATTTTTGTATTTAAAACTCATTTAAAATTCATTTAAAAATTCTAGAAAATTCCTAAAATCATATTAAATTATTTTAAAACCAATAATGATATTTAATAATTAATTAATACTAGTTTAAATTTTTTTGAAAATCAGGGGCTTACAAGTCTTCCCTCCTTGAAAAATTTCGTCCTCGAAATTCACAGGGATTGAAGACCCTACAATATTCTAACATAGCAAGCAATTATATGCAAGAAAATCTAATTATAATAGCAAACATGTGATGTATTTCCTATGTTGCAATCCTAGCATTCATCTAAGTGTTCTAAGCGTCTTTCCTAATGTTGTCTAATAACCTTAAGTTCCTAATTGCAGGCATGCTTGGTACAATAACGTAACCAAACAGTTTAGTCAGGACCTTGCATGGGCCGCCAAAAAAACATGTCACGACCCGTTACCCAAATTGTTGGGCCGGGCCGAGCCATGTCCAGCCTACGCTTAAGATAAAGCGCAGTAAGCTGTTCTAGAGATAACAAGACAAGACTAAATGTGCTAACAGTTCTATAAGTGAAGAAGAATCATAAATGCTCCAAACACAAAAGTCGTCGTATATAGTGAAATATCCAAGTACAAGTAAACTGAAATGTAAAACTGGATACATGTCCAGTTACAAAATGATATAGTCTAATACATGACTACACTAAGTATCCCAAGCAGCTAAACAAACTAGACGAGTCTCCCCGCAGGAACATCCTCGTATGGCAAAACCGGGTCCTCGGCAGTGACTCCATAATACGAATCACAGAGCAACTCCTCCTCAGTAAGTATACCTACAACGTTATCCTGTCAGGACGGGAGCAAGTACTAAATCTAGCAAACTAGCATATGAAACATGGAAATGAACATGAGAATGAACATGTGAGAAATAACTGGAAAGCATGGCATCACACAGTCTATCATGGCAAGGACACATATGTCATAGAGACAGATGTATATGTAATGTTTAAAACTGTAGTAGGTACGTGATCGGTCAATTGGTGTACAATGTACCGAGGCACAATGTAAATAAAATGTACATACGTACAAGTGTAAAGGCGATATATGTACACACGTACAAATACAGCTTGGAGAGTAAGGCCTACGGCGCAGTATCATATAAAATAAAACTTTGCTCAGTACTGAAGAGGGGGTATGATCACGTATGCTACTATCAGTTTCCCCATAACCCATATTCTAATCATGTGAGAGATACATCAAGACTGTTCTAAGCATGGTAGTAACTGAAAGTACAACATGTAGAGATCTAACTTGCTACCCCAAGGATCAGCATTTAACATGGTGGGGTTTGCAGTTCATTTATGTGACAATATGTAAAGTTCGTAGAAAGTACTTGCCTCTAGCAAAGCAAAACAAAACAAGCTGCTATAACAATGCTATGGATGTCTGGTAGCTCGTCACTGTAGAAGTAAATATAACAACTTAGTTTTACACTAAGCTAAATCACTAGGACACTAATTGGTGAAACACGACTTGTGACTGGGCACCTAGCCAATAATGATGACTTGGCATAGAAGACCAATGTGGGGTGACACACTATATTAACTAACTTCCTAGGGTCTTTTCACTAGTGAGGGATGAGGTTCAATACGACTAAAACTCCAAATAACACAAAAAGCTACAAGTCGTAATTAATCAATAAATAAATCAAAAGATCATTGTGTTCTAACAATTTTAGAGATAGGCAAAAAGCCTAGTTTTTCTTAAAGCAAAGTATCAAAGTGATCCTTGTTAATCATAGAAATTTATTATAATTTTTCTGGAATTTATTAACCAGTACAAATATTTTATAAAAATCAGTTTTCCTAAGTATACAGAAAATGAGTTTTGGTTTCATATGCCAAACTAGGGGCAAAACAGTAAATTAAATACTACAAAATTTATACTAAATTAGCTAACTTAACAAAGTATCTAAAAACTATTTTTCTATAATTTTAGCAATACTTTAAGTATTTTTAGAAAATCAAAAACAGCAATGCACACAATAATTAATTATCTGCGTATTTTGTCCATGTATATAATTTGAACCAAAGTTCAAATACAGGACCCAAGGCCATGAATCAAGTCCAATATGACTTGTACAGGTCTTGAATGTGTGAAAACACATTTGAGCCCAAATACCCATGCTAGACTTGGACACCAAATGGTTGCAGTAATTTAAATACACAAAAATATAAATTGATAAAAGTGCAAAGTAAATATTATTATTTTAATAAGGCAAAATTATACATAGTAGTTACAAAAGTATGACAACTTATTTTATAAAGATAATTTACACTAAGTAAAGTAAAACACATATATAAAAGTACATCTACAATATTTATATTTATACATAAATTTATAGATATTTATATCAAGGATATATATACATCCATATATTAAAAGTTACATATATATATATATATGTAAGAAAAATAATTAATTTATAAAGTATATATATAATGTTTATATACAAATATATATATATATATATATATATAGAAAACATTTGATAATAAAGTGTATAAATTAATATATATACACACATGATAAATATATACATATATACATATATGTATATATATATAAATACTAACATATATACATATAATTTACTAACTATAAAATATATACATATATACATATATACTGTTAAAACAGTATATATATATATATATATATATATATATATATATATATATATATATATATATATATAAACAGCAAAAGAAAAAGAAAAGAAAAAGAAAAAGAAAAAGAAAAAAAGAAAAGGAAAAGAAAAAGAAACAACAGCACAGGGGGGCTCAAACCCGAGTCTCTGGAAGAGGGGGGGGGTTTCTAAACTGTGCAGGCTGGCCAGTAGGCCAGTCCGGCCGGTCTGTTAGGGAAGGGGGTTTGATTAATTTATTTCAGTCTGGTTTTTAATGGGTCTAAACCCGAAAAGTCCATTCGTTGCGTCTCTGTGTCCAGACAGTTTAGGACACGAGTACACACGAGTCCTGTGTCCTGGGCGTGCACGATGCGCACGAGTCCAGTTGGCCGTGTCCGAGCTTACCATTAGGTTCGTCGGGACCAGGCGAGTCCGTGTCCGCGTACACGTGACACAAATCGAAGGGAGGAGGGTGTGACACGTACGTGTCCGAAGTCGGGCTGCTGTCGAAGAGGCGATCGACGGCTGGGGGCGTCGGCGTCGCGGCGCTTCGGTGGCGCTGGACGCGTCTCGTCGAGGCGGACGTGATGGTGGTGGTTTGCTGTGAGGGTGGGTGTAGGCGTCGGGACAGGGCTTCGCCGGAGTTTGGGTTCCGACTAGGAAGTTGGGAAAGAGTGGGGCGGTGGTGGTCGTCGTGGGGTGTAGATCTAGGGTTTTAGGTCTGGGGGTCGATGGGGGTTTTATAGGGGGAGTTAAGGCGGTCGGGGCAGCCGGGAATGGTGGGGGCAGCGTCGGTGAGTCGGTCGGGGCAGCGTCGAGTCAGAGGAGAGAGAGAGTGACTGGCCAGGGGGGGAGTTTTGGGTAATTAGCAGTTAGGTCCTCAGGAAATAGGGTTTTGCAGAATAGTTTTTCTAGGACTAAATGCAAAATTGAATTTGCATAACCTAAATAAAAACATTTCCTAAATTACAAACTGATATACTAACTAATCTAAAAATTGTAAAACACTATTAAAACAATTCGGAAAATTACAAAATGCTATTAAAACATTTAAACAAATTACAAAATGATATTTTTGTATTTAAAACTCATTTAAAATTCATTTAAAAATTCTAAAAAATTCCTAAAATCATATTAAATTATTTTAAAACCAATAATGACATTTAATAATTAATTAATACTAGTTTAAAATTTTTTAAAAATCAGGGGCTTACATATCGTCTCATATCCATGTGCATTGCAAAAGTCTCAACGAAGGAGAGATTGATAGTTAATTAGTTGTAGTTTGGATATGGTGATTCATTCAACGATGATGCTATGTTGTCTGTAATTTTAGACCACAGTCCTGATATACGGGTCACGTGTTGTCCCTCTATTGAAAGGGGACTGCGGAAAAGGGGATGGGGGTTAGGTGTGGTGCAAGGAGGTCAGTGGGGGGATGACAAGTCGGTGCGGGCACATGTGCGATCACCTTAGCACGAAACATTTAGCATTTTTCGTCATTTAAATACTTAGATTCTACCTTAGAAAATATATGGCCCTTCGGTGACCGGTCTGCCTCTGGTTATAACACCATCTCCAATGGGGGATTTCTATAATTGAGTTTCCATTTTACCTGTTACTTTATGAAAATTTCTATCATAGTTGGTGAGTTTCTATGTAGAAATTGTAAATGCAAAAAAAAAAAAAAATACACTCTTCAATGGATCAATTTAATGAGGTGTGATCCAATATTAATTTGTATGAGGCCATCTCCAATTGGAATTTATAGCTTCCCTATTTCTATAGTAGAAATCCACTTTTTTTAAAAAAAATACTTCCTCAGAAAATTTCTATAACAATTTCTGTCATGTGTGGCAGTGTTGTAGGACTATGAGAATTTCTATCTCATACCAATTAATATTGGATCCCAAGTCATTAAATTGATAATTTTATTTGTTGTCACTTATGATATAAATTGAGAATCATTGGAGGATTTATTTTTTGGAGAGTGTATATGTATGTACAAATGCTATATAGAAACTCTACTAACTAGGATAGTAATTTACATAAAGTACAATGGCAACTAGTATAGAAGCCCAATTTTAGAAATAGCTATTGGAGATGGCCTGATAGATGAAGAATTTAAATTGGAATTTTTACATATAGAAATCCGGATAGAAACTCTCTATCTATATTACCATCACATATGATAAAAATTAGAATATAAATGTTCATTGGGATAATTTTTTTTTTTCTATAATTAGTTTCTACTGTAGAAACAGGAAAGATAAAAAACACCCATTAAAGATGGCCTAAGTGGACAGATTGTCAAAAAGTTCAATTGTGCAATAAAGGCTAACATCGACTTTTCCATTTGTTTGACCTTTCCGCTTCGTGATTTGTAAATAACTCCTTAATAATTGGGTTTTCTTCAATTATTATTTATATTATTTAATATTACCTTTATTAATTTTAAAAATTTTATGTTATTTTTGTGACTATTTGACATCTTTTATCTTTAAGTTATATATATTTATTTTTTTAATAATTTAACGAAATATATTATTTTATTTCATCATATAAATATGTTTAGAGGGATTTAAGATTGAATCATTGAAACAAAACTAAGTAGTACACAAACTAGGAGAAAATGAAGAATGAAGAAAGTGATATTGAGAAACCTGAAGGCCCACAGCACGGGCGAAGGTCCAATTGTTGTACGCCTACAACAACAACAACAACAATAACATATATATGGGCTGGTCCGCATTGGCTGGAGTGATTTGGGGTTTGTATCTCTAGATCCATCCGTAGCTCATGACTAGGCTAGCCTGATCCAATCCATACTCGATTAACTACGGGCCTGGGCCAGCCCGCCTACCTTGTTGCACTCAATAGATTCACAAACTAATTGATTTAGTACGTAAACAATAGTAAGAGCATCATTAGGAAGGCTCGTTCCAGAATCTAGATTCAGAATTTAGAAACTCATTTGGTTAAATAGCAACACGAACTCTAAGTTCCAATTTCTAGACTCTCAAGTCTAATCCACCCCACATGAGTTATAGGTTTGGGCCTGAGAATCTCTAAATTCAGAATGTAAAAAATTTGTAAAATAGTAAGTTATAATTTGGAGCCCAATTTTCTAGATTATAGATTTTACATTATTGTTTTTACTACATTAATTTTTTACCACACATATTTTGGGTAGACCTGTCAATTGGGCCGGACCGGCCCAACCCGGTCCGATTAATCGTGGGTACGGACTGGTCCGATCCCGTATATTGGGTCGTGCCGGGCGACATATATCGGCTCATAAGATAGGCTCGGCCCGAAGTCCGCTCCGGCCCACCCAAATATATAAGTTATTTTTCGCATGTGTCCTATGCGTACGTATAAGCTTTAGAGAAAAAGTACATAGGACAACACACTTCGTACGAGTTCAATGCCTTTATTTCCATTAAACTTTAAAACCAATCAAAAGAGTATATGAAGAGGCCATTTCTAAGATGGTTACAAAATACGATGGTAAACCCCTCTGCTGTGGCAAAAGTGTACAACACTAATCAGTTGTTGGAAATATTTTCTTACAAGTTCCTCCTTGAGCTTCCCTTTTGCAACCTTGTTAAAATGCTCAATTCCCTTGATATACTCGAGGACAAAGTAAATCTTAGTTTTGCTGGCCATCACCTTGTAAAGCTGGACAACATGTGGATTGCTGCACCAATCTTATGACTGAAATCTCCCGTTTTATCTGATCAATAAGCCCAAACTTCTCTTTGTCAATCACCATTAGGGTCTGTTTGGTAAAATAGAAGTGGTAAGAGGAAAGATGATTTCATAGGATTTGAAGTATGGGAGAAGACTTCTAGTGTCTGGTTCAGCTGGAAAAGAAGACATGAAAGGATTTTATCTGAAAGGTTTTAATTCCTGTCGGCAGGAAATGGAGCTTAAAAACCGGCCAGCCACATCCAGTTTCCTCCACTGGATGTGGGGGGATTTCCTTTTTTTTTGTTTGCTAACTGTTATAATTAATATAGTTTGTACAATCCTTCGGGGAAGAAGATAACACAGGCTTGCTGGCTTTTTTCAGAAAATTAAATGATTGATTAATATAATTAATACAGTTAATAACTAATATTAAATATCCATAAATGGTTTATTCATTATATTTAATATTAGTTAATTGGTATTAATTAATTAAAGTATTAGATATTTGATTATATAATTATAATTATTAACTAATTAACCAAATATTTTAATTAATATTAATTAATTCAAATAAAATTTATTATTATAATACATTCTTTCACTTTCTATACTTCACTTCCTTATCCTAACCAAACACCTTTGTCCTCTACTAGGAGGACAAGAAAGTGAATGGATTCCAATCAATCTTCCCTACTTGAAAGTCAAAATCCATATCTTCCTACAGTTACGGTTTACCAAACAGGTAGCAACACATTGGAAAGTCTTCAGATTCCTACCACAGTAAACCTTGGCGAATGTGCCCTGCTCTAGGGGTGAGCAACGGTTTGGTTCGGTTCAAACCGAACCGAATATATGAAAACCGAAATAACCGTAAATCGTATTTCTCAAAACCGAACTGTTTTTATAAAAAATAGAACAAAATCGAACCGAAATAATTTGATTCGGTTTTCGGTCTGTTCGATTTCATGGGCCAATGTGCCAGTCCTTCAAATTTTTAGCAAAATGTGCCTATTTAAATAACAATTTTTTTTTATAAATATGACATTATTGTATTTATGAATTATTATATTACATATAGTGAAAAATATTAGTATATATAGATTAAAAGTAGAGATAGAGTGCTCAAAGAAACACCGATAGAGAATAGTTAGAAGAGAGTGCCCTCAGTTAGGGGTTAAAAAATATTATATATAGATTGAGAGTAGTTTAATAAATTACTAAATCTAAATCGATTTTCGGTTCAGTTACTCAGATCAAGAACCGAAAAACGAACCGCTATTTCAAAATTTTAAATTTCAAAACCGAAAACCGAACCGTTTGTCATATTTCGGTTCAGTTCGGTTTTCGGTTTTCAACTGTTATATGCTCACCCCTACCCTGCCCTAAGTAATCTTCCCATCTCATATTTTTGCATCAGAATACTCCCTTTCATTTCTGTTCCCATCTATGATATCTAAATTATAGTATACTCTGGAAGCCCAGTCCGGCCCGACCCGAAGCCACCGTGCCGTGGGTCACGTGCCGGGCTGGACTGAGATTTTCAATCCTTGGTCCGGTCCGATCCGACCCGCTACAGTTATGGGCCCAAGAGGTCCGGACCCAGCCCGGTCCGGTCTGCCCAAATTTCGTGCCGGGCCGAGCCGGCCCACTTCACAGCTCTAATTTTGGGATTAAAGATCAATTTATCATTTTTTTTACTATTGCCATAAAAATCCAACCCATTATAAATTAAATTTTTTTTTTAATAATAAATTTGAACCTCCATATGTATTGTGAAGCTCCATCTACTAATAATTCTAGAAGGATTGATTTTTACAATTAAATAACACAAGCCCACACTTAGGCTGGAGTTGCTCTCTGTTGTTCTCCAAGATTCTTTGGTACTAGCAGCTTATCCAAAAACTTGATCAAAATAAGTTAAATATTAGGACAACTTTATCACCAATTTTTTGATTACTATAAAAAAAGGGGCTTTTATAAAAACAAGTACCAATTCCAGACAAAACCAAGCCTACAAATGCATAAAACAAGTCAAAAAGTGACAGTTATTAGGAACCAGATCACAAAACAAAGGCTAAGGCCGAGTAAGTAAGACGACCAGACATTCCACAGGAGTTAGATGCCTAATAAGTGTATAAAAATAATTACACTTTGAATGAAGTGTGACCATCTCAAAGTTCCAATCATTTATTAGTATTAGTACCATATCATATATTTCTGGTGGATTAAGAGTCGGTGCTACCATATCATATATTTCTGGTGGATTATGACGATAGTTAATTTAATTATTTAATGGAAAATATATGTACGGCTCATCTTGAACCATTCCTTATAAGCCGTATTATAATAATAGAATGTATGTAATATTATCTAACTTAAACATATATCCAACATTACGAAAATATATTTATAACAAATTATAATTAAAATATATTCGAATCATATTTAAAATATATTAATATAATTATTTAACCATATCATAGGTTATTTTTTGTGTACGCGCAGCGCGCTTAAATTTGACTTATTATATATAAGGGTTAATTAGTTTTTAAGACACTAAATTTTATACTAGTTTAGAGTTTAAATGTTGACGTGTTCAATTAAAAATTTTGGACCCTGATTTTTTTTTCATTGTATTAAATTTTGACCATGAATTTTTATTGTATCCTGAACATGAATACAAGGACGACAACCACTACATGCGGGAGATATGAGTATAATAAAAAAAAGAAAAAAAACTTAGATACAGAAGACTGTATTAAAAATTTGATACAACCTCTGTATGACAGGTGGGCCCTCCCTCTTTTTTCGTACATCGTGTAAGCAAATATATATAGGAGGGCCCACCTGTCATACAGAGACTGTATCAAAAGTTTGATGTATCAAAGTTTCTCTCATAGAATATATATTTTGTCCAAAGATCACTTAATACACCATCTCGGATGACTGCCACGTGTTTTTTTTTGGAAGCGTAGTGCCGGTTGTTGTCGTCACTGTTATGAAGTTAACAAGAAAATTCTTTTTTGCTGCTCTCTAATCTCTATATATATATATATACTTATCGACACTCAGGTTCCAGTGCGCTTAATTTCTGCTCCAGCTTCCCTTTAGTTCTTTAGTAGCTGTTTTTTTTTTCCTTCTTGTGAGCTCTCCATAGGCAGCAGTATTGGAGAATGAGAAGTGGAGTCCTCTCCTACTCGTTGCTGGTGGTGGTTCTCCTGATGAGTACCATCTCCGTAACTAATTCTTCTTCACGTTTCCTCCTCGAAGCTGCTGTATCCCCCGCGGCGGCCCCGATCGCCATGATGAGTCCTCCAATGACGGTCAATCGCAACTGCTGCGTATGGTACTGTCTGTGCCAACCTAACTGCGGTTGTGATTAGCCAAATGCATGCGCTCAATCGCTGCTGCTGCCATGCACGGTTGTACTTGGTGTGTGCCGTATGAGAATAATAGGCAGCTATGAGCTATATATGTAAGGGGAGTCTGATGCTATGCGTTAGTGTTTGTGTGTTAAGCTTTGCTTCTATGGTGTCTGGTTGTTTAATTTCCTTCTATTAATTCAATTTAATTTGCAGCTTTCGTTTGGCTTCTTTCCGTGCTAACTGTTAGCGTTCCTCTCGCTCTTCATTGTTCTCTTGCTAGAGATGATGAGTCGGTCTGTGTTGCAGCAGGGCCATAACATTTAATTTGGTGTTCTTGGATGAATGGTGGTGAAGAGAGTTTAAGTGAGAAAAAAAATTGTGCGCGTTTGTCTTGAGTGTAGAAGTTTAGAACGGGAGTCGGGATCCTTGTTAGCAATTCGGCAAACGAAAAAAATTCGGAACGGCAAAAGTACGAGTATAAATCGGCACAATATAAGTAAAATACGGTCAAAAATTCGGTCAAAAATTCGTCTAACGAAAAATATTCGGATCAGATTTAATTCGTGTTTAGTACGTTTCATATGAACTACTTCGGCACTAAAAATTCGGCATATATATAGGGCCGACCCACCTCTACTCCTTCATAAACAAGGGTTCAGTGTGAGAATAAGAAGATGTTGGATGATGGAAAACCGAAAGATTTTTCTTTGATTGTTGTAAGCAACATGTGCAAAGATTCTTGGATTTCTTTTTTTGGTTACTGTGAGACTTTTTATTCTATTCTTTTGATAATTTTTAAGAATTGTGCCAGTCTTAATATCTAATAGCAGTAAGAGTCAAGAAAGTTCAGACTGTTGGATTTCTTGGTCACATTCTTTTGGCCAATTTTTTTAAAAATTCGTACGGTACGCGTTAAAAACGCCACAGGCTTAAATTTCGCGTACAAATCCAAAATTTTAAAAGGTACGTAAATATTATACGTTTATGTAAGATACGGAAAAATTCGCGTATAATACGCGTTTTATTCGGGTGATTGCTAACAAGGGTCGGGATTAAGTGAGAAAAAAGTTTAACCTTATTTTTTTTTTCTATTTCACTCAAATTCGAATATTAACAAGAAAAAGCAAGGGGAGTTGTTTTAAAAAGTTGTAAACATTTATTGTTTTGACAAATTTTAATTAAAAATTCAATCAAATTTAATTTAATGTTATATATATGTAATAAGTTTATTTTTATAACTATTGTATTTTTATTATCTTTCTCTCACTCAAAATATACAATCCAAGAAAAAGTTAGTGAATTCATCACACTTAACTCTTCTTTCTATCCAAAGAAAATTATACGTATCATTTTCCTGACTTAACCTTCCTTCATTTAATCTCACTTAATTATCCAAGCAGATCCTTAAGAAAAAAATCCTACCAACTTTTTATCCTTGGGATTTATTTCAAGATTCAGCTGGACCATGTTGTTAAAGAGGAGTAAATATCTATACAACAAAGAAATGATATTTTCTGTTAAAAATAAATAAACAAAAATTAAAATATCTAATAATATCCAATAAGTATATCTAATGGTTTAAAACTAGTTGTCTATTTACTTGGTCAACTATCCCTCAGGTTTTATCTATTTTCAGCTTTCTAATTAATGTTAAAACTTTAAATTATAATATAATATTATAATAAAATCTTAAATATATTTTATTTTATTGGGTATATTTTTTTTTTATCATTACTTACTTTAACATTTTGTTTATATTTATCCAATAAAATAAAATATTCATATGAGTGTCAATAAAGTACTGAGGGACATGAGCCATAATGTCAATGACGTGGATCACTAGTAGTCTATTACATATTGTCACGTTCCAGTCCCAAAAATAAACGAGACCAGACCACGTGGCAATAGCCAGCTACGTATCAAGTGGACTCCAGCCCAGCTCAAATACGTATAAGCTGTACAGTAAGGATCAACTATCTATGTAACTCAATAAATACATCTATGTCTCCATCCACAAGAATACAGAATACAAGAATGGACAATATATATCATGGTGTGCACCCCATACTCACATGCCCAAATAGACTCGAAGAAAATATGAGTCTATAAAACTAGGCTAAAATAGCATGAAATAACAATAAGAAAAAGTATATATAACTACGGAAGATATGATACAAGTACCTAATCGCAATACATGTGTATCGAAAGGATAGTCATCAACAAATCCGAAAGAACTCAATGGCAACCCACGCTGCTAATCTGGAAGAAAATCAGGTCCTCAAAGGGACATAACAAGATACATAATATACAAGATGTAAAACTAAAATAAATTATAAGCATGCAAGGGTGCTTCTAATCGACTAGTATGCAATTTAGATGACAACTTTCGCACGCATGGGTGGGATTCAGGCTATCTCGAATATCTCATGTAGCTCAAAGCCAATGATGTACATACACTAAAAATTAGTCATCTGTAACCGTCCGTAACGATCCAATCGTCAGAGGGCATCTGCAACTCATAAATTTTCAAAGTTTCGTCCGGAGACTATGGTTTACCAATTTTGCTGTCCCATACGCACTAGTGACTGTCCTCCCCCAAATCCCATACTGACCAAGTCATGTCCATAACTTGTCCAGTTTTGTAACTTCTTGAGTCTCTAATGTCACGCCCCAGAACCAGAACACTGAAAAGCGGGAGCAGACATAGCCAGCTATGTATAATGAAATGGGATCCACTCCATTATACGGTCACGGCTGTCTAGATATATGAGAGTTTAACTACAATCCATCAGTCTCTTATGGTCATGAACAAGCCTAGTGTCTCAATCACAAGCAAGCAAATAAATGTTACAAGATGTAAGATCACCAAATATACAATAGTAAGGCATCCCCAACATTACATATTCAGCTGATCATGAAGCTAGTGGTTACAAAATATCAAGACTAGCAAGAGTTTCAGTCATACATGATCAACCCCAGGTTGCCAATCATGTTACAGCCCGTAGGCAGACATTAAGTAAAAATGTACACGAGCTAACACTTGCTCGTCGGCTAAACGTCTCAAAAGAATAATTTATAATAGAGTGGGAGAGCCAAAAATAACCCACTCGTTGCCAGGATTCCTTCTAGTGGTCACCATCTGGCTGGAAAGTCGGTAGATCCTTTGGAGTTGCTCCGGTATCTGGCCATACAAAACCAGCTGGGTCAGACCCCAGAAAGAGCAAGTGCCACAAAGGAGGCTTCACTTAGGAACTAAAACCAGCAATTAGCACAAGAATATAATTACATAATAAAAGACAGTAATTAAGAAAAAAGCATGACAGGTGATATACGAATAGATAACCATGGGACTATTCAGATAACCAGGTTACAACCCGTAAACTAAACAAGGACCGGGGTTGTAACCTTCGTCTGAACAGAACTTGGTTTCTCCCATCATTTATCGGCAAGATGAATAAGAAATCAAGACACGTAACAATCTTATACAGAATCAAGACAAGACTAGACAGATTGAACTCCATCCAACAATCACGGCCAAGCAATAAGTACTGCTTGATAATTTAACTAACTAGGGTTATCACAGGCATAGTTACTAGCAAGATGCAAAGAGATTTCCATGTCCAGTTACTCGCCTGCTGCTACCTGAGTGACCCCAGCAAAATAAAATAAGTATAGCAGACATACTGCAGTGAGATACATGTGTCCTAAAGAGGTGCCCCACTCGACGGCAGGCTGGAAATGTGCTCATCATGACAGATAGCTCCAAGTCCCATGTATATATATATAAGGCCGGGATCAAAGGGGCAACAGGTAACTGGGAAAGTCTCTTCTTGAACTACTGTATTATTCTAGTTATTAGCCTTAGCCATTTTACCGTAGGTACCCCTGACCGTGGTACTCAGGGATCCCTGTCCTAGACATGATGCAAGACAAGACGGGTTCATTTGTACAAGCACAATCGTCCACGGTGTCCAGGCTATTCAATCTTGTCGTGTCATGTTAGCCATCGCAACAGCCTTCGAGATATATTATGTCAGGTTTATCATGTCAAGAGTGCGCCACGACGGGCCACTATCAAGAATTATCATGTCAAGTTATCATGTCAAATTTATTTGTCAGGAGTGCGCCACGTCGGGCCACTATCATGTCATGTCATTTATCAAAAGTGCACCACAACGGGTCACCATCTAGTCATGTCATTGTCAAAAATACACCACAACGGGTCACCATCGTGTCAGGGAACAATTAATGGCACAAGCATACAAGTGGTAATTAAATATTAGCAGGGGCAAGGCTGTGGAGGACTCATGCGGCTCAGGAAAATAAATGGTCATGCGGCCAGCAAGTTACTTGCAAACAATTGCAAGCAATTAAGTTAATCCACGTGCATGCAAGCGGCCATGCAATAAATGTTAAGGCCATGCAGCCAGAAATATTAAATTAAGGCCATGCGGCCAAAATGAGTTGCCATATACGGCCGGGCTAATATACATACGGCTACAGTATTTGACCAACAATAATTAAATATTAATTTGCATGCAAGCAAACCATGCATACAATGCATGGAAATAATTAAAGGCTGATGTTAAATAATGCAAGCATGCACGCTTGCATATATTACTATAATGCATCAAACATTTCATGCGGCTGGCTTTGGTATTGTTCTTATGCGGCTCACTTAATGATTCCCATGCGGCTAGCTATGAGTTGGCCAGCAAATGCTATTGGCAAGCATGCAAATTTGCATGCAAGGGCATGCACAAAAGGAAAAGGCCATGCATGTGGCCACGTGAGCAGGTTGGCATGCAATTGCTAACATAAATGCTTAAAGCAATTGCTAACACAATTGCTTAAATGCATGCTGGCCATGCATTATTATAATGCATGCAATGCTTAAGCTAGTATTAATGCTAGCCATGCATTATTATAAGGCATGCAAGGCTTAAGCTAATATTAATGCTAGCCATGCAAATGCAAAAGCTAAGCATATAATTAAAGCAAAGCTAATGCATATATGCGGCCAGATGCTTCTAAAGCTAATGCATATAATTAATTGGCCAATCCATCATTGATTCTATGCGGCCATGCATCCACATGCGGCTAAGCCCATATTTAAGGCCATGCGGCTCACTGATATTACCACATGCGGCCATCATATATTTCCTATGCGGCTAACTAAACTTGCATTTGCAAGCAAAATGCTGGTGCAATGCAACTAATGTAAAGGGCCAACTTTGCATGCAAATGCAAATGCCAAGGAAATTAAATAATACAATTCCCTATAAAGCGTAGCTTCCATATGCGGCCAGCTTAAAATACTACATGCGGCCAAAAGTGAAATGGCCTATGCGGCCAAGTGTTTGTAAGTGCATGCAAGCATTAAATGCTTACAATTCCATTCATTAAATATGCATGCAAGCCTACGTATAATTGCATTCAAAGGAAGGCCATGCGGCCAGGCACTGTATATAAGCATGCATTAATATAATATGGCATTGGCCATATGCGGCTAGCCAATGCAAGGCAATTAATTAAATGGCCATGCAATTAATGCATGCCAGCAAATGCTAAAAATGGCCATGTGGCCAAGGCAATAAATTAATGCTCATGCGGCTGGATTTGTCCATGCGGCAGGGAAGAACACTTGCCGCATGAAATAGTCATGCGGTCAAGTACCGTTCTTCTCCTCCAATTTTCGAGAAGAAAAACACCATGAAGCCATACTTCCAAGGTCCATAATTCCATAATCCAGAGTCCAAATCCGAACTTCCATAGGTCAAAATGGGGTAGAACGAAATTTTCTACAACATGGAACCATCAACTAGCAAAAATATGCAAGTTTGATAGATCAAAACTTCTGAAAACCAAAAATATCACAAAGCTAGATCTACAAAAAATTAACCACAGAAATGAAAAGTGCTAAGTACTAAAGTGGGTTAGAAACACATGAGGAAGATAATGGAACATTTAAAAATGGATAGGTGGGAGTGGTTTGGTTCACATAATATCAAGCAAAACCGAACCAAGCCAACAAACCGAACCGAACCAAGATAAACCCATCAATGAAATGCCAAAATAAATCAAGCAGGAAGACATGCAATACGGGTCAAAATACGTACATGTATTCCAAATACGTAATACGAGATATGGACATTACAACTAATATCATAATCATAGCAACTACAATATCTAGTAGGGCCGGTCCTTAATAACTGAAGGCCCTGTGCGAATTTCAAAATGTGGCCCTAAATTTATTTATTCATATTTTTAAATATATTCTTATTTGTCTTTATCAAAATCTTTGGAGATTCTCTTGATTGTATATTATAACTAAATCTATAGGTAGTTACTAAACAAAATAACTAAAGCTCAAATAATCTATATTCAAGCACATTACATAGTATAATAAAGATGTTTTAGATAGAAGTTAAATTGTCTAAATCTGGCCTCAAAATTTTATGTTGTTGAAAACATATAATAAAATGAATAATGATCAATACCCAAATAAGAAGTGTAATATGTAATTACACAATTTAGAGCCACCAAGACCTGAGTAGGGCCAGCCCAGGGCACGGACAAGATGGGCGACCGTCATGGACCCCCAATTTTGGAAGTCCCATAATTTTACAATAGACTAGGTATATCAAAAAAGAAAAAAACAACAAATATCCAATATGGAAGCAACAAAAAAGCCAGCGCTCCAATCGGGAGAAAAAAATATGATAGCTTGATTGATGATTTTGATAGCTTAGTTGATGATTTTGCTTGTAAAATTCTAGAAAAAATTATTTATGTGAAAAAATGGCCCAAATTTTAGATTTTGTCATAGGTCCCGTAAATCATAGGACCGACTATGGACCTGAGTCACCTGATTCAAGACCAAGAGCTCCAGTCTTCGACATCATTATTTATTAAATAGATACTAAGCCTATACATCCAAATTCTTAAATTATATATATAAAAAAAATCTGATCATCATTGTAGAAAATAAATTCATCTAACAATTGAGGGATCTTTAGAAACAAAATAGCAATTAACACACCGGTCAGAGCAATATCTTTAAGAAATCCTAATTTTTTTTGTATGATTATAAATATGATTCTTAGAGTCAGTAGGGAATAGGGATCCAAGAATTGGAGGTCTGGAAGGGATTGTAGAGTAGGAATTGAGAAAGAAATGGAATAACTTGAAATACAAAATTACAAGACTAACCCTAAATTTTTTTTTGAGGCCTCCAAAATTTGGAGGCCCTGTGCGGCCGCGCTAGTGGCATGGCCCCAGGGCCGGCCCTGATATCTAGCCGTCACATGTCTCATGATATGTATCGATGATCAGTACTCGGATACAATGTGTCCTATCATGAATATCATACCGTGTCAGGTGTATGTCAAGGTCATGGAGATATGAAAATATCCCACAAGTATATGGTAGTCTTCTAGCAACTAAGTCAATATGCATGAAAATACAAGAATCCAGTAAATCGACGAACACCGTCGATTCGTACCTAGGTCTAGCTTGGACGTACAGTTTATATCTATAAGTAATCATGATCAAGTAACATAAACTGATTCATAAGTAGGAGTATAAAATAAAACAATAAATAAAGCAAGGTATACTTGCCGAAAATTCATTTGGTGTCTAGACGACATTCTAGCAATGAACTCGTCAAATCATAAATAGCACATGAAGTGGAAGCTAAACAAATATCTCCGAATGCTGAAATAAACATCACCAAAAAGTCCAGAAAGTATGAGAAAGGTAGAATAGTCTACACATAAATCCAATTGGATCACATGGACAAAATTGACAGTTTTGGATCAAAATAAGTTCCGCCGTAGGGCCCACTTTGCACCAAAAGAACGTGCCAGGACAAAATTGTCCAAATTTAGCAAATTATATGCCATTTTTTAGGTAAAACGATGCCACGAGTCCAATTGTGGTGTCAAAAATTGAATCTGAGGTCCTGAGTCCAAAATTAAGATTTAATATGTTAAAAAGTACGAATCCAAACAACCAACATTGGCGTCAAATTCAACCAGCCAAACGACACAATAATTGAATAAAATTTTTATCACATGAAGGTGGTTATACCTGCTTTGCAATAAAACTGACCGCTCGTCGAACGGAGCTACGACGAGAGAGAAATAATTCTGCAAGTTGACGTCACGAATCTGTCAAAATAAATACAATTTAAACGTGCAACTTGGCGATCAGTTTTGATCCAGAAAATGATGGAATTAACACTTAAACTTGAGGGAATGGTAGAGTTATATACTGAGATTGAGGTGGAAGTTTCGGATCTAAGATCCAACGGTTGGATTGTCTAGAAAATGCTTGCAAAGTTGTTGTCATGAAATGAGATTCTGACTTCCAAAATATGCGTCACGACGGTTCATTTTCAATTCACAGATATCGCCCGTGGCGAGCGTCGTGGTGGACGACAGAACGTGGAGGCTTGCACGGGACATGGTCGATGACTAGAGGAAGTCGTGCATGGTATGTAGGTGATGCAGCGGCACTGGGGGATGCCATCGGGAGCGGTTTCTCCGGCGTTCGGCTGCGCGAAGACGTGTCGTTGAAGGGCTTGGTGCTTGGATCAGGCTCGTGGGAGGTGGTCGGCCGGCCAGGGCAAGTTGACGCAGCCGTGCGGTGTCCAGCGCGGTGGGGCTCGGAGGAAAGGCGCGATCGTGCAGGATCATCGAGAGGGGGTCGGGCGAGGTGCGACTGTCGTATCTACTTGCTCGTAGAGAAGGGTCCAAGGGACCGGGTGGAGACGCGGATGGGCGCGGACCAGTGCACGGTAGTGTAGGTGGAAAGGCGGTCGGTTGCTATAAGAAAGTGGAGAAGGAATAAGAAATGAAAAATGTAGGAGTTGGTCTGTTGTCGATAAGGAATAGTTAAGAGTGTTAATGGAGATAAAAATTGGATTAATGAGGATTGAATGTTGATAGGTAAGGAAGGATTTGAGGAGATTGATTGTCATTTATTAAGAATTAATGGAGGAATTAAATGGAAGGATTTTAAAATTTGAAAAGGTATTGGGGGATTTGAATGCATACTAAATGCAGAGATGGGTTCGGGATTCCGACTATACTGTTTGTATATATATTACTTAAATGGTAATTTCTATGGGCACTACCAAAATTGCTAGGGGGCATCAATTGCTAGGGGGCAGCCCATGAATGTGGAGAAATTGCTAGGGGGCTCCCAAAAATTGCTAGGGGCAGCCCAACCCCCCCAAACCCTTCATTCCTTCCCATAATCCATTTTACACTCTCTCTCCACCAAAAGAAAAAAGAGAACTCTTCCTCTCCCTCTTCCAAAATCCTACTTTCTTCTCCTCCACCACTCCACTCTCAATTCCTCCACCAAGATTTCTTCAACAACATTCCTAGATTCGAAGAGATGACACGCAAGTCGAAGCAACCGGAATCTAGAAACGTTCTTCCCTAATTTCTTCAAGAATTTTCTACATTCTATTCAAAACCCTAGAATAATTTTAATTCTCTAAATAGTTTTAATAAATTAGGTTTAGAATCTCTTTAGGGTTCATGAAAGAAATTTTCGAACACGACAAACCCACATTTTTTCTTGAAACCCTAACCCTAGAAGACGACAAACGAGCATCTCGTTTTTGGCCGTTCGACTGTATGGGTTGAGTACATTAGGACTGCCAGGCCTGTGGCAGTCCTAATATAAAGTAGGACTGCCACAGTCCCTGCAGTCCTCTTGTGAAAGAGGACTGCAGGGACTGTGGCAGTCCTACTTTACATTAGGACTACCACAGGCATGGCAGTCCAAATGTAGGACTGCCATAAATTCATCACAGAGACTCATAGTTAGGACTGTCCAACCCATGGCAGTCCTATACTGAAGTAGGACTGCCAGGGTCCTGGCAGTCCTACCCAAAACTTGCTGGCAGCAAGTTTTGGATAGGACTGCCAGCATCCTGGCAGTCCTACTTCAGTGTAGGACTGCCATGGGTGTGGCAGTCCTAACTATGAATCTTTGTGTGAATTTCATTCACACATAAATTCATCACAGAGACTCATAGTTAGGACTGTCCAACCCATGGCAGTCCTACACTGAAGTAGGACTGCCAGGGTCCTGACAGTCCTAACCAAAACTGGCAGGGTCCTGTTACAGCAAGTTTTGGATAGGACTGCTAGCATCCTGGCAGTCCTACTTCAGTGTAGGACTGCCAAGGGTTGGGCAGTCCTAACTATGAGTCAAGAGCTACAGTTTTCTGGTCACTTACTGCACTTGGCTTGTACAAGCTTACTGGCTGCTTAAATTGATAGGTTGAAATGCTTTCGTATTTGTTAGCCTTACATGCTTTAACAGTAAAATCTACTGGGGAAGAGGTATCATAAGAATGAAGAGATTTCTTTTCTTCTAAAACATGACTACGAACTTGAAGCATTTTGGGTGAATCATCATCCACTACCAGCTCACTAGAGAAATCTAATTGCCCATCACCTACAGAAGATACGGGTTTTGCTGCTGAATGAAGTTCTTCATTCTCAGTGTATGTATCTATCTCACAAGTATCTGCTTCTCTCTTGGGTTCCCTAATCCCGTTGACGGAAAAACTGCAATGATTTGGAGAGTAGATCTTCTCTATAGCTGCTCTTAGGGAAATCAAAAGATAGTTTTCATCAGAAAAGAAAATTTTCCGCTTATCCGGAGTTACATTGACATCATAAGAAAATAGTCCTACCCAAAACTTGCCAAAAATGTAGGGAGAAAAGAAAAAAATTAGGGTTTTAATTCTTTGACCTAAGAGAAGAGAAGGAGGGAAGAAAATAGTTGAGGGAGAAAAGAAAAGAGAAGAAGGAGAGAGAAAATGAAAATTGGTATTTATAGTTGTGCTTGGGCTAGCCCCTAGCAAAATTTTTGGATGGCAAACTTGTAATAAACTTGAAAATTTTTGGGCTAGCCCCTAGCAATTTTGGTAGTGCCCATAGAAAAAACCTACTTAAATATATACTAATACTAATATTAATATCTTAAGAACTTAATCATTAAATAACCAAAAATAAGTTACTACATTAGTAAAATAAATTCTAAAAAAATAGATTTTACACCTTCAAAACATAAAAATATGAATTATATAGATATATTTGTACATATAAAAGATTGATGTTTGGTTAAAAGAAAAATATACAATATTTAACCTAAATCAGTATAATAATATATAAATGAAATTAAATTTAGGATGTGTATATTCTATCCAACTTATAATAATTTCGTCCTCGAAATTAAAAATAGCAGGGTAGAAAAGAATTAAAGAATTCGCCACAGAAGAAAGTTAAATACGACTAGTCGTATCGGGTTTCTCGAAAGGATGGGAGACGTGGTTATCAATGGGATCCTAGTTTGATGTCATGTTCTAAGAGCTAGGGTACACTTAGTTCAAAGCACTACCCAACTTAAAAGATTAAGTTAGCAGTGAAAACTCAAGTCGTGATCCTATTTACAATGTTATGGAAGGATTTAATTCCAAGGAGAGATACAAAAATATTAGGCACTTCTGATCGTATAGTCTAAGACTCTACAGAGAACCTATATACTACTATTGTGTCATTGGCCAATAACTCTATAAGTGAAACTATTACCAATTCAACATTGCTCCTATGTATGTCATGTCCTCAACAAGACAATATGAAATGACTTGGTCGGATATACTTGGGTGAGATGGTACAAAGCGATCCGATCATTGCACAACATGACAAGATCGAAGGAATCATGAAAAGGAAAAGAAAAATTTGTAAACCAAGATACGAAAAAATATAATGGGTTCAGGAAATCTTTTCATAGGATTAGATTTAAAGATAAGGCACGATTAGGTGTTCGTATGGAGAATTAAGTCCTAGTGACTTATTCAAGGGAATTTTGAATGGAAGAGAACTGGTAACTTACAGTGATATGGACAATAAATACAAGGAAAGGCTCCAACCAAAGGATTGGTTTTCAAAATTATGGCACGACTACGGAAGGAGAAAAGATTATACTCAATTACATAATTATAATGATTTGTTACTACAATATCAGGAGACTGTGATTGTAGAATAAGACAAGTAATCACAATATGAAAAGATAGTAGTACGGTCGATGGCGAACTAGAATTTTTGTTTACTAGAACAATATTATACTTTAGATGATTAATCTGGTGGAAGATGATGAACACAAGTTTAACTAGGGTATAGGACCATCTTTTCTAGTTTCCTAGCATAACACTTGATTCTTATGAATGCGGCAAGAAAAACTTAAAGCCAAAAATCTAACTTATATGCCTTATAATCCCCATATCCTATCTTTTCTCCAACTAGTTCATTCAATTGTACGACCTAGTTTCCTCAAATGTCACTCCCAACATGTTGTTCAAATACTGAGAATATAATCTACTATGTTCTTTAACCATACTCAATCGTTGAAAATTTAGCATAATATTTAATTCCGGTCTTTCTTTCTGTTTATCATGCAATTACACTTCCAAGGTTTTCCTATCCACAATTCACAACTCAAGCCTGTATCATTTTTCAATCTATTTAAGGATACTTAACTTCTATTTTATTTTTATATTCCAATCTCAAAATTTTATTTCTCTTCTTATCTCATGTCATTTCGCTGCTTGTTCTGGTTCCTGAAAATCTTCTAACATAATCGCAATCATACATCTCAAAATAATCTATGGTACTACCCATTGTTATTGCATTATGACAACATTATAAAAAGGTATCCATTCCTAATATTTATCATATAAATTATATCATCTACTTCTACGAGCTAACCTTCTTATTATTTCCTCAAGTCTCAGTCTTTAGGGTTAATTTTGCAATCGCACAACTTCCTTAATTCATGCACTCCTCAAAATCCATATTATGTTATCATGGATAATCTTTATTGTAATCATCGCCTCAATTTACTTTATGATACTCCTTAATTTCCTTCTTTCCTCAAATCAGAATTTCTTACGATTACATCATGGCCTTTCTTTAATCATAATACTCCTCTCTTTAATCATATTTAAACATAATACTCCTCTTATTATTCTTCCCTCTTTATAACCACCATGTGTACCTTGATTCTAATATCCCTGTTCTAGTCACAATTCTTTTGGGATCCCTAACTACCTGTATCGATCAGAGGAAATTCGTAATAAGATCCCAAACTCAAATCTCGATTTCTTATTTATAACTACTCACAGAATATAGAAGAAAAAAATTTTCACAATCAATCCTTAAAATCTACACTATGCTCCTATAAGTTATATCTCAGATGCCCTTATTCATACAATTGCCTACGTTACTTATACCTAAATTAATAGGTAAGGGTTAAGGCTAAATTAAGCAGGTACCTAGATATTTACTATTGGAAAATCGTCAAATCATGGTTTTGATTGGTCATTCCAATACTAGTCTAACCTTCGATTTGAATGCCTATCTAGCTCCATTACGACTTATTCCTTCTATCATTTATTCTTTTGTCCTATTTTCCATGTTTGTCTCTGCTATCATAATATAATATTCTTACATGATCATCTAATTGTTGTTTCCGAGGCGTAATTTTTGATGGAAAACAGAGAATCGAAAAAGTTGGCCAAAATAGCAACAAAGTTTCATAGCAACACTTCAAAGAAGGTGCACTACAGAGATCCTTGGAGGATTCTGGGTAACGAAAATCTAAATAGATTTTGTTACAACAACAAACGAATGTAGAGCTTCTTTTAGGAAGGTACAAATCGAGTTGCTAGCAGCAGTAGGGACGAAAGCCCACAAGAAGTTTCTGATTAGATCAGAGAAGAAGAGAAGGAAAGAAGAAAGAGAAAGACAGCTTTGCTGGGGTGATCAGATCACCGTTGCTCAAAGCAAGATTCGCCTATATACGATCCGCTTCCAAGAACTAGCAAGTTCTAGAGAACTTATGGAATTCTCGTCAGTCAATATTTGAGACTTGAACGGGCTTCCTGGACTTTACGGACTCTTTTAACTCTCTTCTTGGTGCATCTTTCAAAGGAGGCCAAGGGTCCTATTTATACAGTGGAGTGAGACTTCACCTCTTCTTCTATCCGATGTGGGACTAAAATACTAATACTCAAAAATAGAGTTTGATATTTTAGATCATCCCACAATCATCATAGTAGTGTGCCAGTCCACGCCTACCCCCCAAACACTCCCGTGCATGCACGAGACATCATAGAGTCCGTGTCCGAGTCCGAGTCCGCACAACAAAAATCAACTTACATCTTTGTTGGAATTAATCATTTTTCCTTCTAGGAAAGTACTCCCACATGACACACACTTGTGCCCCACTACACCTCATGTGCACACCTCAACATAAGCAATGTATTATATTGAGATACTCACCATTTGGTGTAGCCGATGTGAGACTATTTTTCCTAGTCTACATGCAAAAATACCAACAATCTCCTACATATCTCAATATATGGGATGAGTGTTCCCCACAGTGACTGCCCATCATGCATTAGGAGAGATGTCTCTACGACTTGAATCTTTTCGCATGAGTTAAATAAAAGCATGATACAAGAACGGACTAAGCCTTGAATTCTGTACCATTACTGCAATTCTTCCCACTCACATAATGACATCAACTGTGCTTCTGGCTGCAGATTAAAGGCCTTGTGCCAGCCTGGTTTTAGTATATAATTTTGAGCGTCTACAAGTTTACCCTCAAGAGACGGTGTGATATCTCTGTCCATACACTATAGGTGAGTTCTTTATCAAAGAGACATGGCATGAAGCCTTGTGCTTTCCTTGCGGTGCTACACCGCTATGACATGGCCTAAAGCCGAGGTATTACCCATACCGAAAACCTCATCGTAGTGTCATACTACCGTAGCATGAGGTCACATCCTCTTTGTAGTGCCATACTATCCAGTATGAAGCCTTAGGCTCCTTTGCGGTGTTACGCCGCAACGACATGGCTTGCAAGGCCGAGGCTTTATCCCTATTCGGGTACCTCATCGTGGTATCGTGCTACTGTAACATAAGAAATACCTCCCCTTTGTAGTGCTGGCTATCCCTCTTTAATTTTATCATACAATATTAGGCTACTTGCCTATTTGCAGTGCTACTCCGCCGTGACTTGGCTCACAAAACCGAGGCATTACCCTTAACCGGGAACCTCATGGTAGAGTCACCCCATTATAGCATGGAGTTACACTCCTTGTAGTGCTGTGCTACCGTGCTTCCTGTAAAGCACACCAGGTATTCACTTTGCCTGAGAACTCACTTAGACGTTTAATGTAAAACTCCTAAATTTCTACTACGATTTTTTTAATAAATATGGTATTGATTTTTGTACTTCGTATTTGTATGTCGCGTACGAGTTTGCTTTTCGTAATTTTTTCGTCAAGTACGAATAAGTGCGAAGTACATATTTTTATAAAATATTTTAATTATATAGATGTAAAAAATATTTCAAAATAATAGACGATAAATATTTTATATTGCCTGAAGTTGTAAATGCGTCGCGCCGAGGATTGCTAAACTTTATTTTTATTTAAGAAAGGCCATTTTATTTTATGGTACAAGTATAACTAGTAATTTAGAAAAACTGTGTTTTATATAAGTATTATTTTTGCATGCGAGTGTATATATTTGTATTTTCGAAATTAATTATTATCACTAATATATTATTTCAAAAAAAGTATATTAAATATGGGTTGATTTCATATGTAATTAATTATGGTGATTTAAGTTGGAAAAAAATATATTAAGTTATTTAAATACAATTTAAATTAGAGGTAGAATCTATCTACCTTGGATTATATTTGATTGAGTTACTTTTAAATCAATTTTAATTAAATAGTGAAAAATTCAAGGGAAATTAAAACTCTTCTTAGTTCTTATCTAGATAAGACTTTTGTAAACCCTCTGATTTTTCAAAATAAATATTTGTGAAATTTTTGGGATTTTTAAATAACTATTTATTGACTTATTATATAATTTATATTATTTTACATATATTTAGTATAGTGCTCCTTAGTGAATTTAGTATAAAAATATATAAAGCTATTTTCTAGTACATTAAGGATCTAAACTATATTATACAATTTTTCTCAAAATTTTAGGATTTATTTCATAAAGTTTATTACTTTTTACATGTTACTTATATTGTACACTATTTACATAATATAGAATAAATGTCAAATTAGTATTAAATATTTCAGCTTGTATAAATAAGATTAGATGAAGGTTGTTTAAATAAATATTAACTCTATTTATTATCTATAGCAATTTTAAATAATCTTATAGATAATTTAGATAAATATAAATAATATTTTAAATAAATACTAATCCTACTTCTACTAGGAAAACATCTCTATCTATATCCTTTCCTAATAAAGCAAACTCCCATTTATTTAAATCAAATCCTATCTAATTTAGGAGATAAATATGAAATAAATACCTATATAAACCCAATACATCCCCCTTCTATCACCCATAATTCGAAATTATTTTTAGTCCAATAGAAATTCTAAAATTCGTCATTAGAATTCAGCCCCGCTTTTTAGTAGCAAGAGCAACTTGGAACGACGATATGTCTCCGTTTTGCCTCCAGTTTTTTTTAAAAGAAGCGTATCGAGGTAAGCTTTCCAGAAACATATTTTAATAGACAAAATTTGTTCTGTAGATTTCTACAAAACTGTTTGAGTATCTAGTGTCCCAAAAATAAACGTGTTTCAGTATTTTTGCGATTTCGGGAGATTCCGGAAACGAAAATGCGATCTGTTTAATTTTTTGGAAAGCTGATACAAAAATCTATACCATATCCTAATTTTAAATTTATTAAATAAATCTAGTAGGTGCAGTATTAATTATAATTAGATAATAGACTATTTTCAGCATCCAGAGATGTTTGTTTGGACCTTAGTTCTTCGGCAGCCGTTGTTCCACATATTTTCCTGTCTGATCTTCGCCACCACAGTGTTCAGGACTCAGGCAAGTATACTTTGCTAATTAACTGTCATATTATTTATTTTTCGTATTATTTACTTTGTTTCATATTTGTTATTTTTAATTATTATAAACTGCGCGTCCAAGCCACACTTGGGTGCAAGCGACTCTATTAGTCGTTTTACTTTATTATATGCATGTTAACTTAGTTTTAGTGGACTACCTTCTTGTTGTGGGATATTCTCATATCTCTTTGGCCATGACACACACTACACGGTTTGAGACATTTGCTAGGGGCACGACTTATTGACTGGCCATCTCTATTGTCGCGTGACGGATAGATCGTAACTGCTATGACTAGGGTATAGAGACTCAAGCAGTTACAAAAATTGGACGAGTTATAGATATGACTTGGACAATATGGGAAACATTGGGAGAGGACATTCGCTAGTGTGTATGAGAATCCAAACAGGTAAACCACAGTCTCCGGATGGAACTGTGGCGATTATATTTGCAGATGCCCTCTGACGTTTTGGACATTACGGACGGATACGGATGACTGGATGCCAGTTACGTACATGTAGCCTAAATCCTACCCATGCGCATGAAAGTTGTCCTCTAAATTGCACAATAGGTGGTTAGCATTCTCTTTTGCATATTGGTGACTAGGAGAGTCTTGCATATTATTATTATTTTGACAGTTCATATTAGCTTGTTCTTCCTGTATCTTTTTACGTCCCTCTGAGGACCTGGTTATTCTCCAGGTGTGTGTTCATGTCTTCCGTAGGTATCTAAGCCGGGATCGTGGTCTTCTCCATTTATTCAAAGATGACGTGACTTGGTTCCTCCTTGCTACTTCCACTTAGTCCTTTTATATATCATGTACTTCTTTCTTTTTATTTTGGTTGGTAGTGGATGTGTCTTCACCCAACCTATTGTATCAGAATAATTCATTATATGATATCTTTTATTCTCTTATTTTGGGGATGAGATTAGTTAGTTGTGGTTTACTGTATTTTACAGCTTATGTATACATACAAGGCCCCTGTACTTCGTATGTATACAGCTGGCATGTCTACGTACTTAGTCCTACGTATTTTGGGATTGGGACGTTACATTTAAGCCAAACCTTCCCACAGGATCTGTTTTCCACAGAAAACAACAGTGGTTTTAGGTCCGTAACCTCTCCATGCCACAGAGGATAAGTACCCACCGTTCCTGATATTCTTCTGGTTAATTGTCCTTTCTTGAACAAAAGCTAGATGCCTAGTAGATTTTTCTTTGAACTAATAGCATAAAACTTTATGGTAGGAATGTAATAACACAATATCAGAAAACCTTCAAGCCCATTTTACAAGCTGTCATCGACCAGCTAGCGCTTGAGGCCCTCGGTGAACGGATCCGCCAGGTTCTCCTGACTCCGAACACCAATTACTGCAATAACACCCCTCTTGATGAGATCGTGTATTACCTTGTGCTTCAACCATACAGTCCTCTTTTTTCCATTGAAGAGGTCATTTGATGCCACCACCGCAGTCGTCTGGTTGTTGCAGTCTATCGTATCGCCGGTATTTGTACCCTAACCACTGAAAGATCATACATAAGCTCGCTCCCGAAGCTATTCTGCTTCTTCCGCTGCGGTATCAAGTACAAAGAACCCAAATTACATGGATAACCGCGAGAGCATAGTCTGCTTCTAGGATTTCTACGATATAGCAGCTCTATCCATTATAAAAATGTATCCACCTGTGGGCCTCTCGCTCTCCACTTCTGAGTACCAGCTGGTATCACTGAAGCCTTCCACTACCGACGGATCTCCGTTGTAGTGCAGTGCGTATCTCTGAGTCTTTTTAAGGTATCTCATAACCCTTATCACAACTTTTGAGTGCTCCATACCTAGAATGCTCGTAAACCGACTCAGCATCCCCAAGGCAAAAGCTATGTCAGGCCTTGTGGCAGTAGTCGCATACATCAAACTCTCGATGACGCTTGAATACTCCAACTGTCTGACGCTTTCCCTTGGATTTGGCTTCAGCTTCTTGTCAAACCTATACGGCATATTTATCCCTGGAAGATTCTGATACCCATAGCGTGTGAGCATCTTCTCAATCTAATGAGACTGTGACAATGTCACTCCAAATTCCGTCCGGATGATCTTTATCCCTAGGATAACATCAGCTTCCCCTAAGTCCTTCATGCTGAACTTGGACGAGAGGAACTTCTTTATCTTAGTGACACTTGCTAGATCTTTACCCAAGATCAGCATGTCGTTCATGTACAGACAAACGACAACTCCTCTCCCATTAGCGAACTTTGTGTATACACATTTGTCTGTTTCGCTGACCCTGTAGCCGTTTGATCTTATAACTTTATCAAACTTCTCATGCAACATCTTGGGAGCTTGCTTCAGACCATACAGAGATTTTACCAACTTACAGACTTTATCATTGAAGCCCTTGACGACGAATCCTTCTGGTTGTTGCATGTAAATCTCTCCAGTCAACTCACCATTCAGAAAAGCAGTTTTAACATCCATCTGATGAATAACTAGCTTGTGAATTGTACTTAGAGCAATCAATACCCTGATGGTCGTCATCCGTGCTACTGGAGCATAAGTGTTAAAGTAATCAATCTCCTGCTTCTGAAAAAACTCCTTGGCTACCAACTTAGCCTTGAACTTATCAACAGTTCCATCGGTTTTCAAATTCTTCTTGAAGATCCATTTACATCCGATTGGTTTTGCTCCTTCAGACAGATTAACTAACATCCATTTATAATTGGAAGTTACAGAGTCAATCTTATCATTTACTCTTTCTTCCAGGAGATCGCATCTTTGGACTTCATCACCCCATCAGGCTCCACGTGATGGATGATAACGTTTATCTCTGAAATCTTTCGGCCTTCTCACTCGCTTTGCTTACTGCTTGGCGAATACTAGTTCAAGTGTTGTCATCAATGACAACCACCTTCTAGACTCCTACTTCTTTGAAAGTACTTGCTCCTTCGGTACCAACAATATACTCCAAAATATCTGCGAGAATAATATTTTTGTCCCTAGCAATTGTCTTCAAAGAATTAGGCCTCGCAAGACTCAATGATATGATTGATACAATATCAAGTGATCTCCGAGCATAGCTTACAACAACTAATTCCAGAATTACTGCCTTCTTGTTCTTCGTCCCTGACTTCTGAATCTTAATATCTGGAAGCTTCACGTACACCAGACACCCCCATACTTGAATGATATTCAAGTTAGGTCTGACCTTGAACCAGTTGTCACGACCCGCTTCCGAATAATCGAACACGAGTCGGACACGCCCAGCCTTCGTCGATGGATACGGCGAAGTAAGCTGTACAATACTAAAGAAAACTCTAAGATACAAGATACATAAAACAACACAGCTGCTATACACGTTCCCAGAATCACCACAATCTACAAGTTATTAGTACAATATCATCCGGAGACAAATTCGGTAATTATGAATAAAATTATACAATCCTGAATCCTCAATACAATACATGATAAACTCTAAAACAAGTCTAAGAAAAAAATCTAACTATATCTCTGCAATCTAAGTCTATCCTGTGGCATCTCTATACAGGCTTCGGGCTCTGGCCTATGAAGGAATTATAACAAACATCAAGTAAACCTGCAACGTATCCTGTCAGGAAAAGAGCAAAGTACAACCCCGACAAGAAGCACTAAACAATGTAAACTGAAATGCATGTTAAGAATCACAATATGAACTATGGTACAAGATAGGGATATGAAACTATGGTACATAAATAACAATGAAACTATAGTACCGTATCCAGAAACAATGAACTATACTATCAGTGTAACATGCATTTGAAATAACTATCAGAGTATATGACCGACTGGGCAAACAATGAACAATGAATAATGAACAATGGTACGACTTAGAGTCCCACGTGCACGATGTGAGACCTAAACTATTAGTCAATGCCTAGCTAAAATATGATTGGTCACATATCTGTAGTATTTTCCCACCCCAATGTACAAGTAAAGAACAATGAACTATGAACAATAAACGGTAAATAATGAACAATGAACAGTCGTGTGTACAACGTGTCAATATGAGAACATGAAGCAAGACAGAAATACTTAGTAAAGGGATCGAGTCGGTGTACTTGCCTGGTGTTGTAGTAGATGTCAAGTCCAATGTCTGGAAAGATCTGTGTCAAAAGACACACTATTATTTTATAATAAAAAATCACTAGATTCCTAACTCAAGGTTTATTTCAACCTAAATTATTCCTAAAAAAATCTATTAGCCAATAATTCCTGTTACTAAAAACCCGTACTCTGGACCAAACCTTATCTCTATAACCTATAAATATTTGCCCTTAATAATATTCATCTCTATTGGGTCTGCTGGTCCAAAAATGGATCTGACCTTTATAGCTAAATTATATAATCCAGCACACCTCATCCTATGGTCGACCCCAGTCCAACATGGATATAGTCCAATCATGCTAATAACCCACATTTCCAACCACAGAGCTGGCTGGCTCTGTCCACAACCCAACTTACTCTATAACAGGATTAGAATAAACCTAATTTCGGTCCATAGACAAAGCTTTAGCTCCACACTTAACTGGACCCAGTCTAATATCTAACTCAACAGCTAACCATAGAACCAAATTGTTATATTCCTATTTGAGTCAATGATCCCATGTCCAATGGTCTTTTATTTATTAAAGTCTCATTGAAAACAATCTCGATCCATCCATAGGTCATCAGTCATTATTCTTGGTTGCCTTTGCCTATCCAATTGGACTAACCTAACTTAATTATCTCAACCAGCAACAATATGAAGCCAGCTAACTTTCTGACCTAAATGAATGGAAAATCCTTACATTCCATCTTTGACCCAATCATTCATTCTAAGCCCAATACTACATAACTGAACCCAAAGGGTTAACCAATTGCCCAAGCTCAGCTTGCCCATAATATTAGAAAAGTCTACAATCCAAAAACTGGACCAACAAGACCTTGCCCAAACAACTCTATGAAAACTCCAAAGCTGGTCATACTCATATATTTCAATTGCTATGCTACTTAACCTAATTTAAATGCTAACGTCTACTAGAGTTCAACAGAGCAACTATCAAATGTAGCTATCAAAAGTAACAGCTACACTAAGAACCTTCTCTGGACACTTGTGTCCTACCATATGTTCGAACCCGATCTCCTTTCCTGGACACAGCCTAACTCTGGCCAAACAGGAACGGTTTGTTACAAAACACAAGTTCTCACTACTAATCTCGACGCGACCTAGTTAAACCAATCAGAGAAAGTACCTGTGCACTTACAGAGGCAGGGACACTCCTTAGTGTCCGATGATGGTGTCCCCGAGTCCACGACTTGCCGATAGGTTCTCCTGGCCATTTCGTCGAACAGTTAGCGTGCACGAAAGAGAACAATGAGTATGAGTTCAATTTGAATCATCTCAACTCCAAAATTGGAGAAAACTTGCAAGGATCAAATCAGGAACTCACTAATACAAAATTCACAAATAGAAAGATCGACCGAGCCAAGGACAATTCAATTAAATGTCGATCAAAACTGGAACCCGAAAAATATGAATTCTCCTATCAACCTCCATTGCCAAATCAAGAACGAATCCAATTCAATTCACAGACACAAATGAAAGATTCAATTTAGAGAAGAAGGAAGAGGAAAATGAAGAGAACTCACCAAGAAGGATCAGTGCACGCACAGTACCGCCACGAGTCAGATCGATCGCTCCTTTGGAGAGCTCTGCTGCAATCGCCGAGGAAGCACGTCGTCGCTGAGAATCTCGCCGGCCATGTCTCTGTCTTCACCACAGAGTAGCCTAGCTCGCCATGGCCACGAGCTCGTCGTCGGCGGAGGAAAAAAAGAACGTCTAGCCACTATGAGGAGGTCATCGTCAGCAGTGGTGCGCCGCCTCGCCGATCGTCGGAGTTAGAGTTACGGTTGGCATCGGATTTGGAAAAAAATGGAAGGGATCGGGGAGAGAGCGGACCGTTCCCTTTAGTGTGAAGGAATGGAAATGAGAGTAAATGAATAGAACTGCTCTTTTATAGAGCTTTGAACAGTTAGTTTATTTCCTTGGAGAATAAGAAAGAATTTGGAAGGGAAAATTTATAAAATAACAAAATTTTGAATTTACTCCTCCACATGGGTTGAGCTAGCCAGCTGGTGAAATGGGCTGTATATAAAAATGAGATCAAGTACAAAATATTGCTACAAACCATATAACTATATCCAAAGTCCAATCATTAATCTTTAATCTAAAAATTTATTCACATAAAATATGCTAACCTAATTTAGGAAGATAACCTCCTAAAAATAATTATTCTTAAAATGTATATTTTTTTTATATTTTTTTAAATACCCGAAAATACTAAATTAATAATTTTGGAAAAATGGGATTACAAATCTACCCCACTTAGAAAAATTTCGTCCTCGAAATTTCAGATGGCGCGACTAGACATGATCAAGATAATCAAGTACAAAATTTTTTGAAGTTAAAAAAAATTTAAAAGTGGTTCAAAAATGAAATCAATGGATAATAGTCTCCATAGTACCCGATAATCTTCATATCTGAAATTACTTTCCCTACAATTCCTGCCTCGCTAGTATGCATCTGGCTGCAGTGAACTTTCGGTTCCATAGTCCTGATAATAGTAGACTACCGCGATATTTTGTCAACTTTATCCGATATGAAATAAATTTAGGACTTATCTTCAATAATATCTGAGAACCTGTGAATACCCGTAATTACTTTGACTTAGAGCCCCTGCCTCGCCAGTGTACAGCTAGCTGCAATGGACTCACAGTCTCCATAATCCAGGTCATAGTAGGTTGTCAAATATTTTCTCAACTTTATCCAGAAGTTTCAAGAAAGTTGGTAAAAATGATAGAGAGGAGTAGTATCTGTTCTTAGAAATAAAATTTTATTAGGTACCAAGAGACAATCAAAATCAACAAGTGTGAGCACCCTAAATTTTGGGTTGATTTTTTTTTTTTTTATTTTAATTTTCTGATTGAGGGTAATTTTGAAATTTCGTGTTTATAATTATTTTAATAATAATATTTAATTCATGATATGATTGTTGTTGATTTTAAATCATTTTAACATTATTTAAATCAATGACTTGTGGTTTTAACGTTTTGCTAGTGAAACCTTAGAGACTGTTTGACCTAGAGCCTAACCATGTGATTATGATATTTTAATGTCATTTTTGGCCTAAGGATATTTTTGCATTTGACCTCTTTGAATTATTTTGATATTATTTTATTATTTATGATATTGTTTTGGGGTTATTTGAGTCGGGTTCGAATTTCAACTCAATCCGACTTGAAACGGGGATCCGGGGGTAGTTTGACTCTAGTGGGACCCACACACTAGTTAGGCATTGTAGTGCCCCGCTCCGCCTTAGCGGAACGCCGATTCAAACGGCAAGTGCAACGACTCAAATGAGCCGTCGACCCGAAGAGTTGGCATCGATTTAGTGAAGAATCGAGGCAAGGCTTACATTGGCCCGTCAAGATGAATCCAGACTTAGACTTTCAAAGGCGCGCTCGGAGGATCGCTCGGCCGATGCGAACATCGCTAAGGTGGGTGGCTCCGATGAACCCGTCTTTGCTTAGCCTAGACACATAACAAAACGGACACATTCACGAGAATTCGCTAGGCGATAACATCTTGCATGCTAATAAATGACTCAACGCACCTAGCTAAGGGAGTAATCCCAACTTGTATGCTTGCATAGAATATGGAAAAATACGAGAACTCTCGCACCGCGCTCCACGCTCGTGCTAAGGCACAAGCTTGCGTCCAACAATGAAACAATGAATGGTTTACAACAATGAAACGGAAGACTATCGACATAGTCACTCCGAGTAGAGTATAGCAACATTGAAAGGCTATGGGACCGATGGGTCGCCAAGGCGACTCCCGCACGAGGAGTTGCGTAATGCTTGAATGAATAAATCAACGAATCAATGAATGAAATGAATGAATATGTGAATGAATCAATGAACGAAAGAGCAAGTGAAAGAAAGAAAGAAAAGAAAGAATGAAGAAAAGATAAGAAAGAAGGGAGATGAATGGTTAGCGACAGGTGTGGCGGGCACGTGCATCGGGGCTCGCTACCCGCGCTGCACGGACGCCAACCTGGTCGATAACGTAAGATGGCTAAGGGTTAGCCTATGGCTCAAGGACAGCCGTTAAGTCAATATGTTAATAAAATACGAAATGGTCGTGGACAAACGGTACGAGCGAGGGGTGGCGTATGCTGTGCCGTAGAGAAAGGGATTCCGCGGCACTGTCAAAGTGTGAAGGACTAGCCGATCCGGACGGAATCAAAAAGGGGCTTACGGACGACCCGGGTGGGGGCTTGGCCACAACGGGAAACGTAAGTGCGGGGTATTTTCAAGATAATATCAGGGTGCACCAGCCGCACAGCATGATAGGTGAGGAAAATACCAAGGGGAATATGTCCAGGATGGCTTGTAAAGCCAGCGACCGGTGCATATAGAGTTAAGTGGGCTTTGCTGGTGGCCATCCACGCGCAAGTCCTTGCATTGAAATCAAACTAGTCTAAGTTAAATGAACAAGTGCCTACTGAATGACTTGAAATATGCCACTCCAAACAATAATGAAGTACTTCGTACAAATAAGTTAAAGAACGCGCCTACGTTATGTTACTTTCACATGAATTGTTGTCTAACTTGGTTTACTTGAACAGGGAAGGCCGGACGGTAAGTATGGATAAGTTGTGCATGTATTTCCATACGACACTTGAAATTGGCAACACGGGATAGGTTATGTTATATGCCATGAAATTGACCCTAAGGCAAGATTAGAAAGACAATGAATGATAGAGATGCACAAAAGTAAATGATACGTGTTTGGTAATGATGGCGTTGTGGGCGAGCCAGCCTCCCCACCAGTGCATAACAATGTACTGATAACCCCACAGTCAGCTTGCAGGAAGCAGGTATCGTCGGCGGGTGCGGAGCTTCCATCGAACGTGCTAAGGCACGGAGCTACCTCTGGAGCCTTGGAGCGTTGCAAGGAGCTGAAGCACTCTATACAGGACATAATGTATCGGAACATCGCCATGAATCATTCCATCTTGTAAGCCACTTGGCACGCCTTTTATGTTTCAGAGAGAGAGAGGGCTTGAGCGAATTGTAATATCGGCCTAGCGCCGCTTGTAACTTCTTGAATATCAATAAAGAGTTTGATTTCGTATTCAACTTGTGTTCATTTACTTTCCGCTGCAAATGGGGACACTCTGTGCGACTCTGTGGCCTAGTAATCAAATCGGCCGTTTCTGGACTTGGCCTTGCACGGGCGCAACCTAGGCCCGTGCGGCATCACGCCTTAGCGAGGACGATCGCTCCTACGGGAGCGGGGCGTGACAAATTGGTATCAGAGCACGGCTTTACGTCCTTGGACTTCATTCCGATTTTCTCAGTTTTGAAAGCTCGGTTTTAAAACAAAAGAAGTGTACGCTCTCTCTCGTCGTGCCTTGGGATGTTCCATACAATAAGTCTAATACTTTCAAAAGCTCGTACGAGTACTCGGTTGGACGGGATCGATAGGCGAAGGCCTTTGTGCCACCGCGACGGACTTGAGTTGGAAGGAAACGACGCTAAGAGTTAGCGAAATGCGAGGCGTGCTTGAATAACCTTACGCTGACAATAGCGAACGAGTACACGAGACCGATGAATAGTTCGAACGGGATGGTTATGCGGCACAACTAAGTTCGCGTGTCGCGCACCTCGACTTTTGGTGCAATCGGGTTGCGGGCGATATCAAGTACCGCTCGGTCGGGAACGAAGCTACACTTAGAGTGTGTATCGATAGGAACGCTTTCAAACTAACGCTTAGGCGTGCACGAAAGATTGACTTGGATTTTGAGGACTAAATAGGATGGCTTGAACCCGAGTGGTGTATGTGATAGCTTCGAAGAAGGATAAGAGTGAGTGTCGACGAACTAGTCGAGTGGCTCGAACCCTGAGTGGTGTATGGACGAAATTGTTCGAGCGAGACTGCAAGATATACGGATAGAACGGGTATGTCGGCGAGGCGATGCGATCGCGCAAAGCCTTAGAACGCGTCACGCTTAGTTGGTCGTGACTTCGAATGTCCCGAACGAGATGTCGTTCGGATAACTTGTCATTAGGCAACGCGAGTTAGAAAATGAATGGTCTTGATCGAGAAAACTTAGAGGATCGCGCGTACGATTTCGGATGGATTCAAATGAAGTGTGACTTGGGTTTGAAATTGATCTTGAATATCGAGGAAATTGTGGGATATCCAACTCGGACAATAGCATCATTCGCACGACTCGAAATTGGTTGCAAAGGAAGATCGTCAGGTTACGCATATCGTCGATGGTATTGAGGCGTATCAAAGATCGATATGCGATAACCTGGGGGCACTCTGACTCGGTGAATGACGATCGTGCAAATGTTACTGTTCCGTTGGATGCTATACTTGAGTTGTAAAAGAATGTGTCGAGGAAAAGATAGACTTAGGTCGAGGATTATGCTTGGATTTGCTTCGTTGATAACCACAACGTTGACGTTCTTGTCTTATGCGAGCGCAACTCCAGCCTCGCACATGCGTCACGCCGGATTATGACGATCACTCCGCGTGAGCGCTGATATGGTGATTCATACAGCGGGAGTGATTGAACTTGGATGGCGTGGCAATCTGATTGCTTCGACTTGTGGTTTGACGCGAAGGTAGACTCGAGAATGAATTTGTGTGCTTGATGAATTGAACTTGAGGATTGAGTAGGTCCAATCCGCGTATCGAGAATGGGTTAGTCTAAAACTCAAACAAAAAGTTACGCCCCGATGAGAATGATTATTCCACGGGAGCGTTGCATGGTGATTCATGAACCGCCGTGGATAATCGGACTCGCGTGAGATTGGGGTGCAATGTATTGTCGAGCTGGATGACCTCGTGATCGAATACATGAATTGGTTAGAACTGGTGATTGAATAGAATTGAATATGGGCAACGCAAGTCTTGATGCGAATTAGGTGATCATGCTCGATGTTTAGAAATTTGAGTGACGCGAGCTTGGGTAGAAACCCCCGTACAAACGAGCAAATGGTTTGACCATAGGATTTGGGGCAAGCGTCGTGCAACGACCTTGCACGATGAGCCACAGACTTGACGTGTAACTATGACCTTGTGAGCTGACCTAGCGGATAGGCAGACGACCCTATGTCGAGTGATTGAAGTTGTGCGATTGACTTTAAAGTATCGTCGGGACGGACGATAGACTTGTGGCAGCGAGACTTAGAGTAGGACGGGGAACAGGGAGTGTGCGTGAACGACAATGAGATTGGCCCCAAACGAAGGAAAAGAAAGGGATAGATGATGCGCAAGTAATGTTGGAATAACGAATTGAATCATTGGTCGGAAGACGTACTCGATGATAGTGCAATACTTGGTTGAATCGGACGGAAATTACTTAGACTTGGTCGACCCCGCTAAAAGAAATCATATTGATTTCGTGGACAATATCGCTTGAGAAGCGGATCGAATCGTCTCGAGGACCGAGATAAACGATAGTGAGATGCGCACAAGTTCGATTTTAAATCGAAGTTAGCAAAACGATCGGCAAATCGAAACTATCACGAGTAGCTTGTCCGACTTCGCTAGTCGCTAAGCTTGGTTGAAATGTACGTATTCGGGGGACGCCTTGAATGCGTGCACGATCCAAACTCAGCGATATGATGAACTCGAATACAGCTGCAAGTGGGTGTTGCGATGCGCATAAACGAAGTGAGATTGCCTCAGCCTACAACACTCGCATTTGATGAATTTCAACGCACCTCGTACGACTGTTTCAGTCCCGTGATATGTCAAAAAGCAACCGAGTCGAAGAAACACTTAAATTGAATAAGTGCCACCAACTCTAAAATGAATGAAAAGTTATTCAATAAAATCGACCAAACGTACGCGACGCGAAACTTGGAAGGGTATCGAATATAGTTCGGTGCCATAGAACGATAGAGCCGTTCGATAGGGATTGCCTAAGAAACACGACGACGCGAGTTAAGAAATGGTAGGATGACCTGCACTCAGGAAGTCTCGAGGACGAGACTTGTTTTGAGTGGTGTATTATGTAGTGCCCCGCTCCGCCTTAGCGGAACGCCGATTCAAACGGCAAGTGCAACGACTCAAATGAGCCGTCGACCCGAAGAGTTGGCATCGATTTAGTGAAGAATCGAGGCAAGGCTTACATTGGCCCGTCAAGATGAATCCAGACTTAGACTTTCAAAGGCGCGCTCGGAGGATCGCTCGGCCGATGCGAACATCGCTAAGGTGGGTGGCTCCGATGAACCCGTCTTTGCTTAGCCTAGACACATAACAAAACGGACACATTCACGAGAATTCGCTAGGCGATAACATCTTGCATGCTAATAAATGACTCAACGCACCTAGCTAAGGGAGTAATCCCAACTTGTATGCTTGCATAGAATATGGAAAGGAATATGGAAAAATACGAGAACTCTCGCACCGCGCTCCACGCTCGTGCTAAGGCACAAGCTTGCGTCCAACAATAAAACAATGAATGGTTTACAACAATGAAACGGAAGACTATCGACATAGTCACTCCGAGTAGAGTATAGCAACATTGAAAGGCTATGGGACCGATGGGTCGCCAAGGCGACTCCCGCACGAGGAGTTGCGTAATGCTTGAATGAATAAATCAACGAATCAATGAATGAAATGAATGAATATGTGAATGAATCAATGAACGAAAGAGCAAGTGAAAGAAAGAAAGAAAAGAAAGAATGAAGAAAAGATAAGAAAGAAGGGAGATGAATGGTTAGCGACAGGTGTGGCGGGCACGTGCATCGGGGCTCGCTACCCGCGCTGCACGGACGCCAACCTGGTCGATAACGTAAGATGGCTAAGGGTTAGCCTATGGCTCAAGGACAGCCGTTAAGTCAATATGTTAATAAAATACGAAATGGTCGTGGACAAACGGTACGAGCGAGGGGTGGCGTATGCTGTGCCGTAGAGAAAGGGATTCCGCGGCACTGTCAAAGTGTGAAGGACTAGCCGATCCGGACGGAATCAAAAAGGGGCTTACGGACGACCCGGGTGGGGGCTTGGCCACAACGGGAAACGTAAGTGCGGGGTATTTTCAAGATAATATCAGGGTGCACCAGCCGCACAGCATGATAGGTGAGGAAAATACCAAGGGGAATATGTCCAGGATGGCTTGTAAAGCCAGCGACCGGTGCATATAGAGTTAAGTGGGCTTTGCTGGTGGCCATCCACGCGCAAGTCCTTGCATTGAAATCAAAGTAGTCTAAGTTAAATGAACAAGTGCCTACTGAATGACTTGAAATGTGCCACTCCAAACAATAATGAAGTACTTCGTACAAATAAGTTAAAAAACGCGCCTACGTTATGTTACTTTCACATGAATTGTTGTCTAACTTGGTTTACTTGAACAGGGAAGGCCGGACGGTAAGTATGGGTAAGTTGTGCATGTATTTCCATACGACACTTGAAATTGGCAACACGGGATAGGTTATGTTATATGCCATGAAATTGACCCTAAGGCAAGATTAGAAAGACAATGAATGATAGAGATGCACAAAAGTAAATGATACGTGTTTGGTAATGATGGCGTTGTGGGCGAGCCAGCCTCCCCACCAGTGCATAACAATGTACTGATAACCCCACAGTCTGCTTGCAGGAAGCAGGTATCGTCGGCGGGTGCGGAGCTTCCATCGAACGTGCTAAGGCACGGAGCTACCTCTGGAGCCATGGAGCGTTGCAAGGAGCTGAAGCACTCTATACAGGACATAATGTATCGGAACATCGCCATGAATCATTCCATCTTGTAAGCCACTTGGCACGCCTTTTATGTTTCAGAGAGAGAGGGCTTGAGCGAATTGTAATATCGGACTAGCGCCGCTTGTAACTTCTTGAATATCAATAAAGAGTTTGATTTCGTATTCAACTTGTGTTCATTTACTTTTCGCTGCAAATGGGGACACTCTGTGCGACTCTGTGGCCTAGTAATCAAATCGGCCGTTTCTGGACTTGGCCTTGCACGGGCGCAACCTAGGCCCGTGCGGCATCACGCCTTAGCGAGGACGATCGCTCCTACGGGAGCGGGGTGTGACAGGCATGGCCCACATGATATTAATTTTAGTCCACATGATAGAAATATTTTAGTTAGAGGTTAGACTAATTATTATGGATAAGGTTAGTGTGATTAGAGACTTTAGAATGACTAATTTAGCCCCAACCAATTAGCCCTTTCTTAATACTCATAGAATAGGTTAGTAGGGGCTTTTGGACTTTTCCTAATAGGACAAAACCACCTTTATGGCCAGCCACAATAAGGATAGGGTTGAGCCTCCCATTTGTCATTATCCATTTATTTTTCTCTCTCTTGTTCTTCCCCAAATTCTTAGAGAGCAATCCCTAGCAATTTCTCCACCAAATCCTTCCATTTCACCACCAAATCTTTTTCTTTCCTTCTCCATTCTAGTCAAGGAGGAAGCTACCCAAGTTTGGAAGGATTCGGAGCTCGTTCGTGTCCTTTTGGAATCTCTACGTGTCGGTGTCGCTCCGGGAAGGTTTTTCTTCGATTCGATCTACCGGGAGGTATAAATCCCTTCTCCTTTTCATTTTCTCATGCATATAGGTCTATTTTGAACCCATAGGAATGACCCCCATGGTTGTATCTCCATTTGTGTCTATTTTGTGTCCATTTGGAGGTCATAGGAGTGTCCTTTGTGTTGTGGATGTGTTCATGTTACATATATAGATTTATATATATATTGTAATGAGAGTGTATCTATATTTATATATATAATAAATGGTTCATGATGATTATATAATCAAGTTTGTGAGTGTGGTTCCTCATATTATTATTGCTATTATTGTTGTGGATAATTAGGATATATATTGTGTATTCTTTTGGCTCAAACTATCTAAATCCGTCATGATTTTTATCCACGTTTTTAATTTCAGTCCTAACTTCGAAATGTCATAACTTCTAGCTCAAAGCTCGGTTTAATCTTCCGTTTTTTTAAAAGAAGCGTATTGAAGTTAGCTTTCCAAAAACATATATTAATGGGCCTAATTCTTTCTGTAACTTTCTGGAGAATTATTTGAGTGTCAGCTGTACGAAAGACAAACGCGTTCTCGGTGTTTTCGTGATTTCGGGAGTTTCCGAAAACAAAAATGCGATCCGTTTGAAGTTTCAGAAAGCTAACACATAGATCTATAACATACTTTAATCATAGAGTTTAATTCATGCTGAGATGGTACAGTATTGATTATTAGTAGGAGTTACTATTCGGCATATGCATTTTGTGCACCCTTGTGTGTAATATAATGTTCTATTTGATTTTAACCCATGTTAATGTATATACATTATGTAATTAAATAGATAATACAAGCATGAGTAAATGGTTAAATAAATGATGTATAAGGTGTAAGTATCCTATCTAATGTAAGCATGTATAAGTATGGCTTGTAATGAATATATAGGTTCCATAGTATGTAATGTATGGTACATATAGTAGTGCAAGAGAATAAATGAGTGATGAATGAATGCAAGCATGAATGTAATGTAATAATAGATGTAATATATGCAATATACAAGTTAATGAGATGTAATGTTCTATGTTAACACAAATCTTATATTACCTCATGTATCCCGTTACACTATGTTGACACTATCACACTTGACACATTGTTCACTTACACTTTGACACTCTTTGATATGTATACACTAAGTATGCCCATTTAACCCTCACTTGCCCCTTTGCCATGTTCACATACACACACATAGCCTCTTAAATAAGTATTTATGAATATAGTTAACTTAGCTATGTATATATATTATATATATGTTAGCATATTGTGTTGTAATATATAAGTTTATATAACCATTTGAAATGCCATAATTATAGACCTAATGTTGAATACTAATATATGCATGTTTATATATGTGTAGACATATATAGCTTAAAGTAATAGATTACCTAGTGTATATCTAATGTGAATTCTTGCCTATTTGAGTATTGAATAATTGCATGCTATATAGAGTTGGGTGTATGTTGGCTTGTATAGCCTTGTATTGATGTGTGCTTGCTAGGATAGTCTTGGTTAGGCCTAGTAAGACTTACTGGGTTAGGACATGACCTAGTTTGACTAGTGCAGTTGATCAGAGTTGACCAAGGATTGACTTTGGCCTAGTTTGACCTAGATTTATGTAGAATGCATTGTAGTGCTTTATATTACCCTTCTGGACATGTTATGACTTGTGCTGTTCTAATTAGGAGCCAGACACCTCTCCTCGGACAGTATATTTACTTTGGACATTCAGACATCAGGCGAGTACATTCTCTGACCGTTTCATACTTGTATGGATTTACATTCTTGCTCTAGATTACTGTATTTGATGCTGACACGACTGTTATCACGGATTGGTACTATATGGATCTTCTTTTGAGATGTTATCTCCTTGTATTCACTAAATACATATTGTGACGTGCGTTTCACTTCCATATTGTATTTATTGAATACTCATATCCTTGTATACTCATTGTGCATATTGTACTCTCATTATCACATGAGCCCCAGGGATAGACCATTGTACACTATTGTATAACATTGTACATCCATTGTATAACATTGTACACAATTGTATAAGATAACGTAACTGGAGTAGATCCTTGTGTATTGATTGGGGAGGGGGAGTAGAATTGGTTATGTACTCAAATCCTATTGTACAACATTGTATAACTATTGTATATGTCTATTGTACACCCACGTACAATGGAGTTATCATTGCATTTTCCTAGCCCGTTTACATAACCAGATTGTACTCTAAATCACATGTTCCTTACAGTTCTTACTTATCATATTTAGATATTTCCTGTTATTAAATCTCTACTGTTTTCTATACATTCTTCTTTCAGCGTTTCATGTACTTTACTCTATTGCATGCTTTATATTTCCTAACTCGATATGAACTGCGTGAGATATTTTGTGCTCGCTCCCGTCCTGACTGGACCTGTTGATAAATTTTACAGATAGCGTGGAGGTGCCTGCTAGCCTAGAGGAGACACATTAGAGGTTGTTTAGGTAGTTATTTCATTTTGTCTGGAGTTGTATTTTACTTTGTGGATTACTGTATTGAGTTTTGAGATGTATTTATGGATTTATGTATCATAGACACTTAGACTTCTATCTCCTGTATCTCTTTTGGATTTCATGTTTTATCTATCTTTATCATGCTCTACCTTAGATGTGATTGAGACTGTATCTGCTATGTCACCCCCATTCGGGGAGTATAAACTGTTTAGTCTTATACTGTTATATGCATTGAGACCTAGGACAGCGTTCTACCGCCGACACTGCGGCGTAGGCTGGGCGTTGTTACGTTCTCGTGCCCTAACTCTAGGGTGCGGGTCGTGACACGTTTTTAGTGGTGGCCCATGCAGGTCGAGTTTATATAGTGGTATTCGAACTTGAGTACCACTACAGCCTGCAGTAGGAATAGGATATATCTTAAAGATACTCAATCACAATTAGGATCCCTTGAGAGATTCCTGGGACGACCCTTGAGAATCTTGTTTAACTCCGATTTGAAAACTCTTTTTTCCTTGATTTGATTTATCTTTACTTTCTGTTGTTGAATTTGATTTTGATGTATTATTATTGAATTTGAGTTTGTATTTATTGAATTTGATGAAGGTTGTGGAATTTTGAATCTTGATGTTAGCTGTAGCATCCGAGTTTGTAGTTATATGATTTGAAGGATTTTGTTCATTTCTGAATTTTGATGTTCGTTGATAAATTTGATTTTTTTTTGTATTCATTGTTGATTTAATTTAATTTTTGGCAAGATGAAATTATATGGGCTAGGTCATCTAAGTTATGGAAATCTTGTCTTATATAGTCACATTAGCCAGCATGGTGAGGACATATAGCCTGATTTTGGATATATTTCTCGGGTGTAGAAATTTAAGGTTTTCGCAGCCAAGCTAGCGGCATCGCAAAAATGTTAAATACCATGATTCTAGAGGTATGTGCATAAGTCAAGGACTCTGTGATTATCGTAGCCTTGCTCACTAGTATGACGAGGATTTAGAGTACCATGATTTTGGATAGACGCATATGATTATCAGATTGTACCTTAAATATTTTCGAACATGTTTTTGCTACTTTTGTTTCAGTCATTCAAAAAAAAAGAGAAGAAATTATTGTTGTTTTGTTTGTTTTGTTTCTTATTGTTTACTTAGGATGTAGCTTTAGCTATTTTTATAAACCTTGTGTAACTTTTTACAAAAATTTATTTCTTCTTAATACAATAAACCAATGATTTTGCTAGGCCTTATTTTGGATTTGGTATTATAATTCTTGTTTCAAAAAAAATGGGTCCCTCTTTTAAATAGATAAGCAGAACAGATTCTATTATCATTCTTTTTCTGCCAATATTTTTACTACCATCATTCCTTGTCTTATATACCTGTCCTGATTATATCAATTCCCTGTCTCATATATAATTCTGTCAGCTATACCTTGAAAACTCTTGAATCTTTATATCATTTTTATCTGAGAAATGTTGAGAAAGTGATATAAATTATCTAGTTCGGAAATGATGTAATTGGTTATCATATGATGATTTTGTAGGAATCAGAGTGTTGGATGTCAAATATGAAAAATTTGAAATGGAGATGTGGTAAAGGTTTAAAATAAAATCGAGGGATAAATGTTATCAATTTAGAAACAATCACAGAAAGTGGGTTATAAATAATTCATGGATGTATTTTAAAACTAATGAGGATGTTTAAGGTCAACCTAGTTTTGAGAACTTAAAAATCTTTGTTATTTATTCGTGGGAACTATTACAAGGCTATGTAGAAATTTAAAGATGGAAAGGAGAATTTAATCGAATAAAATGATTATGCGAAATTGAACTAGATATTGTAAGATGGTGACTAGAGACAGAGAGAACACAAGGATTTACGTTATAGAAATTATTTTAGATGATTGGAAGAAAATTGTAGAATTCAAAAAAAAAATATTTGAAGGTGAACGTTGAAGAAAATATGAAGGTTAATTTATAAAAAAAAATTTTGTGTGACATAGTGGTATTGGAGTTTAGTGAATACGAGACTCGATTTAAACAAGTCCAAGGATTCCATAAACTGGATTTAGAGGTTTTGGATCTAATTTAAAACGAGGTGAAGGAATTTAAAATTTTGATTAAATGAATAAGTGTTGACTCATAAAAAGAGGGGTATGTTTCGTGGAAAATGTTTTGGAACTTAAAGATTTTGTGTATGGTGATTGTGGTAAAGGTTTAGATGACTGAAGGTTATAAAATTTCGATGATAGTTATATAGAGGTTGATTTTCATATTGGGACTTGTGAGAAAAAAAAAGAATATGGTTTAGCAAATGATAAACTGATAGTATTAGAGAGGGATGATTTGCTGACTTCGTATGAAATCTTTTCCTGTTTTCTCTAAAAGGGATTTTTTAATATCATTGAATCCTAGTTTCCTTAATCCGACCAAATCGACTTCGATTATCTTTTCTTATCATATTTATATCTTGGGTTGTACTTAATTGAATTAAATTTGATTGTGACCTGAATCTCTATCCTTGTATGCTCGATCTCAGACTTTGTTGAACCTGTCCTCCATATTGCCTAAATATTGATTTCCCCCAATTTGATCAACTTAGATCGTATCAAGACTAAATATTCTTAATACATATTGTGATTGGAAATTTTTCATGGAATTGGCTTTCATTCCTTAACTTTGATTTTGATTTTCTTTTTTTTTTCTGAACCCTTTAAAGATAATGGGTAGTTACTTTTCTTTATTTTTATGATAAGTATCAGTTTTCATATAGGATGGTAGACTGCCTTACAGTTTTGATGGTTTGTTGTTTTTGTAACTTTTGTTTAGCACCCTAGATTGCTTGTGTGTTTTGATACCCTATGATCGTTTTGGTTTAGCATGACTAGAATACCTAGATGAGACTTTCACTACCACCGTATGCCATGACCCTGTATGTCGTCATTTTGATGGTATGATTTATTTAAGTTCTGGGATTTGATTGTGGGGGTTTGACCTAGAAGGATTACGAACATTTTAATTTCGAGGATAAAATTTTTATAAGGTGGGTAGGATGTGAGCACCCTAAATTTTGGGTTGATTTTTTTTCATTTTATTTTAATTTTTTGATTGAGGGTAATTTTAAAATTTCGTGTTTATAATTATTTTAATAATGATATTTAATTCATGATATAATTTTTGATGATTTTAAATCATTTTAATATTATTTAAATCAATGACTTGTGGTTTTGACGTTTTGCTAGTAAAACCCTAGAGACTGTTTGACCTAGAGCCTAACCATGTGATTATGATATTTTAATATCATTTTTGGCCTAAGGATATTTTTGTATTTGACCTCTTTGAATTATTTTGATATTATTTTATTATTTATGATATTGTTTTGGGGTTATTTGAGTCGGGTTCGAATTTCAACTCAATCCGATTTGAAACGGGAACTCGGGGGTAGTTTGACTCTAATGGGACCCACACACTAGTTAGGCATGGCCCACATGATATTAATTTTAGTACACATGATAGAAATATTTTAGTTAGAGGTTAGACTAATTATTATGGATAATGTTAGTGTGATTAGAGACTTTAGAATGACTAATTTAGCCCCAACCAATTAGCCCTTTCCTAATACTCATAGAATAGGTTAGTAGGGGCTTTTGGACTTTTTCTAAAAGGACAAAACCACCTTTATGGCCAGCCACAATAAGGATAGGGTTGAGCCTCCCATTTGTCATTATCTATCTATTTTTCTCTCTCTTGTTCTTCCCCAAATTCCTAGAGAGCAATTCCTAGCAATTTCTCCACCAAATCCTTCCATTTCACCACCAAATCTTCTTCTTTCCTTCTCCATTCTAGTCAAGGAGGAAGCTACCCAAGTTTGGGAGGATTCGGAGCTCGTTCGTGTCCTTTTGGAATCTCTACGTGTCGGTGTCGCTCCGGGAAGGTTTTTCTTCGATTCGATCTACCGGGAGGTATAAATCCCTTCTCCTTTTCATTTCCTCATGCATATAGGTCTATTTTGAACCCATAGGAATGACCCCCATGGTTGTATCTCCATTTGTGTCTATTTTGTGTCCATTTGGAGGTCATAGGAGTGTCCTTTGTGTTGTGGATGTGTTCATGTTACATATATAGATTTATATATATATTGTAATGAGAGTGTATCTATATTTATATATGTAATAAATGGTTCATGATGATTATATAATCAAGTTTGTGAGTGTGGTTCCTCATATTATTATTGCTATTATTGTTGTGGATAATTAGGATATATATTGTGTATTCTTTTGGCTCAAACTATCTAAATCCGTCATGATTTTTATCCACGTTTTTAATTTCAGCCATAACTTCGAAATGTCATAACTTCTAGCTCAAAGCTCGGTTTAATCTTCCATTTTTTTTAAAAAAAGCGTATTGAAGTTAGCTTTCCAAAAACATATATTAATAGGCCTAATTCTTTCTGTAACTTTCTGGAGAATTATTTGAGTGTCAGCTGTACGAAAGACAAACGCGTTCTCGGTGTTTTCGCGATTCCGGGAGTTTTCGAAAACGAAAATGCGATCCGTTTGAAGTTTCGAAAAGCTAACACATAGATCTATAACATACTTTAATCATAGAGTTTAGTTCATGCTGAGATGGTACAGTATTGATTATTAGTAGGAGTTACTATTCGGCATATGTATTTTGTGCACCCTTGTGTGTAATATAATGTTCTATTTAATTTTGACCCATGTTAATGTATATACATTATGTAATTAAATAGAGAATACAAGCATGAGTAAATGGTTAAATAAATGATGTATGAGGTGCAAGTATCCTATCTAATGTAAGCATGTATAAGTTTGGCTTGTAATAAATATGTAGGTTCCATAGTATGTAATGTATGGTGCATATAGTAGTGCAAGAGAATAAATGAGTGATGAATGAATGCAAGCATGAATGTAATGTAATAATAGATGTAATATATGCAATATACAAGTTAATGAGATGTAATGTTCTATGTTAACACAAATCCTATATTACCTCATGTACCCCCTTACACTATGTTGACACTATCACAATTGACACATTGTTCATTTACACTTTGACACTCTTTGATATGTATACACTAAGTATGTCCATTTAACCCTCACTTGCCCCTTTGCCATGTTCACATACACACACATAGCCTCTTAAATAAGTATTTATGAATATAGTTAACTTAGCTATGTATGTATATTATATATATGTTAGCATATTGTGTTGTAATATATAAGTTTATATAACCATTTGAAATGTCATGATTATAGACCTAATGTTGAATACTAATATATGCATGTTTATATATGTGTAGACATATATAGCTTAAAGTAATAGATTACCTAGTGTATATCCAATGTGAATTCTTGCCTATTTGAGTATTGAATAATTGCATGCTATATAGAGTTGGGTGTATGTTGGCTTGTATAGCCTTGTATTGATGTGTGCTTGCTAGGATAGTCTTGGTTAGGCCTAGTAAGACTTACTGGGTTAGGACATGACCTAGTTTGACCTAGTTTGACTAGTGCAGTTGATCAGAGTTGACCAAGGGTTGACTTTGGTCTAGTTTGACCTAGATTCATGTAGAATATATTGTAGTGCTTTATATTATCCTTCTGGACATGTTGTGACTTGTGCTGTTCTAATTAGGAGCCAGACACCTCTCCTCGGACAGTATATTTACTTTGGACATTCAGACATCAGGCGAGTACATTCTCTGACCGTTTCATACTTGTATGGATTTACATTCTTGCTCTAGATTACTGTACTTGATGCTGACACGACTGTTATCACGGATTGGTACTATATGGATCTTCTTTTGAGATGTTATCTCCTTGTATTCACTAAATACATATTGTGACGTGCGTTTCACTTCCATATTGTATTTATTAAATATCCATATCCTTGTATACTCATTGTACATATTGTACTCTCATTATCACATGAGCCCCAGGGATAGACCATTGTACGCTATTGTATAACATTGTACATCCATTGTATAACATTGTACACTATTGTATAAGATAACGTAACTGGAGTAGATCCTTGTGTATTGATTGGGGAGGGGGAGTAGAATTGGTTATGTATTCAAATCCTATTGTACAATATTGTATAACTATTGTATATGTCTATTGTACACCCACGTACAATAGAGTTACCATTGCATTTTCCTAGCCCGTTTACATAACCAGATTGTACTCTAAATCACATGTTCCTTACAGTTCTTACTTATCATATTTAGATATTTCCTGTTATTAAATCTCTACTGTTTTCTATACATTCTTCTTTCAGCGTTTCATGTACTTTACTCTATTGCATGCTTTATATTTTCTAACTCGATATGAACTGCGTGAGATGTTTTGTGCTCGCTCCCGTCCTGACTGGACCTGTTGATAAATTTTACAGATAGCCTGGAGGTGCCTGCTAGCCTAGAGGAGACACATTAGAGGTTGTTTAGGTAGTTATTTTATTTTGTCTGGAGTTGTATTTTACTTTGTGGATTACTGTATTGAGTTTTGAGATGTATTTATGGGTTTATGTATCATAGACACTTAGACTTCTATCTCCTGTATCTCTTTTGGATTTCATGTTTAACTATCTTTATCATGCTCTACCTTAGATGTGATTGAGACTGTATCTGCTATGTCACCCCCATTCGGGGAGTATAAACTGTTTAGTCTTATACTGTTATATGCATTGAGACCTAGGACAGCGTTCTACCGCCGACACTGCGGCGTAGGCTGGGCGTTGTTACGTTCTCGTGCCCTAACTCTAGGGTGCGGGTCGTGACACGTTTTTAGTGGTGGCCCATGCAGGTCGAGTTTATATAGTGGTATTCGAACTTGAGTACCACTACAGCTTGCAGTAGGAATAGGATATATCTTGAAGATACTCAATCATAATTAGGATCCCTTGAGAGATTCCTGGGACGACCCTTGAGAATCTTGTTTAACTCCGATTTGAAAACTCTTTTTTCCTTGATTTGATTTATCTTTACTTTCTGTTGTTGAATTTGATTTTGATGTATTATTATTGAATTTGAGTTTGTATTTATTGAATTTGATGAAGGTTGTGGAATTTTGAATCTTGATGTTAGCTGTAGCATCCGAGTTTGTAGTTATATGATTTGAAGGATTTTGTTCATTTCTGAATTTTGATGTTCGTTGATAAATTTGATTTTTTTTTGTATTCATTGTTGATTTAATTTAATTTTTGGCAAGATGAAATTATATGGGCTAGGTCATCTAAGTTATGGAAATCTTGTCTTATATAATCACATTAGCCAGCATGGTGAGGACATATAGCCTGATTTTGGATATATTTCTCGGGTGTAAAAATTTAAGGTTTTCGCTGCCAAGCTAGCGGCATCGCGAAAATGTTAAATACCATGATTCTAGAGGTATGTGCATAAGTCAAGGACTCTGTGATTATCGTAGCCTTGCTCACTAGTATGACGAAGATTTAGAGTACCATGATTTTGGATAGACGCATATGATTATCAGATTGTACCTTAAATATTTTCGAACATGTTTTTGCTACTTTTGTTTCAGTCATTCAAAAAAAAAGAGAAGAAATTATTGTTGTTTTGTTTGTTTTGTTTCTCATTGTTTACTTAGGATGTAGCTTTAGCTATTTTTATAAACCTTGTGTAACTTCTTACAAAAATTTATTTCTTTTTAATACAATAAACCAATGATTTTGCTAGGCCTTATTTTGGATTTGGTATTATAATTCTTGTTTCAAAAAAAATGGGTCTCTCTTTTAAATAGATAATCAGAACAGATTCTATTATCATTCTTTTTCTGCCAATATTTTTACTACCATCATTCCTTGTCTTATATACCTGTCCTGATTTTATCAATTCCCTGTCTCATATATAATTCTGTCAGCTATACCTTGAAAACTCTTGAATCTTTATATCATTTTTATCTGAGAAATATTGAGGAAGTGATATAAATCATCTAGTTCAAAAATGATGTAATTGGTTATCATATGATGATTTTGTAGGAATCAGAGTGTTGGATGTCAAATATGAAAAATTTGAAATGGAGATGTGGTAAAGGTTTAAAATGAAATCGAGGGATAAATGTTATCAATTTAAAAACAATCACAGAAAGTGGGTTATGAATAATTCATGGATGTATTTCAAAACTAATGAGGATGTTTAAGGTCAACCTAGTTTTGAGAACTTAAAAATCTTTGTTATTTATTCTTGGGAACTATTACAAGGCTATGTAGAAATTTAAAGATGGAAAGGAGAATTTAATCGAATAAAATGATTATGCGAAATTGAACTAGATATTGTAAGATGGTGACTAGAGACAGAGAGAATACAAGGATTTTACGTTATAGAAATTATTTTAGATGATTGGAAGAAAATTGTAGAATTCAAAAAAAAAAATATTTGAAGGTGAACGTTGAAGAAAATATGAAGGTTGATTTATAAAAAAAGAATAAATTTTGTGTGACATAGTGGTATTGGAGTTTAGTGAATACAAGACTCGATTTAAACAAGTCCAAGGATTCCATAAACTGGATTTAGACATTTTGGATCTAATTTAAAACGAGGTGAAGGAATTTGAAATTTTGATTAAATGAATAAGTGTTGACTCCTAAAAAGAGGGGTATATTTCGTGGAAAATGTTTTGGAACTTAAAGATTTTGTCTATGGTGATTGTGATAAAGGTTTAGATGACTGAAGGTTATAAAATTTCGATGATAGTTATATAGAGGTTGATTTTCATATTGGGACTTGTGAGAAAAAAAAAGAATATGGTTTAGCAAATGATAAACTGATAGTATTAGAGAGGGATGATTTGCTGACTTCGTATGAAATCTTTTCCTGTTTTCTCTAAAAGGGGTTTTTTCAATATCATTGAATCCTAGTTTCCTTAATCCGACCAAATCGACTTCGATTATCTTTTCTTATCATATTTATATATTGGGTTGTACTTAATTGAATTAAATTTGATTGTGACCTGAATCTCTATCCTTGTATGCTCGATCTCAGACTTTGTTGAACCTGTCCTCCATATTGCCTAAATATTGATTTCCCCTAATTTGATCAACTTAGATCGTATCAAGACTAAATATTCTTAATACATATTGTGATTGGAAATTTTCCATGGAATTGGCTTTCATTCCTTAACTTTGATTTTGATTTTCTTTTTTTTTCTGAACCCTTTAAAGATAATGGGTAGTTACTTTTCTTTATTTTATGATAAGTATCAGTTTTCATATAGGATGGTAGACTGCCTTACAGTTTTGATGGTTTGTTGTTTTTGTAACTTTTGTTTAGCACCCTAGATTGCTTGTGTGTTTTGATACCCTATGACCGTTTTAGTTTAGCATGACTAGAATACCTAGATGAGACTTTCACTACCACCGTATGCCATGACCCTGTATGTCGTCATTTTGATGGTATGATTTATTTAAGTTCTGGGATTTGATTGTGGGGGTTTGACCTAGAAGGATTACGAACATTTTAATTTCGAGGACGAAATTTTTATAAGGTGGGTAGGATGTGAGCACCCTAAATTTTGGGTTGATTTTTTTTTTCATTTTATTTTAATTTTCTGATTGAGGGTAATTTTGAAATTTCGTGTTTATAATTATTTTAATAATGATATTTAATTCATGATATGATTTTTGGTGATTTTAAATTATTTTAACATTATTTAAATCAATGACTTGTGGTTTTGACGTTTTGCTAGTGAAACCCTAGAGACTGTTTGACCTAGAGCCTAACCATATGATTATGATATTTTAATGTCATTTTTGGCCTAAGGATATTTTTGCATTTGACCTCTTTGAATTATTTTGATATTATTTTATTATTTATGATATTGTTTTGGGGTTATTTGAGTCGGGTTCGAATTTCAACTCAATCCGACTTGAAACGGGAACCCGGGGGTAGTTTGACTCTAGTGGAACCCACACACTAGTTAGGCATGGCCCACATGATATTAATTTTAGTCCACATGATAGAAATATTTTAGTTAGAGGTTAGACTAATTATTATGGATAAGGTTAGTGTGATTAGAGACTTTATAATGACTAATTTAGCCCCAACCAATTAGCCCTTTCCTAATACTCATAGAATAGGTTAGTAGGGGCTTTTGGACTTTTCCTATTAGGACAAAACCACCTTTATGGCCAGCACAATAAGGATAGGGTTGAGCCTCCCATTTGTCATTATCCATCTATTTTTCTCTCTCTTATTCTTCTCCAAATTCCTAGAGAGCAATCCCTAGCAATTTCTTCACCAAATCCTTCCATTTCACCACCAAATCTTCTTCTTTCCTTCTCCATTCTAGTCAAGGAGGAAGCTACCCAAGTTTGGGAGGATTCGGAGCTCGTTCGTGTCCTTTTGGAATCTCTACGTGTCGGTGTTGCTCCGGGAAGGTTTTTCTTCGATTCGATCTACCAGGAGGTATAAATCCCTTCTCCTTTTCATTTCCTCATACATATAGGTCTATTTTGAACCCATAGGAATGACCCCCATTGTTGTATCTCCATTTGTGTCTATTTTGTGTCCATTTGGAGGTCATAGGAGTGTCCTTTGTGTTGTGGATGTGTTCATGTTACATATATAGATTTATATATATATTGTAATGAGAGTGTATCTATATTTATATATGTAATAAATGGTTCATGATGATTATATAATCAAGTTTGTGAGTGTGGTTCCTCATATTATTATTGCTATTATTGTTGTGGATAATTAGGATATATATTGTGTATTCTTTTGGCTCAAACTATCTAAATCTGTCATGATTTTTATCCACGTTTTTAATTTCAGCCCTAACTTCGAAATATCATAACTTCTAGCTCAAAGCTCGGTTTAATCTCCCGTTTTTTTTAAAAGAAGCGTATTGAAGTTAGATTTCCAAAAACATGTATTAATAGGCCTAATTCTTTCTGTAACTTTCTGGAGAATTATTTGAGTGTCAGTTGTACGAAAGACAAACGCGTTCTCGATGTTTTTGCGATTCCGGGAGTTTCCGAAAACGAAAATGCGATCCGTTTGAAGTTTCGGAAAACTAACACATAGATCTATAACATACTTTAATCATAGAGTTTAATTCATGCTGAGATGGTACAGTATTGATTATTAGTAGGAGTTACTATTCGGCATATACATTTTGTGCACCCTTGTGTGTAATATAATGTTCTATTTGATTTTAACCCATGTTAATGTATATACATTATGTAATTAAATAGAGAATACAAGCATGAGTAAATGGTTAAATAAATGATATATGAGGTGTAAGTATCCTATCTAATGTAAGCATGTATAAGTATGGCTTGTAATGAATATGTAGGTTCCATAGTATGTAATGTATGGTGCATATAGTAGTGCAAGAGAATAAATAAGTGATGAATGAATGCAAGCATGAATGTAATGTAATAATAGATGTAATATATGCAATATACAAGTTAATGAGATGTAATGTTCTATGTTAACACAAATTCTATATTACCTCATGTACCCCGTTACACTATGTTGACACTATCACACTTGACACATTGTTCACTTACACTTTGACACTCTTTGATATGTATACACTAAGTATGCCCATTTAACCCTCACTTGCCCCTTTGCCATGTTCACATACACACACATAGCCTCTTAAATAAGTATTTATGAATATAGTTAACTTAGCTATGTATGTATATTATATATATGTTAGCATATTGTGTTGTAATATATAAGTTTATATAACCATTTGAAATGCCATAATTATAGACCTAATGTTGAATACTAATATATGCATGTTTATATATGTGTAGACATATATAGCTTAAAGTAATAGATTACCTAGTGTATATCCAATGTGAATTCTTGCCTATTTGAGTATTGAATAATTGCATGCTATATAGAGTTGGGTGTATGTTGGCTTGTATAGCCTTGTATTGATGTGTGCTTGCTAGGATAGTCTTGGTTAGGCCTAGTAAGACTTACTGGGTTAGGACATGACCTAGTTTGACTAGTGCAGTTGATCAGAGTTGACCAAGGGTTGACTTTGGCCTAGTTTGACCTTGATTCATGTAGAATGTATTATAGTGCTTTATATTATCCTTCTGGACATGTTGTGACTTGTGCTGTTCTAATTAGGAGCCAGACACCTCTCCTTGGACAGTATATTTACTTTGGACATTCAGACATCAGGCGAGTACATTCTCTGACCGTTTCATACTTGTATGGATTTACATTCTTGCTCTAGATTACTGTACTTGATGCTGACACGACTGTTATCACGGATTGGTACTATATGGATCTTCTTTTGAGATGTTATCTCCCTGTATTCACTAAATGCATAATGTGACGTGCGTTTCACTTCCATATTGTATTTATTGAATACCCATATCCTTGTATACTCATTGTGCATATTGTACTCTCATTATCACATGAGCCCCAGGGATAGACCATTGTACACTATTGTATAACATTGTACATCTATTGTATAACATTATACACTATTTTATAAGATAACGTAACTGGAGTAGATCCTTGTGTATTGATTGGGGAGGGAGAGTAGAATTGGTTATGTACTCAAATTCTATTGTACAATATTGTATAACTATTGTATATGTCTATTGTACACCCACGTACAATGGAGTTACCATTGCATTTTCCTAGCCCGTTTACATAACCAGATTGTACTCTAAATCACATGTTCCTTACAGTTCTTACTTATCATATTTAGATATTTCCTGTTATTAAATCTCTACTGTTTTCTTTACATTCTTCTTTCAGCGTTTCATGTACTTTACTCTATTGCATGCTTTATATTTTCTAACTTGATATGAACTGCGTGAGATGTTTTGTGCTCGCTCCCGTCCTGACTGGACCTGTTGATAAATTTTACAGATAGCCTGGAGGTACCTGCTAGCCTAGAGGAGACACATTAGAGGTTGTTTAGGTAGTTATTTCATTTTGTCTGGAGTTGTATTTTACTTTGTGGATTACTGTATTGAGTTTTGAGATATATTTATGGGTTTATGTATCATAGACACTTACACTTCTATCTCCTGTATCTCTTTTGGATTTCATGTTTTATCTATCTTTATCATGCTCTACCTTAGATGTGATTGAGACTGTATCTGCTATGTCACCCCCATTCGGGGAGTATAAACTGTTTAGTCTTATACTGTTATATGCATTGAGACCTAGGACAGCGTTCTACCGCCGACACTGCGGCGTAGGCTGGGCGTTGTTACGTTCTCGTGCCCTAACTCTAGGGTGCGGGTCGTGACAACAACTAGCTACTAGATACTATGAAACAACAGTAAGATAGAGATGAGACTTTTAGAAATAAGTCTCGAAATGTAGAAACAACAAAAAAATGTAAAAAAAAAATCAAAAAAAGATTGTGATCCACGAGCGCGTCGGGTCGTCAGTACTCGTCCGGAATCGGGATGGTCTCTACTTCTTCGGCTGTCATCAGGTAGACTCGCCCCTCTGTCTGATCTCCCTGCAGCTGCTGGACATGAAGAGGTAAGTCCTCCTGCTGGGGTTCCGGTGCTCCTCGTGCTCGTCCCTCAGCGGCTTCTGGACAATATCTGACCTGGTGAGCAGGTGATCCACAGAACAAGCAAAGCCTCAGCCTCTTGCGACATTCATCGTAATGATGTCCTGGGCGGTGACAGTAGTTGCAAGTGACTGCCAACTGCTACATCTGTGGCAGATCTGCATGAACTCTGGCTTGGCACTGCTGAACTGCTGCATGCTGAACTGGCCTCGTCTGAGTCTGCATCTGCACCCTCTTTGCCGGTGCCTGGTAACTGCTACTGCCGATGTCCCTATCCCTCTTGGGCCTCGGGTCCATATCCTTCTCAACTGCCTAAGCGATCTTGAGGATGCTCGAATAAGTCGTGGCCTGGCTGATAGCCACTACATGCCGTAGCTCTCTGGTGAGGCCTTTCTTGAACCTCCAAGCCCTCTCCTCTGACGTGCCGACTAGGTTCTCTGCGAACCTGCTGAGTCGGGTAAACTCTGATGTTTACTCCGCCACTATCATGGTCCCCTGCTGCAGCGTCTCGAACTGCATCCGAAGCTCATCCCGCTCCACATCGGGGAAAAACTTCTCCTTGAATAGAGTTTTAAAATTTGTCCAAGAAACCTGGGACTCAGCTCACCGGGGGTCCTTCCGGTACCAAGCTCTGGCCAAATCAAAGAGTCGCATGCTCGCCACCTCCACCCTCAGGTCATCCGGGATCCGCTCCATCTTCAGTGTCCTCTCCGTATTTTCCAACCACTCATCAGCATAAACAATCCCCTCGTGGCCCCAGAAATCCATCGGACGGAGATTCTGGTAATCCTTGGCAGTCCCTGATCTCGGTGCTGCTGGTGTTGGAGGTGCTACTGGTGCTGGTGCTACCGGGTCTCTTGTCCTGAGTGCGTCGACGACGGTCGCTCTGAACTGTGCGTCCTGCTGACTCTGAGCCTCTCTGAGCTGCACAGCCTGGTGATTCTGGGACTCCATGAACTGCTGGAAGATGGCCATCACCTGGGCGCCGTCGAACATAATCATCGGAGGCAGAGGAGGAAATTGAGGGGGTGGTGGTGGAAGCTGTCCCACCGGTACATCAACTGCGATCTGATCCGAAGCTCCTGTAGCTCCGGGCTGATCTTCAGTGACGGGTCGTGACACGTCTTCCTGGTGGTAACCATCCTGAAATAAAAAGAAAACTCGTTGATTGCTAAATCCTAGGAATATAATAAACCTCCTAGAAATATTGTATATAATCAATCTCTATGTTCAATAACTACAACCATTTTCCACGGATCCTATGCTGTGATGAGTTTTTCTTAGTCTAGCAGGTTCCCCAATAGCACTATATAGCCTAAGTGCTATTAGGACTGACCTGCATGGGCCACCACTAAAAATATGTCATGACCCGCTCCCGAATAATCGGACACGATTCGGACACGCCCAGCCTTCGTCGATGGACACGACGAAGTAAGCTGTACAATACTAAGAAAAACTCCAAGATACAAGATACATAAAACAACACAGCTGCTATACACGTTCCCAGAATTGCCACAATCCACAAGTTATTGGTACAATATCATCCAGAGACAAATATGGTAATCATGAATAAAATTATACAAACCTGAATCCTCAATACAATACATGATAAACTCTAAAACAAGTCTAAGAAAAAAAAATCTAATTATATCTCTACAATCTAAGTCTATCATGTGGCATCTCTATCCTGGCTTCGGGCTCTGGCCCATGAAGGAGATACAACAATCATCAAGTAAACCTACAACATATCCTGTCAGGAAAAGAGCAAAGTACAACCCCGACAAGAAGCACTAAACAATGTAAACTGAAATGCATGATAAGAATCACAATATGAACTATGGTACAATACATGGATATGAAACTGTGGTACAGGAATAACAATGAAACTATAGTACCGTATCCAGAAACAATGAACTATATTATCAGTGTAACATGCATTTGAAATAACTATCAGAGTATGTGACCGGCTGGGTAAACAATAAACAATGAACAATGAACAATAGTACGGCTTAGAGTCCCACGTGCACGATGTGAGACCTAAGCTATTAGTCAATGCCTAGCTAAAATAGGATTGGTCACATATCTGTAGTATTTCCCCACCCCAATGTACAAGTAAAGAACAATGAACTATGAACAATGAACGGTAAACAATGAACAATGAACAGTCGTGTGTACAACGTGTCAATATGAGAACATGAAGCAAGACAGAAATACAGAGTAAAGGGATCGAGTCGGTGTACTTGCCTGGTGTTGTAGTAGATGTCAAGTCCAATGTCTGGAAAGATCTGTGTCAAAAGACACACTATTATTTTATAATAAAAAAATTACTAGATTCCTTACTCAATGTTTATTTCAACCTAAATTATTCCTAAAAAATCTATTAGCCAATAATTCCTGTTACTAAAAACCCGTACCCTGGACCAAACCTTATCTCTCACTACCAAAATTTATCGATTTAGCGACGGCCGAATCCGTCGCTAAGACGACGGTAATAACTATTAGCGACCGATTGCCGACGGATATTGGCCAAAAAAATCCGTCGGCAATCAGCTCGTCGCTAATAACCATCCGTCGCTAAGTTGTCGTCACATGACGGAATAGCGACGGATAGTCGACGTCACAATACGAAGCATTAGCGACGCATTTCCAACGGACTGTCGTCCACTTCAGCTTTTAAGTACTTAACTGTTAGACAATACCGACGTAAATTCTGTCGCTAACCCGTCGCAAAAGCGTATCAGATCGTATCGTTTCGTCGCTAATCCGTCGATAACGTCGATATCAAGTGACGGATTAGCGACGGTTTTCTGACGGAAAAGCCGTCGACCAACTTCTGGAAATTCATGTCATTTCCAGCAACTTGGCGACGGATAAGTCGTCGCTATGCCGTCGCAATGTATCGACCGCATAGCGACGGATTAACCGTCGACCTTGTTCTGGAAATTCTTGTTATTTCCAGAATACGGGCGACGAATATGTCGTCGCTATTCCGTCGAACAATGAATCATGCCGACGGATTGTCCGTCGACCATCCGTCGCTACCTGAGAATAATTTTCAGATATCCAGGTAGCGACGGAATAACCGTCGAAAAATAGTCGGCAACTGGAGACATCCGTCGCAAAACGGTCACAAGTCCGTCGCTAACTGAGAATATTTTGAAAAAAATTTACTGCTTTTTAGCTGTTCGCAAAAATTTGCATAAACCAAACCAATATATAATACACACCAATTATCCAACAATCACATAGACCAAATATATTATGCACACCAATTATCCAAGAATCACATAGACCAAAATATGCACATACGAATTTAATGCACACCAATTATTCAAGAATCATATAGACCAAACCAAATTAATATAAAATAGACATCAGTTATCCGAAAAAGTAACCTAATATCCATCGTTATAATCCGATCATTGCACAAATATTCCAAATTTTTCACAAATATTCCAAAACACATAGGAAAGAGTTGGCCAGTTACAGTAACCTAATATCCAATCCTGACGACCGATCATAGCAAAAATATTCCAAATTTTTCACAAATATTCTAAAACACATAGAAAAATCAACTTTGGCCTCAACAAAGACCACAAGTCAGACGATGAATCCTCACAGCCAGGGATGATAATTGCGTTGAGGCATGTACCATTCTATCAGCCACTTTGCATACGAAGGCTCAATCAGGTTGAGGTCTTCTGTAGGGATAGGAGGGTCGGTCCCGATGCTACTACTCTCTGACGGTGGCTCCTCCTTAGCTTCAAGCTTGGGAGCAATCTCTTCCCTGATGGTCATCGGTTCTTCCTTGACAGTCACCGGCTCTTGTTTGACGACGGAGACTTCCTCCGTGTCGACCTCCAAGGGTTTCTTGCCTCGACCCCTTCCTCGACTAGCAGCACCACCTCGACGAGTCCTAGGAGCCATCTTTCTGACAACAGAAATTTTCATATAGGATAAAGAAATTTACTCAAGTTATAAAAGTTGTGACGTTGGTTTTTTGCGTTCATCATCATTAGAGGGAGCAGCACTCGAAAAGTTGTGACGTTGGTAGCATGAGAGAGTAAAAATCTGTATCACAAGACTAACAGAATTACTATGTAATCATGTACTCACCAATAATCGGATGTAACTGGAGTCGTTGGTACTATCGTGCAGTAATTTGTGGATCCACAGAGATGCTAGATGTACTTAGTATCTAGTGTATCAGATTAGTATCGGTCTATCGGTTCAGTATAGGACGTATCATATTGGTATCGTCCTATATCCGATATGTACATGTATCGGCCGAATAGCTAGGATTCATATTGGTCTTATCGATTTGGTATCGGTCATATCCGATAGGTATCGGCCGTGCTGGATTAGTATAGACTATTTCGGATTAGTATCGTGGAAGGTTTAGTAACAACTGTACTTGAATTTCTCTCTTCTCGAGCTAGAATACCATTGCAAGAGAATCACCAGATCGTGATTGGCCAGTTATAGTAACATACATACTTTATTTTCCATCAGGAAAAGCGAGATTGAAAAGGAAGTATGTATGTTCTGTAACTAGCCATCTACGCTCTCGTGACTCTCTTGCAATGGTAATCTAGCTCTAGAAGAGAGAAATCCAAGTACACTTGTTACTAAACCTTCAACGATACTAATCCGAAATGGTATATAATAATCCAACACGGCCGATACCTATCGAATATGACCGATACCAAATCGATAAGGCCAATATGACTTAATGGCTATACAGCCGATACATATCGGATAGAACGATACCAATTCGCTAAGGCCAATACCAACCGATAAGGTCCATACCAAAACGATAGATCGATACTAATCCGACACGGTCAATACTTATAAGTACCTACGGTCCAGGAGGTTGATCCGCTAGTACATCCATGTACGAATAACGAAGTAACGATCCATTTCAATTTGGATGTGAAAATCTGTATCGTAAGACAAACTAAACATAATCAGTTCTATTTTACATGCTTAATTGTCAAGTATGGGAACGAATAGCTCAGAACACAACCCAAAATTCATTCTAGATGAACTCATATAATGTTTACAGTCTTGGTCTCAACTGTCTTCGATTCTATGATCCCATGTCTTAGGTTAAATAAATCACTAACCTCATCACGGTGAGTCTTGGTGTAGCACTCAAATGTGGGGCACCCGTAAATTCGCCGAGGTTTTAAATCATCGACATTGAGTTTTAAACCCTCATGTAGCCTTTCTGCTTCACTTCTAGGGTCGAGCAGCATCTTTTTGCAAGCTTCGGTCTCCAGATACTTAGTGTCAAGATTCTGGACGCTTTCGTAGAGCATGTCAACGCATCCTAGCTTCAATTTACTCGGCAGGAAATTGACGCTAGGATGCGTTGACATGCTCTACGAAAGCGTCCAGAATCTTGACACTAAGTATCTGGAGACCAAAGCTTGCAAGAAGATGCTGCTCGACCCTAGAAGTGAAGCAGAAAGGCTACGTGAGGGTTTAAAACTCAATGTCGATGATTTAAAACCTCGACGAATTTACGGATGCCCCACATTTGAGTGCTACACCAAGACTCACCGTCTGTATAGTTCGGTTATTGGCGCTCGATGTCCCTGTGGTAAGGCAATGGATGAGGATATTGCGTGGGAGGGTTGCAGATGGAGGCAACAAGGATGGCGTATTTGTGAAAGGAGGGAAAAGATACATAATCACAGACGATTTGCATGTAAGGCCATTCTATTCCATGGAGTCTGCGTTGTCTATTTTCCGAAAGCATGGGATCATAGAATCGAAGACAGTTGAGACCAGGATTGTAAACATTGGCCGCGATGAGGTTAGTGATTTATGTAACCAAATGTAGTAATCTTGTAATTTAAAGTTGGAAGAACATGAAAGTAGCCTTATATATAGTTGATGCCTCACCAGTCGAATGACTTAATTGCCAAGTATCGAAACGAATGGCTCAGAACACAACCAAAGATTCATTCTAGCATACATTAGTGAGTTCATCTTGATTCTGTTACGTCCTTCAGATACTATATATGATAAGAAAATAGATGATTCACACTAATGTATAAAAGAATGAATCTTGGCTTGTGTTCTGAGCCATCCGTTCTGATCAAGCATCTTCCTTCTCCTCTCCTCCACCATGGCTCTGAACCAATCTGCTCCTCCCTACTTCACTTCTTTTTATTTTACTCTCTCAGCAACATATGAAATCCAGCTTAAGTGTAGAGTCGGGGGAGAAGAAGTGGGCAGGAAGATGAGGGGGAAGCAGCACAGCCGACCAAAGCCCGCCGCCCCAAGCCAGCCGCCCAGCCCCCGACGCCGCCGCCCCAAGCCCACCGCCCAGCCCCCGACCAAAGCCAGCCGCCCAGCCCCCGACGCCCCCGCCCCAAGCCAGCCGCCCAGCCGCCGACGCCGCCGCCCCAAGCCCACCGCCCAGCTCCCGACCCAAGCCAGCCGCCCAGCCCCCGACGCCGCCGCCCCAAGCCCACCGCCCAGCCCCCGACCCAAGCCAGCCGCCCAGCCCCCGACGCCCCCGCCCCAAGCCAGCCGCCCAGCCCCCGACGCCGCCGTCCTAAGCCCACCGCCCAGCCCCCGACCCAAGCCAACCGCCCAGCCCCCGATGCCGCCGCCCCAAGCCCACCGTCCAGCCCCCGACCCAAGCCAGCCGTCCAGCCCCCGACGCCCCCGCCCCAAGCCAGCCGCCCAGACCCCGACCCAAGCAAGCCGCCCAGCCCCCGACGCCCCAACCCCGCCTCCCAGACCCCGACGCCCCCGCCCCAAGCCCACCGCCCAGACCCTGACCCAAGCAAGCCGCCCAGCCCCCGACGCCCCAAAATCCCAAGCCCGCCTCCCAGACCCCGACGCCCCCGCCCCAAGCCTACCGCCCAGCCCCCGACGCCCCAGCCCCAAGCCCGCCGCCCAGCCCCCGACCCAAGCCAGCCGCCAAGCCCCGGACGGCCCAGCCCCAAGCGCGCCGTCCAGCCCCTATACGACACCGCGCGAGAGAGAGAGAGAGAGAGATTGAGAGAGAGAGAGGGGGTTACCTTCGGTTGAGAGAGAGGAGAGGACGTCGACGCCGACGACGACACCGACGCCGATCACCGAAGCCGACACCGGCGAGAGAGAGAGAGAGAGAGAGAGAGAGAGGAGAGAGAGTGAATTTGGGGGGAATACGAAAAGTTCCCCCCGCCGTTTCATTAAAAGTCTGGAACGTATATATAGCGACGGACTAGCGACTGGTATATATCCGTTGCCCGGTAGTCGCCCTTTTTGATATGTGCCGACTGACTACCCGTCGCTAAGTCGTCGAAAATATGTCCCGCCAATTTTCTACACAATTCCCGCCAAATATACGACTGTGTTGCGACGACGGTAAATCCGTCGCTATATTACCGTCAGTCTAGCGACGACGGCACGACTGTTCCTCCTCCTAAAATTAAAATAAAAATGGCAAAGGCTTGTAGTCGAAAATCAGTCGCTGAGCGGCCACGAAACCGTCGCTAATACCGACGAAAAAATTCCGTCGCTAAAAAGTCGTCGTTAAATGAGTGTATTTTGGTAGTGTCTATAACCTATAAATATTCGCCTTTAATAATATTCATCTCTACTGGGTCTGTTGGTCCAAAAATGGATCTGACCTTTATAGCTAAATTACATAATCCAGCACACCTCATCCTATGGTCGACCCCAGTCCAACATGGACATAGTCCAATCATGCTAATAACCCACATTTCCAACCACAGAGCTGGTTGGCTCTGTCCACAACCCAACTTACTCTATAACAGGATTAGAATAAACCTAATTTCGGCCCATGGATAAAGCTTTAGCTCCACACTTAACTGGACCCAGTCTAATATCTAACTCAACAGCTAACCATAGAACCAAATTGTTATATTCCTATTTGAGTCAATGATCCCATGTCCAATGGTCTTTTATTTATTAAAGTCTCATTGAAAACAGTCTCGATCCATCCATAGGTCATCAGTCATTATTCTTGGTTGCCTTTGCCTATCCAATTGGACTAACCTAACTTAATTATCTCAACCAGCAACAATATGAAGCCAGCTAACTTTCTGACCTACATGAATGGAAAATCCTTATATTTCATCTTTGACCCAATCATTCATCCTAAGCCCAATACTACATAACTGAACCCAAAGGGTTAACCAATTGCCCAAGCTCAGCTTGCCCATAATATTAGAAAAGTCTACAATCCAAAAACTGGACCAACAAGACCTTGCCCAAACAACTCTATGAAAACTCCAAAGCTGTTCATACTCATATATTTCAATTGCTATGCTACTTAACCTAATTTAAATTCTAACGTCTACTAGAGTTCAACAGAACAACTATCAAATGTAGCTATCAAATATAACAGCTACACTAAGAACCTTCTCTGGACACTTGTGTCCTACCATATGTTCGAACCCGATCTCCTTTCCTGGACACTGCCTAACTCCGGCCAAACAGGAACGGTCTGTTACAAAACACAAGTTCTCACTACTAATCTCGACACGACCTAGTTAAACCAATCAGAGAAAGTACATGTGCGCTTACAGAGGCAGGGACACTCCTTAGTGTCCAATGATGGTGTCCCGGAGTCCACGGCTTGCCGATAGGTTCTCCTGGCCATTTTGTCGAACAGTTAGCGTGCACGAAAGAGAACAGTGAGTATGAGTTCAATTTGAATCATCTCAACTCCAAAATTGGAGAAAACGTGCAAGAATTAAATCAGGAACTCACCAATACAAAATTCACAAATAGAAAGATCGACCGAGCCAAGAACAATTCGATTGAATGTCGATCAAAACTGGAACCCAGAAAATATGAATTCTCCTATCAACCTCCATTGCCAAATCAAGAACGAATCTAATTCAATTCACAGACACAAATGAAAGATTCAATTTAGAGAAGAAGGAAGAGGAAAATGAAGAGAACTCACCAAGAAGGATCAGTGCATGCACAGTACCTCCACGAGTCGGATCGATCGCTCATTTGGAGAGCTCTGTTGCGATCGTCGAAGAAGTACGTCGTCGCTGAGAATCTCGCCGACCGTGTCTCTGTCTTCACCACAGAGTAGCCTAGCTCGCCATGGCCACGAGCTCGTCGTCGACGGAGGAAAAGAAGAACGTCTATCCACCAGAAGGAGGTCGTCATCAGCAGTAGTGCGTCGCCTCGCCGATCGTCGGAGTTAGAGTTACAGTGGGCATCGAATTTGGAAAAAAATGGACGGGATCGGGGAGAGAGCAGACCGTTCCCTTTAGTGTGAAAGAATGGGAATGAGAGAAAATGAATAGAACTGCTCTTTTATAGAGCTTTGAATAGTTAGTTAATTTCCTTGAAGAATAAGAAAGAATTTGGGAGGGAAAATTTATAAAATAACAAAATTTTGAATTTACTCCACATGGGTTGAGCTAGCCAGCTGGAGAAATGAGCTGTATATAAAAATGAGATCAAGTACAAAATATTGCTACAAACCATATAGCTATATCCAAAGTCCAATCATTAATCTTTAATCTAAAAATTTATTCACATAAAATATGCTAACCTAATTTGAAAGATAACTTCCTAAAAATAATTATTCTTAAAATGTATATTTTTTTATATTTTTTAAATACCAAAAAATACTAAATTAATGGAAAAATGGGGTTACACCAGTGCTGATGAGAATCATAGTCAGATATACGAACGATACTTTATTCAGAAGATAAACGTAGCCGTACACGCAATCTATCCCCAGAAGCATATTGGAAGATCCGTAGTATAGATATCATCATCTTTAATGGCGTCCTGATCTTTTTTTTCCCGACACTCCATGGATTATAGATACTACAGAGCAGTCGTTTCATAGCCAATTTCATGTTCATAATAGAAAGATGCAAATCCAACAAACGATACTCTCCACCTTGATCAATCATGAGTAGTTGGAGACCGGTTTAACATTTAGCTTCAGTCCTGAAGTCCCTGACCTTTTCGAATGCTCCATCCTTCGACTTGAGAAGACATGCGAACGTGCACTTCCAGAAACACTTCAACCCGGCCTCCGTCGAGAATTGATAAAAGTCACAGATATCTGAGTGTACTAACTCCAAGAGATCTGTACTTGAGTTCAATCGTCTGAACAGCTTTCTGACCTATCTTGTCTCTGCACAGACCTCAAATCCTACCACCTTCTTACCCCCATATTCTGGAGATAAGGCTTAGATATGACATCTTGAGTCTGCTTCTATCATAGAACAACTCTCAGTCCATTCAATGAAGTAACTTCGTCACCATCAGCAGACGTTCGAATATCCCTTCAGTACCGAACATCTTTTCGAAGCATATTTCTCACCAAAAAATTTCCATCTGGCTAGTACGAATGTCCATCTTTCAAGTCTGTATCAGACAACAGACTTTCTGAGATCAGATCTCCGAAAATCTCTGGTACATGCAACACGCATTCCAGTGTCCTTGTCGGTGGTTAATAACCACTATCTCGATCTTCAGAACTTCTGCTAGATATATGTTCGCCATCGAGACCTTTGTCATAACAAGGCTCGTCCTTGGTAAACAAGTCCTTCGAGAGCACATGTGGTCAGATGCACTAGTTTTCGACCGCTAGTCAGTTACCACACTAGATAACTCAACGTGTGCAACAATAGCAACCAAGTTAAGTAATCAAAACAACCAAGTTTAGCCATACCTACTATTTTGGTTTGGGCTTGGTTTTGTATTCACTCTTGTAGTGGCCCTTCTTGCCACAGTTAAAGTAAGTCACGTGGGACTTGGACTTCTGTTGCTTGAACTAATGACCCTTATCTTTCAGATTAGTGGAGTCCTTCTTCTTGTGATGAGAAGCCACCTGTTTTCCCTTGAACTCTTTTGTCTACACTAAGTTGGCCTTAGCCAGTTGTTTGGACAGAGAGTCCATCTTCTGTTGAGATCGTATTTCGTCTTCAACGTGGATCTCTTGTAGAAGATCTTCCAAGCTAATGTCCAGCTTCTTTCGATGCATTCTAGCATAGAAGTTCCTCCAACCAGCAGGATGTTTCGAGACTATCCCTCCAACGATAAACTTGTCGACGAGGGGCATCTTCTCGTCATCCAACTTCTGGCACAACTTCAGAAATTCCTTCACTTGAGGTAGCATCGCCACCTCATCTTCGAAGAGCCACTTTTGGTACTTCTCGATGATGAAGATTTTGGACCTGTTCTCATCATCTTCATATAGCTTACCCAAAGAATCTCAGATCTCTTTGGCCTTCACCTTCTTGGAATATGACTCTGCCAAAGAGTCTTCTATAGAGTTTAAGATAAGCAACTTGCAAAGATTGTTATCTCTCCTCCACTTGGATTGTAGAACAGTGGCCTCAGCGATCCTTCGAGCATTTTCACCTTCTGGATTTAAAGGCTCAGGATCTGTCAATACGAAGTCAATGCTCACGAGTTGAAGATTAAGGCTGACCTTTCTCTTCCAGACGTTCTGTAATACCCCTGAATTTTTGGAATTATTTTTTATTATTTATTTGATTTAAATAGGATTTTATGAAATTTATGAATATTTTTGATTAAATAGTTATTATTATAGATGACCTTAGCCATGGTTAAGATTTGGAGTACAAGACGACTAAGAATTGTGACATGGATAGTGTACACGTGTGCTTTGACTAGTATTTTAGCCACGGTAGAGAAGGTCGAGCCATAGGTGTGTTCTAACTAGGAAAACCAGGGCAAGTTGCGACTTAACCCGTACCGATCATTTATTTATTTAATTATTAGATTATTGACTTTCTAGGAGACCCGATTGTACCAATTTAGCCCGACTTGACCCGTACCAAATCCAAATCTAAATAGACATATAGTACTCTCAAATACCTTCATGTTGATATATATTTGTATATATATTTTATTAATATTAATATGTTTTCAATTTGGAAAGTTTTTATTTATAGAAAGTGTCTACGTGTAATCCTAGTGTAATCCTAGTTGGCATTAGTTTATATTTGACCCAAAGTCCAACCCAAACCTGTGTAGTCATGTTGGGCATTAATATATATTAATAAATATATATTTTATATTTAATTCAGATTTGGATTGTATTTATATAAGATAGATTTAATTAGTCTATATTAGGAAAGACCTTTTTAATCCTCAATCCAATCAATTAGCCAACTCACCAAACAATCAAACCATACGAAGTAGACCCCCACCATGGACTGTTAGCCCAAGAACCCCCCCCTTGGCCTAACATCTCATTAGGAATAGGAGTCCTACTCCTTTTCATACATGCAACCCAAAAAGCCCATATATATACCTACTTATACCCAAACCCTAACTTAATTCTCCCTTCCTCTTCCTCTCCATAGCCGACCAACCCCCTCTCCCTCTCCAAATTTTGGTAGCACCTCCTCCATCCAAACCCATCATCTTCATCCCCTCCATCATACAATTCTTTCTCCTCCATAAAAACTCTTTCTTTCATCCTTCTTCCATCCAAACTCCACCAAACAAATCCTAAAAACTCAATCTTCTCCATCCAACCATCTAGAGCCATTGTCAACCCCTACAAACTCATCAAGAGAAGATTAGCAAGCAATGATAGCAATAAAGGTGGGAGCTTTGGCAAGGAGAAGCCTCCACAACCCAACTAGTAAGGACTTTTCGTAAGAAACTCTATTTTTTTCCATCTCAAACCTATGCTATAATTCTGTAGAAATTCTATTATTAAATCTATAAAAATAGTATTTTGGTACCTTTTGTTATGTATTTTTACCAATATAAGTTTTATGATTTATAGTCGTAATATTCATGTTTCGGTAGGATCAAATTTAACCCCGTCGTGAAGAAACTATAAGTTATTGGTGGTTATTTTTGAAACTAAACTTGTGTGTTCATATATATAAATTAGGATTTTTAAGTATTTTTCCATGAATTTAGCAACTCAAATCTGATTGAGAAAATTTGGGGTCAAAACTAGCTTTTTCGGGTAATCTGCCGACTTAGAATGTTCTAAATTAGTAGCATAACTTAACTCTTGTATTCATGTCTTAATTCTGAGATATAATGTACTTTAAATTCTTTATAAAATATATTTTTGGGTATTTTAGTTATTTTGAGTAATTGACCATGTTCAGGACGAGTTTCGGGTAGACTAGCAGACGTAGTAGTCAACTACTCACATAATTTTTTATAAATCGTAATTCTAGAATTTCAGAGTTAATACTGTAGAAAATAGTTTTAAATATTATTTTTAGGAATTTTATATAATTTTTAAGTGTATTATTGACGTGGGGTCATAACCGATTAATTGGAAGGTCGAAAACCCTAAAACTGTGTTCCGAGGTCCCGTTGGACACGTATGTATGTTATACAATTTAAGTAGTCCTACGAGATATTTGAATATAGTTAAAGTAGTTTAAAATATTAATTAGTTAATTAAGTTCTGTTATAAGTTTCATAAGTAGTTAAATAAATTATTTATGAGCATTGTTTTACAGTACTTACATGCTTTTCCATATCGCTATTTTTCATATCTTACTTAGTTCCATATTTCTCCTGTTCCATGTCATGGTTATTCTAGTTTTACGTGCACATAGTTTTTACTCATTTTCCATATTACTTTTCTGTCTTTACTATCTTGTTCATGTCTAGTGATAGTACTGCTATGCCTGTGCCATGTTTTCCTGACCTGTACTTGACTTGGACATGACTAGATAGACTTGAGTTCCTAGTACCTTAGAAGAGAATATTTTATTAGTCGTGGCTATACCTCTATTGCTAGTGCCTCCCCGGGCTACGATAGAGAACTTATTATAGGACTGTTAGTGCATCCCCGGGCTACAATTTTTAGCCACGATTAACATTATATTCTCATGACATGTCACCGTCCATAGAGTTTCTTTTCGTGTTATTCTTTCCTCGATTGGTTATTCCTATATCTCTTGCATGAGGTTTACTGTATAGTAGGCATGTATATTATGTGTCTTGCTAGTCCTCTGAGGACCTGGTGATCTCTCCAGGCTTAGTTAGAGACGAGGACTACCCAGAGGTATACGGTTTTGGAGTCAAGGCGGGTGATGTACCTTCGCAGGAGGACGAGATAGTGGCTGAAGACTTCTCTTGAGACATGTCTGTTTTAAACTTGATACTTTATTTTCTTTCTTTTCAGTGGACATGTAGTAGATTATTTATTTCTTTATAATGTGGCTTCGGGATGTCTTACCCGCACAGTTATTATTTCTATTTCATGTTGGACAGATCTTTCTCGTTAGTATCATTTTATTGGACTTGATATCTCGTGTCTTATTTTCTATGTGGATGAGATTAGCTGTGTAACTGTGACTTGTATTGTATTCCTGGGTTGTTATCATAATTTACAGCTTAAGCATTTCGCTAATGGGCTTACTTTGAGATTTGGCACATTGGTGAAGTGTTGCTGGCATATATCGTATCCTGGTCCTATACGTATTTTGGGACTTGGGCGTTATGTAACCACCACTTTTCTAAAACATGGATAATTTTAAACTTTTATAAAATTACCATTTAATAATAGGTTTAAATCATGTTATTGAGTTATTGGTGAATTTTGATTATTTTTAATATTATTAAATTAGTGTTTTGTGATTTTGTCCTTTTGCTAGAGTAACCTTAGAGCTGTTTAGCCTAGAGACTAACCATGACCATGGAGGCCTAACTGTCATGACCCGCACCCACTGTGAGGGTACGAGAACGTAACAACGCCCAGCCTACGCTGCAGTGTCGGCGGTAGAACACTGTCCTAGGTCAATCATCTAACAATATAAAGGTACATGTACAGTATATACACTCCGAATGGAGGTGACATAGCAATATACAGTCTCAATCACATCTAAGGCAGAATGATAAGATAAAAAGATAGATAGATAAATACTGGAATGAAAGAATATACATCACAACCAGAGAGTCTAAGTGTCTAAAATAACATCTCAGCAAACATCCAGAATACAAATCTCACTACTGAATATGAAATAATATATACAATCCAGATCTCAAAGACAGAAATAGTAAAACCTAGACTAGGGAGCCTCAGTCTCTAAGCTAGTGGACCAGGCTGGAAATCTGGGTCACATGAGTCATCTACAGCTGTCCCATAGTAGGTGTCTACACAGGCCTCATCCTCTGTAATATTTTCAACAGGTCCAGTCAGGACAGGAGCGAGCACAAAACATCTCACGCAGTTCATATCAAGTTAGGAAATATAAAGTATGCAATAGAGTAAGGTACATGAAACGCTAAAAAGAATGTATATAAAAAATAGTGGAGATTTGATAACAGAAAATATCTATGTATGATAAGTAAGAACTGTAAGCCAACTGTGATTTAGAGTACAATATGGTTATGTAAACGGTCTAGGACAATGCAATGGTAACTCCATTGTACGTGGGTGTACAATAGACATATACAATAGTTATACAATGTTGTACAATAGGATTTGAGTACATAACCAATTCTACTTTCCCTCCCCAATCAATACACAAGGATCCACTCCAGTTATGTTATCTTGCACAATAGTGTACAATGTTATACAATGGATGTACAATATTATACAATAGATGTACAATATTATACAATAGTTGTACAATGTTATACAATAGTGTACAATGGTCTATCCCTGGGACTCATGTGATACTGAGAGTACAATATGCACAAGGAGTATACAAGGATATGGGTATTCAATAAATACAATATGTAAGTTAAATGCATATCACAATATGTATTTAGTGAATACAAGGGGATAACATCTCAAAAGAAGATCCATATAGTACCAATCCGTGATAACAATCGTGTCAGCATCAAGTACAGTAATCTAGAGCAAGAATGTAAATCCAGACAAGTACGAAACGGTCAGAGAATGTACTCGCCTGATCTCCTGAGTGTCTGAAGAGAATATACTATCCGAAGAGTGGTATCTGTCTCCTATAGAACAGTACAAGTCACTATGAGTCTAAAAATGACAATAAGATGCATTATAATGCATTCTAAATGAATCTAGGTCAATCTAGGTCAAATCTAAGTCATACTAAGCTAAACTAGGTCATACTAGGTCATACTGAGCCAAACTGGGTCACACTAGGACAATTAAGGTCAAACAAGGTCATAGGAAATCAATCCAAGTCAAACTAGGTCAATTTGGGTCAATGATTGACTTACAGTTGACTTTTGGTCAAAAAGTCAACTCTGGTCAACACTGAGTCAACCCTAGGTCAAACAGGTCACATGTTGACCAACTGTTGATTTTTAGTCAACTGGTCAACTCTGGTTTGGTTTCGGTCAAATCTAGTCGCTTAAAGGCTAAGTTTGACTATCGGTTGACTTTTGTTGACTTTTGGTCAAAATGGTCAACCGACGTCAAAACTAGTTTATGAGCACTATATTTGATCATTACCAACCAAGGGAACCAAGTTCTAACTCTATCTTAGACTCTAGACTCAATTATCCTATTCCTAGGTAAAACTTGCATTACCTTACCAAGGTAAATACCAATACCTTGTCCAATACCACTCTAACCTCGGAATACTAGCCTAGGTTTCCTAGGATAGCTAGATACTATCCTATACTAATATTACCTACCAAGAAATCCTAGTATCTAGGTCATCTAAACCATCTTATGACACATGTTAATCATTTCCCATTACCTTGCCCTTACTCTCTTACCATTTTCATTTACCCTACACTCACACAAACTCACACACAACACTCACATAGGCCTTCCTATATGTTTAGACATAGGCTAATACCTATAGGTTTAACTATACCCCTATAGGTTCTCACACACACACACACACAAACTCATAAAGTGGGTTGATATAGGACATCTACAAGGCTCATAAACACACACACATATAATCCACAACCACACATACATAAGGCTGATTTGGGGCTAAAATGGAGGGTTAGATATAGGTGTTTAAGTGGACTGAATTTGACAGCAATTTGGGACAATAACATGGGTGTTCAAGGGACTAGATGGGAGTCAATAGGGACTGCCAATTTAAGGTAAAATCTGGACTGTCAAGTGGCATTTGGGGACAGCCAAGAGAGGACAGCCATATGGCTTGGTTTAAGCACTGTTGTGGGGTCAAATGGACAACCATTTGGGAAGCAATGGCTGTTGGTAGGGGAACTTGTTAGGACATGTTTAGGACTGAATTTTGTGGGGGTTTAGGACTGCTAAATAGACTGGTATGTGGGCTAAATTGTGGACTGCTCAATAGGGTTTAAGGACTGAAAATGGATGGTGTTCAAGGCTAACAAAGGGCTGAATGGGGACTGCTCTAAGGGCTGCCATGAAGGACTGATTTCAGTACAAAATGGGACTGATATTTGGCTGTGCTTGGGGGCTAACAAGGCTTGGTTAAGGGGCTGCTTTATGGGTTGAATGGGACTGAAATGTGGTTGAAATTGGACTGATATGTAACTGGTTTCAGGGTGCTACTTAGGACTGATATGCATGGCTGTCCATGGGGTGATTGTAGGGTGTTAAGGACTGAATGTATGGGACAAGTTTAGGCTAAATATGGACTGAACAAGGGGGGCCATTGATGACAGGTTTAGGGACTAATACAGGCTGTGTTAAGGTGGTTTGATGGGGCAATCAATGGACTGATTAGTGGTGCAAATAGACAGGCATGGGGCAGGACAAAGGGTGGTTTGATGACTGAAATGTGGCTGTTGGGGACTGAACTTTGTGGTTTGTAGGGACTGAATTGTAGGACTAAGGGGACTGGAATTGCAGGCTGAAAATAGGCTACATGGCTGTCCATTTTGGACAGCCAAGAGGACTGAAATTAGAGTGGTCATGTGACAGCCAATAAGGGGGAAATGAGGACAGCACCTAGGTGGGTTTGTGGACTGTCATTAGGACAGCAAATAGGCTGTGTTCAGCTGGGTTTTCCCCCCTCCAAACACTCACTCACCACTCCTCAATCAATATCTCAAATTCTCTCACACAAACTCTCATAAACCTTCCCTACAACACATCAAACCCCTTCTATTCAAACACAAACACACACATACAAATACTCCTCTTGGCCGAACCCTCTATGTACCCTCAACCGACATAAAATGTCACACCAACATATCATATATATATCCACATATATATAAACCATATTATATATATACATACATATATATATATATATATATATATATATATATATATATATATATATATATATATATATATATATATATCACCATATATATACATATATTGATATAGATAATATGATACACTATGATACATAGGAAAACTCATTCTAAACACATAGTAAAATCTGGAATAAATATTAGAACAACATTAAAACAATATATAAATGATTCCACATGTGTCCAAATAGGGCTTTCTCCATTAGGACACGATCCTACACATAGGACACATCTACAAGTGCCCAAATGGACACGAAATGGACTCGAATGGACACAAAACCATGGGGGTTATTCCTATGGGTCAAAAATTAACCTATATGCATGAGAAAATGAAAAGGAGAAGGGATTTATACCTCCCGGTAGATCGAATCGAAGAAAAGCCTTCCCGAAGCGACACCGACACGTAGAGATTCCAAAAGGACACGAACGAGCTCCGAATCCTCCCAAACTTGGGTAGTTCCCTCCATGGGTTGAATGGAGAAGGAAGGAAGAAGATTTGGTGGAGAAATGGAAGGATTTGGTAATGGTTTGATTAGGGATTGCTCTCTAATTGATTTGGAGAAGAACAATAGAGAGAATGGAAGAGGGAAAATGATGAATGATGGAGCCTTTCCATACAATGGTGGCCGGCCCTAAATGGGCTGCTATGGTCCTATTTGGAAAAGCCTAAAAGCCCCCTCTCTAATCTATGGGTTAATACATGGAAGGGCTTCTAAGTCGGGGGTAGTTTAGTCAATCCTAAAATACTAATCCACATTAATCCTAACCAAAATAAATTAGCCTAGTCACTAACTAAAATAAATGTCATATGGGCCATGGCTAACTAGTGTGTGGGTCCACTAGGGTCAACACTATCCCGGATCCCCGTTTCAAGTCGGATTGAGCTGAAATTCGAACCCGACTCAAATAACCCTAAAATATTACAATAAATAAATAAATAATTTTAAAATAATTAAAAAAATGAAAAATGACAAAAATATCCCTGTTTCTGGAAACTGGGGGTGACACTAACCCATGAGGTTAGATTAGCTAATTACCACCTTTTAGGCTAAGAATATTTTGATCATTTTTTATATTTTAACATTTTGGAAATTTTATATTTTTAATATTGTTTTTATTGGATTTGTTTAGTCGGGTTTGAGTTTCGTCTCGTTTCGACTTGTATTGTGACCCGGGTAGCTTAAACTCTAGATGAGACCCAATATTAAGTTAAGCATGGCCCACAAAACCCAACATTTAATTTAGTTAGTTAGACTAATTTTTATCATGTTAGAATGGTTAAGTTAGAGACTCAAAACTAAGCCCTTTTGATCCCAAACTTGAACCTTAGTTAGATTAAACCATATGTGACTAGAGGGGCAATTAGGACATTTTCCATTAGCCATAATGGACTCTTTATGGTAGCCACCTTTTCTTGATTTATTTTATTCATTACAATCTTGCCTCTTTTATTTTTCTTTTGTTCTTCCCTAATTTTAGAGGGCCTTTCCTTTGATTTGATCTCCAAATCAAATTATTCCTTCACCAAATCTTCCTTCAATTATTCCCATTCTCCAAGGGTAGGGTGCTACCAAGGATTGGAAGAGAAGTGCAAGGAGGAGTATCCACTTTGAGGGATCTTCGTATCGGAGCCGTGTCCTAAAAGATTTCATTGGGATTCCACTCCCAATAGGTAAAACCCATCCTCTAAATCGATTTCCTTTGCATATAAATTAGTTTTGAATCCGTAGGATCCATCCTCATGCATGTTTCCCTTTTAGATTCAAATTTGAGATCATTTGGAGCCCTCTAGAACAAGTTAGGATTTTGCCTTGTGTCCTACTTGTAGAATCCCCAATTAGGACACCCCATGTGTTTGGTTTATTGCCTAATAGGATTTAATGTGTTCTAATTTCAGTTTTTGACATGTTAAAGGGTGGATTGATGTTAGTTAGTATGGTTAGAACAAGTTTCATGTGTATGTCTATGTTAGTATCCATGTGGTTTAGCCTACATGGTTTATATTGGCCTCAACATGTCTATTTGGCCTATATTCATGAGGTGGACTGATTTGGATATGTTATTGTATATATATATTAGAGAGTGAGGTTGTATGTATAGATATGTGTGTGGGTGTGTGTGTATATATATATGAGTGAGTGTGTATATAGATATGTATGTGTGTTTGTGGTTGGAATGAGGATGAGTGAATGAAAATGAATGGATGAATAGAGGATAGAGGAGAGTGTGAGAGAGAGGGGATGAAGAGAGAGTGCAGCAGCTGGTGCCTTTGGCAGCAGCACATACTGCAGCAGCCTACACTGCAGCCTACACAGCAGCCATAGTAGCACAGTGCACAGCAGCAGTTTTCAGCAGCAACAGCCTATGTTTGACCCCCTTTTGACACCCCAATACACCCCGATTAGCCCCCAATACTTACCCCTATATGTTTACCAAATATCCTACTACAAAACCCGTATATTTGTGAGTGTTAGAGTGGTGTAGATTGGTTAGAAAGTTAGTGGTTAGAGTGCTAGAAAATAAGCTAAGCCACATGTTACATGTTGTATGTTAAGGTAATGTTGAAAGTTAAGGTATGTGAAAAGATGCGTTAGATGAGTTAGTTAATGGGAGTTAGTGGTTAGTAATAGTTAGGAATGTTATTTTCTTGGTATTCTAGGATACCAAGAGGGGTACCTCCAAGGTTAAGGTGATTTACCTTGGTATTAGCAAGGTAAATGTAATTACCTTGGTAAAGGGTAAGTTAAGGTAATGGGGTATAATCAAGATATTGGGTTCGGAAAACAAGATTGTCCTAGGAATAGGATGTCTTGGTAGGTAAATGTTAGAAAGGGTATGTTTAGTCTAGTTTTGACCCCGTTGATCCAAAGTTGACTTTTTCACCAAAAGTCAACCAAAAGTCAACGATTTGCCAAGAATGGTCTAGAACTCAACCAGAGTTGACCGGTTGACCAAAAGTCAACAGTTGGTCAACATTAGCCTAGTTTGACCTAGTTGTAGGAGCGTAAAAAGTGCTTTGTGGACTAAGTCAAAGGAATTGAGGACTTTACGCAAGCAACTCTCTATGTGAGCTATTTTACGCCAGGGCTATTTGCATTGGACATTACGCGAGCTACTTTACGCCAAGGCAGTTCATTGAATTGTATGCCTGGAGACAAACTGTCAAGCTGCATTTAATGTAGAAGATTTGATTTGACAGAATGATTTTGCTGACAACATGCAAACACAGAAGTCGAAAAGATCGAATTTTCACCAAACCCGATACTTGTCGTGTGGTGTGCAGAGAAGGCTATTTTACGCTCAATAAAATTACTTCTTTTTTATGCACTATAGTTATTCGAGCTTTTACGCTCAATGCTATTGTGAGCGTAAAGTCTATTTGGGCTAAGTTTTAGGCTCAAGGCTATTTTAGCCACTTTACGCTGGAAAGTTTATTTTAGGTTGTTTTTACGCCAATTTGACACTTTACACTCAGGGCATATTTTGGGTCATTTTTACGCCCGATCCTTCCTGACTACTTTAAAACGTGGTTTGTCTACGTGGCTATCATGCCACACTTATTGAAGAACGTGTGTACGTGCTCCCTATTTTTGTTAAAATAATAGGACATGTGTCAACATGCACAGAGGGTGACTTCCATCGTGGGTGACAGTTGCTAGCGTAAAGACTGGATTATGCTGCTTTTTACGCACAAAGGTTTAAGTCTATAAATAGACTTATTTTTCACATAGATGGCATCAAGAGATCAACAGAGAGACATGAGAGAATACATAGAGATCAGAGCCCAGAGACTTTGATTTTCCAGAGCATTCTTCTTCAACTTTTTCTTCCAGAGCAGAGTGAAGCAAAGCAGAAAAGCATTCGACCTCGCCATCAGTGCCCAAGTACGTCGATATCTTTCTGGTGACTTAGTTCTTCCGGCTGTTCATCTTCCAGCAGTACTCTTCATCATCATCGTATGGTCCAAGGAACAAAGTGATCGCCTTCAGATCAGACTTCCATAGCAATACTTCCCAGAAAATTTGTACTTTTTGTACTTTTCTCGTTTTATTTCAAAAGCTAATTTTTAGGCATTTTTGTTAAGTGAAACAAAATGGCGACTCTGCTGGGGATGACCTTCTCCTCTGACGAGAAGGCAATTGCTCAATATAATGATGCGTTGGTCGGATCGACCAAGAAGACTCTGGTTGTGCACTTCGACCAGACTGCCTACGAAGAAATGCCCAAGACTGGGGGTAGTGCTCACTGCTCCAATGTTCAGAAATCGCGTAAGGCACGAAAAGTTTGGATTCCTAAGTCCAAACCATCCTCGGATCTCCCTGTTGTCTCTGAAGACAAAGGCATCCTTCCTACTCCTGTTGTGGAGACTCCCATCAGTGATGAGGCGGTCTCTACTTCAGCGATGCACCGCGGGCGTAAAAACCAGGCTCCCGTTTGTAACGAGGCAGCCTCAGTATTGCGTCCTGAGCGTAAAAACCAATCTCTCGTCGGTGACGAGAAAGATTTCTAAGTTTTACGCCAAGCGCGTAAAAATGAGGTATTACGCCCAGTGCGTAAAAACCAAAATTTATGCTCTATGCATAAGAATAAGTCTCCCGTCTGTGACGTGGTAGACTCCAATGCTTTACGTTCTGAGCATAAAAATAAGTCTCCCGTCTGTGACGTGGTAGACACACAAAATTTATGCTCCACGCATAAAGGAAAATCTCCCGTCTGTGACGTGGTAGATACTCATGTTTTGCGCTCTACGCGTAAAGGTAAATCTCCTGTCTGTGACAGTGTAGATAAAATTCATAATGATGTCTTTACATCTAAAGTGAATGAACCTGCACGCAACCAGCGTAAAAACATTGTTGGTAAAACTTCGGTTCTTCACCAACAGCCTTCTTACACTGCTTTACGCAAGGTACCAAACCTACAAATTACGCGTAATGCTGATGGAGTTCTTTGTGCTAAAAAATCTCAGGATTTACGCACGCAACTCCAAGCGCGTAAAAATGTACAGCTTGGTTCTGCTAATGCAGCAAGTAATCTTCTTTATACACAAGGGACTAAACGACTTTCTGTCCCAAACATAATAAAGAAGACTGCTTCCTCTACTCCTTCCGATTTACGCGAGTTGCTTGTACAAAAGCGTAAAGACAGAAAGTCTCCTGTGACACTCCTAAAAGAAGATCACCATTGTGAGTTTCACCAGATTGTAATTAAGTGCTGCTGTTTGACGTCTAAACGGTCAATTTTTGATCGGTTAGGCTACAATGATCAGCAATCAGTTGAAGATCAAGAACAGGAGTTGTCATATACCTCAGTTAATATGGCATCTCATACTAACAGAGGACGACTCCAAGATGCAACTCGTCACAAACTCCTGGTCAATAATAGTTTAATCGACTTCTTGATAACTTTGAAGGAGTATATCAGAATACTCGATTGAGAAGTCAGAGACAGTTACAGACTTCTGACTCTGAAGCTGGGGGTACCCAGTCCTTAGAGTTTGAAACCGATAGCATTGATTCATACTTCTACACCGATCCCTCTATATCTTTAAGGGAGGTTGAATCTTATGCTATTGGAGACGAACCGGAGACGTCATCTGCTAATACAGAACAACGTCTCTCTGTAGTTGAGCAGTCGCTGAAGGATATGCTTACTGTGATGCAAAGTATGCATGAAATAATAATGACTCAGTAAGTTGCTCAACCGGCAGTGGTAACTCCGGTACAGGTAGCAGCACAAACTCAAGATAGTCAAGGGATTGATATACCCTTGAATAATCAAAGTCAAGAGCCTGCTACCAATCAAAATTCTGCATCTTCCGATCCTATCATTCCAGAAGATGTACCACCTCCAGTGGGGGTTACGGTACATCCGACAACAATTCAATCAAATGTGCTTCCTCAAACCAGTGAAGCTATTCAAGCAGTGCGAGAATTAAAAGCACAGTTTGAAGTTCAGAAGCACAAGGATCAGCTCCAGAGGTTAGGGATTAAGTCCTCCTCACTGGAATGATGTGCCTTTTCCTCCAAAGTTCAAACCACAATCCATGGTATTATTTGATAGAAAGGCATCTTCCAGTCAATATATTAATTATTTTGATATTATGACTGTACATTTGCTGAAGAATGATGCTCTTCTTACCCGAGTTTTCATCGGGTGTCTAACGGGTTCAGCCTACGACTGGTATCGTAGTTTACCCGACAATTGTATTTTGTCTTTTGACGAATTCAAAGCAATGTTTCTCTCCCGCTTCTATGAAGAAGGCATGGACATAAACATGTCTTCCTTAATAAAAATCAAACAAAAGGAGAAGGAAGATACTCGGACGTTCATTGAACGTTTTCGACAGGCGACTTTGAAGATGCCTCCAGGCATGCTGGATTCAGCACTAATTGATAGATTCAGCACTAATTGATACGTGCAAGATGAATCTACGACCATCTATTACTGTCTTTACGGGTTTCTAATTCACAGATTGGGCCTCGTTTATCATAGCAGCAGTTTCAGCCGAGACTAATGGTAGATTGGCTCGGGAGCACGGTATGATCTTCGCTTTAGAAGACAAAGGAAAGAAAGGCTCTTCTGGTAATAATTCCGGTAATCGTAATAGGAAAGGAAAGGATACCCTTATGGTTAATCTTGCCAAAAATAAAATGATACCGAATAATCAGGAGTCTTCTAAGCCAAAAGAAGATTATTCTTTTGATGAGAGCGATATCCCAGGGATATTCCAATGTCTGGTCAAGAGTGGCAAACTCCAGATTCCAGAGCCAAAAAGGCCTAATGAGATAAATCTGACTGACAATCCCAAATATTGTATCTATCACAGATACATCAATCATCCTACTAAGGCTTGTTATGTTCTGAAGAAGAAAATTCAGGAGCTGATAAATGCCAATACCATCGCTTTAACTAATGATGAGCATACTGTCACAACCAATATGGTTTCTCTTTAATTTGGAGGTTTTCCTCCACAGTAAGTCCCAGATGGAATTATCCCAGTTTCGAAGGCGACGATGAAGATTGTGAATATCCCGCCTGCCAGAGAGGAAAATGAAGGATTGTTGCCTCTCACATTAAGGAATGGTGAAATCATGTGGGTACATCCTGACTTAGTACCTGAAATGGAGGATGAAGATAAAACTTCAAAATCCAAGAAAGATAGAAAAGTTAAAACCTGCAACATGATTTCTCATGTTATTCCAGATCTTGATGATTTGGATCATCTTTGGGATGGCATTCCTTTGGAGGATAGGCTAAAAGGTTTGAACATATGTCCTCCAAGTTTATCTCCTCCTACCAAGCTCAAACTCACTCATCAGCAGTGGTTAGCTATGAATAGTGTTCCCTTATATATGGCACAATAAGTCTTCGCTGCTTATGAGAAAGCTCCTACAGGGATCTTTTCTCGTATCCCGAGTATTCCTCCTTCTTCTATGGCTACAGAGATTTTTATTCCTCCTTCTTCGGAAGTCTCTATGACTTCTTCTTCTCATGTGGTTACAGAGATCTCTGCTTCTTCTTCTTCAGTTCAACCATCCATTGAAAGTCCGCTATCCATTCACTTGTACAGTCAACAATCAGTCCATCTCATGAAGAAGATGGGTTATGACTTTCAAAAGGCAGAGGGTTTGAACTATGATAAAGGAATATGACTTCCTTTACAGATTCAAAGTCAAAAATCCACTATTGGGTTGGGTTCTGAGCTTTCTCTTAAAAATTCTCGCAAGAAGAAGGCTAAGGGAAAGAAGACTAAATCCTGCAATATGGTACTTCCTTCTCATGATTTTGAAGAAGAAAGCTTTGCTGGTACGAGATCTGGGAAGGAATACCAAAAAGATTATGAGGGATCTTCTAAAGAAGCAGAGGATGTTATAGAAACAATCCCAGTTCAACCATCTCCTGTTCCTGCTAAACCATCGGTAGTTGAGAAAGGGAAACAGAAAGCAGTACGCTTTGACGTTCCTTTGAAATCTACTTCAAATCAAGGGGTGGTGATGAAGCCCTACAAATTCGATATTCTAGCCCAGTTAGCTAATACTCCGGCTAGACTCTCTATATTCGAGCTATTGCGTCTTTCTAAAGAAAGCAGAGAGACTTTAAGTGAAGCTTTGCTACAAGCAGACTCATGCTTGGCTCAACTCAAGAATCCTGATAATGCACCAGTGTCGTGTCCACAATGTCATAATATGATGGAGGCAATTCCTAACATTACCTTCACACAAGAAGATATGCTGTTGAAGCATAACAAGCACGACAGACCTTTGTGCTATACTGGGTATATTGCATCCACTGAAATTGACAGAATTTATATTGATCCTGGGTCTTCTATTAGCATTATTCTTCAGAGTATGCTAAGAACTTTGAGGATTCCTACTAGTGATTTGATTTACACTAGTACCACGATAGTTGGTTTTAACTCTGGCAAGAGTAAACCATTGGGAAAGATTCGTCTAAAGATTCAAATTGGTGATCTTCGAACTATGGCTACTTTCTATGTTATTAACTCAGACGTATCCTACAACATCCTTCTTGGAAGATCGTGGATACATGAGCATAACATTGCGGCTTCAACTCTCCACCAATGCTTCAAGTACGTGGATTCACAAGGGGTTATGAAGACTAAATTTGCTGATATCAATCCCTTCAAGGGTGTTGAAGCCTATTTTTCTGACTCACAACTCTACAAACAAGAGCATGTGAAGGAGATATCAGATATGGCTGAAGATCAATCACCTGCTGAAGATCAGTCTGTCAATAAAGATCCTCCGGAAGAGCAACCTTTGAAGATCAAGGTCAAAGGTCGAATCCAACCCCAACCTGTCAATGATCAACCTCTGGTGATCAAAGTCAAAGGAAGAACTCGGGCTTCATATGAGGAATCAGTGAGTATTCCTGCCAAGAGTCAAGATGCACCTCTTATGATCAAAGTCAAGGGACGTACTTCTCGTACGAATGATCCAGAATCACCATTGATCATCAACCTTGGTAAGTCTACGCAGAAGACGGATGACAGTCCATTAATGATAAATCCTAAGCGTAGTACTCAACTTGTAAATGATATAAATATTGATCATTCTGTACTTTTTGATATCAATGAAGATTTTCTTTTGGAGTATATGGCTATCAAATTTGTTGAAAGAATGTCTTTATCTTCTGATGATCAAAGTCATCAATATAAAGACGACATAGATACAGAGGAAACTTTATACATTGACCATAAGAAAAATTCTTTTCCTCCGCATGTTGATGTAGGCCCTTACGCTCAAAAGTTCCTAAAATCTTCTCCTTATCTTCTTCCTGTAACTGCTTCGTCACAAGCTTGGGTAACTTTTAGACATCATGAAGAATCTTATTTCGTGATTCCGTCTGATAAGAAAAACAAGCACCAAATTGTGTTTGGCCTAGCTAGAAACATCCCTGTTGCTCAGACAGATGATCTTCAAGATAAAGATAAAGAAAAAATCCGAATTGACAAATATAGTCAACAATCTCTCAAGGTTATCCAAAAAATAGGATATGATTTGAAGACTATGCAAGGTCTTAATCAAGGCAAAGGTAGACGATTACCATTATGTGGTGATCCGTTCTACCAGAAAACTCGTCATGGGTTGGGATATGATCCGTCCTACATGTTTAATGACGATATACAAGAAGAATTCTCTTCTAGTTCTTCACAATCCTCAGATTCGGAAGAAATCTATTTCATCGAATCTGATACATCACACTCCTCATATGCTGGAGGAGACTATTACGATGAATCTGAGTGTGTATTTTCAGTTAACATGGTTCAAACTGAAGGTGAATTTGAGCCATTTGAAAATGACCCTTGGGCCCAACAGATGGACACTCAATGGGAGCTTCGTTTTGAACAACGACAACCACCTACAGAGGATGAGATTGTTCAAATTGACGTTGGAGACGGAACTACGTCCAAGCCAATATTCATCAGTAAGAACCTTTTTGAAGATGAAAAGGAAGAGTTAATACAACTGATTAAAGATTATATCGATATTTTTGCATGGAGTTATGAGGATATGTCGGATCTAGATCCTAAAGTTGCTACTCATAAACTTAATATTCTTCCTAATGCCAAGCCTGTGAAACAACAACAACGGCATTTTCGACCAGACATGATGGATGTAATCGAAGCAGAAGTCAAAAAGCTGATTACATGTGGCTTTGTTCGTGAAGAACAACACCCAGACTGGGTTGCCAATATTGTTCCTGTTATGAAGAAGAATGGAAAAGTCAGAGTTTGCATAGATTTTCGAGATCTTAATGCAGCTTGCCCAAAGGACGAATTTCTACTTCCGATTACCGATGTCATGATAGACAATACATACGGTTTTGAACGCATGTCTTTCCTGGACGGGTTCTCAGGATACAATCAGATTAAGATGCATCTAGAAGATGAAAAGCATACTGCTTTTTGTATACCTCTTGGAGTCTACTGCTATACGGTTATGCCATTTGGACTGAAAAATGTCGGTGCTACGTATCAACGGACCATGAGCAACATCTTTCAAGAACATCTACGAAAAATAGTTGAATGTTATATAGATGATATTGCTGTTAAAAGTCGATCAAAAGATGATCACATTCAAGACTTGAAGACAGTATTTGAATTGATGCGTTAGCATCAATTGAAAATGAACCCTACTAAGTCTTTCTTAGGGGTTTCCAGTGGCAAGTTTTTGGAATTTGTCATCACTTCTCAGGGTATCCATGTTGATCCTGATAAAATCAAAGCAATTCTTGAAATGCGTCCTCCACGTAATCTAAAAGAACTCCGAGGCTTTCAAGGTCGCATCGCATATATCAGGAGATTTATATCCAATCTCTCTGGGAGATGTCAACCTTTCTCCCGTCTATTAAAAAAAGGTGTATCATTTGTTCGGGATGAAGCATGTCAGAAAGCTTTCAATGACATCAAACAATACCTTACAAATCCACCTGTTCTGGTACCACCAGTGATAGGAAGACCATTTTTACTATATGTTCGAGCCTTAGGTCATTCACTCGGTGCTCTTTTGGCACAGAAAAGTGATATGGGTCATAAACAAGCAATTTATTATCTTAGCCGAATGATGGTCGGAGCTGAACACATGTATACTCCTGTAGAAAAGGAATGTCTGGCTTTGGTTTTTGCTGTTCAAAAGATACGACATTATGTGACAGGACAGACTATTCATGTCATTTCCAGAATAAATTCTATTCGGATATTGATGAGAAAACCAAGCATTCTTAACTCCAGGCTAGCTACCTGGGCGATGTTGCTCACTACTTATGATATGGTCTATGTACCTCAAAAATCAGTGAAGGGTCAAGCATTAGCTGATTTCTTAGCAGCTCATCCTATACCTGAAACGTCGAAGCTATATGAGGACATTCCAGATGAAGTAGCGGATTGCAACATGACTTTAAAAGATGATATTTGGCAATTATACTTTGATGGAGCGTCACGAGTTGGACCTAAAGGCAATATCGTCTTTGGGGTAGAAATTGTTTTAGTTTCTCCTGACAAAATGGTCATATACCGTGCTTATTCTCTCAATGAGCCATGCTCCAATAATGTGGCAGAATATAATGCTCTGCTCATTGGTCTCCAAGTAGCAAAACAATTGGAAATCGAGTTCCTGGAAGCTTATAGAGATTCTCAAGTAATTGTTAATCAAGTCAGAGGAACATATCAAGTCAGAAATCCTGACCTCATCCCTTATCACCAAGTGGTAATCGAATTAGTCCTCTCAGTTAAAGGATTCTTCATTGAATTCGTACCACGTTCTCAGAATTTGGAAGCTGGTGCTCTTGCTAGCTTAGCTGCAGATTTGGCTATTCCAATTCGAAGATAAAATACAATTACTTTGTTGGACCGAGACTTATTCTGTGTTAAGAATAATCTGTATATTGAACAGAGTTATATTACAGAATCAAGTTCCCAACAGAGGGATTGGAGAAGTCCATTCATTGATTATGCGGTTCATGGGATTTTACCTGAAGATCCAAAAGAAGCTGCATCAATCAAGAGACGATCATTTCGATTTTATTATGATTCGTCTTTACATATATTATATCGTCGTTCATATGATGGATTGTTGCTGCGTTGTCTCTCTGAGAATGAAGCTAAGCAAATGCTTCGTAAAGCTTATGATGGTGTTTGTGGTACCCATCAACCGGATCCAAAATTACAAGACCGTATTCGAAGAATGGGGTATTATTGGCCATCTATGATAGCAGATGCTGTGGATTATGCAGAAGGTGTAAAGCATGTCAAATTTATGCTGATTTTATTCATCAACCATCGGAGTTCTTACATCCTACAGCAGTTTTTTGGTCCTTTGAAACTTGGGGCATGGATATTATTGGTCCGATTAATCCTCCTTCTGTCAAGGGACATCGGTTTATACTGGCTATAACTGATTACTTTTCTAAATGGGCGGAAGCAGTTCCCCTTGTTGAAGTAAAGACATCCAATGTGGTTAGTTTTATCAAACACCATGTCATTTATCGTTTCAGGATTCCCCGACGAATAATTCATGATAATGGACCACAGTTTGCCAGTCAGGCATTTTATCGGTTCTGTGATAAGAATCGAATCCAAAACCTGGCGACTACGGCTTATAATCCAGCTGCTAATGGTTTAGCCGAAACTTTCAACAAGACGATCATCAAACTTCTCAAAAAGTTTGTCTCTTCTAATAAACGTGATTGGAATGAGAAACTTGGAGAATGTTTATGGGCTTATCGAACAACAGTCCGAACTCCTACTGGTTTTACACCATTTTTACTGGTTTACGGATGTGAGGCTGTCCTTCCACTGGAAATCCAGATTCTATCTCTTCGAATAGCCATTGCTAATGAGCTAACCACAGAGAACAATGATCGCTTACGACTCCAAGAACTTGAAAGATTGGATGAGAAGCGTCTTCAAGCACAACAGCATATTGAGCTATATCAAGCCCGTATATCTCGAACTTTCAATCGTAAAGTTAAAGAGAGGGTATTCAAAGTCGGTGAACTAGTACTAGCTATTCGAAGACCGATGGTGATGACTCATAAGAGTAAAGGGAAATTCCAAATGAAATGGGAAGGCCCTTATGTCATCGAGCCAGTTTTCTCCAATGGTGCCTATAGGTTGTCTAAACCAAATGGAGATTTGCTCATGATGCCGATCAATGGCAAATTTCTAAAGAAATATTATGTTTGAATTTCTTCCTTATTCCCCAGCTGCCAATGTTTGGTTAAGCTTGGAGAGAAATTTTAATCTTTTATCTTGCCAGTTGATATAAAAAGTTGGATTTATTATCTATCATGTCCATTTGACCTCTGAATAAATATTAAGTCTGCTTGTTTTTCCTATCTATCATGTCCATTTGGCCTAGAAATAGATATTAATCTATTTTTCTTTGAGTTGTTACGATCTGTCACGTCCATATTACCTCTGATAGTATTGTATACTCTAAACAGAAAACGAGATTTTATTATCTATCATGTCCATATTACCTCTCGATAGATACAATTTATTGAGTTTAGAAGACTTGTCATGTCCATATTACCTCTGATAAGTGTTTTCTATCTCATACCTATTATTTAATTTTAAAATAAATGATAGGATCATAAAACAAATATTTTATTCATTTTTTGAATAAGATAAAAGATTATAAAAGCTCCTTATTTGCCTAAGGTGGAGCAGATATATCTTTTAACAATTTTTGGAGCTCTGCCAAACGCTTCTCACGAGAGCCCATTACATTTTCAATAGCTACCTTTCTTCGGGCCTCTGGAGTACAAATGGGAGAAAACTTAGCAAAAGTAGCTATCAGATTATCCCTGGCATCATCAAGGAACTTGATAGTAGATTCAGCTCCAAAAACTTGTTCCTCCAGAATTGAGCTCTGTGTCAAATGTTTGTCACGAGCTGCTATTAATTGCTACTTTTCAGCTTTCAGACGAGCTAGTTCGGCCCCCACTTCACGAATTTTATCATTTTGTTCCTGAATTTTCGTATTCGAAGTGTCATAGGCTTCTCTATAACTCTCCAACTTAGGCTTTGCGTCAGCCAAGAAAGCTTTCTCTTTGGCGACTTTGTTGCTGTGCTCTCTGAGAGAGTCGTTGAAAGTAGTCTCTCGAGCAGTGTATTCAGCTGATAAAGCATCATACTCAGCTTGAATAAGACTTTCAGTAGTTTCACTTGGCAACCTCAAATATTCTTTAATAGGTTGCTCAAGTTCTTCTACCACCTTTTTCAATACAGTTGCTCTCTCAACATCATTAAACATGACGACGTTCCTGATAGTGAAAACAATCGCGCCTTTCAAGCTTTCATAACTGAGGCCCCTATTCAAGACCATGTTAATCAAAGCTGCCAATGTCTTGTAAAAAGTTTCCGTATGAATCTCAACTAAGAGATTCATTTCTGCATTTGAGCTCGGCGTTGCAGCAATCTCTACCAAGTCTCTTTTCCGAATACTAGGGGTAGATATGGTGGCTCCGGTAGCAGATTGAGATAAAGATGATGTTGTCGTCACTACTATAGCCAACTGATCCCTGGAAACTTCAGGGATTAAGTCTTCAGTACTAGCAGATGTGGTTGCTCCTGTAGCAGACTGAGATAAAGATGATGTTGTCGTCACTACCACATCCAATTGATCCCTGGGAGCTTTAGAGATCACGTCTTCAGTACTTGTTACTCCAGCCGTTTCTGGAGTTCCGGTGGCGGTAATAGTGGTGGATGGAAAGATAGTAGTTGTAGCTGATTTGGGTTCAGGCATCGTCTCCTCATGAACTTCCGCTGGATTAGTAGTAATAGCATAGGGTGCTATCACGACATCCCCAGTTTCAGTTGATGATTTGATTATGCCTTCATCACCTTCTTGGGCTTCTGGCTGTTCAGACTCTAGAAATACTTCAATCTCTTCATTGAGATCAGTTCCTTCTTCAGCAGCCGTTTCTTGATCTGCAGTTTGGTCTTCTTCTCTGTTGCCAATATGAGAAGACAATCCTGGTTGAACCTCTGTTTCAGGTTCTTGTTGTAGTTCCTCTTCCGGTTGTATTTCCTCTACTCTATCTGAAGAAGAACTCTCTTCTTCAGACTCCGTGTTCTCCTCATAAATATTTTCTTGAAGAGGAGGAGGAGCCACAAGCTTTGGAGTAATGTTGACACCTGCAAAAAAATTGAATAACATAAGTTAATATACAAAAGTCATAGTTTTATATGAATTTTGTATAAATTATATTTACCTGGAGTATGTATAGGACGTGTCAAGTACTCATCATAATCTCTGGTCCAGACTTCATCATCAAAAGTGACAGCCGGCTCATCGGATGGAATAAACACCGGATCAACAGTTTGTACTGAGGCAACGTCTTCAACAACTTGCACCTTTTAGGGCAAAGCTAAATGAAGCGATGAGCTAAGACGTCCCGGGGATAAAACTACCACCGACGTGGCTGGTTGAGATGCTGAAGATCCTTCTCCAGGATGAACTGAAGAAGACGTAATATGCTGGGCTCATCCATCTGAGTGTCATTCTCAGGGGTAGTGGCTCTTGATCTGGAAGGTCTTTTAGTAATAGCCTTCTTCTTCTTTTCGGGTGACTTCACTGGAAGAGTAGTAGCTGTACTCTGCTTCCGTTTGCGAGTTTTTCCAATAACTATTGGTCCCGTTGCTATTTCTCCAGCTCCTGTAGGGATTACTGCCAGAAATTCATCTGTAACAGTGGTGTTGTCGGGTATATCAGGAGTTATTTTGATTGGCTCCTCGATGTTCCCCTCTTTGGGCCATCGAAGACTTCCTTGCATACTATAACCATCTGCGAAAGAACGGATGGAAGAGTAAAAACGAGCATATGAGTGAAGTATACGTAGCTCGGTTGTACTGGTGGCAGTAGATATGTTGAATTTAGCACCAGTACATGCGGTGCTGAAGTATCTCCATGCTTTTGTGCCGTAAATCAACTTTCCATAGTGTTAAAAGCTGGTAGAAGGATTGCCAACGTGAAGCTGGTCATATCCAAACTGGTGGGCGAACCTACTCGGTAGATAAGGCTCAAACGCACAGTTATCTTCGTTCCTGTACATCAGATGGGATGGTCTGATGTACGTTAGCCATTGGAAGACAGGTTTTGGCAATAAAGTTTTCCTTTCTCCTTTGTCTTCGAATTGCACGCCAAGGCAGTCGGCTGGAACTGGTGGCCTTGTGCAGAAGAAATTCCAACCATGAGAGTAATTCAACGCTGCTCGGGTGTCTGCCACTGTCATGGCAGTCCATGTGGCCTTGCTGAATTTTTGGAGAAAGATTGCTGTTTCATCTTTAGGGCCTGGTGGCAGTAAACTGCAGTTGTGGTGTAATAACCAACCCATCAGATAGGTATACGGTAGCTCCACCCTTGGAAAATTGTCTCGGTGAGGAGCATTATTAATCAATTCTTCACCAAAAGTCCGTAGACCTATATTTATTCGGCTTACCATTGCCGACAGTAGATTGATTTTGGCTTTGAACACCAAACGTACTGCTGGCCACAATACGTTTCCGTGGATCCTGTCTATGGTACTGATCCCCGGCACGACCCATCTTCGTAGCCATAGGGATAGGAAGCCTGCCAGCAAAGCCTTCCTTGACATCTTCTGACTACCATGCCTCAGGTAGCTTAAAGTCTCAGTCCCCGCAGGGATATCTCCAGTCTTGGTGGATAGATATTGGTCTCGAGCTTTCTGTGAGACCATCAGTTCCTGGATCACATCTGCTGGAATTATAGAGCAAGGGTTGATGGTTTGAGTCTTGTTTTCTCGAAACCTACCTTTCTCAGTCTTGGATACCCTATTTTTATGGTAAAATAAATATGTAGTCATTTTAGTTACATATGCCAAATGTGACCCAGTTTCATACAAACTGGTGCAAATCAGATAATGGCACATGAGTTCTTCATAGACCTGCACCAATTCAGGGTTCTTCTCTCTTATTTCTGCTAGTTCCCGATTTGAGGGAACATATTCTTCATAAGGGGCTTCGTCCATTGGCAGCTTTGATATAAATTGCATCTCATGTAGTGCAAGACCCATTTCACCGTATGGACTTGCAAAAGTTCCTGTTGAACTCATATACAATTCCAATAAAGCCAAGAACAAGTTGTTGTTCGATGGTATGCCGTAACTTGTAGAGGCACTGCTTCATATAGGCCGATAGCTTACAGGTCTGTTTTAAAGTGCTTCATGATCCAAGCACTGATTTGAATCCAGTTATTACTATAAGCAGTCAGCCACCCTGTCAACCTTGGGTTGGTCTGAGGATATAACACAGTAGCTTTCATGAACTTATTTATAAATATGGGTACTTGTACTGGCTGGATCAGTGATGAGTCTTCACTTGGTGTGAACCCGGGCAATAGACCATAAAATGGGACAACACCACCACTGGGAGTACTAATGTGGTAGCCCATATCACTAGCTCTCTCTCTTTTGAAAAAAAATCTTGTCCGGCCTGCCATAGCTACTGGGAGTCAAATTTCATAGCATCTGACGAGGGTGAGTAGCATGGACAAAAGCAGATAGAGGATCATATATGTCCATGTCAGGAAGATACATCACCCTTTCTCCAGACTTAAACACCCAGGCTTCTTTCTTGGGGTGAGTTTGCGATTTGAAGTCTATCGCATCCCCAAATAGAAAAGCTGGCTTCAAGAATTGTTGGTCTTCTAGTGATACCAACACTTCTCCATTCATCATGGGCAGCAGCATCCTGTCCCCTTGAGCAGCTATCAGTTGAGCTCTTCCTTCAGGGTATTCAGGGTTGGATTGAGGAAACTGTACATGTGATAAGTTCTCCAGATAGTTTGAGCCCACCATACCAGCCGGCGAGCCAAATATTTCTGCGAGAGGGGAAATTTGCAAGTCTACTGTCAAAAGAAAAAAGAAAAAAAAATCAAGTTAGTGAAAATCTAATTTGAAGTTTTTTACGCAAAAAGACTATTTCAAAATTTTATGCTAGTACGAACAGATGTTAGTGTATTTCCAATTTTACGCTTCTACATATAGATGTGAGCGTAATATGAGTTTTACGCTGACATATATAAATATGGGCGTATTTCAAGTTTTATGCTGACACATGTAGATGTGGGCGTATTTCATGTTTTACGCTGACACATGTAAATGTGGGCGTGCTTCAAGTTTTACGCTGACACATGTAGATATGGGCGTATTTCAAGTTTTACGCTGACACATGTAAATGTGGGCATGTTTCAAGTTTTACGCTGACACATGTAGATATGGGCGTATTTCAAGTTTTACGCTGACACATGTAAATGTGGGCGTATTTCAAGTTTTACGCTAACACGATAAACGTGGGCGTATTTTAGTCTTTTTACGCTAGCACGAACAACGTGGGCGTAGACTTTCGGTTTCATTGGTTCTTCTTCTCCGACGAACTTATGACCGAAGTTCAACACTGTACCCCTCATTGCCGGAGCCACGGCGGGGTTGCTTTGCTGAGATGCTACTGATGACCGAACAGGATTTTGCGCACGGTCGACCGATGAGGAGTCAACGACGGGTTTCTTGCCTTTGCTGCCGGCGGCGGACGACTTCTTGGGGGCCATCGAATCAAAGTAAGGATAGAGGAGAGAAGGAAAGTGGAGAAAGATTAAGATTTCGAAAGACAAAGTAAAGTTTTCTCTCCCCGAAGAACCCTATTTATAGGGAATTTTTGAATCGGTTCAAATTCCCTATTTTTACGCCGACTGTTGGATATCCCAACTTTTATGCAGATGACCGTTGAATATCCCGAACTTTACGCTGACTGGTCAAATCCCGAATTTTACGCTTCTGTTCAAAGTATTTCAAAATTTGAAAAATATTTAAAAACTTTGAAGGGGGTTTTGTAGGAGCGTAAAAAGTGCTTTGTGGACTAAGTCAAAGGAATTGAGGACTTTACGCAAGCAACTCTCTATGTGAGCTATTTTACGCCAGAGCTATTTGTATTGGACATTACGCGAGCTACTTTACGCCAAGGCAGTTCATTGAATTTTACGCCTGGAGACAAACTGTCAGGCCGCATTTAATGTAGAAGATTTGATTTGACAGAATGATTTTGCTGACAACATGCAAACACAGAAGTCGAGAAGATCGGATTTTCACCAAACCCGATACTTGTCATGTGGTGTGCAGAGAAGGCTATTTTACGCTCAATAAAATTACTTCTTTTTTACGCACTATAGTTATTCGAGCTTTTACGCTCAAAGCTATTGTGAGCGTAAAGTCTATTTGGGCTAAGTTTTACGCTCAAGGCTATTTTAGCCACTTTACACTGGAAAGTTTATTTTGGGTCGTTTTTACTCCAATTTGCCACTTTACGCTCAGGGCATATTTTGGGTCATTTTTACGCCCGATCCTTCCTGACTACTTTAAAACGTGGTTTGTCTACGTGGCTATCATACCACACTTATTGAAGAATGTGTGTACGTGCTCCCTATTTTTGTTGAAATAATAGAACATGTGTCAACATGCACAGAGGGTGACTTCCATCGTGGGTGACCGTTGCTAGCGTAAAGACTGGATTATGCTGCTTTTTACGCACAAAGGTTTAAGTCTATAAATAGACTTATTTTTCACATAGTTGGCATCAAAAGATCAACAGAGAGTGTAGCTCCCCTTTCCCGAAAATTTAGAAATAGTTTATTTTTAATTATTTTATTAATGGTGATTTTTAGATTTTCGTAAATAAATATTGTTTCGTGTGCACAATTTTACGTGAAAGACCTACTTTAGAAATTATGATTTTTATTAGGTTCAACGAGAAGTTACAGATAGAAATGTTTTTAGGTATATATATATTCGTATATATATATATATATATATGCAGATGTGTGGACATATACGCTTAGTGTATATATATATATCTATAATATGTGAAGAGATTTATAATATTTTATTGATATATATATACATAGGAAAATATATGAATATAGTTAAAGCGTGTGTGTATATAGATTATATATATATATAGATTTATATATAATGAAATAGAAATTAGTAATAGAAAAAGAAAAAAAAGAAAAGAAAAAGAGATATAGGAAGAAATTCCCCCACACTTAAAGCCAGGCCAACCCGAGCTTGGCTCTTCCCGAGCCCAACAGCACTCCCCATAAACCCAACTTCCCTCACAGAGCCCCCACAAGCAGAACCCGAGCTCACAATTAGAAATCATATGTATATACATACTCATTAGTTAATAGAAATAGAATTGATTAAAGAAATAGAAAAAGGGAAAGAAAGGAAAAAGAAAAAAGGAGAGGTATGAGAGCAGCCGGCCAGTGGGCCCCAACCCAGCTATGTATACCCGATCAACACAGGGAAACACCCGAGCCCCTTCCTTAGTTTTTCTCGTGTGTGTATATAACATGCGCGTACAACCGTCGAATCCCTACGAAACCCTAGGCCTCGAACTCGCGCACAACGCCGCGCCACCCCCAGGCCGACCCGCGCGCACGCCCCGGCCACCGTAGCGCCGCCGCGCGCGGCCGGAGCGGCCGGAGATCGCGCGCGCGCGCATGATGTTCAGCAGCGCACAGCAACAACAGCTGCGAAGGTGCCGGGTTCGCAACCTTCTTCCCACCTCCTCGCTCCACGATTTCTCGAACCGATTTCTCGGGTGAGTCCCCAACTTATACAAGATTACTTCCCTTCAAATAGATCGATTTTATATGCGTTGTATTGACCGATAAATCGACGTGAAGTCGATGGAAAACCAGCCCCAAAAATAGGACTGACAGCAGTCCAAACGCTCAACTTGGAAGGCAATTTCTCGCCAACCTGTGGAGCGATTAGAAAACCTATTTAAGGTATTTATTGGCAACATGTAGGAGCCCAGAAATCATTTTTGTGGATTCAAATTTCATTAATTATGCACTGAGAAATCTGATTTGGAAGTTTAGGAAAAATCATCAAAAACAGTTTTGAAAAACATTGAAAACCATCCACACGACGTCCGTCCTGCCATTCCGGGCGACGTGGTCGCGCACCGAAGACATCGAAAGCTGCGTAACGGCTTTGGGGTCGTGTGGGCTTTGACGGAATTCAAATTGGTCGCGTGTGCGCGACGAATTCGACGCGTATCCGTCGAAATCGCCCCGTATCCGTCCAATGCAAATTCAGTCATAACTTTGTGCACGCTCGTCAGATCGAGACGAAACTTGCGCCAACATGACCGTATCATTTTTCTGGTCCTGTATGCCAAGTTTGGTCCAATTCTGAGACAGTTAAAATCGACGTCGTTTTGCGGGCCCCACGGTTCCACTCAACGGGCGATTTTGTGCACGGCCCGCCGAAATCCAACTCTGGACATACGGTTGGGTTCGTATCGGAAAACTGGATCCGTAGACATGTAGTTTGATGACTTTAGAGACCTTTGACTCTGGCACGCTTTTCGGTGCAAAGCGGGTCCAACGGCAGACATCGTTTTGTCCGAAATTACCGTTTTGCCCCTGTGTCCAGAATTGGACTTAAGGACAGGCAATCCTAGCTAATTTGACTATTCTGAGAACGTTGGTACTATTTATTTCAGCATCCGGAGACTTCTGCATGTGTTGATTGATTGTGGCTCGTGAGTGGTATTTATTATTGGTTTCTCCAGCTAAGGACCTCAGGCAAGTGCACTTTCTGATTGCTTTTCGATTCATAGTAGTTTTCTCATTTCATGTCTATACATATATCTTGCTGCTTGTTGACACGCTCGTCACACGGAGTTGTCGGGAGGGGAAATATCTTAGTATACATGTGGACTACCCAGAAATATCCCCAAAATGTCTATTCTTGAACGATAGCTGCTGCACACGACACGTGCAGTATGCCAGATTTTACCCCCTAGCCGTCCACATGGCGAAAGGATATTTCACACCACTTAGATAGATGTCTTTTATTAGCTTTTCCTTGTTTATTTCTCTATCGTACTATGACATCACTTTATCTTACAGTTTTCATCTCTCATATGCTATTTTCATGTCTTGTTAATTCTATTGTATTTTGCATTGTCGTCGGTTTGTGTACTTGTTCCATTCCTGACTGGAAACCAACATTTTTCAGGTTTAGCCGTGATGACTCTTAGCACTGGGAAGACTTGGGTATGCTGAGGCCAACCTAGAAATAGAAAGCATTGTATCATTTCATTAATTGGAAAACTTTGTATTTTTTTTCTTTAAATATAAATCTTGTAAATGTTGTAATAAATTTAGAATTGTGAATGAGCAGCAAATGTATTTCTTGAGCATTATTTCTTGCGGGCTTGACAGCGTTCTACCGCCGACTCTGCGGCGTAGGCTGGCTTGGACACGTCTCGTATCCGAAAAGCGGGTGCGGGTCGTGACAAGTTTTTGTGGTGGCCCACGCAGGTCAGTTTTCGCAAAAGATTGCGAACTCGTGGTAGTACCATATTAGTCGTACTGCTGCGAGCCTGCGACCAAGAATTGCTCATTCACAATTAGGATTAAAATGAATTAGGAGAATAACTAGGACTATGAGTCCCTAGTTCAAATTGACCGTTGGGTAGTTAAGGATGCTAGATAGGCCATACAATTTAGAAATTTTTGATTGCTTGCTAGAACCCTATAGGTACATTCTTACCTTGATATGAGGATATGACCCCATGTGGATATACTATTCGTTTGCTATGTTAGGCTTACCTAGAATTAAAGTTTTAACCTTGATGAACTGTTTAACTTTCTTTTGCTTTATTAGATATAAATCTTATATCATAAGTTAGAATTGCCTATTTTAAAATTCTCTTTTGTTGTAAGGAGTTAGTTTATAATTTTTGATTCTATTATTTGTGTATAAATTTCGAGTTGGATTTTGATTCTCACAAAACTCGAACTACTTGTACCTCCTTTCCAAAAATCTCGCGTAATTGTATTTTGACTATCTTGACCAATGTTGCTATTACAGCCTAGTTTTGCAAGCTTACTCTTTTATCGAGCTTGACTCAAGACATATATTTATTGGGGACGCCCGCTAACATATTGTCTAATCAGAATCATTGTATTACGGTCTGATCAACCATGATGCATTTGGTTCGCTCTTCATCTAATTACCCTACATGGATTGAGATATAGATGTCTCTAGGATCTCATCCACGACTGCTTTGATAATCCCTCTTGAATTATACAATCGCCCTTGAATCATGTAATTGTGTTCAGTGACATCACTTTTGAACTTTTTATTGTTTTGCCTTTCAATAATTGGAAAGACGAATGTTCGTAATTGACAGATAGAGACAACGTATCCCCATGGCTATGATAGTAGTATACGCAAGTATAGCTACCATCGGCCAGCCCTGTGACTGGAACCTTGCCTTGAGTTACTCGTCCTTCCTTCGACCCTAAAACCTACTATCTTAACCTTCTAGCCATTGGAGTCCGAAAATGAGTAAGATCTTTCCCTTGATCAAATGCCAACCTAGGAGATTACCTATTCTCAAGAGACCAAGTGTGGTGAGCCTCTAACAAATACTGTGTCCTAACTTCTAAGGTGGGTAGACAGTAAGCCTTCTCAATTCTAGGATATACCAGTATTACCAATTAATTAGTATAATATTCATTAGCATGACAACTAGTGGCCCATGGACTCCCACTTTTCATTTAGATTCTTTTGTGTCCCCGGCCGTGTCATTAATATTCGGAGCACGAGACCAGCTGTTACCATCCAACAGATTTCACATGTAAGATCTAGACGAGTTCACCTTCATCTAGGTATGTCATGTCCCACTCAAACTCGTCCCCTTGTACTCTGTTTTTGGGGTACGACTTTCAGGTTAAAAGGACTAGTTATAACCTTTACCATAGTAACCGTATACTTTTCGACTCCCACTAGAGCCTCAACCTTGACCCAATTCCTTCGACCCAATATATGGTTGTGGTCTACTCGAAGCCTACTATGCGCATGCCACTAATGTGCCACTCAATAGAGGCCTCTTGTGCTACTTAAACACAAAAGTCACCGAAGGCGCAAGTTGGACCTTAGGAACTTAGCTAACCAACTTGATTGACAACTAACTCAACCCCTCGAGTGGAGTCCTATTCTAGGTTACCCTAATCTAGTAGAAGTAGTTTTATCATTGGGACCTTGTTCGGTCCATATAGATTGAAACCCAACGTACATCCAACCAACGGGTGATGTCCAAATGGGGAACCCATTAAGACCACAATCTCTTGATTTCTCAAATTCCGTTCTACTATGGAACCTTGTCTGAATTAGAATTTCGAGAACAAGACTCCTGTATTGCGCGGATTGCAGACCACTCTAAGTAACGAGGGGCGGTTCGTCGTAGCAAGTGATTGAACTAGAGTAGCCCAATCTAGCAAATAAGACAGTGGTTCATAGACTCCCTTTCTATCTGTAACACTATATACTCTTTACTGCTCTTGAAACTTCACAGTTGCTCCAAATATTCTGCCTTAACTTCCTGTCCTCCCTACTCCGGAGTGACGAATAGTCATGCTTACTAGAGTTCATCAATAATTCTTAGCTACGTGTATAAATGTGTTGCTTGTTAAAGTTTGATTTGCTTAAATGGTAGGAGAGGATAATAGAGGCCGTATGTAGTAAATAACTATTGGTAGCAAGTTAGTAGATTATAAGATTTTAGTTTGAGGAGTAGTGTGACCAAAGGTGGGTAGAAGCCCTCAAGGATTCAAAGTTATAAATATTTTTGACAAATTAAAATTCGAGGATATTGTGGTAATAATGGAATTACTTTATTTTATTTGTATTTGTATTTTTATTTTTATTTTTATTTTTTTTTTGTTTGGATTTTGGCATAGCTATGAGTTAGAATTTCGAGGACGAAATTATTTTAAGGTGGGTAGATTTGTAGCTCCCCTTTCCCGAAAATTTAGAAATAGTTTATTTTTAATTATTTTATTAATGGTGATTTTTAGATTTTCGTAAATAAATATTGTTTCGTGTGCACAATTTTACGTGAAAGACCTACTTTAGAAATTATGATTTTTATTAGGTTCAACGAGAAGTTACAGATAGAAATGTTTTTAGGTATATATATATTCGTATATATATATATATATATGCAGATGTGTGGACATATACGCTTAGTGTATATATATATCTATAATATGTGAAGAGATTTATAATATTTTATTGATATATATATACATAGGAAAATATATGAATATAGTTAAAGCGTGTGTGTATATAGATTATATATATATATAGATTTATATATAATGAAATAGAAATTAGTAATAGAAAAAGAAAAAAAAGAAAAGAAAAAGAGATATAGGAAGAAATTCCCCCACACTTAAAGCCAGGCCAACCCGAGCTTGGCTCTTCCCGAGCCCAACAGCACTCCCCATAAACCCAACTTCCCTCACAGAGCCCCCACAAGCAGAACCCGAGCTCACAATTAGAAATCATATGTATATACATACTCATTAGTTAATAGAAATAGAATTGATTAAAGAAATAGAAAAAGGGAAAGAAAGGAAAAAGAAAAAAGGAGAGGTATGAGAGCAGCCGGCCAGTGGGCCCCAACCCAGCTATGTATACCCGATCAACACAGGGAAACACCCGAGCCCCTTCCTTAGTTTTTCTCGTGTGTGTATATAACATGCGCGTACAACCGTCGAATCCCTACGAAACCCTAGGCCTCGAACTCGCGCACAACGCCGCGCCACCCCCAGGCCGACCCGCGCGCACGCCCCGGCCACCGTAGCGCCGCCGCGCGCGGCCGGAGCGGCCGGAGATCGCGCGCGCGCGCATGATGTTCAGCAGCGCACAGCAACAACAGCTGCGAAGGTGCCGGGTTCGCAACCTTCTTCCCACCTCCTCGCTCCACGATTTCTCGAACCGATTTCTCGGGTGAGTCCCCAACTTATACAAGATTACTTCCCTTCAAATAGATCGATTTTATATGCGTTGTATTGACCGATAAATCGACGTGAAGTCGATGGAAAACCAGCCCCAAAAATAGGACTGACAGCAGTCCAAACGCTCAACTTGGAAGGCAATTTCTCGCCAACCTGTGGAGCGATTAGAAAACCTATTTGAAGGTATTTATTGGCAACATGTAGGAGCCCAGAAATCATTTTTGTGGATTCAAATTTCATTAATTATGCACTGAGAAATCTGATTTGGAAGTTTAGGAAAAATCATCAAAAACAGTTTTGAAAAACATTGAAAACCATCCACACGACGTCCGTCCTGCCATTCCGGGCGACGTGGTCGCGCACCGAAGACATCGAAAGCTGCGTAACGGCTTTGGGGTCGTGTGGGCTTTGACGGAATTCAAATTGGTCGCGTGTGCGCGACGAATTCGACGCGTATCCGTCGAAATCGCCCCGTATCCGTCCAATGCAAATTCAGTCATAACTTTGTGCACGCTCGTCAGATCGAGACGAAACTTGCGCCAACATGACCGTATCATTTTTCTGGTCCTGTATGCCAAGTTTGGTCCAATTCTGAGACAGTTAAAATCGACGTCGTTTTGCGGGCCCCACGGTTCCACTCAACGGGCGATTTTGTGCACGGCCCGCCGAAATCCAACTCTGGACATACGGTTGGGTTCGTATCGGAAAACTGGATCCGTAGACATGTAGTTTGATGACTTTAGAGACCTTTGACTCTGGCACGCTTTTCGGTGCAAAGCGGGTCCAACGGCAGACATCGTTTTGTCCGAAATTACCGTTTTGCCCCTGTGTCCAGAATTGGACTTAAGGACAGGCAATCCTAGCTAATTTGACTATTCTGAGAACGTTGGTACTATTTATTTCAGCATCCGGAGACTTCTGCATGTGTTGATTGATTGTGGCTCGTGAGTGGTATTTATTATTGGTTTCTCCAGCTAAGGACCTCAGGCAAGTGCACTTTCTGATTGCTTTTCGATTCATAGTAGTTTTCTCATTTCATGTCTATACATATATCTTGCTGCTTGTTGACACGCTCGTCACACGGAGTTGTCGGGAGGGGAAATATCTTAGTATACATGTGGACTACCCAGAAATATCCCCAAAATGTCTATTCTTGAACGATAGCTGCTGCACACGACACGTGCAGTATGCCAGATTTTACCCCCTAGCCGTCCACATGGCGAAAGGATATTTCACACCACTTAGATAGATGTCTTTTATTAGCTTTTCCTTGTTTATTTCTCTATCGTACTATGACATCACTTTATCTTACAGTTTTCATCTCTCATATGCTATTTTCATGTCTTGTTAATTCTATTGTATTTTGCATTGTCGTCGGTTTGTGTACTTGTTCCATTCCTGACTGGAAACCAACATTTTTCAGGTTTAGCCGTGATGACTCTTAGCACTGGGAAGACTTGGGTATGCTGAGGCCAACCTAGAAATAGAAAGCATTGTATCATTTCATTAATTGGAAAACTTTGTATTTTTTTCTTTAAATATAAATCTTGTAAATGTTGTAATAAATTTAGAATTGTGAATGAGCAGCAAATGTATTTCTTGAGCATTATTTCTTGCGGGCTTGACAGCGTTCTACCGCCGACTCTGCGGCGTAGGCTGGCTTGGACACGTCTCGTATCCGAAAAGCGGGTGCGGGTCGTGACAGAGAGACATGAGAGAATACATAGAGATCAGAGCCCAGAGACTTTGATTTTCCAGAGCATTCTTCTTTAACTTTTTTCCAGAGCAGAGTGAAGCAAAGCAGGAAAGCATTCGACCTCGCCATCAGTGCCCAAGTGCGTCGATACCTTTCTGGTGACTTAGTTCTTCCGGCTGTTCATCTTCCAGCAGTACTCTTCATCATCATCGTATGGTCCAAGGAATAAAGTGATCGCCTTCAGATCAGACTTCCATAGCAATACTTCCCAGAAAATTTGTACTTTTTGTACTTTTCTCGTTTTATTTCAAAAGCCAATTTTTAGGCATTTTTGTTAAGTGAAACACTAGTGTTGACCTAGAGTTGACCAGTTGACTAAAAGTCAACCGTAAGTCAATCTTTGACCCAGTTTGACCTGGTTTGACTTCCTGTGACCTAGTTTGACTTGATATGACCTAGTTTGACTTAGTTGACTAAGATTGACCTAGATTTCATATCATACATTAGAAAATCATGCCTAACTCTGTTTAAACCCTAATTAACTTACAATATCTTATCTTTAGGTCTGTGAGATCACTCTGAGCATTGACACTACTTGACAACTCAGGACAGCAGGCGAGTACATTCTCTGATAGTAGTTCCTTATCTTGATATCTTCTGTATCCGATTCAGTTATAGTATATTACTTGATTCTCGACACGATGGTGCACGGACTAGTATATAACGAATTTTTGTCATGGGTTGTCATTCCTAGATTTTCTTGGGATACTGGTACTTGCTTAATCTTGATTCTTGTACTTGTATTGACACCAATTCCTGAGGAGGAGTAGCTACCTTCTTAGGGAATCCCGTGTCATGACGTACTATGTCTGGATCCGTATACTATTCGGGGATGGGAAGTTATTATAGGTTATGTGATCAATACCCCTACTTGCATTCCTGTTACTACTTGTATCATAGCTATACCCTCGCCTCACGTAGGGTAAAGCCTGACTTGTGCTACTACTTGTCTCATAGCTTTCTATTCTGGCCGGCCCGAGGTCCTGTACTCGTAGCCGGTCAAATGGAAGAGCCTGATCTTGTCCTAAACCGATCACATAAAGCTATAATACTCGAGGCACATTTTATATTTATTATTACATCAGATATATTTCGCTCAGTTCTACTTTCCTGCATGATACACCTTGACATGATTTCTTGCTTCACATATCCTGTTATATTTCCATCTTGATATTTTCATCTAATATTCTATTATGATTGTCTCTTATAGTATTTGTCAATACTATGGAACTGTTGTTGGTGTTTGTGCTTGTTCATTTTTCCGACAGGATAACCGTTGATGTTTACAGAGGACTTAGATGCCGGCTGCTCTACCTTCTATGGGTATGGCCAGGATGGAGACTATGACCAGCAGTTATCCCTGGACCCCGTAGATGATATTTTACCTATTTAGATCTTCTAGTTAGATTTGTCTGGACTGCGATCCAGCTAGATTTTGAGACTTATATTATATTTGTGTTTCGGGATCTTGTTTTGTTTTCGACTCTCTTCTATGTTGTGACTTAGCATTTATTTCCGTACTTCTATTTCCATCATATCTATATGATATTTGTGCCTATCTTTCTTAGATTGTCTTTGTGATTGAGTTGTAACGTATTATACCTCCGTATGGAGATGATAGATTATATATTGTGTTTAGATGTGGTACTTGTAGATGACCTAAACAGCGTTCTACTGCCGATTTTGCGGCGTAGGCTGGACGTACCCACGTGCTTGTTCCCCTAATCAGGGTATGGGTCGTGACACGTTTTTATGGTGGCCCATGCAGGTCTGAGTCGCAACTAGTACAATTTTGTAGTGGTGCTCGACTTAGAGTGCTGCTACGAGCCTGCAGTTAGGATATAGGCTAAGTTATTATTATAGAAGTTTACTCAATCACACCTAGGAAATTTTTTTGATCTTTTGATTATCATGACAACTCTCCTTACATTTTGAATTCAATTGTCCTCCTTTGATAATATCTTATCTTGTGTCATATTGATCTCTTGGTTTCAATTTCTCTTCAGGATGACAGTTACTCGAGCTCAGGCAGCTGGATCCAGTACCGTGCCGGAGAGATCTGATCTGGTAGGGGAGGCAGTCCAGGAGACTGTCCCTGTTATCCCTACCATTCTGGAGGCAGTGGCAGTAACACCAAGAGGTCTTCTACCGCCACCACGGAGGCCTTCTATCGTCATACCGGAGACACTACGGCCACCACCTCCGATACCAATCGATGCACTTCAGATGTTCGTACTCCTGCAGCAGATGATGGAGTCACAGCGAGCCCAGGCAGAGGCATCGCAGCATCAGGCTGATACATCACATCGTCGGACCGAAGTACTGAAGCAGAGCATGGAGAATGATCATCAGCTAGCACTGGTAGCGGTAGAGAAGGTAGCCCTAGGTACAGTTCAGGGTACCCCCGTCCAGCAACCACACCAGCAGCAGGCTAGGCCTGGAACAGTTTTGAGCTTCAGAAAGATAAAACCTAGGGAGTTCAAGGAGACCGAGGGCATTATCTATGCCGACGACTGGTTGGAGGACGTACAGCAGAGCTTGGAGTTGGCGGAGCTTCCGAAAGGACTGTGGGTCACAGCTGCGGCAAGTCAGTTCTTCGATATCGCCTTGACGTGGTTTCGTACGGATCCTCGTGCATCAGTGAGAGGTTTGACATAGAAGAACTTCCGGAGTCTCTTCAAGGAGAAGTTCTTCTCCGACGTAGCTCTTACCATATTGGAGGGCCAGTTCGTAGGATTAGTGCAGGGGAACTCGTCGGTGGACGAGTATGCGGCAAAATTCTTTCGTCTGAGCAGATTTGCTACGGGTATGATCCAGGACGAGGGGAAGAAGGCCCACAAGTTCAGGAGAGGTCTGATTCATGCATTTCGTACTCGCACTTCTATACGTCGCGGTACAACTTTCGACCAGATCCTGATGGATGCACAGATAGCAGAGGAGGATTTTGACCTTAGGCCGAAGAGGAGCAGTAATACTTTGGGAGCTACTTCCAGTGCGGGACCGGCGAAGCGTCCCCACATACAGCAGCAGAGGCCATTCCAGCAGCAACATTAGGCACCAGCAGGTGCCCACCACCAGCAGGGGCAGGGCCAGAGGCAGTCCATCTAGTGTGCCTACTGTGGGAAGCCGGAATACTCTCGTGAGGTTTGTAGGAGAAGATTGGGCGTTTGTTTGTCCTGTGGAGCGTCCGACCATCAGTTGAAGGACTGCCCTATTCGTGCAGCCAAGGGAGGCCAGGACAGAGCACTGGCGAAGCCTGCAGTCCATCACCAGAGGGGAGCACCACAGGGCAGAGCTTTTGTACTAGCAACTAAGGAGTTTGAGCCAGTGGCAGATATAGGGGCAGGTTCTGTTCTACTCGATTCTTTTCCTGTATTTCTTTTTGTTTTCGCTCACCCTTGTTCCTCGTTATCGAATTTGATTTTAATGTACCATCGCTGATTTGACTTTCCATATCGAGATGAATGTTATGGCCTGAGTTACGGTATCCTTTGATAACATATGTTAACAGAAATAACAGGGAAGGTAAACGTCTACTTTGTTATGGAGCCTAGAGTTTATCGCAGCTATATTAGCCGGCGTGACGAGAACATAAAGATCTGACTTTGGATGTACATATCTTGATTATGAGATTTGGGATTTCTCGCAGCTATACTAGTCGGCATAGCGAGGATTCCAGACGACAAGATTAAGAAGGTGCATACGCCAATTATGGACTCTACCGTTTATCGTAGCCTTGCTTACTAGCGTGGCGAGGATTCTGAGTATCATGATTTTGGACAGACGCATATGATTATCAGATTATATCTTGAGAAGGGTACTAACATGTCATCTCTATCGTTTCACTTTTGTTAATATAGATTATGTTTTAGACCATTTGACCCTACCCACATTTTACTTGTTGATCTTGTGTGTTGTTGGATAGAAGTTTTGACCTTGGTTGTTGGGGGAAGGTTGACCTAGGGAAGAGTACAACCACCTTAAATTTCGAGGATGAAATTATTTTAAGGAGGATAGATTTATAACCACAACTTTTCTAAAACAGGGGTAGTTTTAAACTTTTATAAAACTATCATTTAATAATAGGTTTAAATCATGTTATTGAGTTATTGGTAAATTTTGATTATTTTTAATATTATTAAAGTAGTGTTTTATGATTTTGTCCTTTTGCTAGTGTAACCTTAGAGCTGTTTAGCCTAGAGACTAACCATGACCATGGAGGCCTAACCCATGAGGTTAGATTATCTAATTACCACTTTTTAGGCTAAGAGTATTTTGGTCATCTTTCATATTTTAACATTTTGGAAATTTTATATTTTTAATATTGTTTTTGTTGGATTTGTTTAGTCGGGTTTGAGTTTCGTCTCGTTCCGACTTGTATTGTGACCCGGGTAGCTTAAACTCTAGATGGGACCCAATATTAAGTTAAGCATGGCCCACAAAAGCCAATATTTAAGTTAGTTAGTTAGACTAATTTTTATCATGTTAGAATGGTTAAGTTAGAGACTCAAAACTAAGCCCTTTTGATCCCAAACTTGAACCTTAGTTAGATCAAACCGTATGTGACTAGAGAGGGGCAATTAGGACATTTCCCATTAGCCCTAATGGACTCTTTATGGCAGCCACCTTTAGGGGAGAATGATTCATTTTATTCATTACAATCTTGCTTCTTTTATTTTCCTTTTGTTCTTCCCTAATTTTAGAGAGCCTTCCCTTTGATTTGATCTCCAAATCAAATCATTCCTTCACCAAATCTTCCCTCAATCATTCCCATTCTCCAAAGGAAGGGTACTACCAAGGATTGGAAGAGAAGTGCAAGGAAGAGTGTCCACTTTGAGGGATCTTCGTATCGGAGCCGTGTCCTAAAGGATTTCATTGAGATTCCACTCCCAATAGGTAAAATCCATCCTCTAAATCGATTTCCTTGGCATATAAATTAGTTTTGAATCCGTAGGATCCATCCTCATGCATGTGTCCCCTATAGATTCAAATTTGAAACCATTTGGAGCCCTCTAGAACAAGTTAGGATTTTGCCTTGTGTCCTACTTGTAGAATCCACAATTACGACACCCCATGTGTTTGGTTTATTGCCTAATAGGATTTAATGTGTTCTAATTTCAGTTTTTGACATGTTAAAGGGTGGATTGATGTTAGTTAGTATGGTTAGAACAAGTTTCATGTGTATGTCTATGTTAGTATCCATGTGGTTTGGCCTACTTGGTTTATATTGGCCTCAACATGTCTATTTGGCCTATATTCATGTGGACTGATTTGGATATGTTATTGTATATATATATTAGAGAGTGAGTTTGTATGTATAGATATGTGTGTGAGTGTGTGTGTATATATATGTGAGTGAGTGTGTATATAGATATGTGTGTGTGTTTGTGGTTGGAATGAGGATGAGTGAATGAAAATGAATGGATGAATAGAGGATAGAGGAGAGTGTGGGAGAGAGGGGATGAAGAGAGAGTGCAGCTGCTGCTGCCTTTGGCAGCAGCACATACTGTAGCAGCCTACACTGCAGCCTACACAGCAGCCATAGTAGCACAGTGCACAGCAGCAGTTTTCTGCAGCAACAGCCTATGTTTGACCCCCTTTTGATACCCCAATACACCCCGATTAGCCCCCAATACTTACCCCTATATGTTCACCAAATATCCTACTACAAAACCCCTATATTTGTGAGTGTTATAGTGGTGTAGATTGGTTAGAAAGTTAGTGGTTAGAGTGCTAGAAAATAAGCTAAGCCACATGTTACATGTTGTATGTTAAGGTAATGTTGAAAGTTAAGGTATGTGAAAAGATACGTTAGATGAGTTAGTTAATGGGAGTTAGTGGTTGGTAATGGTTAGGAATGTTATTTTCTTGGTATTCTAGGATACCAAGAGGGGTACCTACAAGGTTAAGGTGATTTACCTTGGTATTAACAAGGTAAATGTAATTACCTTGGTAAAGGGTAAGTTAAGGTAATGGGGTATAATCAAGATATTGGGTTCGGAATACAAGATTGGCCTAGGAATATGATGTCTTGGTAGGTAAATGTTAGAAAGGGTATATTTAGTCTAGTTTTGACCCGTTGACCCAAAGTTAACTTTTTCACCAAAAGTCAACCACAAGTCAACGATTTGCCTAGAATGGTCTAGAACTCAACCAGAGTTGACCAGTTGACCAAAAGTCAACAGTTGGTCAACATTAGCCTAGTTTGACCTAGAGTTGACCAGAGTTGACCAGTTGACTAAAAGTCAACTGTAAGTCAATCTTTGATCCAGTTTGACCTAGTTTGACTTCCTGTGACCTAGTTTGACTTGATATGACCTAGTTTGACTTAGTTGACTGAGATTAATCTAGATTTCATATCATAAATTAGAAAATCATGCCTAGCTCTGTTTAAACCCTAATTAACTTATAATATCTCATCTTTAGGTCTGTGAGATCACTCTGAGCATTGACACTACTTGACAGCTCAGGACAGCAGGCGAGTACATTCTCTGATAGTAGTTTATTGTCATGATATCTTCTATATCCGATTCAGTTATAGTATATTACTTGATTCTCGACACGATGGTGTACGGACTAGTATATAACGGATTCCTGTCATGGGATGTCATTCCTAGATTTTTTTGGGATACTGATACTAGCTTGATCTTGATTCTTATACTTGTATTAACACCGATTCCCGGGAAGGAGTAGCTACCTTCTTAGGGAATCCCGTGTCATGACGTACTATGTCCGGATCCGTATAGTATTTGGGGATGGAGAGTTATTATAGGTTATGTGATCAATACCCCTACTTGCATTCCTGTTACTACTTGTATCATAGCTATACCCTTACCTCATGTAGGGTAAAACCTAACCTGTGTTACTACTTGTCTCATAGCTTTCCATTCTGGCCGGCCCGAGGTCTTGTACTCGTAGCCGGTCAAATGGAAGAGCCTGATCTTGTCCCAAACCGATCACATAATGCTATAATACTCGAGGCACATTTTACATTTATTATTACATCAGATATATCCCGCTCAGTTCTACTTTCCTGCATGATACACCCTGACATGATTTCTTGCTTCACATATCCTATTATATTTCCATCTTGATATGTGCATCTAGTATTCTATTATGATTGTCTCTTATAGCATTTGTCAATACTATGGAACTGTTGTTGGTGTTTGTGCTCGTTCATTTTTCTGACAGGATAACCGTTGATGTTTATAGAGGACTTAGATGTCGGCTGCTCTACCTTTTATGGGTATGGCCAGGATGGAGACTATGACCAGCAGTTATCCCTGGACCCCGTAGATAATATTTTACCTATTTAGATCTGCTAATTAGGTTTATCTGGACTGCGATCCAGCTAGATTTTGAGACTTATATTATATTTGTGTTTCGGGACCTTATTTTGTTTTCGACTCTCTTTTATGTTGTGACTTGGCATTTATTTTCGTACTTCTATTTCCATCATATCTATACGATATTCGTGCCTATCTTTCTTAGATTGTCTCTGTGATTGAGTTGTAACGTATTATACCTCCGTACGGAGATGATGGATTATATATTGTGTTTAGATGTAGTACTTGTAGATGACCTATACAACATTCTACCGCCGATTCTGCGACGTAGGCTGGACGTACCCACGTGCTCGTTTCCCTAATCAGGGTGCGGGTCGTGACATGTTACACGTTCTAATGCTCCCCGTCAAACTTCTCAAGTTTGTTAAAACTTATGTCGGGAAGGTTTGCACGGTTGTTTTCCATCAAATATAAATCTTGCTTTGAGATTGTTGTTCCCGAGTCATAATTTTCGATGAAAAACAGAGAATCGAAACAATTGTCAAAATAGCAACAACGTTTCATAGCAACAATTAAAAGAAGGTGCACTATAGAGATCCTTGGAGGATTCGTGGTAGTAAAAATCTAAAAAGATTTTGTTACAACAGCAAACGAATGTAGAGCTTATTTTAGGAAGGTACAAATCGAGTTGCTAGCAGGAGCAGCGACGAAAGCCCAGAAGAAGTTTCTGATTAGATCAGAGAAGAAAAGAAGGAAAGAAGAAAGAGAAAGGTAGCTTTACAGGGGTGATCATATCACCTTTGCTCAAAGCAAGATTCGCTTATATACGATCCGCTTCCAGGAACCAGCAAGTTCTAGAGAACTTCTGGAACACTCGTCAGTCGATATTTGAGACTTGAACAGGCTTCCTGGACTTTACGAACTTCTTTAACTCTCTTATTGGTACATCTTTCAAAGGAGGCCAAGGGGCTCTATTTATAGAGTGGAGTGAGACTTTACCTCTTCTTCTATCTGTTGTGGGACTAAAATACCAATACTCAAAAATAGAGTTTGATATTTTAGATCATCCCACAATCAGCATAGAAGTCTGCCAGTCCACACCTACCCCCCCGAACACTCTCGTGCATGCACGAGACATCCTGGAGTCCGTGTCCGAGTCCGAGTCCGCACAACAAAAATTAACTTACATCTTTGTTGGAATTAATCCATTTTTTTTCTAGAAAAATACTCCCACATGACACACACTTGTGCCCCACCACATCTCATGTGCACACCTCAACACAAGTAATGTGTTATATTGAGATACTCACCATTTGGTGTAGCCGATGTGGGACTATCTTTCCTAGTCTAAAGGCAAAAACACCAACACTAATATCCATCTTCCTTGTGTGTGTCCTTTTGGCTAGGCGAGTACCATATTTTATATTCACCTTCCAACACGAGCATGAAGTCATGATTACCTCCTCCAAATGAAAATCTCTCTAACTCAATATAATGATAAAGTTTATATACATGCTTAAGTCTAGTCTTAAGTACAAGGCTCATCAAACCATTCTATCTATAATGAGAATCTCAAGGCATACTTTCTAAAGTTCTATAAAGCTAGTCCTATTTTGTTTGAGAGAAACAACTAATCCAAAAGTTCATCTATGTACTCTCTCAAATCGTATTTTTAGTCATTTTGGAAAATCCATCTCATCCTCTTAACCAATCTGTCTGAATGTGTACAACTTCTAATCCAACTCTATCTGCTTAAGTAAATGGTAGGAGTTTATATCCATTGATAAAAGAAAATTTTCTTTTCTACTAGAGCTAAACCTCATATATAATTATTCAAACTGCCACTCTAGTTTAATCAGTCTATCTAGTAATGGCATCTATACAAACCCATCCTAACTTAGATAATTACCCACCTTAGAAATATTCTGACAAACTTGCTTCTATCCTGACAAAAAAATATAACCAAAAAAATTTCATCAAGCATTAGTGGTTTGTCCTTTCAAAATAGGAGAAGACAAGAACCAATAATAATGAGTTCAAAGAAGGTACGATTGAATACAAATATGGAGTTCAAAGTAGGTACTATCGAAAGGATAGTCATCAACAAATCCGAAAGAACTCAATGGCAACCCACGCTGCTAATCTGGAAGAAAATCAGGACCTCAGAGGGACATAACAAAATACATAATATACAAGCTGTAAAACTCAAGAGTGTTTCTAATTACCTAGTATGCAATTTAGAGGACAACTTTCGCACGCATGGGTGGGATTCAGGCTATCTCGAATATCTCATGTAGCTCAAAGTCAATGATGTACTATAACGTCCAGTCCCAAAATAGTAGGACTAGAAACGTATCATGCCAGCTGTATACATACGAGTAAATATACGACTCGTATATACATAAGCTGTAAATATAGAAAGCCAAGACACTAAATCTCATTGTCACGACCCGCACCCTAGAGTAAGGGCACGAGACGTGGGTACGTCCAGCCTACACCGCAGTATCGGCGGTAGAACGCTGTCCTAGGTCAACATCTAACAATATAAAGGTACCTGTACAGTATATACTCTCCGAATGGAGGTGACATAGCAGATACAGTCTCAATCACATCTAAGGCAGAATGATAAAATAGAAGATAGATAGATATTGCTGAAACGAAAAAGAATCCACATAAGTACAACCAGAGAGTCTAAGTGTCTAAAAGATATAATAAATCCACAGAATCCAAATATCATATTACAATCATCCAGAATAAAAACATAAGAAAAACATCCTAGTCTAGTGGAGTGTCGTCCACAGCTAAAGGATCTTGCTGCTGGTCCAAGTCTGTACTGTCATCTAGGGTAGGCCCATAATAAGTGAGACAGCACGCCTCGTTCTCATCCTCTGTAATATTTTAACAGGTCCAGTCAGGACAGGAGCGAGCACAATATATCTCAACAAGTCATAGCAGAAAAGGAAATATAATCATGCTAGAGAATAAAATACAGGAAACTGAAGAATAGCATAATGTAAAAGAGAGACTGTAAGTAAATATCTATGATATATTTAAAGAGAGACAGTGCTAGTGATTCAGAGTACAGGATAAACATGTGAATGGCTAGGGACTGATTCATGATTACACTACAAAATTGATTCATGATTACACTACTTGGAATTATCCACATGTTCATTTATACTCCCCCATCCCCAATCAATACACAAGGATCCAGTCAAGTTACGTTAAGATTCATGATTATACTATATTGCCCATAAAAGGTGATTCATGAATTGATTCGTGAAGGCTCGGTGATCATGAGAGTACATGAGTCACTAGCTGATTCCCGAAGATTCATGATAATAGAAGCATGAGATACGTGATGTAAGTGAAACACATGAGACAAGAGTATCTGATGCTCCCGAGAGGGATAACATCTCATGAAGGGATCCATATAGTACTAATCCGTGTTACCAACGTGTCAGCATCAAGTAAGATAATCTAAAGCAAGAAATATAATCCTAAACAAGATATGAAATGATCAGAAAATGTACTCGCCTGATGACCTGAATAGATGATAGGTATAGAGGTCCAAACTGAAGCCACAGAGTCCTATTTAGAGCAACACAGGTCAAGATGTATACGAGAGAAGATAAATGAAATATACAATGCATCTGTATGCTGTCTAGGTCAAACTAGATTAAAGTCAACACTTGGTCAACTCTAGTCGACCACACTAGTCAAATTAGGTCAACTAGGTCAAGTCCTAGCCCAAACAAGTCTAACAAGTCTCACTAGGCCTAACCAAGCCTAGGCTAGCATTCACACAATCACAAGACAATGTGAACCATAACAATGCATAATATAAAATAGATAATATATATAAATAAATACCTTCATACATACATGTATATCCATATTACATACATATATATATATATATATATATATATATATATATATATATATATATATATATATATATAGGCATATGTTACATCATGCATATTTATATAGTTACATAGATATATACATTCATGCACATTTACATACATACTTTTATACATTATATATGTTAACATTCATTACAATGCATTATATTTTACTTATACCTTTGATTGATTCATTCATTCATATATGACATTCATTCATGCATTTATACATTCATTCATATTCCATATGCATGCATATTTCAGTTCAGGCATTATATTAATTTACATATCATTAAGTTGCATACATATACTTATTTTTATTACATACATGTCATTCATGCATATTACATACTTACATGCATCTATACATTATATACATTGTATACAACATGTAAAAATAGAAGAGGAAAAAAGGGGAAAAACTGAAATGGATAGGGAAGGAAAGGAAAATGTAAGGAAAAGGAAAAACAGTGGACATATACATGCTTGCATCATATATTCTATATTACCATACATGCTATCATTATATATTGCATTATATTATTTATATATTATGCATTCGTATCTATCATTACATGTATACCTTGCATTCATATCTAGCATTCATTATATTCTTTCATGCATACATTGTATATCATTCTTTCATTCATTCATTTATGCATTGCTTACATACATTATATTAATTGCATTCCTTCATGCTTGCATTTAGCCATATATATACATTAATGTAAAGAGGATATATATCATATATATCATTTCATTCATCTAACATATCACGTATTACATACGCTATATTCATTTAATATCCATACTACATAGGCTCATAGGTTACACAAAATGCATATATCGTATAGTCACTCTTCTACTTAAAATCAATACTGTACCAATTGGGCCTCTACTAAATTCTAGGATTAAAGTATATTGTAGCCCTTCGTGTTAGCTTTTCGAAACTTTAAACGGATCGTATTTTTGTGTCCGGAAGCTCCCGAAATCGCAAAAATACCGAAACACGTTCGTCTTTCGTACAGCTGACACTCAAATAATTCTACAGAAAGTTACAGAAAGAATTTGGCTTAGTAAAATATATATTTGGAAAGCTAACTTCGATACGGTTCTTTTAAAAAAAACAGGAGATAAATCGGAGTTCTAAGCTAAAAGTTATGATATTTCTAATTTGCTTTGGTTAATAAAAACGTGGATGAATATTATGACGAATTTGAGTTGTTTTGAACAAAAGAACACATATAGGCCAAGATACTTGGATACAAACCTAGGTATCCAAATGAAACTTATTCTAACCATTCTAAAACTGAATTTAAATATCTATTTAAACTATTATCATACATACACATGGGATGTCCTAATTTGGGATCTATCAAGTAGGACACAAGACACATATCTAAAATCCTCAAGAGAGCTCCAAATGGCCTCAAATTTGAATCTAAATGGGACACATGCATGAGAATGGATCCTACGAATTCAAAACTAATTTATATACAAAGAAAATTGATTTAGAGGATGGGTTTTACCTATTGGGAGTGGAATCCTAATGAAATCCTTTAGGACACGACTTCGATACGAAGATCCTCAAAGTGGACACTCCTTCTTGCACTCCTCTTCCAATCCTTCGTAGCACCCTTCCCTTGGAGAATGGGAATGATTGAGGAAAGGTTTGGTGAAGGAATGATTTGATTTGGAGATCAAATCAATGGGAAGGCTCTCTAAAATTAGGGAAGAAGAAAAGGAAAATAAAAGAGGCAAGATTGTAATGAATGAAATGAATCATTCTCTCCTAAAGGTGGCTGCCATAAAGAGTCCATTAGGGCTAATGGGAAATGTCCTAATTGTTCCTCTCTAGTCTCATATGGTTAAGTCTAGACTAGGTTCAAGTTTGGGGTCAAAATGATCTAGTTTTGAGTCTCTAACTTAACCATTCTAACATGATAAAAATTAGTTTAATTAACTAACTTAAATGTTGGGTTTTGTGAGCCATACTTAACTTAATATTGGGTCCCATCTAGATTTTAAGCTACCCGGGTCACAATACAAGTCGGAACGAGACGAAACTCAAACCCGACTAAACAAATCTAATAAAATAATATTAAAAATATTAAAATTTTCCAAAATATTAAAATATGAAAAATGACCAAAATTATAATACATCAATTTAAATATTATTAAAATAATCTAAAATTCATCAATTAATCAAAATCCTAAATAATTCAAAAGTCACAAAATGACCAAAATACCCTTAGCCTAAAAAGTTGTAAATAGTCATTCTAATCACATGGTTAGGTCCCCATGGTCATGGTTAGTCTCTAGGCTCAACAGTTCTAGAGTTCACTAGCTAACACATCAAAATTATAATTTACCAATTTTAAATAGTATTAAATTAATTTAAAAATTTCATAAATCATAAATCCTATTATTAAATAATAAACTTTTACAAAAGTTCAAAATTACTCTCTTTTTAGAAAAGTGGGTGTTACACTCATCCACAAAGATAAATAATAATATAAAAGTAACTTTGAGTTTGTCATGTATACAATCGTTGGGCGGAGACAAATCCACTACCAACTAATTTAAATAGGGAAAAAATATACAAAGAAAGTGATTGGTCGAGCGAAGCAAATGACGAGTCCAAAAGCAATCATCACGAAGGAAGGAATGGCCTTAGCTAGAGCACCTGCAAGAAATCACGAAACACACACCTGGAGAGATCACCAGGTCCTCAGAGGGACGTAACAAGACACATAATATCATGCCAATAAACTGAATAATAAAGCTCAACAGAAAAGTATGCATGAGTAAAGGTTCCTAACCATTCTATGTGATATGCACTGTGAGGACAACGTTCTACGCAGGGGCTGTAACGGATTCACGCAAGCAAGTAATAAAGAGTCGCCGTCAAGTAGCGCTCAAACGAGACGCTATCGGCCCGGGCAGAAGGTAGTGCTCATAAGAGTCACCCTCGGCCCAAAATTTGTGTAAAAATAAATGTAGCCCCTACGCTAATAGCTGTCCCCTCCCCCCAATGTTACTATACATGTGTCGACTCCACGATACTGTTTAATCCTTAATAACTGCCAAGTCTTCTACATAAATCTATTAGCAGTTATATCCTAACGCATGTACGCACCAATGATCAGTCAGCACGCAAGTCCGTATCTATATGCGACTCACAACTCACACACAATCAGTGGCACATCGTGACAGATTATGAGATACACTAAACATACGGTGGTCCCTTAACTCTAAGCCAATTGCATAAAGTATAATATAATTTGCATCTATATATAGTTTTGAAAGAACAACATAAAAAAAAGTATGCATAATATTGAGCAAAAAATTAAACAATAAAGGCAAGGTGTCTTGCCTGGTGTGTCGCCTGGTGTGGTGTGATGTTCTGTCAAGTCCTGTAGTCCAATAGCTGGGATCAACGGGTAGGGTCCGAAGTTACGAGGAAATAGGGAAGCACAATTTAGTTATGATCAACCTTGATAATAATAATGAAAAATTTGCGGAGAATGATACTTTATACTATTTTTAGAGAAAAAAATGTTTGAATACCTAAAAATATATTTTGGTAGTTAAAATAGCTCTAGCTAAATAATTTAAAGTCTAAATCTTTTTAGGCAAAAAAAACTAAGTAAGCAAAATAAAATATTTAGATAGAGAAACTATATTTTTATTAGTAAAAATAATTTTGATAAATATTTAGAAAATCGTTTTATTAATTTGAAACTATATTTCACAAACTAGAATATATATTTTTTTGGTTAATTTATTCGAAATATAATCGATTTAGGCTAAAACTATAGATTTACCAAAATAGGATTTCTAGTCTGTATTTTAATAGTAAAATAATTTAGATAATTATTTAAAATACTAGAATTCTTTTTATAATTCTGAACTACCCTTTGCAATTAGCAAAAAAAATAATATAATAATATATATCTGACAATTCCCGTAATAATACATACATTAAAACACTATTATTATTAATAAATACTAATACCCATATCATAACAATAATAATAATACTAATAATAATAAGAATAATAATAATAATGATAATAACAGTATTAACAATACTAATAATAATAATAATAATAACAATAAGTATAATATATAATAATAACAATAATATTAATAATAATGTTAATTATATTACTCCCCCAGCCCAATGATACTGAGAGAGAGAACAGAAGAGGGAATTGGGGGTAGAGAGGAGGAAACAGGGGCTCACCGAAGGTTACCGGAGGAGCTCCGGCGAAGGCGGTGGCGCGGCTGGCGAGGATCTCGAAGGCGGCGACGGCGGTTGTCTCGCGGACGCCGGGAAGCAGCTTGGGGGAGGCGGCGCTGAGGGTCGACAGCGGAGGAGGCGCGATATGGGTCGGCGCTGGCCGATCTGAGCGGCGGTCCACCGGTAGGGATCGACGGCGGCGCGGGGATCTGGTCGCCGGCGGAGACTTGACTGGCGGCGGGCGCACTGGGCGGAAGGGAGACGGACTGGCGCGGTGGGCGCCGACGTCACATCACGGAGAGGAGGCGCGGGAAAAGCCGGCGGGCGGATCGAGACCGCGAGCGGGATCGAGTGGCTAGGGGCGCCACCCGCGGTGGTTCGAGCCTGCGACGGTAAAGGTGAGTTTGCGTATTTTAATTTTGTTTGGTGGTGGTAACCGGCGTCGGCGGTGGACGCCGCGGTGGTGGTCGTACTGGGGATGGCCGGAGTGGATTGATGATGGTGGTGGAGTCAGATGAGGTGTTTGGGGCGGTGGTGGCCGGAGTCGGGTGCTGGGGAGACGGAGGCAGGTGGTTGTGGGGATGATGATAATGATGATGGGCTGGCAGAGGTTTTACTGGGGTTTGCCGGGAGGCGGCTGTGCGAGAACAGGGTCGGGTGGTGCGTTGGTGAACGGCGGAGAAGGCCATGCTGTTCATGGTAGAGGTGGCACTGATGTCGGGCGGTTGTGGTCGGAGAAGGAGGTGGGTGTTTGGGTTGGCCAGGGCGAGCGGAGTCGGGGTGGTGATGGTGGCGAGGGTTCGGTTTAGGATTGAGTCGCCGCGTCGGGAGTGTCCGACACGGCTGGGTGGACGTCCGGGATTGTCGGACGAGACAGAATTTTTGTATTTGTAATGGGGAACATGTAGTGGATGGGAAGAGGCACGGCACGGACACAATGCACGTTTGTGGATGGTAGAGAATTATGGAGGAGTACCTATCCTTATATAGGAGGTGGGAATTCCCAGTTGGATAGAGATTGGGAGAATTTAAATTCCCCATGGATAGATTCCATATTAATTTAAATCGATTTAAAATCCACTTCAATACAAATAAAACTTATCTTTAGTTTAAAAGCTATTTAAATTAAGGCCAATAAAATTTTTTCCAATTTAAATTATCAAAATAATTCAAATATTAAGTAAAACAAAATTCTAAAAATCTTTTTCATAATATCAAAATATAACAATAATTAATTTCAAAAATTAAGAAAATTTACTTAAATATTAATTCATAAAATAGCTTTTATAATTAACAAAATTATGTTAATAATAAATTTCAAATTTCGCAAAATATTTGGAACACATTCCATATAACCCAAAATTTCCAAATCTCTACTTATTTTTAAACAACGAACAAAATAACTCTTTTATACAAAATTAAAATATTTATCATATTATTTTGAAAACTAAAATTCTTCTATATAAATAAAATCTCTAATAATATGTTTTACAAAAAAATATGTGCCTCGCACATATTCGCACTCGATGAGACATACGAAAATGCGAACTCATACGTGACGTCCCCTACGACAAATTCGTACGCGACGTGTAATACGACTATGCGACGTACAAATACCAAGTAAATTTTTTTTTTTAAATACTCAATTTATAAAAAAAATAAGTAGAAATTTAGGGGGTTTACATGTACATACACTTAAAATCAGTCATATGTAACCGTCCGTAACGATCCAATCGTCAGAGGGCATCTGCAACTCATAAATTTTCATAATTCTGTCCGGAGACTATGGTTTACCAATCTGGCTGTCCCATACGCACTAGTGACTGTCCTCCCCCAAATTTCTATACTGACCAAGTCATGTCCATAACCTGTCCAGTTTTGTAACTGCTTGAGTCTCTAATATCCTAATCATAGCAGTTACGATATCTAGCCGTCACATGTCTCATATGTATCGATGATTAGTCGGATACAATGACATATGTCCTATCATGAATATCATACCGTGTCAGGTGTGTGTCAAGGTCATGGAGATGAAAATATCCCACAAGTATATGGTAGTCTTCTAGTAACTAAGTGAATATGCATGAAAATACAAGAATCTAGTAAATCGACGAACACCATCGATTCGTACCTAGGTCTAGCTTGGACGTACAGTTTATATCTATAAGTAATCATGATCAAGTAACATAAACTGATTCATACGTAGGAGTATGAAATAAAACAATAAATAAAGCAAGGTATACATGTCGAAAATTCGTTTGGTGTCTAGACGACATTCTAGCAATGAACTCGTCAAATCATAAATAGCACATGAAGTGGAAGCTAAACAAACATCTCCGAATGCTGAAAAAGACATCACCAATAAGTCCAGAAAGTATGAGAAAGTTAGAATAGTCTACACATAAGTCCAATTAGAACACATGGACAAAATTGACAGTTTCGGATCAAAACAAGTTCCGCCGTAGGGCCCACTTTGCACCAAAAGAACGTGCCAGGACAAAATTGTCCAAATTTAGCAAATTATATGTCATTTTTTAGGTAAAACGATGCCACGAATCCAATGGTGGTGTCAAAAATTGAATCTGAGATCCCGTGTCCAAAATTGAGATTTAATATGTTGAAAAGTACGAATTCAAACAATCAACTTTGGCGTCAAATTCAACCAACCAAACGACATAATAATTGAGATCCTGCTGTGCAAGAAAACTGATCGTCCGTCGAACGGAGCTACGACGAGGGAGAAATAATTCCGCAAAGTTGACATCACGAATCTGTCAAAATAAATACAGTTTAAACGTGCAACTTGGCGATCAGTTTTGATATAGAAAACGATGGAATTAACGGCTGAAACTTGAGGGAATGGTAGAGTTATTTACTGAGATTGAGGTGGAAGTTTCGGATCTAAGATCCAAAGGTTGGATTGTCTAGAAAATGCTTGCAAAGTTGCTGCCATGAAACGAGATTACGACTTCCAAAAATATGCGTCACGACGGTTCATTTTCAATTCACAGAAATCGCCCGTGGCGAGCGTCGTAGAGGACGACGGCACGTGGAGGCTTGCACGGGACATGGTCGATGACTAGAGGAAGTCGTGCATGGTATGTAGGTGATGCAGCGGCACTGGGGGCTGCCATCGGGAGCGGTTTTCTCCGGCGTTCGGCTGCACGAGGACGTGTCGTTGAGGGGCTTGGCTCTTGGATCAGGCTCGTGGGAGGTGGTCGGCCGGCCAGGGCAAGTTGACGCAGCCGTGCGGTGTCCGGCGCAGAGGGGCTCGGAGGAAAGGCGCGATCGTGCAGGTTCATCGAGAGGGGGTCGGGCGAGGTGCGACTGTCGCATCTACTTGCTCGTAGAGAAGGGTCCAAGGGGCCGGGTGGAGACACGGATGGGCGCGGACCAGTGCACGGTAGTGTAGGTGGAAAGGCGGTCGGTTGCTATAAGAAAGTGGAAAAGGAATAAGAAATGAAAAATGTAGGAGTTGGTCTGTTGTCGATAAGGAATAGTTAAGAGTGTTAATGGAGATAAAAATTGGATTAATGAGGATTGAATGTTGATAGGTAAGGAAGGATTTGAGGAGATTGATTGTCATTTATTAAGAATTAATGGAGGAATTAAATGGAAGGATTTTAAATTTGAAAAGGTATTGGGGGATTTGAATGCATACTAAATGCAGAGATGGGTTCGTGATTCCGACTATACTGTTTGTATATATATTACTTAAATATATACTAATACTAATATTAATATCTTAAGAACTTAATCATTAAATAACCAAAAATAAGTTACTACATTGGTAAAATAAATTCTAAAAAAATAGATTTTCACATTCAAAACATAAAAATGTGAAATATATAGATATATTTGTACATATAAAAAAATGCTATTTGGTTAAGAGAAAAATATACAATATTTAACCTAAATCAGTATAATAATATATAAATAAAATTAAATTTAGGAGGTTTACACATATAGAAAGATTACAATTGTTATTAGACATTTCCTTTTTGGTATAAATTTTTTTTAATATTTTTTTTGTTTGCTCTTGTTGGGATGGGCTGGAATATTTATTTCCGTTGTTCTTCTTGCTAATTCTACCATGATAATTTACTCTTTCACTTTCATATAAGAACTTAGTCAGCGGGCTTACAATATTTATTTTTTTTGAAATCCCACGCACACATACAATTGGGGGACTCGAACCTTGCCGGTCCCTCCGGATGTCCGTTCTAATACCACTAGGCTAGAGAGCTCGGACAGCGGACTTACAATATTATTTTCGACTTTGGACATGCAATAGTTTGCTTCCATTCAGTATTATATGTTGTGTTTGTAAATTGCAAATTCGGATTGTGAACTAGTAACGAAGAAGATGGAGATGAAAATTATGAAGTGTCTTGATAAGAAGGCACAATATAGAATGCTAATTTCATAGTTTGTATAGTTTAAAAGGAAGAAAAGTTTCTTTAGTCTCTTAGAGCCAAAAAAAAAAAAAAAAAAAAAAAAAAAAAAAAGGAGTCATATTTTAGCAAATACATCTATTCAAAATATAAAAACTGTCATATATTCCTACTATTTTTAAAAACTAATATATCTTCCCATTCTATAAAAACTAATAAATCTTTCCAATTTTTTTGTAGGAAACAGTTAGCAAACTAAGATATATCGGAACTATCTTAACCGAGATTTTGACTGTTCGGATATATTTTAGCTTTTTAAAATAGTAGGGTATATGTTAGTTTCATATTTTGAATGGAAATATTTACTACAATATTCCACAAAAATTAAAAAAAAATCATCCTAACCATGTATGTATTCTCCAGGAAAAAAAAATCTAAAATCATTCATGTAATAATTCCAAAAATATATTCCTTATTCAAATTATATTTAAACTAAGCACATGATATTATCTAACCACCTATCCAAAATTTTAAAAATATATCTATAACAAATCATAATTAAAATATATTTAAACTCATTTAATATATTTTAATATAATTTAAATTTTTACCTAAGTTCTTAAAGAAATTATTACACGTGTACGGACGTGAACATAATAGCGTAATATATGTATGAGAAATTACTAGCAGAATTAACCAGAACCATCTAGAAATAAACTTCACATGCAAGCAAGTAGGGTTTCTGTTCTATTGTCAGTGTGGGTATGTATCCATGTTCAATCAAGGAACCAGATATATACTGGACAGATCAAGACAAATGCAATTTGCACTCGTAAGCAAATACGGTTACTGTTCTAATGCAGTAATAGGCTATTTATCACATCCGACTGTGCTGTTTATCACGGACTAGTGTTTTAGTCTCTTAGGTCATTTATCACATTCGACTGAGCTGTTTGTTACGTACTATCTTTCTATTCGAAGAGTTGTATCTGCCTTCTCCAAACGTTTAACTATATTGTTAAAACGATATTGAGAACAATGTGGAACAAAAGAAAGAGATTTGAAGTATGAAAACTTCATTATATTAGAAAAAAATTACAACTTTGGGTGGTAGGAACAAATGAAACCTTCCACTTATTTATAGTGCCCATAGGACTTACAAGAAACTTCTGGAAACAGAATATTCCAGAAATTATTCTAGGAAACTTTAGAATCCAGATATTTACAAGGAAGCTTCTAAAATATCTAAAAAGTTCATGAGTCTTCATAAAAAGATCGCTAGTCTTCTAGAGGGTTCCACCATCTTCTAGCATATTTCTGGATCTTCTGGAGGATTTCACCATATACTAGAAAGTTCCGAAAGCTTTCAGCATAATCCGCGCAGTGTAGAGTTACGCAAGTCCGTCCCAGTGGGATGCAAACTTTTGTGCCTGACATTGCTTTATTTATGCTCTTGGCATAGAGTCATGTGCTGAATTTTTTATTTTGAGACATGAGACAAACTGTAAAAATGATGCCCTCAAATATTATGTTCATATAATTTATTTTTTCATCAATGATAATACAATAATATTATCAACACAAAATTCAAAAATAAAACAATTAAAAAAATATCCAAAATAATATATGTCATAATAAAATTGAAGATGTTCCAAACCAAAATAAAATAAAATTACAACTTAAGGATAGAGGAGATTGAGAGCGTCAGGCTATACGAGTGAGTGAGGAGAGGGAAGAGGATTTTGACAGCGACTGTACCAATTTTTTTTTTAGTCTAACTGACTGACTTATTTCTTGGTATTTTTGTATATGATGTCTATATATCCTATAATTAAAAGATAAAAATGTGAGACTAAAATGATTAGAATGGGTGTGTTGGATTTTTTTTCTTTTCAAAATTGGACTTATACATTAAATAGTATACAAAAATTGGTGTCCTCTAAAATTTAGGCACGGGACAACCGCCTTATAGGCCTCATATCGAGTCCGAGCCTAATCCTATGTTGTTCATTGGAAGATGTGTTGCCAAAGTCTTATCAAGAAACAAAAACAATAGCTGCGGTCATCAAATGCAATAAAAGAATAAAAGATGTTTGGCATTAGGGGTGAACATTATTCGGTTTTGGACCGAAAATCGAATCGATTAAGAGATTTGGTTCGATTTTAAAAATATTCGGTTCGGTTTCGGTTTTGAAAATACTAAAATTTTTTATTCGGTTTAGTTTTCGATTTTGAGTTTCGATTTCGGTCCAAAACCGAAAACCGAATAAGAAATTTTAGTTTATATATATATATATATATATATATATATATATATATATATATATATATATATATATATAGGTATATATATATATATAGGTATATTTAGTTACTATATATATTAACAAAAAAAGTACAAATAAACCAATTAACCGAAAACCGGACCGATTTAATTTGGTTCGATTTGATTCGGTTATGGACCAATTAGATTCATTTTCGGTTTTGCTTATTTGATTTTCGGTTAAATTCGATTTTAGGTTACTCGGTTCGGTTTGAACCGAGTTAACCGAATGCTTACCCCTATTTGGCATGCACTTTTGTGCACGTGCACAACAACTATGTCCCTCCTACTCTGCGTCCGGCCTCTCTGTCGCCGCATGCGTATATAAGCGCAATGTAGCAGGTTTCGATCAAATGTGTTAGTGTGAAATGGGTTGAGAAAAGAGAACCTAACATTAAATATGTGTATGTTGGCCGGGCCTGGTCAAGCCTGGAAACCTTCTACTAGCCGGGTCATGGGCTAGACTGGTTACAGCTCACCGGACTGGCCTGACCCAACCCAAGTCCCGTCGACCATGGGTTTGAATCAGCCCACCAAATCCACTCCATCCCTCTAATTTTCGGACAACTTTTGCACTCAATACTCAATAGATTTGCAATTTAATTGATTTAGCACGTGAACAAATATTAAGGATTGATTCTTACAATTCAATAGCACAAGCCGAAAACATCACCGCTAAACAAGACACTTAATGCTGGATTTGGAATTGCTTAATGATGCTATTTATCTCTCTTAATGATGCTATTTCTCTCACAGGACTGGCTAACAATTCTAGATGACTTTAATTGCTAGCTAGTGGTTGCTTGTATTTCTCTCACCAAATTTAAATGTTACCCTTTTTAAAGCAAAATTGAGGGGAGAAGAAATAAAATTGCTCATGGATGTTCACTTTTCCATAATTTGTTGTGAATCAACAATTTAAGTTGGTCGCTACACACGAGTTTGCATTATATATTAGAGGTATTTCAGGTGTCCTGCCGAGTTGACATCGAGTACTAAGACCTCGTTTGGTTTGCGGAATCTTCGGGTTGGAAAATGAAAGTGATTAATTTTCTATGTTTGGGTGCCAAAGGAACAGAGGAGGAAAGAAAAGTGATTCCCAATGGAAGAAAAATTATAAGAAAAAATGATTCCATCCATCCAAGTAAGGAATCATTTTTCCACATTAAAATAATCACTTTTTTTTTTCGAATTCTTTGGCGTTTCCAAACATCGGAAAGAAAAATTAATGAAAAATAAAAATTTTCAAAGAACAGAAAATTGCAAGGAATTGATTTTCTTTCCCTTCCATTCCGCGAACCAAACAGGCCTAAGTATCTGCAACAGCTCCTTGGGCGCTTCCACTTCTGCCGTCCAAACTTACAATTATGATGTTTATACTCTAAGTATTTTGTTGATGAGTAGTTAAGGAGCTGAGGAATTAACTCTATTTTTTTTTCTTCTTCGAAAGTAACAATTTGATGATGAATATTATTAATCAAAGGAAAAAATTTCATGTAGCATACTTTACTTAACAAAATGTACATACTCTATAGGTGCTTCAAGGAACAACCGGATTGTAGTAGCGTGGTTAACTACTCGATAGGTGCTGCAAGGAACAACAAATGTTTTGATACAGCAAACTAGTTTTAATAAAATTTAGACTTTTTCTACATTTGAGGTTGATCTTTCTCTTTTAAATTTATAAGCCCACCCCTGACTGGCACGAAACAGCACGACACGCCATCCAAGTTGGGCATGTACTCGGCAAAGTACTCAAAAGCCAGGCGCGACACGACACATTATTTATTTCATTTTTTTTTTTCTCCTGAAATATCCCAATGTTAGGCATTTATATTCGTCAAGGAAATAATTTAGACTGTGTGAATGCCCCTCCCATATGATAATTATTTGGAGGTTATTTTACAAAAATACCCTTCATTTTTATAGTTACGGGCTATTTTTACCAAATTTATTTATTTTTAATTTTTTTTGCTTGTGACGATTTTTATGAGTACTTTGGTTATTTTTACGTAGAAAAACTAAAATATTCTTTTGGGCAGACAAAAAAAATTATAAATATATATAGGATCATATTTCTTTCATTTTTATTTCAATTTCTATTCCCACTCTCTTCTCTCATTTTATCTACTGTTGAACTACTTTTCTATTTGTGAACGACGAATCAACAACGATCAAAGTTCTCAACAACCTGAACACTTCGACTTCATCAATTCAACAGATCGTTCTACAATCTACTACAATATTAGTACTGCTGAAAATTTGCTAATGGACACATAATTATGCATCTTTGTTTTGATAGATACCAGGGCCGGCCCGAAGGATTGGGTTGCCCTATCCTAGAGCTAATTTTGGTTGCCCCTTGACCCTTATGTTAGCTGGTCCAGGTGGTCATTCATGACCATGACCTTTGGTGAGATCATACTGAACCTGGAGGGTTGCCCTAGCAGAGGGGGGTTGCCCAAGCCTAAAGTCTTGTCCAGCTTACCCCAGGGCCGGCCCTGATAGATACAAGAGAGTCCTTGAAGACACGAGTAGAAAGACACAATGCCAATTTGATTTAACTTTATCCTCATTATGAACACTCGTATATATACACGTGTTCTACAAGTATATCATAATATTTGAAAAGAGCAAATAATAACCTTATTTTTTTTTCTCTAAATAATTATATAATTATCCATTAAATTTAGTGAACATTTTTAATAAGTAAACATAAATGAAGGTATGTTTGGAATAAATTTTTTTACGGTAAAATATAGTTTTCTCATTATATAGTAGAATAGATTTGCTTACTATCAAGGCTTGATGAATAAAAAATTGTTCTCTTTTGAGAATGCCTGTTATCTCGTCTTTGGATGCCATATTAAGGCCACGGAAGGGCTTGAATCCTATCAAGTACAAGATCAAATGTTACTCTTCAAATAATCTACTAAATCAAGTGGTAACAGTGTTTTCACCGGTTACGAGGTGTTTTTGAACTGACTGTTTATGAAAATTCCTAATTGTTAATTTTTTTGAGACACTAGTTTTGGTCGGCTCAAAAATCTCCCAAAATTGATATATTGTAATTTTAAGTTACTTTATAAACATCTCAACCCGGTGAATTTTGAGAAATTTTATTCTATTTATATCAACACCAAAAATATATAACTATAACTACTGATACCCTCCTTATTTAATTTTATTCGTGCAAAGAACTTTCAGAACTGCTCATTAGTGAATTATCAAGCATGAATTGGACTAGTTTAAAAGTCGCTACTTAAAAACCACCCAAAACCAGATCTCTCACAACCGTTCGTAACTGGTACTTTAAAAATACCTAATAATCGTTACCCCTGTAACTGTCAAACAGACCCTTAATATCGTCATGTATGTCCGGCATACGAACACCGTGTGCTGAAGCTTGAGAACCTTTGCACCTTAGTTGGTTTGCACAATGAAGCTCGAGAGGTTGGTTGGACACTGGAAAGCTTCCCCCAGTTCCTTTCATATAGGGGTCGAACGAGTAGGCTTGCATTGTGCTGGCATTATGGCCGGTCCTGAGCAAAAATATTAAAAAACTAAAATAAAGAAACTTCTAAAACAATGTTGCCACTAAGAATTAAATTAAAGATTTTTAATGTGCAAGTTTAACATAATAATAACAACACCATAAAATAAACTGGAAATTGCTGAGGATTCCAATTTCGGGGTTGGTTTTTATGAAAAACCCACCCGCATGATGGATTTTATGAAATGTCCAGAATTATATATTTCCACGTTAAGTATTCCAAGATTCCCTTTAGATGCTCTGTATTTACAAAATTAATACCATAACTACCCCTCCGCACAAACTCGGATCTGGATTGCGATTCTCTTCTTCTTCACGAGAGATATGAATTCCATTGCTCTCATCTTCAGCAGAGGTCGCAAAGATCATTCGTAGTTCACCATACTTTTTTTTTCAAGTCGAACTCTGATCATCGCTTATCTTCTTCTTCTTCTTCTTCGAATGTCAAATTTCTTTCCACAAAACAAAAAACAAAAAAATTAGGTTTCTGTCAACTGTTCTCCGTCGATATCGGACGAAGAATATTAATTCTCCTGCATTTTTAACAAGGAGAATATCATTCTCCGTGTTGAATGGCATTCTCCGTGTTTCTAACACGGAGAATGACCATTCTTCTGTGTTTTAACACGGATAATGACCATTCTCCTGTGTTTTAACATTTGAATGACCATTCTCCGTGTCATTTAACACGGAGAATGTCATTCTCCGTGTTATTTAGCACGGAGAATGGTCATTCTCCGTGTAATTTAAAACGAAGAATGCCATTCTCCGTACTAAATTACACGAAGAATGGTTATTCTCCTACGTTTTAACACTGGGAATAACCATTCTCCGCGTAAATTAACACAGAGAATGTCATTCTCCGTTTTATTTAACACGGAGAATGACATTCTCCGTTTTATTTAAAACGGAGAATGGCCATTCTCCTGCGTTTTAACACTGGAATGACCATTCTCCGTGCTAAATTACGCCATTCTCCGTTTTATTTAACATAAAGAATGGCATTCTCCGTTTTATTTAACACGGAAAATGACATTCTCCGTGTTTCTAATACGGAGAATGGCCATTCTCCTGCGTTTTAACACTGTAATGACCATTCTCCGTGCTAAATTACACGGAGAATTGTCATTCTCCGTGTAAATTAAGACGGAGAATGGTCTCTCCGTGTAATTTAGCACGGAGAATGGCCATTCTCCGTGTAAATTAAGACGGAGAATGCCATTCTCCGTGTTACTAACACAGAGAATGACTAATCTCCGTGTAAATTAAGACGGAGAATGACATTCTCCATGTTACTAACACGGAGAATGGCCACCCTCATGCGAAATTAACATTTTTCGTATTTTAACACGGTGACCATTCTCCTGTATTTTATGGTCAGTTGAAACTTTGAAGGGCCATAACTTTTGACTGGGAGGTCGAAACGAGCCCGGTTTGTCTCAAAACGAGTGTATCTTCGAGGAGCCTGAAAGTAACCGTTTCTCCGTTAGATGGCTTCCCGAAATTTTAGAATCGAAAAAATGATGTTTTGACCTCCGTTTTAGCAGTTTTGCCGTTTGTCTCGGTCTTTCCGAAATTTTTCGACGAGTTTTTGAAGATTTTTGAGGAGAAAACCTACATTCGAAAGTGAGCAGCGTATGAAAGAAGATGAAGTATCGAAATATTTTTTTAAGAGTAGTTTCGTGGGTGTTTTCAATAAATTAGAAGGAAGGGCAAAAAGGTCATTCGGAATCCTCTTTATATATTTTTTGCTAATTCTGGGCACGCGATGAAATTTTATTGCGTGGTGGATTTTTCATAAAACTTTTTCGTTTTTTGGACATTTCATAAATTTTTCCTAAAATAAATATTTTTGTTAAGAGAGATCCATGACAAGCTTATTAATATATTTATTTTTAAATTAATTTTTATGGGCCCTTCTCATTCGTGGGCTATTCTGGGCCAGAGACAGCCCAGGGTAAGTCCAATCCAAATCCAACTTAAACCTATCTTCCACTATATAATGAGGCTTCAAAACGGCTCACATTTGAGCCGTCTAAGCCGTTATTGTACCACGATCCATTTTATTTTAAAAATAAATCATATTGTGTAAAAAAATTGTTGAAAAAAGTTTAAATTCGTCAACATGGAAAATCGAACTCAACCAAACACGAAAAATATCTCACATCTTAACCACATGAGTTAGAAGTGATATTTGACTATAATTGAGTAGAGTAATGCTTTTCGTACCTCCAAATTGTCCCTCCAATACATCTCTCCTTATGTGGCAGCTGACGTGACATGTTAAATAATATTATGTGTCATCTGACATGACCGATGATATGACAAATTTTAACCCAAAAAGTTAATTACCCAAATTTGTCCATATTAATTTAATGTTAATATTAATTAATATCAATTTAATGTTAATATTAATATTAATTAATGTTAATATTAATATTAATTTTATTGTTAATTTTAATTTTAATTTTAAAATTTGTCACGTTAGTTGCCACATCAACATATCACGTCAGCTGTCACGTAAGGAGGGACAGTTTGAAGGTACAAATAGCATATTCAATTGAGTAATATTTTTATTATTCGATATTATACATACAAAATACGTACATTTACTAGTATATTTTTAATAGGAACGAAGGACAAACCAAAATTAGTTCCGTCTAAAAAAATCCAAAACACCTAGACCGGCCCTGATTGGCCTTGATAGGGATTCTTCGAAGCAGTCTAATACTCGTAAATTGGCCGCACTCAACTATATCTACATTTTGCGCGTGACAAAGTAATGGTGAAAGTGCCGAAGATCAATTCATTAATTCACCGTCTCTCTCACGACTGACACACGTCTCCTGGGAGCATGTTCGGCAAGGATGGAAGTAAATTGTACGAAACGGACGATTGCCGATTTGATTCGTTTGAGTTTGTTTGAAAATTTCCACTTCATACATAATATAGTTTCATTGACCGGGCCTTTACCTAGGATGTTTGTGGTCACTAGCTGTTATCATCAAAGGGCTTCACCGAACTGATCCGCCTTGCCAGAAGAGCTAGCCCGACTTTTTGCTGCTCGTCGATACTCGGTTAGGCCGTCCTTTTGCTACTCTCTCTATATATACGCTTATCGAACGCTCAGCTACTTCAGTAAGCTTCTCTTCTCGCTCCAGCTTCCCTTTAGTTCTTAATTTAGTAGTGTTTTTTTTTTTTTTCCTGAGCTCCAGTTATTGGAGAATGAGAAGGGGAGTCCTCTCCTACCCCTTGGTGGTGGTTCTCCTGATGAGTACCACCATATCGTCGTCTTCGCCGATAGCTTCACGCTTCCTCTCCAAAGATGCTGCTATATCCACCGCGGCCCCGATTGCCAATACGACTCCACCTGCTGCAAATGCTAGCGCTGACGACGCCCATGTGAACGGCTGTTGCTCAGTACTGTGTCTCTGCATTCCTCGGTGTTGTCGTTAGGCAAATGCGCTCAATCGCAACTGCACGCTGCAGGTGGTCCCCCAAAGTATGAGAATAATAGCAATATATGCAAGGGAGTCCTGAGCTATTTATTGGCCCTAGCTACCTCTCTTGCGTTAATCAGCTCAAGTGTTTGTTTGTGTGTAATGCTTGGTTCTATTGTGTCTGCTTGTTTAATTAATTTCCTTTTATTCAATTTAATTTGCATGTTGAGGGATCTGCAGCTCTTTTCGGCTTCTTTCTGTGCCAGCTCTTCGTTCTTCTTTTGCCCTCGATGGCTTGCTAGCAATCATTCGAATAAAACTCTTATTATACACAAAATTTTTCTGCATCTTCCAGAAACGTATAATACTTGCGTACTTTTGACAGATCTAAACCAGTACGTAAATTTTAAGCATGTGAAATTTTAAACGTGTTTCTAGAAATTATAGAAAAATTTGGCATAAAAAAGTGGTGGAAACCTGTTTAATTAAACAAATTTGACAAATATTTAAAAACGTATTTTTATTTGCACTGAGCCAATTTATATTCAGTACTTTTGTCGTTCCGAATTTTTCCCATTTGGCGAATTGCTAACAAGGCTCTCGATGGCTTGGTAAAACAAAAAAATCAACTAGGAAAGGAAGACAAAATATAACAATATTCCAATAATATTCTTACATTTTAAAATAAAAATAATATTATAAAAATAACATTAATGGTAAAATATGCAATGACACATGGTTAGTTTTGTCATAACTTTCGTAATAAATGTTGGAAAAGGAGGAGGAAAAATCAATCACATGGGTCTTGAGTGGAACCATATTTCCACCAATGGAAAAATTGATTCTCAAGTTTGCGGCTACCAAACAAAGAGAAGGAACAATTTTTCTTTCTTGGTTCCTTAAATCTGTGAACCAAACGAGACCTTAATGCTGGATTTGTAATTGCTTAATGATACTATTTATCTCTCTTAATGATGCTATTTCTCTCACTGGACTGGCTAACAATTCTAGATGACTTTAATTGCTAGCTAGTGGTTGCTTGTATTTCTCTCACCAAATTTAAATGTTACCCTTTTTAAAGCAAAATTGAGGGGAGAAGAAATAAAATTGCTCATGGATGTTCAGTTTTCCATAATTTGTTGTGAATCAACAATTTAAGTTGGTCACTACAGGCTAGCTTGCATTATATATTAGAGATATTTAAGGTGTCCTGCCGAGTTGACGAGAACTAAGGCCATCTCCAATGGGGGTTTCTATCTTTCCTATTTCTATGGAAGAAATCTATTTTAGAAAAAATTTCTCTCAATGGTGATAAAACTCTCATAGAAATTTTCCTATCTCTCATGACAATTATTATAGGACCCCACACCATTAGATTGGTCCTTTTACTATGTGACACATAAGATAGAAATGGAGAACCATTGGAGAGCATTTTTGTATGTCTAAAATTTCTATGTAGAAACTCTTCCAACTAGGATAGAAATCTCTTTAAAGTACAATGCCAAGTAGGATAAGAACTCAATTTTAGAAATAACCGTTGGAGATGGTCTAATGGGGGTTTCTATCTTCCCTATTTCTATGGAAGAAATCTATTTTAGAAAAAATTTCTCCCAATGGTGATTTCTATCACCATTTCTATCCTATGTGGCAATGATGTAGGATGGAAACTTTCTAGGAGAATTTTTACATGTAGAAACTCTCATAGAAATTCTCCTATCTCTCATGACAATTATTATAGGACCCCACACCATTAGATTGGTCCTTTTACAAAGTGACACATAGGATAGAAATGGAGAACCATTGGAGAGTATTTTTGTATGTCTATAATTTCTATGTAGAAACTCTTCCAACTATGATAGAAATCTCCTTAAAGTACAATGCCAAGTAGGATAAGAACTCAATTTTAGAAATCACTATTGGAGATGGTCTAAGACCTGTTTGGTTTGCGGAATCTTCGGGTTGGAAAAAAAAAGTGATTATTTTTCTATGTTTGGGTGCCAAAGTAACTGAGGAGGAAAGAAAAGTGATTCCCAATCGAAGAAAAATTATAAGAAAAAATGATTCCATCCATCCAAGCAAGGAATCACTTTCCCACATTAAAATAATCACTTTTTTTTTGAATTTTTTGACGTTTTCAAACATCGGAAAGAAAAATCAATAAAAAATAGAATTTTTTAAAGAAAAATAAATTACAAGGAATTGATTTTCTTTCCCTTCCATCCCGCAAACCAAGCGGGGCCTAAGTATCTGCAACAGCTCCTTGGGCGCTTCCTCTTCTGCCGTCCAAACTTACAATTATGATGTTTATACTCAAGTATTTTGTTGATGAGTAGTTAAGGAGTTGAGGAATTAACTCTTTTATTTTTCTTCTTCGAAAGTAGCAATTTGATGATGAATATTATTAATCAAAGGAAAAAATTTCATGCAGCATACTTTACTTAACAAAATGTACATACTCTATAGGTGCTTCAAGGAACAACCGGATTGTAGTAGCGTGGTTAACTACTCGATAGGGGCTGCAAGGAACAACAAATATTTTGATACAGCAAACTAGTTTTAATAAAGTTTTGGACTTTTTCTACATTTGAGGTTGATCTTTTCTCTTTTAAATTTATAAGTCCTCCTCTGACTGACACGAAACAGCACGACACGCCATCCAAGTTGGACATGTACTCGGCAAAGTACTCAAAAGCCAGACGCGACACGGCACATTATTTATTTATTTATTTTTTCCTGAAATATGCTAATGTTAGGCATTTATATTCGTCAAGGAAATAATTTAGACCGTGTGAATGCTCCTCCCATATGATAATTATTTGGAGGTTATTTTACAAAAATACCCTTCATGTTTATAGTTAGAGCAATGCTATAGTTACAACCAAACATTTACAACCTTCTTATAACCACTCACCCATTTTCTGACATGTGGGCCAAGTGGTGGCCTGGCCCACATGTCAGCAAATGGGTGTAAGTTGTAAGAAGGTTGTAAAAGTTTGGTTGTAAACCAAACATTTCCCTTATAGTTACGGGCTATTTTTACCAAATTTATTTATTTATTATTTTTTGCTTGTGACGATTTTCATGTGTACTTTGGTTATTTTTACGTAGAAAAACTAAAATATTCTTTTTGGCAGACAAAAAAATTATAAATATATATAGGGTCATATTTCTTTCATTTTTATTTCAATATTCTATTCCAACTCTCTTCTCTCATTTTATCTACTGTTGAACTACTTTTCTATTTGTGAACCACGAATCAACAACGATCAAAGTTCTCAACAACGTGAACACTTCGACTTCATCAATTCAACAGATTGTTATACAATCTACTGTTATTGTCGGGGCACAATTTTTCGATGGAAAACTGAAAAGATGAAACAATTGTAAAAACAATGTTCCAACACAACACTTCTAGGAAGGTTGCGCGAGTATAACGAAAATCTAAAAAGATCTCGTTATAAGTATTACGAGAATCTAAAAAGATTTCGTAATCCACAGCAACGTATGATATACGAGAATCTAAAAAGATTTCGTAATCACAGCAGCGAAGAAAATGACAGGCGAAAGGTGGAAGATGGCCTGCAGGGGTGAATGATCACCGTTGCTCAAAGCTTTATTTGACATACACGAACAGCTTCCAGGAACCAGCAAGTTCGTTGGAGAACTTGGAACACTCCTGCTCTTCTGACTCCTCGGATAGACACGAACTCCCGTGCAAAAGCAACGCTGGTGCGGCGCCTTTCCACTCTCTCTCGAAGGCTGCTGGAATCAGAACTGTGTTAAAGAACACTTCTGAATTCTCGGTTTACTTGTGCTAAAAAATACTTCGTAAACTAACTCTGGTGGCTTCTCTTTCTATTCTGTAATTAGCCTTGAGAGAGAGAGAGGATGCTTTATATAGGCCCTGCAGCAACTGTTCGGTTGCCACAAAGTTAGGGACGTGGTAAAAACCACCCCGAACTTGTAGCAACCGCCCAGAACATGCAAACGCACGTTCTGCTGCAAGTTGCGCCAACTGCGCACATCCCGCGCTCCTTCCACTCTGCGCGACAGAGCGCGCACTGAACTGCGCACACTGCGCGCACTGCACGCACTGCACAACCAGCGCGCCCGCGCAACCCGAGCAACCCGGGCAACCCAGCGCAACCCAGCACAACCCAGCGCAACCTGAGCACAACCTAGACGCGCACCTGGGCATGCGCAACTGAGCAGCGCAAGTGGCTCGCGCAACGAGCGCAACTAAAGCGCACTATGCGCCTAGCAACGATGCTGACGTGCTAAGTGCAAAGTGCGCCAACAAAACACCACATTACGCCTCATGAGCCCATGAGCCCGAGTCCGAGTCCGAGTCGCTAAGCCCCTATGGGGCTTAGCTCCTATGAAAATAAATTTTCCAAGAGCAAAAAGCATGAATGCTTTAATTGTTGATTTTAGCATTTTTCCCATTAGAAAAATAACTCCACATGACAAACCCATGTGCACCTCCACACCACATGTGCATCTCCAATAATAGCATAGCTAATATATAGAGATACAATCTCTTTGTTTTTTTTGATGTGGGACTAAAGTTTTCTAAAGGAAAAACCAAAACTCCAACAATCCCCCACATATCTCTATATATGGGTATAAGTGTTCCCCACAGTAACTGTCCATCATGCATTAGGAGAGATGTCGCTGACGACTTGAATCTTTCTGCATGGGTCAAAAATCTGACTATAATACAAGAATGGACTAAGCCTTGAATTCTGCACATAGCTAAAATTCTTTTCACTCACATAATGTAGTTACATGTGCTTCTGGCTACACATTAAAGGCCCTGTGCCAGCCTGATTTCAGTGTATAATTTTGGACGTCTACAAGTTTACCCTTAAGAGACGGCCTGATATTTCTTTGTCCATACACTATAGGTGAGTTCATTATAAAGAGACATGGCATGAAGCGCATTGCGCTTCCCTTGCAGTGCTACGCCGCTATGACATGGCTTAAAGCCAAGGCATTACCCCTCTCTGGGAATCACCCCATATCTGGGAACCTTTGTAGTGTCATACTACTGTAGCATGAGACAACTGCCTCTTTGTAGTTCCAAACTACCCAGCATGAAGCCTTAGGCTCCCTTGCGGTGTTACGCCGCAACGACATGGCTTGCAAGACCAAGGCTTTATCCCTAACCGGGTACCTCATCGTGGTGTCGTGCCACAGTAACATGAACGGGTACCTCATCGTGGTGTCGTGACACAGTAACATGAGGAACTCCTCTTTGTAGTGCTGACTACACCCCTCTTTATTTTAACATACAACATTAGGCTAACTGCCTATTTGCGGTGCTACGCCGCTGTGACTTGGCCTGGAAAGCCGAGGCTTTATCCTATTCCTGGGCAGCACCCCACATATAGGAACCTCATCGTGGAGTCACCCCACTGTAGCATGGAGTTTCACTCCTTGTAGTGCTGCTCTACCGTGCTTCCTGTAAAGCACACCAGGCATTCACTCTGCCTGAGAACTCATTAAGGCAATTAAGCCAACCTTCCCACAGGAACCGTTTTCCACAGAAAACAACAGTAGACAACAGTGGTTGTAGGTCCGTAACCTCTCCATGCCCAATAGAACATGTACCCACCGTTTCTGATATTCTTCCGATTAGTGGTCCTCCCTTGAACCAAAAGCTAGATGCCTAGTAGATAAATCTTTGAACTAATATCATAAAACTTTATGGTAGGAATACAATAATACAATATCAGAATGCCTTCAAGCCCATTTTACAAGCTGTGTCATCGACCAGCTGGCGCTTGAGGTCCTTGGTGAACGGATCTGCCAGGTTCTCCTGACTCCGAACATCAATCACTGCAATAACACCTCTCTTGATAAGATCGTGTACTGCCCTGTGCTTCAACTGCACAGTCCTCTTCTTCCCGTTGAAGAGGTTATTTGATGCCACCGCCGCAGTCGCCTGGTTGTCGCAGTATATCGGTATCGCCGGTATTTGCGCCTCAACCACTGGAAGATCATACATGAGCTCCCGAAGCCATTCTGCTTCCTCGGCTGCGGTATCAAGTGCAAAGAACTCGGATTCCATGGATGACCGCGAGAGCATAGTCTGCTTCTTCGACTTCCACGATATAGCAGCTCTACCTATTGTGAAAATAAATCCACCTGTGGACCTCTCGCTCTCCACCTCTGAGCACCAGCTGGCATCACTGAAGCCTTCCACTACCGGCGGATCTCCGCTGTAGTACAGTGCATATGTCTGAGTCTTCTTGAGATATCTCATAACCCGTTTCACAGCTTTCCAGTGTTCAGCACCTGGGTTGCTCATAAAACGACTCAGCATTCCCACGGCGAAAGCTATGTCAGGCCTTGTGGCATTAGTAGCATACATCAAACTTCCGATTACGCTTGCATATTCCAGCTGTCTGACGCTTTTCCCTGAATTAGGCTTCAGCTTCAGATCACACCTGTACGGCGTATCGATCCCTGGAAGATCCCGATACCCATAACGAGTGATCATTTTCTCAATATAATGAGACTGTGACAGCGCTAGTCCAGTGTCTGTCCGGATGATCTTGATCCCTAAGATCACATCAGCTTTCCCCAAGTCTTTCATACTGAACTTGCTTGAGATAAATTTCTTTGTCTCCGTGACACAGCTAATATCCGTACCTAGGATAAGCATGTCGTCCACGTACAGACAAACGATCACACCTCTTCCATCAGCGAACTTCGTATAAACACACTTGTCCGTATCGCTGACCATGTAGCCATTTGACCTTATAACTTTGTCAAATTTCTCATGCCACATCTTGGGAGCCTGTTTAAGACCGTACAAAGATTTTACCAACTTGCAGACTTTGTCTTCAAGTCCCATGATGACAAATCTCTCTGGCTGTTGCATGTAAATCTCTTCAATCAGCTCGCCATTTAGGAAAGCCGTATTCACATCCATCTGATGTATCACCATCTTATGTATTGCTGTGAGAGCAATCAACATTCTGATGGTGGTCATCCGGGCTACTGGAGCATACGTGTCAAAATAGTCAATCTTCTACTTCTGAGAAAATCCCTTGGCTACCAACCTAGCCTTAAACTTGTCAATAGTTCCGTCTGCTTTCATCTTCTTCTTGAAGATCCATTTGCATCCGATGGGTTTCGCTCCTTCAGGAAGATCAACCAACACCTAAGTGTTATTTGAGGTGATAGAATCAAATTCATTGTCAATCGCCTCCTTCCAGAAAATTACGTCTCTGGTCTTCATCGCCTCATCATAGGTAAGCTGATCAGCTTCCACATGATAGGTGACAAAGTCACTTCCGAAATCCTTCGGCCTCCTCATACGCTTAGCTGACGGCTTAGCTTGTTCTGGTTCAACCGTTATTTCAACAACAACATCTTCTTGGACCACATCTTCATTGAAGACTTCAGTTTCTTGCGCACCCTCATTGTTCTCCGGTACATCCGCAAGAACAATATTCTTGTGCAATACAAATTTGTCTTCAAAATATTCTGCGTTGTGAGATTCAATGATATGATTTGACTCAATATCAAGAAATCTCCGAGCATCACTCTTCTCGGCATACCCCAAGAAGATCGTTTTAGTAGTCCTTGTCCCAAGCTTCTGAATCTTCAGATCTGGAAGCTTGACATATGCCAGACACCCCCCACACTCGAATGACATTCAAGTTAGGTCTGACCTTGAACCAGAGTTCATGAGGAGTAACGTCTGAAGTTGCATGAGACACTCTATTTAGAATAAAAGTGGCCGTCAAAGCAGCTTCTCCCCAGTAGCACTTAGGAAGACCCGCAGTAAACAACATTGAGTTAATCATTTCTGTTAACGTTCTGTTCTTCCTCTCTGCTACTCCGTTTGACTGAGGAGAGTACGGAGCCGTAGTCTCATTGACAATTCCATATTCTTTGCAGAACGATGCGAATTCATGAGACCTGTACTCCCTACCTCGATCACTTCTTATCCTTTTGAGTTGTTGTCTAGTCTGCCGCTCAGCTTCGGCTCTGAACTCCTTGAACTTCTCGAATGCTTCGTCTTTAGCCTTCAGTAAGTAGACGAACGCATACTTTGAGAAGTCATCGATGAAGGTTATGAAATACTTTATCCCGGCCTTTGTAGAGAACTGTTTGAAGTCACAGATATCGGAGTGTACCAACTCCAGAAGATCTGTACTTCGATTAACCCGAGGAAAGGGTTTCCTTGTGATCTTTGTTTGAGCACAAACTTCATACTTCTCTACCTTACCCCCACACTTGGAAATAAGTCCTAGACTAGACATTCTGTTTATTAGTTTACAATGAACATGTCCTAGCCTATTATGCCACAACTCAAGAGTATAAACAGGAGTGATTTTATTAATCACAATTAATTACATTGGACTGATTTATAAGCTGAATTTTGAACATTCCTTCGATATAAAAAGCTTTCCCGAAATATGTTCCCTTGATAGACATCACCATCTGGCCAGCATTGATGTCTATCCTGAGGCCTGCGTTGCAGAGTAGGCCTCCTGAGATCAGGTTCTTGGCGATAGCAAGTACGTGCTTTACGCCTTGAAGTGTCAGAGACTTCCCCGAAGTCAGCTTCAACACCACCGTCCCGATCCCGAGTACTTCAGCTTGTGCCTGGTTCGCCATCATAACCACTTCAGAAGTAGGGGTGTAGGTGGTGAACCACTCCTTACTGGAGCAGACATGGCAGGAGGCTCCAGTGTCTACCCACCAGTTAGAGTCAGTCCTTACCGCATCACCTGCACAATCATAGCAACAACATCAGTGATCATAGATATCTTACTAGGCTCTCCTTGCTCTGATTGCTTGGTCTTTGCTTTGCATTCACTTTTGAAGTGGCCCTTCTTGCCACACTTGAAACAAGGCATCTGAGACTTTGCCTTGTTTCGTTTGAAGGAAGTCTCCTTCACGTTCAGATTGTTAGGGTCCTTCTTCTTGCTATGGGAAGCCGCCTGCTTTTTCCTTGGTTCCTTGGTATGAACCAAATTGGCATTAGCCAATTGCTTGGACAGTGTGTCCACCTTCAGTTGAGTCCGCATCTGGTCCTCAACAAAGATTTTCTGCAAGAGATCTTCAAGGCTGATCTTAAGCTTCTTTCTATGCATGTTTGCATAGAACTTACTCCACCCAGCGGGGAGCTTTGAGACAATCCCTCCAACAACAAACTTGTCAGGGAGGGGCATCGCCTCGTCTTCCAATTTCTGTCGCAGCTTCAAAAATTCTTTTACCTGCGGCAGCATGGACTTCTCGTCCTCAAAGAGCCATTTATGATATTTTTCAACCACAAATATCTTGCTCATGTTCTTATCTTCTTCGTACAGTTTCTCCAGAGACTCCTATATGTCTCTGGCAATTGGTTTTTTACTGTAGGATTCTGCTAGGGAATCCTCCATAGCATTCAGGATAAGCAACCTGCAAATGCTATTCTCCCTTCTCCACTTGGCCTGAAGTTTAGTAGCCGCAGTGATCGCGGCAGCAGACCCAGTATCTGGAACAGTAGGTTCCTCTTCAAGAAGCACGTGATCAACGTCTCTGAGTTGAAGAGTGAGATAAACCTTCCTCTTCCAGACTTGATAATGCTCTCCATCAAACTTTTCTAACTTACAAAAGTCAGTATTGAGGAGTGAAGCATTAATGTTTTCCATCGTAGCAATAAAGTTTTGAGATTGTTATTGCAGGGGCACAATTTTTCGATAGAAAACTGAGAAGATGAAACAATTATAAAAACAATGTTCCAACACAACACTTCTAGGAAGGTTGCGCGAGTATAACGAAGATCTAAAAAGATCTCGTTATAAGTATTACGAGAATCTAAAAAGATTTCGTAATCCACAGCAACGTATGATATACGAGAATCTAAAAAGATTTCGTAATCACAGCAGCGAAGAAGATGACAGGCGAAAGGTGGAAGATGACCGGCTGGGGTGAATGATCACCGTTGCTCAAAACTTTATTCGCCGTACACGAACAGCTTCCAGGAACCAGCAAGTTCGTTGGAGAACTTGGAACACTCCTGCTCTTCTGACTCCTCGGATGGACACGAACTCCCGTGCAAAAGCAACGCTGGTGCGGCGTATTTTCACTCTCTCTCGAAGGCTGCGCTGGAATCAGAACTGTGTTAAAGAACACTTCTGAATTCTCGGTTTACTTGTGCTAAAAAATACTTCGTAAACTAACTCTTGTGCCTTCTCTTTCTATTCTGTAATTGGCCTTGAGAGAGAGAGGATGCTTTATATAGGCCCTGCAGCAACTGTTCGGTTGCCACAAAGTTAGGGACGTGGTAAAAACCACCCCGAACTTGTACCTAGCGACGATGCTGACGTGCTAAGTGCAAAGTGCGCCAACAAAATGCCACATTACGCCTCATGAGCCCATGAGCCCGAGTCCGAGTCCGAGTCGCTAAGCCCCTACGGGGCTTAGCTCCTATGGAAATAAATTTCCCAAGAGCAAAAAGCATGAATGCTTTAATTGTTGATTTTAGCCTTTTTTCCATTAGAAAAATAACCCCACATGACAAACCCATGTGCACCTCCACACCACATGTGCATCTCCAATAATAGCTTAGCTAATATATAGAGATACAATCTCTTTGTTTTTTTCGATGTGGGACTAAAGTTTTCTAAAGGAAAAACCAAAACTCCAACATCTACTACAATATTAGTACTGCTGAAAATTTGCTAATGGACACATAATTATGCATCTTTGTTTTGATAGATACAAGAGAGTCCTTGAAGACACGAGTAGAAAGACACAACGACAAATTGATTTAACTTTATCCTCATTATGAACACTCGTATATATATACGTGTTCTACACGTATATCATAATATTTGAAAAGAGCAAATAATAACCTTAATTTTTTTCTCTAGATAATTACATAATTATCCATTAAATTTAGTGAACATTTTTAATAAGTAAACATAAATGAGGGTATGTTTGGAATAAATTTTTTTACGGTAAAATATAGTTTTCTCATTATATAGTAGAATAGATTTACTTACTTCCAAGGCTTGATGAATAAAAAAAGTTCTCTTTTGAGAATGCTTGTTATCTCGTCTTTGGATGCCATATTAAGGCCACGGAAGGGCTTGAACCCTACCACGTACGAGATCAAATGTTACTCTTCAAATACCCTACTAAATCAAGTGGTAACAGTGTTTTCACCGGTAACGAGGTCTTTTTGAACTGACCGTTTATGAAAATTTCTATTTGTTAATTTTTTTTGAGACATTAGTTTTGGTCGGCTCAAAAATCTCCCAAAAATGTTGTATTGTAATTTCGAGTTACTTTATAAACTCCTCAACCCAGTATATTTTGAGAAATTTTATTCTATTTATATCAACACCAAAAATATATAACTACTGATACCCTCCTTATTTAATTTTATTCGTGCAAAGAACTTTCAGAACTGCTCATTAGTGAATTAGCAAGCATGGATTGGACTGGTTTAAAAGTCGCTACTTAAAAATCAGGCTAAATTGCACTTTGATACCCTCAACTATTCCGTTTTTTCAAGTTGATACCATAAACTTTTTTACTCAACAACTTAATACCTCAACTATTATTTTTTTCAACTTGATACCTAAATTTTTAAAAATTCCCAAAATGCCCTTATCCCTTCCCTCTCCCCTTCTCCCCTTCCCCCTCCCGCACTCCGGCGACCACCTCCCTCCCTTCCCTCTCCGGCGACCACCTCCCCCCCCTCCCGCGGCGGCGACCCCCCCTCTCTCCGGCGATGGTGGAGTCGGAAAAGGAGGGCAGCGGGAGAGGGAAGGGAGGGAGCGGGAGGGGGGGGTGCGGGTGGCCGGAGGGTGGAGGGGAGCGGGGGGGGGGGGGGGGGGGGGGGGGAGGTGCAGGCGGGACGAGAGGGAGGTTGCAGGCGGGGCGGGAGGGGCGGAGGGTGCGGGCGGGGCGGCGGGGTGAGGGGCGGGGGCGGGGGTGGTGGCGGGAAGGGGGGGAATGGGGCTGGAGGAGGGGAGGGGGGAGGGGTTAAGTGGTAGTTTTAATTTTTGGGTAAGGACATTATTGTCCAAAAAAATTTAGGGTATCAAGTTGAAAAAAAAAATAGTTGAGATATCAACCTGAAAAAACGGAATAGTTGAGGGTATCAAAGTACAATTAAGCCTAAAAATTACCAAAAATCAGACCATTCATAATCGCTCGTAACTAGTACTTTAAAAATACCTAATAACCGCTATCTCTATAACTGTCAAGCAGACCCTTAGTATCGTCATGTATGTCCGGCATACGAATACCGTGTGCTGAAGCTTGAGAACCTTTGCACCTTAGTTGGTTTGCACAATGAAGCTCAAGGGGTTGGTTGGACACTGGAAAGCTTCCCCAGTTCTTTTCATATAGGGGTCAAATGAGTAGGCTTGCATTGTGCTGGCAGTAGGGTCGGTCCTGCACAAAAATATTAAAAAACTAAAATAAAAGAAAGTTCTAAAACAATGTTGCCACCAAGGATTAAACCAAGGTTCTTTAATGTGCAAGTTTAACATAATAACAACTACACCATAAAAAATATTTTTGTTAAGGGAGATGCATGACAAGTTTATTAATATATTTATTTTCAAATTAATTTTTATGGGCCCTTCTCATTCGTGGGCTATTCTGGGCCAGAGCCGGCCCTGGCTGGCATTGACATTGTGATCGGCCCAGGGTAAGTCCAATCCAAATCCAACTTAAACCTATCTTCCACTATATAATGAGACTTCAAAACGGCTCACATTCGAGCCGTCTAATCCGTCATTGTATCACGGTCTATTTTATTTAAAAAAAATTTGTGTAAAAAATTGTTGAAAAAAATTTAAATTCGTCAACATGGAGAATCGAACTCAACCAAACAAGAAAAATATATCACATCTTAACCACATGAGTTGGAAGTGATATTTGACTATAATTGAGTAGAGTAATGCTATTCGTACCTCCAAATTGCCCCTCCAATATATCCCTCCTTATGTGGCAGCTGACATGGCATGTTAAATAATGTTATGTGTTATCTGACATGACCGATGACATGACAAATTTTAACCAAAAAAGTTAATTATCCAAATTTGTCCATATTAATTTAATGTTAATATTAATGTTAATTTAATGTTAATATTACTATTAATTAATGTTAATATTAATATTAATATTATTGTTAATGTTAACGATAATATTAATTTTAATGTTAACATTAATTTTAATTTTAATTTTAATTTTAATTTTAAATTTAATGTTAATTTTAATTTTAATTTTAAAGTTTGTCACGTCAGCTGTCATATCAACATATCACGTCAGCTGCCACGTAAGAAGGGACAGTTTAGAGGTACAAATAACATTATTCAAATGTGTAATATTTTTATTATTCGTAATTATACATACAAAACACGTACATTTACTAGTATATTTTTAATAGGAACGAAGGACAAACCAAAATTAGTTCCGTATAAGAAAATCCAAAACTCCTAGACCGGCCCTGATTTGCCTTGATAGGATTCTTCAAAGCAGTCTAATACTCGTAAATTGGCCGCACTCAACTATATCTACATTTTGCGCGTGACAAAGTAATGGTGGAAGTGCCTAAGATCAATTCATTAATTCACCGTCTCTCTCACGACTAACACACGTCTCCTGGGAGCATGTTCGGCAAGGATGGAAGTAAATTGTACGGAACGGACGATTGAGATTTGATTCGTTTGAGTTTGTTTGAAAATTTCCACTTCATACATAATATAGTTTCATTGACCGGGCCTTTACCTAGGATGTTTGTGGTCACTAGCTGTTATCATCAAAGGGCTTCACCGAACTGATCCGCCTTGCCAGAAGAGCTAGCCCGACTTTTTGCTGCTCGTCGATACTCGGTTAGGCCGTCCTTTTGCTACTCTATATATACGCTTATCGAACGCTCAGCTACTTCAGTAAGCTTCTCTTCTCGCTCCAGCTTCCCTTTAGTTCTTAATTTATAGTAGTTTTTTTTTTCCTGAGCTCCAGTTATTGGAGAATGAGAAGTGGAGTCCTCTCCTACCCCTTGCTGGCACTGACGCTGCTGGTGGTTCTCCTGATGAGTACCACCATATCGTCGTCTTCGCCGATAGCTTCACGCTTCCTCCTCAAAGATGCTGCTATATCCACCGCGGCCCGATTGCCAATAGGACTCCTCCTCCTGCAAATGCTAGCGCTGTCGACGCCCATGTGAACGGCTGTTGCTCAGTACTGTGTCTCTGCATTCCTCGGTGTTGTGGTTAGGCAAATGCGCTCAATCGCAACTGCACGCTGCAGGTGGTCCCCCAAAGTATGAGAATAATAGCTATATATGCAAGGGAGTCCTGAGCTATTTATTGGCCCTAGCTACCTAGATCTCTTGCGTTAATGAGCTCTAGTGTTTGTTTGTGTGTAATGCTTGGTTCTATTGTGTCTGCTTGTTTAATTAATTTCCTTTTATTCAATTTAATTTGCATGTTGAGGGATCTGCAGCTCTTTTCGGCTTCTTTCTGTGCCAGCTCTTCGTTCTTCTTTTGCCCTCGATGGCCTGCTAGCAATCATCCGAATAAAACTCTTATCATACACGAATTTTTTCTATATCTTTCAGAAACGTATAATACTTGCGTACTTTTGACAGATCTAAACCAGTACGTAAATTTTAAGCATGTGAAATTTTAAACGTGTTTCTAGAAATTATAGAAAAATTTGGCATAAAAAAGTGGTGGAAACCTGTTTAATTAAACAAATTTGACAATATATTTAAGAATGTGAAGTTTCTAACCTCAATATTTTTATTTTTCGAATATTTGACCGAATATTTGAACGTATTTTTATTTGCACTGAACCAATTTATATTCAGTACTTTTGACCGTTAAGTGACATTATATATATATATATATATATATATATATATATATATATATACACCATTTTCCTAACCTCTCCCCTCCTCCTTCCTCCCTCCGGCCAGCCACCCCCCCCTTCTCCTCCCCACCCCCCCAGCCCTCCTCCTTACTCCGGCGAGCACCCTGTAGAAGCATGGAATCTCTGGCGCATCTACTATGCGTCCTAAAACAAACATGCGCCAAAAATATCATAAAATAGTAAAAGAGTAGCAGCATAAATGGGCTTTTTATTTCATAAAAGTCTGTTACATGACTAAAGACTCTTTTACATAGAAGACTCTTTTTACATAGAAGACTCTTTTTACGAAGAAGAAATAAAAAAAAGCCTAAAGCTACGCTTCATCCAGGCGCGTCTCAGCTAGGCACATTTCTTCGGCGTCTCAGTCAGGCGCATCTCTTCGGCGTCTCAGTCAGGCGCATCTCTTCAGCGTCTCAGCTATCTCTTCGGCGTCTCAGTCAGGCGCATCTCTTCGGCATCTCAGTCAGGCGCATCTCTTCAGCGTCTCAGTCAGGCGCATCATGAAGTCTCAGCATATGTGCTATACTTCGACCCGATCAAGTGCTTCGGCTAAAGGAAGCAGTCCTTTGAAACATAACGGGAGCGGGCGATCAACCCCACTCTAGCAGGAGGAAGAGCTCTCCAAAGCCCAAGGAAGATGGGAGCACTACAATTCCGATCTGGGGCTCTTCCAGCATAATGAAGATGGGACGCGAATGTCCCGATCTTTGGATGCAACAGGCACCTTCGGCCTGCATCAGGTCCCCGCGATCCCGACTTTTGGATGTAACAGTCACCTTCACGAGTGCGTACGAAGACAACTCGACGCATCTTCACCTTCGGAAGCATCTCAACGACAGAACGTACTCGGACAAAGAGGCGCATCTCTACACTGAGTAAACGGAAGAAAATGGGGAACAAAACCCTCTCATTGCTGCTATTTATAGCTTGGACAAATCAGACCCATGCGCCAAGTGGCAGACTCTCCGAAGTTCGTGCAATGAATGTACATTTATGGAATGAATCTGTCTTTTCGAAATCAGCCCAGTCAACATGCACAATCAAAACATTGGGAACCCAACAGTCGGGCCTAGGCGGATGCGCCGTATGGCAAATCCCTGTGCCTCCTTCTGATTCGCCCAAAAAAGAGATCGAGCCCATGCGCTCACGATCCGAGCATTTAATGCTGAGTGACGGGCTGGTCAGAAGACCATGCGCCTGTCACATTGAATATTTAATGTCGCATGATAGAGGCGGCAACACGCCCCCTGAAGAGTCTCCAACCCTTCAGAGTTATACGGTCGAGCTGCCTTGCCACGTGGCCAACCAAAGCGTATGTGCCACCACAGCCATGTGCCTAGATATTTGCGTGCACCTCAAAGCCATGCGCTTGGACTCGCTCTTGATCCCTAAAGATAACAGCTAAAGTCCTCTCCATGCGCCCAATCCTAGGCGCATTCTGTCAGATCACTCTCCACCAAATCCGAGATCTTTGAGCCACGGACATACGCCACGTGTCCTTCGACTCAGTTCAGTCCACGAAGGGGTGCTAATCACCCAAGATTTTAGCAACCGAAGAATCCTCTCAGCTGCCACGTGTCGGCTCTTCTGCAGCCCACAGGCGCAACATGAAGGATTCAATCCCCAAATCAGGGCGCATCAACCATGCGCCCCCGCCAGCATCAGCCATATGGCGTTCCCACGTCCAGGCGCATCCGACATATGCGCGCATGAGCAGCCAGCCTGCAATCTATAAATAGAAGGATCATTCCTTCATCACACACACACAGAGACAAAGACAGACATACATACTCAGAGAGAAGCTCCTCCACAGAGGCCAGAAGAGACACTTAACATCCGCTTCTCCTCACAACGCTCCAGCATCGAGAGCAATTCAGACCTTCAGAGAATCTAAAATCGTCGTCAGATCGTCAATGGAGTCAACGCATTACCAGTCGCTCCATCGACACAGTACCCAGATAAAAACAAAAGTGTACTCCTAGGACTACATCTAAGTCCTACATTGTAACGCTGTTCTGTTTGTGATTGAAATTCCAATTCAAAAATTTTAATGGCAAACAAGCTGGCGACTCTGCTGGGGACTTCTTTCTCCTCCGATAAGAAAGTTGTGTCGTAATCTGACGACGTGAAGGTGGGTCCTCCCACAAGACATTAGTCGTACGCCTCAATAAACAGGCGTATGAGGAGTTCATCTCTGAAGGCAGAGCATGTCCTTCAAAGCGGCTACCGAAGCCGAAGAAGACTCGCCAAGCCTGGGTACGCAAGATCGAGGCCCCTGGCACTATCACTGAAGGGGATGCGCCGATGCAGCCTACCCTTCCCACTGACGTCCTCAGCAGCCAGGATGCGCCCACGGGTGCAGCACATCTCTCAAAAAAATGTAGGACTGACCACATTTCCCAACCATCTCCTTCTCAGTCAAGGAAGATGCGCCGACGGAGCAGGGGCGCATCTAACGCCCTGCGCATTAACTCTGATGCACCGTGGAAGGCTTCTGTCTTTGACAGACTCACTCGCTGTCATGGCGAGGATAATTTAGACTCTGAGTACTACGCATCCCAGCGGGCTGGTACGAAAAAATCCAAGGCGGCACGGGCTACACGCCTCGAACGTGCTATGCCGACAGTAAGTCAGAGGCATGCGCTCACAATCATGCGCGCTGCCGACGGTAAGCTGTACAAGGTTGACTCGGGTGCTTCTGCACCGCGAACGAGCCAACCTTCAAAGACCTCGTTTTACTTGGGCGCATCCGCTGCGCTTTCAACCAGGCCGTTCGAGGCAAACTCTGTGGTCTTGAACCCTTGCGCCTACATTGGTTGTGCGTCTGAGGCTGGTTCAAACCACCCTAAATGTTGTTCCCCTACTACTGATCTGGGCGCATCTTATGCGCTGGATCAGGCGGTGCAGCATTCACTTGATCACCCCGACGCTTGGCCTTGCCATGCGCCTGATGGGGGTGTAAAGGTGGCACTCTCCTCTAACAATTTGCGTAATGTGATCATTCACAAATGTCGATCAGGAGAGTCGATCGACAAGCATAATGCGTCCCTCATAGGGCACACCTGTGCTGTGGTTACCATCAACTGTTGTTGCAAGACAGCAGTCCCACCACAAAGGCAGTCTGTGTTCCAGCGACTGCAGTCGTCAACACCCCTACGACGTCGCCTCGGGAAGAAGGTGTCGATTGAAGAGGGGCCAGAACTAAAGGTTGCTTCTTGTAACGTAGTCTCTAACTCCTCATCAATCCGAAAGGCGACTAGAAACTCCTCGACCTCGTCCTCATCCAAGAGCCAGCCGAGAAAGACCAAGGTGACTGTCCCGTCCTCAGGAGTGTTTGAAGGCACCCGGATGAGAAAGAAGATTTCAAAGGAAGTAATAGCTGGGGGTAGTCAAGCCCTTGTTGATCCTCCTCCCGAAGACGAAGATATCCTCCAGAGCCTAACTGGAGGTAGCCAGGATGAAACTCCAGGAGAAGTGACTCTTCTACAGGAGAGCGAGGCTGAAAGTGAAGTTTCAACCGATCCATCCACTTCCAGTCACGTCATGACAGTATACATGACAGGAGGTGGTGATACGGAGTCAGATGCTCTGCCAGCAGACCTCGTTCAGCACATGATACTTTGGAGGGAGGACTCAAAACCCTCCCTGCCTCTATGCAAATACTGACTCAAGTAGTATTTGAGATACGGTCAACTTTGGCCAGGGCACCTTCCACCAATCCTGACCCAGGAGCCAACGGGAAATCAAATATGCCCCTTCAACGGGCATCTTTGAATACCGATTGTCGCGAAGCACCTCGGGTATCGGAACCTTTGAATGTACAACTCCAGACTGTTCCACCTTCTCCGACTCCCAGCTCCATGGAAGACGTGGTTGAGATGATCAGGGACTTGCGTGAACGCTTTGAATCAAAGAACAGACAGGAGGAGCGCCAGAAGATGGGGATCCCGCAACCATACCCCCTCGAATGGAACAAAGTGGTCTATCCTCCCAAGTATAAAACACAAACGTTAATGCCATACGACGGAAAGGGATCTCCACGCCGTTATCTGACATACTTCCAGTCTCAAACGGGATATCTCCCGAAGGAAGACGCACTATTCACCAGCCTATTTGTCGAGGCTTTGAAAGGAGTGGCTTACGACTGGTACTGTAGTCTCCCGGACAACTCCATATCCTCCTTTGATGACTTGACACGCCTCTTCCTCAATCGTTTCTACGATGGAGGGAAAGACATGACGATGGCGTCCCTTATAGAAGTACGTCAGACGGAAAAAGAGACCGTTCGAGCATTCATCGAACGATTTCGACAAGCCTGCTTGAGACTGCCCCCGGGTATGCCAGAACATGCACTCCTCTCTTCCTGCAGCATGAACATGCTTCCTGCGGTTAAGCTCTGGCTCAACTCTACTCCTTCTCCCGACTGGAGCTCATTGATTATTGAGGCCGAAGCAGCTGAAAAGAAGGCATGCAATGCTCGCCTTCTGGGAGTCAGTTTCCCTGTCTTTGAGGACAAGGAAAAACGGCCTGCTACCAGCAACCCTGGATGTGAGACGAAGGGAAAGCAGGCATTGACTGTCAATGCTTCTAAAAGCACACAAGCACCTACTCAAAAGCCTCCGCTTGTACCGAGGCGAAAGGAGGTCTACTCCTTCAATGATGAAGACACCTTGTAACTCTTCGAGATGTTGAAGCAGGGTGATAAGATTAAATTACCGGACCCGAAGCATCCCGACGAGGTTGGGAGAGTTGACAACCCGAGGTACTGTCACTACCATCTGTTTGTCGGACATCCAACTCAGGACTGCTACGTCCTCAAAAATTACATCCAGCGTATGATCAATGCGAATGTCATCTCCGTCGATTACGAGGAGAAGACAATCTCGGCCAACCTGGTGTCGCTCTAATTCGGCACCTTGCCATCAACCACAGCACAAGATGGCGTCGTCCCCATCCCAAAGGCGACAATGGAGGTGGTCAACCTACCACCTACCCGTGACAACATGAGTGGACTCATCCCACTCACCACATCTCGAGGAGTGATCGTATGGGTTCACCCAGACCTCGTCTCTGAAGTTACTCAATCGGGGGTACGCTTTGCTTCGAAAACTAAGGACAAGAAGACCAAGTCTTGTTGCATAGTCTCTTCCTCCACGGAAGTGGCACTTCATGTATAAATACGTTCGCAGCAGAACGCCCAACCTCACGAAGCTGCCGTCGAGGTGGTACCTCCCTGCGCCACCCCTGCTGCCCAGGAAGGGGGTCCATCCAGACCTTCAGCAGCCAATAAACAGAAGCATGTAGAGGCCCGCTTCGACAAGCCTTTGTGAAGAGAAAATGCTTCGGGGATAGCCATGCCCCACAACTTTGACATAATGGCACAACTTGCCGGTACTCCTGCTCGCTTATCTCTGTTCGAGCTTCTTCGTCTTTCCAAAGACACCCGCGAAGCTCTCTGTGAAGCCTTGAAGGATGCTGAGTCCTTCATCAGTCAGGTTAAGCAGCCTGAGGATATCCCAACAACATGTGCGCACTGCCATTGTGCGAAGGAGGTCATCCCCAACATAACCTTCACTCAACAAGACATGCTGCTCAAGCACAACCGGCACAACAGGCCGCTGTATTACACAGGGTATGTGGGTTCCGTCAAGGTGAAGCGAATTCAGATTGATCCAGCGTCTTCCCTCAGCATCATCCCTAGGACTCTGCTCTCAATATTGGGAATCTCGATGCACCGTCTGGCGCCTTCCAACACAACAATTAGCGGTTTCAATGCCAGCAGAAGTGAACCGCTAGGCAAAATTCGACTGAAATGTCATAACGGTAACCTCCGAACCGAAGTGACTTGCTATGTCGTAGACGCCGACGTCAACTATAACCTCCTGCTAGGTCGGCCGTGGCTGCACGAGTATATGGTGGTGTCTGTAGGCCTCAAAAAATGAAAGTCACGCTGAGTTGATCAAAGACAGAGTCAAAAGTCACGCTCAGTTGATCCAGACAATATAAACAAATCACGCTGGGAGACAGCTCATCATTTGTCAAAGAGTAATTATGACTGACAGCACAACAGTCGAAGAATATCTCTTCATATGCCACGTATACACAGAATTCGAGAGATCATCGCCGTCTATTGCGTGATTTTCGAAATCTTCTTCAGCAAGACTCAGCCTTCGTCGAGTTGGCGTACCAAAAGGGTTTCTTGTCATTTAATGCAACTGACAAAGCAATCACTGTCAAAAATTTTGTGTCAGTCGAGACACGTCGAATCAAGACAGCTGGCAGTTCTATCTCAAGTCTGTGTGTATTTGTGATCTTCATCTCAAGTTTGCGTGGATTCTGAAGTTTTCTTCCTCAAGTTTGCATGGATTTTGAAGTTCCTCAAAAATGAAAGTCACGCTGAGTTGATCAAAGACAGAGTCAAAAGTCACGCTCAGTTGATCCAGACAATATAAACAAATCATGCTGGAAGACAGCTCATCATTTGTCAAAGAGTAATTATGACTGACAGCACAACAGTCGAAGAATATCTCTTCATATGCCACGTATACACAGAATTCGAGAGATCATCGCCGTCTATTGCGTGATTTTCGAAATCTTCTTCAGCAAGACTCAGCCTTCGTCGAGTTGGCGTACCAAAAGGATTTCTTGTCATTTAATGCGACTGACAAAGCAATCACTGTCAGAGATTTTGTGTCAGTCGAGACACGCCGAATCAAGACAGCTGGCAGTTCTATCTCAAGTCTGCGTGTATTTGTGATCTTCATCTTAAGTTTGCATGGATTCTGAAGTTTTCTTCCTCAAGTTTGCGTGGATTTTGAAGTTCTTTGCCTCAAAGTCTGCGTGGATCCTGAAGCTTTCTGCCCCAAGTTTGCGTGGATTTTGAAGCTTTCTATCCCGAGTTCGCGTGGATTTCGTCTTCAACAAGTCTGCGTAGATTTCATCAAATTGGAGTACGTGGCAGCCATGCCACTGATCTCTCGCCTACGTGTCCTGTAACTTGCACACGACTCATGCATGATTGCCATGTATCCAACAGTTACAGGCCACGTCCAGTAACTGCTCACAACCTTGCGTATGTTAAATCCTGCGTGATTTTTAACTAGGCATAGGCTGTGAAGACAGTTATCTTTTTAGTTATTATTCTTGACTCTATAAATAGAGTTCTTTTTCTCATTCATTGTACAGATACATTGATATCTACTGTCAAAATTTTGAGAGCTTTTCTTCTTCGCATAGTCCAAGGGATAAAGCGATCGTCTTCTAGATCGGATTCCTACAGTTGTAATTTTCCCAGAAACACAACAAATAAAGAGAATTTCTTTATGGAAAACAAATTGGCGACTCTGCTGGGAAAAACCATCTCCTCTTCTGAGATGGTAACAACTCAATGCGACACTTCGTCAATCAGCTCGACGAAGAAGGTGATGACGATCAAATTCGATTAACTCGCCTATGAAGAAATGCAACAGGCTAAGGGTGGCAAGCCCACTCCAGCCTCCATCATCACTGCCAAGTTGAAGGGACACTCTGTTTATGTCCCTAAGAATCAGTTGGCAGTCAATGGTGAAGTCTCTGCCACAGTGTCTACTCCTATCTCTGGCAAGAACTCCACTGCAAGCACGCACACTCTTGTGTGCTCGAAGATGACAGTAATCAAAAGTCACGTTGACAGTACTGGCTCCTTAGCCAAATCTGTTCCAGCGTGCAAATTCAACCCTAAAAGTCACGTTGACAGTACTGGCTTCTTAGCCAAATCTGTTCCAGCGTGCGAATTCAACCCTAAAAGTCACGCTGACAGTACTGGCTCCTTAGCCAAATCTGTTCCAGCGTGTAATTCTAAAATTAAAAGTCACGCTAACAGTACTGGTTCCTTAGCCAAATCTGTTTCAGCGTGTATTTCATCAGAGAAGAATAACTCCTTAGTTATCTCTTCTTCTTTACCGAGTTCTACTAGAACTGGGAGTGGTCTTCCACACAAAGTCCCTTCGAAAAGGAATAACTCTTTTGTTGTTTCTTCTGCTCCTGTAGTTTTTACTTCAGGAACAGCTTTGACTGATACTTTTGTTAGTCAAAGGAAAGGAGATGGTCTTTTGACTACTCTTCCTTCTAGACATTCTATGTCTCAAAATCTGAATGAGTCTAAGAAGAAATATTCCTTAATATCTTCTCCTATGACTTCTTCAAATTGGGCACAGAATCTGTCCATTAAAGAGGGTCTGTTACCAACTCCTAATCAAAGGAGTAGTTCAACTCTTCCTTTTCTGCAAATATCCAGATCAATGTAAGGAAAACTCCATGTTTCCAAAATTAATGTGTTACCTTCCACTGATTTAAGAACAAAACTCAGCACTTCTGGTGTTAAGAAACCATACCAATTGGATATGAAGATAAAAGATCCAGATGCAGAGTATGCAAGAAATTATGTGGCTCACATTAATCACTCTTTGTATAATCAAGAGCCATCAAGACCTAAGAACAAGAAGTATACTCCTCAATCTTCACAAACAGATTTACGGGAATATCTTCAACAGAAGAGAAGGAGTAATTCTATGTCAAAGGAACATGCTGAATGTGACTTCTATCCAAGAGTCATAATTCAGTGCAGATGTCAATCAACGGTTCAAGATCATGGTGATCATGAATGTGACTTCCAGCCAAGAGCCACAATACAATGCAGATGTCAAACTAAACGACAGTCTGTCTTCAATAGGATTCAGTATGAACCTATGCCTGATGAAGATGAGCCTTTGTTTGCCTCTGTCAACATGACTTCTCGGGACACCGGGGGTAGAGTTGATAGTCCAGATGGAGTATATAGAAACACCAGAGCAAGAGTCCTGGCTTCTAGTCAAAGAAATTTGATCCCTGAAATTGATTCTGAATTCCTTGGAGAATCTAACTTCCCACCTCTTCCTGCTGGGGGTAGTTTTCCTATAATTGACTTTGATGCACGAAACAATGATTCAGAGCAAACAACATCTACCAGTTCATCAATAATTCCTCGTACAGTCACAACTTATATGGTTGATGGGAATACTGATGAACCTTCTTCTTCCTTGACTCCTCAAGATCAAAGAATTGCTTCTTTGAAACAGCAAATAAAGTCTATGACTGACACAATGAAGTCGATGTATGAACTCATGACAGCTCAGTTACAAAATCGACAGACTGTACCAGATGCCATACCAGTTGATACTGATATAAGTCCAGTACAAGTTCCTCCAGCAGTACAATCCAATACTCTTGGACCAGCTCAACCAAATCCTAGTCTCTCTGGAGCTGGGGGTAGTACTTACAATGCTGTTCCTCCTTCCAACTATTCTCTACAAGCCACAACTCTACAATCTTCGGGAGTTGTCTCTGAAGAATTGAAGAATCTCAAAACTCAATTCGAGGCATTCAAACAGAAGGATGGTTTACAAAGGTTAGGCATCAAGCAGCCTTATCCGATAGAATGGAAGCAAGTATCATATCCTCCTAAATACAAGCCTCCTACTATCTCATTCTATGATGGAACCACTTCTCCAAGTCAGTTTATTAATCACTTTGAAGTGATGACTGATCAACTGCAACCAAGTGATGCCCTCCTTACTCGGGTATTTATTGGATGTCTCAAGGGAACAGCTTATGAATGGTATAGGAGTCTCCCAGATGGGAGCATTACCTCATTTGCTGGTTTCAAACAGATGTTTCTTGAAAGGTTCTATGAAGGGCTTAATGACATGACTATGTCTGCTCTTATTAGAATCAAGCAGAAAAATAATGAATCTACAGAGGAATACATTGAACGGTTTCGAAGAGAAGCTCTGAAGATGCCTCTTGGAACTCCTGATGCTGTCACCATTGACACGTGCAAATCAAACTTGTTGCCAATCATCAGTATGTGGACAGGGTCCACTCAATTTCAAGATTGGCCTTCCTTCATAGTCAGTGCCAAAGCAACAGAAATCAGTGCTGAAACCTTCAAAGGTTTATGAGTGCAGATGACTCCTAAAGAAACAGGACAAGATGCTAACAATAAAAATAATGCTCGCAAAGAAAAAGAAACTCTTGAAGTTAATCTTCAGAGCAAAGATGCATAAAATGTTCAAACTCCTGCCTCTACAACTCAACAATCAAGAACACCTCGCCCCAAAGAAGAATATTCTTTTGATGACGACGATGTCCTTGGTATCTTTGAATGTCTGCTGAAAGGTAATAAAATACAATTACCTGAGATCAAGAAACCTGATGAAGCTGGTAAGACAGATCATCCTAAATACTGTCCATACCACAGAATGCTGGATCACACAATTCGTACATGTTATGTACTGAAAGGAAAGATCCAAGAAATGATTAAGTCTGGAGCTATCTCTCTTACTCCAAAAGAGAAGATCGTCACTTCTAATGTCGTCTCTATGCAATTTGGAGACTTCCCTCCTCAATTTCTTGAAAGCAAAATTGTTCCTATTCCCAAGGCAATTCTTGAAATAGTAAATATTCCTCCTCCACAGTCTGAAGGATTAGCACCAATCACTTTGGAGACTGGAGAAATCATGTGGATTCATCCTGATCTAATAACAGACTTTGAATCTCCTTCTCCTCAAAAGATTTCTTCTCGAAAGTCCAAGAAGGCTGGAAAGATCAAGTCATGTCATATGACTTCTCTTGGGTCTACCTCTGACACAGAGCCAAAAGACAAAGAAGAAGCACTTGTTAGTGCTACTCGAACGGGGAAACCTTACATAAAGGATTATTCTAAAAATCCTGAAGATCCTACTGATATTCCTTCAGCTGCTAAAGATGCTCCTAATGTTCCTCCTGAAGAAGAATCATCTACTGCACCTGTTCCTTCAACTACACCAGTTGAACCTGTTCCTCCCAAACCCACAACTCTTGAGAAAGGCAAGCAACAAGCTCAGTTTGATAAACCAATCAAGAAGTCTCTTTCTCTTGGACTTCAGAAGCCTTACAACTTCGACATTTTGGCTCAACTTGCTAATACTCCAGCTAGAATGTCCCTCTTTGAACTTCTACGTCTTTCTAAAGAAACTCGGGAGACGTTAAGTGAAGCACTTCTACAAGCTGACTCTTGTCTTGCACAATTGAAAAAACCAGATGCGGAACCTACCACTTGCTTACATTGTAACAGTGTACTGGAGATTATCTCAAATATCACCTTTACACAAGACGACATGCTACTGGAGGATAATCGACATGACCGACCTCTTTACTACACTGATTATATTGATACGATGAAGATAGATCGTATCCTCATTGACCCAGGGTCTGCTATAAGCATAATGCCAAAGAGTTTGTTGGATGAACTAAAAATCCTTCTTCACAAGCTCTCCAAGACGGTTACTACTATCTTGGGATTCAATCAAAGCCGAAGTGAGCCTTTGGGAAAGATTTATCTGAAGCTTCAGATAGGCGATTTCAGATCTAAAGTCACTTTCTATGTGATCGAGATCGCGGGATCCTATAATCTTCTTCTGGGGAGGCCCTTTCTTCATGAAAATAATGTGGTGCCCTCTACTCTTCATCAATGTTTTAAATACATTGATAGCAATGGAAGAGTACAAAAAGGAGTTGCTGATATAAATCCCTTCCATGGGGTTGAAGCTTATTTCAACGATTCCCGAATGTACAAAGAAGAGTATACAAGGATCATACAAGCTATGGAGAAAGAAGATGCACAAAGTGAGACTTTAATAATCCCTGTTAAAGGTCGAACTACTCAGCAATAATCTCCTAAACCCTCTGGAGAAGATTCTTTCATCATTCCAGTGAGTGGACGGATCTCTCCGTTACCTCAGTCATCTACTCAAAATACACTGATCATTCCTGTCAGTGGGCGTACTGTAATTCCTGCATCTCCATATATGAAACAAGATACTCTGCTAATTCCAGTTGGAGGGCGGCTTATTCTTCCATCTCAAATTTCAAGGAAGCTCACCTCTTCTGAGCCATTTGTTATCGATCTTAATCGAAACAACGCTTCTTCTCGTTCTTCTTCTCCCCCTTTAGTCATTGACTTGGCTAAAATCTCTAAGGCTCAGCCTTCTCCCAATATAAATATTGCTGCTTTTACATTTAATGAAAAGTCTCCACCTTTGCAGTACGTTGATGTGTGTAATTATGTTCATAGTTATTTACATCTATTAGATGACTTGAACACAATAACCATAGGAGTTGTACAGACTGTTCATACAGATGTATCCCTAGAACCTGTACAATCTTCATACTTTCTAGTTCCCAGCAGAAAGCCAGGAGACATTCCAATATTCTTCTACAAAGGGCCTCAAAATCCTTCTGATCTTGAAGATGATGACAAAAATGATGATACTGGAAAATTACAACTACGTCGTTATAGTCAGCAATCTAAAGACATCATAAAAAATATGGGCTATGACTTCAGGACTGGCCTCAATAGTGGAAAAGGAAGAAAAATGCCTGTTCGTATTCCTCCTCTGAAATATGGAAGGACAAAATACGGATTGGGCTATATAGCTCCTACTCCTTTTATCAATATTATCCATGAAGATCCCGAGTCTGACGAAGATAAGAGATCTGATTCTTCTAGTACCACTTCTTGGGATTCCGATACAAGTATCGGGGACTTCTACTGCAACATTTTGTCTTCCAACATAGTTTCCATTGACCATTCTGAAGAAAGTGATGAAGACGAAGAAGAGTTTGAAATCTCACCTGAATCAGAACAGTGGGCCCAAAGATTAGATAATCAATGGGAGTTCCGTTTCGAGCAAAAAGAACCTCCGACTGAAGATAAACTTGTTCAAATAGATGTTGGTGAAGAGGGATCTCCCAAACCAATATTCATCAGTGAAAGTTTTTCAGAAACTGATAAGAAAGACATGATCAAACTCATTCGTGATTACATCAATGTCTTTGCTTGGAGTTATGAAGATATGCCAGGGCTTGATCCTCAAATTGTAACTCACAAGCTTAATATCTTGCCGAATGCTAAACCGGTCAAACAACAACAGCGACGATTTCGTCCAGACATCATGGATGCAATTGAAGCTGAAGTCAATAAACTCATTACCTCTGGGTTTATTAGAGAGGAACAATATCCCGATTGGGTGGCTAATATTGTTCCTGTTCTTAAAAAGACTGGCAAGATCAGAGTATGCATAGACTTCCGCGATCTCAATGCGGCATGTCCTAAAGACGAATTCCCTCTACCAATCACTGATGTTATGGTTGATAATACCTGTGGATTTGAACGCATGTCATTCATGGACGGGTATTCTGGGTACAATCAGATCAAAATGTTTCCAGAGGACGAGAAGCACACTTCTTTCAGAACGCCGATTGGTACATACTGTTATACAGTTATGCCATTCGGTCTCAAGAATGCAGGAGCAACTTATCAACGAGTTATGAGCACTATATTCCATGAACATTTGCAGAAAACAGTCGAATGCTATGTTGATGATATTGCAGTCAAAAGTCGACAAAAGGAGGATCATATCCAAGATTTGAAGACTATATTTGATCTAATGCGTAAGCATCAATTAAAGATGAACCCTACTAAGTCCTTCTTAGGCGTCTCTAGTGGTAAATTTCTCGGCTTCGTCATTACCTCTAAAGGTATACACGTGGATCCCGAGAAGATCAAAGCCATCCAAGAGATGCGTCCTCCACGTACCTTAAAAGAGCTACGAGGATTTCAAGGAAGAATCGCTTATATCAGGAGATTCATCTCTAATTTATCAGGACGCTGCAGACCATTCAACAAACTTATGGAGAAAGGTGTCTCTTTTGTCTGGAATGATGAATGTCAGAAAGCATTCGATGATATAAAACAATATCTAATGAGCCCTCCAGTATTGGTACCTCCCGTATCAGGAATACCGTTCCTTCTCTATACTCGAGCAATGAGTCATTCATTGGGTGCATTACTCGCTCAAAAGAATCAAAATGGTCATGAACAAGCCATTTATTATCTCAGCCGCACTATGACCGGAGCTGAACCTCGATATTCACCGGTTGAAAAAGAATGTCTAGCCTTGATGTTTGCTGTCCAAAAGACACGTCATTATATCATTGGCCAGACTATTCATGTCATCTCCAGGATCAATCCTATATGGAAGAAACCCAGTGTTTTGAATTCTCGATTGGCTAACTGGAGAATCCTACTTGCTCAGTATGACATGCACTATATTCCTCAGAAATCAGTCAAAGGACCAGTTTTAGCTGATTTTTTGGCTGCTCACTCAATTCCAGAAAATTCAAAACTCTATGATGAAATCCCAGATGAAGTCCTAGATTCAAATCAAATTGCTGAAGAAGATCCTACTTGGCGTCTATTCTTTGATGGAGCATCAAGAATTGGTCCTAATGGCGATATTATCGCTGGAGTTGGAATTGTTCTTGTATCGCCAGAAGGTCTTGCTATCCAAAGAGCTTATTCTCTCGATCAGCCGTGTTCAAACAATGTAGCTGAGTACAACGCATTACTTATTGGTCTTCAACTCGCTAAACATCTGAATATTCAACATTTGGAGGCGTATGGAGACTCTAAACTCATTGTCAATCAGATCAGGGGTACTTATGAAGTTCGCCATCAAGATCTGGTTCCTTATCATAAAACAGCTATATCTATGGCTTCTTCGTTTGAAGAATTCTTCATTGAACGTGTTAGGCGAGCATGTAACACAGAAGCTGATGCCCTTGCTAATCTTGCAGCGGTGCTGGCTATTCCAATCAGACGGCAACAAATGATTGTTGTTCGTAATCGAGAATTATTTCATCTTGAAAATAACTTGACTCTAGGACTTCCAGTTGACATTGAAGAATCAACATCTCATGACGTCAACACAACAAGAGGATTTGGATTCAGTCGTAAATCGATGTCATCTTCATCCGATTCCAGCATGGAATTCATCTTCAGTAACTCGACTGAGAATCAGAATATGGATAAAGATTGGAGACTTCCTTTCTTAGATCTCGTATTATATGATATTCTTCCGGATGATCCGAGTGAGGCAGCATCTATCAGACGACGATCACTCAGATTCTACTACAATCATACAACAAGACCTTATATCGTCGAGCTTATGATGGTTTACTCCTTCGATGTGTTGCCGGTGACGAGGCTCAACAAATCATTCGCGAAGCATATGATGGAATTTGTGGAGCACATCAGCCAGGACCAAAACTTCAAGACCGTATTCGATGTATAGGTTATTATTAGCCCACCATGGTATCTGATGCCATCGAATATGCAAAGAAGTGTAAAGCTTGTCAAATCCATGCGGATTTTATTCATCAACCCTCGGAATTTCTACATCCGACGGCAGCATCATGGCCCTTCGAAGCTTGGGGTATGGACATTGTCGGCCCGATCAATCCACCGTCATCTAAAGGACATCGGTTCATTCTCGCAATAACCGATTACTTCTCCAAATGGGCCGAAGCCATTCCTTTATCTGAAGTTAAGACGTCTAATGTCATCAGCTTTATTAAGCACCACGTCATCTACAGATTTGGTGTTCCTCGACGCATTGTTCATGATAACGGACCACAGTTCGTCAGCCAGAAATTTACTCGATTCTGTGACGATCACCGGATCAATAATGTGGCTTCTACCGCATATAATCCAGCAGCTAACGGATTAGCAGAAGCTTTCAACAAGACCATCATCAAACTCCTAAAGAAGTTTGTCTCTACTAACAAACGAAATTGGAGTGAGAAGCTCGGTGAATGTTTGTGGGCTTATCGCACTACAGTTCGTAATGCTACTAAATGTACACCCTTCTCTCTGGTGTATGGTTGCGAAGCTGTTCTTCCATTAGAGATTCAAATTTCTTCTTTAAGGATAGCAATCGCTAATGAACTCACTGCAGAAAATAATGATCATCTTCGACTTCAGGAATTAGAAGCTCTGGATGAAAAGCGATTATCTGCTCAACAGAATATTGAATTCTATCAAGCTAGAATTTCAAGAGCTTTTAATAAGAAAGTTAGAATTCGGGCGTATCAAAAAGGAGAACTTGTTCTAACTGTCAGACGCCCTATGACTATGACTCATATGAGTAAGGGCAAATTTGACGCAAAGTGGGAAGGTCCCTATATTGTGAGCAAAGTTTTCTCAAATGGAGCTTATCAACTCTCAGAATTGGATGGTCGAAAAGTTTTGATGCCTATTAATGGCAAATTCCTTAAAAAGTACTATGTATAAATGTAAATACTTGTAATCATCAGACAAATTCATGTTTAAAAATAAATTTTTATTTTATTTTCATGAATGATGATACATGATATTAAGGAAGATCACTATCATCCTTCTCTACTTTTGGACGTGGGCCACTACCGTCCTTCTCGAAGACGTGATCAGCAAAAGAGCCGAGAACCTCCTTGCTAGAACCCACGAGGAATTTGCAAGCGACCATCCTCATGGCTTCCTCTTCTTCAGTCCTTCCTGATTCGAGCAGAAAATCCAGAATGTCCCTTGGTGGCTTGGGTGCAGACGAACCTTCGCCTGCTTCCGTCTTCTTCGTTTTGACTGGACCAGCAGGGCGTTCTTCAGTGCCTTTCTGAACCTTTGAGGCTATCTCAGTCTTCTTGGATGCTTCTCCAGATGACATTTTTATGTTGAGGAGTAGAAGTATTCGTTCTCGCCAGATTTCTGCTATATTTATAGGCAGAAGTTCCTCATTCATCCGACGTTTCACATATTCATTAATGCTTAACGGTTCATCCATTCATTTCTCACATTCATCAGACGGTTCGCCTGTTCATTAATACTTGATGGTTCATTCGTTCATTTATTACATTCACTCGACAGTTCATCTGTTCATCATTTTCTAACGGTTCATCCGTTCATAATCTTCTATCAATTTTATTAAGTGGGGATTCGTTATTTATCATGTTTTCATAACCTCTGAATCAATTCTGAATCTACTTACTCATTTGTCATGTTTTGACCTCTGCATAGAAATTAATCTATTTTCTTTTGAGTTCCTATATATTATCACGTCCATAATACCTCTGATAATATCATATACTCTAAAACAGAAAAGATGATTTTATTATCTATCATGTCCACAATTCATCCACAAATACAAATCATTGAGCATAGAAGAATTGTCATTTCCATTCTCATTTTACCATAAAAAGTCTATTACATTTTCTTAGACTTTCTTACAAATCATAATGGAAATCTATCACAAATCTTGGATTTTTATTCTACACCACACCGATAACCTAATAGAGATCTATCTTCTTCTTTGGATCTTCTCCGTCGGACCTTCTCCGTCAGGTTCGTTGTTGGTGGCAGTTCCTGACTGTCTGGGTCCCAGTCACGACCAGATCAGCAGGAATCAAACTCTGGTCTTCTCTCTCAGACGAGAGAAGAACCACAGAGTATGGCAGCCCGAAGTCGTGGTGCTGCCAATACAACTGGTGGATTAGGAGCGACCTTTCAGAGGAGACAGGAATGTATCCAACCTTGGGATACAATTCCTAGTTCTCCCGCGAAAGGAACTCTACTACCCGATTTCTCGGGGTAGAGTTGACTCCACCATCCAACTCTCGTGTATAAAGGCTCTTCCTACCGTCTGAGGAAGACCTTTCTATCCCACGAAGAGTTCTGAGTTGTCTGATTTATGCGTTAAAAGCGTATGAGCTCCCTGATGTAGATGTCAGCAGGACATTCTCCACAGCATCCACATCCCCAATGCCAGTTCTGAAGAAAATTTTCAGCCAAGTTTCTGCAGAAAGCATTAAGAAGAAAAAAAAGATCAACAGAAATTATTCAGTATGCATTTATCAAACAGAGACAGGCGTGTATTATTCAAATCAGAAACAAGAAACAGAAAGCCTATCTTCAACAGCAAAAATAAGTGCACGTATTACACTGATTTACCTTCAAGTTTGGTGCTAAGGATTGGCAAACTCATGTTTGATACAGTGCGCAGAAGTCGAACATTAGAAAACATTGCTTTCCTGTTTGAGAGTGAAATCTCCCAAAAATTTTATTCTCAGAGAAGAAGAAAAGGAATGGGAGATGAGTATCTGCGAAACTCTTCCATCTATTTAAAGGGCAAAGTACAAGTCTATTCTTGGAAAAGATCCGCATAAATAGCGTTCGTAAACTGTGGAATGAGTGTCATGTGTGCTTTGGAAGACAGAGCAACATTGGAAACAATCAAAGACTGCTGATTAATATTTCTCATTAAGGCACGCAGATCAAACACAAAAGTTGTACTTCATTTCTTAAGACAGGCACTGATGGCCTTACAAAAGACAAAACAAAAAGTGCAACAAAAGCATAAAAGTCACGCTCTATTTCCCAGAGCGACTGAGCTTGGTGCCTAGTTCTTCTACGCTCCTAACTCCCAGACAGTGCAACAGAGCTTTAAACATTTCACGCTGCTCTATGAGGCTGCGCCCATCAGAAGAGGACGAGCCATCCAAGCCAAAATAGCTCAAGAAATTCTTGGCTAGTTGCAAGGGATCATCTTTGAGCTCGAAGACAAGGGGCTCTGGCTCTTCATCCCCAAAAGTGGGGTCACCATGAGAACAAAAGCCCAACTTGCGTGCTTCTTCCTCAGCTTTCTCCTTTGGTGTCATATTGACGTAAGATGAAGATTAAAAATGAAACTTCTTCCTGTTTATATAACTGAGTTTTGCCGGCGGTTCATATTCCACCATAAATTGGATACAATCAGTCTCGGAGAACGAAGAGTCATTATGACATTTAATAAGTTTATTTGGATGTTTTCAAAGAACTTCGAAGTCTTTTCGACTTCCGAAAAATTTTGAAGTCATCTCAGCGTGACTAAATCCATTTTATCATCTCTATTTTCAAAGTATTTCGAAATAATTTATCATTTTTCGAAAACTTTGAAGGGGGTTTTGTAGGCCTCAAAAATGAAAGTCACGCTGAGTTGATCGAAGACAGAGTCAAAAGTCACGCTCAGTTGATCCAGATAATATAAACAAATCACGCTGGAAGACAGCTCATCATTTGTCAAAGAGTAATTATGACTGACAGCACAACAGTCGAAGAATATCTCTTCATATGCCACGTATACACAGAATTCGAGAGATCATCGCCGTCTATTACGTGATTTTCGAAATCTTCTTCAGCAAGACTCAGCCTTCGTCGAGTTGGCGTACCAAAAGGGTTTCTTGTCATTTAATGCGACTGACAAAGCAATCACTGTCAGAGATTTTGTGTCAGTCGAGACACGCCGAATCAAGACAGCTGGCAGTTCTATCTCAAGTCTGCGTGTATTTGTGATCTTCATCTCAAGTTTGCGTGGATTCTGAAGTTTTCTTCCTCAAGTTTGCGTGGATTTTGAAGTTCTTTGCCTCGAAGTCTGCGTGGATCCTGAAGCTTCCTGCCCCAAGTTTGCGTAGATTTTGAAGCTTTCTACCCCGAGTTTGCGTGGATTTCGTCTTCAATAAGTCTGCATGGATTTCATCAAATTGGAGTACGTGGCAGCCATGCCACTGATCTCTCGCCTGCGTGTCCTGTAACTTGCACACAACTCATGCATGAGTGCCATGTGTCCAACAGTTACAGGCCACGTCCAGTAACTGCTCACAGCCTTGCGTATGTTAAATCCTGCGTGATTTTTAACTAGGCATAGGCTGTGAAGACAGTTATCTTTTTAGTTATTATTCTTGACTCTGTAAATAGAGTTCTTTTTCTCATTCATTGTACAGATACATTGATATCTACTGTCAAAATTTTAAGAGCTTTTCTTCTTCGTATAGTCCAAGGGATAAAGCGATCGTCTTCTAGATCGGATTCCTACAGTTGTAATTTTCCCAGAAACACAACAAATAAAGAGAATTTCTTTATGGAAAACAGTGTCATCTACACTCCACCAATACATGAAGTACGTGTCCACTAACAACATCATTCGAACAGAGTTTATCGACATTGACCCCTTCAAAGGGGTCGAAGCCTACTTCACTGATGCTAGCTTATATAAGTCGCTCGATGAAGGGGAAGCCAATGATGCTGATGACGAAACAGAAATGGCGGCGAAGACAGACGTGGAGACAAAGATGATTCCCAACGTTCCTTTGAAAATTTGACTCAAAGGAAGACTGCCTCAAACGCGGCCTCCCATGACAATCAAGTTACCTGGAAAAGCACCGACTTCTCTAGGAAGAACATCCACCGAAGCTCCCTTGAAGATACGGCTCAAAGGAAAACCTTCTCAAATGTCGGCTCTCCTTGTGGCAAAACTACAGGGGAAGGCACTGGTCACCGAAGGTGCAGTTGAGGCACCCCTGAAGGTGCATCTTAGAGGCAAGCCTCCGCAATCTTCAGCCTCATTCAAGCTGCAAGAGAAGGCCCGTATAGACCTCTCAGAGCCTAAGGTCAAGTCTGTGATGAGTTCTCCTGAGCCAGCTCCAGCGCTCACAGATGAAGAGTTAGGAGAATACATATCTGCTGACATAGATGCACCTTCTCTCGACAATGTAATCCCACGAGACAATATCTCATATTTTATCAATAATAGAGTGTCTTTCAATTATTCTAGTCTTCCACATTGGAATGCCATGTATACACTAGATAACACTCTGTGGTCGCTATAAACACAAATAACGACCGTCAATCATGTAAATCGAGTAGTCCCATCCTATGGAGTCTGTATTATAGTCCCACCGCGGAACTAGGACGAATAATCCATCATCTTCGACAAAATCGAGCGTCATCAAGACCTTCCGCCACTCGAGCCAGAACCGGATATCGGCAGAATACAAGTCTATCGGTACACAGACAAGGCAAAGTACCTCATCCAAAAGATGGGTTACGCTCTGAAAAGCAACAAGGGCCTGAACTATGGAAAAGGCCGGCGTCTTCTCCTCTGACTCCCAACACCTGAAGGAAAGCCGCAGGACTACTATCATCGTACTCGACGGGGGGTGGGCTATGTCACGCCGTCGGCAACTCCAAAGAGTTCGGAAGCGAAAGAACTGGAGCACTCTCATTTATCTGAAGCATCAACTTGGAATTTCGATACCAGTATCGGCCTAATCTTCAGGTAGGTGCTATCAGTCAACATGGCATTTGCACAATCTCGAGAGGATAAAGGCGATGACCAAACGCCAGAATTCTTTGAGGCAGAACCTTGGGCTCAACGCCTAGGAGCGCAGTGAGAGTCTCGTTTTGAATTACGCGAACCCCCTACCAAAGATAAAGTCGAGAAGATCAACCATGGGGATGAGTATTCTTTCAAACCTATCTTCATCAGCAAGAGTCTAAAGGGAAGAGACCGGGAGTCTTTAGTCCAATTGGCCAAAGAATACATCGACGTCTTTGCCTGGAGCTACGAAGATATACCAGGACTTGATCCCAGATCACGATGCATAGACTTAACATCTTACCAGATGCCAAGCCTATAAAGCAGCAACAACGACGTTTTCGTCCTGACATCATGAACGCTATTGATCAAGAGGTGGACAAACTCCTGAGCAGCGGGTTTATTCGTAAAGAGCAACATCCGGATTGGGTGGCCAATGTCGTCCCTGTCACCAGGAAGAATAGGAAGATACAAGTCTGCATCGACTTCAGAGATCTCAATACTTCTTGACCGAAAGACGAATTTTCGCTTCCAATCACTGATGTGATGATCGATAATACATGTGGCTTCGAACGCATGTCTTTCATGGACGGGTATTCGGGCTACAACCAGATCAAAATGTTCCCTGATGACGCAAAACACACGTCATTCAGGACTCCGAAAGGGGTTTTCTGCTACACAGTAATGCCCTTTGGTTTGAAGAACGCTAGTGCTATGTACCAACGAGCTATGAGTACCATCTTCTGTCAATATTTATGCAAAACAGTTGAATGCTATGTTGATGATATCGCCGTCAAGAGCTGTCTCAAAGGTGATCACTTACAAGACCTAAAGACCGTCTTCGATCTCATGCGAGCGCATCAACTCAAGATGAACCCCGCTAAATCCTTCCTTGGGGTTTTTAGCGAAAAGTTCTTGGGCTTCATTATCACGACAAAAGACATTCATGTCGACCCCGAGAAGACCAAAACCATCCTTGACATGAACCCTCCGAAGAACCTCCGAGAACTTCGAGGCCTGCAAGGGCGCCTTGCATACATCCGAAGGTTTATAGCAAACCTTTTCGAAAAATGTCAACACTTCACCCAGCTCATGAAGAAGGGAGTCTCCTACGTCTGGACAGAAGAGTGCTAGAAAGCTTTCGATGATATCAAACCTTACCAGACGAGCCCGTCAGTCCTGGTGGCACCCGTCATAGGCAAACCATTTCTTCTCTATGTTCGTGCCATGGATCATTCCCTCGGCGCTTTGTTGGCTTAGAACAACGATGTAAGCTACTAGCAAGCTATCTACTACCTTAGTAGGACAATGATCGGGGCTGAACACCGGTATAACCCTGTCGAAAAGGAATATTTGGCTTTGGTGTTCGCCATCCAGAAGACTCGCCACTATGTTTCGAAAAAGACAATTCATGTCATCTCCCGAGTCAATCCACTCAGGGTTCTCATGACGAAGCCGGGATCATTGAACTCCCGACTAGCTACATGGGCAATCCTGTTGACACCGTATAACATGGTATTTGTCTCACAAAAAGTAGTGAAGGGCCAAGCTCTAGCCGACTTTTTAGCCGCACACACGATCCCAGAGTCCTCCAGACTCTATGAAGACATCCCGGATGAGGTCCAAGAATCAAATGTCGTCGAAGAAAACTCCGTCTGGCGGGTATTTTTTGATGGTGCTTCGAGAACAGGCCCCAAAGGCTAAATCATCGCAGGAGTGGGGGTGGTCTTAGTCTCCCCCGATCAGCTGGTCATCCAGCGTGCTTACTCCCTTTCAAAGTCGTGCTCCAACAATGTTGTCGAGTACAACGCTCTCATTATGGGACTCCAATTGGCGCGACAACTGGGGATGGATCGTCTGGAAGCTTATGGCGACTTAAAACTCGTCGTTAACCAGATCCGAGGGCAGTACGAAGTTCGTCATGAAGATCTGGTTCCTTACCATGAAGTTGTATTGAATATTATCTCAACCTTCACCAAGTTCTTCATAGAACACGTACCTCGGCTACAAAACCTGGAGGATGACGCTCTGGCTGGCCTCGCAGCATCATTAGCAGTACCCCTCGGGACTCAATACTACGTCATGGTAATTGGTCGAGACTTGGTCTGTCCTAAAAACAACCTATACACACAAATGGCCCAAGCCATGATGACAAGTGTCGGTGTTAATGTCCGAGACTAGAGGTTCCCATTCATCGACTTCGCTGTCTATGGAATTCTTCCAGAAGACCCAAAAGAAGACGTCTCGGTCAGAAGGCGTTCCTTTCGGTTTTATTATGATACAGCTACTAAAATGCTGTACCAACGTTCCTACGATGGACTTCTCCTTCGATGTCTATCCAACGAAGAAGCAGCCAAAGCCCTTCGGGAAGCTCATGACAGAACTTGCGGGATTCATTAACCAGGGCCTAAGTTGCAGGATCGACTACGATGCAAGGGTTACTACTGGCCAACCATGGCAGCCGACGCCATCGACTATGCTAAAAAGTGCCATGCTTGCCAGCTTCACGCCGACTTTATTCATACACCATCGGAACCACTACATCCTACGTGTCACGCCCCGCTCCCGTAGGAGCGATCGTCCTCGCTAAGGCGTGATGCCGCACGAGGCTAGATTGCGCTCGTGCAAGGCAGTTTCATAACGGCCGATTACATCGGCGGCAACCGGGTCGTCGCACAGAAGTCCCAAGCAGAAATATTGAAATATGTAGCAGAATTTAAAGACAAAACACAAGTTATTCAAAAGAACTCTTTATTGATATTGAACAATAAGATTACAATGGGCGCAAGGCCATGATTACAAGTCTCTCGTGCTCACTTTTCTCTCATTTTACAAGTCACTCTGCTCTCTCTCATCTCTCGATACGATTTCTTGAGCCAGCGGAAGCTTCGGAAGGCGATGTTCATACATTATGTCCTGTATAAATCTTAAGTTCACGCGACCGCATACTTCGACTCGCTAAGGAACTCCGTGCCTCGACGCATCCAAGCGAGCTCTGTGCCACGAGCTTCTACCTGTGCCTACACATGAAAACTGTGTGGGTGTCAGTACTCAACTGTAGTGGTGGGGTGAGCTTCTCGCCCATCCATACAAAACCGACACGTTCATTTACTTTGTGCAATACAAGGTCCTTTATGATTGTCTTTCTACTCTTATCTTAGGATCAGTTTTAGGACCGACGCCTTGACCTATTTTGTGTCTCTAGACCATCTCGTGCTTGCAACGACGATGTTAACTCATACTTTGCCTCTAGACCCTTCTCGTGCCAACAACGTTAACCTATCAAGTCGTGTTTGCCTTACGGCCCAAAATCAGAGACGCAACTACGCGATAAGACTCCATTCCCGTGTGACCGTGCTATAAGTCCTTGTTGAGGCCGTGCCTCGCAACTCAATGAGACTCCATCATATCGCCACCTCGTGGCCCTTGCCGCCTCGCGGTCCTTTTTGCTACTAAATCACCAACTGACCCATCCAACTTGTGAACTCAGTGTCACTCGAACAACTTTGCCTTGCGACATTTCCTAACTTAAACTCAAGACAACTCAAAACCAACTTATGCAACTTATATGCCGACAACTTAAGACTCGATGCCACCTCTCGTGCCGAATCACGTCGCCTATATGGTAGCCATTCTTAGGCCCAAACACTTGTGTTCCAACCATACACACATTCAACTAGACTAAATCCAAAGGCACACACGCGGATTGCCGCTCGTGCCGACCCATCTATATGAATTGGTCACTAACACCACAAGCTATCGTGGACTTATAGCCTTGCCATTCGGCGACCCTTTCAACGCAAGTAGCTAGCCCCGCTGAAAGTTCTCGAATGACCCGAGCGGTTCGTCCAGCTACGGCTATACCGTGTTTCCCTCCGGAACGACGCGGTCCCTCGGCGCCCAGGGTTGCCGCTCGTGGAAACTTTTTCTTGTCGACAAGTTATCCAATGACCATGCAAGAATCGACACAAACTGACGTCTCACACCGTCATTCCTCTTCCAATGTTACCATCTCTTTCAAACCAATATCAAGACTTCTATCCTTGAGATCCCTCGACGACCCACGGTCGCGAGCCTTCTCCCTTGATGCTCCTTGAGATCCCTCGATGACCCACGGCCGCGAGCCTTCTCCCTGTTACCATATCATTTCATTCAACTCAATGCCTATTCGATAGTCCTTCCTCTAAAACTCATTAAATCAACCGTGGTTCATGTCTTAAATACTAAGTCTGTGCATCGTACCTTAAGCCAATCGTGCTCTACATGACACTCCCGTCCAAGTCGACGGGCCTTGAGACCGTAAGACTATATGGTTATACCCAACCGTAGAACTCGTAGGACCGTGCTTGCTACCACTCTGATAGCCTAACATAACTTGCCTGACTTAAACGCACAACGACTCGACGAGCAAAGGCTACGTCAAGCCTCGTATTGCGAAAACGTGCCGCGCATACGTTCGACTTCTGAACGACCAAGTCATTTGGGCGCCTAGACTTACGCCAGCAGCCGTGCGACGTAACTTAACTCATAGGGCGGGTCAAGGCTATGCCAAGCCTTGGACGATGGGACCGTGTATGCTTTATGAAGCATTTATGTGGGCGATGCCTATGACTTAGGCTACGTTCATAACTTTGCCTACTCAACCAACTTTTCTTCTTCCAAGCCACGGGACGAAGGATCGAGTGTCATTTTCAAAGCACGCCGTGCACCAACTCTAAGCCGACCGTTGGACCTTTCCATGTTCTAACTCAATTCGACCCGTCGAGATTATTCCCTTTAGCTATGTTGATTCGTCACTTTTATTATCAAGCCTACTTGTGCAAGTTGAAAAATAAGTAATTTATTATATGAAGGCAAAGATGAGGCGAGTTCACCGAAACTACCCCACCCGAGCGAGCGGTCGCCTCGACCGAGCGATGTCTTCGAGCAGCCGTTGCAAGGCTAAGTCCGAACGCCGTCGGTGTTTCGATTCCTCTGATTGACTGAGCGGGACAGGGCACTACATCATACACCACTCAAAAAAAGTTTCGTCCTCGAAACTAACTGAGTACACTTATCGACTTATCACTCGACTCAACATCCTACGTTTCTCGCACACATTTCTCCTATGCGTTCCCTCAATCCGAGCCATGCTCGTGCTACCCACAATCCTTTCTTCAAAATTACGATCTCAAAATCCTCGACACTTCCCCGTTCCTCAAGTCTCACTTGATTCAACGTATCACTTAGTTGGATCGTGCACATATTTTAGGCGTCTCCGAAATACTTGCATTTTAGTCAAGCCTCATGATAGTGAATCCAACTCCACCTATCGATCCATCCACTCAATCCTGAAAATTATTCATACCGATGCTAACTCTCGCAGCCTGGACATCTCACCTAGCCGCTAGGCAGTCTCTTTAGACTAAGTCAATTGTCAGTATTGGAATCATAGTTCCCAAACAACAATATCAATACTGACCCCATTCTAAGGTCAAACCAAGTTGATAGTACGGGGGTTTGCTACCCAAGCTCTTATCGCTCCGATTTCTAAACTTCGAGCATCGATTCCGTACGCACATCCAAATATTCATCGCACGGGATCCGAGTCATTCAGCAAAGACATCCTGTTGTAAGTTCATTCAACCAATCTTCGATACATCAATATCGTTTGTTCAATAAGCCATTTCACATAGTCTATCTCTTCAAACACGTTCGACATTAGTTCGCCTATCATTCATTCTCAAATCATGCATGCTATGACACAATTCATCTCTAATCCATAATTCATATTTCATGTTTCCGAAATCATCTATTCCAATTCACGTAATCGGTCACAAGGTCGTCCGACTTAACAATATGTTGCGCCCCGATCTCACGCGAGTCAGATTATCCACGATGGGTACGAATCACTATGCACCCTCCCGCGAGATAATCATTCTCATCAGGACGTAACTCTTGTTTTGTGTCTAGACTAATTCATCCTCGAATTCTCCTTCGCATCAAACCGACAAGTCAAGACAATCAACGTTGTCGCGTCCTGATTTTCTGAGTTTGATCATTCCTGCGACATGAATCACCATGTCAGCGCTCACGCAGAACGATCTCCCCAAATCTGACGCAACGTAAGTACGAGGCTAGAGTTGCGCTCGCACAAGGCAAGATTGTCGACGTTGTGGTTATCCGCGTGACCATCAAAACATAATCTTTTTCATCCAACATTCATCACGATCAAAATCCTAAGTATAGCACCCAATCGAACAATAACACTTGTACGATCGTCATTTGCCGAGTCAGAGTACCCCCGAGTTATCGCATATCGATCTTTGATACGCCTCAATACCATCGACGATATGCGTAACCTGACGATCTTTCTTTACAACCAATTTTGAATCGTGCGAATGATGCTATCATTCGACTAGATAATCTCATCGACATTCAATCTAAGTTCAATCATTATCCCTCGAATCTTTTACAACATCAATTCGTTCAAATTCGAAATCACGTATATTCGTCTGTCTATCTTAAGTCATTGACCAATGCATTTCCTCAATTTGCATTGTCCCTTTTGTTAAATCAATCATCGAGCAACATTCAATCTAATCCTTAGAGTCATTCGCGTAACTTCAAAATCAAACCTTTCATGCACGCTATCTACCTGCCGTGCTAACTTTTCGTATGTAATCCGTATCTATTTCCTCGATCAAGTCATCCGTTTGCTACACCTTAGCTTTTCCTTGATTTGATTTATCTGCTCAATCATCTTCGCGTTTCATACTCGCACCATCCTCAATCCCGTGCATGTTCCGTGCGCGTCAATCACTAGGTTGTTCGAATCCACTTATCAAACTTTATGACAACAACTCACTCAATCTAAGGCTTTGCATATGTGCGACGCTTGCTGATAAACTCATCGACATCCCGAATCCTCAATCGATCGATTGACATTCCTGAGACTATCGCATACACCACTCAGGAATGAAGTCATTCAACAAATTCTCAAAACTATCATTCGAATCAAAATTGACTTCTTTGAATCCCGTTCGAACCATTTCTCTAATTCCAAGCATGCTCATCTATATCGCATCGACGATACCGTCGCTCGATAGCACCCCTATCGACAGTCATCCCACATTTACTCAATCGAGTTCAACTCATTATAGCTCGAACACTAAGAATCCCGTACTCGACTTTGCTAAGGTCGACACAATCCTTGGTGTATATGCCCAGCCCGACTTAGCCAATCATGCTTACGCAAACCATCTTTTTATTTTGTCAAAAACTGTTCTCCTATATTTTGCACAATAGTTAGACTTATTGTATGGACATCCCGTGGGACAATTGAGAGAGCGCACCAACGATATCAACTTTGCGGAAGCAATACTTCAGAGTTTGCGGAAACAACGGAGTTAAAGAATTCAATCGATAGTCCAAGGACGTAAAGTCGTGCTCTGATAACATTATGTCACGCCCCGCTCCCGTAGGAGCGATCATTCTTGCTAAAGCGTGATGCCGCACGAGGCTAGATTGCGCTCGTGTAAGGTAGTTTCATAACGGCCGATTACATCGGCGGCGACGGGGTCATCGCACAGAAGTCCTAAGCAGAAACATTGAAACATGCAACGGATTTAAAGACAAAACACAAGTTATTCAAAAGAACTCTTTATTGATATTAAACAATAAGATTACAATGGGCGCAAGGCCGTGATTACAAGTCTCTCGTGCTCACTTTTCTCTCATTTTACAAGTCACTCTGCTCTCTCTCATCTCTCGATACAATTTCTTGAGCCAGCGGAAGCTTCGGAAGGCGATGTCCATACATTATGTCCTGTATAAATCTTGAGTTCACGCGACCGCACGCTTCGACTCGCCAAGGAACTCCGTGCCTCGACGCATCCAAGCGAGCTCCGCGCCACGAGCTTCTACCTGTGCCTGCAGATAAAAACTGTGTGGGTGTTAGTACTCAACTGTACTGGTGGAGTGATGTTACGACCCACACCCACCGTGAGGGTACGAGTACGTAACAGCGTCCAGCCTACGCCGTAGTGTCGGCGGTAGAACGCTGTTCTAGGTCATGAACTATAACTAACTAACATGAAATACTCTCCATAAAGAGGCCAACACAGAGGTACAACTCAATCACAATCTAGAGATAGAATATGGCACGATAAAAAAGATAAGAAAATCCTCAACTGAGGTACAACAGAAATGAAATAACAAGTCTTAACATCTCTAAAATATACAACTCTGAAACCAAGGACAACAGCTAAACCTGAAAAGAAACAATCTAAGCTATCTATACTATGCAAGGGGTATCATCCTCAGCAGCTGCCTGAACCTCCCCAGGGGTCCAGGTCGCGAGTGTCATCTAGGCAAGATCCAAAGTAAGGGGTGCAGGGTTCCTCATCATCCTCTGTAAAATTTTCAACAGGTCCAGTCAGGACGGGAGCGAGCACAATACATCCCACACAGATCATAACAGGTTAGAGAATATAAACATACAAGAGAGTACGATACATGAAACTGAAAGAAAGTACATGATTTAAACAGAGAAAGAACTGTAATAGAAATATCTACTATAAGTAGAGAGCTACCAGTGACTAGTGATTTAGAGTACAAAGTCGACATGTGAACGGTTTGATTAATACATGGCTATACTAAAGAGGCGTACATGGCTATTCTACTTTGGAATTGTTCACATGACTATTTATACTCCCCCATACCCCAATCAATACAAAAGGATCCAGACAAGTTATGTTACGTACATGGTTTTCACATGAAGCCCATAAATGGGTGCACATGAAGTATACATGAGAGCTCATACATGAGTGCACATGAAGTTCACATGGGGGCCCATAAATGGGTGCACATAAAATTCACATGAAGGCTCATAAATGAGTGCACATGAAGTATAGGTTATACATGAGATACATGAGAAACATGACCGATCATGATAGCACATGAGAGTATACGAGCAAGCACGAATAAGCATGAAGCACATGATAAAAATGAATAACATGAGAGCGAGGAATACACGATGTACATGAAACACACGACATGATGTATCCGATGCTCCCGAGGAGGATAACATCTCAATGTAGGGATCCATATAGTACCAATCAGTGATAATATCGTGACAGCATCAAATAAGGTAAACTAGAGCAGGAATATAATTCTAAGCAAGTTATGAAATGATCAGAGAATGTACTCGCATGGTATCTGAATGTCTAAAGTAAATGTACTGTCCGAGATGAGGTACCTGACTCCTAGTTAGAGCAACACAAGTCAAGATGTATACACGGGATGGTAAATGAAATGCACAAAGCATCTGCATGCTGTCTAGGTCAAACTAGGCTAAGTCAACTCTTGGTCAACTATACTGTCAAACTAAGTCAAGTCTAAGCCCTAACCACAAAATACAAGCCTAAAAAGACTTATACTAGGCTAGCTAACATAAAACTCAAACCTATAGACTAATACTAAAACTCAAGCTATACACTAGCCTATCTATAACTCAAGCAATTAGGAATACCAAAATATATACAAGTATCAATATAATACAACAAAAAGGGAAGCAAAAAAAGGGAAGGGATGCATTCTATAAACTGAGAACTCAAGTTCACAGTTACCTACAAAGATACAACATTAACTATAGAGAAAACACCTATAAACGAACAACCATATATGAAATACATAAGATATCTACAAGTATGAAGCATATATGTATTAATATGTGAAGGATCAAGTGACAGTACATGGCTTAGATAGGTGTCCACAATCTCAGATTTTTAATATAAAATAGTCTCAGATTTTTAGATAATACTATAAGGAGGTTAGGATCTCAGGAACAGTACAAGGCAGAGGGTTAAGTCTTATGAAAACTGAACCCAACCTTCATTGCCCAGGAACCTATACATGTGTTCAGTAATATGCAGAAAACCTCAAGTGCAGTGAAGTGAAGTGCCATGCATTTCTCAGTTTAACAAGAGGGAAACTCAGGTTTATGTCAATAGGAAAATTTAGTTTAACCTTCTCAGTTTTCAGTTTTTGGTGAAATGTGTGTGTGTGTGAGCTTGTGATCATAACAATCTCAGTTATTGTGTCTCAGGTTTATGTGTGTGTCAACACATGAGAGTGTGTGGTGAAGGCTATGTGCAAATTAGTGGTGTAGCTAGGGTGTCAATGTGCTTCACATATATGTGTGTGTTCAGTTGGCAGGGGAATTTGTGTCATGTGTGTGTGTATATATATAATGTGAGAAAACAGTGAAGGCTCAGAAATTTGTGTAACAGGGATTGATTTCCATTTTTCAGTTTATGGGTACATATGAGATTGTGGGTGTGTACCTAGGAAACCCAAGGACAGGAAAACAGTGTGCATGAAACCAAATGTACAGGAAAGCATGTGTGTATCCAAATCCTTGTGTGTCTCAGTGTGCTCAGGTTTATAGAACCAGTTCAATGTGGCTTGCCATTCATTCTCAGGAATTAATCAGCTTACAGTTAAGAGCAATTGTAAACCAAAACAACTGACAGTTTCAGTCACACAAAATTGACTCCCACAACCTACTGCCAACACCAACTACTCTCATATCCTATAGTCTAATGCATAACAGTGAACTAAACAACCATTAGAGAATCAAACAAGATGCCATCAACTCAGGAAAATGAATTAAAACTCAGGAAAATGTCATTCAAGGTATTCTCAGGTTAGCAACAGTTACAGTTGGCCATTTCAGTAATTGTGCATAGTATTCAAGTGACAGTTAACATTAATTTCGATTTATATACATACAATAACCAATTTGAAAACAAGACTCAACCCTAAATTGAAAATCAAAACATGAACCCAATCTCATTTTTTTAGTTTTCAAGAACTAACTCAATATCTCAGTTTAATAAAGCAATTGCACAGGAAAACAGTGTGTCCACTGTCTCAGGGGAATACATTTGTGTTAGTGTCTCAAGTGGCTCGTGCTTGTGTGCATAAGTTAACCGTGCAATGTACATGCATTCTCAGGAATTCAATGCAACACACAAGGCTAAAACAACCTAACATATTGAACTATAGCTTACTGAAATGCATGAACATGTAGAGCATGTATTATGAAATTGAACTATATGCAACAGTGCATACATCTGTTCAGTCGGGGTTTGGAGTGTCATAACACACTCGAAAATTCATCACAAACCCAATCAAGTCCCCATATGAAACCCCAACATCTTAATACATAGCCAGCTACATAATAACACATGTAAAATAGCTAGTTAATCATGAGATTGGATTAAAACTCTATGTAAATCAGAGGAGGCAATGTCACTGTACAATATCAGGAATTTGAGGGAAAACATATTTTAAATCAGGAAAACTCAGTTTAATTTTCAACACAGGTTGGTAACCAAGTCCCACATATATACATCAACTAATCAATAGGTTAACATTTGAATTTGACATTAAATCTTGAATTAACAGTGAACTTAACAGAGGTGAAGCCTCTGATACTAGTCCGTATCAGAGATTAGGAAAAATATGAATTGATGAATCAAAACATGTTAATATTACAATTAAAAGGATGATAATTAAACCCCCACATGTGCTCGTGTCCCCAGAGTCGTATCGTGTCACCCCATGTCGGATACGGCGTGTCCAAACATCGTGAACCACTCTCATGCACACAGAGACACGCTGTCACGTGCACGTGGGCACTCGTGTCTAGGGCACGACACACGATACGACATAACACGTGGGTGTGTACCTAGGTTCGCCTAGGATAGGGCTAGGGGATCACCACCCTGAATCGTGTCCAAACTGTGTCTAGGTGGGACACGACATCAGTGTCAGTCGCGTGTTCCACCTATTCACGAACAGTGCGGGCCAAATTTCTCCTAAACCACTAAACAAAATACCACTAAAATTTATGGGTCTCGTGTCAGTCATCTAGGGAAGGCTCACACAAAATTTCGGGTCACGAAGTGTCGTGTCTGCGGAGAACTGGGACACGGGCAGCAGGGCAGTATTGTACGGCCTATGCAGCGTGTTCGTGTCCCTGTGTGGACACGACACGATCCTAAAATCAAAAACAAAGACACAAATCTAAGGATGAACCCTAGATCTAGGATTTCAATCAAAAACATTAGCAAAAACAGCAAACATAAGTGGTTGGGGCATTTCATCGAACACCCTAACCTAGCAATGGATACGTGTCCGATACGGACACGAAATGGACACGACTCAACACGAAACCAATACCTACAGCTAGGGGACACCTAGGGCTTCCTATCCATGCAAAGAAAACAAAATTTGGTGGAGGAAATAGGGATTTACCTATATGTGCAATTTACATGAAAAAGCTTCAAAAGGGGGTGGTTCTTCTTGATAGCCAAAATCCCCAAATTGGTCCAAACCTGAGATTTCTCTCCATGGACATGAAATAGAGCTGGATTAGGAATTAATGCAAAAGACTAGAGGGAAAAAGGAATTAAAATGAAGAAACTAGGGCTTGAGGAAGATTTCCATACCTCTCCTTCTTGTAAACTTGTAAAATTTCTTAGGGGGGCTACAACTAATGGAAGGGACATTATATAGGGGTGGGATTCCCTATGTTGGCTGGCCAAAATTCTAGGGTTAGGGTTTTAGTTAGTTGGGCCATGGGCCTTCCTCTCTTGGTGGGTTTCTAAGCTTCCTAGTTAAAGGCCTATTCTCAAAACACCTCATTCTAACCATTAAGTCCAAAAGCAATTATCTACCAATTTTCTAACCATGACTTAAACTAACAAGTCCCACTTAGTCTATAGGTTAAGTCTCACTTCTAGGTTAGGCCCAATCTAGTCTAGAACCAAGATACCACATAGCAACTAATTAATTAATATTAAAATCACATAAATTTCCATAAATTCTAATTAATTATAAAAAATAACAATAAGCTCTAATAAATTCAGAAATGACCAAAATATTCCTAGACTAAAAATGATAATTGAAACACCCTAATCACATGGCTAGGCTCTAGGGCAGACAGTCTTTACGGTTTTACTATCTGCACATCAAATCACAAGTCATATTTTTAAATAGTTTTAAAAAAATGATTAAAAATCACCAAAAATTATATCATGATTTAAATATCATTATTAAAAGACTAAAATTACAAAATTTCAAAATTACCCTCATTCGAAAAACTGGGTGTTACAAGTGAGCTCCTCGCCCACCCATACAAAACCGACACGTTCATTTACTTTGTGCAATACAAGGCCCTTTATGATTGTCTTTCTACTCTTGTCTTAGGATCAGTTTTAGGACCGACGCCTTGGCCTATTTTGTGTCTCTAGACCATCTCGTGCTTACAACAACGATGTTAACTCATACTTTGCCTCTAGACCCTTCTCGTGCCAACAACGTTAACCTATCAAGTCGTGTTTGCCTTACGGTCCAAAATCAGAGACGCTACTACGCGATAAGTCTCCATTCCCGTATGACCATGCTATAAGTCCTTGTTGAGGCCGAGCCAACTCAATGAGACTCCATCATATCGCCGCCTCGTGGCCCTTTTTGCTACTAAATCACCAACTGACCCATCCAACTTGTGAATTCAGTGTCACTCGACCAACTTTGCCTTGCGACATTTCCTGACTTAAACTCAAGATAACTGAAAACCAACTTATGCAACTTATATGCCGACAACTTAAGACTCGACGCCACCTCTCATGCCGAAGCACGTCGCCTATGTGGTAGCCATTCTTAGGCCCAAACACTTGTGTTCCAACCATACACACATTCAACTAGACTAAATCCAAAGGCACACACGCGGATTGCCGCTCGTGTCGACCCATCTATATGAATTGGTCACTAACACCACAAGCTATCGTGGACTTATAGCCTTGCCATTCGGCAACCCTTTCAACGCAAGTAGCTAGCCCCGCTGAAAGTTCTCGAATGACCAGAGCGGTTCGTCCAGCTACGGCTATACCGTATTTCCCTCCGGAACGACGCGGTCCTTCGGCGCCCAGGGTTGCCGCTTGTGAAAACTTTTCCTTGTCGACAAGTTGTCCAATGACCATGCAAGACTCGACACAAACTGACGTCTCACACAGTCATTCCTTTTCCAATGTTACCATCTCTTTCAAACCAATATCAAGACTTCTATCCTTGAGATCCCTCGACGACCCACGGTCGCGAGCCTTCTCCCTTGATGCTCCTTGAGATCCCTCGATGACCTACGGCCGCGAGCCTTCTTTCTGTTACCATATCATTTTATTCAACTCAATGCCTATTCGATAGTCCTTCCTCCAAAACTCATTAAATCAACCGTGGTTCATGCCTTAAACATTAAGTTCGTGCATCGTACCTTGAGCCAATCGTGCTCTACGCGACACTCCTGCCCAAGTCGACGGGCCTTGAGATCGTAAGACTATATGGTTATACCCAACCGCAGAACTCGTAGGACCATGCTTGCTACCACTCTGATAGCCTAACATAACTGCCTGACTTAAACGCACAACGACTCGACGAGCAAAGGCTACGTCAAGCCTCGCATTACGAAAACATGTCGCACATGCATTCGACTTCTGAACGATCAAGTCATTTGGGCGCCTAGACTTACGCCAGCAGTCGTGCGACGCAACTTAACTCATAGGACGGGTCAAGGCTATGCCAAGCCTTGGACGATGGGACCGTGTATGCTTTATGAAAGATTTATACGGGCGACGCCTATGACTTAGGCTACGTTCATAACTTTGCCTACTCAACCAACTTTCCTTCTCCCAAGCCACGGGACAAAAGATCGTGTGTCATTTTCAAAGCACGTCGTGCACCAACTCTAAGCCGACCGTTGGTCCTTTTCATGTTCTAACTCAATTCGACCCATCAGAATTATTTCCTTTAGCTATGTGGATTCGTCACTGTTTGCAAAAACAAAAGTCTTTATTTCAAAAACTTTGTAAGAAGATTACAATTGAATTCTGGAAAAGTACAACTATAGGAATCCGATCTGAAGACGATCGCTTTATCCCTTGGACGATGTGAACTTTAAAGACGATAGCCTCTGAAGAATACAGCAGCACTTGGACAAGAACTCCTGATCTCTGATGATAATATGATCTGATCCCCTTAATAAAGGACTTGAAACTCTATTTATAGAGTTCTAAAAATAACTATTTTGTAGTTATTCTGGATTGGGCATGATGAACTGCGCTGTCGACAGACTGCGCAGACTGCAAACTGCGCTGGCCTTTTGGGCAGTTGCTCGATCGTGGGCTAACTGTATTCAGATGCTTGGCATTGTTTGATTGAAATGTGCTTGGTCGTGTTCAGGAGGTTGCCACATGACGAGCAATTGATGGCATATAAGCCACGTAATAAATGTCAGTTATTTGATGAATCGTGCTAACCGAATAGCGCTAGCTTCAGACTGCGCTTCCTTCTAGTCAATGGATAGCGCTAGGATTCGGACTTAGTCAAACTGCGCTGAGGTTGGACTGGCAAACTGTGCTGAGGTTGTACAACTGTTCTCGAGCGTTGTGCTGTACAAGAAATGAACGGACTCCTCATTTTTTGGGCTGTCAGGCTGTAAGAAGATCTGATCTTTGTCAGGTAATATTGGCGTTGCCACGTCAGCGTAGCGCTCTCGGGTAGTAGCACAGTTCAGCTTGCGCGTTCGATTTGTTGCGTAATCTGTTTCCTGCGCAGTCCATTTGAAGGGTACGCAGTTGAGAATTCTCTGCCTATTTGATAGATGCAACTTGATTTTTAGGACATACAAGACCCCCTTCAAAGTTTTTGAAATTTGAAAATATTCAAAGTTTTGAAATACTTTGAATTTCAAATTTAAAATCAAGTTGCGCTGTGGTTGCGCGTTTGGAGGAATTAGCTCCGACTTTCTCGGCGTAATCGGATGTGGCTGTTATACTTCTGAAAAACTATAAATGGTTTCATTTCTCATTCTTTCAACTTTTACTTGCTTTCGAATTCTCAAGAGACAGAAGCTCCACCCCTACTCCGACTTCTTCTTCTTTATCTCGTCGACGACAGCAATGGCGCCCAAGCGATCGGCCACCGAGAAGGGAAAGGCCCCCGCCGAACCTTCGAATCGTATTGTGCCACGAGTATCTCATCATGAGACGGGTCATCCTGCGCTTCAAGGTGAATGACGAACCATGATCGAAATCCTTTTTAGGGTTTTTTATGTTTTCAGACCTTCATACCTCTCTCTTTTTAGAGATTGATGGTATTTGCGCCACCCTGTTTAGGGTTTCGGCTGCATATACAATAGTTTTCATTTTTATGAAAACTATACTCTTGCGCAATCGGTTGGAAAGCGCTGACAAAACGTTCGGCACAATCCATCGATTTGCGCAAGTCAGTTGTGCTAGCGCAAACTGATGTCTTGCGCTAGTATGTTAGCGCAACCTGACGTCTTGTGCACGTTGGCTGTGCTGGCATAATCTGATAACTTGTGCATGTTGACTGTGCTGGTGTAATCTGATAACTTGTGCAAGCTGACTGTGCTGGCGCAATCTGATAGCTTGTTTCATACAGCATAAATTGATGAACTTTTGAAGAAACTTTTTATTTTGCATATACTGATCTTTGTCTTCTTTATTGATGCAGTTAACCTCAGGGAATATCCCAACTATGAGGTTCTTGCAGGATCCCTGTCTGAACCTGAATACAAGGAAGATCTCTCGCATGTGTCATTTCCTCAATACGCCTTACCGTCATCTCGGTAAGCCGTCTTGATTGTGCAAGACAATAAAACTTTGCTGTGTCTGATGAACGGGCAACCTCTTCAAACTGCAGACACAGTCACCCATAAGAAACCTCTGTTCTTGTTTGGTGAGGCTTTGACAAGAATTCTCAGTCGAGACCTCGTATGGAACAAAGAATTTTCCCGAGGGGTGAGAAGACGATACTTCTGCCGGAGATCTCCAGATGCCTTCCTCTGTCCCGATATGCTTTTGCGAGCTATCCCAGAAGAATAGAATGGGACATAACTCCGCTTCAGCAAGCCCGAGCGGGAAATATCTGTGTTAAGAAGGGACCAGACCACAAAGATATGTTCTACAGTTCCTCTGAGCGTCATAGCTCCTTACTCAGAGGATTAAAACCCGGTTGCATCTCGCCAGAAGATTCTTCCCTGCTACTTCCAGTGAGAACTCCAATATTCGTAAATGAGTTTGCGAAGGTGGAAGGGAGGTATCCGGACCAAGATCTGCGGTTGACAGGTCTTGTGAACCCAGATAATAAGAGATGGATCTGTGTGGCCAATTGGATATTGGTCCAATTTAAAGCTCGGCTTAAGGAGATTGATCTGTACCAAGCAGTGTACGCCACTGTTTATGGCTTCCCTCCTAATCCTCATCTATTCCTCGCGTTGGCGGAGAGATACAATTATAGGACTGGGACTTTCATGACGCCACGCGGAGAGATTGGATTAGCCTTGCACGAGATGAAGTACATCTCCAATCTGCCAATGGGGGATATCCCCTATGAAGAGTTTGTCCCGACCAATGATGAGTTGGACAGACTACGCCAAGAGAATGCTGACATGGTGGCTGTTTTTGAAGAGTTACTATATCACTACAAGATATGTTCTTTATACTACAAGGGTGGCACAGCCGGTACCTGCTACTCCACCAAATGGTTGACGTATCTTTTCCTCAACCATATTATTGAGAAGAAGACCAAAGAGCATGAAAACTGCAATCCCAACTTCTTCAGACCACTTAGCAATAGTGAAGTGATAGAGCTGATGGAGACGCATGGTGATATGGATATCAAGATTGAGGATGATCTTCAATATCTACCTTTTAAGAAAGACGACATCATTGAAAGCTACATGAGGATGGGCTACAAGCCCATGTCAAAGGAAGTCCAGCTGGCAGGTTTTCTCACTTACTGGCTTCGACGATATGTCGTTCCTGGGGCCAGTACAGTTGACCGCTTCCATCACGGTGTACTATTTGCTGCTGTCCGTCTGGTTTTCGGCTACCGGATGGATCTGCTGTCAGCAATGACATGCAGGGTGAACGTCGGCCTCCGTCTTTTCGTTGATTCGATGATTCGAGGAAAAGGCGAGAAAGGAAGTTTTCCTCAGCTGGAACTGCCGTACACATATCTGTTTGGATGGCTGCTTTTGTACCATCATTTTTTGATGAATCCTAACATGGGGGCAGTGGGCGGTAGCTTTTTAAGACAATTTTCTGGATGTAAGTGGATCTACACCACTTTGAGAGACTGTCGGTGAACTCTGAATCTCGGCAAGGGATGGAACTTTTATTGTGTTCTCCCTCCAGTTGGTTATGAGCATATGTCAACAAATCTCGTCGACTCTATGAGGATGCAGCCATTGGGCCATACAGCTTTCGACTAGCTGAGGACAATTCGGCCATCACACTTGGTGTACCGGTTTGAAGATGAATGTTATCTCGAGCCTTATCTCCCCAGCAATTTTGCTCGCAAATTCGTTTATGACCAATTTCATGGAGGTAATGCTATAACATGTCTACAGGGAAAAGGTTTTTTAATTGATGGAGCCCGGGCTTGGGCATATTACAATGCCCGTAACACAAGGACGGCATTCTCGATGCCGACAAGAAGCGATCGTGGCCCTCGCTTGCTGTATACTTATTCGATCTCTTTCACATCAGCAAATACTTTTGCTGAGAACTTCAATCTAGCAGACAGCTTTGCGACGGCAACTCGATTTAAAAAAGGAGCACCTGTTATGGTGCTTCCTGGTAATGATGAAGAGCACGAGCCAGCTGATGCGCCTCTAGAAGCTTCGAGGGAAGCCAACTTCCCCGAAGAAGTATACGAACCGCTGCGTGTCTCTTTGAAAGTTGTAAGATCTCCGATCAAGGAGAAGAAAAGGAAGGCAGAAGAAACATCTTCTCCTATCTTAAAGAATAAGACCGCCGTGGACTCTTCAGAAAGAGTCACTACTCGCTCGCAGTCTCGACAACAGGCCGAGTCGGTTCATAGAGAAGAGTAACCACTCCCCCAAGATCTGTCCATACATCGGCGCTGATAAGTGCTGTTGCCGGGGTTATGATGCCTTCTTCTATACCAGCTCCTGAGCCCAGGCAGGAAGCTTCCAGTGCAGAGAAAGGAGACCAGGTTGCAGAGACAAGAGAGGAGACCACAGAGATAAAGGATGGGGCTGCAGAAGCAAGAGAAGCAACTGCAACTCCAACCCCAATCAATGAGTCGGGATCATCTGTCGAAGTAGTACAATCTCCTACGCTTGCAACGGAAATTGCCCCTCTTCCAGCTACACCAAGATCGCGTCGGGCCGAAGAAGATCGACTGATGATCGAGGCCCTGGAAGACTGTGACTTCGGCTTCAATAATGATATAGATCCAGTCGACGCAAGTGATAGCGAGAAAGCACGAGAAGAGGGTGCAGATGATGAAGAAACATCTACATAGGATGACAATCTGAATCTGGAAGAGGATGCCGATGCCCATGCATCTCAAGAGAAGAACGCTGTTAATGACGTAGCACCGGAGGAAGCTACAATCACCAATCAAAGAGGTATTGACTGATATTGATAATCTTCTTTTATAGATCATTAAATGACTGGCATCTTAACTTTTATTCATGCAGAAATTCAACCTTCTCCAATTCCTCCGGTATGTACTGATATAGTGCAGGCAAAGGCGATAGCCAGCAGCAGCCGTCATTTATCAGGCGACTCTAAAGCGGAAAGCAGTCAGGCAGTGATGTCTGAAGCTACTTCTGCGAGGATGCAGCATATTTCAACAGATGACAATCTTGTAATTAAACCCAGCATTGGTAAGCTTGCCTTCATTTTGGTCCTTTTTAACAGTTTTCAGTGACAGCAAACTAATGATGTTTATTTGATCCCGCAGAAGAACATCTGGGAGGAGCAACTAGCTCCACTATGGCCCCCCTATCCAAAAAAACTGCAGCCCATGTTCAAGATGCCGAACTTCCGCCCTCACAGGCATCTGCCGCTGTAACTTCTATAGGAATAGCTGCTACACCCAGTGCAGCGACTACCAACAGATTTATAGTTGGTTCCTTCACCAACCTCTTCTTTACTTCATTAGGACCTTTAGTAGAAAGGGTAATGGAGAAAGAGAATGTTGATTTCATCACTGTCCGAAGTCCAACTACTTATCTGATCGGCGCTATCCGAAGTTAGGGTGATGAAGCTCAAGCTGCCTATCTTGAACATATACTGGATGAACTGGAGGAATCAATTAAGATTTACAAAGATCTTAATCGGGGGGAGGTAGAGCCCCTGGTGAATACTGAGTTTGAAAGAATGACTCGAGAAGCTGAAGTCACGAAAGCTGATTTCAAGATTTTCTTGGACACTTTCGTTACAAAGTCTTCAGAGTATGATTCCCAGATGGAGATATTAGCGTCTGCTGCTGGGGAGAAAGAAAAGAAGGTTACTGAACTGAATGCAGTGTTTGCCCGACTTTAAGAAGAGTTGAGAATCGTTCAACTTGCTCTTGAGGAAGAGACTACACAGCATCAAGCTGCAGTTCAGTAACTAGACATTCTGACCCATGAAAAGAATGCGTTTGTCAAGTCTCATCAAGATGAAATCGCTCGCCGACTAGTGACCTTGCCGACATTTGATGATAAATCTGGAATAGAGGAAGCTAGAAAGCGGGTACTGGATTCTCATGAAGAACGACTTCAAACTTTGAAGCAGCAGATAGCTAGTCTGATGACCCCACCGATTGAGTGAAAGAAAATCTTTTGTACTTTCTCCTTTGTGATATACATTTTTGTAATGCCTTTTATTTTGATCAATGAAAAGACATTATTTTGTGGCTCTATTATTTATTGCATATTCCATTACGGATATAAATAATAGCGATAGAAAATATATTCAGAGGTTCAGGACATGATATATTTTTTGATTTAGAAAATAATTTTATTCATTATATCTGCTCAGATGTAATGTGGACATGGCAGAATATAATTTTCTTTTTTGAATATTATTATTTCGGTAGACAACTTAATCAGAGGTAATAAAGATATGACAAGTTGTTTGATATGGTTGAACGGATGAGTCGTCAGGATGTATGAACAAAATGAATCGTCAGGATGAACCGTCGTATGAAGGGAATAAACAGGTGAACCTTCGAATGGATGGAATGAACAGATGAACCGTCGGACGAATGAAATGAACGGATGAACCGTCAAATAAATCGGATGAACGGATGAACCGTCGGATGAATGAAATGAACGAATGAACCGTCAAATGAATCGAATGAACGGATGAACCGTCGGATGAATGAAATGAACGAATGAACCATCGGAATGAACGGATGAACCGTCAGATGAATGGAATGAACGGATGAACCGTCGGATGAATGAAAGAATGTTGTGAAGAACGTGTTGCTTCGATTCGCGTAATCAACTGTTTCAAGAATCTATGTCTATAAATAGAACAGAAATTTATATTGAATGATCAATTTCACTTTTAACACAAAATGTCGTCTGAAAATGCATCCAAGAAGGCTGAAATTGTCCCCAAGGTCGAAGAAGTTGTTGCGGAACGTCCAGCCGAACCAATCCAGCCAAAGCAGACAGAGGCGGGCGAAGGTTCGTCTGCACCCAAGCCACCACGGGATATCTTGGACTTCCTAGTCGAGCCAGGGAAGACTGAAGAAGAAGAGGCCATGAGGATGGCCGCTTGCGCATTCCTGGTGAAATCGAGCAAGGATATCCTCGGCTCTTTTGCCGACTATATTTTTGAAAAGGACGGTAGTGGTCCTCGTCCTGTCTTTAAGAAGGATTATAGTGATTCTCGTCCTTGATATCATGTAACATCGTTTATGATAAAATAAAATCAAACTTTATTTATGAACTGTCTGATCAAATTTACAAGAAATCCTTTTTACATTCATACATAATATTTTTTAAGGAACTTGCCATTGATGGGCATCATTGCAACTCGATCGTCTAGCTCTGTGAGTTGATATGCTCCATTTGAGAAGACTTTACTCACGATATAAGGCCCTTCCCATTTTGCATCGAACTTGCCTTTGCCCATGTGAGTCATAGTCATGGGACGTCTGACTGTAAGAACGAGTTCTCCTTTCTGAAAGGCTCTGACTTTAACTTTTCGGTTGAAAGTGTTTGAGATACGGGCTTGATAAAACTCTATGTGTTATTGAGCCAATAGTCGCTTCTCGTCGACCGCCTCCAGTTCTTGAAGTCAAAGAAGATCATTGTTCTCTATCGTCAACTCATTGGCGATAGCAATCCTTAGAGATGGAGTTTGAAGTTCCAGGAGTAGAACTGCTTCACAACCGTATACCAGAGAGAAAGATGTACAGCCTGTGGGGTTACGGACTGTAGTGCGGTAGGCCCATAGACATTATCCAAGCTTTTCACTCCAATTCTGTTTGTTAGTAGACACAAACTTCTTAAGGAGCTTGATAACAGTCTTGTTGAAGGCTTCAACCAAGCCATTAGCAGCAGGGTTGTAAGCAGTAGGGGCGACATTGTTAATCCGATGATCATCACAGAACCTAGTGAACTTTTAACTGATGAACTGAGGTCCATTGTCGTGAATAATTCGTCGAGGTACACCAAACCTGTTGATAACATGATGTTTGACGAAGTTGATGACGCTGCAGGTTTTGACTTCAGCCAAAGGTATAGCTTCGGCCCACTTGGAGAAATAATCCGTTATGGCTAGTATAAAGCGATGTCCTTTAGAAGAAGGAGGATTGATAGGACCTATAATATCCATGCCCCAAGCTTCAAAAGGCCAAGAAGAAGCAGTCGGATGAAGAAATTCTGACGGTTGATGGATAAAATCTGCATGGATTTGACAGGCTCGACATTTCTTTGTATATTCGATGGCATCAGACACCATAGAGGGCCAATAGTAACCCATTCGTTGGATACGATCTTGCAGTTTAGGGCCGGATTGATGTGCTCCTTAAATACCATCATGAGCTTCACGAAATACTTGCTTTGCTTCATCACCCGCAAGACAACGCAAGAGTAGGCCGTCATAAGTCCGTCGATAAAGAGTTTTGGTAGTCTGGTCGTAGTAGAATCGAAGAGATCATCGACGAATACTCGTAGCCTCCTTAGGATCTTCAAGAAGTATGTTATGGACTACAAAGTCGATGAAAGGATCTCTCCAATCTTCATTGATAACATTGACTTCGGCGAAGTTACTGAACTCAATGTTGCGATTATTTTCAATGCAGAATAACTCTCTGTTGGAAACAACAACCACTTGTTGTCTTTTGATGGGAATTGCTAAAACTGCTGCGAGATTAGCTAGAGCATCTGTCTCAATGTTACAAGCTCGTCGAACATATTCAATGAAGAAAGTCTTGAATGATGTAGCCATGTAGATTGCAGCCTCATGATAGGGCACTAGATCTTGATGGCAAACTTCATAGGTTCCTCTAACCTGGTTAACAACCAACTTGGAGTCGCCATAGACTTCAAGATATTCGACGCCCAACTGTTTTGCTAATTGGAGTCCAATGAGTAGAGCATTGTATTCTGCTACGTTGTTGGAGCAGGGTTCATCCAAGGAGTAAGCTCTTTGATAGCTGATCCGTCTGGAGAAACAAGAACAACCCCAACTCCTGCGATAATGATACCATTTGGTCAAATCCTGGATGCACCGTCAAAGAATAGACGCCAAGTAGGAAATTCTTCGGAGATTATATTCGATTCCAACGTCTCATCTGGAATTTCATCATAGAGTTTGGATGTCTCTGATATAGGATGAGCTGCTAAGAAGTCAGCCAGCGCTTGACACTTGACAGACTTTTGTGGAACATATACCATGTCATATTGGGCTAGCAAAATAGCCCATGTAGCTAACCGAGAATTGAGTGTACTAGGTTTTTTTATTATTACTCGAAGAGGATTAACTCGGGAAAGGACGTGAATGGTTTGGCCGATGATATAATGTCGATTCTTTTAAACAGCGAACATAAGGGCTAAGCATTCTTTCTCAACCGGACTATAACGGTGTTCAGCACCAATCATAGTACGACTAAGATAGTAGATGGCTTGTTCATGGCCTTCTTTGTTCTTCTGAGCAAGTAAGCACCCAATGAATGATCCATAGCACGAACATACATTAAGAATGGTATGCCTGAAATTGGTGGCACCAAGACTGGTGGGTTCATGAGATATCGCTTTATATCATCAAATGGTCGTTGACATTCTTCAGTCCAAATGAAAGATACACCCTTCTTTATTAACTGGGTAAATGGTCTGCAGTGTCCAGACAGATTTGAAATGAATCTCCTGATGTACGCAAGTCGACCTTGGAATTCTTGTAGCTCTTTTAAGTTGCGTAGAGGACGCATCTCTTGAATGGCTTTGATCTTCTCGGGATCCACGTGTATACCCTTAGAGGTAATGACGAAGTCGAGAAATTTACCACTAGAGACACCCAAGAATGACTTGGTGGGATTCATTTTAAGTTGATATTGGCACATTAGATTGAAGATAGTTCTTAAATCTTGGATGTGATCTTCTTTTAAACGACTCTTGACAGCAATATTGTCAACATAGCATTCGAAAGTCTTATGCAGATGATCTCGAAAGATGGTACTTATAGCTCGTTGGTAAGTGGCACCAGCGTTCTTGAGACCAAATGGCATCACTGTGTAGCAGTAGACTCCGCGAGGAGTACGAAAAGAAGTGTGTTTTTCATCTTCAGGATTCATCCGAATCTGATTGTATCCGGAGAATCCATCCATGAAGGATATCCTTTCGAACCCACAAGTGTTGTCGATCATGACGTTTGTAATAGGGAGAGAAAACTCATCTTTTGGACAGGCTTCATTAAGATCCCGAAAGTCGATGCAAAGTCGAACTTTGCCAGTTTTCTTTAAGACTGGAACAAAGTTGGCTACCCAATCAGGATGTTGTTCTTCTCGAATAAATCTACAAGCTATAAGCTTTTTGACTTCATCATCAATTGCGTCCATCATTTCTGGCTTGAACCGCCTCTGCTGCTGTTTAACTGGCTTTGCATTAGGCAAAATATTCAGTTTATGAGTAGCAATTTTGGGATATAAACCTGGCATGTCTTCATAACTCCAAGCGAAGACATCAATGTATTCTCGAATAAGAAGAATTAATTCTTGCCTATCCGCCTTTGGGAGGTTCTTATTGATGAATATCGGACGAGGTAACCCGTCTTCTCCTACGTCAATTTGAACCAATTGATCTTCGATAGAAGGTTCCCGTTGTTCGAATCGGAGTTCCCAATGGGTATCCATTCGTCGAGCCCAAGGATCTGTTTCAGGATTTTCTTCGATATCTTCGTCATAAACTTCTGGAAGTTCAGCGAAGACCATGTTAGAAGATACAATCAATCGATGAACTTGGCCGATACTGGTGTCATAATTCCAAGATCTGGAATCAGAAGAGTTAGAGTGCTCCTCACTTTCAGACTCGGAGGCTGTTGGAGATAAAACCGGAGGTGAAGTATATCTAAGACCTCTTTTCGTCCTGCTGTAATACATCTCTGACTTTCCTTTCGGAACAACCGTATGGATAGGAGTTCGTCTACCCTTGTCGTAATTGAGGTCGTTCTTGAAGTCATAATCCATTTTTTAGATGATATCTTTTGATTGTTGACTATAACAACGAAGTTGGAGACGTCCCATATCATTAATTTTGCTGTCATCCGTATAGCTAAATTTTTGTTCTGGCCCTTTACTAATAAGTATTGGATTCTTACCTCTCTTTCGAGAAGGGACAACAAAATATGAGTCATATGGATGTTCAAATAATACTTCCGTCTGAAGGGATTGTACGACTCCTATTGTAAATGATTGAAAGTTGTCTAGCATATCCAAATAGCATTTAGTATGATAAATGACATCAGTATACTAAAAAGTAGATGCTTTTTCATTGATTTGTACATCTATATTTACAACAGGACCTTTAGCCTTAGCCGGCTTGGTCCGATCGATTACAAGAGGAGGATCAGAAGAGGAAGGATTTTTAGGCTTGTTGCGATGAAGGTCGATAACAAGCAGCTCAGAATAGGTGAGCTCCCTTTGATCTTTGTTACGACGGAGGTCGATAACCAATGGCTCAGAAGAGATGAGCTCTTTTTTATCTTTGTTACGACGTAAGTCGATAACCAATGGCTCAGAAGAGGTGAGCTCCCTTTGTTCTTGATTATCATCAGTCGATTGCTTCTGGGTTGGCAGATGAATAGCTAATAGTTTGGAGGATTGAGGATGAGAGACACGTCCTTTGACAGGTATGATGAGAGTGTCACTGGGCACTGCTTCTTGTTTTTCTTCACCATCCATGGCCAAAACCACTTTCATAAACTCTTCTTTGTGCATGCGAGCGTCATTGCAATATGCTTCGACGCCCTTAAAAGGATAGAGATTCGCAACTTCTTTTTGGACTTCCCCTTTGTCATCAACGTATTTGAAGCATTGATGGAGAGTGGAAGGAACGATATTGTGTTCATGAAGGAATGGTCTCCCCAGAAGAGCATTATAAGAACAACCATGGTTGTCTATAATGTAGAAGGTCACCTTCGTGCGAAGATTGCCAATTTGGAGTTTTAGGCGTATCTTGCCTAAAGTTCACTTCTTCCCAGGTTGAATCCTAGAATGGTGGTGATAGTGCATGAGAGGCTATGCACCGGAATCTTCAGAGCATCCAACATAGTCTTAGGCATGATGCTGAGTGCTGACCCTGGATCTATCAGAATACGATCGACCTTCATGGAGTCGACGTATCCTGTAAAGTAGAGAGGACGGTCATGTCGATTGTCTTCCATCAACATGTTATCTTGTGTGAAGGTAATGTTTGGAATTAATTCTAACACACTGTGACAGTGGAGACAAGAGACAGGTTCTGATTCAGGTTTCTTGAGAAGAGTTAAACAAGTGTCTGCCTGCATCAAAGCCTCACTTAGTGTTTCTCGAGTCTCTTTAGAGAGACGTAAGAGCTCAAAGATAGACAGCCTAGCCGGTGTGTTGGCCAGTTGAGCCAATATATCAAAGTTATATGGCTTTTCAAGTCCAGAGGGGGATGACTTCTTCAAAACTTTGTCGAAGCGGACTTGTTGTTTGCCTTTGTCAGCTGCTGATAATTTAGGAAGAGTTGGTTCTGCAACCGAAAATGATGTAGAAGGGATGACTTCTGTAGAGACAGGCTGCATTGGAACAGCCTCAGAGGATGAAGCAGGATCCTCCTGAGTTTCGGGATGCTCCCGTTGATAGGTTTTCCTTGACCTGGTGCCTAACAGGATTTCTTCTTCAACTATGGGGTCAAAAGACACCATATTGCAGTTCTTTGTTTTGCCTTTGGAACGTTCTTTTTGCTTGGAGGAAGAAGGAACTTCGAAATCTTTAACAAGATCCGGATGGATCCACATAATCTCGCCATTATCAAGGGATAAGGGGACAAGACCTTCACTTTGTGGAGGAGGAAGATTCTCAATCTCAAAAATGGTTCTGGGAATGGGGAGGAAGCCACTCTGTACCACTTGTGGCGGAAAGTCACCAAACAATATAGAAATCATGTTGGCTATAACAGGCTTTTCATCCTGCTGGAGAGTGATGACACCGACGTTGACTAGCTCTTGAATCTTGCCTTTGAGCACATAGCATGCCCGAGTAGGATGCCCTATGAACCTGTGATAAACACAGTACTTAGGATGGTCAGTCTTACCGACTTTATCAGGCTTCTTCGGGTCAGGAAGTTGCAATTTATTGCTCTTCAGCAGACAGTCGAAGATGCTCGCTGTATCATTTTCATCAAAGGAATACTCTACTTTTGGGCGAGGTTCCTTTGGTGGAGGTGCAGAAGGAGTAGAGGTAGATGTGGGTTGAGCCACATTAACAGCCATGGATTCCTTGTTCTTGAGATTGATATTCAAGGTTTCTTTGTTCTTGCGGTTGTTCTGGCGATTTCTACCACCGGATGCAGAAGATTCATCTCGATCAGGGTTAGACATATGTATCCCCAACTGCTTGAACTTTTCGGCACTCACTTCAGCTGCTTTAGCGTTGACAATAAATGACGGCCAGTCCTGGAACTATGTTGACCCTGTCCACATGCTAATGACAGGCAACAAGTTTGATTTACAAGTGTCTATCGTTACAACAGATGGGGTTCCGGGAGGCATTTTAAGTGCTTCTCGGCGGAATCGTTCAATAAAACTCTCAGTAGTTTTATTATGTCTTTGCTTGATCTTATTAAGGACGGATATAGTCATATCGTTGATACCCTCGTAGAATCGTTTCAGGAATATTTGCTTGAGTCTGGCAAATGAAGTGATAGAGCCATCAGGCAGGCTGCGGTACCAATCATATGCCATGCCGGCTAAACAACCGACGAAGACTCTAGTAAGAAGAGCATCACTTGGCTGGAGCAGGACAGTCATTACCTCAAAGTGGTTAATGAACTGACTCGGAGAAGTGCTGCCATCAAACAGCGTGATCGTAGGAATCTTATACTTTGGAGGGAATGGGACTTCCTTCCATTCAACTGGATAAGGTTGTTTGATTCCCAGCCTCTGCAGACCATCTTTCTCTTTGAAGGCCTCGAACTGAATTCGTAGAAGTTTTATAGCCTCATTAGCATCTCCCGAGGATGGAAGAGTAATGGGCTGGCTTACCGTATTAGGAGGAGGAACAGCATGGTAAGCACTACCCCAGCCCCTGAATGACTAGGTGTAACTTGAATAGGTATTGAGGCTACATGAGGAGATGGTACTCCCAGACTTGCATTGACAGGTACCGAAGATGCTATAATCTCAGGATTGATAGCAGGTACAGTTGGTGGTATTGTATGTTGAGCTATGATAATAGTATGCATACTTGCGATCATGTCAGCCATGGTCTTCAATTTATCTTCCAGTGCAGCGATTCGTTGTTCTTGACTGGCCGAACTAGAAGCATCTGGATCTTCAGTAAAAACATAGGCTGACACTTCTCTGGGCACAGTAGAAGACACTGTCTGTTCAGAGCTTTCACTGTATGCATCATAATCAGAGAAAGAGTCGTCTCCTGAATGAGAAACAGAGAGGTGACCAGAAGGATCTTGGAGAAGATCCCTGCTACCTGCTGTGCCTCGACTTCGAGATTGGGTGTGTCGGAATACTCCTTCAGAGGATTCATGAAGTAAATCCAAATATCTTTGACTGGGCTTCCGGGGTTTGCCACGCTTTGAACACTTCCTACCCCCGGTGTCTCGAGAAGCCATGTTTACAGAGGCATAGAGCACCTCATCTTCATCTTCGGACATTAGTTCAGAAGTTAAACGATCGAAGACAGATCGTTTTGTCGTCTGGCAACAACACTAATAACCACCTTGTGATTACAACGGTGTTCCAATGGTTGGATTGGAGGTGTTGAGGTGTTATTCCGCTTCTGTTTGAGGTGTTCCCGAAGGTCGGGGATATGTTCCTTGACGACATTCGGAACATGATTCTGATTCTTCAGATGACATGTCCCATGAGTATACAGAGAAGTACTCAACTCATTGGCATAAGTATCAAGATTTTTTCTCCTAGGGGTTTGTTTTTTATGCAAATTTGCCTTCGACATTGGTTGCTTGCGTTTCATAGAAACTGGTCTGTTGAGATAAGTCCTTAAATCGACAAATTCACCCCCAAGGGCTTCTGTCTGGGACACCAGCAATTTTCCCTGCTTTGAGCGGGACATCCGAAGAGTTAGAAAATCTTGGAAATGTGCAACTGGAGTAGGCAAGATGCCTCTTTGATCAATGTTCTTCCCTTTAGCAGGAAAAGTTTTTGTACTATTTAGTTCCAAGGCACATTCAGATGGATCTTCTGCGGTAAAAACTGGAGAAGACTGAGAAAAGACCAAAGGGCCTTTTCCTTTATTTTGTGAAGAAGGGTTGGCTAAATAGCGTTTCCCTCTGTTGTTTTTTCGAGTTATGGACTGCGGAAGATCGAGAAAAGACCAAAGGGCCTTTCTGTTTATGGTGAGACGGAGGAGGAACAGTCAAAAGACTACCCCCTGTGGGTTGCGCAGGAACAGAAAAAGCAACAACTTACCCTCTGGAGATGATGACAGAGGGTTCCTTGGCCATAGAACAAGCAGGAGGTGCAACTTGTGTTTTAGAAGAAGCAACAAGTGAAGCTTTGGCAACAGATGGCTTGAGTTGCGCTCTGTTTGAAGGAGCAGTGGATTGCGCAGGAGGAAAAGACTTAGCCAATTGTGCCAGAGGAAGAGGGGTTTTGGATTTTGCCAAAGCAGCATAGGTTATGGATTGTGCTACAGCAAGAGGAGCAGTGCACTGCGCATGGACAGTAGGAGCTCTGGCTTGAGCTTTGGCAGCGCAGGTGGTGTTTTGCGCAAGGACAGGAAAGGCTACTGGTTCCTTGGCAGCAGAGACAGCAGGTTGCGCAGATGACTACGTAGAGGATTGCGCAGAGGACTTCGGAGTCCACACTGAACGGACCCTGTTCTTGGCAGAGGCCACTGTGCGACGAGTAGCCCCAGAGTTGATCATCGCTTCATAGGCAGTCTGGTTGACCTTCACAACCAGCGTCTTCTGCATCTTTCCGATAGACGCAACATCATATTGAGTTGTCACTTCCTCGTCGGAGGAGAAAGTCGTTCCCAGTAGAGTAGCCATTTTGTTTGCAAAAACAAAAGTCTTTATTTCATAAACTTTGTAAGAAGATTACAATTGAATTCTAGAAAAGTACAACTATAGGAATCCGATCTGAAGATGATCGCTTTATCTCTTGGACGATGTGAACTTTAAAGATGATAGCCTCTGAAGAATGCAGCAGAACTTGGACAAGAACTCCTGATCTCTGATGATAATATGATCTGATCCCCTTAATGAAGGACTTTAAACTCTATTTATAGAGTTCTAGAAATAACTATTTTATAGTTATTCTGGATTGCGTATGATGAACTGTGCTGTCGACAGACTGCGCAGACTGCAAACTGCGCTGGCCTTTTGGGCAGTTGTTCGATTGTGGACTAACTGTATTCAGACGCATGGCATTGTTTGATTGAAATGTGCTTGGTCGTGTACAGGCAGTTGCCACGTGGCGAGCAATTGATGGCATGTAAGCCACGTAATAAATGTCAGTTATTTGATGAATCGCGCTAACAGAATAGCGCTAGCTTCAGACTGCGCTTCCTTCTAGTCAATGGATAGCGCTAGGATTCGGACTTGGTCAAACTGTGCTGAGGTTAGACTGGCAAACTGCGCTGAGGTTGTACAGCTGTTCTCGAGCGCTGTGCTGCACAAGAAACGAATGGACTCCTCATTTTTTGGGCTGTCAGGCTGTCAGAAGATCTGATCTTTGTCAGGTAATGATGGCATTTCCACGTCAGCGTAGTGCGCTCGGATGGTAGCGCAGTTCAGCTCGTGCATTCGATTTATAGCGCAATCTGTTTCCTGCGCAGTCTATTTGAAGGGTGCGCAGTTGAGAATTCTCTGCCTATTTGATAGATGCAACTTGATTCTTAGGACATACAGTCACTTTTATTATCAAGCCTACTTGTGCAAGTTGAAAATAAACGATTTATTATGTGAAGGCAAAGATGAGGCGAGTTCACCGAAACTATCCCACCTGAGCGAGCGGTCGCCTCGACCGAGCGATATCTTCGAGCAGCCGTTGCAAGGCTAAGTTCGAACGCCGTCGGCATTTCGATTCCTCCGATTGACTGAGCGGGATGGGGCACTACACTACGGTCGCCTCCTGGCCCTTTGAAGCTTGGGGCATGGACATTGTGGGATCTATCACCCCTCCTTCATCGAGGGGACACCGCTTCATCCTAGCCATCACCGACTACTTCTCCAAATTGACAGAAGCAGTTCCACTGACGGAAGTGAAAAGCTCTAGGGTGATCAGCTTCATCCAGCATCATGTCATCTACAATTTCGGGGTATCCCGTAGGATTATCCACGACAATGGTCCACAGTTCATCAGCCAAGCTTTCAGCATATTCTGTGACAAGAATCGTATTCAGAACGTGGCATCAACTGCCTACAATCCGGTAGCGAACGGATTGGCCGAGGCTTTTAACAAGACTATCGTCAGGCTACTAAAAAAGGTCGTGTCATCCAATAAACGCGACTGGGACAAAAGCTCGGCGAATGCCTTTGGGCCTACCGTACAACGGTACGGACACCGACGGGCAACACACCATTCTTCTTAGTCTACAGGAGTGAAGCGGAACTGCCTCTCGAGATCCAGACACCCTCACTCCGTGTAGCGATCACAAACCAATTGACAGAAGAAGACAATCAGCATCATCGTCTGCAAGAATTGGAGGCACTTGACGAAAAATGCCTTCTAGCTTAGCAGCGTATTGAACTCTATCAAGCCCGTATATCACAGGTTTCAACAAAAAGGTCAAGCAGAGAACTTCCCAAATAGGCGACTTGGTCCTGGCAGTCAGGAGGCCGATGGTGTTGACTCACAAAACATAAGAAAAGTTCGAGCCCAAGTGGGAGGGACCTTTCAGCATAGAGACGGTATACTCAAATGGTGCTTACCGCCTCGCCCGACCAAACAGGGACTTGTTCATGATGCCCATCAACGGCAAGTTCCTAAAGAAGTACTACTCTTGACATCTTTCAGATATGTACTTCTATCTCTACCCAGCAAGGAAATCAGTAAACCTGATCATCAGAGCTCATATACACCTTTCTTTCACAAAATCTTATGCTTTCGGAACCCAGTTGTTCCGTGGCATTCTATCCTCAGTAGAAGAACAACCACGTCCACATTTCCTCTGAGTTGCTCCTCTATACTCTGTAAAGCAGAATCTTACACTTCGTAGGATTGTGCTACTTATCACGTTTACCATGTCCACATTACCTCTGAGTAAGCATTCCGTACAGATAACCCCTGCGTTGCCATACATCGATCGCAGAACTTTCATGTCATATTACCTCTGAGTAGTTCCCCGTATTCCCCCAGAGTCACTCCTACCACGTCCATAACACCTCTGAGTAGGAAGATTCCGTCATTTGAACCCCATATTTGCTACGTCCACATTACCTCTGAGCAAATATGTCGGTCTAGGGGTGTCACGCCCCAGAACCAGAATACTGGAGAGCGGGGGCAGACACAGCTAGCTACGTATAACGGAATGGGATCCACACCGCTATACGGTCACGACTGTCTAGATATGTGAGGGTTTCACTACAATCGATCAGTCTCTTAAGGTCATAAAATAGCCTATTGTCTCAATCTCAACCAACTAATAATAATCACAAGATATCAGATCTCCAAATATACAATTGTAAGGCGTCCCAAACATTACATATCCAGATAATCATGAAGCTAGTCGTTACAAAATGTGAGGACCAGCAAGAGTTCAGTCATACATGATCAACCCCCGGGACTTGTCAATCATGTTACAGCCCGTAGGCAGACAGTAAGTAAGTACAATCGAGCTAACACTTGCTCGTCGGCTAAACGCCTCAAAAGAATAATTTACAATATTACAGTGGGAAAACAAAAGAAATCCACTCGATGCCCTGGTTACGCCTGGTGACCACCATCGGGCTGGAAGACAGTAGATCCTTTGCTGCTGCTCCGGTATCTGGCCATACAAAACCAGGTGGGTCAGACCCCAGGAAGAGCAAGTGCCACAAAGGAGGCCACAAAATAAGAACCAAAGCCAGCAAGTTAGCACAATAATATAATTACATAATAAGAGACAGTAATTTAAGAAAAGCATGATGGGTAACTATAAAAAGACAATCTTGCATAGAATCACTAAAAGACAGGACATATAGAAAAGCATGTCAGGACGATATACGATGAGATAACCATGGGACTATTCAGATAGCTAGGTTACAACCCGTAAACCAAACAAGGACCGGGGTTGTAACCCTTCGTCTGAACGGAACTTGGTTTCTCTCACCATTTATCGGCAAGATAAATATAAGAAATCAGGTCAAGTAACAATCTGGAGTGACAATCATTATAGTGACAATCTGGAGTGACAATCATTATAGTGACAATCTGGGGTGACAATCATTATAGTGACAATCTGGAGTGACAATCATTATAGTGACAATCTGGAGTGACAATCATTATAGTGACAATCTGGAGTGACAATCATTCAATCATTCTGATACAATCTTACAATCAATCAATTCTAGTCAATACTATAATGTACTAGACTCCATCCAAGCAATCACGGCCAATCATTGCCTACAGCTTTCTACATTAACTAACTAGGGTTATCACAATCCTAGATACTAGCAAGATGCAATGAGATGCTCCAAGTAGTCACAGGCCCTGCAGCTATCCAGGTTATCCAGGCAATCATTATAGTGACAATCTAGAGAGTACAATATATTATAGTGACAATAGAGTTCAATTATTTAAGTGACAATAGTGGGTGCCCCACATAACAGTGGGTGCCCCACATAACAGTGGGCTGGAAATGTTCCCTACTCGTCGGCAGGCTACAAGTCAGAACATTTGCGGCCGGGATAACGGGATTGCCTGTAACTGGGTAACATCTCTTCATGACTAGTGAATTATACTAATTATTAACCTTAGTCCAATTCCGTAGGTACTCCTGACCGTGGTACTCAGGAGTCCCCTCCTAGACATGATGTAAGACATGACTGGATTATTTGTACAAGCACAATCGCCCACGGTGTCAGGATTAATTATACATGTCATGTCATGTCAGGTAGCCGTCGCAACAGCTATTCAAGATGTATCAGGTCAGGTTGTCATATCAAGTGTACTAGTCAAGAGTGCGCCACGACGGGCCACTATCAGGTCATGCTCAATTATCAATTATCAATTCCAAACTATAGAAGAGCAAAGCTTTAAAGAATTAAGACCAAAACTCCAAGAGCCAATGGGTTAAGCAAGGGGTCAGGGGACAGCGTACACAAAAGTCACGCACGCAGGGGGAGCTGCATACGCAAAAAGTCACGCACGCTCAAGGGAAGCAGCATACATGAAAAGTCACGCACGCTCAAGGGAAGCAGCGTACATGAAAAGTCACGTACGCTCAAGGGAAGCAGCGTACATGAAAAGTCACGCACGCTCAAGGGAGCAGCATAGGTAAAAAGTCACGCACGCTACAGGGAGCAGCGTAGATGAAAAGTCAAGCCCGCTGAGAGAGCAGCATAGGTGAAAAGTCACGCACGCTGATAGAGCAGCGTAGGTGAAAAGTCACGCACGCTGAGAGAGCAGGGTAGGTGAAAAGTCACGCACGCTGAGAGAGCAGCGTAGGTAAAAAGTCACGCACGCTGAGAGAGCAGCATAGGTGAAAAGTCACGCACGCTGAGAGAGCAGCATAGGTGAAAAGTCACGCACGCTGAGAGAGCAGCGTAGGTGAAAAGTCACGCACGCTGAGAGAGCAGCGTAGGTGAAAAGTCACGCACGCTGAAGTCTGCGTACGCACAAAGCACGCACGCAGGAGACACGCTTCCAACAGGAAGCGTATCCAAGACTCAGTGGCGTAAGCTAAGAAGCTCTGCACACTGCTCACTGTCTTCCCCAAACAGCAAGAACACCATGGATGAACCCAAAGCTTCACAACTTGGTCATCCGAATTCCAAATCCAGATTTCCAAAGTTCCAACTGGAGTGAAACTGAATGTTCTTCCACATGGAAACATCAAAACCCATAAAAATCCAACTTAAGTAGCTCAAACCATGCAAAATCCGAAAATAGAAATAACTTAGATCTATAACAATGGAGGCTCCAAATCACAAAAACCCACGAACTAATGTTGATCACCATGTCCTAATCTAGCTAATGGACCAAGAAAATAGGGTTTTCATGTAGTGGCAAGATGTACTTGCCTATGGGTGGAGAGTTGTGGAGGAAGGAGAAGAAGAAGAAAATAAATGGTGGTGGTAATGAAGAGAGAGAGTGGTAGGTGGGGATATAAAGAGGGGGAGTTGCGATGGGGATGAGGGGTAGCATAAGCTAAGGTGCTCCATGCATAAACCGAACCAAAATAAACCACCCCAATTAAAATCGAGCCATGCCAAAAACCCAAGAATACGAGAATTACCAAAATTCTACAAGTCGAGAAAAATAAAAATACATGCCAAAATCCAGATACGAATATAAATACGAAATACGGGAAATACGGAAAAATGAGGGTGACAACTCTACCCACCTTAAAAGAATTCCGTCCTCGAAATTTAATCAAGGAGCTAGAGATTGTCACGACAAGCTATACTAAGCACATGCAAGCTACACTAAGCAGTTCAATCATACAATCATACAATGCAAGCAAGGGAGGAAAAAACGTAAGACATAAGGAAGACATTACACTTCACGAGTCAAACAAGTAGGGATAACGTGATCGGATATCATCCTCACACTCCCACGTTTGACTCTCCCAAGGAGCGATGAACGCAAGCAACATGAACTAAACTGATAGTCTTGCGCTTGAGGTCTCTCCCCTTGGTCAAACAGGGACACGGGCCTATCCTCATACGAAAAGGTTGGTACCAATAACCAGTTTCGAATGACCTAGGATATTTTCGGGTCTGGGATGTACCGTTGTAATTAGGATACATGAAATACGTCATGCACCCCGCATAATGACGGTAGAAAAGCAAGATGAGATGACACATATACCTCTCGGTCGATTCTGAACCTGAGCCTGGGCTAGGGCAAACTGCCGCGGGTTCTGTTGCTGGAAAGTCTGGGCCTGAGTCGGCAATGGCCTCGGAGGCTGGTACTGTTGCTGCTGCTGGACTGGTACAGGAGCTGGTGCTGGTCCCCTAACCGAGGGACTAGATACTGTCGATGCTGATTCAACTCTGAAAGGGCAGGACCCTACCCTATGATCCGATGCTCCACACAATAAACACAACCCCAACGCCTTGCGACACTCCGCTACCACGTGTCCAGGCTTTCCACAATAAGAACAGCCTACGGCGAAAGACTGTGCTTGCTTCTGTTTTTGCTGAAGGAACGTCGGGGTCGAGTACTGAACCGACGTAACTGAGGTTGCTTGCCTCGGAGTCCCAATAGTCAAAGCCCTAGCTGCCGGGGCTGGTGCTGAAGACTGATTCATCTGACTATGGGACCGCTTCAGTCCTCCGGTCCTGTCCACTATTCTCTGGGAGGTATACTCGTGCCTCCTTGCAGCTCGCAACACCGCATCATAGGTCTGATGCTCGAACTGTTCTACTGCCAATATAATCTCTAGGTGAAGTTCCTGTTGGAACCTCTGCGCTCTGTTAAACTCGGTCGCCACCAAAGTGGGGGCAAACCGACTAAGTCTCGAAAACTCGGCCGCATATCCGTCGACCGTCCTCCCCATCTGCTTAAGATTACTGAACCTGGTCTGCAAGTCATACCGAGCCACTGCATCATAATACTTGGTCTGGAACTTTTTGCTGAACACTACCCAGGGGACAGGTGTTGTCAATCCCACTGCTTGTGCGGCCCACAAACTGCGGGCTAGATCCAATAACTGTAGGCGCACCACAGCCACCTTCTCTTCTTCTGGAGTCTTCACGGCTTCGAAAATCACCTCTATATCTTGTAGCCAAGCATCGGCAACAATGGCATCCTCGCTGCCATCGAAGAATGGAGGGTTCAGGCGCTTAAAACTGTTGACCGTACTGTTCCCTCGGGGTCCACTTCTATTCAGAGCATCTTCCACTGCCTGGTGCAATGCATCGCCTTTACGATCTTGGGAAGCTAACAATGATCTGATGAGACCCACCAAAGTGCCATCATCAGGATCTGCAGGCTGGACTGGCTAAACTGGCGGCTCTTCTCCAGTAGGTACGACTCGGGAGGCTGCTCCTGAGTGCTGGGCCTGATCTTCTGGTTGCTGCTGGTCTACGGGAGGTGCTCCTCCTTGCTGATCGGCAGGGTCAGGTGCAGTGCCGCTGAGGAAGACGATACAGGGAAACAATAAGGAATGACCAGGACAGATCAACGATTACAAGCATGTGATCAGGATAAGAATTTTCAGGAATCAAGAGGATACGAGCAGAGATCAAGGGCGAGTACCGATTGAGACATCTATTCGGTAAACCCTCACACATCTTGATTAACAAGACCTGCATGGGCCACCACTTAAACCATGTCACGCCCCAGAACCAGAATACTGAAGAGCGGGGGCAGACACAGCCAGCTACGTATAACGGAATGGGATCCACACCGCTATACGTTCACGGCTGTCTAGATATGTGAGGGTTTCACTACAATCTATCAGTCTCTTAAGGTCATAAAATAGCCTATTGTCTCAATCTCAACCAATTAATAATAATCACAAGATATCAGATCTCCAAATATACAATTGTAAGGCGTCCCAAATATTGTATATCCAGATGATCATGAAGCTAGTCGTTACAAAATGTGAGGATTAGCATGAGTTCAGTCATACATGATCAACCCCCGGGGCTTGTCAATCATGTTACAGCCCGTAGGCAGACAGTAAGTAAGTACAATCGAGCTAACACTTGCTCGTCGGCTAAACGCCTCAAAAGAATAATTTACAATATTACAGTGGGAGAACAAAAGAAACCCACTCGATGCCCTGGTTACGCCTGGTGACCACCATCGGGCTGGAAGACAGGTAGATCCTTTGCTGCTGCTCCGGTATCTGGCCATACAAAACCAGCTGGGTCAGACCCCAGGAAGAGCAAGTGCCACAAAGGAGGCCACAAAATAAGAACCAAAGCCAGCAAGTTAGCACAATAATATAATTACATAATAAGTGACAGTAATTAAAGAAAAGCATGATGGGTAAAAAGACAATCTTGCATAGAATCACTAAAAGACAGGAGATATGGAAAAGCATGTCAGGACGATATACGATGAGATAACCATGGTACTATTCAGATAGCTAGGTTACAACCCGTAAACCAAACAAGGATCGGGGTTGTAACCCTTCGTCTGAACGGAACTTGGTTTCTCTTACCATTTATCGGCAAGATAAATATAAGAAATCAGGTCAAGTAACAATCTGGAGTGACAATCATTATAGTGACAATCTGGAGTGACAATCATTATAGTGACAATCTGGGGTGACAATCATTATAGTGACAATCTGGAGTGACAATCATTATAGTGACAATCTGGAGTGACAATTATTATAGTGATAATCTGGAGTGACAATCATTATAGTGACAATCTGGAGTGACAATCATTCAATCATTCTGATACAATCTTACAATCAATCAATTCTAGTCAATACTATACTGTACTAGACTCCATCCAAGCAATCACGGCCAATTATTGCTTACGGCTTTCTACATTAACTAACTAGGGTTATCACAATCCTAGTTACTAGCAAGATACAATCCTAGTCAAGGGTGCGCCACGACGGGCCACTATCAGGTCATGCTCAATTATCAATTCCAAACATATCCAGTAAATTCGTGATTATCAAGTTCAGGACAAAAGGCGTAAGGATATAAAATGGACGTAAAATATCTAATAAAATATCAATATACAGGACTATAGAAGAGCAAAGCTTTAAAGAATTAAGACCAAAACTCCAAGAGCCAATGGGTTAAGCAAGGGGTCAGGGGGCAGCGTACACAAAAGTCACGCACGCAGGGGGAGCTGCGTACGCGAAAAGTCACGCACGCTCAAGGAAAGCAGCGTACATGAAAAGTCACGCACGCTCAAGGGAAGCAGCGTACATGAAAAGTCACGCATGCTCAAGGGAAGCAACGTACATGAAAAGTCACGCACGCTCAAGGGAGCAGCATAAGTAAAAAGTTACGCACGCTACAGGGAGCAGCGTAGGTGAAAAGTCACGCACGCTGAGAGAGCAGCATAGGTGAAAAGTCACGCACGCTGAGAGAGCAGCGTAGGTGAAAAGTCACGCACGCTGAGAGAGCAGCGTGGGTGAAAAGTCACGCACGCTGAGAGAGCAGCGTAGGTGAAAAGTCACGCACGCTGAGAGAGCAGCGTAGGTAAAAAGTCACGCACGCTGAGAGAGCAGCATAGGTGAAAAGTCTCGCACGCTGAGAGAGCAGCATAGGTGAAAAGTCATGCACGCTGAGAGAGCAGCGTAGGTGAAAAGTCACGCACGCTGAGAGAGCAGCGTAGGTGAAAAGTCACGCACGCTGAAGTCTGCGTACGCACAAAGCACGCACGCAGGAGACACGCTTCCAACAGGAAGCGTATCCAAGACTCAGTGGCGTAAGCTAAGAAGCTCTGCACACTGCTCACTGTCTTCCCCAAACAGCAAGAACACCATGGATGAACCCAAAGCTTCACAACTTGGCCATCCGAATTCCAAATCCAGATTTCCAAAGTTTCAACTGGAGTGAAACTGAATGTTCTTTCACATGGAAACATCAAAACCCATAAAAATCCAACTTAAGTAGCTCAAACCATGCAAAATCCGAAAATAGAAATAACTTAGATCTATAACAATGGAGGCTCCAAATCACAAAAACCCAAGAACTAATATTGATCACCATGTCCTAATCTTGCTAATGGACCAAGAAAATAGGGTTCTCATGTAGTGGCAAGATGCACTTGCCTATGTGTGGAGAGTTGTGGAGGAAGGAGAAGAAGAAGAAAATAAATGGTGGTGGTAATGAAGAGAGAGAGTGGTAGGTGGGGATATAAAGAGGGGGAGTTGCGGTGGGGATGAGGGGTAGCATAAGCTAAGGTGCTCCATGCATAAACCGAACCAAAACAAACCACCCCAATTAAAACCGAGCCATGCCAAAAACCCAAGAATACGAGAATTACCAAAATTCCACAAGTCGAGAAAAATAAAAATACATGCCAAAATCCAGATACGAATATAAATACGAAATACGGGAAATACGGAAAAATGAGGGTGACAAGGGGTGAGCAACGGTTCAGTTCGGTTCAAACCGAACCGTATATATGAAAACCGAAATAACCATAAACCGTACTTCTCAAAACCGAAAACCGAACCATTTTTATAAAAATCGAACAAAACCGAACCGAATTAATTCGGTTCGATTTTCGGTCGGTTCGATTTCATGGGCCAATGTGCCGGACCTTTAATTTTTTAGCAAAATATGCCTATTTAAATAACAATTTATTTTAAAAATATGGTATTATTGTATTAATGAATTATATATTACATAGTGTGAAAAATATCAGTATATATATAGATTGAGGGTAGAGAGAGAGTGCTCAAAAAAGTACCGACAGAGAATAAGAGGAGAGTGTCCTCGGCTAAGGGTTACAAAATATTAGTATCTAAATCGGTTTTCGGTTCGGCTCGGTTATCCGGATCATGAACCGAAAACCGAACCGTTATTTTAAAATTTTAAATTTTCAAACCGAAAACCGAATCGATAACCGAAAAGCCGAACCGTTTGTCATATTTCGGTTCGGTTCGGTTCGATTTTCGGTTTTCAACCGTTATATACTCACCCCTATGTCGGTCCTTTCAAACTTATTATCTGTACCTAAAAACCAAGGTGAGCAAAAGATGATAGGTCTACACAAATCGCTAGTTCATGACAGTAAAGATGAACACACCAAGAAATTCTTTATTTTGCATTCAAAAGTAAAGGATTACATCCCCAGCAAAGTTGCCAAAAATAAAATAAAATAAAATAAAATAAAAAAGAGACTACAATCCCTAAGCATCATTGGGATTGGCAGAAAGCTCTTCGATCTGATGCTTCAAGTCTTCAGCCCGAGTCCCCACAGTCGCCAAGACTCGGCATTCAGCTTCTTGACGCATCACCTCCACAGCCTCACGAGCAGTATCATTCTCGTACTTAGCGTCCAACTCTTCCCGCTGGCATGTCAGAGAAAGAATACGGCGGGTAAAAGCTGTTTCTTCCTCCTTGGATGCTACGTGCTCAGCCTGGGCTCGCTCAGCATCTAGCAAAAGTTGGGCTCGCTGGTCTTCAAGAAGGCAAATCTTGGCAGTGACCTCCGTTATACTAGCATCCAATGAGGCCTGCAGCTCCACCTTCTCCTGCGTGGACTGAGATAGTCTCTCTGCCACAGCCTCAGCATCGGCCACCTCGCGGTCCCAGATGGCCTCCGTGGCCTGATAAGATGACTCAATATCAGCTATCAATTTCTTCTTTTCTGCTTCTATTAGAGCAGAAAAGTCATTCCGTCGAATGCTCTGAAGTTCGAAAAGATGCTGGTCGAGCTCAGCCACCGACGCCTCCAGAATCTCAGCCATATGATCATAGCCCCAGTGGAAATAAATCCGACCAATGTAAGGGAAAGCCATGGCTTTTGCCGTCGTGAAACTCCCGTTCGTATTTAATACCGTCGATACCCCTTTTTACAGCATCTTGTAAACCGTCTCAACGGTAAACTGCACATATTCATCTGCATCAGCCAACACTTGAGACGTCATAGCAGGAGTTGGAGGAGCTACTGTGATGGACGACGGACCTGAAGAAGATCCACCGACCTCAATCCGTAAGGCTGAAACCTCAACATCAGCGGACCCTCCCTCGTCAGAGACTTGAACTTTGCCGCTAGCCCGAGGAGTCAAGAGGGCAGAAGGATCCGAATGGGGTGTCGATATCATTCCCGAAGTAGGAGGAGCAACAAAGGGTTCTTTCACCAGCAAACCCTTACCTTTTTTAATCTCGGAGGGACCACCGATGTCGGGGGTTGTCTCCTCCGTCTCCAAAATACCACCTGCAGCCAGCACAGGGCCTTCCTCCTCCGACAAGACAACAGGATCAACACCTATTTCCTGACTCGGCATTTCCTCCGGAGTCGGGCTCGGCAGACGAGTCTCGCCTCCTTCATCAAATCCCTTCGCGAGAATAGAGTCTACCTAGTACTTCCTGGACGACAGCCAGCTCGGCTTCTACTGCTGGGTCTGGGGTAGGGCTCGGCAATGATGTAGCCGATCTTCCTTCATCATGACGAGGAGCGGAATCAGCCCTCTCCTCTGTTACGACCGTACATGTTGCCCCTACTGCAGGCTCAGGGATCTTTGGAGGAACGTCATCCGAAGAAGTCGAGCTCCATTCCTCTTCCTCATCCGGAAGCGCAGCTTCTGCTGGGACCTCGATACCAGAGGCCCCCACGGCAGCTTGTAATATCTCGAGAACTGCTGCACCTTCAACTTCCCCTTCAGCACAGTCCGGAGATACTAAAATCTCTATAGAAGTGACATCATCAGGGTTCTCCTCCACGGGAGATGCCATAACCGGCGGAATACGCTCGTCAGATGTACTCGCCACCAACTTCGGTCTGCTAACACCCGGTTTCGAAGCTTGGGGTCTCCTTTTCAGCGTCTCCTACAAAAAGAAGGCATATGTCACAAGAATGGTAGAATAAACCAGACTATGTGGGACGTCCTTACCTCTACAGGAGCTGATTCTGTTGACACTACCGGTGGCACTGCTTTCCTCTGCCTCTTCGGTACAGAAGAACCGGCCTCCGTGTCAGCACGCCTTTTCGGATGGTCAGCCGAGGGCTCTGCCTGAGTACCCCCTATGGATACGGCAGGTGTACCTCGGTAACCAACCTCTAGCGGGCGGAACAATCGAGCCTTCGCCAATATGTTCCAAGTTGCCTCCAATTGGGTGCCGATAATGAAACTAGTCTTCCTATCATATCCAGGGGATACGGTGTTCATCGTACAATAAAATTTGGCAGCTGAGTAAAGAATCGACAGCCATGGATTCAGAACTGGCATGGTAAAGCGAGCTCCGGTGTATCCGGTATTATAGTAATGCCAAGCTCGTGCCCCGTCCAGCAGACTCCCCTCCAGGCTAGTACTGGGTGTTGGCCCAATGATTGTATCATGTTTTTGAATATGGTTAATATGTTAAGTTTAGCATTTCATTATCACTAATCTTCATACTATCACTATAGTATTTCTACTTATACTTATATCTTTGGTGATATGTGCCCATTGGTTTACATCTTAGTGATATGAGCTTATCTATCTTAAATTTAATTAGGTTGCCAAAATCAAAACTATGTTTTTGATTGTGGTTATTCAATTAAGTTTAATCATTCTGATATCACTAACATTTATGCCATCACCTTAGCACTTATACTTAAACTTTGCATAGTCCTAATGTGCTTTAATTTATCATACTTGCTACTATGGATATTGCTTTTCGTCTAACATGTACATGCAGAAAAGCAATAAGCAAGATCAACGTGGACATATGTAATGAAGAAATCATGGTGGGCCAAAGACGACGGATCCCACAAGATTTCTCTGAACCACCCGACGACATCTCTGGAGCCACGCACCGGGGGTTCCGCTGCCCGGTCAGCGGACGGGGGTCGAGGGGGCAGCGCCGCCAAGGGAAAAAGCCAGCACCTATCAAAGGAAGAAGCCAAGCCATGCCATCATCATTTCAAGACTCTGAAGAAGCCTGCACCTGCTACAGTATATCTGGAGTCTGTAAAGAGTCTTAGGAACCATTGTAAACACAAGAAATGGATGGCAAAATCGAAAGCTAGGGTAGATAATAACCCAGGACAATCTTCGAAATCCTGGCGGATGATCCGGCGGATCTCCGCGGAAATTCAGCGGAAGATCCGAATGGTCTCACAGAATACCTTCTGTGAGTGTTCGAATTATCCGGCAGAAAATCGCAGAATTCCGGCAGATTTTCCGTCATATGACCGTTTGCATTCCAACGGTTGGATTTTACGAATGATTGATCCCAACGGCTCTTTTTATAGCCGTTGGACTATTCAGGCGGATGATTCGGCGGATTTCCGCAGAAATACGGCGGATGATCCGTCAGCCTGTAAAAGTTGCATTATTGCACTTTTCTTTGCTTTAGTTATAAATAGCCTTGAACCCCTTCATTCAAGGTTGATGCTTTGAGCCTAAAAATTTCCAAACCACCAAAGCTTATCCACATACAACTCTACAAAGCCTTCATTTGCCATCTACAAATTGTGTTAGAGTTATTGAGTTGAAAAGTGAGATCTTCATTCTATTGTAAGGAGATCAAAACCTATTGTGAAAGGTTGAAGTTGGGGAGTCTTCGTATCCAAACTCTCGGTTGAAGTTGGAGAGTTTTCGTATCCAAACTCTCGGTTGAAGTTGGCGAGTTCTTCGGATCCAAACTCGTATTGAAGTTGGCGAGTTCTTCGGATCCAAACTCGTGTGTAACTATTTACTCAAATAGTGGATTAAAGCCGGAGAGAGTTCCGAGACTGGACTGCCTCTTAGGAGGATACCAGGATACATCGGGTGTCGGTATTGTGTTTACTTTTTCTCTTGCACTTATATTTTTAAATTGCAAATTAGCTTATGCTAAGTGCTTGATTAGTTAGCTTGACCCTATTCACCCCCCTCTAGGGTTCCTACACTGGGGTTTCCCAACATCAATTGAGCATAACCGAATTGACGTACAAAATGGCTCGACAAGTACATGTCATGCCCCAGAACCAGAATACTGGAGAGCGGGGGAATGACTCAGCCAGCTACGTATTACGGGTAGATAAATACCGTATAATACGATCAATGCTGTCTAAAAGACGAGGGGGTGCATACTACATGAAAGTCTCACTATGGTCATTTCACATCTATTGTCTCAATCATTCAAATTAGAAACAGAAATAAAGAACATGTAAGATAAAGCAGTAAGGCGTCCCAAACGCTCAGTCAAAATGTTCTTGATATATGGCTATACAAAATATAGCCAGATGATGAAGCAAGGTATACACAATTATTTATCAGCTGCAGTCTGACTTAGTTACAATTATGCAAAAGTAGGTACAAGACCACCCGACTAACATGTCGGTGCCAAATGGCAAAGTATAAAGTAATTCACAAAACGAGCGGAGAAGTAAGAAACCCACTCGAGTCCTCCTGCGATCATCCCTCTAGTATTGACCATCTTGGAGGTAGAAATAAGCTGGATCCTCGAGGACCGGCTCTAAATCTGGCCATGCAAAACTAGAGAGGTTAGACCTCTAATAGCAAGTACCGCAAGGGAGCACGATATGAGGAATGAAGCCAGTAAAAAGAGAATATGATAATAGATCTCTGCTATCTACTAGGATTCACATAACATCACGACACTTCGAACCAACCTCCCAACCAAACAAGAACAAAAGTTGGCCCGTCATGTCCTGATATTTTGATCATCTCAGTTAGGTAATAGAGTAGATACAGTACACAAACAAATCAATTTAAACGACCATGCAACTACTACGGCTTGCTACTGTGAGTTCTAAGTTATCTTGGGATTATGCAATGAAGGATGCCTCAGTTCTTACTATGTGCAAGCAAGGCTAGTCTATCCAGTCAATCAATTGTGCCAATCATGAATTAGACGAGTCCCAGCGGGACGCTCGTCATTAATATACCATGTATAATTAAATAATATAAGCAGCTACCGCTCCCTGCTCGTGTGACAGATTTGCAGTATCTGTGGGAACCAGCCGGCCTGTCGGACACTTAATAGTCCCAAGAGGGTTGCCATATAAGAACTCGGGAATCCATTCTCTCCATGCAGTCATTATTTTATCTAACTTAATAGTCTCTACGTTGAGTGAAGTCCCATGCCGTAGATTATGGTCATTCAAATGAGTACTTTCGTACGGGGTACGATATGCACAACTCTACAATGATACCCGTGTGGTTAGGTTGTAGGTTTTACATAGCGTAATACAACAATCAAAACTAACTACGAAATAATCATGCCTTGACCATAAAGTACACATGCTGCTTTGATAAGATAAATAAATAAATAAATAAATTGAAGCCTGCATGTGCCTGTAGGCCAATATTTGGGATCAGCCAGTCGATTACCATAGTTCGTGTCTCATTTGTTTAATTCAATAAGATGACTAGCCAGCCTCTTAGTTCCAACTAGGAACGCATGGTCAATTTATTAAATTAAGATAACAATCCCTGTTTATTAATGTCAAGATAATAATTAATGTTAATAAATGCCAAGTCAATCAATCAATGGTGATAAATATCAACCAATGTCAATTAATGCCAAAATAAAATTTATGTTTAATTAATGCTAACTCGGGACAGAATCAGCCAAAAGGGCATTATGGGCAGCCATAGGCAGATGCCTATTTATGCGGCTGGGCAGGTCGGGCTCCATCTATGCGGTCTGGGAATAACAATTCATATGGGGCTCAAAGAACAAGCCTATGCGGCTGGATGCAAATATGCTTTATGCGGCTAAGATACTGTAACACCCAATTTTTTAGATGAGGGTAATTTTGAAATTTTATAATTATAATTATTAATTATTGATATTAAATTCACATTATGATTTTTGGTGATTTTTAGTTATTTTTTAAACTATTTAAAAACTGCTTTAAGTCATGACTTGTGATTTTGACGTGCTGCTAGTGAAACCCTAGTGACTGCATGACCTAGAGCCTAACTATATCATTAGGATATTTAATTATCATTTTTAGCCTTGGGGTATTTTGGTCATTTTGACTTATTTGATTTATTTGATGATTTATTGAATTGGTGAATTCTAGTTGACCTTGACTTGTTGAGACCTAGTGAACTAGCCTAGAAGCTAACCCTAGCCATGGTGACCCTAGTCTAACTTAGGTTAACCTACTTTTAGTCATTAGGAACTAATTTTAGAATGAGGGGATTTGGTTTAGTGAATTTAAGTCATGGCTTATGGTTTCATGAAATGACTTATGGCTTAATGATTGTTTGATCATAACTTAAGCCCATGGGCCAATTTAGGAAACCCTAACCCTAATTCCTTTCTTTATGACCAGCCATAGGGATCCCCACCCTATATAAAAACTTATTCTCTAGGGCTTGCCTCTTTCTTTTATTCATTTCAACATTGGAAAAGAAAGATATTTGTCCCCCTTCCAAAAATCCCCAAAAATCCATTTTAATTCCTTTTTAATCCTAGTTTCTTGTATTAGAGCCTAATTTCCTCCTATTTTCTGATTGTGGAATTTAATCCCAGCTTTGGGTCAATTTGGAGCTTTTGCCATCAAGAGGAGGAATCCACCATTTGAAGCTTTTCCAAGCTTTTTGCACATATAGGTAAAACCCTTTAAATTGATTTAAATTTCAGTTTTCTTTGCATGTAGGGCTAGATCTAGGAGTCCCCTAGGTGTCTCCGAAATTTGGGTGGATTTCGTGTCCATTTGGTGTCCGTATCGGACACGTGTCATAGTGTATGTTAGGTGTTCGATGAAATGCCTCAAAGGAAATTTTTATGTTGTTTTTGAAAACTATTTGAATGGAAATATTATTTTATATGTGTTTATTAATTTTGTGTCCTACTGAGCACGTTTTTGTGGGAGATTCGTGTCCAAATCAGACACGCATCGCCGCACGATACTGCGCACAGGCCCCATGCAGTGTCCTGCTGCCACACGTTCATATCCGACACGACACGACTCGGTTGGACACCAAAATTGGTGGACACCTGCGGGCTATGACTGACAGCAGGCACACCAAATTTGAGGCCAAACCATCGAGTGGTTTGCGAGAAATCTCACTCGCACCGGTCGATGCCTGTCATGCACGCACGTGTAAACCCCATTGATACGTGTCTCGTGTTGAGGACACGCGACACTAGGCCACTGGTCAGGGTGACACACACGTAACCCTAGACCCCCTCTAACTCTAGACACATGCACGAGATATACGGTTGACAGTGTCGTGTCCTTTTGGACTCGACATGTGTGCACGAGCCCAGCCTATGCACAGTTTCGATGCTGAGTTCGACCCTACTGTTTGGACTCGATTTGACACTTCTGTGGACACGAGTTAACTCATGTGACACGAGAGTATATACACGACACATCACCTGCCTTAATTGGATGTTATTTTTCTAAATCAATTCCTAAACTAGGATTCGAGCTTGAACCTTGACACTATGGAACTGGGTTCTGATACCAGTGTCCTAACACAGTTAGATTACATGTCTTGGGACACGACTCGACCCTTGGACACGTGTGTTACACCCCCACACGTGTACCCCTCTGACACAAGTATGAATTTGTGGTTGCATGAGTAATTTAGGTTGTTTGGGTTCGAATTTGTAATGAACAGGGAATTGTATATATGTTACTGAAGTTTTGGTTAAACTCAATATAAAAACTGAGTTTAGATTTTCAAATGGGTTTTTACTGATTGTATTTGAGTTGATTTGAGTTTTATTGAATTGAGTAATCAATGAAAACTGAATGTAGGGTGCATGGTTTGATACAGTGAACTGAAATCAATTTCACCCTTGAAAACTGAAAACCTGAGATATAACTCTCAATGTTTTGCCCATTCTTTGCATTCATTTGCATCAGTCCAGAAATGGACTTGAGTTCACTGTCTAGACAGGTTTAGGATCATTCCTATTGTCCATTCTCTGATTGGTTCAGTCCCCAATTGGGTTATATTAAGTTAACTGAAGCTTAGTAAAAACTGGAAATGTGAGGTTGGGTTGATAGCACACTGTTTTCTGTTAAACACAAACTGAGAATGTATAAACCTGAGATGAGTACATGATTTGAAACCTGGGTTGATAAGAAGTTATCTGAGAAAATGAGTTTGTGGCTGATGTTGGTTTCAAGGGTAATCGGGTTATGTTAAGAGAGAATTAGAGTTAACTGGAATTTGAGTTCAGGTTTGGTTGGGGTTCAATCGAACCTGAGTTACATATAGAAGTTCCTGAGATTCAAAGGAACCCTCATAAGTAGTCCCTATAATATTATAACCTGTCCTGCCCTTCGAAAACACTAGATCCTGGTATTGCCTACATACCAATTCCCTGCACCTTTATTACAGAACTTCCTGCAATCTATAAACCTCTGCCTGCATATTAGAGTGTCCTGCATCTCGCATATTCAGTCACCCATGTACCTTGAGTTCAGTCCTCTGAGTAAGATTCAGTCTCCTAATAGTTGATGTCCAAGTTCTAATGCACTGACTAAGTAAATGTAGGTATAGTGGCCCCTCATGTATAGCTCATATCTCACTAGTGTTTAGTCCAATTGTTGATTTTGTTATGTTTCAGTCTATACATATCTTAGGTGTTCAATTAACCCATACACCCTCCTTATTCCTGTCACTCTTTAACTAATACACATACACACATATGTGATTCCTACACTGTCAACTATCTAATACACACACCCTCCATGACATATTACCCACACACTCACATTATTAGCCTATATACTCCATCACACAAACACACATATATGGAATCATGTCATCCTATTGTTCCCTGTCACACACTCCTACACACACACCACATACATTTACATGTACACCAAACACTCATACACACACTACACATATGTATGCAAGGTAGGTAAGGTATAGATACAAGTTGTATGTAAAGTAATACAATGTTCAATGTTGACAAACCCTATACTTACCTCATGTACCCATTACACTATGTCCCTACACATTGCTATGACACTATGTTGACACTATCACTATGATACTAGTGCACATTGAAGCATATTACACTTGGCCCTTCCTACATGTTCACTCACCCCTATTCTCTTCCATATATATGTTGTGTGTGATTAGCTTAGCTTGGTTTGGCTTGTGTTTGTAATTGGGTTCTAAACTAGATTGGTTAGGCCTAGATTGACTAGAATGACTTGTTAGTCTAGGTTTAGACTTGGAATGGTTTAGTTGACCTAGTTGACCATAGTTTGACCTAGTTTGACTTCTAGGGTTGACCAGAGTTGACTTAGAGCTGACTTTGACCTAGTTTGACCTAGAAATTATATAGTTTGCATTGTAGCTTTTATTTTCCTTATATTGAACATGTTATAACCCATACTGCTCTATTTAGGACATTGTGAATCTGGTACAGGCATCTGATATTACACTACTCTTTTCAGAGTAGCAGGCGAGTACATTCTCTGATAGTTCTCTCATTTATTTGTCAATTACTGTACTTCAGTTCTAGTTAGCTGTATGTGATTCTCTGTTACAAACACGTACTGTTATTTCTGAATCCATGTATACGATACACATACTTACTCGTCTTACCTCTATTATTCGAATCACCATACGAATCACTATTCGAACCACCTATTCGTATCTTCTTATGCTGGTTGGACTTTTATTCGATTGATGTGTCGGATTTTGGATTCATTTGTATTAGATGGGCGGAGAAATACTTGATTAGACATGTGAACATTCCCACTATTCGAACCACCCCATGTGAATAATATTCGAACGATAGCCATTCCACACCCGACCAGGTGTGTGATGTGCCAAATTTACCCTTAGCCGTTTACATGTCTAACTAAGTATTTTAAAACACACTTAGAGAATTTATTCGAATCATTGTTAGAACATTGTGAATCACTATTCGTATCACCTTATTCGTATCACCTTATTCGATTCACCTTATTAGAACAATGATTAGAATCACATTCGACTCATACTGTACTGGGATCACATTCGACTCATCTTATATTAGACTCACATTGGGATTACACTCGACTTATATTGTACCATCTGAACTCATTATGTTACTCTAGTTCAGCTAGATCTTATTTTACAGTCTTCTTTGCTATGTTTCTCTTCTTGTTTAGTTACCTTACTTTCCTTGTACCTTAACTGCTCTCTACATTATTACTCGTACAAACTGTCATATTCATCAATACAACTGTCTATAACTGCTTTATAGTTCTCAGTCATTTACTTGGATTTTCTAGATGAGATTGTGCTCGTTCCTGTCCTGACTGGACCTGTTGTAAATTTTATAGATGATTGCCCTGAGGACACATGCCCTACATGTTACAGACCAGGAGATGGTTTAGCTACCTTTGGCCCCGACACTCAGGAGTGATCGGAATTTAGTTTAGTAGACTTGCATTTATTTTCATTAGAGCTTGTTGTATAGAATTGAGACTTGAGATGTATTTGAGATTGTTCGAGATGTTGTTATTATCTCAGTAGTTATTGTTGTCTTCAATTTCTTAGTTATATTTCTGTGTTACCTTATCGTGCTTAGATTGTGATTGAGTTACACCATATCTTATACTTGTCCTCCGTTCGGAGTTGATCATGATGAGTACATTATATACTGCATGAGTTGATGGTTAGTTAGAGACTTAGAACAGCGTTCTACCACCGACACTGCGACGTAGGCTGGGCGCTGTTACGTACTCGTACCCTCATAGTGGGTGCGGGTCGTGACACATTTTTAGTGGTGGCCCATGCAGGTCGAGAGTCGCATTAGTACGATATCGTGGTAGTACGACGACTTAGTTGTACTGCTGCGAGCCTGCGATAGGATTGAGAGATAGGCTTTAACGGAGAGGTACTCAATCACAGTTTGGACTACTTGAGAAGATTCCTAGGATGACCCTTGAGAATCTCATTATGAACTTCGATCTGAAGATCCTTTTCCTCTTGTTTTGATTCACCCTCACTCTTTGATGTTTAAAGGATCTTAGACTATTAACTTCCTTCATCATTATCCTTACTTATATTTCGTCTATCTTATGTTGCTAGTTTAGCACCAGTTTTGCAAGCTTATCTTTTTCGAGCTTGATCATGACATATTTTATTGGGGGCTGGTACCCACTAACATATTGTCTAATCAGAACTGGTGTATGATGGTCTGATCAACCTATTTCACTTTGGTTCGCTTTTCATATATTATTCTATGTGGAGGGAGACATAGTTAAATTTGTCCCAGAGTCTCATCCATGACAGCTTTGGTAATTCTCTTTTGAATTATTTCCATCGCCTATGAACCACGTATTGTACTTAATTGTATCGTCCTTGAACTCTTTATTGTTTTGTCTTTCACATATTTCAGAAAGAAAAGGCACTGTACTTGATAGATCCACCCAAGGTATTACGTTTAGTTTTCCTATCCAAGGGAGGAAATTGACTTATTTCTATATCCTTGCATCATCCTTTAAATTCTAATTCTTTGATCGTGACCAGTCGACTGGGTCATCCTCCTTATCATCCAGTGTTTGGGGTCTGATTCAATTGAATTAATTCAATTATGACATGGATATCAAATCTTAGGTACTCTTGCTCAGACTTCAATGGCCTCGTTCTCCATCTTGTCCAAACTTCGTTATATCCTGAAATTGGTCAACTTAGATCGTGCCGGGACTAAATCTTTTATATATTGTATTATTGGATTTCAATGCTATTGACACTCGTGCCTTAAACCTTCGATTTTGGTCATCTTTGGAAGGGTAATCCTTCATAATAAATTCCTAGTTGTCTTTACCAGTTTCATATAGGATGGTAGACCGTCCCACACCTTAATAATTTGTTGCTTCCTTATCTTTCCAGCAGGACACCCTATATTGCTTGCATGTTGATACCATGGGACTGTTTTGATCTAATATTACTAGTCCATCTAGATGAAACCTTCAACTGCTATGGTTGACCATGACTCTATAAATTATTCTTCAATTGTATGAGTTAGAAATTGCTTAGAGACTTTGATTTGTGGGTGGTTGACCTAGAAGGAGTACGACCGATTTAATTTCGAGGACAAAATTTTTCTAAGGTGGGTAGGATTGTAACACCCAGTTTTTCAGATGATAGTAATTTTGAAATTTTGTAATTATAATTATTAATTATTGATATTTAATTCACATTATGATTTTTGGTAATTTTTAATTATTTTTTAAACTATTTAAAAACTGCTTTAAGTCATGACTTGTGATTTTGACGTGCTGCTAGTGAAACCCTAGTGACTGCATGACCTAGAGCCTAACCATGTCATTAGGATATTTAATTATCATTTTTAGCCTTGGGGTATTTTGGTCATTTTGACTTATTTGATTTATTTGATGATTTATTGAATTGGTGAATTCTAGTTGACCTTGACTTGTTGAGACCTAGTGAACTAGCCTAGAAGCTAACCCTAGCCATGGTGACCCTAGTCTAACTTAGGTTAACCTACTTTTAGTCATTAAGAACTAATTTTAGAATGAGGGGATTTGGTTTAGTGAATTTAAGTCATGGCTGATGGTTTCATGAAATGACTTATGGCTTAATGATTGTTTGATCATAACTTAAGCCCATGGGCAATTTAGGAAACCCTAACCCTAATTTCTTCCTTTATGACCAGCCATAGGGATCCCCACCCTATATAAACACTTATTCTCTAGGGGTTGCCTCTTTCTTTTATTCATTTCAACATTGGAAAAGAAAGGTATTTATCCCCCTTCCAAAAATCCCCAAAAATCCATTTTAATTCCTTTTTAATCCTAGTTTCTTGCATTAGAGCTAATTTCCTCCTATTTTCTGATTGTGGAATTTAATCCCAGCTTTGGGTCAATTTGGAGCTTTTGCCATCAAGAGGAGGAATCCCCTATTTGAAGCTTTTATAAGCTTTTTGCACATATAGGTAAAACCCTTTAAATTGATTTAAATTTCGGTTTTCTTTGCATGTAGGGCTAGATCTAGGAGTCCCCTAGGTGTCCCCAAAATTTGGATGGATTTCGTGTCCATTTGGTGTCCGTATCGGACACGTGTCATAGTGTATGTTAGGTGTTCGATGAAATGCCTCAAAGGAAATTTTTATGTTGTTTTTGAAAACTATTTGAGTGGAAATATTGTTTTATATGTGTTTATTAATTTTGTGTCCTACTGAGCACGTTTCTGTGGGAGATTCGTGTCCAAATCGGACACGCATCGCCGCACGATACTGCGCACAGGCCCCGTACAGTGTCCTACTGCCACACGTTCATATCCGACACGACACGACTCGGTTGGACACCAAAATTGGTGGACACCTGCGGGCTATGACTGACAGCACGCACACCAAATTTGAGGCCAAACCATCGAGTGGTTTGTGAGAAATCTCACTCGTACCGGTCGATGCCTGTCATGCACGCACGTGTAAACCCCACTGATACGTGTCTCGTACTGAGGACACGCGACACTAGGACACTGGTCAGGGTGACACACACGTACCCCTAGACCCCCTCTAACTCTAGACACATGCACGAGATATACGGTTGACTGTGTCGTGTCCTTTTGGACTCGACATGTGTGCACGAGCCCAGCCTATGCACAGTTTCGATGCTGAGTTCGACCCTACTGTTTGCACTCGATTTGACACTTCTGTGGACACGAGTTGACTCATGTGACACGAGAGTATATACACGACACATCACCTGCCTCAATTGGATGTTATTTTTCTAAATTAATTCCTAAACTAGGATTCGAGCTTGAACCTTGACACTATGGAACTGGGTTCTGATACCAGTGTCCTAACACAGTTAGATTGCATGTCTTGGGACACGACTCGACCCTTGGAAACGTGTGTTACACCCCCACATGTGTACCCCTCTGACACAAGTATTAATTTGTGGTTGCATGAGTAATTTAGGTTGTTTGGGTTCGAATTTGTAATGAACAGGGAATTGTATGTATGTTACTGAAGTTTTGGTTAAACTCAATATGAAAACTGAGTTTAGATTTTCAAATGGGTTTTTACTGATTGTATTTGAGTTGATTTGAGTTTTATTGAATTGAGTAATCAATGAAAACTGAATGTAGGGTGCATGGTTTGATACAGTGAACTGAAATCAATTTCACCCTTGAAAACTGAAAACCTGAGATATAACTCTCAATGTTTTGCCCATTCTTTGCATTCATTTGCATCAGTCCAGAAATGGACTTGAGTTCACTGTCTAGACAGGTTTAGGATCATTCCTATTGTCCATTCTCTGATTGGTTCAGTCCCCAATTGGGTTATGTTAAGTTAACTGAAACTTAGTAAAAACTGGAAATGTGAGGTTGGGTTGATAGCACACTGTTTCCTGTTAAACACAAACTGAGAATGTATAAACCTGAGATGAGTACAGGATTTGAAACCTGGGTTGATTAGAAGTTATCTGAGAAATTGAGTTTATGGCTGATGTTGGTTTCGTGGGTAATCGGGTTATGTTAAGAGAGAATTGGAGTTAACTGGAATTTGAGTTCAGGTTTGGTTGGGGTTCAATCGAACCTGAGTTACATATAGAAGTTCCTGAGATTCAAAGGAACCCTCATAAGTGTAGAAGCATGAAAAAGAAGAAAAAAATGATCCATGCGGCTCAGGAGTCCCATGCGGCTCAAACGCATAGGCAGCTCGAGCGGACTCCATGCGGCCCGCAGAGGAAAGCCACGTGTCTTTTCAGAACAGCTGTGCCTAGCGTCGTTCGAACGCAATTAATGCTCTGATGGCTGACAGCTGACAGCTGACAGCCCTGACGTAAAGTAGTCATAATGGCTGACACAAAAGCACTATCTTCCTAGGGAACTGGAGAAAATCTTCACAGTTTCGAGGCAAGTTTATGCGGCCAGATTAGACGAGTTCATACGGCCAGTGCAGAGAAACCTATACGGTTCAATCATGAAGGTCCCCCATGCGGCTCGGCCATGAAGAAATCCATGCAGCTCGGCCATGAAGACTCTCATACAGCTCGGCCATGAAGACCCCCATGCGGCTCGGTCATGAACATATTCATGCGGCTCGGTCATGACAACCTTCATGCGGTTCGAGTATAGAGACTATTCATGCGGCTCGGTCATGAAATCTTTCATGCGGCTCGGCCATGACGACCTTCATGCGGCCTAAATATGAACGCTCCTCATGCGGCTCAACAATGATGACAGGACACGTGTCCTAAAGATAATCAAATTTTGGGTCAGATCCCAATAATTTGGGACACGTGGCAAGAGAATGAATTAAATCGATTCATTTAGATTTGCGGATATCAGCAAATCATCATAATGGGGATTTATTACAATCAACATTAATTACTGACATGATTTGGCATAATCCCCATTAATGGCCAAGATCCTTCATGCTCAAGATTAATGGCCCAGATTGATCACTTATCAGGCCGCCGCCACTTTGAGAATGGGCAATCATTGCAAACCCTAATGATGCCCCCCACTATTATAAATAGCAGGGTGCCATTTCCTTGCAAAAGAGAGAGGCACATACAGAGAGACGCTCCCCTAATAATCAGAGAGAAAAATACACAGAGATCAATCCAGAGAGAGAGAAGCCAGAAGAGCAATACGAGGAGAGCAAGAAGAGCATTTCTTCGTCAACGCCAACCATCTCGTCGTAGGAGCCAAGGCTACGTCCGATTGTCCAAGGAGTAAGGCAGAGCTGCCGTCGCTTTCCCGAGCCTCTATCGTCACCCCCAGAATCAAAAATAAACAATTGTACTTAGATTGCTGTACCTAGGCTTTTGTCTCTAGGCTTTCTTTGTACAAGCGAGTTTGTAACGTGAAGTAAAAGTCCAGTCCTCCCATAAAACTGTTCTGCCCTTTTATATTTTATAGCAAACACGATGGCGACTCTGCTGGGGAAAAACTTCTCCACGGCTGAGGAGTTGGTGACGCAGTCGGATGCAGCCAAGCTTGGCTCCACGCAACAGAAGATGGTCGCCCGGTTCGACCAACAGGCATTCGAAGAAATGCTCTCCGACAAGAGCGCTGGCCCGGTCCAGAAGCGAGCCCGCACAAAGAAGGCCCGCAAGGAGTGGAAACCCCGATCATTCGTTCCTACTGAAGCTCTTGCAGAGATACCCTCTGTCGCTCAAAACGGCGGAGAAGACTCTCCTATGGCCCCACTTCAGATCATAGACGACTCTGCTGTCCCCAAGTCCGGCAGAAGAAAACATTATGATGCTGGACTTGTAGGGGCAAAGAGGAACTCTATACGATCCGAGCCGTATAAGGGTTCTAGCCGCATGGAGAAAGCCTATGCGGTTACATCCGCCAGCCGCAGGAAGAAAACTCACGCGGCCACATCTGTCAGCCGCATAGCTTATGCGGCTACAGTTGCCAGCCGCATGGATGAAACTTATGCGGTTACTGAAGTCAATCGCTTGCAGAAAACCCATGTGGCCATAATTGCCAACCGCATGCGGCCAGCCTGCACGGTCGTGACTCCTAGTCGCACAAGAACAACTCATCCGACAGCTAAAGATAGCCGCATGCAGACAGCCTGTACGGCTTCCAATCCTAGCCGCATAGCATCTGTTCCACGCTTTTCTCGATCAGTCTTCGACCGTCTCTCATGCGGTCCTGACTCTGTGGTATCCAACTTGGACTCTTCCTATTACGCACCCGTAAGTGCTAAAAGGAAGAAGTCTAGGGCAGCGTGGGCCCACCAAGCCTAGTCAGCTGCCCCAACCTCTGACTATCGGAGCGTCCCGCTGATTATCATGCAGGCCTCTAATGGAAAGTTGTATAAAGCTACTCGTACCCTGACCCCTGCGGCCAATGGGCGGGATAGTCATCAAGCATCTTCCAATGACGAACGAAGGCAAGTATACGAACTACCTTCGAATCAGGGAGCAGGCGGGAGGCCTACACACTCGCGTGCTCGGAATTCCCGAGCCAACAAAACAAGTGACTTGCATGAGGCCATCCTCCACAAACGCAAGGAAAGAGAAGATGCATCGGGATACAGAGAGTCCTCCCAAGGACGTCACTGTACCCAAGTCATCGTCACCTGCTGCTGCAATAGCACGACGATACAAGAAGACCGGCAGTCTGTCTTTCAAAGACTGCAACAGCCATCTTCAGAAGACGAGGCACTACCCGTCGTCTCCTGCAACTCTGCTCGAAAAGTCCCCACTGATGGAAGGGGGAAGAAGACGAATGTTCCCAGCCCGAAGATCTCAACCACTGCGACTAAAAAACTGTCGTCTAAGCGGGTGCCCACCATCGGAGTTTTCCTAGGTACTCGCCCTAAGACGAAATCTGCTACAGTGGAGGATTCGTCGTCCATAACGCAGGGGGTTGCTGGGGCTGGGGGTAGCACCCCTCCGAGCCTCCACAGCAACCCAATGTTCCAAGAAGACGAGCCGGAGGAGACAACTCTCCCATCGGATACAGCAAACCTCGACGTCCCTGACGACATCCACAACTCCCAAGACGAGGCGGACTCGGAGGCTGGGGGTATTATCCTTTCCGAGTCTGAATCAGAAGGGAACATACCCACATACCCCGATGATTTCTCGCTACAGGGATACGATTCAGAGGGCACTTCCTCCACCGCTCCGTCTATCTCTCCTCATGTGAAGACGGTATTCATGACAGACAGCAACCAAGGTGGTTCCAGTGATCGCCAGCGCATCGACAGTCTCGAAGCCATATTGCTTGCTTTGGTCAAGTCTGTAGACGAGATCAAAGCAGCCCTTCCAACTCTGTAAGGAGGGACGCCTGGCCAAACAAACGGGGGTCCCGCGGTCAATACGGACTCGAATTCGGCGGCACCAAACCCGGACAATAATCCTCCGGAAACAACGGCCCCCACCGCCGTGGATGAAGCCCGCGAAGCGAGAAGAGAGGTCCAGAGCTCCGAGCCATGTTCCACGCTCGAGAAAACTCTCAAGACCTCAGAATACGGCAACCGTACCCTGCTGCATGGAGGGATGTTCCATTTCCACCAAGATATAAGCCGTTCAATATCAATCCTTATGATGGCAAGACCTCGGCAAGTCGGTACATCACTTACTTCGAGGTCACCACCGACCATCTGCCCCATGACGATACCATTCTCATACGATTATTCATCGGGGCATTGGAAGGAGTCGCCTTCGACTGGTATCGCAACCTGCCGGACAACTGCATCCACTCCTTCGCCGGCTTCAAGCACATGTTCTTGGAGAGATTCTACGAAGTAGGGCAGGACATCACCATGTCCATCCTCATGAACGTCGTCCAAGGGGAGAAAGAGCTGACAAGGAACTACATCGAGCGGTTCCGCCAAACCGCCATGAAGCTGCCCTCTGGAAATCCAGATTCCTCCTTGATTGAAATTTGCCAAAAGAGACTCCTCCCAACGATCAGTCTCTGGATGGGCGAAAGTCAATTCAGGGACTGGAAGACGTTCATCATTAGCGCCACAAGCGCCGAAGAATGATTGAAGAAGGCTCGCCAACTGGTATTGCACATCTCGGACGGAGAGAACAAGGGCAAGCGTCCCAACAACGATAATGGGGATAGCCCCTCCAACAATCGGGACGGCAGGGGAAAGCAGGCTATGGTGACCGACACGGCACAGAAACCTGAGCCAAAGCCGGCAGACAAACGATGGCCGTAAATCACTTACTCCTTCGAAGACGGTCACGTCAAGCCCATCTTGGACATGCTCATACAAGGGGACAGAATTCAGCTTCCTCCACCAAGACGGGAACCGCGGTCGACAGAGATGGAGAACCCAAAGTACTACCATTATCACCGCTACGTCCACCATGCTATACACGACTGCTCCCAGCTGAAACGGTACATCCAAAACCTCATCGATTCGAACGCTTTGGCCATCAATTTTGAGGAGGTAACGGTGGCAGCCAATATGGTGTCGGTACAATTCGGCAGCTTCCCTCCGACGGAAACTCAAGACGGGGTGGTCCCCATCCCTATGGCGATAATGGAGATTACTAATCTTCCACCTCCCCGAGATCAGGCTACCGGTTTAGTGACCCTCACCACATCACGAGGGGAGGTCATGTGGATCCATCCAGACTTGGTATCAGAAGTGACTCGGCCCACATCGTCTTCTATCTCTAAGAAAAAGAATGGAAAAGTCAGGACCTGCCACACAATCTCGGCAGACATCGAGGAAGCTACAGCCGTCGTCACGCGGTCTGGGGCGCAATCCCAACCTATGGTTGACAATCCAGCTGAAAATCATCAACCTACTACAACTGATACTCCGGGACCGGCTCAGCCTTCGACGACCGACAAGCCTAGGCCGAGGGAGACTCGCTTCGACAAATCCCTCCGAAAAGAGGTAGCCCAAGGGCTAGAGAGGCCCTACAACTTTGACATCTTAGCGCAATTGGCTAATACACCGGCCAAGTTGTCACTGTACGAACTCCTAAGGCTCTCCAAGGACGTTCGTATTGCATTGAGCGAAGTACTCCAAAATGCCGATGCCTATCTGGCTCAATCCAACCTCACCGGGGAGGACTCACCTGTGGATCTCCAAGACAGCGCCTGTATGGGAGCAATGCCCAAAATCGTCTTCACTCCGCAGGACATGCTCATCAAAACTAATCTGCACGATCGCCCACTATACTACACTGGATACATCGGCGACGTAAAGGTGGATCGGATGCACATTGATCCAGGCTCTTCCATAAGCATTATCCCGAAGGGTCTGCTACATCATCTCCGCATTCCAATGCATTGCCTGACGCCTACAAGTACCGCCATCAGCGATTTCAATTCGGACAGGAGCTACCCTATTGGGAAGATTCGTCAGAAGTGTCAAATTGGCGACCTCCAATCCGAAGTCACCTGCTACGTCATAGATGCAGACACTTCTTACAACATCCTCTTGGGGCATCCGTGGATACACGAGTATATGATCGTGCCTTCCATGCTGCACCAGTGTTTCAAATATGTCGACAAATACAGCTTCGTGAGGACGGAATTTGCTGATATCGATTCCTTCAAAGGGGTCAAATCTTACTACTCAGACTCCTGCCTATACGAAAAATCGAAGAAGCATCTGGATGAAGAAGACGTACAAGCTAGTACCGAGACAGCCACGGGATCAGAAGAGCCTCTGACGATCCACCTCCAAGCTCGCAAACCGGGCAGGTTTGCACCCCTTACTGCCACTCTGCGTAAGGACGCAATCAGCCTCTCGGCACAAGAAGAGCAGATGATAATCTGGTTGCCAAGGTCTGGCCAAGTGCCAAGATCCACAACGAGGCCACTAACAATCAGACTGCCGAGAGTCGGCCAGCCCCAAACAGTGAAGCTCAATCCCTCCGACAAACCACTGACGATACGCCTTCCCAAGAAGGGTCGTCACCCAGATGCAAGGTCTGACACTTCTAGCGAACCGTCCACTCCTCGCCCCACATCGAGTACCAAACTGGGGGTCGCTAGTCTGCCAACAACTCAACGCTCAGCACTATCAACTGAACCGCTGACGATCAAGCTCCCCAGGTCGTCCTCTCAGTCTTCAGTCACACAGGGGTAGCCGAAGAGGAACCGGAGCTAGCCAAGTATGTAGCTACCCACACTGATGTTCCCTCCGCAGATGATGTAGTCCCCTTAGAAAAGATACCTTACTTCATCAATAAAGGGCTATCTTTGAACTACCTCGAGCTTAATAAGCTTTGTACAATGTACGCTATGGAACACGGTATAGGCACTCACCTACACACACAGGTGACAAATGTCTACACCACAATCCAGCTTACTCCAGCAGAAGACGCTTACCGAATAATCGAGGGAGGGGATCATCCAATCATCTTCGGCCGAAAGGACGATCCGTATCCCTTCCCCATAGAAGAAGTCGACCTTGGATCGGATGCCGGAAGACTACCTCTGTATCTTTATAGCCCTCTCATGCAGAAACAGGGGTATGACCTGGAAACGACACCGGGTTTGAACTACGGTACTGGACGACGACTACCTTTGAAGCCCCCGGTCCCGGCTGGCAAACCACGGGACTACTATAGTAAGTCTCGATGTGGATTAGGGTATGTAACACCCACGATAACCCCTGAAAGTTCAGATGAAGAATGCAACTGGCATTCATATTTGACCAGGTCACCAACTTCCGACTCAGATACCAGCATCGGAGATGTATTCAGACAAGTCCTGTCAGTCAACATGGCATTCGCCGACGCTTATGAAGAAGATGAAGACATTCCGGAAATTCTCGAGCTAGAGCCGTGGGCCCAACAGCTAGATGAACAATGGGAAAAGCGTTTCGAGCAAAGAGAACCTCCCACTGAGGATGAGGTCATACAAGTTAATCTTGGTGATGAAGCCTCCCCGAAACCAATCTTCATCAGCCAGAGTCTGACAGATGAAGAGCGAGAGTCGCTGCTCCAACTCGTCAAAGAGTATATCGATGTGTTCGCCTGGAGCTATGAAGATATGCCAGGATTGGACCCCGAGATCGTACTCCATAAACTCAATATTCGTCCGGATGCAAAACCTGTCAAGCAACAGCAACGACGGTTTTGCCCCGATGTCATGAATGCTATTGAAGCCGAGGTCAACAAACTGATAGCCAGCAGCTTCATTCGCGAAGAGTAGCATCCAGACTGGGTAGCCAACATCGTACCAGTTCTCAAGAAGAACGGGAAGATCCGGATATGCATTGACTTCCGAAATCTGAATGAGGCCTACCCTAAAGATGAATTCCCTCTCCCTATCACAGATATCATGATCGACAATACCTGCGGCTTCGAACGTATGTCCTTCATGGATTGCTTCTCAGGATACAACCAGATCAAGATGTTCCCTGATGACGAGAAGCACACATAATTCCGAACACCGATTGGTACATATTGCTACACCGTTATGCCTTTCGGTTTAAGAAATGCTGGCGCCACTTACCAGAGAGCTATGAGCGTCATCTTTAGAGACCACTTACGTAAGACAGTGGAATGCTACGTCGACGACATCGCCGTCAAAAGCCGTTCGAAGGAAGAACATCTGCAAGATCTCAGGACAGTGTTCGACCTAATACGAGCACACAACTTAAAGATGAACCCTACGAAATCATTCTTGGGTGTCTCCAGCAGGAAATTCCTGGGTTTCGTCATCACTTCTCAGGGCATTCACATCGACCCCGAGAAAACAAAGGCAATCATGGAGATGAGTCCCCCGAGAAATCTCTGCAAACTCCGAGGCCTCCAAGGCAGGCTAGCTTACATCAGGAGATTCATATCTAATCTCTCCGGACGATGTCAACCATTCACCCATCTCATGAAGAAGGGAGTCTCTTTCATATGGGATGAGGAATGCCAGTGCGCTTTCGACAGCATCAAAGAATATTTGTCGAACCCTCCAGTCCTGGTAGCTCCTGTTGCTGGAAAGCCATTCCTGCTCTATGTGCGAGCTATGGAACATTCTCTCGGTGTCCTATTGGCACAGAACAATGATGCAGACCACGAACAAGCTATATACTACCTCAGTCGAAAGATGATCGGGCTAGAATATTGGTACACGGCCGTAGAGAAGGAATGCCTTGCTCTCGTGTTCGCAATCCAGAAGACGCGACACTACGTCACGGGACAAACCATCCACGTGATATCGCGGATCAACCCCCTCAGGGTCCTCTTGACCAAACCTGGGGCACTCAGCTCTCGCCTTGCTACCTGGGCGATATTTCTATCACCATACCACATGATCTTCGTCCCGCAAAAGGCTGTTAAAGGCCAGGCTTTGGCACACTTTCTAGCAGCACATCCAGGTTCGGAGACGACTACTGTATATGAAGAAATACCGGATGAGGTCACCAGTTCAAATGCAGTCTCCCATGATGCCATCTGGCGAATGTTCTCCGACGGTGCTTCAAGAATTGGACCCAAAGGCAATATCGTCGCTGGAGTTGGAGTGGTGCTGATTTCTCCCTCCGGCTTGGTGATCAATCGGGCCTACTCACTCACAGAGCCCTGTTCAAATAATGTGGCCGAATACAATGCCTTGGTCATTGGCCTCCGGCTTGCGAAGGAGCTGGGGGTAGAGTATCTTGAAGCATACGACGACTCACAGTTAATCGTCAATCAGATTCGGAGGGCGTACGAGGTCCGCCACGAAGACATGATCCCGTATCATCGAATAGCAATCGACATCATCTCGCCTCTGGGAGGATTCTTCATAGAACATGTTCCCAGACTCCAGAACATTGAGCTGATGCACTAGCTGGTTTGGCCGCTTCCCTAGCTGTGCCAAATTACGCTCGTCATCAGGTCGACATAATAGGCCGTGAACTGGTCTATCCTAAGGATAACATTCGATGCATTGAAAGCTACCCCGCTCTTTCAGTCGACGAAGCACCAGACTGGAGACAGCCGTTCATCGACTTCATAGTATACGACATCCTGCCAGAGAATCCGAAGGAAGCTACTTCTATCAGAAGACGTTCTCTCAGATTTTTCTATAATACGGAGACGAAAATGCTGTATCGCCGATCCTATGATGGGTTGCTGCTTCGGTGTCTATCAAATACAGAAGCCAAGGAGGCCGTACGCGAGGCCCACGATGGTGTCTGCGGAGCCCATCAGCCTGGCCCGAAACTGTAAGACCGCCTTCGCCGAATGGGCAATTACTGGCCTACGATGGTTGCAGACGCAATAGATTATGCACGAAAGTACAAAGCCTGTCAAATCTACGCCGACTTCATCCACCAGCCATCTGAATTCTTGCATCCGACTGTGGCCTCCTGGCCATTCGAAGCATGGGGTATGGACATCGTTGGCCCAATTACCCCACCTTCGTCCAGAGGACACCGATTCATACTCGCAATCACCGATTACTTCTCCAAATGGACGGAAGCCATCCCATTGGCAGAGATGAAAACTTCAAACGTGATCAGCTTCCTTAAGCATCATGTCATCTACCGCTTTGGACTGCCCCGAAGGATCATTCACGACAATGGGCCACAGTTCGCAAGCCACGCATTTTATCGGTTCTGCGACAAGCACCGAATTCAGAACATTGCTTCGACACCCTACAACCCAGCAGCCAACGGGTTAGCAGAAGCATTCAACAAAACCATAATCAAGCTAATCAAGAAATTCGTGTCCTCTGACAAGCGTGACTGGAATGAGAAGCTCGACGAATGCTTATGGGCGTATCGTACCACAGTTCGAACAGCCACCGGGAATACACCATTTTCCCTGGTGTACGAGAGTGAAGCAGTTCTTCCATTAGAGACTCAGATCCCCTCACTCTGCGTCGCCCTCACACATCAGTTGACGATAGACGAAAACCACCATCGCCGACTACAGGAATTGGAGACCCTAGACGAGAAACGCCTGTTAGCTCAACAGCGAATCGAACTATATCAGGCCAGAATCTCCGGAGCTTTCAACAAGAAGGTCAAGGTCAGAACATTCCAAGTAGGCGATCTCGTTCTGGCGGTTCGGAGGCCGATGGCTATGACGCATAAAACTGTCGGTAAATTCTAACCAAAATGCGAAGGCCCGTTCATCATCGAAGCTGTCTTCTCTAACGGCGCCTACCGTCTCGCAAAACAAAATGGAGACTTGCTCATGTTGCCCATCAACGGCAAGTTCCTGAAGAAGTATTATGTCTGAAACAAAATCCTCGAGACATCTCAGAGTGTCGAGTTATGTACCTCCCCGTACCACTGAACTTACATTCTGGTTCCATGCATAGAGTCATGTACCCGCTGGTACCTCTGAACTCATTCCCACATTCTACAATCATTCGAGTCACGTGCCCGCTGGTACCTCTGAACTCTTCCTCACATTTTCCAGATCAACGAGTTACGTACCCGCTCGTACCGCTGAACTCACTCTCACCACTCTCTAGATTCTTGAGTCATGTACCCTCTCGTGCCGCTGAACTCGCATCCACAACATCCAAGATTATCGAGTCATGTGCCCGCTGGTGCCACTGAACTCACACTTTCACAATATCGAGTCATGTACCCGCTGGTGCCCCTGAACTCACATCCCGGTCACTCTTTCAGATAGTAAGTCATGTATGATCATACCTCTGAACTTTCTTCCTATAAGAGATCCTCCCTCATGATCCACTACTCGCACTCCCAGTACACAAAAAAGGGTAACGGGTCCACAAACTTCTAAAACGACCATGTCGATGCTACCTCTGAGTCGTCTCACTTCTGCCAAAAACAAATCACCCCCTACATAAAACTTCCATGTCCTCATTACCTTTGAGTCGTTTTATGTACCCCCTCTTCATTGAGCCCACTCCTGCCATGTCCTCATTACCTCTGCGTAGGAAGGCTCCGTAGAAGAAACCTTCATACCTGCCATGTCCTCATTACCTCTGAGTAAGTACGTCGGTTCCCTTTCAACCTATTATCTGTACCCGTAACCGGAGTACGACAAGGATAATAGGTCCACAAATGTCCTCTGTTGACCACGAATGTCCTCTGTTGACCACAAATGTCCTCTGTTGACCACAAATGTCCTCTGTTGACCACAAATATCCTCTGATGACCACAAATGTCCTCAGTCGACCACAGATGCTGTACTGGGTCTCCATTACACGCCCATCCATTCCCTATCATGCCTGGGAGCCCAGTTGCTCCCTGGCATTCTCTCGAATATCAAAAACTTCTATAGCTGTCTTATCGCGAAGTTGTTCTAGGTATTCCTCTCTAAAACTTGTTACTCGTACCTAAAACCAAGGTACGCCCAGGGTAACAGGTCCACAAATAATCGCCCAGCAGGTCCAATTCCACAAACCCCACGAGTACAAGAAAGAGAAGATGAGTTGAAACATGCTCATTTATTCAAAATTCAAATTGCTACATCATTTGGGATCATATCCCTTACAAAATGGAAAACAAAAAAGAAAAAAATAGCAGAAGAAAACAGAAAACCGATCACTGCTCTGGGGCACATAGCACCGTGAGACGGTCCGTCAGCAAGGAAACCGACCGCTCAAACCTCTGTTTAGCTCGACGCTCCGCCTCTTGGGTCAGCGCCATCGCGTCCTCCAGATGAGTGTGAGCTTGCCAATTGTCTTCAAATTTCTTGAAAGCCCGCTCCAGGTTAACAGAAGATCGGGAAACCTTCTCGGCCTCCCGAACGATTGACTCCTGTTCCGCATGAGCAGCCTTCAACTCCGACTCTAGGAAGGCCAATTCCTTCTGAAGCGTAAGAATCCGCTCCGTCGTGTCAGCTATTCCACGAGAAGCAGCCTCTTCCCGAGCCCTACAAGCTTGACTTCGACGACCCAGCCTGTCATACGAAGCAGAAAGCTTGTCAAGGTCCCCCTTCACAACTGGCCCGGCAGTGTCTCGAGCGAGCTTTATCCTATTCCGAGCAGCAATAAGGAAGCCCCGCTCCCGCTCAATCGCAGCAGGCAAGTCAGCTTGCCGTAACACCAGCAATCGGGTCACGAGCCGATCAGCCTCTGTCAACTTGGGCTCCAGGAGCGCAGCCAACCCCACCCCGCCAGGAAGAGTCTTCAAAGTTTCAATCTGACCCCGAGCGCACCGCAGGGACAGAGAAAAAGGGGTCCCCCGTTCTACGGCAGTATCTACGCCCCTCTTTAAATGGCGATAGAAGCTGTCGACCACATCCTGCGACACCTCGTCCAGAGCCTCCGAAGAAGCCGACGTCAACGGGAGTGTAGCTGGCAACACTGAAGAAGACACGACAGAATCTGCCGCTCCTGACACGAGGGAAACAGACTCCGTGCGGAAGGACGCCTGAACAGCGGCCAACTCCTCTTCAGCAGCCCGCAGAACTTGAATGCTCGGCAGGGCCGAGAAGTCAATCTCCGAAGCCGTATAAGCAGCAGAGGATGAGACAGAGATCATCGCTCCCGGAATAAGCTCCACTCCTATCTGCCCGGAGCTGGCGGGAGGCCCCTCAACATGAGTCAGTGAAGGAGAAGAAACGCCCCTTTCTCCCAGATCGCAGCAGGCCGAGCCTTCCCCAAGAACATCCGCTGTGGGAAGTAAAGGGTCAGGACCTGTAGGGCCAAGACAACCATGAATCGATTTGACCTGGAGGATATGTTGATAGAGCAAATAAGCCCCCTCACTAGTCAATATTTAGCTTATCTTACCAGCGGAAGAGTGCGGAGGCTGAGGTTCGCCTACGGCCACCACAACCTCTCCACCAGCGGCCTCCGAATCGAATATAATAGACTCCTCCGCCCCGGCACCCTCGGGAGGGGATGCGACGAGATCGGCGTCGCCTTGCTGAAATTCAGCAATCTCGGAGACAGGCCCGAGGAAATCTTCGTTACCCCGGGCCGGGGCCTCAACAACTTGGAAGTCCTCAGCCGCCAATGAGAGAGCCCCCGCAGAAAGTACCGTGGCACACACGCCGCTAATCAAAGCAGCAAGGACCGGATCAACTCCAGGGGCAGCAGACGGTTCAGGAGAGCCTGGTTCGTCAGACGCCTACAAAGAAAAACTGATTAGGTCATATCTCCAAGAAAAAGAAAGCCACAACAAGGAGATAGCTCCAACATAGTCTTACCTCCGGAGCACCGTCAGCATCCTAACCCCGCTCGGTAATAAACAACCCACGAGACCTAACGGCGGCTCTTTTCACAGAAAAGGTCGTTCTGCCGTCAGAAGACTCACGTCTGACTCGTTTGCGTGAGGGACCAGACACAGCGGAAGGCTGTCCTTCCCTCACTACTTCCTCTTGTGTAGCAAGCGACGGATCCTCCGCCAGTTCGTCTAGTGTGGCAAGTGGTTGATCTGCTACTTCTTCACCCCCAAAAGAAAGAGAGTCTTCGCTATCATGATCATCATCCTCCTCAGCCGCCTCGGAAGATTCTGATTCAGGGAGGGGAGTCTGGAGCGCTAGTTGCTTTCTAACCTTAGCTCCCTTGGGCTTTTCCTCTAAACCGGTACCCACGATGAAACTGGTACTCGGATCGAAATTGACAGGAGGCTTGTTCGCCATAACATGGTACAAGGCAGCCACGTACAAAATTTCTCTCGGCGCCTTAGTATCAGGGACCGAGAAGCTGGCCCGGGTATGATAAGCGTCATAATAATTCTACGCCCTGACACCATCAAGAACGCTACCTTCAAAGCCCAAGCAAGGGCTGGGACAGTCAAGGAATAACTAGCTATAGCCAAATTGGCGGGAAAACCTACTAGGCAGGTAGGGCTCCAAGTACACATTATCGCGGTTACGATAAACCAGATGCACGGGGCGAATGTTGCGCAACCAGGTGAGCATCTTCGGAGACAGAAAGTGAGGAGGTCCGGTACCATCAAGGTGTACATCCCTCACTTCCTCATCGGAAAATGTGGAACAGACACGAAAAAGTCACACCCATCCTCACTCGCCAGCGCCCTCCGACAAGCTGGCATAGTACTGTATTCCCAAGGTTGGTGATGGCATTGGAAAAGGAAAGCGTCTTCATCTGTAGCATCTTCCGCTGTTCCAGATCCCATCAAAGACTTGTAGTGCATCAACAACCACCCCATCAAATAGTGGTAAGGAAGCTCTATGCGCTGAAAGTCCAGCGTCTTCTTGCGGGCAATGACCATGAAAGAGAATGCTCGAAGACCATGGTGTATGCTACACACCATAGCCGGAAGAAGAGCCAGTCTAACTCCAAATACCAGCTTAACGGCAGGAAGAATGAAATGGCAGCTGATCCTCTCGATAGAACCTGCCTCCCCCTCCGAGACTACGCAGTTCCGTAGCCATATCATCAAAAATCCAGCCAGGAGCGCTTTCTCAGACATCTGTCTAGTACCGTAGTAAAAATAGCTAAGAGAGTCAGTTTGACTCCCGAATATGTCGCTATTGGACCGCGACCTCTTGGCGCTCAACATCAGGTACTTTATCTCTCCCTGGGTTTGAGGGGTTCGAGGAATAACCTCGCCAGAAGGGCTAACTTCAAAAAGATAATTGACCCAGGATGTGGTGTGGGGAGCATTCCCTTCCGAGCTATCATCCTTTTTTATAGCCATCTGGTGACAAGTACTATGATGGCATAGCAACTCCTGGTACACCGTAACAAAACCTGGGAGTCGTCGGTCCAGATCCTCGAACTCCTCATTCGACGGGGTGTACACCTCGAAAGGCTCGTCCCCCCACGGAAGCTTGGAGACAGTATACAACTCATGGAGAGCAAGCCCCAACTCCCCTCCGGGTGCGAAGAACGTCCCCGTTCGCCGGTTATACATCTCCAGGAGCGCCATGAACAATGGCTTATTGATAGAAAGCCCGTGACAGGTGCCCCGGATGGCATGATAGAGGCCTACCTCCCACAGGAATGTCTCGTTGGTCTGTAGAACCCAAGTGGTCAAGTGGGCCCAGGTAAAAGTGGGGTTTATCCAGTTCGGCAATGCCAATCTGCCAACGGGATAAGATTTTTTGCGAACAAGCCAATTCAGGAAAGTATCAGCTTGAGCGAATGTGAAGTTGGGACCATATACGTTCATAAAAGTACCTGGGGCCAGTCCCATCATGTACCGGCGGACGGAATCCTTACCCGCATATTCTGACCTAATGTTCGGGTTATAATGGATGTCGCCCATCAACATCCCTGATTGGGTAGGAGTCAAGCTATACACCATCATCCTGTCCAACAATACCATATTGAACCACGACAGAGGATAATGACGCTCCATGAGAGGAATATGGATCGCCATCCCATCCAAAGTAAAATCGCAGTTCTCGAAGATCTCTAATACTCGGGGATTCTTTATGATTAAAGCGTCTCCGAAGAGAAATGAGGGCTTCAGGTATGATCCATCCAACTTCCTGAAATTCATCATGGCACGGAGATAATGGAGGGTCTGATTATCGATGGCGTTCAACCTCTCCGAAGGCTCATTAGCAGGAAATTGATTCAGCACGTACTTAACTAAGTCATCAAGATGCACGCCCAAGGCAAACTGATTCGAGCCCACTAGGAGTTCCCCCGCAGGATTTACTGGCAGATTTACTGAAAAAGAGACGAAAGAAATAAGATTAGAGGATAGTCAAAACAAAGAAGCGTTTGAAAGATCATTTGAGTCTATGCGGCTCGGGTCGTCACAGCCTCATGCGGCTCAGAACCATATGAGTCCACGCGGTTCGGTTCATCACAGCCTTATGCGGCTCCGAGTCAGACGAGTCCACACAAATCAAGTTCAGATGAGCTTATAAAGCTTCTGCAGTTTGGGTTCAGAAGGGCCTATGCGGTTCAAGGTTCACATGGACTCAATAGACAAACCTAGGCGCTGATGCGGCTCAGATTAAGGTGAGACTATGCGGTTCAAAGTCCACGCAGACTCATGCGGCCCTGAACAAACAGACTCATGCGGCTACAAGCAGATAAGCTTATGCGGTTCAAAAGTGAACTACGCTCATGCGGCCCAAACCGAAAATATATATGCGGTTCAGATCGAGTATGACAAGCCCATGCGGCCTCCTGGACGAAGTACTTATACGGTCATATCGACGAACCTTGTACATACGGCTTGTGCATAAATTATGCAGCAGAGCCATGGCAGTTAGGGTTCTAAAGCAATGCCCTTACCAGCGATAGGTTGATGAACGTCGGGATGAACAAAGTGAACAGCGACCGGTGGAGGAGTGGCCACGTTCGTCGCCACTGTCGCCGCAGAAGCGACCGCCTTGCCCTTCGCAGCCTTCGACACAGCAGCCTTCTTGGGAGCCATAGGTGCTTGGGAGAGAAAGGAGTTAGAAAGTTCGAAGAGAGCAAAGGAGATTCCTTAGAACGAAAGTGTTCCTATTTATAGACAAGGAAGGAACGTCTCGATCCGCATGCAATATGATGACCGACTCTTCAGTCATCGAGGCAAAACGGCTGAATAATAGCCTGACTCTTGGGATCCTGGCCCAAGAAAGCGGCTCTTAAAATCTGCAGCAAATCAAGAGCATTAAATACAGAAGATTCACAGAAGATTTGCACACGTGGCAGAAAGACGTGGCAAGAAGCTCATGCGACCAAAACAGCCCATGCGGCTCAGAGAGTTATGCGGTTGAGGTAATCATGCGGCTGGTCAAATTCATGCGACTAGGACAGAATACATCCATGCGGCTCTGGCATAATCATGCTTCTTATTCAAAGTATTTCAATTTTGCAGATTGAAAACTTTGAAGGGGGTCTTGTAGAAGCATGAAAAAGAAGAGAAAAATGATCCATGCGGCCAAGGGGCCGCATGCGGCTCAGGACTCTATGCGACCCGCAGAGGGAAGCCACGTGTCTTTTCAGAACAGCTGTGCCCAGCGTCGTTCGAACGCAATTAATGCTCTGATGGCTGACAGCTGACAGCCCTGACGTAAAGTAGTCATAATGGCTGACACAAAAGCGCTATCTTCCTAGGGAACTGGTGAAAATCTTCACAGCTTCGAGGCAAGTTTATACGGCCAGATTAGACGAGTTCATGCGGCCAGTGCAGAGAAACCTATACGGTTCAATCATGAAGGTCCCCCATGCGGCTCGGCCATGAAGAAATCCATGCGGCTCGGCCATAAAGACTCTCATACAGCTCGGCCATGAAGACCCCCATGCGGCTCGATCATGAACATATTCATGCGGCTCGGTCATGACAACCTTCATGCGGTTCGAGTATAGAGACTATTCATGCGGCTCGGTCATAAAATCTTTCATGTGGCTCGGTCATGACGACCTTCATGCGGCCCAAATATGAACGCTCCTCATGCAGCTCAACAATAATGATAGGACACGTATCCTAAAGATAATCAAATTTTGGGTCAGATCCCAATGATTTGGGACACGTGGCAAGAGAATGAATTAAATCGATTCATTTAGATTTGCGGATATCAGCAAATCATGATAATGGAGATTTATTGCAATCAACATTAATTACTGACATGATTTGGCATAATCCCCATTAGTGGCCCAGATCCTTCATGCTCAAGATTAATGGCCCAGATTGATCACTTATCAGGCCGCCGCGACTTTGAGAATGGACAATCATTACAAACCCTAATGATGCCTCCCACTATTATAAATAGCAGGGTGCCATTCCCTTGCAAAAGAGAGAGGCACATACAGAGAGACGCTTCCCCAATAATTAGAGAAAAAAATACACAGAGATCAATCCAGAGAGAGAAGCCAGAAGAGCAATACGAGGAGAGCAAGAAGAGCATTTTTTCGTCAATGCCAACCATCTCGTCGCAGGAGCCAAGGCTACGTCCGATCGTCCAAGGAATAAGGCAGAGCTGCCGTCGCTTTCCCGAGCCTCTATCGTCACCCTCCAGAATCAAAAATAAACAATTGTACTTAGATTGCTGTACCTAGGCTTTCGTCCCTAGGCTTTCTTTGTACAAGCGAGTTTGTAACGTGAAGTAAAAGTCCAGTCCTCCCATAAAACTGTTCTGCTCTTTTATATTTCATGGCAAATAAAAAGTAGTCCCTGTAATGTTATAACCTGTCCTGACATTCGAAAACACTAGATTCTTGTATTGCCTACACACCAATTCCCTGCACCTTGATTACAGAACTTCCTGCAATCTATAAACCTCTACTTGCATATTAGAGTATCCTGCATCTCGCATATTCAGTCACCCATGTACCTTGAGTTCAGTCCTCTGAGTAAGATTCAGTCTCCTACTAGTTGATGTCCAAGTTCTAATGCACTGACTAAGTAAATGTAGGTATAGTGGCCCCTCATGTATCGCTCATATCTCACTAGTGTTTAGTCCAATTGTTGATTTTGTTATGTTTCAGTCTATACATATCTTAGGTGTTCAATTAACCCACACACCCTCCTTATTCCTGTCACTCTTTAATTAATACACATACACACATATGTGATTCCTATACTGTCAACTATCTAACACACACACCCTCCATGACATATTACCCACACACTCACATTATTAGCCTATATACTCCATCACACAAACACACATATATGGAATCCTGTCATCCTATTGTTCCCTGTCACACACTCCTACACATACACCACATACATTTACATGTACACCAAACACTCATACACACACTACACATATGTATGCAAGGTAGGTAAGGTATAGATGCAAGTTGTATGTAAAGTAATACAATGTTCAATGTTGACAAACCCTATACTTACCTCATGTACCCATTACACTATGTCCCTACACATTGCTATAACACTATGTTGACACTATCACTATGACACTAGTGCACATTGAAGCATATTGCACTTGGCCCTTCCTACATGTTCACTCACCCCTATTCTCTTCCATATATATGTTGTGTGTGATTAGCTTAGCTTGGTTTGGCTTGTGTTTGTAATTGGGTTCTAAACTAGATTGGTTAGGCCTAGATTGACTAGAATGACTTGTTAGTCTAGGTTTAGACTTGGAATGGTTTAGTTGACCTAGTTGACCATAGTTTGACCTAGTTTGACTTCTAGGGTTGACCAGAGTTGACTTAGAGCTGACTTTGACCTAGTTTGACCTAGAAATTATATAGTTTGTATTGTAGCTTTTATTTTTCTTATATTGAACATGTTATAACCCATACTGTTCTATTTAGGACATTGTGACTCTGGTGCAGGCATCTGATATTACACTACTCTTTTCAGAGTAGCAGGCGAGTACATTCTCTGATAGTTCTCTCATTTATTTGTCAATTACTGTACTTCAGTTCTAGTTAGCTGTATGTGATTCTCTGTTACAAACACGTACTGTTATTTCTGAATCCATGTATACGACACACATACTTACTCGTCTTACCTCTATTATTCGAATCACCATACGAATCACTATTCGAACCACCTATTCGTATCTTCTTATGCTGGTTGGACTTTTATTCGATTGATGTGTCGGATTTTAGATTCATTTGTATTAGATGGGTGGGTAAATACTTGATTAGACCTGAGAACATTCCTACTATTCGAACCACCCCCTGTGAATAATATTCGAATGATAGCCATTCTACACCCGGCCAGGTGTGTGATGTGCCGGATTTACCCTTAGCCGTTTACATGTCTAACTAAGTATTTTAAAACACACTTAGAGAATTTATTCGAATCATTGTTAGAACATTGTGAATCACTATTTGTATCACCTTATTCGTATCACCTTATTTGATTCACCTAATTAGAACAATGATTAGAATCACATTCGACTCATACTGTACTGGGATCACATTCGACTCATCTTATATTAGACTCACATTGGGATTACACTCGACTTATATTGTACTATCTGAACTCATTATGTTACTCTAGTTCAGCTAGATCTTATTTTACAGTCTTCTTTGTTATGTTTCTCTTCTTGTTTAGTTACCTTACTTTCCTTGTACCTTAATTGCTCTCTACATCATTACTCGTACAAACTGCCATATTCATCAATACAACTGTCTATAACTGCTTTATAGTTCTCAGTCATTTACTTGGGTTTTCTAAATGGATTGTGCTCGTTCCTGTCCTGACTGGACCTGTTGTAAATTTTACAGATGATTGCCCTAAGGACACATGCCCTACATGTTACAGACCAGGAGATGGTTTAGCAACCTTTGGCTCCGACACTCAGGAGTGATCGGGATTTAGTTTAGTAGACTTGCATTTATTTTTATTAGAGCTTGTTGTATAGAATTGAGACTTGAGATGTATTTGAGATTGTTCGAGATGTTGTTATTATCTCAGTAGTTGTTGTTGTCTTCAATTTCTTAGTTATATTTCTGTGTTATCTTATCGTGCTTAGACTGTGATTGAGTTACACCATATCTTATACTTGTCCTCCGTTCGGAGTTGATCATGATGAGTAAATTATATACTGCATAAGTTGATGGTTAGTTAGAGACTTAGAACAGCGTTCTATCGCCGACACTGTGGCGTAGGCTGGGCGCTGTTACGTACTCGTACCCTCACAGTGGGTGCAGGTCGTGACAGATACAATGGGAGTTCATGCGACTGTGGATGACTGGCCTCATGCGGCTCGGGTTTCGAATTCATGCGGCTGCAAGCAATCGCGCGCCCATGCGGCTGAGAAATATCTCTTGCGGCTACGGAGTCACACGGCGCCATGCGGCTGAGAATGATCAGCGCCATGCGGCTGAAATGGGTGCAAGCCTATATGCGGCAGATAAGTCTCATGCGGTCAGATAACTCTATGCGGCTCGGGCTGATCTTTATGCGGAAAGCGGCCGATCAAGCTTTATGCGGCTGACTAAGCCCATGCGGCTAACTAAGCCCATGTGGCTGACTAAGCCCATATGGCTGACTAAGCCCATGCGGCCAAGGAAGACTTGCCGCATGAAAAATCATGTGGTCAAGCACTGTTCTTCTTCTCCTCTTCTCCGAAAGAAAGAACCATGGGGAGCCATTGCTTCCGAGCTCCTTAATTCCTTCATTTCAAGCCCAAAACTGGACTTCCATAGGTCAAAATGGGGTAGAACGAAATTTTCTACAACATGGAACCATCAAAACTTGAAGATAACAAAGTTTACTAGATCAAAACCTAAGAAAACCGAAAATGCATTAAACTTAGATCTACAAGAAATGAACCATGGAAATTGAAAATGTTAAGTACTAAAGAGGCTCAAAATCAAGTAAGAAAGATGATGGAACAATAATAATGGTGATCCATCAAGAAGCAAGTTGGCACTTGCCTTGGCGGTTGGGAGGAGTTATGAGGAAGAAGAAGATTAATGGTGAAGTAATGAAGAGAGAGAAAGGGGTGGGCTTTAAATAGAAGGGGTGGTGGTAGGTGGAGGTCTGTTTCGGTTCATGATGAACCAACTTAACTAAGCCAATCCAAGCCGAACCCAAAGTAAAGCTAAAGCAGAGTATGAAAGCAGAAAATAAAATACAGAAATAAAATTACAGGAAATTAATTAATCATAAAATTAAAGGGGTTTAACTACAGAACAATACATTATAGTTATTGAATATATTAAAGCAGTATATGTCTAAAAATACGTATTCTGGGAACGGAAAGTGACATCTCTACCCTCCTTATAAAATTCCGTCCTCGAAATTTCAAATCCAAGCAGGATAGGAATATCAAAACTAAGCTAATCTAGGTACAAGAAACTTGAGCAAGCAATCATTCTTCAATGTTAACTAGCAGATAACAAATCTATATTAATAATCTATGATATCAAGTAGTTCTATCCATAGGATGACAAGCATGAGGAGCTAATACGATCAAGGTATACAGAAAGAGATATACCTTGTGAGTCAAACAGGTACGGATATCGTGATCGGATATCATCCTCACGTTCCCACGTTGACTCTCCCAAAGAGTGATGACCCCAAGCAACCCGGACAAGGTTAATTGTTCGGTTCTTGAGTATCTTCTCTCTTCGATCCAAGATGGACACAGGCTGCTCCTCGTAAGACAGTTTGGTACCAACAACCAGCTCAGAATGATCAAGGATATGGCTTGGGTCCGATACATACCTTCGCAGCTGAGATACATAAAATGTGTCATGCACCTCTCATAACGAAGGTGGAAGGGATAAACGATAAGCAACATCGCCTACCCTATCAAGGATAACGAATGGTCCTACGTATCGCGGACTCAACTTCCCGTGAACGCCAAATCTAATGACGCTACGGGTAGGTGAGATCTGCAAGAACACGTGGTCCCCAACAGAAAACTCTAGCGGCCTACGATGCTGGTCCGCCCAATGACGATGTCGATCCTGTCAAACTCGAAGTCGATCTCTAATTCCCTTGACCACTTCAACTGTCTGGACAATCATTTCTGGGCCTAACATCTTCCTCTCTCCGATATTATCCCATGCTAGTGGCGACCTACACTTCTTACCATATAGTACTTCAAATGGTGCCATCTGGATGCTAGCTTGATAACTGTTGTTGTATGAAAACTCAACTAAGTGCAGGTGGCTCTCCCAAGATCCTCCAAAATCTAGGGTGCAAGCTCGCAACATATCTTCCAAAGTCTGAATTGTCCTTTCTGATTGCCCGTCCGTCTGTGGATGGTAAGCCGTGCTAAATCTTAACTTGGTACCCAGACTATGATGTAAGCTCTTCCAGAAATGTGATGTGAAACGGGTATCTTTGTCTGACACAATACTGACAGGGACTCCATGTTGCCGGATTATCTGCTGCATGTACAACTCTGCCAACTTTTCTGTAGATTGCCCTACTCTGAAAGAAAGAAAGTGTGCTACCTTTGTAAGCCGGTCCACTATCACCCAAATAGCATCTTTACCACTTGGCGATCTCGGTAAATCGGTCACAAAGTCCATTGTGATGTGCTTCCACTTCCATTCCGGGATAGGAAGTGGTTACAATAATCAAGCTAGCCTCTGCTGCTCTGCCTTCACTTGCTGACATATCAAGCAACAGGAAACAAACCTAGCTATCTCCCTCTTCATCATGTTCCACCAGAAGTACTGCTTGATATCTTGGTACATCTTGGTCCCTCCAGGGTGTATAGAATACTGAGAACTGTGAGCTTCTGTCATAACCTCCTGTCTGGTATCTCCACTAGGCACACATAGGCGCGATCCAAACCTAAGGGTACCATCTTCATGAATTTGCATCTCCTTTCTGAGCCCTGACTCACATTCTGTCCTAAGCTTCTGAATCCTTGGGTCCTGTGCCTGAGCTGCCTTGATCCTGTCTACCAAGTCGGATTGAACTTGTAGACTTGTTAGAACTCCTACATCACTAGGAAGTATAACTTCGATGCCCATCTCCTGAAGGTCTTCTAAGATGTGCTTCTGGGTTGTCAACATAAATGCGCCGCCTCTCCTGCTAAGAGCGTCTGCTACCATATTAGCCTTGTCTGGATGATACTGAAGCTCCACGTCATAATCCTTGATCAGCTCTAACCATATTCTCTGCCTTATGTTCAGCTCCTTCTGAGTAAAGATGTACTTCAGACTTTTATGGTCTGTGTACATGTCCACTCGGTTACCATATAAGTAATGCCTCCATAGCTTCAAAGCAAATACCACTGCTGCCAACTCCAATTCATGAGTTGGGTAATTTTTCTCGTGGTCTCGAAGTTGCCTAGATTCGTATGCTATCACCTTCCCATGTTGAATGAGGACACATCCAAGTCCTTTACCTGATGCATCACAATATACAGTAAAACCTCCGGGTCCAACTGGCAATGTAAGAATAGGCGCTGATATCAACTTCTGCTTCAGATTCTCAAATGATGCCTGGCATTCTGCCGACCAAACAAATGGCATATCCTTCCGTGTCAAGCAGGTCATGGGTGCTGAAAGTCTTGCAAAATCTGATACAAACCTTCTGTAATAACCTGCCAATCCCAAGAAACTCCGCACATCTGCTACGGTCTTGGGTACTGGCCAACTCTCTACTGCTTCTACCTTCTTGGGATCCACTGCTACTCCAGCTCCTGATATGATGTGACCCAAAAATGAAATATGGTCCATCCAAAACTCACACTTGCTGAGCTTGGCATACAACTGGTTCTCTCTCAGAACCTGTAACACTTTCCTGATGTGGTCCTCATGCTCCTCTTTACTGGCAGAATATACGAGAATGTCGTCAAGAAACACAACGACAAACTGATCTAAGTATGGCATAAAGATGCGGTTCATCAAATCCATAAATATTGCTGGAGCATTGGTCAAACCAAACGGCATTACTAAGAATTCATAATGCCCATACTTCGACCTGAATGCTGTCTTGGGAATATCCTCCTTCCGAACCCTCACTTGATGATACCCTGAACGAAGATCTATCTTGGAGAGAACTCTAGCTTTACTCAACTGATCAAACAAGTCATCGATCCTGGGTAGTGGGTACTTGTTCTTTACTGTCGCCGCGTTAAGCTTCCTGTAATCAATGCACAATCTGGATGACCCATCCTTCTTCCCCACAAGTACCACTGGTGCTGTCCATGGTGATATGCTAGCTTGGATGAACTTCTTCTCCTTCAGTTCCTCTATGTGCTGATATACCTTGGCCTGCTCTGAATCTGCCATTCTGTAAACTCGATCTGATATAGGTTTAGTTCCAGGTGCCAATTCTATGCTGAACTCAATATCTCTAACCGGTGGTAGACCTAGAAGTTCTTCGGGAAATACGTCTAGAAATTCTTTAACTATCTTCGGTACTAGAACTTCTTCCATTGCCGTTATTACTCCCTGCTCTTGTTGAGTTGCCTCTGATCTGATTAAGGTGAATCTCTTCATGCCTGGAATATCAAAAGATACATTCCTTCTACGACAATCTATTGTCGTATGACTGTCTTTCAGCCAGTCTATGCCTAAGATAACGTCAAAATTTCCAACAGAAAATTCTATCAACTGGGCGGGTAAAGAATGCACGCAAACTACAACACTACACGCTAGAATAACTCTACTAACTCCTACGAGCCCATTGTCAGTGAGTATATTCAACCTCCCTGGCAATGCCTCGAACTTCATTCCTAGCCGTGTTATAAATTATGCAGATATAAATGAGTGTGATGCTCCTGAATCAAACAATGCTACTGCGGGATATGAGGCGACGAGAATGTTACCTGCCACAACATCTTCCGATGCTAATGCCTCATCCAAGGATAGAGTGAATGCCTGCCCTCGACCTCCTTGTTGGTTTCCATGCTGCGGCCTAGCCTGGTGCTGCTGCTGACCCCTTCCTTGATGATGCTGGGGTGGTCTATGCTGGTGCTGCTGCTGCATCGGTGGTCCCTGCTGCCGAAACATCTGATCCTGTGGCATTAACGGACGCTGGGCCAATGGTCCCACTGCCACTGCTGGTCCTCGATACTGGCCTACCCCTGGTGCTGGCAGAACAGAAAGCTGTTACGCTGGTCCTCCTGACCTCGAATTCATGGGACAGGTGGTAACCCGATGATATAGATTTTCACATATCAAACACAGTCCGTTCAATGACCGACACACATCTCTAGTTTGTCCTACCTTCCCACAATAAGTGTAGCCCGCTGGGGGTTGCTGATTCTTCCTCTGTTGCTGCTGCTGCTGCTGCCTGGGTGGTGGTGCTGGCCCTCGCATTGCCACATCGTGGATGCGAACGCCAGGGGATGGTGCTATTGTTCGGGGCGCTGCTCCCCCTTCTCCTTCAATCTGACTGTGGGATCTCTTCTGACCCCCAATCCTTGCCGTGATCCTCTGAATGGTGATCTCATGCCTTCGGATTGCCGTCAATACCTCATTAAAAGTCTGGTAATTGTGCCCCTCTATCAATTGCAAGAGCTCAAGGTGAAACCCTTGCTGAAATCTCATAGCCCTCTGGCCCTCCGTTGCTACCATCTCTGGGGCGAACCTACTCAATCTGCAGAACTCTGCTACATAAGCATCTACTGTCTTGCCGGCCTGCTTGAGGTTGATAAACTTCTGTTGTAGCTCAAACTGCGCTACAACTCCATAGTACTTCATCTTGAACCTTGCTGTGAAATCGTCCCAAGCAACAGGACGTCTGATACCTACTTCCTCTGATTCCCACCAATCACGTGCGAGATCCTGAAGTAGCAACTTCATCTGATCCACACGTTCTTCTGCCGGTACCTTAGCTGCTGTTAAAATAGCCTCAATATGCTTAAGCCATGCATCTGCTGAGATGGCATCTTCCGTGCCCTCGAAACGGCGGGGGTTGAACTTACAAAATCTGGTTGATGCTCCTGAATTTGGCCTTGCCCCTCTTTTCAAAGCTGTCTGCAACCCTTGGTTGAGTAGTACGTTCTGCTCCTGCAACTGAGCGTGCATGCGCTGCTGGACTAACATCTGATGTTGCTGAGCAGCCATCATCTCTCTCATGATCTCCAGAAGGGCCGATGTGCCCACTTCTACAGGGGTAGGTAGAACTGTTGGTGGTGGTGGAACCTCCGGATAGTGCAATCCAGCTGCTGCTTCCACTATCACTTCTTCCTGGATAGTCTCCTGAGGTAGTACTGGCCCTTGTTGCTGACCAACCTGGTCATGTTGTCCATGTTGCCCTTGTTGTTGCTGTCCAGTCCTGACGGATGCGGACGAAGTGCCCCTAAGAAAAGGGACAAGAGAACAATCGAACGACCGGACAGGAAGGATCAATGAAGTCAAAGGATACCAGAATGTCAAGCTGGAGTCGAAAGTAACGAGTCGTGAGATCAAGGGGAAACATGTGTGATTGAGACACCCTATAAATCGAAACACTCCACAAGTCTAAAATCAGACCTGCATGGGCCACCACTAAAATCTTGTCACGCCCCAGAACCAGAATACTGGAGAACGGGAGAATGACTCAGCCAGCTACGTATTACGGGTAGATAAATACCGTATAATACGATCAATGCTGTCTAAAAGACGAGGGAGTGCATACTACATAAAAGTCTCACTATGGTCATTTCACATCTATTGTCTCAATCATTCAAATAAGAAACAGAAATAGAGAACATGTAAGATAAAGCAGTAAGACGTCCCAAACGCTCAGTCAAAATGTTCTTGATATCTGGCTTTACAAAACATAGCCAGATGATGAAGCAAGGTATACACAATTGTTTATCAACTGCAGTCTGACTTAGTTACAATTATGTAAAAGTAGGTACAAGACCACCCGACTAACATGTCGGTGCCAAACGACAAAGTATAAAGTAATTCACAAAACGAGCGGAGAAGTAAGAAACCCACTCGAGTCCTCCTGCGATCATCCCTCTAGTATTGACCATCTTGGAGGTAGAAGTAAGCTGGATCCTCGAGGACCGGCTCTAAATCTGGCCATGCAAAACCAGAGAGGTTAGACCTCTAATAGCAAGTACCGCAAGGGAGCACGATATGAGGAATGAAGCCAGTAAGAAGAGAATATGATAATAGATCTCTGCTATCTACTAGGATTCACATAACATCACGACACTTCGAACCAACCTCCCAACCAAACAAGGACAGAAGTTGCCCGTAATGTCTTGATATTTTGATCATCTCAGTTAGGTAACAGAGTAGATACAGTACACAAACAAATCAATTTAAATGGCCATACAACTACTACGGCTTGCTACTGTGAGTTCCAAGTTATCTTGGGATTATGCAATAAAGGATCCCTCGGTTCTTACTATGTGCAAGCAAGGCTAGTCTATCCAGTCAATCAATTACGCCAATCATGAATTAGATGACTCCCAGCGGGACGCTCGTCGTTAATATACCATGTATAATTAAATAATATAAGCAGCTACCGCTTCCTGCCCGTGTGGTAGATTTGCAGTATCTGTGTGAACCAGCCGGCCTGTCGGGCACTTAATAGTCCCATGAGGGCTGCCATGTAAGAACTCGGGAATCCATTCTCTCCATGCAATTATTATTTTATCTAACTTAATAGTCTCTACGTTGAGTGAAGTCCCATGCCGTGGATCATGGTCATTCAAATGAGTACTTTCGTACGATGTACGATATGCACAACTCTACAACGATACCCGGGCGGTTAGGTTGTAGATTTATATAGCGTAATGCAACAATCAAAACTAACCACGGAATAATCATGCCTTGACCATAAAGTACACATGCTGCTTTGATAAGATAAATAAATAAATAAATAAATAAATTGAAGCCTGCATGTGCCTGTAGGCCAATATTCGGGATCAGCCAGTCGATTACCATAGTTCGTGTCTCATTTGTTTAATTCAATAAGACGACTAGCCAGCCTCTTAGTTCCAACTAGGAACGCATGGTCAATTTACCAAATTAAGATAACAATCCCTGTTTATTAATGTCAAGACAATCATTAATGTTAATAAATGCCAAGTCAATCAATCAATGGTGATAAATGTCAACCAATGTCAATTAATGCCAAAATAACAATTTATTTCAATTAATGCTAACTCGGGACAGAATCAGCCAAAAGGGCATTATGGGCAGCCATAGGCAGATGCCTATTTATGCGGCTAGGCAGGTCGGGCTCCATCTATGCGGTCTGGGAATAACAATTCGTATGGGGCTCAAAGAACAAGCCTATGCGGCTGGATGCAAATAAGCATTATGCGGCTAAGATACAATGGAAGTTCATGCGGCTGCGGATGACTGGCCTCATGCGGCTCAGGTTTCGAATTTATGCGGCTGCAAGCAATCGCGCGCCCATGCGGCTGAGAAATATCTCATGCGGCTACGGAGTCACGCGGCACCATGCGGCTGAGAATGATCAGCGCCATGCGACTGAAATGGGTGCAAGCCTATATGCGGCAGATAAGTCTCATGCGGTCAGATAACTCTATGCAGCTCGGGCTGATCTTTATGCGGCAAGCGGCCGATCAAGCTTTATGCGGCTGACTAAGCCCATGCGGCTAACTAAGCCCATGCGGCCAAGGGAGACTTGCCGTATGAAAACTCATGCGGTTAAGCATTGTTCTTCTTCTCCTCTTCTCCGATAGAAAGAACCATGGGGAGCCATTGCTTCCGAGCTCCTTAATTCCTTCATTTCAAGCCCAAAACTGGACTTCCATATGTCAAAATGGGGTAGAACAAAATTTTCTACAACGTGGAACCATCAAAACTTGAAGATAACAAAGTTTACTAGATCAAAAACTAAGAAAACCGAAAATGCATTAAACTTAGATCTACAAGAAATGAACCATGGAAATTGAAAATGTTAAGTACTAAAGAGGCTCAAAATCAAGTAAGGAAGATGATGAAACAATAATAGTGGTGATCCATCAAGAAGCAAGTTGGCACTTGCCTTGGCGGCTGGTGGGTGGGGGAGGAGTTATGAGGAAGAAGAAGATTAATGGTGAAGTAATAAAGAGAGAGAAAGGGGTGGGCTTTAAAAGGAAGGGGTGGTGGTAGGTAGGGGTTTGTTTCGGTTCATGATGAACCAACTTAACTAAGCCAATCCAAGCCGAACCCAAAGTAAAGCTAAAGCAGAGTATGAAAGCAGAAAATAAAATACAGAAATAAAATTGCAGGAAATTAATTAATCATAAAATTAAAGCGGTTTAACTACAGAACAATACATGATAGTTATTGAATATATTAAAGCAGTATATGTCTAAAAATATGTATTCTGGGAACGGAAAGTGACAGTACGGCTCCAAGTAACACTGGTTCTTATTCCGGTACACCAAATGGGATGGCCAGATGCTTTACAACCAACGAAATCCCCACGGAGGCAGAGTTGTTGTGTCTTCACCCGAATCGGCTAAATCATTATTAGCCTCGAAGCCTGTAAAAATGGGACCAACTTTAGTGATCTTCCATTCCTGAAGGTAGGACAAAACTTTTCTACAAACAGAAACGCCAGTATGTAGCCATTTTCTCTGGTAGAAGCGGTGGAGGAATGCATCTCCGGCCACGTGACCTTCTTTCTGGCCCGGACTCATCACGTTGGGATGGTGCAAAATCAACTACCCCATCCGATAATAAAACGGCAGCTCGGCACGGAGAAAGTTGCCATTCTTACCCTGTTCATGAACGACGTTGTAGAAGCATAGAATTTCACAAAAAGAAAGCCCATGCGCCAGACACTACATGCGCCAGAGCTCGGACAAAATACTTCACAGCAAAATCAACAAATATAGACATTTGAAAGAGGACTTTTTTTTATAAATAAAAGTCTATTACATGTCTAGAGAAGGTTGTACAAAGGAGAATTTCTACAAAGGAAAGATCCTAAGTCTACGGCCAGCAGCCACTATGCGCCTCAAGACAGGCGCAGCAGTCACCATGCGCCCTCAGACAGGCGCAACAATCATCATGCGCCCTCGGTCAGGCACATCCCGCCATGCACATTCAGCAGGGCACATCTTTTCAATAGCTCAGTTATGTGCATCCCCAGTTATGTGCATCCCTTCAGCAGCCCAGTTATGTGCCGCTCTTCCAGCCAGGCTCAGACTAATGAAGCATTTAACCCTCTGGTTAGAGGCAGGTCTCCTCAAACCAAGGAAGAGAAGAGCACCGCAAGTCTGTGGCCAGGAGAGGCTTCGAAAGAGCCTCCAAAGACCAAGGAAGACCGCAATCAAAATACGGCTAAAGGAACAGCTTTCAACACAACCAGAGTGGGCAAACACCCACTTTCAAGGAAGAAAGAGCCTAGCACCGCCATTCCGATCTACGGCTCTTCCTGCACAACGAAGACGAGGCCCGAGCATCCCTATCTTTGGATGCAACAGGCACCTTCTGCCTGCCTCGAAAGCCCTCGACTCCGCCTTTTGGATGTAACAGTCACCTTCAAGTGCATCAATGACGACACGGTGTCTCATCTTTACCCTCGGGAGCACTTTGTCAACAGAATGCACTCGAGTATCCGAGTTCATGTTGGAAGTACGTGAGAGAACGAGAAGCAAACCTCCTCTCCATGCCACTATATATAGGTCGGGCAGATCAAACCCACGTGCCAGGTGAATGGCTCTCCGAATTCCGTGCAATGAACTTGCATTTAATGGATGAACCGGACGCTTCGAATTCAGCCAAATCAAAACGGCTATTTAAAGCACTTGAAGAACCTAACAGTCGCTGCATTAAAGAACGTGTCACGAAGCGGATGCGCCAGCCAAGCCCGCGCATCACACAGACGCGCCCTTCAACATCAGGCGCATCACACAGACGCGCCCTTCAGTACCAAGCGCATCACAGAGGATGTGCCCCCATGAGTCCCCATACCCAGTGGAACGCCAATCGACGTGCCCTCTCAGCTGTCCATCGAATGTCAGAAACATTAAATGCTGAACTGACAGAGTTGGCAGCACACCTTCCAAACTCTGAACAGTTGACCTCTTTTTCAGAAGACGAAGCGTCGACAACGTCAGCATCATCATGACTTTACTCTGACGGCTACTGCCACGTGGCCACCCAAACATCCGCATGTGCCTCAAAAGCCATGCGCCTCAGACTCTTCACTGATCCCTAAAGACAGAAGAAAAGTCTCCCTTTGAAGCTCTGCATGCGCCTCAAAAGCCATGCGCTCCAGACTGCTCTCTGATCCCAAAAGACAGAAGGAAAGTTGCCTGCATGCGCCTCAAAAGCCATGCGCCCAGAATAGTTCGTGACTCCTAAAGGTTACGAGCTAGAATATCCTCAGTGCGTCCAATCCTAGGCGCATCCCACCAGATCATTCCCCCATCAAATCCGAGATCTCCGAGCCATGAGTCGACGACACGTGTCCTTTGACTCAACTCATCCAAGATTTCAGCAACAGAAAGATCTTCTCTGCTACGTGCCGGCTCACAACAGCAGTATGAAGAATTTAACCCCTCAATCAGGGCGCATCATCAATGTGCCTCCATCAGCAATCTCCACGTGGCGTCTCCACGCACCGGCATATCCTACATATGCGCGCATGAGCAGCCAGCCTGCAAAACTATAAATAGAGGGATCATTTCCTTCTCACCCACGCACAGAAAAGGCACAGAATACCCAACGAACGAATATATCACCAGAGAGGTAGATACAGACACTCAACGTCTTCCTCCTCTCAGCAAGCTCCAGCACCCAGAGCAATCCAAACCTTCAGAGAACTGATAACCGTCGTCAGTTCGTCAACGGAGTCAACGCATTACCACTCACTCCATCGGCACAAGGGACCCAGATAAACAAAAGTGTACTCCTAGGACTATATCTAAGTCCTATATTGTAATACTGTTCTGTTTGTATTGAAATTTGCAATCAAAGAATTTTAATAGCAAACAAGCTGGCGACTCTGCTGGGGACCTCTTTCTCCTCTACCGAGAAAGCTGTGTCGTAAGCCGACGACGTGAAGGTGGGCTCCTCCCATAAAATACTGGTCGTGTGCCTCAATCAACAGGCGTACGAAGAGTTCATTTCTGAAGGAAGTGCGAGTCCTTCGAAGCGGCTGCCGAAGCCGAAGAAGACCCGCCAAGCCTGGGTGCACAAGGTCGACGCCTCGGGCACTACCACCGAAGGGGATGCACCAATCCAGCCTTTTCTTCCTGCTGACGTCCTCAGCAACCAAGGTGCGCCCGCTGATGCATCGCATCTCTCGGGGAAGCGTGCGGCTGACCACATTCGCCAGCCATCTCCCTTTCAGGCGAGAAAGATGCATCGACGGAGCAGGGGCACAGCCAATGCCCCGCACATCACCTCTGATGTGCCACAAAAAGTCTTTATCTTTGACAGACTCACTCGCTGTAATGGCGAGAAGAATTTGGATGCTGAGTACTATGCGCCCTAGCGGGCTAGTATAAAGAAATCCAAGGCGGCACGGGCCATACGCCACAAACGTGCTATGTCAACAGCAAGCCAGAAGCATGCGCTCACAATCATGCACGCTGCTGATGGTAAGCTGTACAAGGTCGACTCGAGTGCTGCGGTGCCAAAAACGAGCCGACCTTCAAAGTCCTTGTCTCACTTGGGCGCATCTACTGCGTGCACAACCAAGTCGAGTAAGGCAAATCCAGTGGTCTTGAACTCCCGCGCCTCCTCTGGTTGTGCGTTTGACATCCGTTCAAGTCACTTCAAATGTTGTGGTTCCCCCACTACTGATCGGGATGCCTGTTTGGTATTAGATCAGGGGGCGCAGCACTCACCTGATTACCCCGACGTTAGGCCTTGCCATGCGCCTGAAGGGGGTATGAAGGTAGCACTCTCCTCCAACGACCTACGTAACATGATCACTCACAAGCACCGGTCAGGAGAGTCGACCAACAAGCACGATACGCCTGTCACGGGGTATACTTGTGCGGTGGTCACCATCAACTGCTATTACAAGGCGGCAGTACCACCAAGGCAGTCAGTCTTCCAATGGCTGCAATCATCGACACCCCTCCGACATCGCCTTGGGATGAAGGTATCAACAGAAGAGGAGCTAAGGGTTGCTTCATGCAACGTGATCTCTAACTCCTCGTCAGTCCGAAAGACGACTGGCAAATTCCTCGTCCTCATCCAAAAGCCAGCCGAGGAAAACCAAGGCAGCTGTCTCGTCCTCCGGAGTGTTCGAAGGCACTCGGTCGAGGAAGAAGTTCTTGGAGGAAGCTGGGGGTAGTCAGACCCTTGTTGAGCCTCCTTCCGAAGACGAAGATGTCCAAAGCACAGCTGCGGCGGATCTTCATCCTCAAGACGAAGTCAGCCTTCCAGAAGCCCCTCAAAATGAGGATGTCCCCCAGAACACAGCTGGGGGTAGTTCCGGAGACGAAGAGGCCCTTCAAGACGGAGCTGAGGGCAATCAGACCCTTGCAGATGCGCCCGTCGAGAATGACCTCCAGAATGTGGCTGGGGGTGGCCAAGATGGAAATCCAGGAGAGGCGACTCCCTTACATGAGAGTAAGGCCGAGAGCGAAGCCTCAACCAATCCATCCACTCCCGGCCATGTCATGACAGTATACATGGCGGGGGGTGATTCCGAGTCTGATGTGCCGCCGCAGGACATCGTCCAGCGCATAGACACATTAGAGGGAGGACTCAAAACCCTCTCTGCTTCTATGCAAACACTGACTCAGGCGGTGTTTGAAATACGGTCGGCCTTGACCCGAACACCTTCGACCGGTCCCGACCCAGGGGCCAATGGGGAGTCGAGTGTACACCTTCAACGGGTATCCTCAGACACAAATTGCCGAGAAGTACCCCGGACGTCTGAGCCCTCAAACGCTCAGCTCCAGGTGGTACCACCTTCTCCGACTCCCAGCTCAACGGAGGATGTGGTCGAAATGATCAAGGACTTGCGGGAGCGCTTTGAGTCCAAGAACAGGCAAGAGGAGCGCCAGAAGATGGGCATCCCCCAACCCTATCCCCTCCAGTGGAACAAGGTGGTTTATCCTCCAAAGTATAAACCACAAACACTGACGCCATACGACGGGAAGGACTCTCCGCATCGCTACCTGACGTACTTCCAGTCCCAAACGGGACATCTTTCGAAGGAGGACGCGCTCCTCACTAGCATATTTGTCGGAGCATTAAAGGGAGTAGCATATGACTGGTACTGCAGCCTCCCCGACAATTCCATATCATCCTTCGACGATTTGACGTACCTCTTCCTCGACCGCTTCTACGACGGCGGGAAGGACAAGATGATGGCGTCCCTCATAGCGATACGCCAGAAGGAGAAGGAAACGGTTCGGGTATTCATCGAACGCTTCCGACAGGCCTGCTTCAGACTACCTCCAGGCATGCCAGAACATGCGCTTCTCTCCTCTTGCAGCATGAACATGCTGCCTGCAGTCAAGCTCTGGCTCAACTCTACTCCTCCTTCCGACTGGAGCTCCCTGATCATCGAAGCAGAAGTCGCAGAAAAGAAGGCGGCCAATGCACGTCTTCTGGGAGTCAGCTTCCCTGCCTTTGATGACAAGGGGAAAAGGTATGCAGCCAACAACCTCGGACGAGAGACAAAGGGGAAGCAGGCATTGACTGTTAATGCCTCAAAAGGCGCATCTGCGCCTACTCAGAAGCCTCCACTTGCACCAAGGCCCAAGGAGGTTTTATTCGTTCAACGACGAAGACACCCTGCAACTTTTTGAAATACTGAAGTAGGGTGACAAGATCAAGCTACCGGACCCAAAGCGGCCCGATGAAGTTGGGAAAGTGGACAACCCGAGGTACTGTCACTACCATCGGTTTGTCGGACACCCGAACAAGGACTGTTATGTCCTCAAAAATTATATCCAGTGCATGATCTATGCGGATGTAATCTCCGTCGACTACGAAGAGAAGACGGTGTCAGCCAATCTGGTGTCACTCCAGTTCGGCACCTTGCCGCCAACTACCACACAAGATGGCGTCGTCTCCCTCCCTAAGGCGACAATGGAGGTGGTTAACTTACCACCTACCCATGACAATGTGAGTGGACTCATCCCACTCACCACATCTCGAGGAGAGGTCCTATGGGTCCACCCCGACCTTGTCTCCGAGGTGACTCAACCGGAGGTACGTCCTACCTCCAAAGCCAAAGGCAGGAAGATCAAGTCTTGCCGCATGGTCTCTTCTTTAACGGAAGAGGTACTCCCTGTGCAGACGCGTGCACAACAGAACGCCCAACCCGACGAAGCTGCCGCCGAGGTGGTGCCTCCTTGCACCGTCCGTGCTGTCCAGAAAGAGGGCCCGTCTAAGCCCCCAGCAGCCAATAAGCAGAAGCAGGTGGATACTCGTTTCGACAGACCTTTATGAAAGGAGAATGCTTCGGGGCTAGCCAAACCCCACAACTTCGACATACTGGCACAACTGGCCAGTACTCCTGCCCGCCTATCTTTGTTCGAGCTCCTGCGTCTTTCCAAAGACTCCCGAGAAGCTCTCTGTGAAGCTCTGAAGGATGCCGAATCCTTTCTCAGTCAGGTCAAGCAGCCTGAAGACCTCTCAACTACTTGTACGTACTGTCATTATGCGGATGAAGTTATCCCAAACATAACTTTCACCCAACAAGACATGCTGCTCAAGCACCACCGACATAACCGACCGCTGTATTATACAGGGTATATCGGTTCAGTCAAGGTGAACCGGATTCAGATCGATCCGGGGTCTTCTCTCAGTATCATTCCGAAGGCGTTGCTATCAATACTGGGGATCCTAATGTACCGGCTGGCGCCCTCCAACACAACAATCAGTGGCTTCAACGCTAGTAAAAGCGAGCCGCTGGGCAAAATTCGGCTGAAGTGTCACATCGGTAATCTCAAAACTGAGGTGACCTGCTACGTTGTGGATGCCGAGGTCAACTACAACATCCTGCTCGGTCGACCATGGCTACATGAGTACATGGTGGTGCCATCTACGCTCCACCAATGCATGAAATATGTATCCACCAACGGCGTTATCCGGACGGAGTTCGCAGACATCGATCCTTTCAAAGGGATTGAAGCCTACTTCACCGATTCTGACTTATACAAGTCACTTGACGAGGAAGAAGCCAATGATGCTGATGACGAGGCAGAGACGGCAGCTGAGCCGGACATGCCCTTTTGAAGATCCGACTCAAGGGCAAACCACCCCAGAAGGTGCCTCCAATGAGCATCAAGCTACCAGGAAAAGTACCAACTCTTGAAGCTCCCCTGAAGATACGCCTCAAGGAAAAGCCGCCGCAAACATCGGCTCCCCTGGTGGCAAAATTACAGGGGAAGGTACCAATCCTCTGAAGGTGCGTCTTAAGGGCAAGCCGTCGCAGTCATCCAAGATGTCAGAGAGGGCTCACATAACCCTCTCGGGCCCCAAAATCAAAGCTGTGGTGGACTCTCCTGATCCAACCCCAGTGCTTACAGATAAGGAGCTTGGCGAATATATCTCTGCTGATGTAGATGCACCCTCCTTAGACAATGTAATCCCACGGGATAAAATCTCGTATTTTATCAATAATAGAGTGTCTTTTAATTATTCTTGCCTTCCACATTGGAATGCCATGTATACATTAGATAACGCTCTACGGTCGTTACAAACGTAAATAACGACCGTCCATCATGTAAATCGAGTAGTCCCGTCTCAAGGAGTCAGTTACATAGTCCCTCCATAAAATCGAGACGAAGGATCCATCATCTTTGGCAAAGTCGAGCGTCATTAAGACCTCCCGCCACTCGAGCCAGAACCTGATACCAGCAGAATACAAGTCTATCGGTACACGGATACGGCAAAGTACATCATCCAAAAGATGGGCCACGACCTGAAAAGCAACAAGGGCCTAAACTACGGTAAGGGTCGACGTCTCCCTCTTCGGCTTCCAACACCTAAAGGAAAGCCGCAGGACTATTACAATCGGACTCGACGGGGGGTAGGCTATGTCACGCCGCCATCAACTCCAGAGAGTTCAGACGCAGAAGACGTAGAACATTCCCACTCGTCCGAAGCATCGACTTGAGATTCCGATACTAGTATCGGATCAGTCTTCAGGAAAGTGCTGTCAGCTAACATGACATCAGCACAACCTCAAAAAGATGAAGGCAAAGACCAAGCGCCGGAACCCTTCGAAGAAGAAACCTGGGCTCAATGCCTAGGAGAACAATGGGAGTCTCGTTTCGAGTTACGTGAACCTCCTACCGAAGACGAAGTCGTACAGATCGACCTTGGGGACGGGTCTTCTTCCAAACCCATCTTCATCAGCAAAAGCCTAGAAGGAGAAGGCCGAGAGTCTTTAATCCAACTGGCTAAGGAGTATATCGACGTCTTCGCCTGGAGCTACGAAGACATGCCGAGACTCGATCCACAGATCGAATACATAGGTTGAACATCATACCCGATGCCAAACCTATTAAACAACAACAGCGACGCTTTCGGCCGGACAACATAAATGCCATCGATCAAGAGGTGGACAAGCTCTTGACCAGCGGCTTCATCCGTGAGAAACAACACCCAGATTGGGTAGCCAATGTCGTACCTGTCACCAAAAAGAATAGGAAGATACGAGTCTGTATCGACTTCAGGGATCTCAACTCTGCTTGTCCGAAGGACGAATTCTCGCTTCCAATCACTGACGTGATGATCGACAACACGTGTGGCTTCGAACGCATGTCTTTCATGGATGGATATTCAGGCTCCAATCAAATCTAGATGTTCCCCGATGATGCGAAACACACGTCATTCAGAACTCCAAAGGGTGTTTTCTACTACACAGTGATGCCTTTCGGCTTGAAGAACGTCGGTGCGACATACCAACGAGCTATGAGCACCATCTTCCGTCAACATCTTCGCAAGACAGTCGAATGCTATATTGACGACATCGCTGTCAAGAGTCGCCTCAAACGAGATCACCTACAGGACCTGAAGACAGTCTTCGATCTCATGCGGGCACATCAACTCAAGATGAACCCCGCTAAGTCCTTCCTGGGGGTTTATAGCGAAAAATTCTTGGGCTTTGTCATCACGGCGAAAGGCATTCATGTTGATCCCGAGAAGACCAAGGCCATCCTCAACATGGACCCTCCGAAGAATCTTCGAGAACTTCGGGGCTTACAGGGACGTCTGGCATACATCCGGAGGTTCATAGCAAACCTTTCCGATAAATGTCAACCCTTTACTCAGCTCATGAAGAAGGGAGTCTCTTACGTCTGGACAGAGGAGTGCCAAAAGGCTTTCGACGACATGAAGGCTTACTTGACAAGCCCGCCAGTCCTGGTAGCACCTGTCACCGGAAAACAATTTCTCCTCTACGTCCGTGCTATAGATCATTTCCTTGGCGCTCTGCTGGCTCAAAACAGCGATACAGGCTACGAGCAAGCGATCTATTATCTTAGTCGAACGCTCATCGGGGCCGAACACCGGTACAACCCCATTGAAAAGGAGTGCTTGGCCTTGGTGTTTGCCATCCAGAAGACTCGCCATTATGTCTTGGGCCAGACAATTCATGTCATCTCCCGAGTCAATCCACTCAGAGTCCTCATGACGAAGCCAGGGTCATTAAACTCCCGGCTAGCCACATGGGCGATCCTGCTAACACCATACAACATGGTGTTTGTGCCATAAAAATCCGTTAAGGGTCAGGCCCTGGCCGACTTTTTAGCTGCACACCCCATTCCGGAGTCCTCAAGACTTTATGAAGACATCCCGGATAAAGTTCAAGAATCAAACGTCACCGAAGGAAGCTCCGTTTGGCAGATGTTTTTCGATGGCGCTTCAAGAACAGGCCCCAAAGGCCAGATCGTCGCAGGAGTGGGGGTAGTCTTAGTCTCCCTCGATCAGCTGGTCATCCAGCGTGCTTACTCTCTTTCGAAGCCGTGCTCCAATAATGTTGCCGAGTACAACGCGCTCATTATGGGACTCCAGCTGGCACAACAGCTGGGGGTGGATCATTTGGAAGCCTACGGCGACTCAAAATTCATCGTAAACCAGATTCGAGGGCAATACGAGGTTCGCCATAAAGATCTGATCGCTTACCATGAAGTTGCATTGAACATCATTTCAACCTTCACTGGGTTCTTCATTGAACACGTACCTTGTCTACAAAACCTAGAGGCTAATGCTCTGGCTGGCCTCGCGGCCTCATTAGCAGCACCCCTTGGGACTCAACACTACGTCACTGTAGTTGGCCGAGATTTAGTTTGTCCTAGAAACAACCTATGCTTACGGGTGGCCCACGCCATGCCGACCAGTACTGGTGTTAACGTCTGAGATTGGAGATTCTCGTTCATCGACTTTGCTGTCTAAAGAATTCTCCCAGAGGACCCGAAGGAAGCCGTCTCAGCCAGGAGACGTTCTCTTCGATTCTATTATGATACAGCCACTAAAATGTTGTACCGATGCTCCTATGATGGACTTCTCCTTCGATGCCTGTCCAACGAAGAGGCGACCGAAGCTCTTCGAGAAGCTCATGACGGAACTTACGGAGCTCATCAACCTGGTCCTAAGTTGCAGGATCGACTACGACGCATGGGCTACTACTGGCCAACCATGGTCGCTGATGCTGTCGACTATGCTAAGAAGTGCCATGCGTGCCAGCTTCACGCAGACTTCATTCATACGCCGTCAGAACCACTACATCCTATAGTCGCCTCCTGGCCCTTCGAAGCCTGGGGCATGGATATTGTAGGACCGATCACCCCTCCTTCATCAAGGGGGCATCGCTTCATCCCGGCCATTACCGATTACTTCTTCAAGTGGGCAGAAGCAGTCCCATTGGCGAAAGTAAAGAGCTCCAGGGTGGTCAGCTTTATCAAACACCATGTCATCTACCGCTTCGGAGTACCCCGACGGATCATCCATGATAATGGTCCTCAGTTCATCAGCCATATTTTTAGCAGGTTCTGTGACAAGAATCGAATCCAAAACGTGGCATCAATCGCCTACAATCCGGCAGCAAACGAATTGGCCGAGGCGTTCAACAAAACTATCGTTAGGCTGCTCAAAAAGGTCGTGTCATCCAACAAACGCGACTGGGACAAAAAGCTTGGCGAATGTCTTTGGGCCTACCGTACAGCGGTACGAACCCCAACAGGCAACACACCATTCTCCCTGGTCTATGGGAGTGAAGCGGTACTGCCTCTCGAGATCCAGATACCCTCACTCTGCGTAGCAATCACAAACAAACTCACAGAAGAGGACAATCAACGTCGCCGTCTGCGGGAACTGGAGGCACTCGACGAGAAGCGTCTCCTGGCTCAACAACGCATCGAACTCTACCAAGCCCGTATATCACAGGCTTTCAACAAGAAGGCCAAACAAAGAACTTTTCAAGTTGGCGACCTGGTTCTGGCAGTCAGGAGGCCGATGGTGTTAACTCACAAGACACCAGAAAAGTTTGAGCCCAAGTGGGAAGGACCTTTCATCATTGAGACGGTATACTCAAACGGTGCTTACCGCCTCGCCAAACCCAATGGGGACTTGTTCATGATGCCCATCAACAGCAAGTTCCTGAAGAAGTACTACTCTTGACATCTTTCAGATATGTGCTTCCACCAGGGGATCGGTGGATCCAATCATCAGGATTCACAGACAATTTCCTTCCAACAAAACCATATCCTGCCGGAACCCAGCTGTTCCGTAGCATCCTTCTGTAGAAAGACAACCACGTCCACATCATCTCTGAGTTGTCCCTCTACACCCTACAAAGCGGAATCTTACACTCTATAAGCCTACGCTATCCTTCATGTTTACCACGTCTATATTACCTCTGAGTAAATATCTCGTACAAACAACCCCTGCGTTGTTGTACATTGATCGCAGAACTTCCACGTCCACATCACCTCTGAGTTATTCAGCGTATCCTCCAGGATCATTCCTACCACGTCCATAATACCTCTGAGTAGGAAGATTCTATCATTTGAACCCTAATGATTGCCACGTCCACATTACCTCTGAGCAAACATGTTGGTTCCTTCAAACTTATTATCTGTACCTAAAAGCCAAGGTGCGCAAAGGATAATAGGTCCACACAAATCATCAAGTTCATGATAACAAAAATGAACACATCACAAAAAAAGTTGCGTACTTCTTTATTTTCTAAAAAAGAGAGAGTACAGAACTACACTATCCCCCAGCAAGAGTTGCAAAAAAAATAAAAAGGAGAGGCTATAGTCCCTAAACATCTCCAGGGTTGGCTGAGAGCTCTCTAACTCGACGTCTCAAGTCGGCTGCATGAGTCTCCACAGTCGCCAGGACTCGACGCTCAGCTTCTTGACGCATCAATTCAACAGCCTCAGCGGTGTAGACCTTTAAAAATGATAGTCATCCTGAGTTGATCAAAACAGAGTCAAAAGTCACGCTCAGTTGATTCAGATAATATTTTACAAATCACGCTGGGAGACAGCTCATCATTTGTCAGAGAGTCATTATGACTGACAGCACGACAGTCGAAGAATGTCTCTTCGTATGCCACGTATGCACAGAACTCGAGAGATCACCGCCGTCTATTGCGTGACTTTCGAAATCTTCTTCAGCAAGACTCAGCCTTCATCGAGTTGGCGTACCAAAAAGGGTTTCTTGTCATTTAATGCGACTGACAAAGCAATCACTGTCAGAGATTTTGTGTCAGTCAAATCAAGACAGCTGGCAGTCCTATCTCAAGTCTGCGTGTATCTTTGAGTTCTTCACCTCAAGTTTGCGTGGATTCGGAAGTTTTTTTCCTCAAGTCTGCATGGATTTTGAAGCTTTTTGCCTCGAGTCTGTGTGGATCCTGAAGCTTCTTGCCCCAAGTTTGCGTGGATTTTGAAGCTTTCTACACCGAGTTTGCGTGAATTTCGTCTTCAACAAGTCTGCGTAGATTTCATCAAATTGGAGTACGTGGCAGCCATGCCACTGATCTCTCGCCTGCGTGTCCTGTAACTTGCATACGACTCATGCATGATCGCCATGTGTCCAACAGTTACAGGCCACGTCCAGTAACTGCTCACAACCTTGCGTATGTTAAATCCTGCATGATTTTCAACTAAGCACAGGCTGTGAAGACAGTTATCTTTTCAGTTTTATTTTCGACTCTATAAATAGAGTTCTTTTTCTCATTCATTGTACAGATACACTGATATCTACTGTCAAAATTTTGAGAGCTTTTCTTCTTCGCATAGTCCAAGGGATAAAGCGATCGTCTTCTAGATCGGATCTCCACAGTTATAATTTTCCCAGAAACACAACAAATAAAGAGAATTTCTTTATGGAAAACAAATTGGCGACTCTGCTGGGAAAAACCATCTCCTCCTCTGAGATGGCAACAACTCAATGCGATACTTCGTCAATCGGCTCGACGAAGAAGGTGATGACGATCAAACTCGATCAACTCGCCTATAAAGAAATGCAGCGGGCTAAGGGTGGCAAGCCCACTCCAGCCTCCATTGCCACTGCCAAATCGAAAGGACACTCTGTCTATGTCCCTAAGGATCAGTTGGTAGTCAATGGTGAAGTCTCTGCCACAGTGTCTACTCCTAACACTGGCAAGAACTCTACTGCAACCATGCACACTCTTGTACGCTCGAAGATGACAGCATTCAAAAGTCATGCTGACAGCACTGGTTCTTTAACCAAGTCTGTTCCAGTGTGCAATCTCACACCCAAAAGTCACGCTGACAGCACTGGCTCCTTAGCCAAATCTGTTCCAGCGTGTCTCTCTAAAACCAAAAATCACGTTGACAGTACTGGCTCCTTAGTTAAATCTGTTCCAGCGTGTAATTCTAAAATCAAAAGTCACGCTGACAATACTGGCTCTTTAGCCAAATCTGTTCCAGTGTGCAAATTCAATCCCAAAAATTACGCTGACAGTACTGGCTCCTTAGCCAAATCTGTTCCAGCGTGCAAATTCAACTCTAAAAATCACGCTGATAGTACTGGCTCCTTAGCCAAATCTATTCCAGTGTGTAATCCCATATTCAACAGTCATGCTGACAGTACTGGCTCCTTAGCCAAATCTGTTTCAGCGTGTAATTCTAAATTCAAAAGTCACGCTAACAGCTCTGGTTCTTTAACCAAGTCTGTTTCAGCGTGTATTTCATCCAAGAAGAATGGCTCTTTAGCTATCTCTTCTTCTTTACCAAGTTCTCCTAGAACTGGGGGTGGTCTTCCACACAAAGTTCCTTCGAAAAGGAATAACTCTTTAGTTGTTTCTTCTGCTCCTGTAGTTTTTACTTCAGGAACAGCTTTGACTGACACTTTTGTTAGTCAAAGGAAAGGAGATGGTCTTTTGACTACTCTTTCTTCTGGACATTCTATGTCTCAAAACTTGAATGAGTCTAAGAAGAAACATTCCTTAATGTCTTCTTCTATGACTTCTTCAAATTGGGCACAGAATTTGTCCATAAAAGAGGGTCTGTTACCAACTCCTAATCAAAGGAATGGTTCAACTCTTCCTTCTCTGCAAATATCCAGATCAATGGAAGGAAAACTCTATGTGTTACCTACAACTGATCGAAGAACAAAACTGAACACTTCTGGCGTTAAGAAACTATACCAGTTGGAAACAAAGATAAGAGATCCAGATGCAGAGTATGCAAGAAACTATGTGGCTCATATTAATCACTCTCTGTATAATCAAGAGCCATCAAGACCCAAGAACAGGAAATATACTCCTCAATCTTCACAAACAGATTTACGAGAACATCTTCAACAGAAGAGAAGGAGTAATTCTATGACAAAAGATCATGCTGAATGTGACTTCTATCCAAGAGTCATAATTCAGTGCAGATGTCAATCAATGGTTCAAAACCATGGTGATCATGAATGTAACTTCCAGCCGAGAATCACAATGCAATACAGATGTCAAACTAAACGACAATCTGTCTTTAATCGGATTCAGTGTGAACCTATGCCTGATGAAGATGAGCCTTTGTTTGCTTCTGTCAACATGACCTCTCGGGATACTGGGGGTAGAAATGATAGTCCAGATGGAGTATATAGAAACACCAGAGCAAGAGTCTTAGCTTCTAGTCAAAGAAACTTGATCTCTGTAGATGATTCTGAATTTCTGGGAGAATCTAATTTCCCACCTCTTCCTACTGGGGGTAGTTCTCCTCTAACTGACTTTGATGCACGAAGCAGTGATTCAGAGCATACAATATCCATAAGTTCATCAATAATCCCTCGTACAGTCACAACATATATGGTTGATGGGAATACTAACGAACCTTCTTCTTCCATGACTCCTCAAGAACAAAGAATTGCTTCTTTGGAACAGCAAATGAGGTCTATGGCTGATAATATGAAGTCAATGTACGAACTCATGGCAGCCCAACTGCAAAATCAACAGACTGTACCAGAAGCTACACCAATTGATACTGGTATAAGTCCAGTACATGTTCCTCCAGCAGTCCAGTCCAATACTCTTGGGCAAGTTCAACCAGTTCCTAGTCTCTCTGGAGCTGGGGGTAGTGCTTACAATACTGTTCCCCCTCCCAACTATTCTCTACAAGCTACAACTCCACAATCCTCCGGAGTTGTTAATGAAGAATTGAGGAATCTCAAAACTCAATTCGAGGCATTCAAACAGAAAGATGGTTTACAAAGGTTAGGCATCAAGCAACCTTATCCGATAGAATGGAAGCAAGTATCGTATCCTCCTAAATACAAGCCTCCTACTATCTCATTCTATGATGGAACCACTTCTCCAAGTCAATTTATTAATCACTTTGAAGTGATGACTGACCAATTGCAACCAAGTGATGCCCTCCTTACTCAGGTATTTATTGGATGTCTCAAGGGAACTGCTTATGAATGCTATAGAAGTCTCCCAGATGGGTGCATTACTTCATTTGCCGGTTTCAAACAGATGTTTCTTGAACGGTTCTATGAAGGGCTCAATGACATGACTATGTCTGCTCTTATTAGAATCAAGCAGAAAAATAATAAAACTACAGAGGATTACATTGAACGGTTTCGAAGAGAAGCTCTGAAGATGCCTCTTGGAACTCCTGATGCTGTCACCATTGACACATGCAAATCAAACTTGTTGCCAATCATCAGCATGTGGACAGGATCCACCCAATTTCAAGACTGGCCTTCTTTCATAGTTAGTGCCAAAGCTGCAGAAATTAGTGCTGAAACCTTCAAAGGCTTAGGAGTGCAGATGACTCCTAAAGAAATAGGTCAAGGTGCTAACAATAAAAATAATGCTCGCAAGGGAAAAAAAACTCTTGAAGTTAATCTTCAGAGCAAAGATGCATCAACTGTTCAAACTCCTGTCTCTACAACTCAACAATCAAGAACACCTCGCCCCAAAGAAGAATATTCTTTTGACAACGACGATGTCCTTGGTATCTTTGAATGTCTACTGAAAGGTAATAAAATACAATTACCTGAAATCAAGAAACCTGATGAAGCTGGTAAGACAGATCATCCCAAATACTGTCCATACCACAGAATGCTGGGTCATATAATTCGTACATGTTATGTACTGAAAGGAAAGATCCAAGAAATGATTAAGTCTGGAGCTATCTCTCTTACTCCAAAAGAGAAGACCGTCACTTCCAACGTCGTCTCTATACAATTTGGAGATTTCCCTCCTCAACTCCTTTAAAGTGGGATCGTTCCTATTCCCAAGACAACTCTTGAAATAGTGAATATTCCTCCTCTACAGTCTGAAGGATTGGTGCCAATCACTTTGAAGACTGGAGAAATCATGTGGATTCATCCTGATCTAGTGGCAAACTTTGAATCTCCTTCTCCTCAAAAGTCCAAGAAGTCTGGAAAGATTAAAACATGTCATATGACTTCTCTCGGATCTACCTCTGATACAGAGCCAAAAGATAAAGAAGAAGCACTTGTTAGTGCTACTCGAACGGAGAAACCTTATCTAAAGGATTATTCCAAGAATCCTGAAGATACTCCTGATATCCCTCCAGCTGATAAAGATGCACCTAATGTTCCTCCTGAAGAAGAATCATCTACTGCACCTGTTCCTTCAAATACACCGGTTGAACCTGTTCCTCCCAAGCCTACAGTTCTGGAGAAAGGCAAACAACAGGCTCGGTTTGATAAACCAATCAAGAAGTCTCCTCCTCTTGGACTTCAGAAGCCTTATAATTTCGACATTTTAGCTCAGCTTGCTAATATTCCAGCTAGAATGTCCCTCTTTGAACTTCTACATCTTTCCAAAGAGACTCGGGAGACGTTAAGTGAAGTACTTCTTCAAGCTGACTCTTGTCTTGCTCAATTAAAGAAGCCAGATGCAGAACCTGCCACTTGCTTATATTGCAACAGTGTACTGGAGATTATCCTAAATATCACCTTTACACAAGACGACATGCTACTGGAAGACAATCGACATGATCGGCCTCTCTATTACACCGGTTATATCGATACAATGAAGATAGATCGTATCCTCATCGACCCAGGGTCTGCTATAAGCATAATGCCAAAGAGTCTATTGGATGAACTAAAAATCCCTCTTCACAAGCTCTCCAAAACGGTTACTACTATCCTGGGATTCAATCAAAGCCGAAGCAAGCCTTTGGGAAAGATTCATCTGAAGCTTCAGATAGGTGATTTCAGATCTAAAGTCACTTTCTATGTGATTGAGATCGTAGGATCCTATAATCTTCTTCTGGGGAGGCCCTTTCTTCATGAAAATAATATGGTGCCTTCTACTCTTCATCAGTGTTTTAAGTACATTGACAGCAATGGAAGAGTACAAAAAGAAGTTGCTGATATAAATCCCTTCTATGGGGTTGAAGCTTATTTCAATGATTCCCGGATGTACAAAGAAGAGTATACAAGGATCATACAAGCCATGGAGAAAGAGGATTCACAAAGTGAGACCTTAATAATCCCTGTTAAAGGTCGAACTACTCAACAACAATATCCCAAACTCTCTGGAGAAGGTTCTTTAATCATTCCAGTGAGTGGACGGATCTCTCCACTATCTCAGTCATCTACTCAAGATACTCTGATCATTCCTGTTGGAAGACGGACTACTCTTCCATCTCAAGTTTCAAGGGAGTCCACCTCTTCTGAGCCATTTGTTATCGATCTTAATCGAAACAAAGCTTCTTCTTCTTCTTCTTCTTCCCCTTTAGTCATTGACTTGGCTAAAATCTCTAAGGCCCAGCCTTCTCCCAATGTAAATACTGCTGCTTTTACATTTAATGAAAAGTCTCCACCTTTGCAGTACGTTGATGTATGCAATTATGTTCATAGTTATTTACATCTGTTAGATGACTTGAGCACAATAACCATTGGAGTTGTACAGACTGTTCATACAGATGTATCCCTAGAACCTGTACAACCTTCATACTTTCTAGTTTCCAGCAGAAAGCCAGGAGATATTCCAATATTCTTCTACAAAGGGCCCCAAAGTCCTTCTGATTTAGAAGATGATGACAGAAATGATGATACTGGAAGATTACAACTACGCCGTTATAGTCAGCAATCTAAAGACATCATCAAAAATATGGACTATGACTTCAGGACTGGCCTCAATGATGGAAAAGGAAGAAAAATGCCTATTCGTATTCCTCCTCTGAAATATGGGAGGACGAAATGCGGATTAGGCTATATTACTCCTACTCCTTTCATCAATATTATCCATGAAGATCCTGAATCTGACGAAGATAAAAAATCTGATTATTCTAGTACTACTTCTTGGGATTCCGATACAAGTATCAGGGACTTCTACTGCAACATTCTGTATTCCAACATGGTTTCTATTGACCGTTCTGAAGAAAGTGATGAAGACGAAGAAGAATTTGAAATTTCACCTGAATCAGAACAATGGGCCCAAAGGTTAGATAATCAATGGGAGTTCCGTTTTGAGCAAAAAGAACCTCCGACTGAAGATAAACTTGTTCAAATAGATGTTGGTGAAGAGGGATCCCCCAAACCAATATTCATCAGTGAAAGCCTTTCAGAAGATGATAAGCAAGACATGATCAAACTCATTCGTGATTACATCGACGTCTTCGCTTGGAGTTATGAAGATATGCCAGGGCTTGATCCACAAATTATAACTCACAAGCTCAATATCTTGCCGAATGCTAAACCGGTCAAACAACAACAGCGATGATTTCATCCAGATATTATGGATGCAATTGAAGCTGAAGTCAATAAACTCATTACCTCCGGGTTTATTAGAGAGAAACAACATCCCGATTGGATGGCTAACATAGTTCATGTTCTTAAAAAGACTGGCAAGATCAGAGTTTGCATAGACTTCCGCGATCTCAATACGGCATGCCCTAAAGACGAATTCCCTCTACCAATCACTGATGTCATGATCGATAATACCTGTGGATTTGAACGGATGTCATTCATGGACGGGTATTCTGGGTATAATCAGATTAAAATGTTTCCAGACGACGAGAAGCACACTTCTTTCAGAATGCCGATTGGTACATACTGTTATACAGTTATGCCATTTGGTCTCAAGAATGCAGGAGCAACTTATCAACGAGCTATGAGCACTATATTCCGTGAACATCTGCGGAAAACAGTCGAATGCTACGTTGATGATATTGCAGTTAAAAGTCGACAAAAGGAGGATCACATCCAAGATTTGAAGACTATTTTTGATCTAATGTGTAAGCATCAATTAAAGATGAACCCTACTAAGTCCTTCTTAGGCGTCTCTAGTGGTAAATTTTTCGGCTTCGTCATTACCGCTAAAGGTATACACGTGGATCCCGAGAAGATCAAAGTCATCCAAGAGATGCGTCCTCCACGCTCCTTAAAAGAGCTACGAGAATTTCAAGGAAGAATCGCTTATATCAGGAGATTCATCTCTAATTTATCAGGACGCTGCAGACCATTCAACAAACTTATGAAAAAAGGTGTCTCTTTTGTCTGGAATGATGAATGTCAGAAAGCATTCGATGATATAAAATAATATCTGATGAGCCCACCAGTATTGGTACCTCCCATCTCAGGAATACCGTTCCTTCTGTATACCCGAGCAATGAGTCATTCATTGGGTGCATTACTTGCTCAAAAGAATCAAAATGGTCATGAACAAGCCATCTATTATCTCAGTCGTACTATGACCGGAGCTGAACCTCGTTATTCATCGGTCGAAAAAGAATGTCTAGCCTTGATGTTCGCTGTTCAAAAGACACGACATTATATCATTGGCCAGACTATTCATGTCATTTCCAGGATCAATCCTATACGGATCATGATGAAAAAACCCAGTGTTTTGAATTCTCGACTGGCTAATTGGGGAATCCTACTCGCTCAGTATGACATGCACTATATTCCTCAGAAGTCAGTTAAAGGACAAGCTTTAGCTGATTTTCTGGCTGCTCACTCAATTCCAGAAAATTCAAAACTCTATGATGAAATCCCAGATGAAGTCCTAGATTCGTATTAAATTGCTGAAGAAGATTCTACTTGGCGTCTATTCTTTGATGGAGCTTCAAGAATTGGTCCTAATGGTGATATTATCGCTGGAGTTGGAATCGTTCTTGTATCGCCAGAAGGTCTTGCTATCCAAAGAGCCTATTCTCTTGATCAGCCATGTTCAAACAACGTAGCTGAATACAATGCATTGCTTATTGGTCTTCAACTCGCTAAACATCTGAATATTCAACATTTGGAGGCGTACGGAGACTCTAAACTCATTGTCAATCAGATAAGGGGTACTTATGAAGTTCGCCATCAAGATTTGGTTCCTTATCATAGATCGGCTATATCTATGGCTTCTTCGTTCAAAGAATTCTTCATTGAACATGTTAGACGAGCATGTAACACAGAAGCTGATGCTCTTGCCAATCTTGCGGCGGTGTTGGCTATTCCAATCAGACGTCAACAAATGATTGTTGTTCGCAATCGAGAATTATTTTATCTCGAAAACAATCTGACCCTAGGACTTCCAGTTGACATTGAAGAATCAACATCTCATGATGTCAATACAACAAGAGGATTTGGATTCAGTCGTAAATCGATGTCATCTTCTTCTAATTCCAGTATGGAATTCATCTTCAGTAATTCGGCCGAGAATCAGAATACGGATAAAGATTGGAGACTTCCTTTCTTAGATTTCGTATTGTACGATATTCTTCCAGATGATCCGAATGAAGCAGCATCTATCAGACGACAATCACTCAGATTCTATTACAATCATACAACAAAGACCTTATATCGTCGAGCTTATGATGGTTTACTTCTTCGATGTGTTGCCGGTGACGAGGCTCAACAAATCATTCGTGAAGCACATGATAGAATTTGTGGTGCACATCAGCCTGGACCAAAACTTCAAGACCTTATTCGACGTATGGGTTATTATTGGCCCACTATGGTATTTGATGCCATCGAATACGCAAAGAAGTGTAAAGCCTGTCAAATCCATACAGATTTTATTCATCAACCTTCGGAATTTCTACATCCGACGGCAGCATCATAGCCCTTCGAAGCTTGGGGCATGGACATCATTGGTCCAATCAATTCGCCATCATCAAAAGGTCATCAGTTTATTCTCGTAATAACCGATTACTTTTCCAAATGGGCCGAAGCCATTCCTTTATCTGAAGTTAAGACATCCAATGTCATCAGCTTTATTAAGCACCACGTCATCTACAGATTTGGTATTCCTCGACGCATTATTCATGATAATGGTCCACAGTTCGTCAGTCAAAAATTTACTCGATTCTGCGACGACCATCGGATCAACAATGTGGCTTCTACCGTATATAATCCAGCAGCTAATGGATTAGCAGAAGCTTTCAATAAGACCATCATCAAACTCCTAAAGAAGTTTGTCTCTACTAACAAACGTAATTGGAGTGACAAGCTCGGTGAATGTTTGTGGGCTTATCGCACTACAGTTCGTAATGCTACTAAATGTACACCCTTTTCTCTGGTGTATGGTTCCGAAGCTGTTCTTCCATTAGAGATTCAAATTCCTTCTTTAAGGATAGCAATCACTAATGAACTCACTGCTGAAAATAATGATCGTCTTCGACTTCAGGAATTAGAAGCTTTGGATGAAAAGCGATTATCTGCTCAACAGAATATTGAATTCTATCAAGCTAGGATCTCAAGAGCTTTTAATAAGAAAGTCAGAGTTCGAGCATATCAAAAAGGAGAACTTGTTCTAACAGTCAGATGTCCTATGACTATGACTCATATGAGCAAGGGCAAATTTGACGCAAAGTGGAAAGGTCCCTATATTGTGAGCAAAGTTTTCTCAAATGGAGCTTATCAACTTTCAGAATTGGATGGTCGAAAAGTCTTGATGCCTATTAATGGCAAATTCCTTAAAAAGTACTATGTATAAATGCTTGTAATCATCAGACAGTTTCATGTTTAGAAATAAAATTTTTATTTTATTTTTAATCATGAATGATGATACATGATATTAAGGAAGATCACTATCATCCTTTTCTACATTTGGACGTGGGCCACTGCCATCCTTCTCGAAGACGTGATCAGCAAAAGAGCTGAGGATCTCCTTGCTGGAACCCACAAGAAATTTGCAAGCTGCCATCCTCATGGCTTCTTCTCCTTCAGTCCTTCCTGGTTCGAGCAGGAAGTCCAGAATGTCCCTTGGTGGCTTGGGTGCATACGAACCTTCGCCTGCTTCCACCTTCTTCGATTGAATTGGATCAGCAAGGTGTTCTTCAGTGCCTTTCTGAACCTTTATGGCAATTTTAACCTTCTTGGATGCTTCTTCAGACGACATTTTTATGTTTGAAAGAAGAAGAATTCATTCTTGTCAGATTTCTGCTATATTTATAGGCAGAAGTTCCTCAAACAATGAAGCGTCATATCCATTCGACGATTCACACATTCATTAATGCTTGACGGTTCATTCGTTCATTTCTCACATTCATCAGTCGGTTCGCCCGTTCATTAATGCTTGACGGTTCATCCGTTCATTTATTATGTTCATCCGACGGTTCATTCGTTCATTTCATCTAACGGTTCGTCCGTTCATAATCTTCTATCAAATTTATTAAGTGGGGATTCGTTATTGATCACGTTTTCATAACTTCTGAATCAATTCCGAATCTACTTACTCATTTGTCATTCTTTTTGACCTCTGCATAGAAATCAATCTATTTTCTTTTTAGTTCCTACCTATTATCACGTCCATAATACCTCTGATAATATCATATACTCTAAAACAGAAAAGAAGATTTCATTATCTATCATGTCCACAATTCATCCACAAATACAAATTTTTGAGCATAGAAGAATTATCATTTCCATTCTCATTTCACCACAAAAAAGTCTATTGCATTTTCTTAGACTTTCTTACAAATCATAATGGAAATCTATTACAAATCTTGGATTTTCATTCTACACCACAACAATACCTAATAGAGATCTATCTTCTTCTTTGGATCTTCTCCGTCGGACCTTCTCCGTCAGGTTCGTTGTTGGTGGCAGTTCCTGGCTGTCTGGGTCCCAGTCACGACCAGATCAGCAGGAATCAAACTTTGGTCTTCTCTCTCAGATGAGAGAAGAACCACAGAGTATGGCAGCCCGAAGTCGTGGTGCTGCCAATACAATTGGTGGATTGGAGGTAACCTCTCAAGGAAGACAGGAATGTATCCAAACCTTGGGATACAATTCCTAGTTCTGCCTTGAAAGGAACTCTACTACACAATTTCTCGGAGTAGAGTTGACTCCACCATCCAACTCTCGTGTATAAAGGCTCTTCCTACCATCTGAGGAAGACCCTTCTATCCCACGAAGAGTTCTGAGTTGTCTGATGCACGCGTCAAAGGCGTATGAGCTCCCTGATGTAGGTGTCAGCAGGATATTCTCCACAGCATCCACATCACCAATGCCAGTTCTGAAGAAAATCTTTAGCCGAGCTTCTGCAGAAAACAGCAAGGAAAAAGAGAATTAATCAACAGAAATGTCATTTGACACGCACTGGCTGGTCAAGCATGCATTGTTCAATCAGAAACAGAAAGCCTATCTTCAACAGCAAAAAAAGTACGTATACTATACTGGACTTACCTTCAAGTTTGGTGCTAAGGATTGGCAAACTCGTGTTTGATACAGTATACAGAAATCGAACATTAGAAGGCATTGCTTTCCTGTTTGAGAATAAAATCTCTCAAAAATTTCGTTCTCAGAGAAGAAGAAGAAGAATGAGAGATGAGTATCTTTGAAACTCAGCTGCCTATTTAAAGGACAAAGTACGAGTCTATTCTTGGAAAAGATCTGCGTAAATAGCGTTCGTAAACCATGGAATGGATGACACGCGTGCTTTGGAAGACAACGCAACATTGGAAACAGTCAAAGAGTGCCACTTAACATTCTTCATTGCACGCTGTTCAATGCAAAAGTTGTACTACATTCATCAAGACAGGCACTGATGGCCTTACAAAAGACAAAACAAAAAGAGTGCAATAAGAGCATGAAAGACACGCTCTATTTCCCAGAACGGCTGAGCTTAGTGCCCAGTTCTTCTACGCTCTTAACCCCCATGCGGTGTAACAGAGCCTTCAACATTTTACGCTGCTCTACAAGGTTGTGTCCATCAGAAGAAGACGAGCCATCCAGACCAAAATAGCTCAGGAAATTCTTGGCTAAATGCATGGGATCGTCTTTGAACTCGAAAACCAGAGGCTCCGGTTCTTTACCCTCAACAGTGGGATCACCATGGGAACAAAAGCCCAACTTGCGTGCTTCTTCCTCAGCTTTCTCCTTTGGTGTCATGTTGACGTAAGATAAAGATTAAAAATAAATCTTCTCCCTGCTTATATAACAGAGTTCGCCGGCGGTTCATATTCCACCATAAATTGGATGCAATCAGTCTCGAAAAATGAAGAGTCATCATGACATTTAAAGAACTTCGAAGTCTTTCCGACTTTCGAAAATTTTGAAGTCATATCAGCGTGACTGATTCCATTTTATCATCTCTATTTCAAAGTATTTCGAAATAATTTATCATTTTTTGAAAACTTTGAAGGGGGTTTTGTAGACCTTTAAAAATGACAGTCACGCTGAGTTGATCAAGACAGAGTCAAAAGTCACGCTCAGTTGATTCAGACAATATTTTACAAATCACGCTGGGAGACAGCTCATCATTTGTCAGAGAGTCATTATGACTGACAGCACGATAGTCGAAGAATGTCTCTTCGTATGCCATGTATGCACAGAACTCGAAAGATCACCGCCGTCTATTGCATGACTTTCGAAATCTTCTTCAGCAAGACTCAGCCTTCATCGAGTTGGCGTACCAAAAAGGGTTTATTGTCATTTAATGTGACTGACAAAGAAATTACTGTCAGAGATTTTGGGTCAGTCAAATCAAGACAGCTGGCAGTCCTATCTCAAGTCTGCGTGTATCTTTGAGTTCTTCACCTCAAGTTTGCGTGGATTCGGAAGTTTTTTTCCTCAAGTCTGCATGGATTTTGAAGCTTTTTGCCTCGAGTCTGCGTGGATCCTGAAGCTTCTTGCCCCAAGTTTGTGTGGATTTTGAAGCTTTCTACATCGAGTTTGTGTGGATTTCGTCTTCAACAAGTCTGCGTAGATTTCATCAAATTGGAGTACGTGGCAGCCATGCCACTGATCTCTCGCCTGCGTGTCCTGTAACTTGTATACGACTCATGCATGATCGCCATGTGTCCAACAGTTACAGGCCACGTCCAGTAACTGCTCACAACCTTACGTATGTTAAATCCTGCGTGATTTTCAACTAAGCACAGGCTGTGAAGACAGTTATCTTTTCAGTTTTATTTTCGACTCTATAAATAGAGTTCTTTTTCTCATTCATTGTACAGATACACTGATATCTACTGTCAAAATTTTGAGAGCTTTTCTTCTTCGCATAGTCCAAGGGATAAAGCGATCGTCTTCTAGATCGGATTCCCACAGTTGTAATTTTCCCAGAAACACAACAAATAAAGAGAATTTCTTTATGAAAAATAGGCGGAAGTATCATTCTCATGCTTCTCATCAAGCTGTTGTCGCTGCTGAGCCAGGGCAAGAGTCCGCTGAGTGAAAGTTGCTTCCTCCTTCTTGAATGCTACGTGTTTAGCTTGGACACGTTCAGCATCTAACTGGAGTCGGGCCCGTTGGTCCTCAAGGCTGCGCATCTGGGCGTTGATCTCCGCGATATTAGCGTCCAATGCAGCTCACGTTTCCATTGTCTCCTTCATAGACTAAGACAACTGATCTACCGTAGCCTCAGTCTTAACCACCTCGCGCTCCCAGATGCTCACAGTGGCCTGGTAGGAAGACTCAATCTCGGCGATCAACTTCCCCTTCTTCGCATCTATCAAGACGAAAAGGTTATTTCGCTGGATGCACTGAAGTTCCGTGAGCCGCTGGTCCAGCTCGATCACCGAAGCCTCTAGGATCTCGGCCATATGGTCGTGGCCTTGGTGAACGCGGATCAGCTCGATACAAGGCATTGCCAGAGATCTTGTCGTCGCAAAGCTCCCGTTGGCATCCATCACCGCAGATACACCCCTCTGCAGCATTTTATACACCCCCTCGACGAGGAATTTCACATATTCATCTGCGTCCGCCAGCACCTGCGGCATCATAGCAGGAGTTGGAGGAGCTGTTGTAGTTAGCAGACCGGAAGAAGATCCGCCAACCTCAACCTACGAGGCTGGAACCTCGATATCAATAGGCTCTTCATCAGCAAGGGCTAGGCTGCTAGCCCGAAGAGCCGAAGAAACAGAGGAAGCCGGCACAGGCGTCGAGATAGTACCCCAAGTAGAAGGAGCAATGGAGGGTTCCACACCCTTACCCTTCTCAAGTTCGGAAGAACCACCGACGTCAACAGCCACCTCTTCTGCCCCCAATGTCCTATCAGCTGCCAGTACCTCCCTTGGCAGAACGGGGAGATCAACACTCATCTCCTGGCTCGTCCCGGGAGACAGGACTGGCGAATGAGTCTCATCCTTCTCAAGTCCCTCTACAGGGACAGGATCTGTCGCTACCTCCTGATCGGTAGCCACCTCAACTTCCACGGCTGAGACTGGGGTAGGGCTCGGCAATGATACAGCCGACCTCCCCTCATCATGACAAGGAGGGAAATCAACCCTCTCCTCTGTTCCAACTACCTCTGTTGCCCCCGCAACAGACTCTTGCAGCTCTGGAGGGACGTCATCGCAAGGCGACGAACTCCAATCCACTTCATCATCAGGATGCCTCGAGTCCGTAGGACCCTCAACGTCCAAGGCCTCGAAGGCAGATTGTACCTTCCCGGATGTTGTTGCAACCTCGTCAGGAGATACTAAAACCTCTGCAGGAACATCTTCGGGATTCTCCTCCACGGGAGACATTATCATCAGTGGAATGCGCTCATCAGAAGAGCTTGCCACCTCCTTCGATTTACTAACACCCGGTTTTGAAACACGGGTCTTCTTCTTCGATGATCCCTACAAGAAGAAAAGCATAAGTCACCAAAATGACAAGATGAACCAGAATTACGGAGGACGCCTTACCTCAGCAGGAACTGATCCCACTGGCGTTACAAGTGGCACTCCTGTAGCCTTTGGAGTCGATGTCTTTCTCTGCCTTTTTTGTACAGAAGAACCAGCTCCGGTGTCGGCCCGCCTCTTCCCAACGGACGGATCTCTTACTGGTGCTGCGGCAGCAGCCCGATATCCCGCCAATTCTGGTGGACGATATGATCGGGCTGCCATCAACATGTTCGCTGTGGCCTCCAGCTGAGTTCCAATGATGAAACTAGTCTCCCTGTCATAACCAGGAGACGCAGTATTCATAGTGCAATACAGCTTGACGGCCGAATACAGGATCTGTGGCCGAGGGTTGTGAACTGGCATAGTAAAATTAACGCTAGTGCATCCAGCATTATAATATTGCCAGCCCCGGGCTCCATCCAGCAAACTCCCGATAAAACCCAGACTGCTACTGGGATTTCGCAACATTAGCTGGGTATAGCCAAACTGGCGAGCAAATCTGCTGGGCAGATATGGCTCCAGATAACATCTATTTTGGTTGCGGTAGACCAAGTGAGAAGGCCGAATGCTTTGCAACCAACGAAAACCCTATTTCGGCAAAGTAATCGCATCTTCGCCCGAGTCAACCAAATCTTGATCGGCCTCGAAATCTTTCAAGATGGGGCCAACCTTGACAATCTTCCACCCCTGAAGGTAGGACAAAACTCTCCTGCAAACGAAAATGCCGGTGTATAACCACTTTCTCTTGTAGAAGCGGCAGATGAAGGCATCTCCTTCAACATGATCCTCCTCCGGACCGAGACTCATCACGTTCGGATGATGCAAAATCAGCCATCCCATAAGATAATAGAAGGGCAGCTCGGCCCGGGGAAAGTTGTCGTTGTTACCTTTCCCGTGGATCACATCGTCAGCAAAGGACCTCAAACCCCGCAACAGGTTACACACCATCGCGAAGAGGAGAGCTAAAGGCCGTCCAAAGGCCAACTTCACGACAGGCAAAATGAGGTTCTGATGTACCCTCTCTACGGCACCGGATCCACCTGTAAACACGCAATCCCGGAGCCATATCATCAAGTAGGCCGTCAACACCGTCTTTGACAACATCCGGTGCGCACAGTGCCAGAAGCAGCTATACGCGTTCTCGCCACTCTCATTGGAACGAGGGGTCCTCTCGTCCAGCCGGCTTATCTCAGAAGTCACTTCCGCGGGCTTCAGTCCTTGCGAAGTCGTAAACAGATCCTCGAAGAATCTGCCAAATCCTGCTTGAAGACATAATCCCTCCAAGCAGTCACATGAGGCTGGGTCTTGACCTTGTCCCTCCGGTGCATCAGATAATGATGGCTCGTCATCTCTTTGAAAATAGCCATCATCTTCGGGTCCTTATTTTCCAGAACCTGGATCTCTTCATTTGACGGGAAGTATTCCTCGTACGATTCCGAGCCCCAAGGAAGCTTGGACACTTCGTACATCTCATGGAGAGCCAATCCCAACTCTCCCACCGGAGTAAAAAAGCTGCCAGTCTGGGCATTGAATAATTCCAAGAGTGCAAGGAACATAGGCTTATTGAGATCCACTCCGGCCTGCGTGGCCCGAATGGCGGCCGTCAGCCCAATCTCCTTAAGCTCAGCTTTGAACTTTGAAAGCATCCAAATGGTCAACTCGTTCCACCTCGGGATGTAGTGACACCAACCTTCGACTCTAAAGCCATCTTTCGGATACATGACCTTCGATGTCAGCATCCGATTTGCAAAAGTCGGAGCACTGAAGGGAAACGTGTCGCTGGGGACTTCACTGTAGAGGCTTCCGGGATGCAAGGTTCGGCAACTAAACGAGGAACCGGCTCGCGAAGCGGCCAAGGTATCTCTCTGGTTCGAGGTAGCATCAATCGAAAGGGTACCTCCCAGGGCCCCTCCTTGAGAAGGAGTAAGTTCCCAGCACATCCTTCTCTTCGAAGCCAAACGATAAAAGGCCGTCAGCGGCAACTGGCGATCAACCTGCCGCATGTATAAAACCATGCCTTTTACAGAAAAGAACCAGTCTTCTCTGATCTTCAGTATCTTCGCTTCAGAAGAGACTAGTCGGTCGCCGAACAAGAAGGCAGGTTTTAAGAAGGTCACATCCTCAGATTCAGCAGATTTTAGTTTACCGCTCTCCATCATACTCTGGAGGAAAATCGACAACTGGTTCTAGATTTGCGGCATTCTCTCACGAGGTTGGTTCTGTAAGATAGCATCCTTTACAGGATTGACCACCGCCTCATCAAAATCAACTCCCATTTGACAAAGAGAAGCATCCAGGAGGACCTCGTTCAGCAAAGGGATCGTCATTGACACTGACACAACAAAAGTAGAAGTCATGCAAAAAGACAAAAGGTGTCAAATAAATCGGCGCATCATCAGGGTGTAAGCCCATGTGCGTCAGCATTGGAGCTTCGGCACATCATCAGGGTATAAGCCCATGCGCGTCAGCATTGGAGCTTCGGCGCATCATCAGGGTATAAGCCCATGCTCGTCAGCATTGGAGCTTCGGCGCATCATCAGGGCGTAAGTCCATGCGCGTCAGCGAAGGCTTCGGCACATAATCAGGGTACAAAACCCATGCGCGTCAGTAACTAAACCTCGGTGCATAATAAAGGCCTGAGCCTATGCACGTCGGCAAGATAAAACCTCAGCGTATCAAAGACAGAAGCCCATACGCGTCGGCAGCAGAAAGTTAGGGCACATTATGACCCTGAACAAGGAAGATAACAAAAGTCGACACCCACCCGTCACTGCGGGACGAACGTCGGCCGGAGTCACGATGGTGGCAGGAGCATCCTCGTCGGCAAACTCTGCCGGCTCCTTTCCCTTAGCACCGCCGCGAGGAGTCTTGGGAGCCATTCTCTCAAAGAGAAAAAGTTAGGGTTTTTGAAGAAGGACTCTAAAGAAAGCAAAGGCACAGAGAAGAAGAACTCTCTCTCTCCATCTCTCACCTATTTATAGGGCTTGGTCGCACGCATGAACCGATGACGAGTGATCTCAGCCGTCGCCTCGAGTCCTGTGAAGAGATAACAGCAAATAAAACCAAAAGATCATCATTAATCTTTTCGGTTACCGAGGTATCATTATATGCATTAACTGAGAGGAGCATGCGCCCGAACAGGCATGCGCCCCAACAGTCATGTGCCCTGACCTCCATGCTTCTTAGTCAAAGTATTCCAAAACATATTCAAAAGTTTTGAAAACTTTGAAGGGGGTCTTGTAGAAGCATGGAATTTCACAAACAGAAAGCCCATGCGCCAGACACTACATGCGCCAGAGGTCGGACAAAATACTTTACAGCAAAATCAACAAATATAGACATTTGAAAGAGGACTTTTTTTTATAAATAAAAGTCTATTACATGTCTAGAGAAGGTTGTACAAAGGAGAATTTCTACAAAGGAAAGATCCTAAGTCTACGGCCAGCAGCCACTATGCGCCTCAAGACAGGCGCAGCAGTCACCATGCGCCCTCAGACAGGTGCAACAATCATCATGCGCCCTCGGTCAGGCGCATCCCGCCATGCACACTCAGCAGGGCACATCTTTTCAGTAGCTCAGTTATGTGCATCCCCAGTTATGTGCATCCCTTCAGTAGCCCAGTTATGTACCGCTCTTCCAGCCAGGCTCAGACTAAAGAAGCATTTAACCCTCTGACTAGAGGCAGGTCTCCTCAAACCAAGGAAGAGAAGAGCACCGCAAGTCTGTGGCCAGGGGAGGCTTCGAAAGAGCCTCCAAAGACCAAGGAAGACCGTAATCGAAATGCGGCTAAAGGAGCAGCTTTCAACACAACCAGAGTGGGCAAACACCCACTTTGAAGGAAGAAAGAGCCAAGCACCGCCATTCCGATCTACGGCTCTTCCTGCACAATGAAGACGAGGCCCGAGCATCCCTATCTTTGGATGCAACAGGCACCTTTCGCCTGCCTCAGAAGCCCTCGACTCCGCCTTTTGGATGTAACAGTCACCTTCAAGTGCATCAATGACGACATGGTGTCTCATCTTCACCCTCGGGAGCACTTCGTCAACAGAATACACTCGAGTACCCGAGTTCATGTTGGAAGTACGTGAGAGAACGAGAAGCAAACCTCCTCTCCATGCCACTATATATAGGCCGGGCAGATCAAACCCACGCGCCAGGTGGATGGCTCTCCGAATTCCGTACAATGAACTTGCATTTAATAGATGAACCGGACGCTTCGAATTCAGCCAAATCAAAACGGCTATTTAAAGCACTTGAAGAACGTAACAGTCGCTGCATTAAAGAACGTGTCACGAAGCGGATGCGCCGGCCAAGCCCGCGTATCACACAGATGCGCCCTTCAACATCAGATGCATCACACAGATGCGCCCTTCAGTACCAAGCGCATCACAGAGGATGCGCCTCCATGAGTCCCCATACCCAGTGGAACGCCAATCGACGTGCCCCCTCAGCTGTCCATCGAATGTCAGAAACATTAAATGCTGAACTGACAGAGTTGGCAGCACGCCTCCCAAAGTCTGAACAGTTGACAGCTTTTTCAGAAGATAAAGCGTCGGCAACGTCAGCATCATCATGACTTTACTCTGACGGCTACTGCCACGTGGCCACCCAACCATCCGCATGCGCCTCAAAAGCCATGCGCCTCAGACTCTTTACTGATCCCTAAAGACAAAAGAAAAGTCTCCCTTTGAAGCTCTGTATGCGCCTCAAAAGCCATGCGCTCCAGACTGCTCTCTGGTCCCAAAAGACAGAAGGAAAGTCGCCTGCATGCGCCTTAAAAGCCATGCGCCCAGAATGGTTCGTGACTCCTAAAGGTTACGAGCCAGAATCTCCTCATACGCCCAATCCTAGACGCATCCCACCAGATCATTCCCCCATCAAATCCGAGATCTCCGAGCCATGAGTCGACGACACATGTTCTTTGACTCAACTCATCCAAGATTTCAGCAACAGAAAGATCTTCTTCTCTGCTACGTGCCGGCTCACAACAGCAGTATAAAGAATTCAACCCCTCAATCAGGGCGCATCATCAATGCGCCTCCATCAGCAATCTCCATGTGGCGTCCCCATGCACCGGCGCATCCTACATATGCGCACATGAGCAGCCAGCCTGCAAAACTATAAATAGAGGGATCATTTCCTTCTCACCTATGCACAGAAAAGGCACAGAATATCCAACGAACGAACATATCACCAGAGAGATAGATACAGACACTCAACGTCTTCCTCCTCTCAGCAAGCTCCAGCACCCAGAGCAATCCAAACCTTCAGAGAACCGATAACCATCGTCAGCTCGTCAACGGAGTCAACGTATTACCACTCACAGCATCGGCACATGGGACCCAGATAAACAAAAGTGTACTCCTAGGACTACATCTAAGTCCTATATTGTAACACTGTTCTATTTGTATTAAAATTTGCAATCAAAGAATTTTAATGGCAAACAGACGTTACCCGCAAATTCTCGTAAATCTCGCAGCAGGTTACACACCATCGCGGGGAGTAGAGCAAAGCGACGGCCAAAAACCAACTTCACAGCTGGCAGGATTAGGTTCCGGGTCACCCTCTCCACAGAGCCTGACCCGCCAGAAAAGACGTAATCCCGGAGCCAAATCATCAGATAAGCAGCCAACACTACTTTGGATGACATCCGATGAGTACGGTGCCAGAAACAGCTATAGAGACCCATGTCTGACTCCCGATCCTCATTTTTACGGGGACTCTTCTCATTTAGTCTGCTCATTTCAGAGAGCACTTCAGTGCTGGAGAGAGCTGGCGGAGTCGTGAACCGAGAGGAATCATTTGTGTCTTGCTTAAAGACATAATCCTTCCAAGCAGTCACATGGGGATGCGCCCCGCCATTATCCTTCTTCTGCGTATAATAGTGATGACTCGCCACTTCTTTGAAGACAGCCATCATCTCCTCGTCTTTGTCCCCCAGGACTTGGAACTCCTCATTAGTCGGGAAGTACTCCTTGTTGGGTTCTGATCCCCAAGGAAGCCTCGACACCTCATATATTTCATAAAGTGCAAGTCCTAGCTCCCCTACCGGAGTGAAGAAGGTCCTGGTCTGGGTATTAAACATCTCCATGAGCGCAAGGAACATATGCCTATTGATGTCGACGCCCGCCTGGGTGGCACGGATAGCGGCAGTCAGCCCAATCTCCTTGAGTTCGGTTCGAAACTTTATCAGAACCCAGTGTGTCAGCCTATCCCACTTGGATACATAATGACACTAACCCTCTACCCAAAATTCATCCTTCGGGTACGACCGCTTCGATGATAGCATACGATTAACGTAAGTCGAAGCACCAAAGGCAAAAGTGTCGGCAGGGACGTCACTATAAATACTCCCAGGACGCAGAGTTCGCCAGGTGAAAGAGGACCCAGCCCGCGTGGAGGCCAAAGTATCCCTATGGTTCGAGGTAACATCGATCCTGATGGTGCCCCCCACCGCTCCCCCCTGAGACGAGGTTAGCTCCCATATCATCCTCCTCTTGGAAGCAAGACGACAGAAAGCTGTCAAAGGCCATTGACGCTCGAGCAGCTTAATGAACATGTTCACCCCCTTGGCTGTGAAGAACCAATCTTCCTTAATCCTTAACACCTTCGCTTCAGTAGAAGTGAGGCGATCCCCAAACAGGAACTCATGCTTCAAGAAAGTCACATATCCAGAAAGGGCAGGTTTCAAACTGCTACGCTCCATCGTCCGTTGGAGGAACACATACTGTTGTTCCCAGATTTGGGTCATTCTCTCAGGAGGCTGATCCAGCATGATGGCAGCTCGGACAGGATTTATCACCTCCTCGTTATAGTCAATTCCCATCTGACAAAGAGTAGCATCTAGAAGTACTTCGTTCAAAAGCGGGACGGTCATCGAAACTGGCGGTCAGAAAAAGATGACAAAGACTCAGATATGTTAAAACAACAAAAATATCAGGGCCGTGTTCTCATCAGAAGCAAGTCTCAGGCGTATCTGAAAAATAGCTTCGATGCATCATCAGGACTCGAAGTCCATGCACATCAGCAAGAAGCTTCAGCGCATCATCATGACTCGAAGTCCATGCACATCAGCAAGAAGCTTCAGCGCATCATCAGGACTCGATGTCCATGCGCGTCAGCAAGAAGCTTCAGCGCATCATCAGGACTCGAGGTCCATGCGCGTCGGCGTATGTGTGTTCTAAAAAAAATACTCAAGTATAGAAAGGTACGGTAAAGAATGACAAACCCACCAATCACCGCCGGTCGAACGTCGGCGGGCATCCTGGGGACATCGTCAATGTCGACCTCTGCAGGCTCTTTTCCTTTGCTTCGCCCTCGGCCAGCACCACCGTGAGGAGTCTTAGGGGCCATTCTTCAAGTTTCGGAGGAATTTCTTAAGACACAAAGAAGAAGAAGAAAACAAAAAAGAAAGACTCTCTCTCCATCAGACGCCTATTTATAGGCTTGGTCGTACGAGTGAACCGATGAAGGGTGACGTCAGCCGCCGCTTGGGGTTCTGCAAAATGATAACTACAGATATTCAAAAGATCATCATTAATAAACCAAGGCATTATCATTTGCAATTAAAGGAAGCATGCGCCTCATCGTATCATGCGCGGAGCAGTCATGCGCCCAGAACAGTCATGCGCTCCATCGAAAACATGCGCCCACCATGCTTCTTATTCAAAGTATTCCAAAACTTGATGAAAAGTTTTGAAAACTTTGAAGGGGGTCTTGTAGAAGCATGGAATCTCTGGCGCATCTACTATGCGCCCTGAAACAAACATGCACTAAAAATATCATAAAACAGTAAAAGAGTAGCAGCATAAATGGGCTTTTTATTTCATAAAAGTCTGTTACATGACTAAAGACTCTTTTTACATAGAAGACACTTTTTACATAGAAGACTCTTTTTACGAAGAAGAAATAAAAAAAAGCCTAAAGCTACGCTTCATCCAGGCGCGTCTCAACTAGGCACATTTCTTCGGCGTCTCAGTCAGGCGCATCTCTTCGGCGTCTCAGTCAGACACATCTCTTAAGCGTCTCAGCTAGGCGCATCTCTTCGACATCTCAGTCAGGCGCATCTCTTCAGCGTCTCAGTCAGGCGCATCATGAAGTCTCAGCATATGCGCTCTACTTCGATCCGATCAAGTGCTTCGGCTAAAGGAAGCAGTCCTTTGAAACATAACGTGAGTGGGCGATCAACCCCACTCTAGCAGGAGGAAGAGCTCTCCAAAGCCCAAAGAAGATGGAAGCACTACAATTCCGATCTGGGGCTCTTCCAGCATAACGAAGATGGGACGCGAATGTCCCGATCTTTGGATGCAACAGGCACCTTCGGCCTGTATCGAGACCCTGCGATCCCGACTTTTGGATGTAACAGTCACCTTCACGAGTGCGTACGAAGACAACTCGACGCATCTTCACCTTCGGAAGCATCTCGTCGCCAGAACGTACTCGGGCAAAGAGGCGCATCTCTACAATGAATAAACGGAAGAAAATAGGAAACATAACCCTCTCCTTGCTGCTATTTATAGCTTGGACAAATCAGACACATGCGCCAAGTGGCAGACTCTCCGAAGTCCGTACAATGAATGTACATTTATGGAATGAATCTGTCTTTTCAAAATCAGCCCAGTCAACATGCACAATAAAAATATTAAGAACCCAACAGTCGGGCCTAGGCGGATGCGCCGTATGAAAAATCCCTGCACCTCCTTCTGATGTGCCCAAAACAGAGATCGAACCCATGCGCCCACAATCCGAGCATTTAATGCTGAGTGACAGGCTGGATAGAAGCCCATATGCCAGTCACATCGAACATTTAAGGCCGTATGACAGAGGCGGCAATACGCCCTACGAAGAGTCTCCAACCCTTCAGAGTTATTCGGTCGAGCTGCCTTGCCACGTGGCCAACCAAAGCGTATACGCCACCACAGCCATGCGCCCAGATCTTTGTGTGTGCCTTAAAGCCATGCGCTTGGACTCGCTCTTGATCCCTAAAGATAACAGCTAAAGTCCTCTCTATGCGCCCAATCCTAGGCGCATCCTAACAAATCACTCTCTACCAAATTCGAGATCTTTGAGCCACGGACATACGCCACGTGTCCTTCGACTCAGTTCATTCCACGAAAGGGTGCTAACCACCCAAGATTTCAGCAACCGAAGAATCCTCTCAGCTGCCACGTGTCGGCTCTTCTGCAGCCCACAAGCGCAATAGAAAGGATTCAATCCCCAAATCAGGGCACATCAACCATGCGCCCCCGCCAGCATCAGCTACGTGGCGTTCCCAAGTCCAGGCACATCCGACATATGCGCGCATGAGCAGCCAGCCTGCAATCTATAAATAGAAGGATCATTCCTTCATCACACACACACAGACAAAGATAGACATACATACTCAGAGAGAAGCACCTCCACAGAGGCCAAAAGTGACACTTAACGTCCGCTTCTCCTCGCAACGCTCCAGCATCCAGAGCAACTCAGACCTTCAGAGAATCTAAAATCATCGTCAGATCGTCAACGGATTCAACGCATTACCACTCGCTCCATCGACACAGTACCCAGATAAAAACAGAAGTGTACTCCTAGGACTACATCTAAGTCCTACATTGTAACACTCTTCTGTTTGTGATTGAAATTCCAATTCAAAGATTTTAATGGCAAATACACCTCCCCTCCCCGCCCCGGCCAGTCCAGCCCCCTCCTCCTCCTCCCCGTACCGGGCGCCCCCTCCCTCCCTCCTTCCCGCCCCCCTCATTACTCTGACGAATGCCCCCCATTCTCTCCACCCCGGGCACCCCCCTCTTCCCCCTCCTCCCTGCCCCGGCCAGTCCAGTCCCCCTCCTCCTCCGCCTTACCCCGAAAAGCCCCCCACCCTCCTCCCTCCTTCCCGCCCTCCTCAGCCCCCCTCATTACTCCGGGGAGCCCTCCCTCCTTCCCGCCCCGGCCAGCCAAGCCCCCTCCTCCTCCTCCTGTTGGAATTATTCAATAATATGGGTCACACATGTAAAATTAATTGTGTTGGGCTATCTAAATAATTAAGCCAAATTAAAGTGTAGAAATATCAACATATATATATATATGTGTGTGTGTGTGTGTGTGTGTGTGTGTGTGTGTGTGTGTGTGTTATATATTTATATGTATAAATAAAAAAAACATATAAAATATATATATATATATATATATATATATATATGTGTGTGTGTGTGTGTGTGTGTGTGTGTGTGTGTGTGTGTGTTATATATATATTTATATGTATATATATATATATATTTTATATGTATATATATATGTGTGTGTGTGTGTGTGTGTGTGTGTGTGTGTGTGTGTGTGTGTGTGTGTGTGTGTATTCATTAGGGTTATGGTCCCCAACTTATACGGCCACCAAAAGAGAGGTTTTCTCTTTTTCTCTTCTGCATCCCCATCAACAGAAAGAGAGGGTCAAAGGATTCGGATTCTTCTTTGTCATTAAGGGTTGTAGCAAGTTGGAAGATCGAACCCAATAAAGAGACGAACGCTTCAAGATCCATCAAGCCTAGCAATAGATTCAGGTATGCTTCCGCAATTTAATTTATGTTCTTCATCTCATGAATCGACATGGTATAATAAATTTGTAACAAGCGGTATCAGAGCCTCCCTTGTTTGATTTATGAGGTCGAAGTTTCAAAATAATATTTGTTGTTCGGAAACCCTAGATGGTTAGATCTAATTTAGGGTTCCAAATTTTTTTGATAAAATTTTTTATGATCAATGGGTTCAGCGTTTCTAGGAAATTAGTTTCTAGGAAATATGACAGAATTTCGAATTGGACAAGGGATCCCAAGTAGAAGTTATTTTTTTAGACTCTTTCTGAAGTGGTTAGCGATTTCTCTCTCTCATTCTACATTATTGTGTCTAGAGGTTATTTCTTTTGTCGTTGGTTTGTATGTCTATGGAAAAATAATAATTTTTACAATGCCAACAGGAAAGTTCTTCCAGTTTTTGCCAAGTAGAATGGAACTCTAAGATTACATAGTTTGTTAATTTTAGAAAATTGATCAATATTCTTTTATTTTACTCCATCCAAAAGTATGACTTGTTTGGTTTGCCATTTGTTATATATGATACTGCATATCCTTGCTTTCAAAGTTCCAGTGGGAGCTAGCTTCCCATGACTTCTTTACGAGTAACAGGTGTACTTAACAATTATTCAAGGATAAATTCCTATTGCAAATTTAAGAGATTATATATTAAATAGTCAAGTTGGGCGGCTAAAGCTAGCATGACATGTCTAAATTGTTACCTATAGCTAAGTAGTAGATAACAGCAATATTTAAGAGCAACATGTTGGAGTATTCGTATCATGTTCCATATGTTGTTGTTGTTGTTCTCTGGATGCATATTCTCAGTAGATTATTACATGAATGTTATTATGTTGGTAATATTCAATTTTGTTAAATTAAAATTCATGCTTATGCTTTTGATTACTTTATTTCAGTAATAATCTTATAAATATGCATGTATATAAAGCTTTTGGACATGATTCAGTTTTGTAAAATTTAGTCAACATTCAAATTTTTTGGTACCTTTTATGACTAGCAATAGTTGTCCAATATCTAAGTAGACTCATTGAAACAAGATGTCTCCAAAGTGACCTCTTTTGCGTAGATAGTCTACGAGGGATGTCGGATGTTTGTGTGTGTATATTCATGCGGGTATTAGCCGACCCAAAGGAAGGTTAATACTTGGCCGAATTGCACACATACTTGTGGTGATAAATGTGTGACAATTATACGGTTTACATGTGAATAATAACCCGATCCAAAGATAGGCTTATTATTTGACATGACTTATTGTCAACGTTTGATCACTACACCAAGAGTACCACTTGCAATTAATATCACTTTCCAAAGACTTGATATTAATGATGCACTAGGTATCTTGAGATGGGGTTCACCATTATTTGAATTTGTTTGACTATCTTTTATTCTTTGGTTATTAATTAGAGCATATTTGTTTATTTATTTTTGTTCTCTTTTCAGTTAATGTTGCTATAATATCTGCCAATACGAATTCAATTTCCATGCTTAGTGGGATAAATTTTAAGGGCAAAAAGAAAAGAAATAAAAAAGCTGTTGAGGGCCTGGCTCAAAAGAAACAATAATATAAAACTAAGGCTTGTTTCTTTTGTGACAAGTCAGGACACATAAGAAAAAGTACATTTCTCAATTTGGTCTATTCTGAGGTTAATTTAGCTTCAGTACCTAGAAACACATGGTGGTAAGATTCTGGTACTACTACCCACATTAATGTTTCTAGACAAGGTTGTTTGAGCTGCCGAAAGCCAATTGATGGTGAAAGATACATCTATGTGGGTGACGGAAAGTTGGTAGAAGTGGAAGCAATAGGACATTTTAGGTTATTATTGGAAACCGGTTATTATTTGGATTTGATAGACACTTTTATTGTACCGTCTTTTAGACGGAATTTAGTTTCAGTTTCCTTACTGGACAAATCTGGTTATCATTGTTCATTTGGAAACAATAAGTTTAGTCTATCTTTAAATTCAAATATTGTTGGTAGTGGTTCCCTTAATGTTTATGATAACCTATATTCACTTGAAACTATTACATCTTACAATAAAATCTTGCATGTGGAGTCACGTGGTACTAAACGCAAAATTAATAATAAAAATTCTGTCTTATTATGGCACAAGCGATTAGGTCACATCTCTAGAAATAGAGTTGAACGACTTGTGTCGGATGGAATTTTAGATTCCTTTGATTTCACAGACTTTAATGTCTGTGTTGAATGTGTAAAGGAAAAACAGACCAAAGCAAAGAGATTAGGTGCCAATAGGTATATAGAAGTCTTAGAATTGAATCATACTGATATTTGTGGACCATTCCCTTCGACTTCTTGGAATGGTCAAGAATATTTTATATCATTCATAGACGACTATTCTAGATATGGCTACCTATATCTCATTCATGAGAAATCACAGTCTTTGGACGTATTCAAATCATTTAAAGCTGAAGTTGAGAACCAACTCAACAGAAGAATAAAAGTCGTCAGGTCTGACAGTGGTGGATAATACTACGGTAGATCTGATGGATCATGTGAACAACGTCCAGGACCGTTTGCTAAATTTTTAGAGGAATGTAGAATCATCCCACAGTACACTGTAACGTACCAGTCCCAAAATACGTAGGACTAGAAACGTAGACATGCCAGCTGTATACATACGAAGTACAGGGGCCTTGTATGTATACATAAGCTGTAAAATATAGTAATACAAGACAAACTAAATCTTATCCACAATGAAAGGAATAATAATATAAAAATCAACTTGAATATTTATGATACAATCGTTGGGCGGAGACAAAGTCCACTACCAACTATCAATAAAAGAAATTTACAAGAATCAATCCATAAAATGACAAGACGAACCAAGCGCAATTATCTTCGAAGGCATGGAGAAGACCACGGCCTTGGCTAGGATACCTGCGGAAGACATGAACACACCTGGAGAAAAACCAGGTCCTCAGACGGACGTAGCATGATACAGGAAGAACATGCTAATATGAACTGTCAGAATAATAAAATAATATTTAAAAGACTATTCTATACACAAACATGCAAAGGTGATTCTAACCGCCTAATGTGCAATTTAGAGGACAACTTTCATGCGCATGGGTGGGATTTTAGGCTATGTGTACGTAACTGGCGTCCAGTCATCTGTATCCATCTGTAAAGTCTAAAACGTCAGAGGGCATCTGCAAATAAATTGCCACAGTTCCATCCGGAGACTGTGGTTTACCTGTTTGGATTCCCATACGCACTAGCGACTGTCCTTCCCCAATATTTCCCATGCTGTTTAAGTCATGTCCATGGCTCGTCCAGTTTTGCAACTGCTTGAGTCTCTAAAACCTTAGTCATAGCAGTTACGATCATCTATCCGTCACACGACTTTAGAGAGGGCCAGTCCATAAGTCGTGCCCCTAGCAACATGTCTCCAACCGTGTAGTGTGTGTGTCATGGCCAAGGGAGATATAAGGATATCCCCCAACAAGAAGGTAGTCCACTAACACTAAGTTAACATGCATATAGTAAAATAAAATGACTAATAGTGTCGCTTGCACCCAAGTATGGCTTGGACGCGCAGTTTATAACAAAAGAAACTAACAATATGAAACAAAATAAATAATACAAAAAATAAATAATTTGACAGTTAATTAGCAAGGTATACTTGCCTGGTAGGACTCCTGGTGAGCTGCAATAATCCAGGTGGCACAAACTACAACTTCGGTGTTGCAAATACACAAGACGGTCTCCGCTGATGGCACGGACTGTTCCCTCGTATCCAGGACGGTCGAATTTGTTAGGGTGACATAAGGAGTTACGAACTTGGGAAGAGAGTAGGAATAATGGGGTTGGTCACGGAAAGGAGAAAAAAATGATAACAATGAATATATACGATTTTTGAAAATTATTTTATGATACTTGAAAATATAATTTATTCGACAAAATATGTTTTCAAAATAAATACTCAAAAGTCGAAAGTCGTTTTGGGGCGAACTCTAGGTTTGGTCAAAGTAAGTTTTCTAGGTAAAACTAAATTTAGTTAAAGTACTTTTAGGTAAATATTTGAAAATATATTAAATCATTTAAAGGTAATACTATATTTGTTAGTAAAATATTTTAAATATTTATTTGAAATATATAGAAAACAATTCTACGAAGTAGACTTTCCTTAATCAAAATATTTTATACATAAAAATCTAAAAAAAAATGAAACACCAAAATTTATCAAAATGCTTTGTAATATGCATATGATATAAAATAATTTTAAGGGTATATTTATCACAAATATTAAATGTCGTTATTTTTATATGTCTACCATTTTAGAGTATACTAATAAAATAACTATGAAAGAAATATTATAAGGCTATCACTAATATATATGTATACTGTCTCAAAACCAAATATGTATTAATAATAAACACAATAAAATTTAATATAATAATAATAATAATAACAATAATAATAATAATAATAATAAATTAAGGAAACATAATACAATAATAATAATAATAATAATAATAATAATAATAATAATAATAAAATAATACTGAATAAACATAGACTAAGAACCCACTAATCAGAAAAATAAAATAAATAAATAATCGATAGTTAAATAAACAAGTAAATAAAAAAATTGGCAGCAACAGCTGTTTGTTTTAATAGAAAGGGGGAGAGAGAAAATAAAAAGGAAAGGGAAGGGGAAATCGAGAGGGAGTGGGCGGAGGAGAAGATCGGGATGGAGTCGCCGAGGCTTGTCGCGACGGAGGGGTCGGTCATCGGGATGGGCGAGCGAGACGGAGAGGAGCGGTCAGGCGGTGGCGATGATGTCTCGGCGATGGGATTTTCGGCCGGAGTTCGGTGAGCGGAGGCGGGGAAGCTGGTGGAGGAAGGCTGAGGGGGTGGAGACGAGAGCCAGGGGAGAGAGGAAGACTCGGGAAAAGGCTCCGCCGACGCTCCGGCCTGGGCGCGGCGGTGTGGTGGTTAGGGCACGAAGGGAGGCGGTGCGGTGAAGTGCGGCGAGCGGTGAGGATGATCGCGGGGGGGAAGGAGGTGAATGAAGCGGACGAGCGGCCAGCGGAAGGAGGCGGAGGTCGGCGTCGGGGTCTCCGCATCGTACGACAGGTGGACGTGGCGGAACGGTTCTCGGCCACGGCTTGAGGGCACGGTGGTCGACGTCGGGAAGAGGGTCGTTGGGACGGGATTAGGCCGGAGACTAGGATTCTACGGGCGTGGTTCGCCGGCCCTCGTCAGGATGCGGAGGCGCACGAGAAATAACAGAGGGGGCGGCACCGATCTTGAGGTGAGTGTGGCGGCAGCGTTAGTTTTGGTTTAATTATGATTTTTTTTTTGGGTTTTGGTCGTGTCGGCCGGTGGTGTTCGTAGCTTGGGTGGTCGTAGACTGACGGCTCGGCGAAGAGGAGATAGGAGTTGGGCTGGGACTGTTGGTGGTTCTGGTGATGGTCGATGGGGCAGGAAGGAGATGGACTGGAGTGGTGCTGGCGGTCGAACTGATGGCGGTGGTGGTCCGGGGTCAGGTTGTGGCGAGGGCTGTGGCAGAGGCAGGACAGGGGTCGGGGAGGAGAAAGTTGGGTAGATGGTTGTGTCGAAGGTGGTGGCACTGGAGATGGGGTTGGGGTGTTGGTCGGTGGAGTGTGGCTTGGTTTCGGGGCAGTAGGTGGATCGACGACACAGTTTTGGAAATCGGATGCCGTGGTGGTTGGCTAAAAAAACAGGGGACAGGGGGTGTCGCGGAGGTTGGCTAGGGCTCGACCGAGGGTGATTGGCATGTGAGAAAACGTGTCCTGCGAGACACAGGCTATGGGTCGAGGCCGTGTCCGGTTTCTGGACACGAGGAAGAATTTGTAGATGTACAAAAGAAAAATAGTGGAAGGGAAAACGGATGGTCACGGACACGATGCACTTGATTGACTATAGAAATTAATTGTGGAGAAATTTGGCTTGTAAAATTAATGGAGGAGTACATGCCTATTTATAGGATGTGAGAATTCCCAGTTGGATAAGGATTAGAATTGATTTAAAACCCCAATTGATAAATACCATATTAATTTAAATAGTTTTAAAGTGAATTAAATCCAAATTCGAATCAAATTAAATCTAAGTAAATCCATCTTTACATTAAAAATTGGATCCATAAAATACATTCATATTTTTAAATCATAATAATTTATCTAAATATCAATCAAATAAAATTTAAAAAAATATTTTTATGAACACTAATATTATAATAATAATTAATTTCGAAAATAAACATAAATATTTAAATATTTAAAATACCTTATTGCTAAATAATTTATTATAAATAATAAAAATAAAATTTAAAAATATATATGAAATAATTTTCATGTGCTTTACACGAATAAAATATTCACATAAATCTAGTTTTCTAATTTACTACTATTAAAATAAGATAGTATTTTATAAATAATTAAAATAATAAGTTTTGCCAACCTCGATAATACTTTTAATAAAAATAATTATATATATTATTTTGAAACCATCACCGATAATAAAATCAAAAATCATTTTTCTAAAAATATGTACCTCGCACATATTCGCAATCGACGAGTAAATACGAAAAACGTAAATTCCCGTACGACGTACAATACGACTATGCGATGTATAATACAAAAAATCAGTACTAAAAATATAGTAAAAATTTAGGGGTTTTACATCCTACCCAACTTACAAGAATTTCGTCCTCGAAATTAAAAATAAGTAGGGGGTTGAGAGGGTACAAGGGTATATCAATGAGGAACAATCAAATTACGACGTTCACAACATGCATTAGAAAATCGTGACTTCGATAACTACAGAAATAATTCACGAATTTAATTTAGGGGTGAATGATGGTTGCGACAATGAATCGAGGGTCAAGGGAAAGGACGAGTAACTCGAGATGGGGATATAGTCTCATCGGTTGGTCGGTGGCTAACTATTTTGGCAATAGTTGGGGGGATAACTAAAGGTGATACCTTGTGTTTATCTACTATGTACGATCTTTCGTCTAAATAAGTGAAAGATAAGAACCAATATGAGTCCAAAAAAGTTTTCGAATATCAATACGTGGTTCAACGGCGAGGGAGTAATTCAAAAAGAATTGCCAAAGCTGTCGCGGATGGGACCTTAGAGGATAAGTTTAACTATGTCCCCATCCACATATAACGATAGATAAAAGCGAACCAAAGTGCAATAGGTTGATCAGACCATCAAGCACCGGTTCTGATTAGACAATATGTTAGTGGGTGCGCACCCAATAAAACATGTCATGATCAAGCTCGATAAGGGAATAAGCTTGCAAAACTTAGGCTAAAACTAGCAGCATAGGATAGTCAAAAATAGTAACAAAAACATAGGCACGATTAATATTGAAAGAAGTGGAATTAGTTCAAACTTCTTAAGAATCTAGTCATGTCGTATGTTGGTGCCTATACAGTCGTTCTATTGTCTACTTGCTTAAGACTTGGTTAAGGTCACAAGGATGATTTGCTCGTAAGGCATTCTACCCAACTTACAAGAGTTAAACTAAGGGTTTTAGGACAATGGGCCGAGTCTACCTAGTATGGATTACCTTTCTAACCAACATCAAGCACGAAAGAAGGATAAGAATTAACGGTAGAAGGAATCAAGCAAGATACAAATCAAGGGAGTCAAAGTAGAATCGAGGAGGTCAATTATGTGGATGAGATCCTAGACTCTAATTCTATTCGCAGGGCCATCACAAAAATATGTAACGCCCCAGTCCCAAAAAACGTAGGACTGGAAACGTAGACATGCCAGCTGTATACATACGAAGTACAGAGGCCTTGTATGTATACATAAGCTGTAAAAATAGTAATCCAAGACAAACTAAATCTCATCCACAATGAAAGAAATAATAATATAAAAATCAACTTGAATATTTATGATACAATCGTTGGGCGGAGACAAAGTCCACTACCAACTATCAATGAAAGAAATGTACAAAAATCAATCCATAAAATGACAAGACGAACCAAGCGCAATTGTCTTCGAAGGCATGGAGAAGACCACGGCCTTGGCTAGGATACCTGCGGAAGACATGAACACACCTGGGGAAAAACCAGGTCCTCCGACGTACGTAGCAAGATACAGAAAGAACATGCTAATATGAACTGTTAGAATAATAAAATAATAATTAAAAGACTATTCTAGACACAAACATGCAAAGGAGATTCTAACCGCCTAATGTACAATTTAGAGGACAACTTTCATGCGCATGGGTAGGATTTTAGGCTATGTGTACATAACTGGCATCCAGTCATCTGTATCCGTCCGTAACGTCTAAAACGTAAGAGGACATATGCAAATAAATTGCCATAGTTCCATCCGAAGACTGTGGTTTACCTGTTTGGATTCCCATACGCACTAGCGACTGTCCTCCCCCAATATTTCTCATATTGTTCAAGTCATGTCCATGGCTCGTCCAGTTTTGCAACTGCTTGAGTCTCTAAAACCCTAGTCATAGCAGTTACGATCATCTATCCGTCACACGACTTTAGAGAGGGCCAGTCCATAAGTCGTGCCCCTAGCAACATGTCTCCAGCCGTGTAGTGTGTGTGTCATGGCCAAGGGAGATATAAGGATATCTCCCAACAAGAAGGTAGTCCGCTAACACTAAGTTAACATGCATATAGTAAAATAAAACGACTAATAGTGTCGCTTGCACCCAAGTATGGCTTGGATGCGCAGTTTATAACAAAGGAAACTAACAATATGAAACAAAATAAATAATGCAGAAAATAAATAATTTGACAGTTAATTAGCAAGGTATACTTGCCAGGTAGGACTCCTGGTGAGCTACAATAATCCAGGTGGCACAAACTACAACTTCGGTGTTGCAAATACACAAGACGGTCTCCGCTGATGGCACGGACTGTTCCCTCGTATCCAGGACGGTCGAATTTGTTAGGGTGACATAAGGAGTTACGAACTTGGAAAGAGAGTAGGAATAATGGGGTTGGTCACGGAAAGGAGAAAAAATGGATAACAATGAATATATACGATTTTTGAAAATTATTTTATGATACTTGAAAATATAATTTATTCGTCAAAATATTTTTTCAAAATAAATACTCAAAAGTCGAAAGTCGTTTTGGGGCGAACTCTAGGTTTGGTCAAAGTAAGTTTTCTAGGTAAAACTAAATTTAGTTAAAGTACTTTTAGGTAAATATTTGAAAATATATAAAATCATTTAAAGGTAATACTATATTTGTTAGTAAAATATTTTAAATATTTATTTGAAATATATAGAAAACAATTCTACGAAGTAGACTTTCCTTAATCAAAATATTTTATACATAAAAATCTAAAAAAAATAAAACACCAAAATTTATCAAAATGCTTTGTAATATGCATATGATATAAAATAATTTTAAGGATATATTTCTCACAAATATTAAATGTCGTTATTTTTATATGTCTACCATTTTAGAGTATACTAATAAAATAACTATGAAAGAAATATTATAAGGCTATCACTAATATATATGTATACTGTCTCAAAACCAAATATATATTAATAATAAACACAATAAATTTTAATATAATAATAATAATAATAAAAAAAATAAGGAAACAGAATACAATGATAATAATAATAATAATAATAATAATAATAATAATAATAATAATACTGAATAAACATAGACTAAGAACCCACTAATCAGAAAAACAAAATAAATAAATAATCAATAGTTAAATAAACAAGTAAATAAAAAAAGAAATAAAAAAATAAAAAATAAAAAATGGCTGCAGCAGCTATTCATTTTAATAGAAAGGGGGAGAGAGAAAATGAGAAGGAAAGGGAAGGGGTAAATCGAGAGGGAGTGGATGGAGTCGTCGAGGCTTGTCGGGATGGAGTCGTCGGCGGAGGGGGCGGTCATCGGAATGGGCGAGCGAGATGGAAAGGAGCAGTCAGGCGGTGGCGCTGATGTCTCGGCGATGGGGTTTCCGGCCGGAGTTCGGTGAGCGGAGGTGGGGAAGCTGGTGGAGGAAGGCTGAGATGGCCTAAGGGGGTGGAGACGATAGCCAGGGGAGAGAGGAAGACTCGGGGAAGGGCTTCGCCGATGCTCCGGCCTGGGCGCGGCGGTATGGTGGTTAGGGCACGAACGGAGGCGGTACGGGGAAGTGTGGCGAGCGGTGAGGATGATCGTGGGGTAGAAGGAGGTGAGCGGAGCGGACGAGCGGCCAGCGGAAGGAGGCGGAGGTCGGCGTCGGGATCTCCGCATCGTACGACAGGTGGACGCGGTGGAACAGTTCTCGGCCATGGCTTGAGGGCACGGTGGTCGACGTCGGGAAGAGGGTCGTCGGCACGGGATTAGGCCGGAGACTGGGATTCTACGGGCGTGGTTCGCCAGCCCTCGTCAGGATGCGGAGGCGCGCGAGAAATAACAGAGGGGGCGGCGTCGATCTTGAGGTGAGTGTGGCGGCGGCGTTAGTTTTGGTTTAATTGTGATTTTTTTTTTGTTTGGGGTTTTGGTCGTGTCGACCGGTGGTGTTCGTAGCTTGGGTGGTCGTAGACTGACGGCTCGGTGGAGAGGAGATGGGAGTTGGGCTGGGACTGTTAGTGGTTCTGGTGATGGTCGATGGGGCAGGGAGGAGATGGACTGGAGTGGTGGTGGCGGTCGAACTGATGGCGGTGGTGGTCCGGGGTCAGGTTTTGGCGAGGGCTGTGGCAGAGGCAGGACAGGGGTCGGGGAGGAGAAAGTTGGGTAGATGGTTTTGTCGAGGGTGGTGGCACAGGAGATGGGGTTGGGGTGTTGGTCAAAGGAGTGTGGCTTGGTTTCGGGGCAGTAGGTGGATCGACGACACGGTTTTGGAAATCGGATGCCGTGGTGGTTGGCCGAAAAAAACAGGGGACAGGGGGTGTCGCGGAGGTTGGCTAGGGCTCGACCGGGGGTGGTTGGCATGTGAGAAAATGTGTCCTGCGAGACAGGCTATGGGTCGAGGTCGTGTCTGGTATGTGGACACGAGGAAGAATTTGTAGATGTACAAAAGAAAAATAGTGGAAGGGAAAACGGATGGTCACGGACACGATGCACTTAATTGGCTATGGAAATTAATTATGGAGAAATTTGACTTGTGGAATTAATGGAGGAGTACCTGCCTATTTATAGGATGTGGGAATTCCCAGTTGGATAAGGATTAGAATTGATTTAAAACCCAAATTGATAAATACCATATTAATTTAAATAGTTTTAAAGTGAATTAAATCCAAATTCGAATCAAATTAAATCTAAGTAAATCCATATTTATATTAAAAATAGGATCCATAAAGTACATTCATATTTTTAAATCATAATAATTTATCTAAATATCAATCAAACAAAATTTAAAAAAAATATTTTTATGAACACTAATATTATAATAATAATTAATTTCAAAAATAAACATAAATATTTAAATATTTAAAATACCTTATTGCTAAATAATTTATTATAAATAATAAAAATAAAATTTGAAAATATATATAAAATAATTTTCATGTGCTTTACACGAATAAAATATTCACATAAATCTAGTTTTCTAATTTACCACTATTAAAATAAGATAGTATTTTGTAAATAATTAAAATAATAAGTTTTGCCAACCTCGATAATAATTTTAATAAAAATAATTATATATATTATTTTGAAACCATCACCGATAATAAAATCAAAAATTATTTTTCTAAAAATATGTACCACGCACATATTCGCACTCGACGAGTAAATACGAAAAACGTAAATTCCCGCACGACGTACAATACGACTATGCGATGTATAATACAAAAACATCAGTACTAAAAATATAGTAAAAATTTAAGGATTTTACATACACCATGCCAGGATCACCTAGCATGAATGGTGTATCTGAAAGACGAAATAGGACTCTTAAGGTTATGGTGAGTAGTATGATTAGTCATTCTACCTTACCAGAGTCACTCTGGGGTGAAGCACTTAAAACAGCAGCTTACATTCTGAATAGAGTGCCAACTAAAGCGGCTGCAAAAATACCTTATGAGCTTTGGACAGGCAAAAAACCTAGTTTGAAGCATTTACATATTTGGGGTTGTCCAGCTGAGGCAAGGCCCTATAGGCCATATGAAAAAAAATTGGACCCCAAAACTGTAAGCAGCTACTTTATTGGCTATGCGGAGCGATCATGGGGTTATAAATTTTACGATCCCACAAAAAGGATAATTTTTGAGACGGGAACTGCTATATTTTTTTGAGGATGTTGAGTTTGGGAGAAGAAATAAAGTTAGGGATATTGTATTTGAGGAGAAATCGGTTACGATCCCTACTATCACTTTTGATGATGTGCAGGTTTCTGTACCTGTTATTGATCAAGAAGTGAATTCGGAACCTTAACAAGACAATGTTAATTTACCTCTACAAGTCAATGTCGAGCTACCTCAACAAGATAACATAGAGGCACCCCCCCATTCAAGATGAGGCAGTTGTTTTTGAGGAACAAACTCAACAACCTCAAGAATTGGTGCCATTAAGACGGTCCACCAGAGAAAGGAGAAATGCAATTTTGGATAATTTTATCATATTTCTCCAGGAACATGAGAAAGACCATGGAATATTGGAAGATGATCCAATCAACTTTCATCAGACCATGGAAAGTTCCAATTCTCAAAAGTGGATTGATGCAATGAATGAGGAGTATAAGTCCATGCAAGACAATAAAGTTTGGGAACTTATCCCATTACCAAAAGATGTGAAGCCCATTGGTTGTAAATAGATATTTAAAACCAAAAAGGATTCGAAGGGTAATATGGAGAAGTATAAAGCACGTCTTGTAGCTAAAGGCTTTACTCAAAAGGAAGGGATTGATTTTAAAGAGACTTTCTCTATGGTTTCTTCTAAAGACTCATTTAGAACAATCATGGCACTTGTTGCACATTTTGATCTTGAGTTACATCAAATGGATGTCAAAACGGCATTTCTCAATTGTAACATTGACGAAACTATTTATATGGTGCAGCCAGAAAACTTTGTGTCGGAAGATCCAAAGAATATGGTTTGCAAATTGATAAAATCCTTTTATGGACTCAAGCAAGCTTCTCGTCAGTGGTACTATAAATTTCACCAAGTTGTTACCTCGTTTGGTTTTGAGGTTAACGTTGTTGAAGATTGTGTGTATCACAAATTCACTGGAAGTAAAATTATTTTTCTGGTTTTGTATGTTGATGACATACTGCTTGCCACAAATGATATAGGCATATTTCATGAAACTAAGAAATTTCTATCAAATAACTTTGAGATGAAAGATCTTGGTGACGCCTCTTTTGTATTAGGAATTCAAATATATCGAGATCGTTCTCGAGGTATTCTTGGATTATCACAAAAGAGCTATATCAATAAAGTGCTTAAAAGATTTGGCATGCAAGAATGCAAATCAGGTGACACCCCAGTCGCTAAAGGAGACAAGTTCAGTCTCAATCAGTGCCCTAAGAATAGCCTTGAAATTAAGAAAATGCAATTGATCCCCTATTCATCAGCTGTGGGGAGTCTAATGTATGCTCAGGTGTGTACGCGTCCGGATATTGCATACATAGTTGGAATCCTAGGCAGATATTTAAGTAAACCTGGGATGGATCATTGGAAAGCAGTCAAACGGGTCATGAGATACTTACAGAGAATAAAGGATTACATGCTCACTTATAGGAGATCGGATCAGCTGGAGATCATAGGGTATTCTAATTCCGATTTTGCTGAATGCCAAGACAGTAGGAGATCCACGTCAGGTTATGTTTACATGTTAGCTGGAGGAGCTATATCTTGGAAGAGTGTCAAACAAATAATCATAGCTTCGTCCACTATGGCAGCAGAGTTTATAGCATGTTTTGAGGCATCTAATCATGGAATATGGTTACAAAATTTTGTCACTGGGCTGCGCATTCTGGAGGGTATTGAATGACCACTCAAGTTATATTGTGACAATAAATCAGCAGTACTATATTCTAATAACAACAGGAGCTCGTATAAGTCAAAGCATATTAACATAAAGTTCCGAGTTGTGAAGGAGAGAATTCAGAATGGTGAAGTGTCCATAAAGCACATTGGGACAAACTCCATGTTAGCGGATCCGCTCACAAAAGGGTTACCACCCAAGGTCTTTCATGAGCACATTGCTCATATGGGTGTTATCTCATTTGATGATATGTCAGTTTAGTGGGAGTTTGTATTTTGTGTATTTGGGTGCTATTTGGTTTTGGACGCATTTATGTATTAAAGTATTTTGGATATTTATCTGATCAGATATATGGAAATTCAGTTCATTCTGTTTTCATTATGTTAAAGTATTGATCTCATTAAAGTTAAGGAGGGCCAGTTGAAAATAGACATGTATTGATCACATTGCGTGTAATTTCTATGCTATGCATCCATGATTGATCTATGTCGTTTAGCTATATTGGTATATGTGACCATTGATGGTTTAGTTACGCTATATGTGACGAATGCCACTTTGATCATATATTGATATGGTTAATGGACGAGATTGTCCGGATATACCCTAAGGATTAAGATAGCAATTTATGAGCTCAGTAAGGTTAACACAATTATAAGGTTACATATGTGGCCCAGTGGGAGATTGTTGGAATTATTCAATAATATGGGTCACACATGTAAAATTAATTGTGTTGGGCTATCTAAATAATTAAGCCAAATTAAAGTGGTCTATTTGGAAAATTGGCTTAAGGGTATAATTGTCATGGAATTCATGTATAGATACCGGAGATAATTCTAATTTGATAAGGGGCAAATTTAGAAATATCAACACACACACACACACACACACACACACACACACACACACACACACACACACACACACACACACACACACACATATATATATATGTATTCATTAGGGTTATGGTCCCCAACTTATACGGCCACCAAAAGAGAGGTTTTCTCTTTTTCTCTTCTGCATCCCCATCAACAGAAAGAGATTGACAAAGGATTCGGATTCTTCTTTGTCATTAAGGGTCGTAGCAAGTTGGAAGATCGAACCCAATAAAGAGACGAACGCTTCAAGATCCATCAAGCCTAGCAATGGATTCAGGTATGCTTCCGCAATTTAATTTATGTTCTTCATCTCATGAATCGACAGGGTACAATAAATTTGTAACACCTCCTCCCCGCCCCGGCCAGCCCAGCCCCACCTTCCTCCTCCTCCTCCCCATCTCGGCCAGCCCCGTCCCCCTCCTCCTCCTTTTCGCACCACCGGAGAGAGAAAGGGGGAGAGTGGAGGGATAAAATGGTCATTACACACCCCACTTAACATCAGTTAACGAAAAGGGAGCAAAATAAGCAGATTTTATATTTTCAGGAATTTTAAGAGCATGGCATCTTTTAGTGCAGAAAGCGAAAATCTAATGAGGGATTTTTTACACTTTACCCATTCTATGTTATATCCTATTTGACAAATAAAAAATAAAAAATTAATTTAATGATATAGGGTTCAATATTAATTGTTATGAAAGATGAAAAAAAATTCTATAAAACTTTCTACATGTAGATCCTTATATATAAAAAAAATCATCTCACATCACTGTCAATTAGGATATAAGTTTTTTTCTCCTTAGATAGCAAAAACAGTTAATTCTTGCTATTTTATTTTAATATATTAAGAATATATACCATCACACTATTTTCTGTGCTTACTAAACATATTGCCAACATTTTTTTTTTGCTCACTAAACATATCACCATCATACCAAAAAAATCCACCACAACAAAAATGGACTCAATAAAAGAAAGCAACTTTACCAACTAATTTAAAATCCGACAAATTCGCTTTCAATCAAGATAGTATCAGTATTTGAAAGGAAGAAAATAAATCCTACATTGTTTTAATTCTTGTGATGTGGATACCAATCAGTTTGACCTTCATTTTCTTTTGTATAATCAATTGCATGATGTAATAGCAGATAACTCGAAGAAGTTGATATTCTCACAATAATAATTGAAACATTTGTCACAAATTCATAGATAAATAAACTAATAAAATAATTTCCACAAACGGTACAGTAGTACATCAAAAGTTGATCGGGGCTAGCCCAAAGCTAATTTTGATTTATTTACAAGTTTGTCATTGAAAAAATTACTCAGGACTAGTCCAAATGTAAGTATATAAGTCAAATTTTTATTTTTTTTGCTCTTTTCTCCTTCCTCACAAGAATAAGAAGTGCTCACAAAAAGAACAAGAAGAACATCTCTTTTTCCAAATCCTAGTTTATTTTTTTCTTTCTCTCTTCTAATTTCTCAGATCTTTTTCTCCAAACCCTAGTTTATTTTCTTTCTTCTTGTTTGGGCATTTTGGATAAAAACCTAGTTGTAAAACAAAATTGGTTATCAAATCTATTAATCTATTAACCAGTTTTTTATTAATAGAAGAAACTATGGATGAAACTCTAGTTGCAGAAAAAATTATAGATGAATCCCTAGTCGTAGAAGAAATGGGTCCATATCAGGACTGCCACAATGTCTAGCAGTATTATAAGTATTGAGGACTGCTAGAAATTATGGCAGCCTGAAATGGACTTGCTGTACAACAGGACTGCAATAATTGTTGGCAGCCTAAAAGTATTAAGGACTGCCAGGAATTGTGGCAGTCCACAAAGGGTCTTGCTCTACAGCAGGACTACCATAATTTTTGGCAGTCCTTTAAGTATTGAGGACTTCCAGGAATTGTGGTAGTCTTACGGTACAGAAGTCCATTTCAGGACTGCCATAATTTATGGCAGTCCAAAAGTCAAAATTTTCGAATGAAAAAATATATGTTAGGGTTTATTCCATCTTGATAATGGAGTAAAATATACATTTTATGATTTATTTTCATGCATTCTTTGTGAGGAAAGAAGTATTAGGGTTTGTATATTGTTTGTAAGGAGCCTTTGGGTGCCATCGAAATTGGAAATAAGAAGAAAACTAGAATTTTGATGAAGACTGTGAGGATGAGTTATGAGACTCGTCTCACAGTATCGATATTTATATACTGATACGTTCTTTTGTAATGTATTTCGTTTTTTTGGTTTTTGGAACATTTTAAATTTTTGCCAACTTATAGATTTTCTGCTTGATCGGCATATCGCCAGTGTACCATTGTATGCCGACGGCATGCCTGTCACTCTCATTTTCTGTTATGCGTATTTTTAGTGTACGTATACGGAATTCTAGCCTTTGTCAGGTGACCCGTGTTTTGACTTATCTTTCTTAGTCTTGCCTTAGTTTAATCTTGTATTTGGTTTATTTCGGTTTGGTTCAACTTGGCATGAGTTGGTTTGGGTTGGGTTGAGATGAGAAGGGTTTTGTATAAAAACAAACTTCTCTCTCTCTCTCTCTCTCTCTCTCTCTCTCTCTCTCTCTCTCTCTCTCTCCTTTTCATTCATTTTATTTACTCCTTCTTCATTTGCTCCTCCTCCAAAACCTAGGCAAGTACATCTTGTCAAATCTTGAACAATGTTATTTTTGTTTATTCTATTCTCTTTCTTTCATGATTCTAAGCCTCTTTAGAACTTGGAGTTTTTTGTTTTGATGGTTACATTTTTGTAGATCTAAGTATTAAGATTTTCTTTTTTTTTGTTTTGATCTTTTAAAGTTTGATATTTTTGAAATCTAATAGTTTCATGTTGTGGAAAATTTCATTCTACCCACTTTTGGCTTTTGAACCGCTGGATTTCGACTTCATATGAGGAAGTTATGTCATTTTCGTGTTTATGGGTTTCCCACACCTTTTGGTGTTGTCGGGACGATGAACAGTACCGCACACAATGTTTTCACTGTCGCGCGTCGTGCTTGCGCGCAACGTGCGCCGTGGGTACTTTTGCCCTTGCGTAGCGCAACTTGCGTGTCGTGTGCCGTACGGGATTTTCTACCGTGCAACGTGCGCCGTGCTTGCGTGCAACGTGCACCGTGAGCACTTTTTCCCTCGCGCGTAGTGCAACTTGCGCGTCGTGCGCCGCACGGGATTTCCTACCGTGCAATGTGCACCGTGCTTGCACGCAACGTGCGTCGTGGGCACTTTTGCTCTCGCGTGCAGCGCAACTTGGGCGTCGTACGCCCGCGCACGATTTCCTGCCCCACAACGCACGTCGTGCTTGCACGCAACGTGCGCCGTAGGCACTTTTGCCCTCACGAGCAGCGCAACTTGCGTGTCATATGTCGCACGCAATTTTCTGCCGTGTAACGTGCGTCGTGCTTGCACGCAACGTGCATCGTGGGCACTTTTGCCCTCGTGAGCAGCGGAACTTGCGTGTCGCGCACCGTACTTGCACGCAACGTTACTCCAAATGACTATTTTTGCCCATTTGAACTGTTTTGTAGCTAAAATCTTGAAAAACTCAAAACATGAAAGTTGTAGATCTCTGTCTTGGCTTCAAGGATCTTCTTGTTTCACTTTAATTGAAGTTCATATGCGATTGATAATTTCAATCATAGTTTTGATCTTTTGACATATTTTCTGTACCTGACGTTTTTGAGGTTTCCTAAGACTGTAATAAATTCTTATCATGATTAGATAATTTTGTACAGTTAGAGAATAATTGTACCCCCTTATATTCTTAACACTAGCACAGATTCAATTATTGTTTTATGTCAAGTTGTACTTTTATTTATTTTTTCTTCCATGTCATGATACGTCTTTTATCTAATTCTTTCTACATACGATCCTTATTGTCATGTTTGCTTAATCTAAATAGTAGCCCGTTGTGGTGCAATCGTGCTACACGTCTCTTCTTTGCTTAATGTAAATAGTGGCCCATCGTGGTGCACTCATGCTACACGTCTCTTCTCTGCTTATTCTAGATAGTGACCCCTTGTGGTGCACTCATGGTCACTTCTTTGCTTTACCTGATAGTGGCCCGTCGAGGCGCACTCCTGACAAGTACTCTTTATATGACAAGTAAACCTAACATGACATGCTTAATCTAGATGTTGTTGCGACGGCTATCCTCCCTTTCTAATGTAACTCTTTTTGACACCGTAGTTGAATGTAATGTGTATGCATGAACAAGCTACATGTCTCGTCTGTATCATGCTTAGGACATGAATTCCTGGTTAACACAGTCAGGAATTCATACTGAATCTGACTAGGTTAATAACTAGATTGATCAAGTAGTTCATATAGAGAGATTTTCCAGTCACAGACGATCCCGTTATCTGGGCACTTTAATTGGACTTGTAGCCTGCCGACGAGTAGGGTGCATTTCTAGCACGTTGTCATGTGTTGCACCCCCAAGTCACCTAATACGACTCTCTCAACCTGCGAAAGGATAACTCGGATAGTCTGCAGGGCTTGTGAACGCTGAAATATCTCATTGCATCTTGTAGTAACTAGGCTTGTGATAACCCTAGTTAGTTAAAGTATCAAGCCGTACTCATTGCTTGGTCGTGATTGATAGATGTAGTCCAGTCCAGTCTAGTTTTGTCTAAGCAGTGTCCGTATGTTTATTTCAGTACATTATTGTTTATGCTTTACTTTTGTCGATGAAAGATCGGAGGCTAAGTTCTGTTCAGGAAAAGGGTTACAACCTCGGTCCTTGTTTGGTTTACGGGTTGTAACTTGGCTTCCGGAATAGCTCCTAAGTAAGCTTATCATTTATCGTCCTATTCAGTACTCATATTTTCTACATAATCTTATGCTAAACATTGATTGGAGATTAAGTTATGTTCATGAGAAGGGTTACAACCCCGGTCCTTGTTTGGTTTACGGGTTGTAACTTGACTTCCGGAATAGTTCCTAAGTCATCATATCATTATTATTCTATCTGGTTCTCACAAGCTCATATGTTCAGTTATCTCACAAGCTTTACGTAATCCCCATGCTAAGTCAACATGCTCTCATGACCCGGCTGGCTCACATGCTTATATGATCAATTGATTTTACATATTCTCAAGCTTTCATTCTTCATTGCTCTGTCTTGACAGAGCACCCATCATGACTTGGGGCTCACACAATATACTGAGGTTCAACTTCATCTTAATTCTCAACAAGAAGATTGTTGCAATCATAATGCATACAACAAGGATTCATTTCAGTTAACCCGGTTGGTAATGCCCTCTGGTATCTTTATCTATTCCTGATACACCATTATTGAATTAACAAATTTAACTAAGAACAATCGAAGTTTTGAAATAATACTTCGAGGCAATTAAGGGGTCATGGGAGCAGTACAGGTACACCCACATGTGAACAGGACATTTGCTTCCTATAATCTATCTTGAGGGGACTATATGACAGTATCAAAATTTTGTTTAAGGAGGGCACGCAAAGTCAATTCCTGTCAACATTTCTATTCAGTGCAAGCTCTGCCAAGCCAAGTACAGGCTTGTATCCCTGTTGCTACCCCGTCCCTTGCTTGTCTTTGATACATGTACCTATGGTTCCTAAGGCTTCTATAGACCTGTGTGGCAGTTTCTCGGTTTCTAAGGGAATCAATGGGAATACCTAAAACTCTCTTTTAGGCATAAATCAACATGCTTGACAATAGGAGATGTGGGTAGGGTTACCTGTTTTAGAAATTGAGTGGCTGAACCCTCGACTCCTCCTTGCTTCTTCCTCGTGGGCAGAACTTATAAGGTTTGTAGATGGGTTTGGGGGCTGCCAACTGATCATATATATATCATAGTTTTTTTTGGATAGATCTGAATCCCTCAGGGATTTGGAGAGATCGAGATCAAGATTTGAACAGGAGGGGGTTTGAGAGTTATCGAAATTCAAATTGAATTTGAATACAGTGGTTCGACTATAAAGGAAAATTTGAGTTAGGAACATTTACACTATAGTCCCTGAAATTTCCTTTATTATCCAATTGGACCCTCCATTGGTATTTTAAGTAAAAAAAATATATAAACATAACCAATATATATTGGACAATAAAGATTTTTACCAATAAGAGGGAAAAAAATTGGTCAAGGGGTTGACAACTCTACCCCCCTTAAAAAAAATTTGTCCTCGAAATTTAATGAGCTGTGATCTACTAGGATGAATGGTCTAGAACATACTGCTATAAGAGAAATTCAATTACTTTTAAATCAAAGTCTAAGATGGCCTATCTATAATACTGCCAATTTCTACTGAAAATTCTCGCCAGCTATTCCCTGTGGTGAAGTTGCACCCTCCGTGATCATGTCATAGGCTTGTCCTCCCTGTGCGGCTGGTAATGGTGGAGCAGTCGTGTTTTTCTTCGGGCAATCTCGAGATAGATGATGGTTAGATCCACAAGTATAGCACAACCTTACCATCTTCGGCAGTCTTCTTAGACGTGGCCTCTTTTCTTGTAATACTGGCAGGTGGGAGCATCTTGAACTTGTTGTGGTGTGGCTCATGGTTGCTGATGATGCTGCTGTGCTGAGGTCTTCCCTGAAATGTTGGAATGTTTTGTCGGTGCTGATTGGTCGCTGCCTCCTCCGAATGCGTCTCGATTCCTCTTCGGCTTGTGACTCGGCTCTTCTTCTACAGCTTGGGCGACCTCCAGAATCTCCTCGTAAGTGGCGGCTCGACTGGTGGCGATGGCTAGACGAATCTCGTGAGATATTCCCTTTCTGAATCGTCGTGCCTTGTCTTCAGGGGTGCTGACCAAGTTCTCTACGAAGCGGCTGAGGCGAGAAAACTTCGATGTGTACTCGTCGACGGTGTGGTTGCCTTGCTCTAGGTGCTCAAACTATCTCATCAACGCCTCTCGTGCTACGTACGGATATAATTTCTTCTTGAACAGTCGCTTGAATTCCTCCCAAGTTACGTCTGGAGCAAAAAATTGGGGCTCGTCTTGGTACCATGTCCGTGCGATGTTGAACAGTTGTCCACTAGCTGACTCGATCTTCAGATCTTCTGGGACTCGGACCATCTTCGGGTATCGTTCAACATTCTCCAACCACTCGTCAGCGTAGAGAATCTCCTCCATCCCATGGAATTCCCTGGGCCTGAGGTCCATAAAGTTCTTGGAAGTTCCGGGACGCTGTCGCGGAGCATCTCTAATCTGAAGAGCCTCCCTCAAGGTGTCGCGAAACATGTTGGCTTGCTGCTGGAAGATCCCCAGGAGTGTGACATTGTCCAGTGCTAGAGGCGGAGGCAGAAATGGTGCTGGATACATCGTCGGGGCTGGATACACTGCCGGCAGTGGGTGCATGGCAAAAGCTGGATACATTGCTGGTGCTGGGTACATGGCTGGTACTGGACGTTGGACTTGTGCTGGCGGTAGGATAGATGCTGGTGGCAGACCGGGTGCTGGTGGTGGAGTCTGCGGAGGAAAATGCGGAGGTGGTGGAATGTCGCCTCTGCGAAATCTCGAGAGCTGCGGCTGATTGCCCATATGAGTGAGCTGGCCTCCTTGTGTTGGCGGGGTCATGTACGTGAAAAAGTCTCCTATAGCCAGTGGAGTGTTCAGTGCAGCGTTGTTCCTGTCTTGAGAGTTCATCTTAACTGTAACAAAAGAAAACACTTTAGCCGTTTAAAGAATTTCAAGCATGATGCAAGTCAAAGTTTTAATGAATGATCAAGAATAGAGATCAACAAGGAGGCAAGACACGTGGATAACATCCTATGAGTCTAATCTTATTTGCAGGCTCACGACAGTATAGTTACGTAACCGAAGTGATTAACGTTGGACCTGCATGGGCCACCAAAAAAATTTGTCACGATCCGCACCCGCTTTTCGGATACGAAACGTGTCCAAGCCCAGCCTAGGCCGCAGTGTCGGCAGTAGAACGCTGTCTATAACTCTCAAGTCACTGAATCTAGAATCACGAGGAAATCAATATCTCATCCACATAAATAATCAAGTCACAACCAAGATCAATGAATAAGACATGAAACTGAGCAATAATGAATATAACTGAATATTTTCAAGAATCAATGTCACGTCCGGTGGACACAAATCCACTACAAATAGACGGAAATGGAGAAATACATGAAATAAATAACCGAGTACAAACTGCTAATCAAGACAACCACAACTGCAAGGCACTGTGGTCTAATGCTGTTTCAACCTGCTCGTCTACTCCTGACTCAAACTCGGCTAACCTGAAGAGATTATCAGGTCCTCAGAGGGCATAGCAAGATACATAATATACATGCCTGTCTAACAGTTTTTTCATGTATAAGAAAATAAACAAGAAAAATAGGAACACGAAAAATGACTACGAAAACGAACACGAACACTAGAACAACTACGCACAAATAAACTTCCGGATGAACGATGAACACGAGATCAATGGAAGAACCAAACCCTCATCCCGAGTGTGGACTCACGGGTTTGAACTAAGCACTAACCCTCGTCCCGAGTGTGGACTCTCTGGTGCACTGATCAACCCTCATCCCGAGTGTGGACTCTCTGGTTGTGTAAAACGATAATCAAGGATTTAGCAGTTCAACTACACGCACTTATTCTATGACACGACTCGAGCAAGGTACTGGTGAGAATTCCAAGTATGAACCACAAGACCAAACATGAACACGGCTATATGCAATAAAAATATCTCAACAGGATATAATATGAAAAGCACATATCCATAAACAATCAAAACTGGGAAATGAAATACAATACATATAAATAAAACTGTAGAGGAAGGCAAGGTATACTTGCCTGGGGTCCTGTGCTGACGATACGGGTCTGGTATCAAGTTCGAATCCAGATGACCTATTATTTACGAATTACAAAGTCAACATATGATTTATAATTAAACAACCTAACTATATTTCTTAGAAGTTCTAGGTCAACATATAACACTCTTCTATCCATTAGGCTTGGTTCATCCTTAACCCTCCTGAGTATATGCCTAAAATTGAGAACCTAAACTCAAGTTTGATTCATAACTCTTCAATACCTCTATCGCCCACTGATACAGTACTGTAGATTGGTCCATAGATTTAAGAAGGCTAATTTGTGTAGAAGCATGGAATTTCAGAACCAGAAAGCCCATGCGCCAGACTATATGCGCCAGAACTCGGACAAAGCACTTCACAGCAAAAACAACAAGTATAGACATTGAAAGAGGACTTTTTATTTAACATATAAAAGTCTATTACATGTCTAAGAAAAGATTGTACAAAGGAGAATTTCTACAAAGAAAAGATCCTAAGTCTACAGCCAACAATCACCATGCGCCCTCAAGCAGGCGCAGCAATCACCATGCGCCCTCAGTCAGGCGCATCCCACCATGCACCCTCAGCAAGGCGCATCCTTTTTAGCAGCTCAGTTATGTGCATCCCAGTTATGTGCATCCCTTCAGCAGCCCAGTTATGTGCCGCTCTTCCAGCCAGGCTCACCGCCGTCAAAATGCTTCGACTAATGAAGCATTTATTGAGCAGAACGAGGGTGGCAATCAACCCTCTAGCCGAGGAAGAGAAGAGCACCGCAAGCCAACCTGTGGCCAGGGGAGGCTTCGAAAGAGCCTCCAAAGACCAAGGAAGACCGCAATCGAAATGCGGCTAAGGGAGCAGCTTTCAACACAACCAGAGTGGGCAACACCCACTTTGAAGGAAGAAAGAGCCCCCAAAGTCGCAGCACCGCCATTCCGATCTGCGGCTCTTCCTGCACAAACGAAGACGAGGCTCGAGCATCCCTATCTTTGGATGCAACAGGCACCTTCCGCCTGCCTCGGAAGTACTCGACTCCGACTTTTGGATGTAACAGTCACCTTCAAGTGCATCAACGAAGATATTGCATCGCATTTTTACCCTCGAAAGCATCTCATCAACAGAATGCATTCGAGTACACAAGTTCATGTCGGAAGTACGTGAGAGAACGAGAAGCAAACCCTCTCTCCATGCTACTATTTATAGGCCGGGCAAATCAAATCCACACGCCAAGTAGATGGCTCTCTGAATTCCGTGCAATAAATTTGCATTTAATGGATGAACCGGACGCTTCGAATTCAGCCAAATCAAAATGGCTATTTAAAGTACTCGAAGAACGTAACAGTCGCTGCATTAAAGAACGCATCACGAAGCGGATGCGTCGTCCAGTCCGCGTATCACACAGACACGCCCTTCAAAATCAAGCACATCACACAGACGCGCCCTTCAACATCAAGCGCATCACACAGACGCGCCCTTCAACATTAAGCGCATCACACAGACGCACCCTTCAACATCAAGCGCATCAGCACAGACGCGCCCTTCAGTACCAAGTGCATCACAGAGGATGTGCCCCCATGCGTCCCCATACGCCTAGTGGAACGCCAATCGATGCGTCCACTCAGCTGTCCATCGAATGTCAGAAACTTTAAATACTGAACTGACAGAGTTGGCAGCACGCCTCCCGAAGTCTAAACAGTTGACAGCTTTTTTAGAAGACGAAGCGTCGCCAACATCAGCATCATCATTACTTTACTCCGACGGCTACTGCCATGTGGCCACCAAACCACTCGCATGCACCTCCGTAGCCATGCTCTCAAATCCGCATGCGCCTCAGACTTTTTACTGATCCCTAAAGACAGAAGAAAAGTCTCCATTTGAAGCTCTGTAAGCGCCTCAAAAGCCATGCACCCCAGACTTCTCTGTGATCCCAAAAAACAATAGTAAAGTCACTACTGAAGCCTCGCATGCGCCTCAAAAGCCATGTGCCCAGAATAGTTCGTGACTCCTAAAGGTTACGAGCCAAAGTCTCCTAATGCGCCCAGTCCTAGGCGTATTCTATCAAATCATTCCCCCATCAAATCCGAGATCTCCGATCCATGAGTCGACGACATGTGTCCTTTGACTCAATTCACCTAAGATTTCAGCAACAGAAAGATCTTCTCCTCTGCTACGTGCCGGCTCACAACAGCAGTATGAAGAATTCAACCCCTCGATCAGGGTGCATCGTCCATGCGCCTCCATCAGCAATCGCCATGTGGCATCCCCGCATACAGGCGCATCCTACATGCGCGCATGAGCAGCCAGCCTGCAAAGCTATACATAGAGGGTTCATTTCTTTCTCACACACACAACGAACACACAGAAAAAGAACGAACCACTAGAGAGACAGATACAGACACTCAACGTCTTCCTCCTCTCAGCAAGCTCCAGCACCCAGAGCAACCCAAACCTTCAGAGAACTGATAACCGTCGTCAGATCGTCAACGAAGTCAACGCATTACCACTCACTCCATCGGCACAAGGGACCCAGATAAACAAAAGTGTACTCCTAGGACTACATCTAAGTCTTATATTGTAACACTGTTCTGTTTGTATTGAAATTTGCAATAAAAAAATTTTAATGGCAAACAAGCTGGCGACTCTGCTGGGGACCTCTTTCTCCTCTACGGAGAAAGCTGTGTCGCAATCCGACGACGTGAAGGTGGGCTCCTCCCACAAGGCGCTGGTCGTACGCCTCAATCAACAGGCGTATGAGGAGTTCATCTCTGAAGGAAGTGCGAGTCCTTCGAAGCGGCTGCCGAAGCCGAAGAAGATCCACCGAGTCTGGGTACGCAAGGTTGACGCCTCGGGCACCACCACCGAAGGGGATGCGCCAATCCAGCCTTCCCTTCCTGCTGACGTCCTCAGCAACAAAGATGCGCCCACAGGTGCAGCGCATCTCTCGGGGAAGCGTACGGCTAACAACATTCCCCAGCCATCTCCCTCTCAGGCGAGGAAGATGCGTCGATGGAGCAGGGGCGCAGCCAATGCCCCGTGCATCACCTCTGATGCGCCATAGAAAGTCTCTGTCTTTGACAGACTCACTCGCTGTAATGGCGAGGAGAATTTGGATTCTGAGTACTATGCGCCCCAGCGGACTGGTACGAAGAAATTCAAGGCGGCACGGGCCATGCGCCCCAAACGTGCTATGCCAACAGCAAGCCAGAAGCATGCGCTCACAATCATGCGCGCTGCTGATGGTAAGCTGTACAAGGTCGACTCAGGTGCTTCTGTGCCAGAAACGAGCCGACCTTCAAAGTCTTTGTCTCACTTGGGCGCATCTATTGCGTGCACAACCAAGTCGAGTGAGGCAAATTCAGTGGTCTTAAACTTCCGTGCCTCCTATGGTTGTGTATTTGAGGTTCGTTCAAGTCATTTCAAATGTTGTGGTTCCCCCACTACTGATCGGGATGCCTGTTTGGTGTTAGATCAGGGGGCGCAGCACTCACTTGACCACCCCGACGCTTGGCCTTGCCATGCACCTGAAGGGGGTGTGAAGGTGGCACTCTCCTCCAACGATCTGCGTAACGTGATCACTCATAAGCGCCGATCTAGAGTGATTACTGACAAGCACGATACGTCTCTCACGGGACATACTTGTGCTGTGGTCCCCATCAACTGCTGTTGCAAGAGGGCAGTTCTACCAAGGCAGTCAGTGTTCCAGCGGCTGCAATCATCGACACCCCTCCGACGTCACTTCGGGACGAAGGTGTCAACAAAAGAGGAGCCAAGGGTTGCTTCATGCAACGTGATCTCCAACTCCTTATCGGTCCGAAAGGCGACTGGCAATTCCTCTTCCTCGTCCAAAAGCCAGCCGAGGAAGACCAAGACAGTTGTCTCATCGTCCGGAGTGTTCAAAGGCACTCGGGGGAGAAAGAAGATCTTGGAGGAAGCTGGGGGTAGTCAGACCCTTGTCGAGCCTCCTTCCGAAGACGAGGGTGTCCAAAGCACATCTGGGGCGGATCCTCGAGGCAAAATCAGCCTCCCAGATGCCCTTGAAGACGAGGATATCCCCCAGAACATAGCTGGGGGTGGTCTGGCATCTGTGGACCCGAGTTCTGGAGACGAAGAGGCCCTTCAAGATGAAGCTGAGGGTAATCAGGCCCTTGCAGATGCGCTCGTGGTGAATGTTCTTCCGAACAAAGTCGAAGGTAGCCAAGATAAAGCTCCAGAAGAGGCAACTCCCCTACAAGAGAGTGAGGCCGAGAGTGAAGCCTCAATCGATCCATCCACTCCCGGCCGTGTCATGACAGCATACATGGCTGGGGGTGATTCCGAGTCTGATGCGCTGCCACCGGACCTCGTCCACCGCATGGACACATTAGAGGGAGGACTCAAAACCCTCTCTGCCTCTATGCAAACACTGACTCAAGCAGTGTTTGAGATACGGTCAGCTTTAGCCAGGACACCTTCCACCGGTCCCAACCCAGGGGCCAATGGAGAATCGAGTGTACCCCTTCAACGGGTATCCTCGGACACAGATCACCGAGAAGCACCTCGGACGTCGGAGCCCTCAAATGCTCAACATCAGGTGGTACCACCTTTCTCGACTCCCAGCTCCACGGAAGACGTAGTCGAGATGATCAGGGACTTACGCGAGCGCTTTGAGTCCAAGACGAAACAAGAGGAGCACCAAAAGATGGGCATCCTCCAATCTTATCCCCTCGAATGGAACAAGGTGGTTTATCCTCCAAAGTATAAACCACAAAAACTGACGCCGTACGACGGGAAGGACTCTCCGCGTCGCTATCTGACGTAGTTCCAGTCTCAGACGGGACATCTTCCGAAGGAGGACGCGCTACTTACTAGCATATTTGTCGGAGCACTGCAGGGAGTGGCGTACGACTGGTACTGCAGCCTCCCCGATAATTCCATATCTTTCTTCGACGACCTCACGTGCCTTTTTCTCGACCGTTTCTACGACGGCGGGAAGGACATGACAATGGCGTCCCTCATAGAGATACGCCAGAAGGAGAAGGAAATAGTTCGAGTGTTCATCGAACGCTTCCGACAGGCCTGCTTCAGACTGCCCCCGGGTATGCCAGAACATGCACTCCTCTCCTCCTGTAGCATGAACATGTTTCCTGCAGTCAAACTCTGGCTCAATTCCACTCCTCCTCCCGACTGGAGTTCCTTGATCATTGAAGCAGAAGCCGCAGAGAAAAAGGCGGCCAATGCTCGTCTTCTGGGAGTCAGTTTCCCTGCCTTTGAGGACAAGGGGAAACGGCATGCAGCCAACAACCCCGAACGAGAGACAAAGGGGAAACAGGCATTGACTGTCAATGCCTCAAAAGGTGAGTCAGCACCTACTCAGAAGCCTCCACTTGCACCAAGGCCAAAGGAGGTTTATTCGTTCAACGACGAAGATACCCTGCAACTCTTTGAGATACTGAAGCAGGGTGACAAGATCAAGCTTCCGGACCCGAAGCATCCCGATGAGGTTGGGAAAGTGGACAACCCGAGGTACTGTCACTACCATCGGTTTGTCGGACACCCAACCAAGGACTGTTATTTCCTCAAGAATTACATCCAGCGCATGATCAATACCGATGTAATCTCCGTCGACTACGAGGAGAAGATTGTGTCGGCCAATGTGGTGTCACTCCAGTTCGGCACCTTGCCGCCAACAACAACACAGGATGGCGTCGTCCCCATTCCTAAGGCGACAATGGAGGTGGTTAACTTACCACCTACCCGTGACAACGTGAGTGGACTCATCCCACTCGCCACATCTCGAGGAGAGGTCCTATGGGTTCACCCCGACCTCGTCTCCGAGGTGACTCAACCGGAGGTACGCCCTACCTCCAAATCCAAAGGCAGGAAGATCAAGTCTTGCCGCACGGTCTCTTCTTCAACAGAAGAGGCACTTCCTGTGCAGATGCGTTCACAACAGAGCGTCCAACCCGACGAAGCTGCCGCCGAGGTGGTGCCTCCTTGCACCATCCCTGTTGTCCAGGAGGAGGGTCCATCTAAGCCCTCAGCAGCCAATAAGCAGAAGCATGTGGAGGCTCGTTTCGACAGACCTCTACGAAAGAAGAATGCTTCGGGGCTAACCAAGCCCCACAACTTCGACATACTGGCACAACTGGCCAGTACTCCTGCCCGCCTATCTCTGTTCGAGCTCCTTCGTCTGTCCAAAGACTCCCGAGAAGCTCTCTGTGAAGCTCTGAAGGATGCTGAATCCTTTCTCAGTCAGGTCAAGCAGCCTGAAGATCTCCCAACTACATGTGTGTGCTGTTATTGTGTGGATGAATTTATCCCGAAAATAACTTTTACCCAACAAGACATGCTGCTCAAGTACAACCGACATAACCGGTCGCTGTATTATACCGGGTATATCGGTTCAGTCAAGGTAAAGCGGATTCAGATCGATCCGGGGTCTTCCCTCAGCATCATCCCGAAGACGCTGCTCTCAACACTGGGGATCCCAATGTACCGACTGGCGTCCTCCAACACAACAATCAGTGGCTTCAACGCCAGCAAAAGCGAACCAATGGGCAAGATACGACTAAAGTGCCACATCGGTAACCTCAGAACCGAAGTCACTTGTTATGTCGTGGACGCCGAAGTCAACTACAACCTCTTGTAGGGTCGCCCATGGCTGCATAAATACATGGTGGTGCCATCCACGCTCCACCAATGTATGAAGTACGTGTCCACCAACAACGTCATCTATACGGAGTTCGCGAACATCGATCCTTTCAAAGGGATTGAAGCCTACTTCACCGATGCCGACTTATACAAGTCACCTGACGAGGAGGGAGCCAATGATGCTGACGACGAAGCAGAAACGGCAGTAGAGCCGGGCATGGAGCCTGAGGTCACTCCCGACGCTCCTTTGAAGATCTGACTCAAAGGCAAACCGCCTCAGAAGTTGCCTCCTATGAGCATTAAGCTACCCGGGAAAGCACCAGCTGCTCCTGAAGCTCCCCTGAAGATACGGCTCAAGGGAAAGCCGCCTCAAATGTCGACTCCCCTCGTGGCAAAACTACAGGGGAAGACGCCAATCACCGGAGGCACAGCGGAGGCACCTCTGAAGGTGCGTCTTAAAGGCAGACCGCCGCCATCCCAGCCGCCAGAGAAGGTCCACGTAGTCCTCTCGGACTCCAAGACCAACACTGTGGTGGACTCTCCCGATCCTACTCCAGTGCTTGCAGATGAAGAGCTGGGGGACTATATCTCGGATAATGTAGATGCCCCCTCTCTGGACAATGTAATCCCGCGGGATAAAATCTCGTATTTCATCAATAACAGAGTGTCTTTTAATTATTCTTGTCTTCCACATTGGAATGTCATGTATACATTAGATAACGCTCTACGGTCGTTGCAAACACAAATAACGACCGTCCATCATGTAAATCGAGTAGTCCCGTCTCAAGGTGTCTGTTACATAGTCCCGCCACGTAGTCAAGATGAAGAATCCATCATCTTTGGCAAAGTTGAGCGTCATCAAGACCTTCCGCCACTCGAGCTAGAACCAGATGCCGACAGAATGCAACTCTATTGGTACACAGACGTCGCAAAGTATCCCATCCAGAAGATGGGTTACGACCTAAAAAGCAACAAAGGCCTGAACTACGGCAAAGGTCGACGTCTCCCTCTCCGGCTTCCGACTCCTAAAGGAAAGCCGCAGGACTACTACAATAGAACTCGACGGGGGGTAGGCTATGTCATGCCACCGTCAACTCCGGAGAGTTCAGACGCAGAAGAGGTAGAACATTCTCACTCGTCTGAAGCATCAACATGGGATTCCGATACCAGTATCGGCTCAGTCTTCAAGAGAGTGCTGTCAGCCAATATGACGTCTGCACAATCTCAAGAAAAAGAAGGCGAAGACCAAGCACCGCAATTCGTCGAAGAAGAACCTTGGGCTCAGCGCCTGGAAGAACAATGGGAGTCTCGTTTTGAATTACGTGAACCTCCCACCGAAGATGAAGTCGAGCAGATCGACCTTGGGGATGGATCTTCTTCCAAACCCATCTTCGTCAGCAAAAGCCTAAAAGGACAAGACCGAGAATCTTTAATCCAGCTGGCTAAAGAGTATATCGACGTCTTCGCATGGAGCTACGAAGATATGTCGGGGCTTGATCCCCAGATCGCGATGCATAGGCTGAACATCTTACCTGATGCCAAGCCTATCAAACAACAACAGCGGCGCTTCCGTCCGGATATTATGAACGCCATCGATCAGGAGGTGGATAAGCTCTTGACCAGCGGCTTCATCCGTGAAGAACAACACCAAGATTGGGTAGCCAACGTCGTCCCCGTCACCAAGAAGAATGGGAAGATACGAGTATGTATCGACTTCAGGGATCTCAACTCTGCTTGCCCGAAGGATGAATTCCCGCTTCCAATCACCGACGTGATGATCGACAACACATGTGGCTTCGAGCGCATGTCTTTCATGGACGGATATTCGGGCTACAACCAGATCAAGATGTTCCCCAATGACGCAAAATACACGTTATTTAGGACTCCAAAGGGCGTTTTCTGTTACACAGTGATGCCCTTCGGCTTGAAGAACGCCGGTGCGACATACCAACGAGCTATGAGCACTATTTTCCGTCAGTACCTTCGCAAGACAGTCGAATGCTATGTTGATGACATCGCAGTCAAGAGCCGTCTCAAAGGAGATCACCTACATGACCTCAAGACGGTCTTCGGTCTCATACGAGCACATCAACTCAAGATGAACCCCGCTAAATCCTTCCTAGGGGTTTCTAGCAAAAAGTTCTTGGGCTTCATCATCACGACGAAATGCATTCATGTCGATCCCGAGAAGACCAAAGCCATCCTTGATATGGACCCTCCGAAGAACCTTCAAGAACTTCAAGGCCTACAGGGACGTCTGGCATACATCCGGAGGTTCATAGCAAACCTCTCCGGCAAATGTCAACCCTTCACCCAGCTCATGAAGAAGGGAGTCTCTTACGTCTGGACAGAGGAATGCCAAAAGGCTTTCGACGACATCAAAGCCTACTTGACGAGCCTACCAGTCCTGGTGGCACCCGTCGCCGGTAAACCGTTTCTCCTTTACGTCCGTGCCATGGATCATTCCCTCGGTGCTCTGCTAGCTCAGAACAGCGATACAGGCTATGAGCAAGCAATCTACTACCTCAGTCGAACACTCATCGGGGCCGAACATCGGTACAATCCCGTTGAAAAATAGTGCTTGGCTTTAGTATTTGCCATCCAGAAGACTCGTCATTATGTCTCGGGCCAGACAATTCATGTCATTTCCCGAGTCAATCCGCTCAGAGTCCTTATGACGAAGCCAGGATCATTGAACTCCCGGTTAGCCACATGGGCGATCTTGCTAACACCGTACAACATGGTGTTTGTTCTGCAAAAAGCTGTTAAGGGTCAAGCTCTAGCCGACTTTTTAGCTGCACACCCCATCCCAGAGTCCTCAAAACTCTATGAAGACATCCCGGATGAGGTCCAAGAATCAAACGTCACCGAAGAAGGCTCCGTCTGGCGGATGTTTTTCGATGGTGCTTCAAGAACAGGCCCCAAAGGCCAAATCGTCGCAGGAGTGGGGGTGGTATTAGTCTCCCCCGATCAACTGGTCATCCAACGTGCTTACTCCCTTTCGAAGCCGTGCTCCAACAATGTTGCCGAATACAACGCACTCATTATGGGACTCCAGCTGGCGCAACAGCTGGGGGTGGATCATCTGGAAGCCTACGGCGACTCAAAACTCGTCGTAAACCAGATCAGAGGGCAATACGAAGTTTGCCATGAAGATCTGATCCCTTACCATGAAGTTGCATTGAACATCATTTAAACCTTCACTGGGTTCTTCATCGAACATGTACCCCGTCTACAAAACTTGGAGGCCGACGCTCTGGCTGGCCTCGCGGCCTCATTGGCAGCACCCTTCGGAACTCAACACTATGTCACGATAGTCGGAAGAGACTTGGTCTGTCCTAAAAACATCCTATGCTCACACATGGCCCATGCCATGCCGACAAATACTGGTGTTAATGTCCGAGACTGGAGGTTCCCGTTCATCGACTTCGCCGTCTACGAAATTCTTCCAGAAGACCCGAAAGAAGCCGTCTCAGTCAGAAGACGCTCTCTTCGATTCTACTACGATACGGCCACTAAAATGTTGTACCGACGCTCCTACGATGGACTTCTCCTTCGATGTTTGTCTAACGAAGAAGCAGTCGAAGCCCTTCGAGAAGCCCATGATGGAACCTGCGGGGCCCATCAACCTGGCCCTAAGTTGCAGGACCGACTGCGACGCATGGGCTACTACTGACCAACCATGGCCGCTGACACTGTTGAATATGCTAAGAAGTGCCATGCGTGCCAGCTTCACGCAGACTTCATACATACACCGTCAGAACCACTACATCCTACAGTCGCATCCTGGCCCTTCGAAGCTTGGGGCATGGACATTGTGGGACCGATCACCCCTCCTTCATCGAGAGGACACCGCTTCATCCTAGCAATCACTGACTACTTCTCCAAATGGGCAGAAGCAGTTCCGCTAGCAGAAGTGAAAAGCTCCAGAGTGATCAGCTTCATCAAGCACCACGTCATCTACCGTTTCGTGGTGCCCTGGAGGATTATTCACGATAATGGTCCTCAGTTCATCAGCCATATTTTCAGCAGATTCTGTGATAAGAATCGCATTCAAAACGTGGCATCAACCGCCTACAATTCGGCTGCAAACAGATTAGCAGAGGCGTTTAACAAGACTATCGTCAGGCTACTCAAGAAAGTCGTGTCATCTAACAAACGCGACTGGGACGAGAAGCTCGACGAATGCCTTTGGGCCTACCGCACAACGGTACGGACCCCAACAGGCAACACACCATTCTCCCTGGTCTACGGGAGCGAAGCGGTACTGCCTCTCGAGATTTAGATACCTTCACTTCGCGTAGCAATCACAAACCAACTCACAGAAGAAGACAATCAACGTCGTCGTCTGCGGGAACTGGAGGCACTTGATAAAAAGCGTCTCCTAGCTCAACAACGCATCGAACTCTACCAAGCCCGTATATCACAGGCTTTCAACAAGAAGGTCAAGCAGAGGACTTTCCAAGTTGGCGACCTGATTCTGGCAGTCAGGAGGCCGATGGTGTTAACTCACAAGACACCAGGAAAGTTCGAGCCCAAGTGGGAAGGACCTTTCATTATAGAGACGGTATACTCAAACGGTGCTTACCGCCTCGCCAAACCTAATGGGGACTTGTTCATGATGCCCATCAATGGCAAGTTCCTAAAGAAGCACTACTCTTGACATCTTTCAGACATGTACTTCCATAAGGGGATCTGTAGATCCAATCATCAGGACTCACAGATAATTCCCTTCCAACTAAATCATACGCTTCCGGAACCCAGCTGTTCCGTAGCATCCTCCAGTAGAAGGACAACCATGTCCACATCACCTCTGAGTTGTTCCCCTACGCCCTACAAAGCAGAATCTTACATTCCATAAGACTACGCTATCCACCATGTTTACCACGTCCACATTACCTCTGAGTAAACATCTCGTACAGACAACCCCTGCGTTGTCGTACATTGATCGCAGAACTTTCACGTCCACATCACCTCTGAGTAGTTCCGTGTATCCTCCAGGATCATTCCTACCACGTCCATAACACCTCTGAGTAGGGTGATTCCACCACTTGAACCCCATATTTGCCACGCCCACATTACCTCTGAGCAAACATGTTGGTTCTTTCAAACTTATTATCTGTACCTAAAAACCAAGGTGCGCAAAAGATAATAGGTCCACACAAATCATCAAGTTCATGACAACAAAAATGAACACATCATAGAAAATTGTGTACTTCTTTATTTCTAAAAAGAGAGAGTAAAGGACTACACTATCCCCAGCAAGAGTTGCAAAAGTACAAAAAGAAGAGGCTATAATCCCTAAACATCCCCAGGGTTGGCTGAAAGCTCTCTAATTCGGCGTCTCAAGTCTGCCGCACGAGTCTCCACAGTCGCCAGGACTCGACGCTCAACTTCTTGACGCATCGCTTCAACAGCCTCAGCAGAAGTATCGTTCTCATGCCTCTCATCAAGCTGTTGTCGCTGCTGAGCCAGGGCAAGAGCCCGGTGAGTGAAAGTTGCTTCCTCCTTCTTGAATGCAACGTGTTCAGCCTGGACACGTTCGACGTCTAATAGGAGTCGGGCCCGCTGGTCCTCGAGGCGGCAGATCTGGGCGTCAATCTCCGCGATATTAGCGTCCAACGCAGTTCGTGTTTCCACTGTCTCCCGTATAGACTGAGATAACCGCTCCACTGCAGCTTCAGTCTCAGCTACTTCACGTTCCCAGACACTCACAGTAGCCTGGTAAGAAGACTCAATCTCGGCGATCAGCTTCTCCTTCTCTGCATCTATCAAGATGGAGAGGTCATTTCGCTGGATGCGCTGAAGTTCGGAAAGCCGCTGGTCCAGCTCAACCACCGAAGCCTCCAGGATCTCGGCCATATGATCATGGCCCTGGTGAAGACGGATCAGGTTGATATAGGCAGTGCCAGAGTTCTTTCCATCGCAAAGCTTCCATTGGCGTCCATCACCGCAGATACACCTCTCTACAGCATTTTATATACCGTCTTGATGATGAATTTCACATATTCATCTGCATCCGCCAGCACCTGCGGCATCATAGCAGGAGTTGGAGGAGCTGCTGTAGTTAGCGGACAGGAGGAAGACCTGCCGACCTCAACCTGCGAGGCTGGAACCTCGGCATCAATAGGCTCTTCATCAACAGGGGCCGGGCTGCTAGCCCGAGGAGCCAAGGGAACAGAAGAAGCCGGAACAGGCGTCGAGATAGTACCCCAAGTGGAAGGAGCAACCGAGGGTTCCATCACACCCTTATCCTTTCCAAACTCGAAAGAACCACCGACGTCAGTGGCCACCTCTTCAGCCCCCAACATCCTATCAGCAGCCAGTACCTCCCCTGGCAGAACAGGGAGATCAACACTTGTCTCCTGACTCGCCCCTGAAGTCAGGACCACCAGACGAGTCTGATTCTCTTCAACAAATCTCTCTACAGGGACAGGATCTGTCGCTACCTCCTGATCGGTAGCCACCTCAGCCTCCGCTGCTGAGTCTGGGGTAGGGCTCGGCAGTGTTACCGCCGACCTCCCATTATCATGACAATGAGGGGAATCAACCCTCTCCTCTGTTCCAACCATATCTGTTGCCCCGCAACAGACTCTTGCAACTCTTGAGCGACGTCATCTGAAGACGACGAACTCCACTTCACTTTATCATCACGAAGCCCCGTGTCCACTGGACCCTCAACGTCCAAGGCTCCCACGGCGGCTGGCACCATCTCGGAAGTTGTTGCAGCCTCCGCATCTCTTTCAACAAAGTCTGGAGATACTAGAACCTCCGCAGGAACATCTTCAGGATTCTCCTCCATTAGAGACATTAACATCGGAGGAATGCACTCGTCAGAAGAGCTTGCCACTTCCTTCGGTTTACTGACACCCAATTTTGAAACACGGGTCTTCTTCTTCGACGATCCCTACAAGAAGAAAAGCACAAGTCACCAAAATGACAAGATGAACCAAAATTACGGAGGACTCCTTACCTCAGCAGGAACTGATTCCACTGGCGTTACAGGCGGCACTCATGTTGCCTTTGGAGTCGTCGTCTTTCTCGGCCTTTTTGGTACAGACGAGCCGACTTCTGCGTCAGCCCGCCTTTTGCCGACAGAGGGATCCCTCACTGATGCTGCAGCAGCAGCCCGATATCTCGCCAATTTCGGCGGACGATATGACCGGGCCGCTATTAACATATTCGCCGTGGCCTCCAGCTGAGTTCCAATAATGAAACTAGTCTCCCTGTCATAACCAGGAGACGCAGTATTCATAGTACAATACATCTTGGCAGCAGAATACAGGATCTGTGGCCGAGGGTTGCGAACTGGCGTAGTAAAACGAACACCAGTGCACCCGGCATTGTAATATTGCCAGCCCCGGACTCCATCCAGCAAACTCCCGACAAACCCCAGACTATTACTGGGATTCCGCAACAATAGCTGGGTATAGCCAAACTGGCGAGCGAACCGGCTGGGCAGATATGGCTCCAAGTAACGCTTATTTTGGTTACGGTAGACCAAGTGAGAAGGCCGAATACTTTGTAACCAACAAAAACCCTATTTCGGCAGAGTAATCGCATCTTCACCAGAGTCGATTAAATCTTGGTCAGCCTCAAAATCTTTGAAGATAGGGCCAACCTTGACAATCTCCCACCCCTGAAGGTAGGACAAAACTCTCCTGCAAACGGGGACGCTAGTATGTAACCACTTTCTCTTATAGAAGCGGCGGATAAAGGCATCACCTTCAACATGATCCTCCTCCGGACTAGGACTCATCATGTTCGGATGATGCAGAATCAGCCATCCCATAAGATAATGGAATGGTAGCTCGGCCCGGGGAAAGTTATCGTTTCTACCTCTCCCATGGATCATATCATCAGCAAAGGTCCTCAAACCCCGCAACAGGTTACACACCATCGCGGGGAGGAGAGCTAAAGGTCGTCCAAAGACTAATTTCACGGCGGGCAAAATAAGGTTCCGGTGTACCCTCTCCACTGCACCAGATCCGCCCGCAAACACACAATCCCGGAGCCATATCATCAAGAATGCCGTCAGCACCGCCTTAGACGACATCCGGTGCGCACAGTGCCAGAAGCAGCTATACACGTTCTCGCCACTCTCATTGGAACGAGGGGTCCTCTCGTCCAGCCGGATTATTTTAGAAGTCACTTCCGCGGGTTTCAGCCCTTGCGGAATCGTAAACCGGATCCTCGAAGAATCCGCCAAATCCTGCTTGAAGACGTGATCCCTCCAAGCAGTCACATGAGGCTGAGTCTTGCCTTTGTCCTTCCGGTGCGTCAGATAATGATGGCTCGCCACTTCTTTGAAAACAGCCATCATCTCCGGGTCCTTATTTTCCAGAACCTGAATCTCTTCATTCGACGGGAAATATTCCTCGTACGGTTCCGAGCCCCAAGGAAGCTTGGACACTTCGTACATCTCATGGAGAGCCAACCCTAACTCCCCCACCGGAGTATAGAAGGTGCCAGTCTGGGTATTGAACAACTCCAAGAGTGCGAGGAACATAGGCTTATTGAGATCCACGCCAGCCTGTGTGGCACGGATAGCGGCCGTCAGCCCAATCTCCTTAAGTTCAGCCTTGAACTTCGAAAGCACCCAAATGGTCAACTCGTCCCACCTCGAGATATGGTGACACCAACCTTCAACTCTAAAGCCACCTTTCAGATACGTGACCTTCGATGTCAGCATCCGATTTGCAAAGGTCGGAGCACTGAAGGCAAACGTGTCACTAGGGACTTCACTGTAGAGGCTCCCGGGACGCAAAGTTCGGCAACTAAACGAGGAACCGGATCGCGAAGCGGCCAAGGTATCCCTCTGGTTCGAGGTAGCATCAATCGAAAGGGTACCTCCAAGGCCCCTCCTTGAGAAGGAGTAAGTTTCCAGCGCATCCTTCTCTTTGAAGCCAAACGGTAAAAGGCCGTCAGCGGCAACTGACGGTCAAGTTGCCGCATGTACAGAACCATGCCTTTTGCTGCAAAGAACCAGTCTTCCTTGACCTTCAACACCGTTGCTTCAGTGGAAGTAAGGCAGTCCCCGAACAGGAACTCAGGCTTCAAGAAGGTTACTTTATCAGATATGGCAGATTTCAAAACACTACGCTCCATCATCCGTTTGAGAAACCCATACTGTTGTTCCCTGATTTGAGTCATTCTCTCGGGATGCTGATCCAGCATAATAACATCTTGAGCAGGGTTTATCACTTCCTCATCATAATCTACTCCCGCCTGACTGAGGGCAGCATCCAGAAGCACTTCATTCAAGAGTGGGATAGTCATCGACACTAGCAAAGATTCAAAAATGTTAGAAATAATAGAAGAATCTAAGACTCATCAGAAGCGCACAGCGTGTCTGAAAAAGAAGCTTCGGCGCATCATCAGGGTGTAAACCCATGCGCATCAGCAGTGGAGCTTCGACGCATCATCAGGGTGTGAACCCATGCGCGTCCGCGGTGCTTCGGCGCATCTTCAGGGCTTAAACCCATGCGCGTCGGCGGCTAAAACCTCGGCACATCATCAAAGACTCAAGGTCTATGTACGTTGGTGTAAATGAAACTTACCAACCACCTCCGGCCGAACTTCGACAGGCCGACGGGGAACGTCAGCCACCGTAACTTTCACAGGCTCCTTTCCTTTGCCACCGCGAGGAGTCTTGGGAGCCATTCTTTGAGAGAAGAAAAGTTAGGGTTTTTGAGGAAGAACTCTAAAAAAAGGCAAAAGCAAGGAGAAGAAGAACTCTCTCTCTCTCTCAATCTTTCGCCTATTTATAGGGCTTGGTCGCACGCGTGAACCGATGACGTGTGATCTCAGCCGTCGCCTCGGGTTCTGTGAAGAGATAACCGCAAATAAAACCCAAAAGATCATCATTAATCTTTTCGGTTTCCAAGGCGTCATTATTTGCATTAACTGAGCGGAGCATGCGCCCCATCACTAATACGCGGAGTATCTATGCGCCCCGACAGACATGCGCCTCTACCACCATGCTTCTTATTCAAAGTATTCCAAAACTTATCCAAAGGTTTTGAAAACTTTGAAGGGGGTCTTGTAGAAGCATGGAATTTCAGAACCAGAAAGCCCATGCGCCAGACTATATGCGCCAGAACTCGGACAAAGCACTTCACAGCAAAAACAACAAGTATAGACATTGAAAGAGGACTTTTTATTTAACATATAAAAGTCTATTACATGTCTAAGAAAAGATTGTACAAAGGAGAATTTCTACAAAGAAAAGATCTTAAGTCTACAGCCAACAATCACCATGCGCCCTCAGTCAGGCGCACCACCATGCGCCCTCAGCAAGGCGCATCCTTTTCAGCAGCTCAGTTATGTACATCCCAGTTATGTGCATCCCTTCAGCAGTCCAGCTATGTGCCGCTCTTCCAGCCAGGCTCACCGCCGTCAAAATGCTTCGACTAATGAAGCATTTATTGAGCAGAACGAGGGTGGCAATCAACCCTCTAGCCGAGGAAGAGAAGAGCACCGCAAGCCAACCTGTAGCCAGGGGAGGCTTCGAAAGAGCCTCCAAAGACCAAGGAAGACCGCAATCGAAACGCAGCTAAGGGAGCAGCTTTCAACACAACCAGAGTAGACAACACCCACTTTGAAGGAAGAAAGAGCCCCCAAATCCGCAGCACCGCCATTCCGATCTGCGGCTCTTCCTGCACAAACGAAGACGAGGCTCGAGCATCCCTATCTTTGGATGCAACAGGCACCTTCTGCCTGCCTCGGAAGCACTCGACTTCGAATTTTGGATGTAACAGTCACCTTCAAGTGCATCAACGAAGACATTACGTCGTATTTTCACCCTCGGAAGCATCTCATCAACAGAATACATTCGAGTACACAAGTTCATGTCGGAAGTATGTGAGAGAACGAGAAGCAAACCCTCTCTCCATGCCACTATTTATAGGCCGGGCAAATCAAACCCACGTGCCAAGTGGATGGCTCTCCGAATTCAGTACAATGAATTTGCATTTAATGGATGAACCGGACGCTTCGAATTCAGCCAAATCAAAATGGCTATTTAAAGCACTCGAAGAACGTAACAGTCGCTATATTAAAGAACGCGTCACGAAGTGAATGCGCCGGCCAGCCCGCACATCACACAGACGTGCCCTTCAACATCAAGCGCATCACACAGACGCGCCCTTTAATATCAAGCGCATCACACAGATGCGCCCTTCAACATCAAGCGCATCACACAGACGCGTCCTTCAACATCAAGCGCATCACACAGACGTGCCCTTCAACATCAAGCGCATCATCACAGACGCGCCCTTCAGTACCAAGCGCATCACAGAGGATACACCCCCATGCGTCCCCATACGCCTAGTGGAACGCTAATCGACGCGTCCACTCAGCTGTCCATCGAATGTCAGAAACATTAAATGCTGAACTGACAGAGTTGGCAGCACGCCTCCCGAAGTCTGAACAGTTTTCAGAAGACGAAGCGTCGCCAACATCAACATCATCATTACTTTACTCCGACGGCTACTGCCACGTGGCCACCAAACCACTCGCATGCGCTTCCGCAGCCATGCGCTCAAATCCGCATGCGTCTCAAAAGCCATGTACGTCAGACTTTTTACTGATCCCTAAAGACAGAAGGAAAGTCTCCATTTGAAGCTCTGCATGCGCCTCAAAAGCCATGCGCCCCAGACTTCTCTCTGATCCTAAAAGACATGAGTAAAGTCACTACTGAAGCCTCGCATGCGCCTCAAAAGCCATACGCCCAGAATAGTTCGTGACTCCTAAAGGTTACGAGCCAAAGTCTCCTCATGCGCCCAGTCCTAGGCGCATCCTATCAAATCATTTCCCCCATCAAATCCGAGATCTCCGAGCCATGAGTCGATAACACGTGTCCTTTGACTCAACTCACCCAAGATTTCAGTAACAGAAAGATCTTCTCCTCTGCTACGTGTCGGCTCACAACATCAGTATGAAGAATTCAACCCCTCGATCAGGGCGCATCGTCCATGCGCCTCCATCAGCAATCACCACGCGGCGTCCCCGCATACAGGCGCATCCTACATGCGCGCATGAGCAGCCAGCCTGCAAAGCTATAAATAGAGGGATTATTTCCTTCTCACACACACAACGAACACACAGAAAACGAACGAACCACCAGAGAGGCAGATACAGACACTCAACGTCTTCTTTCTCTCAGCAAGCTCCAGCACCTAGAGCAACCCAAACCTTCAGTGAACTGATAATCGTCGTCAGATCGTCAACGGAGTCAACGCATTACCACTCACTCCATCGGCACAAGGGACCCAGATAAACAAAAGTGTACTCCTAGGACTACATCTAAGTCCTATATTGTAACACTGTTCTGTTTGTATTAAAATTTGCAATAAAAGAATTTTAATGGCAAACAATTTGTACAAAATATATTAGGTAGCAGGTCACCCCAGGCTTAGAAACTTGGGTACACTGGTTCCATGCACAAACACCTGGCTCACCTATTGAAACTAGCTAATACTGGTGTATCAGATGACTCATTTCCCATTTCAACTGTCTAATTGCTCATTCCAGGCCCCTGGTGCAGTTGCCATGTAACAAGACAGGGGATGGTTTGATACATAGTGCATTTATCTCTTCTTGTCTGGTGATACACCTGTCTACCTAGGTCTCCATATCCTACTAATATTAAACCCATACTGGAGTGCCTCTGTCCTATTGATCTGATACACTAGTCCGGATCAGATGTCATGCAGTAAGTCATATTTAAGGATGGTGCCACTATGGACTCAGGTTTTCAGGGTTTAAACAAGATGCCAGCACTTAGGATGCGACCTAGGTGGTCAGCTTGATGCGAGGCAGCCCTAGATTTGGTGTAACACTTCTATCAGTCAGAGCTGACATAAGTGCCAACAAGACCTTTGATCATAAGGAAAAAATAAGATATATGGTAGTATCCATTGGTTTCAAGGCCACTACATACCCTGGTATGAAAAAACAGGTCTATAGGCTTGGCTTGAATCATTCTATTATAGGGAAATGGTGTCAGGTTTAGGTATCAGGTTTACTAAGTGCTTACACATCACCCTTTACAGGTCGATTTGGAATTCAAGTTATAAAGGGGTCTACTTAGGGGTGTAACAGGTCAAGATGTGTACATAAGGATGAATTATTCTCTATATCAGACTACTGTAAAGAGAATAAATTACTCTCCATTTCAGTAATTATGGGTACAAGGAGTCCTAAGGGCTGCTACTGCACTCATCTTCAGGCCCTAGCCTTGGCTATACCTATTGACACCTAGTTGCCAACTCCTAAGTGTGTGGTACCAAAGTCTAAAGTCCTGATACAGCCCTTCCATAAATCTGTAGGGTTTTGGTAAATCAAAACAGAGGTAAACCATAACCCTTCTTAATACTACCATGATACAGATATATATAGGTAGAGGGGTCTGCACAATGGAGACAGTGAACTGAAATTTATTTGCAGAACAGAATGATGAAAGGCAAATGATAAATGAGTTTGGGACTGGGCTAAATATAGGTGACATGAACATTTACTTGGTCTGAAAGTTCCCTTCGAAGGAGCAGGGCTTAAACCCTAAATAAGGTTGAATGCCATGACATAAGTGGGACATTACATAACCTAAAGGGTATGGGCCTTAGGTGTTGATTAATCATGGTTGCAGAAGAACTCCAAAGGCTAACATGCCATGGCTGAAACTACAAAATAATGAAGGACAGTACTAGGCAGGGACTCGACCTCAGAGAGGATCTGATGTGGTCAATTGAAACAAGACCATGAGATAAACTGATGTCTGGCTAAGGGTGTCTCCTCTTAACTTGTACAGTTAAGACCAAAACACAGGGGTCCTGCACCCTAGCCTCCTATGAGTGTTCTTGATATTCCAATCCTTGATTTAGATTAGGTATCCATCCCCTACTTGTATTCTAAGGACAGGACCAGGACAACCTTCTCATTAGCTGCAATAAATGCACTTTATTGCTTCTGTAGATGTCTTTCTACACTGTGTACCTATGATACTAGGTTGCCTTAGGCTAGATTTCTACTAGATACTATGATACCCTAACTGTACTGCTCTGACACAGCATACCTACTCTATACCTCTCCTTCATTAATAAAATCTATAATTTACTGATATCTCGGATACCCTGTTCAATAGGATTACACTTTAGGTAATTAAGGACCTGCCTAGTGACACTTAGATCAGATAATGTTGATATGAGACATTGTTAAACCAAAATCTTCGTAGTATTCTCTACAGCCTAATATATGGATGAGGAGAGTATATCAATAGCAGAGTCCAATCACTAATGTCAAAGAGCTTTGCTTTAACAACTTTTCTCCTCCACTCGAAGGAACAAGGTCCATAACAGAAATCTTAGAAGAGCAAGGCCAGATGGTTCTATTCCTCTAAGAGTTCCTGGCAGGCAAATTCAAAGGCTCTATAGGCAACCAAAATTTATTGCTCTGTCTTGACAGAGCACCCATCATGACTTGGGGCTCACACAATATACTGAGGTTCAACTTCACCTTAATTCTCAACAGAAGATTATTGCAATCATAATGCATACAACAAGGATTCATTTCAGTTAACCCGGCTGGTAATGCCCTCTGGTATCATCATCTATTCCTGATACACCACTATTGAGTTAACAAATTTAACTAAGAACAATCGAAGTTTTGAAATAATACTTTGAGGCAATTAAGGGGTCATGGGAGCAGTACAAGTACACCCACATGTGAACAGGACATTTGCTTCCTATAATCTATCTTGAGGGGACTATATGATAGTATCAAAATTTTGTTTAAGGAGGGCACGCAAAGTCAGTTCCTGTCAACATTTCTATTCAGTGCAAGCTCTGCCAAGCCAAGTACAGGCTTGTATCCCTGTTGCTACTCAGTCCCTTGCTTGTCTCTGAAACATGTACCTATGGTTCCTAAGGCTTCTATAGACCTGTGTGGCAGTTTCTCGGTTTCTAAGGGAATCAATGGGAGTACCTAAAACTCTCTTTTAGGCATAAATCAACATGCTTGACAATAGGAGATGTGGGTAGGGTTACCTGTTTTAGAAATTGAGTGGCTGAACCCTCGACTCCTCCTTGCTTCTTTCTCGTGGGCAGAACTTCTAGGGTTTGTAGATGGGTTTGGGGGCTGCCAACTGATCATATATATATCCCAGTTTTTTTTCGATAGATCCGAATCCCTCAGGGATTTGGAGAGATCGAGATCAAGATTTGAACAGGAGGGGGTTTGAGAGTTATCTAAATTCAAATTGAATTTGAATACAGTGGTTCGGCTATAAAGAAAATTTTGAGTTAGGAACATTTACACTATAGTCCCTAAAATTTCCTTTATTATCCAGTTGGACCCTCCATTGGTATTTTAAGTAAAATAAAATATATAAACATAACCAATATATATTGGACAATAAAGATTTTTACCAATAAGAGGGAAAAAATAATAAAATTGGTCAAGGGGTTGACAGGTTTTGTTTGGCCAGATCTGATAGAGGAGCCCGAAGGATCTTCCGTACCATCTACTCGACGGTGACCATCCGGAGCACCAGAGTACCTGAGTGGATTTCTTGTTTCATTCTTCCAATTGATATGTACATTATTCTTTTGTGGCGTTTAGCCTTCGAGCACGTGTTTAGCTCATGTTTTGATTCTTGACATTTAGCCTACGGGCCTAAACATGATGTGCGTATTCTAGACTATAGCTAGAGCTTATCATGTATGACTATTACTCTGGCTAGTTCTCTCTTTTGTATTACTAGCTTCATGATCATCCATGTATAAATGGTTTGGGATGTTTTACTATTGTATGTCTGATGATCATACTTCTTGTACTTTGTATAATTGTCTGTGATTTAGATACCTAGGATTGCTTGACCTAGGATCGACTGTTGGCTCGTAGAAGTAACCCCCATGTCTTGACAGCTTATACGTGATTTCAGAGTACTGCGTACTTTGGTATCACGTAGCTGGCCTTGTCCGTCCCCACCTGCCAGTATTCTGGTTCTGAGACGTGACAGGATGGAAATGGTGGAGAAGAAGAAGATGATGAGAAGAAAACTAGAATTTTGATGAAGATGATGAGAATGGATATGGTGGAGAAGAAGAAGAAGAAGAAGAAGAAAGCTAGGATTTTGGAAAATAAAGAGTGAAATTTGGAAATGAAGCTCAAAATTTGGGTTTGGGGTGTGTGGGGTTGGGACAGCCCAATGAGTAAGAAAATGGGATGTCCTGAGTAATTTTTTCTCAAATCTGGGCTATCCCCAATCCTGGCTAGCCCTGATCAACTTTTGATGTATCTTTATAAATAATCTTGATCAACCACTCCAAAGCTAAACACTAATAGAACAGAACAGAAAAAAGAAGTGAAACACAACATATATCATCTTCACTCCATCGACACATGACTAACCAAAGGACCATGGCCGAAATCTAGCCTCTGAAGCCATAGAGGGTCATTTCCTGCCTCTTAAGCGCGTAAACGACATCTATGGCGGTGACTGTCTTCCTTCTGGCGTGCTCAGTGTAGGTGACTATGTTGCGGATGACGTTCTCGAGGAAGATCTTGACGATATCCCTGGTCTCCGAGTTGATCAGCCCGCTGATCCTGTTGACCTCGTCCCTCCTCGCGAGGCGGTAGATGGCCGGCTTGGTGATCCCCTGGATGTTGTCGCGGAGCACCTTACGGTGGCGCTTCATCCCTCCCTTGCAGAGACCTTTGCGGTGGCGTAGGTGACCGCCTTACCTGTCATGGAAACACAAATTGGAGACATATCGGCCTATATTCTCACCAATGCTGAAACTGAATGAGGAAAAATGAATCACGTAGACCATGGGAGGAACCATTTTCTCTCCTACTTTTTTCCTTTATCAAGAAAATATTTTTCAAGTTTGTGGCTATCAAACAAAAAGAATGAACAAGTTTCTTTTCTGATTCCTTAAATTCGTGAACCAAACCAGACCTTAGGCCATCTCCAATGATGCTTTTAGTGTTTCCAAAATTGAGTTTCTATTAGTTGTCAATTCTATTTTATATCCTATTTGGCAAATAAAAAATAAAAAAATTAATTTAATGATATAGGGTTCAATATTAATTGTTATGAAAGATGAAAAATTTTTATAAAACTTTCTACAGGTAGATCCTTGTAAAAAAAAAAATCATCTCACATCACCGTCAATTAGGGTATAACATTTTTTCTCCAAAGATAGCAAAAATAGTTAATTATTTGCTATTTTCTTTTAATATATTAAGATTATATACCATCAGTATTTTCTGTGCTTGCTAAACATATCGCCAACATAATTTTTTTTTTGCTCACTAAGCATATCACCATCATACCAACAGAATCCACCACAACAAACATGGACTCAATAAAAGAAAGCAAGTTTACCAACTAATTTAAAATCAGACGAATTCGCTTTCAATCAAGATTGTATCAGTATTTGAAAGAAAGAAAATAAATCCTACATTGTTTAATTCTTGTGATGTGGATTCCAATCAGTTTGACCTTCATTTTCTTTTGTATAATCAATTGCACGATGTAATAGCAGATAACTCAAAGAAGTTGATATTCTCGCAATAATAATTGAAACATTTGTCACAAATTCATAGACAACTAACACTAACAGAGTAATTTCCACAAACGGTACAGTAGTTGATCAAGTACTACAAAGCTAAACACTAATATAACAGAACAGAACAGAAAAAAAAGAAGAGAAACACAATATTGTTGGAATTATTCAATAATTAAGGGGCCACACATGTAAAATTAATTGTGTTTAGGCTATCTAAATAATTAAGCCAAATTAAAGTGGTCTATTTGAAAATTGCTTAAGGGTATAATTGTCATGGAATTAATGTGTAAATACCGGAGATAATTCTAATTTGATGAGGGACCAAATTAGAAATATCAAAATATATAAATATATGTATTCATTAGGGTTATGGTCCCCAACTTATACGGCCACCAAAGAGAGGGTTTCTTTTTTCTCTTCTGCATCCCCATCAACAGAAAGAGAGGGACAAAGGATTCGGATTCTTCTTTGTCATTAAGGGTCGTAGCAAGTTGGAAGATCGAACCCCATAAAAGGACGACCGCTTCAAGATCCATCAAGCCTAGCAATGGATCCAGGTACGCTTCTGCAATTTAATTTATGTTCTTCATCTCATGAATCGACATGGTACAATAAATTTCCAACAAGTGGTATCAGAGCCTCCTTGTTTGTTTCATGAGTTTGAAGTTTTAGATTCAATTTTTGTTGGTGTTCAGAAATCATAGATCGTTAGATCTAACTTAATTTAGGGTTCTGATTTTTCCATCAAGATCGATCTTTGCACTTTGCTCATTATATACATAAAATTAGAATATAAAGGGTCATGGCTACTCTGTTTGGAACAAATATGACTGGTTTGGAGAAAACTCAAAAACTGAGTGTGCCCTTTGGCGGCTACTCGGGTCTCAACTGAAGGATGGCTAACAGGTTCGTTCACTTTGGTAGGGTTCCAATAAGAATAGTAAAGGCATTTGGTAAGGCTTATGATTTATAAATTTTTTTTAATCAAAATCTTGAATTTGTACTCTCCTCCTGGGACCTCTTTTAACTTCTTTTGAATTAGTAGTTGTGACTCTCTTGCATAGATGAGAGATTAGCATCTTTTAATGGATTGGTTAAGCACAGAAACAATTAACAATTTTATCGGAACAGAATATGATCCGAAAGTTCTTTTAATTGGACCGATAAATAGTAGTTCATTTGATTGAAGTAGAGCAAGAAAGAGCTTTTATTGATATAGAACCGGACATTATATATTGCTTCTTTGTTATTTAAAGCTATATATTTTTTGGGTTAAGGATTACGAGCAATATTCAGATATTGCATTTGTTGGCTTTTTTTTGTTTTCTATACTAGGTTGAATCCTTCGTCATTAAGGATTTGCACCTAGACAAAATTTCAACACTCGGTGCTGTTGATTTTGTAGTTTATGAATAGTCAGGTTTCTTAAAGTTATGCTAATATGTTGGCAATAAATTAAGTTGTCAGTTCTTTGTTGAAAAGTAGCGGGCATCTTTTCTTGCGGTTTTATCTTATGTCCTGACTTGTTAGGAGATTATTTGATGTAATCTATTGACATACATATCTTCAGCAGATTATTTTAATATAATCTTTATGGGTTATTTGAAGCAATCTATTGGTCCATATCTTCAGTAAAATATTACGTGAATTTTATTATGTTGACAATGCTCAGTTTAGTCAAATTAAGAATATTTGTTTGAATCATGTAAAGAGATTCACATGCTTATGATCATCTTATTTGAGTTGTAATATTTTAAATATGCATGTACATAAAGTTTTGGACATGATTCGGTTTTGTAAAATTTAGTCAACATTCAAATTTTTTTGGTGCCTTTTGTGACTAGCAATAGTCGTCTAATATTCTAAATAGACCCATTGAAACAAGATGTCGCCAAAGTGACCTCTCTTGCGTAGATAGTCTATGAGGGATGTTGGATGTTTGTGTGTGTACATTCATACGGATATTAGCCGGCCCAAAGGAAGGTTAATACTTGGCCGAATTGTACATATACTTGTGGTGATAAATGTGTGACAATTATAAGGTTTACATGTGAATAATAATCCGATCCAAAGATTGGCTTATTATTTGACATGACTTATTGTCAATGTTTGATCATTACACCAAGAATACCACTTGCAGTTAATATCACTGTCCAAAGACTTGATATTAATGATGTACTAGGTATCTTGAGATGGGGTTCACCATTATTTCAATTTGTTTGACTATATTTTACGCTTTGGTTATTTATTAGAGCATGTTTATTTTTTGTTGCTTTGTTCTCTTTACAGTTAATGTTGTTAAAATATCTACCAATAAGATTTTAATTTTCATGTTTAATGGGATAAACTTTAAGGGCAAAAAAAATAAATACAGTAGCTGCTAAGGGTCCAGGTTAAAAGAAACAACAATATAAAACTAAGGGTTGTTCTTTTATAAGACAAGACACATAAGGAAGAAATGTACAAAGTACCATGCATGGTGTATAAAGAAAAGTATATTTTTAAATTTGGTCTGTTCTGAGGTTAATTTAGATTTAGTACCTAAAAAAAATACGTGGTGGTTAGATTCTGGTGCTACTACCCACATTAGTGTTTATAGACAAGGTTGTCTGAGCTACCAAAGCCAATTGATGGTAAAAGATACATCTATGTGGGTGACAAAAAATCGGTAGAAGTGAAAGCAATAAGATATTTTAGGTTATTTTTAGGAACCGATTATTATTTGGATTTGATAGACACTTTTATTGTACCGTCTTTTATACGAAATTCAGTTTCAGTTTCCTTAATAGACAAATCTGTTTATCATTGTTCATTTGGAAATAATAAGTTTAGTCTATCTTTAAATCCAAATATTATTGGTAACGGTTCCTTTAAGATTTATGATAACCTATATTCACTTGAAACTATTGCATCGTAATACAATGAAACCTTGCAAGTGGAGTCATGTAGTACTAAACGCAAAATTAAAAATAATAAAAATCTAGCCTCATTATGACATAAGTGATTAGGTCACATCTCTAGAAATAGAGTTGAACGACTTGTGTCTAATGAGATTTGGATTTTATTGACTTTATAGAATTTAATGTCTATATTAATGTGTAAAGAAAATACAGACCAAAGTTAAATTATAAACAGCTACTTTGTTGGCTATGCTGACAAATCAAGGGGTTAATAATTATACGTTCTCACACAAAAGAAAATTTTGAGACGAGAAGTGTAATAGTTTTTGAGGATATTGAGTTTGGGGGAGAAATAAAGTCAGGATCATTGTCTTTGAGAAGGAATCAATTACGATTCCTATTATCACTTTTGACGATGTGCAGGATTCTATATCTGTCATGATCAAAAAGTGAATTCGGAGTCTCAATAAGACAATGTCGAATTACCTCTATAAGTCGTTGTTGAGATACCTTAACAACGACAACGTAGCGGCACCCCATTCAAGATGAGGTAATTATTCCTAAGGAACAAACTCAACAACCTCAAGAACCTATAATATTAAGATGGTCCACCAGAGAAAGGAGAAATATAATTTCGGATAATATTATCATATTTCTCTAGAAACGTGAGAAAGACTGTGGATACTGGAAGATGATCTAATCAACTTCCGTCATGCCATGGAAAGTTTCAGTTCTCAAAGTGGATTGATAAAATAAATAAGGAGTATAAGTCCATGCAAGACAATAAAGTTTAAGAACTTGTCCCATTACCAAAAGTTATGAAGTCCATTGGTTGCAAATGGACATTTAGAACCAAGAAGGATTCGAAGGGTCATGTGGAGAGGTATAAAGTACGTCTTGTAGCTAGTGACTTTACTCAAATATTTTGGGATTGATTTTAAAGAGTTTTTCTCTTCGGTATCTTTGAAAAACTCCTTTAAAACAATCATAGCACATGTTGCACATTTTGATCTTGAATTACATTAAATGGATGTCAAAACGACATTTCTCAATGGTAACATTGATGAAACAGTTTATATGGTGCAACCAGAAAACTTTGTGTCGAAAGACCTAAAGAATATGGTTTGCAAATTGACAAAATCTATTTATGAACTCAAGCAAGCTTCTCGTCAAAGGTACTTCAAGTGATTATTTCGTTTGATTTTGAGATGAACACTGTTGAAGATAGTGTGTATCACAAGTTTAGTGGGAGTAGGAATAATTTTCTGGTTTTGTATATTGATTAAAGTATTCAATGCAAATCAGGTGACACCTCTCGTTAAAGGAAACAAATTCGGTCTCAATCAAGTACCCTAAGATTAGTCTTAAAATTAAGAAAATACAATAGATTTTCCGTTCATGACCAGTTGTAGGGAGTCTAATGTATGCTCAAGTATGTACGCGTCCGGATATTGCGTACATAGTTGTGATGTTAGGCAGATATTTAAGCAAATATGAGACGGATCATTGGGTAGCAGCCAAACTACTTAAATAATTAATAGAGAACAAAGAATTATATGCTCTTTGTAGGAGATCGGATAATTTTGGAGATCATAAGGTATTTCGACTCCGATTTTATTGGATGCCAACACAGCAGAAGATCCACATCAGGTCATGCTGACTAATGGAGATATATTTTGGATGAGTGTCAAACATGCACTCATAATGTCTTCCACCATGGCAGCAAGGTTATAACATGTTGTGGAACATCTATTCAAGGAATATGGTTGCAAAATTTTGTCACAAGGCTGCACCTACAGTACGATGTTGAAAGACCACATAAAATTATGGTGTGACAATAAATCAGCAGTACTATATTCCAATAACAACAGAAACTTGTATAAGTCAAAAGATATTGACATAAAGTTTCTAGTTGTGAAGGAAAGAATTCATAATGGTTATAGTGTCCATATAGCACATTAGGACAAACTCCATGTTAGCGGATCCGCTCACAAAAGTATTATCACCCAGGGTCTTTCATGAGCATACTGCTCATATGGGTGTTATCTTAATTAAGAATATGGCAATACAGTGGGAGTTTATATTTTATGTATTTGGGTGCTATTTGGTTTTGGACACATTTATGTATTAAAGTATTTTGGATATTTATCTGATTAAATATATGGAAATTCAGTTCATTCTGTTTTCATTATGTTAAAGTATTGATCTCATTAAAGTTAAGGAGGACCAGTTGAAAATAGACATGTATTGATCACATTGCGTGTAATTTCTATGCTACGCATCAATGATTGATCTATGTCGTTTAGCTAAATTGGTATATGTGACCATTAATGGTTTAGTTACGCTATATGTGACGAAGGCCGCTTTGATCCTATGTTGATATGATTAATGGACGAGATATATCCTAAGGATTAAGATAGCAATTTATGAGCTCACTAAGGTTAACACAATTATAAGGTTACATATGTGGCCCAGTGGAAGATTGTTGAAATTATTCAATAATTAAGGGGCCACACATAAAATTAATTGTGTTTAGGCTATCTAAATAATTAAGCCAAATTAAAGTGGTCTATTTGGAAATTGGCTTAAGGGTATAATTGTCATGGAATTAATATATAAATACCGAAGATAATTCTAATTTGATGAGGGGCCAAATTAGAAATATCAAAACATATAAATATATGTATTCATTAGGATTATGGTCCCCAACTTATACGCCACCAAAGAGAGTGTTTCTCTTTTCTCTTCTGCATCCCCATCAACAGAAAGAGAGGGACAAAGGATTCGGATTCTTCTTTGTCATTAAGGATCGTAGTAAGTTGGAAGATCAAACCCCATAAAAGGACGACCGCTTCAAGATCCATCAAGCCTAGCAATGGATTCAGGTACGCTTCCGCAATTTAATTTATGTTCTTCATCTCATTAATCGACATGGTACAATAAATTTCCAACAAATATATATCATCATCACTCCATCGACATAGGACTAACCAAAGGACCATGGCCGAGATCTAGCCTCCGAAGCCATAGAGGGTCCTTTCCTGCCTCTTGAGCGCGTAGACGACATCTACGGCGGTGACGGTCTTCCTCCTGGCATGCTCGGTATAGGTGACTATGTTGCGGATGACGTTCTCGAGGAAGATCTTGACGATATCCCTGGTCTCCGAGTATATCAGCCCGCTGATCCTCTTGACCTCGTCCCTCTTCACGTGGCGGTGGATGGCCGGCTTGGTGATCCCCTGGATGTTGTCGCGGAGCACCTTGCGGTGGCGCTTCGTCCCTCCCATGCCGAGACCCTTGCCTCCCTCCCTTGCCGAGACCTTTGCGGTGGCGCAGGTGACCGCCTTACCTGTCATGGAAACACAAACTGGAGACGTATCAGCTTATATTCCCACCAATCGCCTTTCCATTATTAATGGACACAAATTTTTGGAAACCAGTTTTTTTATCGCAGACCTATTCACGTCAGCTTATATGTTAGTCGAGTAGGATATGCCGCTCAGTTGGGAGCTATGAAACAAGTTTAAGGTAGTTTGTTTATATATATATATATATATATATGGGCCAGCCCGTGACCAATCCAGCTATTTATTGGCCCTAGCTAGCTCTCTTGCGTTAATGAGCTCTAGTGTTTGTTTGTTTGTCAAGGTTGGTTATATTGTGCCTGCTTGTTTAATTTCCTTTTATTCAATTTAATTTGCATGTTGGGCGATCTGCATCTTTTCTGTCATTGTTCTTTTTAGGAGTGCAAGTCGGACCGGCTAAATTCGAATCTGATCGGATAAATCTGTTAATGTGTTAGATTAGGGTTGAAAATACTCGGAATCAGATTCAGGTTTAGGTTAAAATATTAGAACCCAATAAAGAATTCGGTTGGACTCGAATTCATGTGTCAGTTTATATTTTGCAATGATCAAGGCTTGACTACTATTTATTATGAGTTTAACACGACTTTTTATAATTTATTTCAAATATTATATTAAAGCCAAGGTCTTGGGCTTCATACGTTGAACCTGAGGTCGAGTCGGACGTGAGCTCAGACTAGGCTTATGATTCATCTGATTTGGCTCTAGTTGAACTCAAGTCTGACACAACCCGTCCGAGTTCCACCCTAGTTCTTTTGCTCTCGATGAGTTGGTTTGGGTTGCAATCAATAAATACTACCAACTTTTTTACCCTTAGACCTAGTTTGGTTCGCGAAAAAGAATGAAATGGGAATCAATTTTCGACATTTTCGTCTTTTGAAAAATTACAATTCCAATTAATTTTATTTTCCGATGTTGAAAATGCAGAGTAATTTAGAAATGAAAGTGAATACGTCAAGGTATGAGTTATGAAAGTGATTTCTTGCTTAAATTGATAGAATCATTTTTTTTTCTCTAATTTTTTTATCATTTGAAACCATTTCTTTCCCTCTTCAATTCCTTTGCACCAAATAAAGTAATCACTTTTATTTTCCAATCTAATAATTCTGCAAACAAAATGAGACCTTAGGTCATCTCCAATAACGAGTTTTAAGATTGGGTTTCTATCATACTTTAGCATCTTATCTTAACAACGAGGAGTTTTAAGATTGGGTTTCTATCATATTATATTAAAGCCAAACAAGACCTTTGATCATCTCCAATGAGGATTCCTAAGATTGAGTTTCTATCATACTTTGGCACTTTACCTTAAGAAAATTTTTAAACAAGTTAGTAGAACTTTGTGTACGAGTGTAAAATTATTCAATTTAAAACAAAAGTACATTGAATCAAGGTTGTATCAGTATAGGATGTCATTATTGGCACTTTTAAAATGATATTCTATACTCCTCTTTAATTTTTATACTCCTCTTTAATTTTCTAACATTCAAATTTCAAATTTGTCTTTGTATTAACAATATTAGCACTCCTAAATTTCATCATACGCTTCTCCCTTCATACATGTACAAATTAATATCATATTCAATGTTTCAATTATTAAAGAAAAGTGTAGAATGACATTTTAGAATTGTCAATAACAACACCCTAAACAAAATCCTACATTGTTTTACATAGAAAAGATGTTTTCTTGTGCTGTGGACAATAATCAATTTGACCATTTTTTTAGTACGATCAATTGCACAGGTTGATATTATCACAATAATAATTGAAACATTTGTCACAGATTCATAGACAACTAACACTAATAGAGTAGGAAATCATTTCAGAACTTTTACTCTATAGAGTAATTTCCACAAACAGTAGTCGATCAACTACTACGACACTAATAGAACAGATCAGAACATAAAAAGAGAACAAGAAACACTACATATACCACCATCACTCCATCAAACCAAAGGAGGACCAGGCAGAGATCTAGCCTCCGAAGCCGTAGAGGGTCCTTCCCTGCCTCTTGAGCGCGTAGACGACGTCCATGGCGGTGACGGTCTTCCTCCTCGCATGCTCAGTGTAGGTGACGGCGTCACGGATGACGTTCTCGAGGAAGATCTTGAGGACGCCCCTGGTCTCCTCGTAGATGAGCCCGCTGATCCTCTTGACCCCGCCCCTCCGCGCGAGGCGGCGGATGGCCGGCTTGGTGATCCCCTGGATGTTGTCGCGGAGCACCTTGCGGTGGCGCTTCGCCCCTCCCTTGCCGAGACCCTTTCCTCCCTTTCCTCGCCCAGACATTCTTGCTGATGATTGATTTGTTGACGTTGCTGTTTGTAGTGGGAGAGAATGGAGGAAGCTTATATAAGGAGAATGGGTGGCATTGGCGATCCGCGTGGACGGAGCCGAGGGCATACAGGCCGTTGGATGGAATTTAATTGACGGATGGAATTTGAGAGGTTTGGATCGAGGATTTTGTTTGGGCGGGGAAAAAGGGTGTATTTGTGTTTCTTTGTGTCCCAAATATTTTTGGGATGGAGTTTTGAAACCAAACAAAGGAACATTACGAAATTTGCACCGAGCTGGTAGACTAGTCATGGTATGGTTAGAGCATCATTAGTAGTTGGGACTCTCCAATACAATTTGGAGTCCAAAACTTAAAAAAAAAAAGATAAATGTAGGATAGGTTGGATTTGTATGAGAATAGTAGAAAATGATAAAGTGAGTTTCGGTCCCAAAAATTGTGTGGTCAAAAATTAATGTAGGAAAAAAATAATATAAAGTTTAGAATCTAGAAAGTTGGGCTCCAAATTGGAACTTACTATTCTCTACAATCTAGAATCTAAAAAATGGGAGGCCCAACCCTTAGCACCCATGGATAGATTGGGACCGAAATTGTAGAAATTGAAACTAGGGATGAGACTTATTATTCTACAAAATGAGCTCCTACATTTTAAATCTAGAATCTAGAAAATGGGATGGGCCTTACTAAGAGCATCATTAGTAAGGCCCATCCCATTTTCTAGATTCTAGATTTAGAATGTAGAAGCTCATTTTGTAGAATAATAAGTCTCATCTCTAGTCCCAATTTCTACAATTTCGGTCCCAACCCATCCATGGGTGCTAAGGGTTGGGCCTCCAAATTTCTAGATTCTAGATTGTAGAAACTCGTTTTGTAGAATAGTAAGTTCCAATTTGGAGCCCAATTTTCTAGATTCTAAACTTTATATTATTTTTTTCCTACATTAATTTTTGACCACACAATTTTTGGGACCGGAGCTCACTTTATCATTTTCTACTATTCTCATACAAACCCAACTCATTCTACATTTATCTTTTTTTTGAAATTTTGGGCTCCAAATTGCATTGGAGAGTCCCAACTACAAATGATGCTCTAATGATGCTCTTAGAGCATCATTAGTAAGGCCCATCCCATTTTCTAGATTCTAGATTTAGAATGTAGGAGCTCATTTTGTAGAATAATAAGTCTCATCCCTAGTCCCAATTTCTACAATTTCGGTCCCAACACATCCATAGGTGCTAAGGGTTGGGCCTCCCAATTTCTAGATTATAGATTATAGAAACTCGTTCTGTAGAATAGTAAGTTCCAATTTGGAGCCCAACTTTCTATATTCTAAACTTTATATTATTTTTTTCCTACATTAATTTTTGACCATACAATTTTTGGGACCGGAGCTCACTTTATCATTTCCTACTATTCTCATACAAACCCAACTCATTCTATATTTACCTTTTTTTTCTGAAATTTTGGGCTCCAAATTATATTGGAGAGTCCCAACTACTAATGATGCTCTTACTATGGTAGTTGTTGTAGCCTTCGCAGTGGCTGCATATACAATTCTACACAGGATGTCTAACACTTGGTTATCAAATAAATTTTAAGAGTATTTATTGTTTAAAAAATACAGAACTTTTCTGAGAATTTATATTATAATAAAACAACAAAATTTGAAAGAATTACAATTGTAAATTTATAAATAAAGAATAATCATGTTTCACTTGATTTCTCGCCAAAGATCGACACAAAAAACAGACCTTAAAATAAATTTGTAACTAATAAAAAACATTCAAAAATTAAAATTCTTGAATTTTCTAAAGAAATATTACAATAAGTTGTAAAAAAATTGGGTTTTTCTTTTTTCGTAAAATAATCCATTTACTCTACCTCTGTGAACATACTATTTTAATGCTATAATCCATGAATAAGGTGAAAGACTTTGCGAGTTTTTAGCTAGATGAGAGTCGCGTTTCTGTGAAGTATAAAATTGGGCTTTTGTGTGGTCGTGTGAAGATGGAAGAGTCTAGTTTCTATGATATGAGAGGAAGCTTTTCAGATGAAGAGCGAGAGAAAAGCTTCTATGAAAAGGGAGAAGTATTTCTGTCTTGTGAATGGGCTTTGTGTGTTGGTGTGAAGAGATATGCGAACGGGACAATAAATAAAATTTGTCCCCGCCAAGGCGGCAAGTGAGTTGGCGAGCATAGAGACGTTTAAATATAGCTGTTATATATATATATATATATATATATATATATATATATATATATATATATATATATATATATATATTTGAATTAAGATTTATAAAAGTTAATAAAATTATAATTTGTTATGGATATATGTGGATAAAATGAGAGGGTATTCGGTTATGCGAAATAAAAAAGAAAAAGTATAAAATTATATTATTTAGTAGTTTTTTTTAAATGAAATGGTTGATAATCTACATATGGCTTACACAGCTTAATTTGAAACCGTTTTAAAGACCTTATAATAGTACTAGCAGAAGCGTGTGTTGCATGTAAAATAATTTATTTCCTTTCTAATATTATCAAAATATAATTAAAATTTTTAATTTTTAGTTTATATATATAAGTTAAAAATTATAGAAATTTAACTAAAATTTAATTGTAATGTGTAATGGATATATGTGAATAAAAGAATGTTTATTCCATTATATGAAAGAAAAATAAAAAAGAGAGTATTCTGTTATGGGAAAGAAAAAGATATAAGTTATTATAATTTTTTAACTAAATGAGATAATGTTACTAAATTGATTTCCTTCCGTTCCTTTCCGCAAACCAAACACCTTAATCCATCTCCAATGAGAATTTCTAAAATTGGGTTTCCATTCTAGTGTAATTGTACTTTATAAAAAAATTTATCCTAGTTGGTAGAATTTTTATATAGAAATTGTACATACAAATAAACACTCTTCAATGATTCTTTATTTCTATCCTATGTAAAAGTTTCTACATGTAAAAAATCTTTAGGGCGCATCGTCAGAAGGTATTTTTTTCTAAAATGGATTTTGAGATAGAAGGCAAACTCCAATGATGATTTCTAAAGTTTCTATTACTTGTCAATGTTGTCATTCTGCTTTAAGAAAATGTATTTCCGTAGAATTTATACTTTCTATTCTACCTAACAAATAAATAAAATAATTAATTTAATGATGTAGGGTTCAATAATAATTGCTATGAAATATAAAAACAAAAAGATGATTAGGGTCCAACATTAATTACTACTAGTAAATATATATGTTTTGCATGTATAATAACGTATAATACGAATAGTATCCAATTATACTCAAATATCTCTTTGACTCATGTAGTTAAGGTGGAGATGTATTATTCTTGTTTGGTTGAATTCGATTCTACATGTTGAATATATATATCAAATTATAATTTTTTTAACAATTTTTTACATAATTATTTTTTTAAAATAAAATGAATTATAATATACATACGACTTAGACGGCTCACTTTTGAACCGCTTTCAAACCTCATTATATAGTAGTTTCTGTGCTAAGTATATCACCCACATATTTTTTGCTCACTAAATATATCAGCATCACACCAACAGAGTCCACCACAACAAAAATGGAATAAATAGAATAAAGCAACTTTACCAAATAATTTAAAAATCTGAAGAATTCGCTTTGAATCAAGGTTGTATCAATATTTGAAAAGAATAAAATAAATCCTACATTATTTACATATATAAGCATGTTTTCTTATACCGTCAGTTTGACCTTATCCTTTTTAGTATAATCAACTGCACGATGTAATAGCAGATAACTCGGGAGGAAATGATACTATCACAATAATAATAATTGAAACATTTGTCACAGTCACAGATTCATAGAACAGAAAAAAGAAATAGAAAATCTAAAAGAAATTACTCTTTAGAAAATCTAATAGAAATTACTCCACAAACAGTAGTTGATCAACTACTACAAAGCTAACACTAATAGAACAGATCAGAACAGAAAAAAGAAATAGAAACACCACAAATATCCCCATCACTCCACCAAAGGAGGACCAGGCAGAGATCTAGCCTCCGAAGCCATAGAGGGTCCTTCCCTGCCTCTTGAGCGAGTAGACGACGTCCATGGCGGTGACGGTCTTCCTCCTGGCGTGCTCAGTGTAGGTGACGGCGTCACGGATGACGTTCTCGAGGAAGATCTTGAGGACGCCCCTGGTCTCCTCGTAGATGAGACCGCTGATCCTCTTCACCCCGCCCCTCCTGGCGAGGCGGCGGATGGCCGGTTTGGTGATCCCCTGGATGTTGTCGCGGAGAACCTTGCGGTGGCGCTTCGCCCCTCCCTTGCCGAGACCCTTGCCTCCCTTTCCTCGCCCGGACATTCTTGCTGATGGTTGATTGATCGGCGGAGATTGATTAGTTGGCGTTGGTAATGGAGAGAGTGGAGGGAGGAGGAAGCTTATATAGGAGAATGGGTGGGATTGGCGATCCGCGTGGAGGGAGCTGAGGGCATAGTGGCCGTTGGATAGAAGTTAATTGACGGATGGGATTTGAGGGGTTTGGATCGAGGATTTTGTTCGGGCGGGAAAAGGGAGTAGTTGCGTTTCTTCGTGTCCCAATTATATTTTTGGGATGGGATTTTGAACCCAAACACACGAACATGATCAAATCTGCAGTGAGCTGGTGGCCTAAAAATAGGAAAATGCTAAGTTTACTATCAGATTCTTACAAACTTCTCCCAGTCTCACTCATCCACCACTTAGAGCATCATTAGTAAGTCTCATCCCATTTTCTAGATTCTAGATTTAGAATGTAGGAGCTTATTTTGTAGAATAATAAGTCTCATCCCTAATTTCAATTTCTACAATTTCGGTCCCAATCCATCCATGGGTGCTAAGGGTTGGGTCTCCCAATTTCTAGATTCTAGATTGTAAAAACTCGTTTTGTAGAATAGTAAGTTTCAATTTGGAGCCCAACTTTCTAGATTCTAAATTTTATATTATTTTTTTCCTACATTAATTTTTGACCACACAATTTTTGGGACCGGAGCTCACTTTATCATTTCCTACTATTCTCATACAAATCCAACCCATTCTACATTTACCTTTTTTTTGAAATTTTGGGCTCCAAATTGCATTGGAGAGTCCCAACTACTAATGATGCTCTTACACATGGATTCCACCGGATCCCACCACCTCTCACACCCCCTGCTATATGGGCTCCACCTGACCTCACCACTTACTCCCCTCCTCCAATCGAAGTCCGACACGTGGAAGATTGTAGGAGGGTTGTAGGCATAGCAAAGCTCGACAAAATAATACAGTGCCGCTGTTTGGTAAGAAAAGAAAAATAAATTATTTTTTGATAGATGCAGAGATGTGCAGTCCCTGTTCCCTCTCTCTTTCCTCTTACTTTCTCAAATTCACTTCCTCTTTGGAGAAGAGGATGTGGGTGGTTTAATTTTTTGTTATGATGCGGAAGGCACCCGATCGACCGGCCAGCAAGAGCCCCAGCGGAAGGCACACGACCGACGGCCAGCGAGATCCCCAGTGGGAGCCACCCGAGGCGCGGCCAACACCACTCGATCTCCATGGCAGAAGGGGGAGAGAGAGAGAGAGTTGATTAGGGAAGAAGAGGAGAGCCACCACCAGAAGGGGGAGAGAGAGAGAGAGCTGATTTGGGGAAGGAGAGGAGAGGCATGGAAAAAATAACAGAGAGTTAATTTTGGTAGTTAACTAAAAAAAATATTAATAGAGAAAAGAAGAAAATAATAATAATAATAATAATAATAATGTCTGTGGGGATGTAGCCGGTTGGGTACAACAGGTGGACGTGGTTCGAATTCCTTCTTGACGTTGCTCGTCGGTCCGAAAAAAAAAAGAACACCTCAAAATAAAAATATATATAATAATAATAATTATTGTGTAATTTAAAATTAATTATATTTTATTGTACTCATCCACTTTACATTTTTTATTTTTCTACCTCAACCAAACATATATGTCTAATTTTTCACTTCTCATGTCCTATTTCAAACAAACACTTTTGTCCCCTATTAGGGGGGACAAAGAAGTGCATGGATTCCTATGCTTGGATTTCTATTCTTCTTCCATGAAAGTCCAAAATCCAAATCCAAATTCCCTTCATGTTTACCAAACAGCCCCTTATGGTAGTTGTTGTAGCCTTGACGTTTTCAAACGTGACTGTATATACAATTTTTACACAGGATGTTTCACCTGTAGTTATCAAATAAAATCTAAGGCTACTGTTTAAAAAATAAACAAAACTTTTCAGAAAATTTAAATTAAACTATATTATACTTACGTATGTGGAAAATAAATTAATTTTCTGCAGAACTATTCTACTAGAAAAAAAATCAAGAAATTGATTTGGGTGTTTAATTGCCTTATTTTTCATGAAAAATAGTTTGGTATTTTATTATGGACTTAGTTAGTTTTATTTTCCACCATTTTGGAGGATAATATAAAAAATAATAGATTTTTGGAAAAATAATTTTATGAAAAATATACGCTATCAAAACTACAATTCATGAAAAATTTGTGATCGAAAATATTTTTATAATTTTCATGGGAAAAAAAAAGCTTAATCAAATACAACCTTAATAGCAAAAGAGCTAAATTTGAAAGAATTATAAATAAAAAATTGAAAAATCCATGGGAATCATGTTTCACTTGATTTCTCATCAAAGAAAAGGTCAAGCTAAAAATCCACCGCTCATTTAAACCAAACGTTACTATGACATTATTGCTATAAATACAGTAATACTAGAAATAATGAGATTCACTATTAATTTGTTCAAATAGTAAAAATCAACAAGTTTTGTATGTTTGTACAAAGTTTTAATAGCAAGAAATTTTATGACACTATTATTTAATTATTTAACGTCAAGTAGTTTTTTTTAACCAAAAATAATAATAATTGTTTCCAGTCAATAAAATGGAGAGAGAAAAAAAATCGCATATATGTTATGCCAAAAGCAAACCAAAAGTATATTGATACTTGATTCTGGATCGTAATATTAAACACATTATATATGAATTCAAACTAAATAACTCATGCGTTTGGAATGTTCATCACAATAAGAAAATAAAACTATATTGTTGGTGAATTTTTTTTTTTTTTTTGGTCTAATCATAAATTTACTTAAAATATATATGGTCATCTAAAATTAAGATTCACACAATTAAAAACATTCATATCAAAGCATAAATCTCCATATTAGAGTATAGTACTATCTAACCAAATGTCACCAAATATAACATATTGACTAAAATAATAATTCATGAATATTTTAATAATGAAATAAGCAATAAGACGATTGCATATATATCTCAATACTTAAAGGATGAAAACCAAATGAGTAAATCAAACTATATATATTTTAAAGTTGAAGAAAATTACGTAGAATTTATGTAGCCTGCAAAAGGATACGCGGATCTCAAGTCCTTAGTGAAATTCTATTAGGAAAGGATTACTCCTGGAAAGTGCATAGAGAAAAATTACCTTGCACAATTTTGTTAAAACCTTCTATTTTTGGGATTTTCAAATATATCCTTTTAATCTAATTTATGGAGCCTCAAAAAATGATTGCTAAAATTAAGTATCTCTGCACAAACTAGTTGTCATTTATACTTATGAATTTTAGAGGAAGATTAAAATCCAAATTCTTTTATCTGAGTGGCTTGTACCAGTAAAGCAAAACTGAATATAGATTAGCAATGTTAACATAACAAATGAGTATAAGTCACATAACTTATGTTCTTAAATAAATTTATAGCAGTAACCATAAGTCTTGACATTACAAGCACTCAATATCAACATGTCAACAGTGAAGTAACTAGAAATGTAGTAACATTTTTGATGCATAGTATTTTATTTATTGGCTTGTTGCTCCGACAAGAAAATTAATATAGAACACACAAAACATTTTAAAAAAATACTAGGACTTGTCTGTTATATAATTCTATAATAATTCACCAACTCTAACGAGCGAGCAAATATAAATAATAATCATCAAGATAAACAAATAAGATTTATTAGGGGAAAAAAGGATCTTTTCGAAGACTAAATTTGTAGAATTATAAAATTAAACTTAATGATAACAAATGTATATCAGAAAACATCATGACGATATATGACCTTGTCATATCAATTTTGTAACATGATATCAACTATATATTAGAAAGACCTAGCTTTCCACCAACAAATAGAACACCGGTAAAAGTACTCGAGAGGAACACCCCAGCGCGCGGGGCAGCGCCGACCGCCGAGCCCCGGTCGCACGCGCGCATCTCCGAGAGCTGCGCCGCCGAGCGCTGACCGCGCGACGCCTCTGCAGCCGCTCGTCTCCTCTCGCACAGCCGGTAACCTCTCCCCCCCCCTCTCTCTCTCTCTCTCTCTCTCTCTCCTCACCTACTCCCCTGCCCTTCTGTGTTCTTTCACCTCTTAAAAAGTAAATACTTCGCTCTCTCTCTCCCTCCTTCATTCCTTTCCAGCTTTTCCCTTTTTGTTTTATTGCTTTGCTTCTTTTATTTGTTTTGTTTTGCTGAATTTTTTTCCCTTTTCATTTGGTTGTTTGCTTCTTCTCTTTTGATTTGTTTTGGTGTTGCTTGTCCTTTTCTTTTGATTGTTTTGCTGTTAACTCTCTCTAAAGAGAGAGAAGGGAGAAGGGGTAACCACTGTTACCTTTTTTTTCTTCTTGATTTATTATTATTATTACCATCAATATATTAGGTAACTATAGATAAAGTATCTAGAGGCAAAAAATAATAATATTTTTATCACTACTAGTAGTATTATTATCCTTATATATAATGTTATTTTATTATAAATTGGTTTTATTGAATATTGTCATTTTTCTCAAATATATATTAAAATATTTTGAAATATAGAGTCATTTTATTTTGTGATATTTTATGCTTTTTGGACCAAATTTTTATTTTTAGGAGTTTCTAGCCTAAATTTATTTATCTATAGTTTTGAAGCAAATAGGCTAGAAATATCTTGACCCATACAAAATGTAGTCTCCAAACTATAAAATGATTTTCTAGCATTATTCAAATATTTGTATAAAATATTTTAACAATTATAGTTTTAACCAAAAATTCTATTTCGACAAACTTAATTTATTTTTGCCTAAAATGATTTTAGATTTCCAAGTATTTACCTAAAACTATTTTAACTACCAAAATATTTTTTAGTATTATAAATAGTTCTCTAAAATCGTTTATTATCCTTTTTGATTTTTTCTCCTTCCCATGACCAATCCCATTATTCATATTCTCTTGCCAACTCTGTACTTCATTATGTTGATACTTGCTAACTTGACTGTTCCGGATCCGATGGAACAATCTGTGCCACCATCGGAGGTCGTCTTGCGAACTTGTAACACCAAAGTCATAATCCGTGCCATTGGGATCATCGCACCACACTGGACGCAATACTAGGCAAGATACCTTGCCATTAGCTGTTTATTTTACTTTAGCTCATATTCATGCATTTATTCATTATTTATTTTTTTACAAAATAAACTGTAATACATGGCATAATTAGATAGAATTTTACTGTTTAGTTCTATTTTCTGCTATGTACTATTTTTAAACACATTGGACTTAGACTTAAGGGACCACCCTTTGTGTGTTACATTCATAGGCCTTGACACTTTTGTACCACGAAGTTGTGAGTCACATATAGGACTCGGACATGCGTGATTGGATGGCCATCAGTACGTATAAGTCGTGCGATAGGATTAACCGCTAATAGAGGTTGCATGCTTAATTTGACTTAGCGGTTAATAGTGGTTATATGTGTTGTGGATACAACATAGTGGGCATTGGGCGGGGAGGACATTTCTTTAGCGTATGGGCTACTATACACTTTACCTTTTGTATCCCGTGAGCTCCGTCGGAGACGCGGGTGAGATTACCAATGATTACTGACGGCCACTGACGTTCTACGAAACGTCATGCTCTTATTGATTGGGCCTTTGGTACCCCAAGGGGAGACCATGCCGATCCCATTTTAGCCATGGCCCATTCGTTGAAGGATGTTCTTAAAACTGCATTCACTTAGAACGGTTAGCCGGCTCCTTTATCCATTAGGTATGAGTACTCTTGATTTTGGTACTTGTATCTGACCGTGGCTTGGAACAGTAACTTATCGCGGACTAGTTTGCCACATCTTGTCCTTGTTTGGTTGTAGGTATGGCTTACTACTCCGATGAGAAGGTACTGAACCTTGTTGGGGTCCGGATACCATATTGGATTCATAGTATGGAAAGATACGTCACCGTAAATTAGGGTGTCATCTTCTGTCCTTGTTTGGTTGAGAGGATGGTACGCTAATCCAAATGGTGAGGTATTGGACTATGTTATGATCCAACCTTACTTAATATTATTGAGCAGTTATATTCAGTTTATATGACATGATATTGTGTGTATCTTGTTACGTCCCTCTGAGGACCTGGTTATTTTTTCAGGTGTGTGCTCTTGTCTTTCGCAGGTGTTCTAGTCGTGGCCGTGATCATCTCTATTTCTTTGAGGATAATTGCACTTGGTTCGTCTTCGCGTCGTTCGCCAAACTCTTTCTTTTGTTATGTATTCTCTTTCTTTTCATAGTTGGTAGTGGATTTGTCTCCGCCCAACATCTTATATAAAGATATTTCATAGTTGATTATATGATACTCTTTTATCCCTTTATTTTGTGGATGAGATTAGTTAGCCTTGGTTTTACTGCATTTACAGCTTATGTATACATACGAGGATTCTATATATTGGAGCATACTTCGTATGTATACAGCTGGCATGACTACGTTCCTAGTCCTACGTATTTTGGGACTGGGACATTACAGCACATGACCTAATATTGTACCTAAACCCTAACCCTAGCAATAGTGGCCGGCCATAGTTAGTTTTTCCCCTATATAACATCACATCACCACATCTTGCCTCTTTTCATAGCCGCCTTTAAACCTAATTTGTGTTCTTCCCCAATTTATTCCCTTTTCTCCAAATTACCTCCAAATTGAGCCTAGTCTTTTGTATTGCACTCCCCTACTGTAATGCCCCGCTCCGCACGAGGCATTTGGTTGGCTTATTGGATGGGATCAGAATATTGGATCATGACTTATGTTGGGAATCGAAAGAATTGAGACTGATGCAGTCTCACTTAGCTGGCTAGATGGAATGGGTATTGGAACGTGGCTCGCTGGTGGAGCTACGCATAGTGGAATTGTGTGTGATCGGAACAGGAAGACCCTTTATTGCAAGTGAGTGGAACTGTCCTTCCTCCTCCTTACTCCTTCATGCTTAATAAATAAAATATTGAAATGCTATGAACTGCCCCTCAATGTTCCATATGTTAGTTGCTGAATAATAGAGATGCTTATGCTGAGAATTATTGAAATGTACAAAACATTGAACTGCTAATGTGATTCGATGCCTGAGATTGAATTGATAACCTTGTACCTTATGTTTAATGTTGCTGAAACGATAAAATACTTTAATAATGAGATGCCTTGTGAATGATAGAATAAGAAATGAACTGGCTGTGCTATCGACCCAATGAACTGAATGAAATACAAGAACCATGTACTCTCTGTATATCTGTTGCAAGAATGTAAAATGCTGTCTGTCCCTTATAAGAAATGAATGAATGAATAAATGTCCCTATGAAATGATGAAATGAATAAGTCATTGAATATGACTAATGATGCACTGTTGCCTTTACTTTCCTTAATATGTTTTACCATGCGATTTTGTTCACAATCGAGTCGGATACGCATTCGCATGGTCATGGACAACTTGTATACAAGGTTTCAGTAATAATTTCCTCGAACGGTTCCTAGGGCCCTGGGGACCGATTTGGCCTAGGAGAAAATAATGATGAGTGCTATGGGAGCACGGATAAGGCGGGGTGGCATAGAGGCTCGCCACCTACTATGCTGACCGTATTATCTTAAAATGAAATGAAATGAGTCCATATGGTTTAACAACACCAGTGACCATGTAGTCGGGATGCATGCTAATGAATGTTTTATGCAGGCAGAGTAAGTATATCGGATAACCTGTATTTGATGCAGGTACGAGAAGTCGGCTATCGGTAAAGTAATCACATAATTGTGATATTGTATAAGTTGGTTTAACTTGCCTGCTTAACATGTTCCATGCAGTATGCTAGAAAGATGCCTTACTATAAATAGTGTTCAAACATAACATCCATGCTAAGTGATGCTTGAAGTGAGAATTGTCATAACATGTTTAAGATGTTAATGTTAACGACGCCTCGATGACGCCTTTGCATGATAACACCAAGAATGCTATAATGATATGTCCACATGAATATTGCTAAGAATATGTTTACATGCTTCATTCTGATTATTGTCCATGAACTGTAAACTGATGTTAGGCCCCAAGTAGAAAGATCACTCTAATAAATGTTTGCTTAAATGATCACTCTAATGTTGGTTTACGCGAGTGGGTTGGATTCTACTCGCCAGTACATAGATGATGTGCTGACCCACGTTTTGTGGGCAGGTGCTCGTGCTTGGGATATTCTACACACGAAGATTGGCTTGATCGGTCCCGCGACATCGAAGATTTGTTGGGCATACAGAAGCTCTCCTTGCACAAGATGATGTCTTCTGTTTATAAAGGGCATAATGTATGGAACATTGTAATCAGTTGTACCAGTGAGATTGTAAGCCAAAGTCGGTATATCGAGTTGTAATCCAATGTATCCAAATATCAAATGTAAGCTGTATAGCACTGTTCAGTTGGCTTTAAATGTAAAGTGAGATGTGCTGTAAATATTGTACTTCAATACAAATCTTGTACTCTTCTTCAATTATCAATAAATAGAATATAGTTCTATATATATCTCTGTGTGACTTTAAGTTATCATTTTATCTCCGCTGCCATAAAGAAGTGATGTACTTCTATTCAATAAGAAAGATTGTCCTCACTAACTTCAATTTGTCTGCTTCTGCCGCTGCAATGTGTTCCAATTTGAAGAATTATCACCTATGTACCATCTTTGCCTTGTACAAGTACAATACCAGACTTGTACGGCATCACGCCCAAGCGAGGACGATCGATTCTAAGAGATAAAATATGTCAATAAATGACTCTACGAATCGGGGCGTGACAAATTGGTATCAGAGCACGACTTTACGTCCTTGGTCTTTTCTTTGATTCATTTCAAATCAAAGTTGCATCGACGATTAACCAAAGTTGCTTCTGCGATCACTCAACGTTGCTTCCGCGATTAAATCAAAGATTGCTTCCGCGATTATGCTATTGTTGTTCGGTAATCATCCTTATGTTATCTGTGCTTGAAAGTTCGTTGACCCTCTTGGCTGCTCACTGGATGTTCCATACAATAAGTCTATATACATTGGCTGCTCACTGGATGTTCCATAGTATGCTATATTGTGAATGCTGTTTGGAATGTGTGAATAGAGGAAGTGGCTGGGTATGCTGTAACAAGTTAAGAATTGCATGTGATGAGGAAAGATTTGGGAATGAATAATTAATGGATGACTTCAGCAGAACTAGTGAGTTGACTCATATGTGCTCGCTAGTACTTTCGAGACCCTAAGAATGTTGGCTTGTGATATTGAGACCCCGAGATGTTGGCTAAGTGTTATGATCATTATAGATCACGAATGTCCGGAATAGATTGAGTTGGTATTATTTAAGGATGGCTTCGTTTCTGAGTGGTATATTGCCTCTACCACCTCAGAACGAGATGTATGTTGACCCTTTCCATAGGATAGCAATAAGACTATCTGTGGGTACTGGGTAGTGTCGAGACTTAGCTGGGAGTCATGTATTGTTGCTAGATGACTCGAGTGTCCCCTGACGGTGATGCTATGTTGGGTAGCGAGATTGTGGAAATGGTAACGGTTAGCTTGGTTAGAAATTGTTTAGTCGAGTGATGACTCAGACTAGTAAGACAGTTAGTATGCTATGGGTAAATGGACTTGGCTAGAGAATATTGTGGCTTAGAACATCTGAATGTTGACTTCGATTGGTTGGATGTAAATTAAATGTGGCTAATACAAAGTTGGTTGCGTAGCTAAAAGTTTTGGAAATATTGTATCACGATCCGCACCCGGATATACGGGTACGAATACATGGGCCACGCCCAGCCTACGCCGCGGTATCGGCGGTAGAACGCTGTCAGGTATACTATACTAACTACAACATCTAATGCTCTATAACTAGAAATATACTCATGTCACATCACGAAAACTAAGGAAGATAAGACAAGAAATGATAACAATATCACTAGAACAACTAGAATCTATAATGATCATAAGACAGAAAAATAAAGAAGGAACAACAAGACTAACTAAAGATAACTACCAGGCAACTCACATAGAAGAATAGTGAGATCCACCTCAGCTAGCAACATCATGAAGTCCAAATACTGAGGGCACAACTACTCCTAAAAATTTGTCAACATATCCAGTCAGGATGGAACGAGCACAAATCTCAAATAACAGTTCTAATTAGACGATATTGAAAATATAGCAGTAAATAGAGAGAATATACAAAAAATTGTGAAATGTACATGTGAGTATCATGGCAAGGTAAGCTGTAAATCTAGAGCTAGAACAAGGCAAGTAAAACTGATCATGGCATGTACAAGAATCAAGAATCATCTATCTAAGTGTGTGAGTACTAGTTTCAACATGTGGCCGGCTTGGGTCTGCACAAGGTCTACTGGCCTGGTTAATCATACGTGGGGTGTATGATTAACACTCACAAGATCTACAAGAATAACAAGGTGGATAATGACCACACATCTACACTAATACTCCCCGTCTCCGACTAGTATAGTGGATCCAACCATGACACATCATGACATGCGATTCTCCGAGAGGGTAACTAGCATTCGCAGGAATCGTGTCTATACAATGCACAAGGAACAAGGAAGACTTGTACAAGATATACCAAGGAAAGCGAGGAATAATATCTTATGACGGGATCCAGAGAAATACCAATCCGTGTGAACAATGTGTCAAGAGAACAAGGGTATCTACACTAAATACAAGAAACATAAACGATATCATAAAATAGAAATATTATCAGAGAATATACTCGCCTGTGATCTGGTGGAATATGTCAACTGGTCCAAGAACAGTGCCTCGAGGACCTATAGGTGGAATACTGTATCAATATAAGGGTTTGGAAGTAAAATCAAGTCATACTAAGTCAAACTGGGTTAAGGCAAGTCAAAGCAAGTCAACTAGATCAATCTAAGTCAATGGTTGACTTACAGTTGGCTTTGGTCAACTCTGGTCAACCCTAGGTCAAATCTAGGTCAAACTTGACTAACGTTGACTAACAGTTGACTTTGGGTCAACTGATCAACTCTGGTTCAGTTCTAGTCAATTGTAGGCTACGGTTGACTTCCGGTTGACTTTGGTCAAAATAGTCAACTGTGGTCAACCAGGGTCAAAACTAGTCTAACCTAGGTCAAATGTTGACTCTACTTCGACGTTCAGTCAAAGTAGTCAACCATGGTCAAACTGGGTTAAAGCTAGTCTCTACAAATATCTACAGGGTCAACACATTCAATTTCAGTGGTTGTGAAATCACTGGAATTGATGGATCTCGAAATACCACAAAGGGGAAGGATTATAATAATAGGGTAAAAACCTACAGATATTGTCGGATGATAAAATAAATATCACCAACGTGTCCAGAATGGTCAAATCAGCTAGGATAGCCTGTCCAAAAGTCCAATTTGGACACAGAAGCAAAACGGTAATTTCGGACAAAAATGATGTCCGCCGTTAGACACACTTTGCACCGAAAAATGTGTCAAGATAAAAGTGCACAAAACCTAACAAATTACATGTCCACGAATCCAGAATGACGATGCGAACCCAACGGTATATCCAGAATTGGATTCCGTTGACCCGATCTCAAATTGGTCCGTTGACCGGGACATTGAAATCCGATTTGTACAGAAAAGCGTGTCTGAGCCAATGTCCTCAAAACTCTGCAAATTATATGTCAACGAGTCCAGAATGACGATACGAACCCAACGGTATATCCGGAATTGGATTCCGATGAGCCGATCTCAAAATGATCCGTTGACCCGGATACTGGTATCCGACTTGCACCGAAATGCGTGCCGGAACCAATGTTCACTAAAACCTAGCAAATTATATGTCAACGAGTCCAGAATGACGATACAAACTCAACGGTATATCCAGAATTGGATTCCGATGAGTCGATCTCAAAGTGACCCGTTGACCCAGAAAGTGGGACCCGCTTTGCACCGAAATACGTGCCAGGGCCCACGTTCTCCAAATCAAGCAAACTTTATATAAAAATATGCCAGAACGACGCCACGAGTCTACTGATGGTGTCAGAAATTGAATCCGGAGTCCCGGATTCAAAAATAGAATTTAACAAGTGCAACACTAAGAATTCGAACGGCCAACTTTGGCGTCGAATTCGACCGTCCTAACAAGCTCAAACTGAAATAAAATCTAAAGGAGGCAGGAAGAGGGTTATACCAGCTATGCACCGGAACTGGTGGCGGGCAAAACGGAGCTGATACGGCGAAGATACGAACCCGCGAAGTTGGCGTCACAAAACTGTCCAAAAACAGTACAAATTAAAACGTCAACTTGGTGGCCGATTTTGATGTATCAAACGATAAAATTAACGGGTGAAATTTGAGAGGGATGAAGGGGTATATACCGAGATTGAGATGGAGCAAATAAATCGTCGATCCAACGGTCGGATTGTCCAAAAAATCCGCACGAAGTTGCTGCGACGGAGCACGAATTCTGGAATTTCTCCGCGCGCGCGTCGACGGAACTCCGAGAAAAATGCTGAAATCGCCTAGACGGCGCGTCCCAGAGGACGGTGGCCGCCACAGGGTGGTGCCTGGGGGTCGCCCGGCCAGGGGGGGCCGGCCACGCTGTGGCGCGCGGCCACCCGCCGGCGGCGGCGACCCTGAACCGCCGGCCATGTACGCGCGCGCGACTGGCAGCGTACTGCTGCGCTCGCAGCTGCTGCTGCGTTGGCTGCTGCCTCGCGGCGGCGCGCGCGATGGCGCAGCCAAGCGGCGGCGGCGGCAGCCCAACAAGGGAGAGGAAGGAGGAGGAGTTGAGAAGAGGTGGTGGTGGCGATTTTAAATGGTGGTGGTGATGGTGAAGAGTGGAGGTGTTGATATAGAAGATGGTGGTGGTGGTGATGCATGGAGAAGAAGGAGGAGGTGGTGTACGTGAGGGTGGAGGGGGCTGTCGGCAGTAAGGGGCTGTGGTGGTGTTGCTCATGGTGGTGGTGTGTGTTTGTTGGGAGAGAGAGAAAGAAATGTGTATGTGTGTATGGGTAGTTTAAAAAGGGAGAGAGAGAGTGAATGAGAGATATTATGTGGGGAAGAGAGAGAAAGAGAAGTAGAGAGGGGGCTGCTCGTACGGCAAGGGGGGAAGGAGTTATGTGATGGTGATGGGTTGTGTGTGTTTGAATATAAGTGAAGAGAGAGATTATATATATATAATATATATGTATGTGTATATATTATATAAAGAGAGGGAGATATTAAGAAGATATTTTAGAGAGAGAATGAGAGTGGGGGGTGTAGTCGGCTGCTAGGGGGGCTTAGAGAGAGAGAGAGTGAGGTGAGGATGAGAGAGAGAGAGATTATATATGTCACGACCCGCTACCCAAATTGTTGGGCCAGGCCGAGTCATGCCCAGCCTACGTTGAGATAAAACGTAGTAAGCTGTTCTAGAGACAACAGGATAAGACTAAAAGTGCTAACAGTTCTATAAGTGAAGAAGAATCATAAATGCTCCAAACACAAAAGTCGTCGTATATAGTGAAATGTCTAAGTACAAATGAACTGTAAAGTAAAACTGGATACATGTCCAGTTATAAAAGATATAGTCTAATACATGTCTACTCTCAAAAGTCTAAGTAAACCAAAGACAACTAGGCGAGGTTCCCCGCAGGAACATCCTCATAAAGCAAAGCTGGGTCCTCGGTAGAAACTCCATAATATGAGTCGCAGAGTAACTCCTCCTCAGTAAGGGCACCTACAACGTTATCCTGTCAGGACGGGAGCAAGTACTAATTCTAGCAAACTAGCATATGAAACATAAAAAAATGAACATGTGAGGGATAACTGGAAACATGGCATCACATAGTCTATCATGGCAAGGACACATATGTCATAGAGACCGATGTATATGTAATGTTTAAAACTGTAGCAGGTACGTGATCGGTCAATAGATGTACAAAGTGCTGGGGCACCTGTAAATGAAATGTACATACGTACAAGTGTAAAGGCGATATATGTACACACGTACAAATACAGCTTTGAGAGTAAGGCCTACGGCACAGTAACATATAAAATAAAACTTTGCTCGGTACTGTTGAGGGGGTATGATCACGTACACTACTATCAGTTTCTCCATAACCCGTATTCTATCATGTGAGAGATACATAGAGACAGTTCTAAGCATGGTAGTAACTGGAAGTACAACATGTAGAGATTCTAACTTACTACTCCAAGGATCAGTATTTAACATGGTGGAGTTTGCAGTTCATTTATGTGACAATATGTAAAGTTCGTAGAAAGTACTTGCCTCTAGCAAAGCAAAGCAAAACAAGCTACGATAAAAGTGCTATGGATGTCCGGTAACTCGTCACTGTAGAAGTAAATACAATAACTTAGTTTTTATACTAAGCTAAAATACTAGGACACTAATTGGTGAAACACGACTTGTGACTGGGCACCTAGCCAAAATATTGATTTTAGCTTAGGAGACCAATGTGGGGTGACACACTACTTTAACTAACTTTTTAGGGTTTTTACACTAGTGAGGGGTGAGGTTCAACACGGCTAAAACTCAAAATAACACAAAAAGCTACAAGTCGTAATTAATCAATAAATAAATCAAAAGTCCATTGTGTTCTACCAATTTTTGAAGTAGACAAAAAGCCTAGTTTTGTTTAAAGTAAAGTACCAAAGTGATCCTTGTTAATCATAGAAATTTATTATAATTTTTCTGGAATTTATTAACCAGTACAAATATTTTATAAAAATCAGTTTTCCTAAGTGTACAGAAAATGAGTTTTGGTTTCATATGCCAAACTAGTGGCAAAACAGTAAATTAAATACCATCAAAATTATACTAAATTAGCTAACTTAACATAGTATCTAAATACTATTTTTCCATAATTTTAGCAGTACTTTAAGTATTTTTAGAAAATCAAAAATAGCATTGCACACAATAATTAATTATCTGCGTATTTTGTCCATGTATATAATTTGAACCAAAGTTCAAATACAGGACCCAATGCCATGAATCAAGTCCAATATGACTTGTACAGGTCTTGAATGTGTGAAAACACATTTGGGCCCAAATACCCATGCTAGGCTTGGACACCAAATGGTTGCAGAAATTTAAATACACTAAAATATAATTTTGGTAAAAGTGCAAAATAAATATTATTATTTTAATAAGGTAAAGTTATGCATATTAAAAATATACATACATATGTTTTAAAAGTACATATATATATGTAAGGAAAATGCTTAATTTATAAAGTATATATATATATGTATAAATATATATACATATATAGGAAAATACTGTAAAAATAGTATATACCTATATACATATACTAATATATATATATATATATATATACATATATATATAAATATATATATATATAAACAAAAAGAAAAAAAGAAAGGAAACAAAAAAGAAAAAGAAAACAGAAGGGGGGGCTCGAACCCAGGCCTACACAGCGCGGGGGGGGGGGGGGGGGGGGGGTTATTACTGCGCGCTAGCCAGTGGGCCAGTTGGCCCGCTGTGTTAGGAATAGGATTAGGTTAGTTTTATTTAGGAATTAAGTGATTAAATAATAAAAAAAATAAAAAAAGAAAACACAGTCCTGTGTCCTGACTGTTAGGGACACAGGTGTCTTGTATCCTTGCTTAGCACGATACGTACGACACGAGTTTCACGTGTCCTCGTCTACGTTCGTGTTCGCCAGGACACGACGAACACTTCCGACCCAACAGAGACACGTACGACACAAGGGAATGCTGCCACTCACGTGTCCGGTCGATGGGGGGGTTTTCGAGAGCTCTGGACGGCGGCGGAGACGTCGGCGTCACGGCGCTCCGGTGGCGCTGGGCACGGCTTGGTGCGGCGCGTCGGATGAGGGTGGTTGGGGGCGGTGATGGTCGACGGTGGGGCTGGGCTGGGGGTTAGCCGGAGTTAGGGTTCCGGCTAGGGTTTTGTGGAAGAACGGGGGCTGTGGCGGTCGTTGGTGGTCGGGGATGTGGTAGCTAGGTCGGGGGGGTTGCTGGGGTTTAAATAGGGGGGAATCGAGGCGGTCGGGCAGCCGGGAAAGGCGGGGGCAGGGCGGTGAGTCGGTCGGGGCAGTCGTCGGGGGTGGGTGAAAGTCAGAGGAGAGAGAGAGTTCGGTCGGAGGGGGGGGGGTTAGGTAGTTTAGCCAAAAAGCCCCCATAGATTTAGGAATTGCATATAGGTCCCCACAGCTATAAATACAAATTAGAATTTGCATTCCTTAATTAAAACAATTAATTTAATTATAAACTGACTATAAAACAATTCAGAAAATTACAAACAGATATTAAAATAATTTAGAAAAATTGCAAATCAATATTTTTGTATTTAAAAACTCATTTAAAATTATTTAAAAAATTTAGAAAAATTTCTAAAAATTTCTAATAATTAGCTAAGGCTATAAATGACATAAAAATTTAATTAACACTAATTAAAAATGAATTTGAAAATCAGGGGCTTACAAGTCTTCCCTCCTTGAAAAATTTTGTCCTCGAAATTCACAAGGATTGAAGACCCGACAATATTCTAACATAGCAAGTATTGCAATCAAATGACTAAGGCTACGATCGAAACTAACCTCTAAGGTATCAAGCGGGAACGGGTGGTTCCCTCGCAGCGGTTGGATCGAACAAGTAAGGGTATCTCTTCCTCATGTCCGACTCCCTCTCCCAAGTAGATTCACCTGGGGAGTGACGGCTCCAAGCTACTCGTACTAGGGGTATAACCTTGTTCCTCAGCCTCTTCTCTCTCCTGTCTAATATCTTCACTGGCTGCTCAGAAACTGTAAGGCTCGGTCCGACCTCCAACTCCGAATGATCTAGCACATGACTGGGGTCTGGAACATATCTCCTCAGCTGAGATACGTGAAAGACGTCGTAAACTCCTGCTAGGTTGGGTGAAAGTGCAACCCTGTAAGCTACCTCTCCGATCCTGCCAAGTATCTCGAATGGCCCGATGTATCTGGGGCTCAGCTTCCCTCCTCGTCCGAACCGGATCGTCCCTCTAGTAGGTGATATCTTCACTAGCACTATATCACCGTCTGCGAACTCCATCGGTCTGCGACTAGCATCAGCCCAGTGTTTCTGCCTATCTTGAGCTACTCTGAGCCTGTCTCTGATCATCCCGACTTTCTCTGCTGCATCCGTGATCATCTCTGGCCCAAGCATAACTCTATCTCCAACATCATCCCAAAAGAGCGGTGTGCGGCATCGTCGTCCATATAGCACCTCAAAAGGAGATATACCAATACTGGCCTGGTAGCTGTTGTTGTGTGAAAACTCTACCAAGTGCAGATGGCTCTCCCATGATCCTCCGAAGTCCAGCACGCAGGTCCTCAGCATAGCCTCCAGTGTCTGTATCGTCCTCTCGGACTGCCCATCTGTCTGCGGGTGGTACGCCGTACTGAACTTGAGCCTACTGCCCAACTCCTCCTGCAAGCTCCTCCAGTAGTGGAATGTGAATCTGCTGTCTCTGTCTGACACGATGCTCACCGGCACTCCGTGTAGACGAACTATCTGCTGCATGTATAGCTCCGCCAACTTTTCGGTAGAAAGCCCCACCTTGAAGGGTATGAAGTACGCACACTTCGTCAGCCTGTCTACGATGACCCAAATGGCATCCTTCCCTCATTGGGAACGAGGAAGCCCTGAAACGAAGTCCATCGTAATATGTTCCCACTTCCACTCGGGAATGGATAACGGCTGCAACAAACCAGCTGGCCTCTGGCGCTCCGCCTTGACCTGCTGGCAAACTAGGCATCTCGAAATAAAACGCGATACATCCCTCTTCATCCCGTGCCACCAAAGATGTTCCCGTAAGTCACGGTACATCTTGTTAGCACCAGGGTGAATAGAATATCTCGATCGGTGCGCCTCCTGCAAGACTGCCTCTACTAGCTCTCCCTTTGGCACGCACAATCGGCTGCCATGCCTCAGGGATCCATCCTCTTCTATAGTGAAGTCATCTAGCAATCTAGCTAACGCCTGGGGTCGAAGTCTGCGAAGGCTCTCATCTGTAGACTGTGCCTCCCGGATCTGCTCCATCAAACCTGACTGAATGTCAAGTGCCATCATCTGTATCACTGATCCTGGCCGAACTAGCTCGATACCGAGCTTCTCCAGATCCTCCCGCAAATGCCGATCAATCATCAGGTACCATGCCATCGGATGCCTGCTCAGCGCATCCGCCACCACATTTGCCTTTCCGGGGTGATACTGTAAATCGATGTCGAAGTCCTTCATCAACTCCAACCATCGTCTTTGCCTCATGTTCAGCTCTTTCTGCGTGAACACATACTTCAAGCTTTTGTGGTCAGTAAAGATTTTCACACGCTCTCCGTATAAGTAATGTTTCCATAACTTGAGTGCAAAGATCACCGCAACTAACTCTAGGTCATGGGTAGGATAATTTCTCTCATGAGTCCGCAACTGCCTAGATGCATAAGCAATCACTTTCCCATGCTGCTGTAGGACACATCCTAGCCCCTTCCCAGAAGCATCAATGTATATGGTGAAACCTCCAGAACCTGAAGGTAAAGTCCGAACTGGAGCGGTCGTCAGCCTCCTCTTCAGCTCCTCAAATGCTGCCTGGCAGTCCTCTGACCAGATGTACTCTGCGTCCTTCTGCGTCAGCTTCGTCATGGGTTCAGCTATCCTAGCAAAGTCCTGGAAGAACTTTCTATAATAGCCTGCTAAACCCAGAAAGCTTCTGATCTCTGAAACTGACGTCGGAGCCTTCCACGTCTCAACTGCAGCAATCTTCCTGGGATCCACCGAGATTCCATCTCCAGTGACTACATGGCCGAGAAACTCTACTCGGTCTAAAAAGAACTCGCACTTCGGTAATTTGGCAAATAATCTCTCCCGCCTCAGAATCCCCAAAACTATCCGTAAGTGCTCTGCATGCTCCTCTGGCGTCTTCGAGTATATCAGGATGTCGTCGATAAATACTACGACAAACTTATCCAGATACTGGTGAAATGTCTTATTCATCAAGTTCATAAAGACAGCTGACACATTTGTGAGACCAAATGGCATCACCAGAAACTCGTACTGCCCGTACTTCGTGTTGAACGCCGTCTTCTGGATGTCTGCTGGCCTAACCTTCACCTCTCAAGTCTATCCTGGAAAACACCTTCGTCCCACTCAACTGGTCGAATAAATCATCTATCCTGGGCAGAGGATATTTGTTCTTGATGGTGATGGCATTCAAGGCCCGGTAGTCAATACACAACCGGACTGTACCATCCTTCTTAGGCACAAATAGCACTGGTGCTCCCCATGGAGAAGCACTAGATCGAATGAAATCCTTTTTTAACAGGTCATCAATCTGCTCTTTCATCTCTATGGCCTCCTTGGGATTCACTCTATAGCAAGCCCGGGATACTGGTGATGAACCCGGCACTAAATCTATAGTGAACTCCATATCTCTGTCAGGTGGAAGTCCTGGAAGATCCTCTGGGAATACATTCATAAACTCCCTAATGATAGGGTGTGGCGGTGCTGCGTCCCCAACTGTCGCACAACAGTTCGGCTCTAGGCTGATCTCCGGCCCTGTCCTCCTGACACTGAATGGTGCTGTGCCTGGGAGACTGAACAAAATACTACCCTCATGACAGTCTATAGATGCATGGGCATAGCTAAGCCAGTCCATCCCCAATATGATATCATAATCGGGGAGTGGCATCACAAAGAATCGCCCCCTGAACTCTCTCCCGGCTATAAAAATAGAACATCTATAGATAGATCTAATAGGCACTGGTCCTCCTCCCGTCATCACTCTACTAATCTCCGCAGTAGGTGTAGCTACTAGATGATGTTTATGCATAAACTCTAATGATAGGAAGCTATGAGATGCACCAGAATCAAACAAACATACAGCTAGAAAAGTATGCAAATAAACATGACCTGTGATGACGTCAGCTAAGTAATCCGGCTCCGAAACCTGCTCCGGCTCCGGCTCGAGGGCTAGGCTATAGACCTTTCCCTGAGGTCCCTTCTGCTGCTGCAGATGCTGCCCAAACCTCTGCTGCTGAGTCGGAAGCGGTCCTCTAGGCTTCGCTGCTGGGCAGTTCCGAAGCTGATGGGTGGCAGACCCACAAGCCAAACACTGACCCAACCTCTTCCTGCAGACGGCGAAGTCATGACCGGGTCTTCCGTAGAAAGAACATATAGCTCCCTTCTGCTGCTGCTGCTGCCGGGGTCCCGGGGCTCTAACTGGCGGGGTCTGATGATGTGGTATAGGGGGACGGTAAGTCTGCTGGGGTGGCGTCGGTGCTCTCTGCTGGAAAGCCTGACGCTTGGACGGTCCCTCATGATGTACAGAAGCTGGCCTCTTGCATGACAGAAGACGCTCTTCGATGCTCTGGGCTAACTCTAGGCTCTGGTAGTAGTCAGTCGTACCGTTCGCCACTATAAGAATGCCAATGTCTGGAACTAGACCATGGCAAAACCTACGGGTCATCTCCTCTGGATCAGCAACCAGACTAGGAGCAAAACGGCTCAGGCGACTATACTCTGCCGCATAGTCGTCAACAGAACGGTTCCCCTGCTGGATGTTCTGGAATCGTAGCCCCATGGCTACTCTAGCAGTAGTCGAGAAGAATTTCTTCTTAAACTGGATCTTGAACTGGTCCCAAGTGGCTCTACCTCTCGCAAACAACGGCTCATTCCGGAACCAGACTCCTGCTAGGTCTATCAGCAGAAATCCTGCTGTCTCGACCTGAAGGTCATCCGGCATCCTGACTCCGAGGAGCTTCCTCTCTATTGAATCTAGCCAGTCATCTGCTACTACTATGCCTTCAGTCCCTAAGAACTCCTTGGAATTCAGACCCATGAAGTCCTTGATCGTTCCCGCTCTCTGCCGTGGCTCTACATGTGGTGGGACCACAGGACGTCCCTCAGAACGTTCCATGCTCTGGCGGAGTAGGGTAGTCTGCTCCTGATGGGTTGTTAGGAACCCCTGGATCAGTGTGAGCAGCTTGGTCCCGTCGAATGTGACGGAAGCCTGGGTGGGTATAGTGATAGGGGGTGGTGGAAGTATTGGGTCCTGCCAGGCCTGTGATGTGGAAGGTGGTATCTGGGTCTGTGGATCTGTAGAGTGGGAGAATGTGGTAGGTGAAGGTGTATCAGTCAACTGGTCAGCTGACTGAATATGGAGGGCCCCATTCTCGGGAGTAACATACTGGGATGAACGAGTAAGCACCATCTAAGTAAAAGGAAAAAAAAAAGACTTATAAGGATTTATTTAAAGTAAGTAATCATATACAAGAAAATCTAATTATAATAGCAAACATGTGATGTATTTCCTATGTTGCAATCCTAGCATTCCTCTAAGTGTTCTAAGCGTCTTTCCTAATGTTGTCTAATTACCTTAAGTTCCTAATTGCAGGCATGCTTGGTACAATAACGTAACCAAACAGTTTAGTCAGGACCTGCATGGGCCACCACTAAAAACATGTCACGATCCGCTACCCAAATTGTTGGGCCAGGCCGAGTCATGCCCAGCCTACGTTGAGATAAAACGTAGTAAGCTGTTCTAGAGACAACAGGATAAGACTAAAAGTGCTAACAGTTTTATAAGTGAAGAAGAATCATAAATGCTCCAAACACAAAAGTCGTCGTATATAGTGAAATGTCTAAGTACAAATAAACTGTAAAGTAAAACTGGATACATGTCCAGTTACAAAAGATATAGTCTAATACATGTCTACTCTTAAAAGTCTAAGTAAACCAAAGACAACTAGGCGAGGTTCCCCGCAGGAACATCCTCATAAAGCAAAGCTGGGTCCTCGGTAGAAACTCCATAATATGAGTCGCAGAGTAACTCCTCCTCAGTAAGGGCACCTACAACGTTATCCTGTCAGGACGGGAGCAAGTACTAATTCTAGCAAACTAGCAAATAAAACATAAAAAAATGAACATGTGAGGGATAACTGAAAACATGGCATCACATAGTCTATCATGGCAAGGACACATATGTCATAGAGACAGATGTATATGTAATGTTTAAAACTGTAGCAGTTACGTGATCGGTCAATAGATGTACAAAGTGCTGGGGCACCTGTAAATGAAATGTACATACGTACAAGTGTAAAGGCGATATATGTACACACATACAAATACAGCTTTGAGAGTAAGGCCTACGACGCAGTAACATATAAAATGAAACTTTGCTCGGTACTGTAGAGGGGGTATGATCACGTACACTACTATCAGTTTCCCCATAACCCGTATTCTATCATGTGAGAGATACATAGAGACAGTTCTAAGCATGGTAGTAACTGGAAGTACAACATGTAGAGATTCTAACTTGCTATCCCAAGGATCAGCATTTAACATGGTGGGATTTACAGTTCATTTATGTGACAATATGTAAAGTTCGTAGAAAGTACTTACCTCTAGCAAAGCAAAGCAAAACAAGCTGCGATAAAAGTGCTATGGATGTCCGGTAACTCGTCACTGTAGAAGTAAATACAATAACTTAGTTTTTATACTAAGCTAAAATACTAGGACACTAATTGGTGAAACACGACTTGTGACTGGGCACCTAGCCAAAATGATGATTTTAGCTTAGGAGACCAATGTGGGGTGACACACTACTTTAACTAACTTTCTAGGGTTTTTACACTAGTGAGGGGTGAGGTTCAACACGGCTAAAACTCAAAATAACACAAAAAGCTACAAGTCGTAATTAATCAATAAATAAATCAAAAGTCTATTGTGTTCTAACAATTTTTGAAGTAGACAAAAAGCCTAGTTTTGTTTAAAGTAAAGTACCAAAGTGATCCTTGTTAATCATAGAAATTTATTATAATTTTTCTGGAATTTATTAACCAGTAAAAATATTTTATAAAAATAAGTTTTCCTAAGTGTACAGAAAATGAGTTTTGGTTTCATATGCCAAACTAGTGGCAAAACAGTAAATTAAATACCATAAAAATTATACTAAATTAGCTAACTTAACATAGTATCTAAATACTATTTTTTCATAATTTTAGCAGTACTTTAAGTATTTTTAGAAAATCAAAAACAGCATTGCACACAATAATTAATTATCTGCGTATTTTGTCCATGTATATAATTTGAACCAAAGTTCAAATACAGGACCCAAGGCCATGAATCAAGTCCAATATGACTTGTACAGGTCTTGAATGTGTGAAAACACATTTGGGCCCAAATATCCATGCTAGGCTTGGACACCAAATGGTTGCAAAAATTTAAATACACTAAAATATAATTTTGGTAAAAGTGCAAAATAAATATTATTATTTTAATAAGGTAAAGTTATGCATATTAAAAATATACATACATATGTTTTAAAAGTACATATATATATGCAAGGAAAATACTTAATTTATAAAGTATATATATATATGTATAAATATATATACATATATAGAAAAATACTAATAATAAAGTGTATATATATTAATATATATATACATGAAAATATATACATATATACATAATATATATATATATATATATATATATATATATATATATATATATATATATATATATATATATATATATATATATATATATATATATATATACAAAATTTACTAACTATAAAATATATATACATATATATAAAATACTATAAAAACAGTATATACATATATACATATATACTAATATATATATATATATATATATATATATATATATATATATATATATATATACATATATATATATAAAAAATATATATATATATATAATATATATATATATATATATATATATATATATATATATATATATATATATATATATATATATACATACATATATATATAAATATATATATATAAACAAAAAGAAAAAAGAAAGGAAACAAAAAGAAAAAGAAAACAGAAGGGGGGGCTCGAACCCAGGCCTACACAGCGCGCGGGGGGGGGGGGGGGGGGGGGGGGGGGGGGGGGTTTATTACTGCGCGCTGGCCAGTGGGCCAGTTGGCCCGCTGTGTTAGGAATAGGATTAGGTTAGTTTTATTTAGGAATTAAGTGATTAAATAATAAAAAAATAAAAATAAAACACAGTCCTGTGTCCTGACTGTTAGGGACACAGGTGTCTTGTATCCTTGCTTAGCACGATACGTACGACACGAGTTTCACGTGTCCTCGTCTACGTTCGTGTTCGCCAGGACACGGCGAACACTTCCGACCCAACACGAGACACGTACGACACAAGGAAATGCTGCCACTCACGTGTCCGGTCGATGGGGGGGTTTTCGAGAGCTCTGGACGGCGGCGGAGACGTCGGCGTCACGGCGCTCCGGTGGCGCTGGGCGTGGCTTGGTGCGGCGCGTCGGATGAGGGTGGTTGGGGGCGGTGATGGTCGACGGTGGGGCTGGACTAGGGGTTAGCCGGAGTTAGGGTTCCGGCTAGGGTTTTATGGAAGAACGGGGGCTGTGGCGGTCGTTGGTGGTCGGGGATGTGGTAGCTAGGTCAGGGGGGTTGCTGGGGTTTAAATAGGGGGAATCGAGGCGGTCGGGCAGCCGGAAAAGGCGGGGGCAGGGCGGTGAGTCGGTCGGGGCAGTCGTCGGGGGTGGGTGAAAGTCAGAGGAGAGAGAGAGTTCGGTCGGGGGGGGGGGGGGGGGGTTAGGTAGTTTAGCCAAAAAGCCCCCATAGATTTAGGAATTGCATATAGGTCCCCACAGCTATAAATACAAATTAGAATTTGCATTCCTTAATTAAAACAATTAATTTAATTACAAACTGACTATAAAACAATTCAGAAAATTACAAACAGATATTAAAATAATTTAGAAAAATTGCAAATCAATATTTTTGTATTTAAAAACTCATTTAAAATTATTTAAAATTCTAGAAAAATTCCTAAAAATTCCTAATAATTAGTTAAGGCTATAAATGGCATAAAAATTTAATTAACACTAATTAAAAATGAATTTAAAAATCAGGGGCTTACAATATATATATATATGTATATATATATATATATATATATATATATATATATATAATATGTATATATATGTGTATATATATACACATGGAGAGAGAGAAATAGATATTTTCAAAATAGGAAAAATAGGAAAATTATGTGGGATGTTTGGGCAGTCACAAGAGAACAATATGGAGCTTGGATTCGGGTTCGGTCGAGCCGGGTCGGGTCAGAATCGGACAGGAGGCAATAATTGAATTAAAATAGGCGTTTATAATCATGGGTAAATAAATAACGTACGGGGACTCAAATAAATGGGACACAAGTTTCATGTGGGTAGTAGGCTTCATGGGGGACTGTTCTATACTTTGGGTCGACTAGGTTGGATCGATGTCAGGTCCCGAAATTAAATTGGAAAATAAATCAGGTTTCACGGTAGATAATTATTCGGCCTAAATTGACCCGAAAGTTGTGGGAAGGAAATGGAGAACAAAATGGAGTGTCTGAGTGGGACACTAAGGTCATGTGTGAAGAGCGTCTCGAGTAGATCATTTATGAGAAGTTGGTTCTGAGAAAACGACTGGTCTGGTGCTCCTAAATTAAAAGTCACGGTAACGTGCATATGATGATCAAGGAAAAGAGTGGGAATTAAAATGGTCTAAATTGATCCGAACTTGCGCGAAGCAAAAAGAGTACAAGGGAGCAAGTTCGAGTGGGACACGATATATCAACATGAAGATAATCTCGTCTACTACAAACTTCAAGAAGAAAGTTTCCAGAGACTGGCATCCCTGATGCTCTAGAATTCCAAGTCACGGTAAAGAGCATTAAATCAAATAATAATCAAATAATAATATCTATTCAAAATAATTGATTTATAAAATTGAAAAAAAATAAGTCCTAAATTCAGGGGCTTACAATCCTACCCATCTTATAAAAATTTTGTCCTCGAAATTAAAATCATCCAATAGGTCAAGCTAAAACATGCAACTAGGGGTGAGCAGAACTCGGTTTAAAATCAAAAACCGACCCGAACCGTACTGAAACTAGCATTCGGTTCGGTTTTAGAAAAACCAATTCGAAATTCGGTTCTCAGGTTACTGGATTTGCGGTTTTCGGGTCGGATCAGGGTTTTGGGTTTCGGTGACCGACCCGACCCGAAAATCGAAATTAATAAGTGAGTTTACTATTTTACCCCTCCCCCCATATAAAACTTCTCATCCACCGAACAGTCGCTCATTTCAGCCCTAGTTTTCTCTCCCATGTCTCATCCGCCGCTCCGCTCATTTCTGCCCTAGTTTTCTCTCTCATCTGCCGCTCCTCCTCTCCAGCCGCCGGCGTAGCCGCCTTTAGGGGTTTTTTTCCTCTTCGTGTTTAGATCTACAGGCCAGTTTAGATCTACAGGCCAGATCTTGACTTAGATCTGAACTTAGAAATTAGATCTACTGATCTACAGGGCTAAACTTAGATCTACAAGCTAGATCTCGACTTGAGCACGTCATTCTCCGACTTTGGTAAGTTTTTCCTTCGTGTTTCTTTCTTCTAAAATTTATATTTTATTTACTTTGTAATGTTTGGGCCAAATAATAAATTTGTTTTTTGTATTAATTTGTTTTGACAGATTTGGAATTTTTGACCAAATTATCGATCTCGTACTTTCGGCTTCAGCCTTCACTGGTATAAATCTGTTTTCAAATATAGTCAATTACTTGTTTGTAAAGAGCAATATGTGTCTACTGAAGATGAATTAGGGATTAATTTGTTTATTTATTTATTTTTGTCGCCTACAGATATCAAACAGATTTTGAAATTAGTTGTCCCAAAAAAATAACATGCATGATAATTGATCAACCGTATGTGTCTACTGAAGATGAATTAGGGATTAATTCGCATGATAAGCAATATGTGTCTTGTTGACGGCTTAAAAAATAGCATACATGATAAGCAATATGTGTTATTCATGGCGGATGAGAGAGAAAACTAGGGCTGAAATGAATGCTGATGAGAAGTTGAGAACTTTTATACTGAATTAGAGTTTCTTCTGAATTGTTTATACTAGTTGGAGTTTCTTAAAAAATAACATGCATTATAACTTGATAAGCAATATGTTTCTACTGAATTGTTTATACGAGTCGGGGGAATCTGCTGAATTGTTTATATGAGAAGGCTGAGAAGGTGTCTACTTGCCCTTGAAAAATAACATGCATGATGAATTGAGAAGGTGTCTACTTCTGAATTGTTACCAGATTTATTGATTCTGAATTGTTTATGTTGTATTTGATACTGTTGAGTTGTAGTTTGTAATTGCATTTCTTAATTGCATTTCTTGGAACATTGATATTATATTTATATATCTACACTATGGAGGATGTATTTCAGACTCTGTAATAGTACAGTGCACTATGTTTGTGCATTTTAGATTCTTTAGAAAACTCACTAGAATTCAGCACCAACCCAATCAATGGGTTACTCATTGAATTGTGTACGTTGAATAGGTAGCACCACAAATCCAATCAATGGCAACCACATCATATTCATGCAATGTGTGTATTTCTTAATTTTGTTTTATTGAAATTTGTTATTCATGGTTCATATATACAAAGTACAAATTATTATTTTAGATGGCGCAAGAAGGTGATACTCAACCGCCAACTAGCTCTCAAGCCACAAATGATCCTATATCCAATCAAAATTCGAGGCTTCGAGTTTCAAGAAAGCCTACGAAGGAAAGAGCTCCGCATTGGAAAGATTTTAAAAAATTTCTTGATGCGGAAGGTCGTCCAAAAGCAAGTTGCAATCATTGCAGGAAAGAGTATCATTGCCATAGTAAACTAAATGGGACTAGTAATGTGAGAAATCACTGGAATGCATGTCCACTAAATCCAAAGAACAATGATTCTAGTCAAACAATTCTCAACTTGCAATCAATGGCGAAGGGCAAGGACAAAATACTAACTAGCTGAAAATTTAACCAAGACGAGGTGGGAAAATTTATTGCCATTTGGGAAAATTTACTGCTGCTTCTTTATTCACTGCAGTTGGGAAAATTTATTGCTGCAGTTGTTGTTATTCCCATTTGGGACTTGGGAACATTTTAGTTTTTTAGGAAAATTTATTGCTGTAATTTATTGCTGCAGTTTGCTACTGCTTCTTGGGAGAATTTATTGCTACTGCTTCTTTTAAACTAAAATGTTTATACTTCTTGGGAGAATTTATTGCTGCAGTTTGCTACTGTAATTTACTGCTTCTTGGGAGAATTTATTGTTGGAAGAATTTATTGTTGCTTCTTGGGAGAATGTACTGCTTCTTGGGAGAATTTATTGTTGGAAGAATTTATTCACTGCAGTTGTTATTCACTGCAGTTTGCTACTGCTTCTTTTAAACTAAAATGTTTATACTGCTGCTTCTTTCATTCTTTTTAGTTTATACTGCTGCTGCTGCTTGTATTATTGTTTACTGCAGCTTGTCTATTCCATTGGGAGGTTGGAACTTGGAAGTGTTCCATTGGCGAGGCATTTACTGCAGCCATTTACTGAAATGTACAGCTGTTGGCGAGGCAATTAATGCAGCCATTTAGTTGGTACATGAACATCTATCAATCTACGCGGTTAATTTGTTTATTTTTTTCCTTGAAAATTTTACTAACATATTTGAGGAGAAAGTGGCAATGATGATGTTGGCTTGAGAATACGAGAACTGATACTACATGCATCCAACTATGATGCATAAATAAGCCTTATCTGAGCCGCATTTTAGTTTTTTTTTCCTTCTTTTTACTGTCTTCTGCAGGAAAAGGGGGTGGACCGTGGGAGTCTTGCTTGGGACCAATATGCTGACCTACTGAGTGCTGACTGCTGTGGACCAATATGTAGTTCAGCCAATATTCCTTCTTTTTATTGCTGTGGACCACTTGTATATAATTCAGATGTGATGGACCAATATTCCTTCTTTTTAATTTTTATTGTATAGCTCAGCTAGGGGTGATGGACCAATATTTTTTGTATAGCTCACTACCACTTGTATAGAATTCAGATTTTGGTATATGCTGTATTTTTTTTGTATACCTGAGCCATATTGTTGTGGACCAATCTTATGTATCTTTTTTTTGGTATATGCTGAATTTTTATTATACGCTGCACTCGTGGAATGTTTTTTTTTTTGCCCGGCCCATTTGGCCCACAAAACCGATCCGAACCGAAAAACCGAATTTCTAATTCGGTTCGGTTTTGAACGGTTTAGCAGATTTCGGTTCGGTTTTCGGTTTGCATAATTACGATTTTCGGGTTGGTCGGTTCTGCTGCCTTCGGTTCGGTCTGGACCGAACCGAACCGTTGCTCCCCCTACATGCAACTGCCATGGCTATAGTACTAAATCTGCTACCCTGGTGATCATCCATGTTGTTTCTCTCTACTGGTATTTTGGTTCAGGTTCATCAAGCTTCTTCCATAAAAACTATGTCATTTTACCCCTAGAATCTTCATATCAATAGGAACCTTTACATATACTCTAAAATATAGGTCATCCTCGAGATACGTATATATCAACAATGATTGGCCATCAACCAAAATTGCAATCTCAATAGCAATTTGTTTGTTTCCTTATCCCGTCCTAAGTATCTTTATCCTACTAATCACAAGCTCCATAAAATTATACATTCAAAACCTATTCTGGGCATTGAGCCTTCTCTTTTTTTTTACTCAAATACTCCTAAATATAAACCCTCAAATCTAAGCACAAGATTCTAGTCCTAAATCCGTAGTCACTAAATATAAGATTTCATTACTCCTTTTTAGATACCTTAAAACCAATCTATACTATCAAACTAATCATTCTTAATGGTTTCTAAGTCCACTATAGTCAGTCAGTCATATCTGTCCTATAAACTTAACCCAATGAATCCCCAAGAAAATATACTCATCACAATCACACATAATAACATATTATAGTTATACTACAAAATCTGTTAACTAGGTCTGGCTATCCAATCATCAAAATAGAAGGTAACAGGGCCTAAGACTGGGTCTAGCAATCCATATTAATATTCAGACAAGGTAAGGATCAAGCAAGACAGGAAAGATTATCGAAATATTTTCAAGAATAGTACGAGGCCAAACGAAATACATAGGACGTAGTCGAAGTAAAACTCAAGAACCATATACCTCCGTAATTATGTCACATGAAGTTACTATCGCGCTAGTGTGCATCTAGCTGCGATTAACTTCCTTGTTCCATAATACGACGGATGGCTGCAGTGCACAGCTTCCACGCCAGATAATATAGGTTCCTGAACTTAACTTGGCTAATATCCGTGAAATATTTCCAAATAATTTTGCAAAAATAAGGAGAAGATGTTAGTCAAAATGCTTAGGGAGTGGTCCAAGTAGAATTCGAGAAACGTATTTAACCATGATGCCGTTATCCGAAGTCATGCCTCGCCAGTATTTCTTTGGATGCAAACTCCCGATTCCGTAATACAAGGATAAATTACTTTTCGAACCTTTCCTGAATCAACCCATGAGGCACTTTCAACAATTACCGGAAAGGACAAGAAGAATTACCCGAGGCTAGCGAAAAAGAGTTTTCAAGTATAGATTGACAGATGTAGATATGAGATATGTGATTTGTGTAATCAAGACATAGCTAAACTAGTCAAAGAAAATGATGGCAAGATGAGGAAATCATCATACGATGAGAAAAGAAATGAATGATAAGTCAAAAAATAAGGGTATGAATTGTCCTCATCATGTGGTCAAAAAAAAGAAGTGAATCAATTTAAGATACGACCTGATAACCATACATGTCTATCCCAAATCATGTTGCCAGAATTCTCGCCACGCCAATAAGTATAGCTGCACTAAACGATAGAGTCCATAACTAAGGTATACACCCTATAATCATGTCATCTAGATTTCTTACCACGCCAACCGGTATGGCTGCAAGAGAATCTAAATTCCATAACTAGGATAGTATATCCAAAATCAGGCTCCATGTCCTTGTCAGGCTAGCTAATATGACTGCGATAAATTCTAAACTCCATAAGTAAAGTAGACATTTATCGTTTTCATCGAATAAGTTTATCAGAATGTCTTAACTCAATTCATAAAAATTGATCTTAGATACAAAGTTAAAGTCAACAATGAACGAACATAAAGATTCAAAATTCAACGACGAATCAAGGATAAGTAATAAAAACTAGCAGAACAGATTTCGAGACAGAATTTAGGAAAAGTTTTCAGGAGAAGTCCTAAAGGTACGATCTAGGTCAAGGTAAAGGAAATTATTGGAATATAATCTAAAACAATCGCAACCTGATATGAGACTGGCAAATCATATTCCCGTCTCAACCTAGAAGATATATAAGTTCAACTTATACCTTCCTCTGGGGTCCACAAACTCATTCCAAGAAAGAATAAAGTTTGATACGGACAGATATTTCAGAAATCAGGACGAATGGAAACAAGTGGGAAAAGATTTGAAAAGCTTTCGAAATAAGATTCCCAGGGATCATCTCTGGAATCTACCAAAAGTTCCTAATATGTGACTGAGAACCAAAATCCTAAAATATTCCTTGACTCAACCTTAATCCTAGGGCAGGCTCGTAGTAGTGCAGATAAGCTCAAGCACTACCACGACTTTGCATTAACTGCAAAGACTGACCTGCATGGGCCACCACTAAAAACGTGTCACGACCCGCACCCGAATATACGGGTACGAATACGTGGGCCACGCCCAGCCTACGCTGCGATATCGACGGTAGAACGTTGTCAGGTATACTATACTAACTACAACATCTAATGCTCTATAACTAGAAATATACTCATGTCACATCACGAAAACTAAGGAAGATAAGACAAGAAATGATAACAATATCACTAGAACAACTAGAATCTATAATGATCATAAGACAGAAAAATAAAGAAGGAACAACAAGACTAACTAAAGATAACTACCAGGCAACTCACATAGAAGAATAGTGAGATCCACCTCAGCTAGCAACATCATGAAGTCCAAATACTGAGGGCACAACTACTCCTAAAAATTTGTCAACATATCCAGTCAGGATAGAACAAGCACAAATCTCAAATAACAGTTCTAATTAGACGATATTGAAAATATAGCAGTAAATAGAGAGAATATACAAGAAATTATGAAATGTACATGTGAGTATCATGGCAAGGTAAGCTGTAAATCTAGAGCTAGAACAAGACAAGTAAAACTGATCATGGCATGTACAAGAATCAAGAATCATCTATCTAAGTGTGTGAGTACTAGTTTCAACATGTGGCCGGCTTGGGTCTGCACAAGGTCTACTGGCCTGGTTAATCAAACGTGGGGTGTATGATTAACACTCACAAGATCTACAAGAATAACAAGGTGGATAATGACCACACATCTACACTAATACTCCCCGTCCCCGACTAGTATAGTGGATCCAACCATGACTCATCATGACATGCGATTCTCCGAGAGGGTAGCTAGCCTTCCTAGAAATCGTGTCTATACAATGCACAAGGAACAAGGAAGACTTGCACAAGATATACCAAGGAAAGCGAGGAATAACATCTCATGACGGGATCCAGAGAAATACCAATCCGTGTGAACAATGTGTCAAGAGAACAAGGGTATCTACACTAAATACAAAAAACATAAACGATATCATAAAACAGAAATATTATCAGAGAATGTACTCGCCTGTGATCTGGTGGAATATGTCAACTGGTCCAAGAACAGTGCCTCGAGGACCTATAGGTGGAATACTGTAGTGCCCCGTCCCTACATCGTGCCCCGTTGTTCGTCCACGGGGTGCGCGAGAAAGGAACACTGTCGCTATCGACTCGGTCGGGACCGATAGGTCGGGATCGATCGAATCGATCGAACGGGAACGGTTGAATTAAGATCCATTCCCCGTTATGGAATGGCTTCTTCGGAACCAAGTCCCATATTCAGCGGGCTGCGCCTCAAGGATAGACTCTGCGGCTGAGTCGGGAGAGACCTCCCGTTGCTCTGCTTTTCACGCCGCTTGCGTTGGTTTTGGCTTTGTTTTCTGAATGCGTTTTCGTGAATGTTTTCGATGGTTTTCATGGCTTACGTTTCGAACTTCGCATTCGTATCGAATTTCTTGAATAACACAGTGTTCTAATCAGTTGCTTGTGCGATTTCAGGTGATCGCGTAGGCAACGTCTAGCGCGGCCAACCAGTTTCTCGCCTCAAGTAAATACTAAGGTGAGTGGCTGACCCTTCTTCCCTCGACCCTCTTCTCTAATACATTATCAATACTAGACATGTGCTATGCTAGAGGTAATGCAATGACAGGAATGATATTCTAGTGAACGGTCACACGACGTCCCACGAACACGAACTATGCAGATGTTTGTCATACAATATATTCGTGCTTGCAATTATCAAATCATATAGAACCGTGCTAAGGAAAGGATGAATCGATTAAATAACTGTCGCAACGATACTATAAGATGTGCCTTGAAATAACAAATTAACTTAGCACGGTCATGGACAACTTGTCGACAAGGGCGATTGTTTCTTCGGACGGTATCCCGAGGCCACGGGACCGTTCCGGCCTAGGAAGAAACACGGATAGCTATGCCGGATGCATGCCACGGTAGGCAGTGGCTTTCAACGGGGCTCGCTACCCGCGCTGAAGGACCTCTGTCTACCAAGCTATATGTCCAGGATGGCTTGTCATGCCAGTGACCTTCACGAACGCGCTCAATTACGTATCATTATTATCAACATGGCAGGGAAGAACATGGTAAGTTTACGTTACGACGGCACGCACTGCCGGTGGTAAGATCTATCGTTATTATACGTTGTGCCTTCAATTACAAGTTTGAATTGAGTAGGATGGCTAGAAACTTCACTAAATAATTGTATGTACGCTCACTTGAATTCTTCAACAAATGAGAGCACGGGATTTAAATTGCCACGCACCAGCACAAAGTGTAAAGTGCTGACCCTCGCTCTCAACAGGTACTCGGGACCAGGATAGCGTGCTAAGGAACTGAAGGCGACGCTCCTTTCTTTTGAAGCCTTGCTAGAGCGAAGGCTAGTTCTGCAACATTTTGAAGACTCCGACCCAACTGCATCATGAGTCACCGACTCTCGCCGATCCCAGGTCTTAGAGAGTCATTTTGATGTTTGTAAAAAGGGATATAAATGTATGGAATGTCTATCTCATCGATGTCGGTTGTAAGCCCGCGAGGCCTCTCTTGTAATCGAGTCTGTAATATACTTATTATCAATGAAAATGCAAGTTTCCTTCTCTAAATGAATGTGTTCAATTTCTCTGCGTACTCTTATATATGCTGTTGTTTCGGATAACCTTATGAACCGCCTTGTGCAAGCGCAACTTAGGCTTGCACGGCATCACGCCCGGGGGACGACTATCGATTCTATCGAATCGGGGCGTGACAAATACTGTATCAATATAAGGGTTTGGAAGTAAAATCAAGTCATACTAAGTCAAACTGGGTTAAGGCAAGTCAAAGCAAGTCAACTAGATCAATCTAAGTCAATGGTTGACTTACAGTTGGCTTTGGTCAACTCTGGTCAACCCTAGGTCAAATCTAGGTCAAACTTGACTAACGTTGACTAACAGTTGACTTTGGGTCAACTGGTCAACTCTGGTTCAGTTCTAGTCAATTGTAGGCTACGGTTGACTTCCGGTTGACTTTGGTCAAAATAGTCAACTGTGGTCAACCAGGGTCAAAACTAGTCTAACCTAGGTCAAATGTTGACTCTACTTCGACGTTCAGTCAAAGTAGTCAACCATGGTCAAACTGGGTCAAAGCTAGTCTCTACAAATATCTACAGGGTCAACACATTCAATTTCAGTGGTTGTGAAATCACTGGAATTGATGGATCTCGAAATACCACAAAGGGAAAGGATTATAATAATAGGGTAAAAACCTACAGATGTTGTCGGATGATAAAATAAATATAACCAACGTGTCCAGAATGGTCAAATCAGCTAGGATAGCATGTCCAAAAGTCTAATTTGGACACAGGGGCAAAACGGTAATTTCGGGCCAAAATGATGTCTGCCGTTGGACACACTTTGCACCGAAAAATGTGTCGAGATAAAAGTGCACAAAACCTAACAAATTATATGTCCACGAATCCAGAATGACGATGCGAACCCAACGGTATATCCAGAATTGGATTCCGTTGATCCGATCTCAAATTGGTCCGTTGACCGGGACATTAAAATCCGATTTGTACGGAAAAACGTGTCGGAGCCAATGTCCTCAAAACTCAGCAAATTATATGTCAACGAGTCCAGAATGATGATACAAATCCAACGGTATATCCAGAATTGGATTCCGATGAGCCGATCTCAAAATGATCCATTGACCCGGATACTGGTATCCGACTTGCACCGAAATGCGTGCCGGAATCAATGTCCACTAAAACCTAGCAAATTATATGTCAACGAGTCCAGAATGACGATACGAACTCAACGGTATATCTAGAATTGGATTCCGATGAGTCGATCTCAAAGTGACCCGTTGACCCAGAAAGTGGGACCCACTTTGCACCGAAATGCGTGCCAGGGCCCACGTTCTCCAAATCAAGCAAACTTTATTTGAAAACATGCCAGAACGACATCATGAGTCTACTGGTGGTGTCAGAAATTGAATCCAGAGTCCCGGGTTCAAAAATGGAATTTAACAAGTGCAATACTAAGAATTTGAACGACCAACTTTGGCGTCAAATTCGACCGTCCTAACAAGCTCAAACTGAAATAAAATCTAAGGGGGCAGGAAGAGGGTTATACCAGCTATGCACCGGAACTAGTGGCGCACAAAACGGAGCTGATACGGCGAAGATACGAACCCGCGAAGTTGGTGTCGCAAAACTGTCCAAAAGCAGTACAAATTAAAACGTCAACTTGGTGGCCGGTTTTGATGTATCAAACGATGAAATTAATGGGTGAAATTTGAGATGGATGAAGGGGTATATACCGAGATTAAGACGGAGCAAAGAAATTGTCGATCCAACGGTCGGATTGTCCAGAAAATCCGTACGAAGTTGCTGCGACGGAGCGCGAATTATGGAATTTCTCCGCGCGCGCGTCGACGGAACTCCGAAAAAAATGCTGGAATCGCTTAGACGGCGCATCCCAGAGGACGGTGGCCGCCACAGGGTGGTGCCTGGGGGTCGCCCGGCCAGGGGGGGCCGGCCACGCCGGCGGCGGTGGCGCTGAACCGCCGGCCATGCGCGCGCGCGCGGCTGGCAGCGTACTGCTGCGTTGGCTGCTGCCTCGCGGCGGCGCGCGCGGTGGCGCAGCCAAGCGGCGGCGGCGACATCCCAGTAAGGGGGAGGAAGGAGGAGGAGATGAGAAGAGGTGGTGGTGGCGGTTTTAAATGGTGGTGGTGATGGTGAAGAGTGGAGGTGTTTATATAGAAGATGGTGGTGGTGGTGATACATGGAGAAGGAGGAGGAGAAAGGAGGAGGAGGTGGTGTACATGAGGGTGGAGGGGGCTGTCGGCAGTGAGGGCTGTGGTGGTGTTGCTCATGGTGGTGGTGTGTGTTTGTTGGGAGAGAGAGAAAGAAATGTGTATGTGTGTATGTGTAGTTTAAAAAGGGAGAGAGAGTGAATGAGAGATATTATGTAGGGAAGAGAAAGAAAGAGAAGTAGAGAGGGGGCTGCTCGTACAGCAAGGGGGGAGAAGTTATGTGATGGTGATGGGTTGTGTGTGTTTGAATATAAGTGAAGAGAGAGAGATTATATATATATATATATATATATATATATATATATATATATATATATATATATATATATATATATATATATATATAATATATATGTATGTATATATATTATATAAAGAGAGGGAGATATTAAGAAGATATTTTAGAGAGAGAATGAGAGTGGGGGGTGTAGTCGGCTGCTAGGGGGGCTTGGAGAGAGAGAGTGAGGTGAGGATGAGAGAGAGAGATTATATATATGTATATATATATATATATATATATATATATATATATATAATATATATATATATATATATATATATAATATATATAAATATATATATATATATATATAATATGTATATATATGTGTATATATGTGTATATATACACATGGAGAGAGAGAAATATATATATATATATATATATATATATATATATATATATATATATATATATATATATATATATATATATATATATATATATATATAATATGTATATATATGTGTATATATGTGTATATATACACATGGAGAGAGAGAAATATATATATATATATATATATATATATATATAATATGTATATATATGTGTATATATACACATGGAGAGAGAGAAATAGATATTTTCAAAATAGGAAAAATAGAAAAATTATGTGGGATGTTTGGGCAGTCACGAGAGAACAATATGGAGCTTGGGTTCGGGTTCGGTCGAGCCGGGTCGGGTCAGAATCGGACAGGAGGCAATAATTAAATTAAAATAGGCGTTTATAATCATGGGTAAATAAATAACGTGCGGGGACTCAAATAAATGGGACACAAGTTTCATGTGGGTAGTAGGCTTCGTGGGGGACTGTTTTATACTTTGGGTCGACTAGGTTGGATCGATGTCGGGTCCCGAAATTAAATTGGAAAATAAATCAGGTTTCACGGTAGATAATTATTCGGCCTAAATTGACCTGAAAGTTGTGCGAAGGAAATGGAGCACAAAATGGAGTGTCTGAGTAGGACACGAAGGTCATGTGTGAAGAGCGTCTCGAGTAGATCATTTATGAGAAGTTGGTTCTGAGAAAACGACTAGTCTGGTGCTCCTAAATTAAAAGTCACGGTAACGTGCATATGATGATCAAGAAAAAGAGTGGGAATTCAATTAATAATTAAAATGGTCTAAATTGATCCGAACTTGCACGAAGCAAAAAGAGTATAAGGGAGCAAGTTCGAGTGGGACACGATATATCAACATGAAGATAATCTCATCTACTACAAACTTCAAGAAAGAAGTTTCCAGAGACTGGCATCCCTGATGCTCTAGAATTCCAAGTCACGGTAAAGAGCATTAAATCAAATAATAATCAAATAATAATATCTATTCAAAATAATTGATTATAAAATTGAAAAAAATTAAGCCCTAAATTCAGGGGCTTACATATTGTCGGTGAACCCAAGGAATATTAGAGATCTGTGTTTTGATCCTAAGGTGTAGTAGAAGTTAATCCATCTTGATCACCAAAGGATAGTCGTTGTCTATGTGCATGTATGCTGAAAAATTTAATGGAATTAGAAAAGTAATAAGTAGCCACTTTGACTATTGTGTTGCCTAGAGGATGGTTAAGTGATACATAAATTGTCGGATTGAATGGATGAACTATTTGACCATTGCTGCATGAGATTTAAGAATGCCCGTAAGATAGTTTGATGATTGAGAAACGAATGGGATTGAGAAATTTCAAACGTGTTGGATAATGTCGATATAGGTGATTGTTGGTTGGGATATAGATTGTTGGCTTATGACTTAGTGGTTTGTCTCTGTCATACGGACCGAATAGTATGATTCCATAGTTATGTTAAGACTATCTGAATCGATGACCCTGAATAGTTAGCCTTGGCTTATGGGTTCGTGTGAGTACAAATGATTTGAAATAGAAATTCAATCATTGGGAATTTACTTGATGGATTATTAGAACGATAAAAATCGTATGTCGGATTGGAATTTGACCGTAATATTGATAGATCGATCTTAGTCGATCATTGGGTAAGTCTAGAGTGAGCCTCTGTGGGAATTATTTCCTTGAGGAAGACACTAGATAGATAGACTTGACCCTAGAAACCGTGGGCTGCATGACCAATTGTTGGCATAACCAACAATGGCGATTAGCTATTCAGACTGAGTTAAAACCCATAGGTTTGGGTAGAGTTTCTTAGAACCGTTGGTTGCTTGTTGGCCTTAAGAATAAGAAACTAGTATAACCCTAGTAGCCGTCCACTCTAGGGAAGTCACCTGAACGATTAAGTTTAGCTATCAGTGTAGCTAACCTTAGAGACTGTTTGAATATTAGGTGACCATTGGAGACCCATAGGATGACCTTGTGGCATTGAATGAGAGACAGTGATAATGAGTATTGACCTAAGGGAATGTATGCTTCAACTTGTGCCTTAAGAGATGTTTGAACCTTGATGATTATATGTCGGCCATAAGTGGAAATTACAATCGTAAGGTAAGACTTGAGTGTACCTATAGTCGGGTAGCTAAGTTAACCTTGACTGTTGCATAGAATTATACCCTGACTCGGGTAATCGATAGTGGGTGACGTCGGATTGTGTCTTATAGAAAAGATGAATTGCCTCGGTGAGAAATATTGTTGGAATTGGGAAGCAATGTGATTACATGTTGTGAACTCTTGATATGATTGACTCTAGGTTAGACCTTGATCGAATGTTAGAAATGTTATGCTTGGGTATAGAGCTTAACCAAGTTGTCCCTGATATCAAGTATTGTAGCCTGGAAGATAGTGATTGTGGCAAAGTGAATAAAGCAATAAGTCAATTGAAAGGATGCTAAGTCGGATTTAGAAAAAGAGAGTTATATTGTGGCTGATCGAATCGCACTAACATGGAAGTTGGCTGAAGTACATATGTTTTGGGGACGCCTAAAATATGTGTATGGATCCAACCAAAGTGATTGGTTGCGACTGAGATAACATTATGGGAAGAATTTATCGCACTAGCGCGGACTTTGGCTGAAACGCATATGTTTTGGGGAGACCTAAAATATGTGTATGGATCCAAACGAAGTGATATGTTGCGACCGAGATAGAAATGTGAGGAAATGTTGGTGAATCAATGAGAAGTTACAAATAATTGAAAAGAGATAGACAGATCGAATCGTTGATGGATTTAAATGATACAGTTGGATAGCTATTTTAAGATGACCGAGTGTGCTGAATTGAATATTGAATTGAAGCTGAATGGATGACTCGTTGTGACTAAATGAATCTCGTAGAAGAATTGTTTCCTTAAGTTTCGAGGACGAAACTTTTTCTGAGTGGTATATTATATAATGCCCCGCTCCGCACGAGGCATTTGGTTGGCTTATTGGATGGGATCAGAATATTGGACCGTGACTTATGTTGGGAATCGAAAGAATTGAGACTGATGCAGTCTCACTTAGCTGGCTAGATGGAATGGGTATTGGAACGTGGCTCGCTGGTGGAGCTACGCATAGTGGAATTGTGTGTGATCGGAACAGGAAGACCCTTTATTGCAAGTGAGTGGAACTGTCCTTCCTCCTCCTTACTCCTTCATGCTTAATAAATAAAATATTAAAATGCTATGAACTGCCCCTCAATGTTCCATATGTTAGTTGCTAAATAATAGAGATGCTTATGCCGAGAATTATTGAAATGTACAAATCATTGAACTGCTAATGTGATTCGATGCCTGAGATTGAATTAATAACCTTGTACCTTATGTTTAATGCTGCTGAAACGACAAAATACTTGAATAATGAGATGCCTTGTGAATGATAGAATAAGAAATGAACTGGCTGTGCTATCGACCCAATGAACTGAATGAAACACAAGAACCATGTACTCTCTGTATATCTGTTGCAAGAATGTGAAATGCTGCCTGTCCCTTATAAGAAATGAATGAATGAATAAATGTCCCTATGAAATGATGAAATGAATAAGTCATTGAATATGACTAATGATGCACTGTTGCCTTTACTTTCCTTAATATGTTTTACTATGCGATTTTGTTCACAATCGAGTCGGACACGCATTCGCATGGTCATGGACAACTTGTATACAAGGTTTGAGTAATAATTTCCTCGAACGGTTCCTAGGACCCTGGGGACCGATTCGGCCTAGGAGGAAATAATGATGAGTGCTATGGAAGCACGGACGGGGTGGCATAGAGGCTCACCACCTACTATGCTGACCGCATTATCTTAAAATGAAATGAAATGAAAAGAGTCCATATGGTTTAACAACACCAGTGACCATGTAGTCGGGATGCATGCTAATGAATGTTTTGTGCAGGCAGAGTAAGTATATCGGATAACTTGTATTTGATGCAGGTACGAGAAGTCGGCTATCGGTAAAGTAATCACATAATTGTGATATTGTATAAGTTGGTTTAACTTGCCTGCTTAACATGTTCCATGCAGTATGCTAGAAAGATGCCTTACTATAAATAGTGTTCAAACATAACATCCATGCTAAGTGATGCTTGAAGTGAGAATTGTCATAACATGTTTAAGATGTTAATGTTAACGACGCCTCGATGACGCCTTTGCATGATAACACCAAGAATGCTATAATGATATGTCCACATGAATATTGCTAAGAATATGTTTACATGCTTTATTCTGATTATTGCCCATGAACTGTAAACTGATGTTAGGCCCCAAGTAGAAAGATCACTCTAATAAATGCTTGCTTAAATGATCACTCTAATGTTGGTTTAGGCGAGTAGGTTGGATTCTACTCGCCAGTACATAGATGATGTGCTGACCCACGTTTTGTGGGCAGGTGCTCGTGCTTGGGATATTCTACACACGAAGATTGGCTTGATCGGTCCCGCGGTATCGAAGATTTGTTGGGCATATAGAAGCTTTCCTTGCACAAGATGATGTCTTCTGTTTATAAAGGACATAATGTATGGAACATTGTAATCAGTTGTACCAGTGAGATTGTAAGCCAAAGTCGGTATATCGAGTTGTAATCCAATGTATCCAAATATCAAATGTAAGCTGTATAGCACTGTTCAGTTGGCTTTAAATGTAAAGTGAGATGTGCTGTAAATATTGTACTTCAATACAAATCTTGTACTCTTCTTCAATTATCAATAAAGAGAATATAGTTCTATATATATCTCTGTGTGACTTTAAGTTATCCTTTTATCTCCGCTGCCATAAAGAAGTGATGTACTTCTATTCAATGAGAAAGATTGTCCTCACTAACTTCAATTTGTCTGCTTCTGCCGCTGTAATGTGTTCCTATTTGAAGAATTATCACCTATGTACCATCTTTGCCTTGTACAAGTGCAATACCAGACTTGTACGGCATCACGCCCAAGCGAGGACGATCGATTCCAAGAGATAAAATATGTCAATAAATGACTCTACGAATCGGGGCGTGACACCTACTGTAGAAGATATCATTGGTGGCTAGCTAACAAGGATTGGGAGCTAATTGGACCGTAACAATTGGAGAAGGACCTCATTTCTAGGCTTTTACATTGAGATTCTAACTCTCAATAGGTAATGGCCCAAAACTCATTTGTTTTCCTATTTTCTCTTCATAGATGCATGCATCTAGGCACCATAGACCTGTAGACCAAGTTTGGTAGGATTTTATATCCATTTGATATGTGTATCGGAGGCGTGTCCGAGTGTAGTGTAAAGTGTTTGATGACATATCTCAATGAATTATTTATTAATATTTTTCAAAACTAATTTCAGTTTCCTATAGCCTTATTGTGTGATTTGCATTTCTTGAGCACTGAGCACATTTTGACACGTTCTTCGTGTCCAAAAGTGGACACGGGACTCAGCACGAGAGCTATGGGCACTGTCCTGCTGCTCGACCATGTTTTTTCGAAGCACAGGCCACGTGGACCCACCAAATTTGGTGTGGAGGTGGGGGCCATGTCTGTCTGGTCCCTCCCCAAATTTGAAGAAGCAGTTGACGATAGCTCCGATTCTGACATTGCCATCAGGATCAGGCGGGTTCACTATTTACAGTGACGCCTCAGGGGAGGGTTTGGGTTGTGTCTTGCAGCAGCATGGAAAGGTAATTGCTTATGCTTCCAGGCAGTTACGTCCGCATAAGAAGAACTATCCTATCCATGACTTGGAGTTAGCAGCAGTTATCTTTGCTCTGAAGTTATGAAAATACTATTTATACGGAGAGCGAGTGGAGATCTTTATAGATCACAAGAGCTTGAAGTATGTGTTTACACAGAAAAGAGATCAACATGAGGCTGCAGAGATGGTTGGAGTTGATGAAGGACTTCGACATTTTATTACAGTATCATCCAGGGAAGGCCAACATAGTTGCCAACATTTTGAGCAGATATCCGGTAGCCATGTGTTTGACAGCAGATCGTCACTTGTTAGCAGATCTGGAGAGCATAGTGATCGAGGTGATAGTGTCAGGAGTTGAGATGAAGATATAGGGTGTGTAGATTTAGTCAGACTTGATGGAGAGGATCAAGTCGACTCAGTTCGACGATTTTGCTCTATGGTGTATTCAAGAGCAGGTTCGAACAGGACTGGTTGATGAGTTTGTTATTGCAGAGGATGGCGTATTGAGGCACGGTTCCAGACTATATGTGCCCAGTGGAGACCTTTGAGAGCAGGTTATGTAGGAGGTCCACCGTTCTCAGTACTCTATGCATCCAGGTACTAACAAGATGTATAGCGATCTGAAGGAGCAAGTATGGTGGTATAGAATGAAGCGGAAGGTAGCACGCTTCGTAGCCATATGTTTAGTCTGCCAGCAGGTAAAGGCAAAGAGGCAGAGGCCAGGAGGACTGTTACAGCCATTGCCTATTCCGGAGTAGAAGTGGGAGCACATTACGATGGACTTTGTTTCGGGATTGTCGCGTACACCAGGAGGGAAAGACGCGATATGGGTCATCGTAGACAGGTTGACCAAATCAGTCCACTTCTTGCCATTCAAAGTAGGTTTGTCTACGGAGAAGCTAGCAGAGATGTACGTGCGTCAGATTGTCAGACTTCATGAAGTTTCGGTAAGCAGTGTCTCGGATCGGGATAGTCGTTTTACTTTCCATTTTTAGCGAAGTCTCCATACTAGTTTGGGCACTCAGCTCAATTTTAATACTGCATACCACCCTCAGACGGACGGACAATCAGAGAGGACTATTCAGACACTTGAGGACATGCTACGGACTTGTGTCATAGACTTTAGAGGTTCCTGGGAGGATCATTTGTACTTGGTAGAGTTTACATACAACAACAGTTTCCATGCCAACATTGAGATGTCACCCTTCGAGGCGTTGACGGACGTAGATGTCGTACTCCCTTGTCTTGGGATGATGTTGGAGAGCAAGCTTTATTGGGACCTCAGTTGGTTGTGGACGCAGCCGAGCAGGTAAAGCTCATCAGGGATCGACTTCGTGTGGCGCAGGACAGACATCGGTATTGGGCCGATAGCCACCGTAGGCCTTTGGAGTTTGAGGTATATCTTAGAGATATAATTAGGATTAGGATTAGGATTGGTTCGATTTTGTGATTTTGTTTGATCATGTTTGATTATTATAGTTAGTTTGAGACTTTGTTTGTTATAGGTTGGAGATCTGGTATTCTTGAGGATATATCCGACACGTGGTATTACACTACCAAAATTTGTCGATTTAGCGACGGCCAGATCCGTCGTCCGTCCGACGACAATTTCGGTTAGCGACCGATCAATGACGGGTTTTGGCCAAAAAAATCCATCGGCAATCAGCTCGTCGCTAATAAATGTCCGTCGCTACGTAGTCGTCAAGCGACGGAATAGCGACGGCATGTCGACTTCACAAAACGAAGCATTAGCGACTACTTTTCGACGGACTTTCGTCCATTTCAAGTATTAAATACTGAACTGTGTGGACAATAGCGACGTAATGGTCCGTCGGCACATCGTCGTAATAGCATATCAGAGTGTATCATTCCGTCGCTAGTCCGTCGACGGCCGTCGATAACAAAGGACGGATTAGCGACGGCAAACTGACGGATTATCCGTCGACCATGTTCTGGAAATGCTTGGGATTTCCAGAACAATGGCGACAGAGTAGCCATCGGTACTCCGTCGCTACGCCGTCGACAAAGCGACTGATTAGTGGCTGATTATCCGTGTCCGTCGCTACGCCGTGGAGAGAGCGACTGATTAGTGGCTGATTATCCGTCGCCTCGGCGACGGATTTGCCGTCGCTATGCCGTCGAACTATATACCACCAGAACTATGCCGACGAATATTCCGCCGACCACCCGTCGCTACCTGGAAACAGTTTCAAATCTCCAGGTAGCGACGGAATTTCCGTCAAAAATTAGTCGAAAACTGGAAATATCCGTCGCTAACCGGTCACTAGTCCGTCGCTAACTGAGATTTTTTGGAAAAAAATCTCAGCACTTTCCCTGTTCACAAAAATATGCATAAACCAAACCAATATATAATGCGCATCAATTATCCAACAATCACATAGACCAAATATATAATGCACACCAATTATCCAAGAATCACATAGACCAAATATGCACATACGAATTTAATGCACACCAATTATCCAAGAATCACATAGACCAAAACAAATTAATATAAAATAGACATCAATTATCCTGAAGAGTAACCTAATATCCGTCATTATAATCCGATAATAGCACAAATAATCCAAAATTGCCACAAATATTCCAAATTTTCTTAATTACAATATTTTAAGGAAGATGAGGAGTTCAATTGCCCGGTGGTGGTAATTCCTGCTGCGACCGACGAATATACTCCTCTACTAGGTACGGCGGCAAGCCGTCGTAGACACTGCTCGGAAGTCGGCGTAGCTGCTCTGGCAACATGAGATCCAGGAGTGCCGTCACAGTCGGCGGCGGTACAATAGGGGCATCAGGGTTGAAAGAAAGATGACCCACGGAAGAAGGACCGACACCAGCAGTCGACGGACCAGTAGAAGACGGACCGACACCATCAGCAGACGGACCGACAGCAGCAGACGGAGGCGGAAAGTACGTGGCAAATTGCTCCCGCAAGGACGACACCGCCTCGTGCAGCTGCGTAAACTGCGACCTAACATCATCGTCTGCCGGGGCCACGGGAGGAGGCGGTGTCGGTAGAAATCTCTGCGTCGCCATGGAGCAGAAGTTTGAAAACTCTTCGATAAGATATGCTTCGCATATCGAAGCCTCTATATGAGCCTTGTTGCCAACTTTCTTCTTTAGATGGTGTAGGTACCTAGAGAGACAAATTATCTTGAGAATTAAGATAGAATTTTAAAACCCACTGAAATTTAACTTAAATTATATCGATTTTTATGTACCTTTCAAATGGGTACATCCATCAAGAATGAACAGATGCACCGACACGAGCTTCGTATGCTAAATGAATCGGTAGATGCTCCATGCTGTCGAAGAAGCCAGGAGAAAATATTTTCTCCAACTTGTAAATTGTTAAGATAATCTTCTCCTCAAGTTCAACCATGTGTTGCACAGTCAACTTAGTTGAACAAATATCCCTAAAGAATATTGATAGTTCGGCCAACGGAACCCATACAACAGAAGGCAACAACTCTTTCAAAGCAATGGGCAGTAATCTTTCCATAAACACGTGGTAGTCATGACTCTTCATTCCCGTTAGCTTGCGTTCATTGATAGTTCGATACCGATAGTTCGACACGTGGTAGTCATAACTCTTTCAAAGCAATGGGCAGTAATAGTTTGATACCGATAGTTCGATACCGTTACCGATACCGATAGTTCGATACCGATACCGATAGTGCGATACCGATACCGATAGTGCGATACCGATAGTTCGATACCGATACCGATAGTCCGATAGTCTGATAGTCCGCTAGCGATACCGATAGTTCGATACCGATACCGATAGTCCGATAGTTCGATACAGATACCGATACCGATAGTCCGATACCGATTATTCGATAGTCCACTAAGTCGAAATGATTCCTCTTAAGCGTCGAGCATGTTATACACGGTTCAACTTGACGAGTCAGTAAATATTTTTGTGGTGTTGTATGCTTGCAGCAACATATCAAGTTTTAGAGTCATTATAGGTCAATTAATCAAACTGAGTCAATCTATCTATTTCTAAATTGCAAGAGTCTACTTCTAGGATATGGGAGCTATATCCTAAATATCTAGGCTAAAATTAACTTGGTTAGGATACTAGAGTGTCCTTACTATCTAGCAAGCACTACCTTAGTCTAGTTACACTAGCATTAATTACCTATAATTCCTACCATGTCTACAATCACACATTACACCCCAAGCCGTCCTGCATGCTAATAGGCATGGTAGGCCTGCCTTCATTCCTCACTCTCTAAAGCACACATACATATATATATGTATATCACAGTTAGATGTATAGATATATACATCTATATAGAAGCACACAACTGATACACTCTAAGGGTCGATTTTCAGGAAAAACTTCACTTATTCAGTGACTTATGCAGATGAAGAACTCGCACTGTCCTTGACACAGTGAACTATATTACACCATGAACCCAAACTCCATATTCACATTTACTAATCCAAACACCACCAAACTAATGGATAACACCTAATATGGATAACATATTATTTAGCCAATATATAAACTCAGATGAATTTGAAAAGCAAAATCCCCCGCCGCCCACGACCAAAGCCCGCCGCCCAAATATGGATAACACCCAATATGGATAACACCCGCCGTCCAGCCCCCGACGCCCCCGCCCCAAGCCCGCCTCCCAGCCCCCGACGCCTCCGTTCCAAGCCCGTTGCCCAGCGCCACTGCCTGGTGCAATGCATCTCCACGACGATCTTGGGAAGCTATCAAGGTCCTGACGAGTCCTACCAAAGTGCCATCATCAGGCTCGGCAGGCTGAACTGGCTGGACTGATGGTTCTCCGTCAGAAGGCACGACTCTGGAGGCTACTCCAGAATGTTGGACTTGATCTCCGGGTTGCTGCTGATCCGCGGGAAATGCTCCGCCTTGCTGATCGACAGGTCCTGGAACGATGCCGCTGAAGAAGACGACATGGGGAACAATAAGAAAGGACCAGGACAGATCAATGATACAAGCATATGGTCAGGACAAGAATCCAGATATTCAGAAGACACGAGCAGAGATCAAGGGCGAATACTGATTGAGACATCTATTCGGTAAACCCTCACATATCTTGATTTATAAGACCTGTATGGACCACCACTTAAACCATGTCACGCCCCAGAACCAGAATACTGGAGAGTGGGGGTAGACATAGCCAGCTACGTATATGAAATGGAATCCATCTCGCTATACGGTCACGGCTGTCTAGATACATGAGGGTTTACTACAAGCCAACTGTCACGCCCCGCTCCCATAGGAGCGATCGTCCTCGCTAAGGCGTGATGCCGCACGAGCCTAGATTGCGCTCGTGCAAGGCGATTCCATAACGGCCGATTATATCGGCGGCGACGGGATCGTCGCACAGAAGTCCCAAGCAGAAACATTGAATACATTGCAGCAGAATTTAAAGAAGAACACATGAACACAAGTTGTCCAAAAGAATCTCTTTATTGATATTGAATACAAGATTATATTTGTGGGCGCAAGGCCAAATTACAATGTCTCTCGTGCTCACTTTTCTCTCATTTACAAGTCATTCTGCTCTCTCTCATCTCTCGATACAATACTTGAATCCAGCGGAAGCTTCGGAAGGCGATGTCCATACATTATGTCCCGTATAAGTCTTCAATCCACGCGGCCGCACGCTTCGAATCGCCAAGGAACTCCGTGCCTCGACGCATCCAAGCGAGCTCCGCGCCATGAGCTTCTACCTGTGTCTGCACATGAAACACTGTGTGGGTGTCAGTACCACTGTACTGGTGGAGTGAGCTTCTCGCCCACCCATACAAAACCTACACGTTTTATTTACTTTGTGCAACATAAACCCTTTTACGATTGTCTTTCTATTCTTGCCTTAGGATCAATTTTAGGACCGGCGCCTGTCACGACCCGCTCCCGAATAATCGGATACGAGTCGGACATGCCCAGCCTTCGTCGTTGGACACGACGAAGTAAGCTGTACAATACTAAGGAAAACTCAAAGTCACAATGTAATGTAAACCAGAACACAGCTTTTATAAACGTCCCAGAAATCACCAATATCCATCAAGTGTTTTAGTACAATGCCAGCCGGAGACAAATCCGGTCAATATGAAATAATATACAATAATGAATCTCTAAGATACAATCTCCAGAAAAATAAATAAAATAAAAAAAACAGCAATATCCAAGCAATCACCAGCTCCATGTAAACTCCCACTCACCTGCAACGATCCTATCAGGAAAAGAGCAAAGTACAACCTCGACAAGAAACTCTAAACAATGTAAACTGAAATGCATGAAAAAGAATCACAATATGAACCATAGTACAAGACAGGAATATGAAACTGTGGTACAGGAATAACAATGAAACTATGGCACCGGATCCAGAAACAATGAATTATACTATCAGTGTAACATGCAAGTGAAATAACTATCAGAGTATGTGACCGGCTGGGTAAACAGTGAACAGTGAACAATGAAAAATGGTACGGCTTGGAGTCCCACGTGCACGATGTGAGACCCAAGCTATTATTCAATGCCTAGCTAAAATAGGTTTGGTCACATATCTGTAGTATTTCCCCACCCCAATGCACAAGGAACAATGAACTATGAACAATGAACGGTGAAAGGTGAACAATGAACAATGAACAATGAACAATGAACTATGAACAATGAACGGTGAACGGTGAACGGTGAACAATGAACAATGAACAATCGTGTGTACAACGTGTCAACATGAGAACATGAAGCAAGACAGAAATACAGAGTAAAGGGATCGAGTCGGTGTACTTGCCTCGGTTTGGTTGCACGAGAGTAGTACTACATGGTTGTTCACCTGTTATATTGTACAATTATTAGGGTTTGAAATAATGACAACTAGCTAATTAAGGTTAACTAGTTGATTAGAAGCATATGGTAGTATAACCAAGTAACTAGAAAATATTATAAAGACTAGCAATTAATCTTTTTAGAAAATACATATACCATAGTTTGAATTCGTGAAAGTACTATATTTTTGCAAGAAACCTTTTTAGAAGATATTTGCTAGCTAATTATTTATTTAACCATAATTTATCTATAGAATATCCCTACATTAATTATCAATAATCCTAGCAATAACATACTAGCATCATAGCAGAATATTTTGAAGTGATAATAATATAACAGAGAAAATCATTTAAAGCTCATTTGTGTTCAGAAAAATATATATTATAGCTTTGATAATCATTCATTTATTAATATTAGAAAAATAATGATGAAAGAAGAATGGGGAACTGTGAGGTTCGGATTGGAATAATAACGTAGAGAGAGAATAATGTTGAGAGAGTTTGGTTTTTCTTTATCACTAATTATACTTTTTGCTTTTATTTAAGTCTCAGCTTGCCCTTTCTAAACCGAAAGGCCAACCCACTTGACCTTTAGATTCATGAAAGGCCAACCCATTTATTTTGATAGCTTAGATGGCTTAGGAACATGCTGGTTATTAAGTTAGGTGATACATTTTATTAGTAATATGGTTAAACTAATTTTAGGACCGGCGCCTTAGCGCAACTTGTGTATCGGAACCATCCCGTGCTAGCAATGTCAACGTTAACTCATACTTTGTCTCTAGACCACTCCTCGTGCCAACAACGTTAACCTATCAGGTCGTGTTTGCCTTACGGCCATAATCAGAGACGCAACTACACGAAGGACTCCATTTCCTTGCCTCTAGACCTTTCTCGTGCTTGCATTGTCGACGCACCGACTTATACTTGTCTTTTGTGCCAAACTCTGGGACGTAACGACTCGGTCGTGCCATAACTCGATTCGTGCTTCAATATCTCCGAGGCAGTGCCTCCTTGCTTAGTCTCGGCTATACTTGTGTTGTGACAACGCGGCCGTACCTCATATTTCGAGGCCGTGCCCAACAACTCAACGTAACTTCACACGACTAGCCCTACGGCCCTTCTCGACTTAACTCGCGATAGCTCAAGCCTAACTCATGCAACTCTATGCCAACAACTTAACACTCGACGCCACAACTCGTGCCGAAGCACGTCGCCTTCGCTGTAGCCAAATCTTAGGCTCCGACATTGTGTCTTTTTAACTTCATACATATTCAACTCAATCCAAAGGCACACACACGGATTTTCGCCCGTGCCGACACATCTATATGAAAGGTCACTGGCATTAACTAGCCATCGTGGACATAAAACTTACCATGTCAGTTGATAATAATTTATATTAAGTGTTTGTTATGGGATTGGCCTAACCAGCCGCCTTGGACGTAGCCTGGCAGTACGGGACCCTTTCAACGCAGGTAGCGAGCCCCGATGAAAGTCCCCGTCTTACCGATCGCCTTACCAGCGTTGCCTATTACCCAGCTCGGCTACAACCAGTTTCTTCCTAGGCCGAGACGGTCCCGTGGCCCCGAAATTCTGCTCGAAGAAACTACCCCTTGTCGACAAGTTGTCCAAGTTCATAAGGGTTAACATGGTGTATTTTAGGATACCGTTGGGGCTTGTTATGTGATCAATTCATTTACTTGGTTATTTTACTCTTTTCACTCTTTGTACTTCCTGTGCAGAGCCCCTAACCAGGGTTGCCTCGGCGACTAACCATCGCTTAGACTTAACATTTCTTGAACTCAGGGAACGGCTACTGCATAGCCTTCCAACTTAACTTGAACATAACGTGTTTCCTTAAGTATCGACCGACCGTGGCTAACTTTCCACTGAACCAACCGTGGCTTGTGCCTCTAAACCGACTCGTGTTCTATGCAACGCTGTCGCCCAAGTCATACTTCATATGACGGGCCTTGGGATCGTGGGACTATTTAACTTGACAACCGCAGAATGAGCGGGACAGCACTTAGAATGACTTAGGTCGACCGGCGTAACTATGCCTAACTCACTCAAGCCTACAACATAACCCAAGGGACGAGCAAAGGCTATGCCAAGTCTTGCGGGACAGGACCGTGCATGCTTTAACAAGCATTTGTGCGGGCGACGCCTATGACTTAGGCTAACTCTCAGCTTTTGCACCGAAGACCAACTTTCCTTCTCCCAAGCCACGGGACGAAGGACCGAGTGTCATTTTCAAAGCACGCCGTACACCAACTCTAAGCCGACAGTGGGACGTTTTCCATGTTCTAACTCGATTCAAACCGTCGGGATTATTCCCTTAGCTATGTGGATGCGTAGCTTTTATTATCAAGCCTAACTTGTGCAAGTTGAAAACACGGTTTATTATGTGAAGGCAAAGATGAGAAGAGTTCACCGAAACTACCCCACCTGAGCGATGTCTCCGAGCAAGCCGTTGCAAGGCTAAGTCCGAATGCCGTCGGCGTTTCGATTCCTCCGATTGACTTTGCGGGACGGGGCACTACACCAACAGTCTCCTATGGTCATGAACAAGCCTAGTGTCTCAATCTCAAGTAAGTAAATAAGTCACAAGATGTATGATCATTAAATATACAATAATAAGGCGTCCCAAATATTATATATTCAGCTGATCATGAAGCTAGTCGTTACAAAATGTTAGGACTAGCAAGAGTTTAGTCATACATGATCAACCCTAGGATTTGTTAATCATGTTACAGCCCGTAGGCAGACAGTAAGTAAGTGAAATCGAGCTAAACAGGTGCTCGTCGGCTAAATGCCTTAAAAGAATATTTTTACAATAGAGTGGAAGAGCCAAAAATAACCCACTCGTTACCCTGGTTACGCCTGGTGTTCACCATCGGGCTGGAAAGTTGGTATATCCTCGGGAACTGCTCCAAAATCTGGCCATACAAAACCAGCTGGGTCAGATCCCAGAAAGAGCAAGTGCTACAAAGGAAGCTTCACTCAGGAACTAAAACCAGCAATCAGCACAATTATAAATAAAGATAAGAACTGGAAATAAAGAAAATACATCAGGATGAAATACGACGAGATAACCCTGGAACTATTCAGATAACCAGATTACAACCCGTAAACCAAACAAGGACCGGGGTTGTAACCCTTCGTCTGAACAGAACCTGGAATTCTCATAATTTATCGGTAAAATAAATACAGGCATTCTGGTTATGCAGTAATCTGGAACAGAATCATGACAAGACTAGACTGGTTAGACTCCATCCAATTATTTCACGGCCAAGCAATAATTACGGCTTGATACTTTAACTAACTAGGGTTATCACAGGCCTAGTTACTAGCAAGATGCAGCAAGAATCTTCTACAGCCACAAGCCCTGCAGTCCATCCAGGTTACCCGGGTTGAAAGATTTAGAGTTGAATTCAGGTGGGTACATCGTCCATGAAACGAATGTACCATTAGGTAGCTTGAAGGGTGCAACACATGACAGTGTGCTGAAAATATGCCCTACTCGACGGCAGGCTACATATCCCAAGGCGTGCCCAGGTAACGAAATTGCCTGTAGCTGGGAGATCTCTTTATGACTTGTGTATTAATCTAGTTATTAGCCTTAGTCCATTTCAATAGGTACTCCTGACCGTGGTACTCAGGAGTCCCCTCCTAGACATGATGCAAGACAGGACTGGATTAATTATACAAGCACAATCACCCGCAGTATCCAGGTTATTTATACAGGTCATGTCATGTCATGTAGCCGTCACAACAGCTTATCAGATATATCATGTCAGGTTATCATGTCAAGAGTTCTTGTCAGGAGTGCGCCACGACGGGCCACTATCAGGTCATGTCATGTTCACTTGCCACACCATGCCATATATAATTGTCATTTCAATTATGTCAATCAAATCGTGATTTATCAAGTTCGGGACAAAAGGCGTAAGGATATAAAATAGGCATAAAATATACCATAGGAGTTCTAAGGCATGGGCAATAATAATAATAAAATAACAGTACAGAGCTATAGAAGAGTCATACGGTTCAGGAATATGCGGCCAGAAATAATCTCATGCGACTGGGAGGAGAACAGCCCCTGCGGTTGAATAGGGTCAGGCGCATGCGGCTGATAAAGGAAAGCCTATGCGGCTAAGAATATCAGTCCTCATGCGGCCAGCGGGGAGAGAGGGCGCATGCGACTGAGATGAATTGGGTCCATACGACTGATACAAGAGCGGAGCCATACGGCTGAGATGAATTGGGTCCATACGGCCAAGAAGAAATAGGCTTATGCGGCTAGGAGATGAATGGGGTGCATGCGGCTCAGTCAGAGCATTCATACGGCTGGAAAGAAGCGGGGTCCCATGCGGCCAGCGAGGAGGGCGCATGCGGCTAAGGGTAGCATCTCATGCGGCTCAAGAAGTTTAGAGTAATATGCGGCAGGGGATTTAGCGAGTTATGCGGCTAGATGAGTTCGACCCTCATGCGGCTCAAGAACTTCCAGTCATGCGGCTGAATAGAACACTTGCCGCATGAAATATTCATGTGGTCAAGTTAAGCACAGTTCATCTTCTCCAAAATTTCGAGAAGAAGAACACCATGAGAGCCAAGTTCTCAAGCTCCATAACTCCATCATCCGGAGCCCAAATCCGAACTTCCATAGGTCAAAATGGGGTAGAACGAAAGCCTCTACAACATAGAACCCTCAAAACTCAGAAATAACAAGATTAAGTAGATCAAAACCCAATAAATCCAAATATAAAGTAAACTCATATCTACAAGAATCTAGCCATGGAAAGTGGAAATGCCAAGTACTAAAGTAAGTTAAAATGCTGTAAGAAAGAGAATGAAGCAATAAAATTTGAGTTCCTCCATGAAGCAAGTTGCACTTGCCTAAACCTCTCTCTCTTTCTGGTAGGTGAAGAAGTAAATGGAAGAAGAAGAAGAGGTTTAATGAAGAGAGAGAAAGAAGAATGGGTTAATAAATGGTAGTGGTGGTGGTAGGTAGGGGATTCACCCTTTGGTCCATGATGAACCAAGCAAATCCCAACCCAAACCAAACCAACCCGAACCAAGAATAAACCAAGCCATGGAGAAAACTAAGCAAGAAAATCATGCAATACAAGATAAAATACGTACACGTTGTAGTGCCCCGACCCGCAAGATGCCTTATGATGGATGGTTGGTTCGATGAAGCCTTGTTGGACTTGGGATTATGCGAAGGATCGCTTGGAAGGCTATGCGATCGTGGCAGAAATCGTCCTATGAATGTGAGTAGTGTTGAACCCTTCAAAGATCCTTTAGCTTCACGCTTAAAATAAGGATAGTATGCTATGTTTCTTGTTGAATTGCTCAATAACACATTGTATAGAATTTGGAAAGATAATGAAAGATAATAATCACATGAACGTAAACTGTTGTGGCTAAATGAATTGTATGCTTGTACGCTGTTGCGAAGAATTATATGACAGGTGAAGACAAAGTCCCAAATACTTGGGCAGTGAGTATATCGAGCTTTGGCTCAATGAATAGAGGGCAAAACAGATGTTAAGACCCAAGAACTGGGCAGTGAGTATGCTTGAATTATGTCCGAATGAATGTATGCTAAACATATGCTAAGTCCCAGGAACTGGGCGGTAAGTACATTGAGTTGGTTGGAAAGAGGTATGATATCAAAGATGTGGCAAAGAGATTGAAAAACAACATTCTATTATCCTGTACCGATATAGAATATTGGTTTCACTAAGACCCTGGATGGGCAGATGATAATGTGAGCATTGGCTCAAGGCAAGATGGCTAGATGGCAAGATGGATGAGAATGATGGTTTTGCTTAGTTTTCCTTATCATGCATTATATGTTTTCTTCTTAGATAAGTTGCATATAGTTGCATGGTCATGGACAACTTGTCGACAAGGTTTCGTTCCTCGAACGGTATTCCTGGGCCATGGAACCCGGTTCGTCCTAGGGGGAACAAGGATGGTGTCGATGTACTGACATCGGGATTGCAGGACTTGCAGTGGAGGCTTGCTACCGCCCACTAAAAGGACGCTGAAATCCCATGGTGCTGAAGTAGTAGCACGGTATTTCGGAAACCTTCCATGGATTTGCACCCCATTTGGAGTTAGCCGTTCACCAGAAGATGATCCAAGATGGCGTGTCGCCAGTGACCTTCATATAGATAGGTCCAGTGCTAATGATGTCTTATGCAGGCAGAGTAAGTTATTACTCAAATACAGGAAAGGATGTCGGCTGTTGGTAAGAATCACCTGAACGGTGATATTCATATTGAATCATGATATTGTTCCTAACAATGTCTTGTGCAGGCAGAGTAAGTAATATAAATGTACAGGGATGGCTACACGACCGTGGGTAAGAGTCACCAAAGGGTGATAACTGCATGCTTTAAATTATGTTGGCTATGAGATTTGCATGCTTTACTTCTTGTCGGCTATAACATAAAATTGACCCTAAGGCAACGAGAAAGACAACTGTTAATAATGTTCTATAACATGTTTACTTAGTGCTGTCTTCTTAGGTGAGTTGGGCCAGCACCGCTCGCTAGTACATTGATGATGTACTGACCCACATTGTGGGCAATATTACAGGTGTTTGCTTGGGGGAAATCCTATGAATCAGTGCTTGGCATCGATGAATCGGATGGGTGTGCAGAAGCTCTTCTTTCAAGACGATGTCTTCTGCTATACAGGACATAATGTATGGAACAGTGGAACTCAGATGTACCAGTGAGATTGTAGCCAAATTGGCAAGTCATTGTAAAGAAGTCGGTATATTCATTTGTAGCCTAAAGGGCAAGTGTATACATTCAGTTGGCTACTCAAGAGTCTTGTATTCAGTTGTAAACTCTGTATTTTGCTGCAAGTCTTGTAATCCATTTTGAATATCAATAAAGAGATACATTTCTTCATAAATTGTGTGCCTTCAATTTATCTGCTTGGTTCCGCTGCCCTATCGATGTTTTCTGAGAATTACCAGGAACTGTAATGGTTTTGCCTTGTACAAGTGCAATCTAGACTTGTACGGCATCACGCCCAGTGGCTTGTTTTCGATCCTCCGGGATCGGGGCCTGACATAATGGTATCAGAGCACGGCTTTACTTCCTTGGATTCCTATTCAATTTGTTTCGAATCAATGTTGCTACTAAGATGATTCTAAGCTGCTTCTGCGATGATTCAAAGATTGCTTCCGCGATTATTCAAAAGTTGCTTCCGCGGTGAATCAAAGCTGCTTCTGCGAATACTCAAAGTTGCTTCCGCGATGAAATCAAAGTTGCCTCTATGATGATTTATAGTGCTTCTGCGATTGTTCTGTATTGCTTCCAAACTATTCTAAGTTGTTCCCTTGACTGAAAGTCCGTTGATCATTCTAACCTCTCACTGGGTGTTCCATACAATAAATCTAAATATGTGGGCTGTGATATGTGTGCTTTGTTGAATTTCTAAAAGATACCAAAAAGAATAACAATGATGCGATGCGTAAGTTTGTGATGTATGCTGGATGTCTTATGTGTGCGATTCTTTGAATCGATTGTTATGCAGCAATCGACAATGGGTGATGGCATGGTATGTTGGAACAGAATGTGCATAGATTTCAGTGAATGGGAATCGACAGAATCTTGAGTTGATATTTGTGGTCAGCATAACCACTGCAGGATGGATTGTCCATATTGGACGTTGGTCTGATGCGAGGAAATATTGTGTTGGGAATGGCTTGAGCTCTGGGTGGTATATTACATATACCCTTGTCATGATAAGATGTCCCTTGACCCTTGATGTGTCTATGATTTTGTGATTGCTTTACCTATAAGGTAGTGGGTGGTATCGAATCGTAGCTGAGCTTACGATTGATACATGTTGGCTAGGCGTGTTCCTTGATTGTTAAGTTGGATGACCGTTGTGAGATTTTGATGTGTTCAGATGAACCATCGCTAGACCTTGTCGGTTAGCATTAAGTTGGGTAATAAGAGAATTGAGAATATGAAATGATGCCTTGGTTGGGAAAGAAAAGAATTTCAGATTCAGGCGAGTACTTGAATCAGTGGGTAGAAGGATTGTAGGCTTGGTAACGATAGTGTGGTGTTGCTATCGAATGATTTTGCGGGAATAACTATGGACCGAATATTGAACAATGTTGGAATTGAGTTAAAGAAATTGCATGTTGGATATCGATAGAACTGATGGTAATGTTAGACGCTTATCGGGATATTACGAATGATTTAGAAGATGCAGAGAGTTGCATCGACGACCGAAAAGGTAGAGAATGGGCTTGTGGAATAGATGATCTTAGCACGTGGTGCAGTGTGCTTGAAGGAAATTGATGTCCCGAATTAAAAAGTTATAACCCTTGACTATTTTGAGGCATAGAGAATGGGTACTTGTCCCTTGATGTACGAAAGAGTAGATGTTCCTTACGAGAGTCGAATGGCTGGAACACAAATAAGTATCGAGGTGCAGTGATATGTAATAGACCCTGTCGGTAGATGATGTTGTCACATGAATAACAAGTTGGGTGGAATATAGAATTGTTGGATTATGACTTAGCCGATGAGTTATGTCATGTCCACTAAGATGACCGATATATGATGCGAGATGATTGGTGCTATAGAGATTGGATTGGTGCATGAATAGTAAATCTTCCTATGGAATCAGAAGGAGATGATACAAAACTAATATTGATGGTTAACGTGAATTGCTAAGAGATGACCGTGTTGGTGTTAGAAAACTTATAAATGATGCCTCGGAAGAAATATGATTATAGTTGCCTGATTTTTGTTGGTTAAAAGAGTACGGACCGTATCGATGATCTAAGAATGTGGGAAACGATTATGTCGCGAAGAGACCGTAGGAAGAGTTCATAAGTGATAAACTATTGAGATAGCAATGTCGGATGATGACTCGAAATAGTTGACCCGATTGAATAGACAATTTGAGTACGATATGAGGATACAAGTTGGATCGAACAGATGCTATGTCTATGCAAATGGAAATTGAAAGTTGAATATTCTATTGAGGAGTTTTATGATAGCTTCGAGATTGACCCATAGATTGTTGGATAGAATTGTCGGATAGATTTGGTCGATTGCGGGTAAGTCTAGAATGAGACTTCGTTGGGTATGACTCGAGTATGAGTACGGATAGAAAGACTTGACCCTAAATTGTTGGCTAGTTGCCTAGATTGTCGGTTGGTTGCCTAGATTGTTGGCTAGTTGCCTAGATTGTCGGTTGGTTGCCTAGATTGTTGGCTGGTTGTCTAGAGTGTCGGTTTGTTGCCTAGATTGTTGGTTGCTTGATTAAGTCTCAGATTGGTTGGCTATGTTCTTCAGTTGTCCGTGTTGGGTATAAGTTCATAAGATTGGAGTGGTGTTCCATGTCCCTAAGTTGGTCGGACCATAGAGTTGTCCCTATGTTGAGAATTGGTTGCCTCTAAGATAAGAGATAAGTATGTCCCTGATAGCTACTCATCTCATATGGGTTAGCTGAATGTCTGGTTTAGCTTAGATTAGCTGACCGTAGAGACTTGATTGTATGCTAAGTTGACTATTAGAAAACCGTAGGATGTCCCTATTGGTGTTGCGTGAGTATAGTTGGAATGAATAAGATGTGTTGGAAGGTAGACTTTGGAATTGAATAGATATTTGGAAAATTTTGATGTTATAATGTTGGATAGGATGACGGATCATGTTGGTTTCGAAAATTGAGTTGCTTTGGTTGAAATGTTGAGAATTGTTAGAACTGGTTGGATTGGTTGATTGATATTGAGCTGCGAAAATTGTTGGTAGTGCTTTGAGATAGTTGGAATAATTTTATTGACCGGATCAAGATTGAGGATAAGTGTAATGACGGAATTGGATAGTGCATGTAGCCGAGATCGGCGAATGTGAATATGAATGACCCTCAGAATTAATGTTACTGGAATATGATAGTTGCCTATGCGAGAGGATAAATATGTTGGCTTGATCAATACGAGAAAATGTTGGAGGACGGCAAGAAATGTTGCTAGAGTGAAATTGTGGTACAATTTGAAGGATGGTATGATTTGGAAGATGGATCATGATTGAGAAATTTACAAGTTGCAAACAAAGTATATAGATACGAACGATGATGAGTACAAGATTTGACCGACGAGAATCGGGGTATCGAAATAAAATGTGGCAATAGGATTTATCAACTTTGGTGGCGTGGATGACAATGAACTTGAAAGGAATACTTGATACATCTAAGTTTGAATATTTTGAAATGTTGGATCGGTTGAGGAAAATTTATCGAATTGGAATTGGCGACATCTATCGTCTTAGTAATTGGTTGGAATATTGAATAAACAAAGTGGAATTATACGAGATGCTCAAAAAGAATTACTGATGTTCGAAAAGGAAGGTACACCGTAACTCGTTCGTTTTCTCTATCACTGAACTTGGCTGAAGTGCATGTATTTCGGGGATGCCTAAAATATGTGTATGATTCCAACTAAGTGGTATGCTGAATTCAAACGAAGCCACGGGAAGGATTATCATGTGCTAAGGATTTGCACGAGTGTCGAAGGAAAGATCAAAGATGGTAAACTATTTTGAATCAATTGAGATGCTATGTCGAGACGGTGTATTTACTTGAATCAATCGAGAGATTGCGGAGAAATATTAAATGGTGCAAGTTGATCGTTGAGAAGTTTCATGAAAAGTCGGTTGAAGTTTTGAGGATGAGTTTTGTTTTAAGTTTCGAGGACGAAACTTTTTCTGGGTGGTATATATTGTAGTGCCCCGACCCGCAAGATGCCTTATGATGGATGGTTGGTTCGATGAAGCCTTGTTGGACTTGGGATTATGCGAAGAATCGCTTGGAAGGCTATGCGATCGTGGCGGAAATCGTCCTATGAATATGAGTAGTGTTGAACCCTTCAAAGATCCTTTAGCTTCACGCTTAAAATAAGGATAGTATGCTATGTTTCTTGTTGAATTGCTCAATAACACATTGCATGGAATTTGGAAAGATAATGAAAGATAATAATCACATGAACGTAAACTGTTGTGGCTAAATGAATTGTATGCTTGTACGCTGTTGCGAAGAATTACATGACAGGTGAAGGCAAAGTCCCAAATACTTGGACAGTGAGTATATCGAGCTTTGACTCAATGAATAGAGGGCAAAACAGATGTTAAGACCCAAGAACTGGGCAGTGAGTATGTTTGAATTATGTCTGAATGAATGTATGCTAAACATATGCTAAGTCCCAGGAACTGGACGGTAAGTACATTGAGTTGGTTGGAAAGAGGTATGATATCAAAGATGTGGCAAAGAGATTGGAAAACAACATTCTATTATCCTGTGCCGATATAGAATGTTGGTTTCACTAAGACCCTGGATGGACAGATGATAATGTGAGCATTGGCTCAAGGCAAGATGGCTAGATGGCAAGATGGATGAGAATGATGGTTTTGCTTAGTTTTCCTTATCATGCATTATATGTTTTCTTCTTAGATAAGTTGCATATAGTTGCATGGTCATGGACAACTTGTCGACAAGGTTTCGTTCCTCGAACGGTATTCCTGGGCCATAGAACCCGGTTCGTCCTAGGGGGAACAAGGATGGTGTCGATGTACTGACATCGGGATTGCAGGACTTGCAGTGGGGGCTTGCTACCGCCCACTGAAAGGACGCTGAAATCCCATGGTGCTGAAGTAGTAGCACGGTGTTTCGGAAACCTCCCATGGATTTGCACCCCATTTGGAGTTAGCCGTTCACCAGAAGATGATCCAAGATGGCGTATCGCCAGTGACCTTCATATAGATAGGTCCAGTGCTAATGATGTCTTATGCAGGCAGAGTAAGTTATTACTCAAATACAGGGAAGGATGTCGGCTGTTGGTAAGAATCACCTGAACGGTGATATTCATATTGAATCATGATATTGTTCCTAACAATGTCTTGTGCAGGCAGAGTAAGTAATATAAATGTACAGGGATGGCTACACGACCGTGGGTAAGAGTCACCAAAGGGTGATAACTGCATGCTTTAAATTATGTTGGCTATGAGATTTGCATGCTTTACTTCTTGTCGGCTATAACATGAAATTGACCCTAAGGCAACGAGAAAGACAACTGTTAATAATGTTCTGTAACATGTTTACTTAGTGCTGTCTTCTTAGGTGAGTTGGGCCAGCACCGCTCGCCAGTACATTGATGATGTACTGACCCACGTTATGGGCAATATTACAGGTGTTTGCTTGGGGGAAATCCTATGAATCAGTGCTTGGCATCGATGAATTGGATGGGTGTGCAGAAGCTCTTCTTTCAAGACGATGTCTTCTGCTATACAGGACATAATGTATGGAACAGTAGAACTCAGATGTACCAGTGAGATTGTAGCCAAATTGGCAAGTCATTGTAAAGAAGTCGGTATATTCATTTGTAGCCTAAAGGGCAAGTGTATACATTCAGTTGGCTACTCAAGAGTCTTGTATTCAGTTGTAAACTCTGTATTTCGCTGCAAGTCTTGTAATCCATTTTGAATATCAATAAAGAGATACATTTCTTCATAAATTGTGTGCCTTCAATTTATCTGCTTGGTTCCGCTGCCCTATCGATGTTTTCTGAGAATTACCAGGAACTGTAATGGTTTTGCCTTGTACAAGTGCAATCTAGACTTGTACGGCATCACGCCCAGTGGCTTGTTTTCGATCCTCCGGGATCGAGACGTGACACACGTATTCCAAAATACGTAATACGAACTACAGGCATTACAACTCTACCCTCCTTAAAAGAATTTCGTCCTCGGAATTTAATTAAGAGGCTAGAGAGACGAGGACAAGCTATATTAATCACAAGCAAGCTATAACTAAGCAGGCAATCACTCATTCAAGCAAGGAATCGGAGGCATGAGGCATAAGGAAGACATTATACCTCACGAGTTAAACAAGCCGGGATATCGCGATCGGATGTCATCCTCACGCTCCCATGTTGACTCCCCCAAAGAGTGATGACCCCAAGCAACTCGGACTAACTTGATAGTCTTGTTCTTGAGTATCTTCTCTCTCCGGTCCAATATAGACACGGGCCTCTCCTCATACGAAAGGTTGGTACCAACAACCAATTCCGAATGATCTAGGATGTGGCTCGAGTTTGGGATATACTGTCGTAATTGGGATACATGGAACACGTCATGCACCTCGCTTAGTGACGACGGAAGAGCGAGACGATAGGACACATCTCCTACTCGCTCTAGAATATCGAACGACCCTATATACCTAGGACTAAGCTTTCCCCGTGCGCCGAAACGAATGACGCCACGGTTAGACAAAATCCTCAGGAATACATGGTCGCCGACAGAAAACTCGAGAGGGCGCCGATGAGAATCGGCCCAATGGCGCTGGCGATCTTGGGCAACTTGAAGATGATCCCGAACTCTTCTGACCACTTCAACTGTCTGGGCAATCATTTTTGGGCCGAGCATCTGTCTCTCTCCGACATCATCCCATGCTAGCGGGGATCGGCACTTCCTGCCATACAGTGCCTCGAACGGTACCATCTGGATACTGGCCTGGAAGCTATTGTTGTACGAGAATTCCACCAGGTGCAGGTGATCTTCCCACGAACCACCGAAGTCAAGTGTACAGGACCTCAACATGTCTTCAAGAGTCTGGATTGTACGCTCCGACTGACCATCTGTCTGCAGATGATATGCTGAACTGAACTGGAGATGAGTTTCCAAACTCTCCTGTAGGCTACGCCAAAAGTGCGACGTGAATATGGAATCTCGGTCCGAGGTGATACTGACTGGCACTCCGTGCAACCTGACAATCTGTCTGAGGTATATCTCCGCTAGCTGAGCCGTCGACTGACCAACTCTGAACGGGAGAAAGTGAGCTACCTTTGTGAGCCGATCAACTATAACCCAGATAGTATCTCTACCAGCTGGGGATCTAGGTAATCCAGTCACGAAATCCATGGTCACATGCTCCCACTTCCATTTTGGAATCGGCAAAGGCTGAAGAAGTCCAGCAGGCCTCTGATGTTCAGCCTTAACTTGTTGGCAAACCAAACACCGAGAGACAAACCGGGCTATCTCCCGCTTCATGCCATTCCACCAAAAGTGCTGCCGGATATCACGGTACATCTTCGTACCGCCCGGATGAATAGAATACTGAGAACTGTGAGCCTCTGCCCTGATCTCCTGTCTGATATCTCCACTGGGTACACAAAGACGCTTACCATGCCTAAGTGTACCGTCCTCATGAATGCATAACTATGGTCTTCGTCCTGCCTCACACTCTGTCCTGAGTCGCCGAAGCTTGGAATCTGCTGACTGCGCCATCCGGATCCTCTCGACTATAGTGGACTGAACTTGCATGCTGGCCATCAATGCTACACTGGAAGGGAGAACAACTTCAATATCCATCTTCTGAAGATCTGCTAACAGCTCTGGTTGTACTGTTAGGAAATAAACTCCGGCTCTCCTGCTCAACGCATCTGCAACGACGTTGGCCTTCCCGGGATGATACTGCAAGTTGACATCATAATCCACAAGAAGCTCCAGCCACCTCCTCTGACGCATGTTAAGATCCTTCTGGGTGAAAACATACTTTAGGCTCTTATGATCGGTGAAAATCTCCACCATATCTCCGTACAAATAGTGCCTCCACAACTTAAGTGCAAACACTACAGCTGCCAGCTCCAAGTCATGGGTTGGGTAATTCCGCTCATGATCACGAAGTTGTCGTGAAGCATAAGCTATTACCTTCCCATGCTGCATCAGAACACATCCTAAATCTCTGCCTGAAGCATCACAATATACTGAGAATCCTCCGGTTCCATCTGGAAGCATGAGAATGGGTGCCGCTATCAGGCCTCGCTTCAACTGCTCGAAAGAACTCTGACACTCTGCTGTCCAAGCGAACTGCGCATCCTTGCGGGTCAATTGGGTCAATGGCGCCGAAATTCGAGCAAAATCTGAAATAAACCGCCGGTAGTAGCCGGCCAATCCAAGAAAACTGCGAACTTCTGCAACTGTGCTGGGCACTGGCCATGACTCAATAGCCACAATTTTTTGGAGATCCACTTCTACTCCTCCTCTGGTGATGATATGACCCAAGTACGAAATGCGATCGAGCCAGAACTCGTATTTACTGAACTTGGCATATAACTGGTGCTCTCTGAGAATCTGAAGAACAACTCTGAGATACTGTTCATGCTCTGCCTCACTCTTGCTGCAGACCAGGATGTCATCCAAGAACACGATCACAAACTGATCCAAGTAAGGCATGAAGATACGATTCATGAGGTCCATGAATACTGCCGGCACATTGGTCGCTCCAAAAGGCATAACAAGGAACTCCCAATGCCCATATCTCGATCTAAAAGCTGTCTTCGGGATGTCCTGCTCTCTGACTCTGATCTGATGATATCCTGACCGCAAATCAATCTTCGAAAATATTAAAGCCCCCTTGAGTTGATCAAACAAGTCATCTATCCTCGGAAGAGGGTATCTGTTCTTGATTGTCACTGAGTTCAAGGTACGATAATCAACACATAGCCTGGACGTACCATCATTTTTTTTTCACAAGAAGCATCGGGGCTCTCCAAGGCGATCCACTAGCACGATTGAATCCCTTGGCTCGAAGTTCTTCAATCATCTTGTACAATATCTCCAACTCTGAAGGCACCTTCCTGTAGACTCTCTCTGATACTGGGGCTGTCCCGGGAATCAAGTCTATGGTGAACTCGATCTCCCGTTCTGGCGGCATACCTGGAAGCTCTTCTGGGAAAACATCTGAAAACTCTTCAACTATCCGGGGTAACTGCATTGCTGCTACTGCCATCCGCAACACTGGAGGAGAAGGCTCAACTGCGCCTCTAGAAAAGAAAAACTCTGGGTCGCCTGGAATGCTAAAAACAACTCTACCAATATGGCAGTCTATCCTAGCATACTGGTTTCTCAACCAATCCATCCCTAGGACCACATCATAATCGGTCATCGGGAACTCTATCAATCTAGCGGAAAATTCCTTACCGCTAACTACGATCCGACACGAGAAAAATACCCTATCGACTCCCACAAGTCTGTTACCAGTAAGTATATTGAGCCTTACCGATAACGACTCGGGCTCCAATCCTATCAGTGTCGCGAATCGTACAGACATAAAAGAATGCGATGCACCAGAATCAAATAAAGCTGAAGCTGGAAAGGAGTTGACGAGAATAGTACCTGCTACTACCTCTCCGGGTGCCAATCCTTCCTCTGCGGTCATCACCATAGCATGACCATGCCCTCGGGGTGCTGGTCCCCTCTGCTAAAATCCTCGTTGCCTATTCTGACTCAAGACTTGGGCCTGAGCATACTGCTGGGGGTCCTGCTGCTGGAATACCTGGGACTGAGGCGGCAAGGGCCTCGGCAATGGATACTGTTGCTGCTGGACCGGAGTTGGTCCTCTCACCGACTAGAAAGGTTGGACGATGATGAACCTTCCCTATTCGGACAAGATCCAACCCTATGGTGTGCTGCTCCATAAGCCAGACACAATTCCTGTGCCCTGCGATACTCTGCCACTACATGGCCTGGCTTCCCACAATGAGAACATCCAACTGCAGAAGACTGCTTCTACTTATGCTGCTGAGGGTACGTCGGGGTTGAATACTGAACCGACGTTACTGAGGCTGCTCGCCTCGGAGCTCCAATGGTCAAAGCCCTGGCTGCCGGGGCTGGTGCTGAAGACTGATTCATCTGGCCGTGGGATCTCTTCCGACCTCCTGCCCTATCCACAATCCTCTGGGAGGTATACTCATGCCTCCTAGCTGCTCTCAAGACTGCATCAAAAGTCTGATGCTCAAACTGCTCAACTGCCAATAGAATCTCCAGGTGAAGCCCCTGCTGAAATCGCTGAGCTCTATCATACTCGGTTGCCACCAAGGTGGGAGCAAACCGACCGAGTCTCGAAAACTCGGCCGTATATCCATCGACCGTCCTGTCCATCTGCTTCAGATTAGTAAACCTCGTCTGTAGATCATACCGAGCTACAACATCAAAATACTTGGTCTGGAATCTCTCTCTGAATACTGCCCAAGCAATGGGTGCTGTTAATCCAACGGCCTGCGCTGCCCACCAGCTGCGGGCAAGATCTAACAACTGCAGGCACACCACGACTACCTTCTCGTTCTCTGGGGTCCTGGCTGCTTCTAGAATCACCTCGATGTCCTGAAGCCAAGCATCTGCGGCTATAGCATCTTCACTACCGTCGAAGAAAGGAGGGTTCAAGCGCTTGAAGCTATTGGCCGCGCTGTTACCCTGATGACCTCCTTTGGTCAGAGCATCCGTCACTGCCTGGTGCAAGGCATCTCCACGACGATCTTGGAAAGCTATCAAGGTCCTGACGAGTCCTACCAAAGTGCCATCATCAGGCTCGGCAGGCTGAACTGGCTGGACTGGTGGTTCTCCGTCAAAAGGCACGACTCTGGAGGCTACTCCAGAATGCTGGGCTTGATCTCCGGGTTGCTGTTGATCTGCGAGAAATGCTCCGCCTTGCTGACCGACAGGTCTTGGAACGATGCCGCTGAAGAAGACGACATGGAGAACAATAAGGAAGGACCAGGACAGATCAATGATACAAGCATATGGTCAGGACAAGAATCCAGGGATTCAGAAGATACGAGCAGAGATCAAGGGCGAATACTGATTGAGACATTTATTCGGTAAACCCTCACATATCTTGATTTACAAGACCTGCATGGGCCACCACTTAAACCATGTCACGCCCCAGAACCAGAATACTGGAGAGCGGGGGCAGACATAGCCAGCTACGTATATGAAATGGAATCCATCTCGCTATACGGTCACGGCTGTCTAGATACATGAGGGTTTACTACAAGCCAACAGTCTCCTATGGTCATGAACAAGCCTAGTGTCTCAATCTCAAGTAAGTAAATAAGTCACAAGATGTATGATCATTAAATATACAATAATAAGGCGTCCCAAATATTACATATTCAGCTGATCATGAAGCTAGTCGTTATAAAATGTTAGGACTAGCAAGAGTTTAGTCATACATGATCAACCCTAGGATTTGTTAATCATGTTACAGCCCGTAGGCAGACAATAAGTAAGTGCAATCGAGCTAAACAGGTGCTCGTCGGCTAAACGCCTCAAAAGAATATTTTTACAATAGAGTGGGAGAGCCAAAAATAACCCACTCGTTGCCCTGGTTACGCCTGGTGTTCACCATCGGGCTGGAAAGTTGGTTGATCCTCGGGAGCTGCTCCGAAATCTGGCCATACAAAACCAGCTGGAACAGATTCCAGAAAGAGCAAGTGCCACAAAGGAAGCTTCACTTAGGAACTAAAACCAGCAATCAGCACAATTATAAATAAAGATAAGAACTGGAAATAAAGAAAATACATCAGGATGATATACGACGAGATAGCCCTGGAACTATTCAGATAACCAGATTACAACCCGTAAACCAAACAAGGACCGGGGTTGTAACCCTTCGTCTGAACAGAACCTAGAATTCTCACCATTTATCGGTAAAATAAATACAGGCATTCTGGTCATGCTGTAATCTGGAACAGAATCAGGACAAGACTAGACTGGTTAGACTCCATCCGATCATTTTACGGCCAAGCAAGAATTACGGCTTGATACTTTAACTAACTAGGGTTATCACAGGCCTAGTTACTAGCAAGATGCAGCGAGAATCTTTCACAGCCACAAGCCCTGCAGTCCACCCAGGTTACCCGGGTTGAAAGATTTAGAGTTGAATTCAGGTGGGTACATCGTCCAGGAAACGAATGTACCCTTAGGTAACTTGAAGGGTGCAACACATGACAGTGTGCTGGAAATGTGTCCTACTCGACGGCAGGCTACAGATCCCAAGGCGTGCCCAGGTAACGGAATTGCCTGTAGCTGGAAGATCTCTTTATGACTAGTGTATTAATCTAGTTATTAGCCTTAGTCCATTTCAATAGGTACTCCTGACCGTGGTACTCAGTAGTCCCCTCCTAGACATGATGCAAGACAGGACTGGATTAATTATACAAGCACAATCACCCACGGTGTCCAGGTTATTTATACATGTCATGTCATGTCATGTAGCCGTCGCAACAGCTTATCATATATATCATGTCAGGTTATCATGTCAAGAGTTCTTGTCAGGAGTGCGCCACGACGGGCCACTATCAGGTTATGTCATGTTCACTTGCCACACCATGCCATATACAATTGTCATTTCAATCATGTCAATCAAATCGTGATTTATCAAGTTCAGGACAAAAGGCGTAAGGATATAAAATGGGCATAAAATATACCATAGGAGTTCCAAGGCATGGGCAAAAGTAATAATAAAATAACAGTACAGAGCTATAGGAGAGTCATGCGGTTCAGGAATATGCGGCCAGGAATAATCTCATACGGCTGGGAGGAGAACAGCCCCTGCGGCTGAATAGGGTCAGGCGCATGCGGCTGATAAAGGAAAGCCTATGCGGCTAAGAATATCAGTCCTCATGCGGCCAGCGGGGAGAGAGGGCGCATACGACTGAGATAAATTGGGTCCATGCGGCTGAGACAAGAGCGGAGCCATACGGCTGAGATGAATTGGGTCCATACGGCCAAGAAGAAATATGCTTATGCGGCTAGGAGATGAAGGGGGTGCATGCGGCTCAGTCAGAGCATTCATACGGCTGGGAAGAAGCGGGGTCCCATGCGGCCAGCGGGAAGGGCGCATGCGGCTAAGGGTAGCTTCTCATGCGGCTCAAGAAATTCAGAGTAATATGCGGCTGGAGATTTAGCGAGTTATGCGGCTAGATGAGTTTGACCCTCATGCGGCTCAAGAACTTCCAGTCATGCGGCTGAATAGAACACTTGCCGCATGAAATATTCATGCGATCAAGTTAAGCACAGTTCATCTTCTCCAAAATTCCGAGAAGAAGAACACCATGAGAGCCAAGTTCTCAAGCTCCATAACTCCATCATCCGGAGCCCAAATCCGAACTTCCATAGGTCAAAATGGGATAGAACGAAAGCCTCTACAACATAGAACCATCAAAACTCAAAAGATTAAGTAGATCAAAACCCAATAAATTCGAATATAAAGTAAACTCAGATCTACAAGAATCTAGCCATGGAAAGTGGAAATGCCAAGTACTAAAGTAAGTTAAAATGCTGTAAGGAAGAGAATGAAGCAATAAAATTTGAGTTCATCCATGAAGCAAGTTGTGAAGAACAGTTTGGCAACTCTAGAGGGGGGTGAATAGAGTTTATATAGAAAAATAGCCAATTAAAAATAACTCTTTCACCAACAATAAAAAATCAGAGTAAAGTGCGGAAAATAAATGAAGAGCAGAAGAGCATACGCAAACACAACGATTTTAACCTGGTTTCCCTCGTGGAGGACTAGTCCAGGCCTGAGAACTCTAGCTCAGGATTAAATCCACTATTTGTGAAATAGTAGCTTACAACCCGTGTCTTTTCTTCAGAAGAGCACGTCAACTTCTAACAGAGGATCGCAGTGGCGATTTGCTTGGAATTGTCCAAGCGACTTCTTCACTCTTGCACAAGAATCCTAACTGAGAGATACTGAGCACTCGAGACTTAGGAGGCTTGTGGCTAGTAGATAGGAAGGATATGGCTTATTGAGCTTGTAGAAGAGAAGAGAAGAGAAGATTGAGTGAATTGAAATGAGAGAATTCATGCCCTATTTATAGTGTTTTTAGAGGCAGAATTCGACCAGAATTCGGGTAGGAAAATTCAAAAATTTGGCCGTTGGACAGCTAGCAACCAGCTAACCCTAAAATTAGGGTTCCTGATTTCTAGGGGACAGAGTTCGGCCCGAACTCTGTGTGGAGGCAGAGTTCGGCCCGAACTCTGTCTCCAGAGCACAGAGTGGTCCTAAGTGGGACTTGTGGGCAATTTTTGTTTTGGTGGAGCTTGGGATTTTGGGTAGGCTTATAGACTAAGTTCCAAGAGCTCAGCATAACTCAGAGTACATACTTCTAGACTCAATAAAATATAAAAGTACAGACTCGAAAATACACTGAGAGTCGGAAACTGAGCTGTTGTCTGTCCTGAACTGAATACAGATGTCGTGTGTCGTATTGAATTTATACAGATATTATTTAGTCAATGTAGTCAATATTTGGTTGACTGTGACTTTGTGTCAACAATCTCCCCCATATTGATAATTGACAAAATAATAAATGTATATTTCAATATTCATACCTGGACACAGTTGGTTAAAACACAGCTCCCCCATAAACAATGCCGAGCTAGAATAAGATAGCTCCCCCGTAATCAGTGAACGGTGCCGAGCTAGAATCAATAGCTCTCCCCCGTAAATAATGCATAGAACCTGTGGCCTGAAAAAAATATTTTCCCAAAAGCAAACACAAGCACACAAATATACATATTTCTCCCCCTTTTGGCAGTTAGCAATATAAAGGATCATATAGACTGCATAAGGAAAAGCATGGGAATAGCAGTATAGACAATGAAAAGTAATCCAACCACACCAAGCAGAGAAGAAACAGTATAATACTAATAAAACAAGTCACTGACATAAAATAGAACTACGAAAAATAGCATAAAATGTTATCCACCAACCAGCACATCATCAGGGTTTGAAGACATAAATCCAGTACATAAATCCATAACAAACTGAAATAACTAAAATAAAAAAGGCAACTAAGACCATCAGCAGTGTCAGCAGCATATCAAGCCAATCTCCATCATGGAGCACGAGAAGGTCCTGGAACATCTGAAGGACCAGGGAATGAGCGACAAGGGTCCACAAAAGCATCATCAGGATCCATATACCTCATGACCCACGGATCGTCTATACGATGACCCACGCGATCTGGATCCCGCTCAATAGGCACATGCAGATCAGGATGACGAGCAAGTGAATACCGCATATCATGCAGAGAGTTCCCAAGGGCACTGATCTGCAAGGTGGTACGGTAATCCTGCTGCGTCCAGCGATCATCCTCAATAGCAAAGCGATCGCGAAGCATAGTCTGAAGAGACTCAAGAGTGGCAGGAGGAGGAGGTGCATCCTGACCAAGAGGAGGGGCGTCAGGCTCCTCATCAGCAGAATGCTCAGATGACTCAGAAGCAGCGACAGGCTGAAGGCGTCGTGCTTTGGATAGAAAGGCAGGTGCAGGCAGGAACGGACAATCATGGATAGGAATGATGAAAGCACGAAAAACTAAAGGAAGATAGAGAGGATAAACCAAAGCTCTTGGTTTCTTCCGACAGTTGATCATCCAATCCATCATAGTCCGTGGAAAGTTGAATAGAATACGATAGTGGAGATGATATAAGGTGGAGATCTCAAGATAAGTGACTTCATCTGTTGAGCCAGCCTTGGGCAAGATAGTATTGAACACGATGCGATGAAGTTCATAAAAGTAGGGGGTGAGATGCTTGGCCTTTAGCTTGCGAGGACTTATGTTAGGAGCACATAAATCCTCCTTGAATCCTTCAAGAGAAGTATTGCCAACAAATTGAAGTTGACGTGCTTCCACAAGCTTGTCCCACACATCAAGATCCGGGAGAGCAAGAAAGTCTCCCAACTCAGAATCATTAAAGGCAATGGTAATGCCAGCAACCCGAGAATAGATGTGGGTTGCATCGTGAGTCAAATTGCAGTAAAACATTTGAATTGCACTATGGTAGATGACAGAATTTGAAGCAACAAGTTCATCCAAACAAAGATCACGGAATAAAGACTCATATTGTGAAAAATATGGAAAAATTAATAGGATGTCCTGTGAATACCTGTCGATTCCGAAAGTCACTAAACCAGTTGTTTGATGCATCTAGTGAGACAAAAAGTCTGTTGTCATAGGTGGAAGGATTTTGAGGACGAGGTGGATTAAACAAAGGATGGGATGGTTGAAGTTGTTCAATTGATGGAGGAGAATCCGAAGAGGAAATGCTCTCAACTCGAATTCTCTTCCCACGATTGAACAAGCAAGGAGCCATTAAAAGATTTTAACTAGAAAATAGGAATGGTACCTCAAACAAGTAATAAACAATGGAAGAGAATGGAGAGAAACCCCTTTTTCTTGATTTTGAGAAGCACTGGAGCACTCTAGATCAAAAACTAGGGTTAGGGTTTCAAGGAAAGATTTTGTATAGGTGAGAAAAGTGGTAGTAGTGAAGGAGAGAGATGGAATCCCGACATAAAGTAGGGTTTTGTCTTTGGTCGGGTGAAATATTGACCATTGGATTAAGATTGATCCAACGGCAGAGCCAGATCCCGACCCTGGAACCTAAGAACCGAACTCGGCCCGAACTCTGATAGGGGCAGAGTTCGGCCCGAGTTCTGGATTAATGGTCCAGAACTGAAAACAGGCAAAGAACATGAAGAAAAAGTTTAAGAGTTAAACAAAAGATAGTTGAGGACAACAAAGAGTGTAAAAAATAGATAGAGAGGTACTCAGAAAACAGAATGAACTTTAGAAAATCTCAATTAGGCAACATTAAATCGAAAACGAGCCATATAATAAATAAGGACATATACTGTGGTTCAATAGTCCAAATTTGCCATGGGTTAGCTGCAGGGGCCGGATCCCAGCTAGCGGTAGTCCTGAGGACTAGTGCACCGTGTCGCTTAGGCTTTTACGCCTTGTTGTCAGAAGGACCCTTTCGGCTTGTACCCATACCAAATTCTTCGAAAAAGAATCACAATATACTCGATATTTACGCAGGTGAGTTTCAATTTATAACTGCTTCATCTAAAATTCCAAGTTCACGACAAAGAAAATTGAAGCGCTCTTCGGATAGTGGCTTAGTAAAGAAATCTGCCAGCTGATGATCAGTGTCAATAAATTCTAAGTTAATCGTGTCATTTTGCTGATGATCACGCAAAAAGTGGTGTCTGATCTCAATGTATTTAGTGCGTGAGTGGCAGACAGGGTTCTTAGTCAAATTGATTGCACTAGTATTGTCACAGAATATAGGAATATGCATGAAAGATAACTTATAGTCTTCAAGGGTTTGCTTCATCTACAGAATTTGTGCACAACAACGCCCAGCTGCTATGTATTCAGCTTCTGTTGTGGATAGTGCGACAGAGTTCTGCTTCTTGCTAAACCATGAGACTAAAGCCTTTCCTAATAAATGACACGTGCCGCTCGTACTTTTACGGTCGATCTTGCATCCAGCAAAGTCAGCATCAGAGTAACCGATGAGGTCAAATGATGTTGACTTGGGATACCATAGGCCCACTGTAACCGTACCCTTAAGGTATCGAAAGATACGCTTAACCGCGGTCATGTGAGATTCCTTAGGATTTGCTTGATATCTAGCACATAGGCAAACACTAAACATGATATCGGGGCGACTAGCAGTTAAATAAAGTAAGCTGCCTATCATACCTCGATACTTACGTTGATCAACGGGTTTGCCGCTCTCATCTGGTTCGAGTTTGGTTGAAGTAGCCATTGGAGTGCTGATTGGTTTGATGTTGTCAAGATCGAACTTCTTCAGCATGTCCTTGGTATACTTTGATTGACAGATGAAAGTTCCATTAGCCAGTTGTTTTACTTGCAGACCAAGAAAGTAGTTGAGCTCTCCCATCATGCTCATCTCAAATTCTGTCTGCATACACTTGGCAAATTCTTGACAAAGAGTTTCATCAGTAGACCCAAAAATAATATCATCAACATAAATCTGAATTAATAGAATGGTGTCTTTGAAAGATTTGATAAACAGTATGGTGTCAATTTTCCCTTTTGAAAAACCTTTCTCAAGCAAGAAACTGCTTAGCCTTTCATACCAAGCTCTGGGGGCTTGTTTAAGGCCATAAAGCGCTTTCTTCAGCTTGAACACGTGGTCGGGAAATTTGTGATTTTCAAAGCCAGGGGGTTGTTTGACATAAACTTCCTCCTTAATAAAGCCATTCAAGAAAGCACTTTTAACATCCATTTGAAATAATTTAAAGTTTTGAAAATTAGCAAAAGCACAAAGCATCCGAATGGATTCTAGTCTAGCAACAGGAGCATACGTCTCATCGTAGTCGATACCTTCCTCTTGGTTGTATCCTTGAGCTACTAGACGAGCTTTTGTTACGTGTGACTGAACCATCTTCATTTACTTTGTTTCTAAACACCCATTTGGTACCAATTATTGAGTGATTAGCCGGTCTAGGAACTAGTTCCCATACTTGGCTCCTCTCAAATTGGTTGAGTTCTTCTTGCATAGCAGAAATCCAAAATTCATCATTAAAAGCTTCAGAAATGTTTTTAGGCTCTACTTGTGAAATGAAGGCAGTGCTAGCAACGGAGTCTCTTAGTGATGATCTAGTAGTTACTCCACGTGAAACTTCTCCTATAACTAAATTTTCTGGATGAGAAGGTTTGAAAGAGAATTTCTTAGGCAAACCCTCCAGAGAATTAGTTTCGGTTGAAGTATTCATTGGAGTAGAAGTTGATGGCTCAACGTCATCATCAAGAGTACTTGCTGCACTGTTATCTTCATCAAAAGTCACATTTGTTGACTCTTCCACAATAAGTGAGCGTTTATTGAAAACTCTATATCCCTTACTCTTGGCGGCATAACCAAGAAAGATACCATCGTCAGCTTTGGCATCAAATTTGTCTAAGTTGTCTTTGGTGTTAAGGATAAAACATCTACAGCCAAAAACTTTAAAATAAGAAACATTGGAGGTTCTCCCAAACCAAAGCTCATAGGGTGTTTTCTTCGTAATGGGACGAATAAGCACCCTATTCAAAATGTGGCATGCTGTACAAGATAAACCGTAATGGGACGAATAACCAACCCGAACCAAGAATAAACCAAGCCATGGAGAAAACTAAGCAAGAAAATCATGCAATACAAGATAAAATACGTACACGTATTCCAAAATACGTAATACGAACCACAGGCATTACAGACCTGTAGAGCGAGTTTGGTAGGATTTCGTGTCCATTTGATATGCGTATCGGAGGTATATCGGAGTATAGTGTAAAGTATTTGATGAAATGCCTCAATGAATTATTTATTAATATTTTCAAAACTAATTTCACTTTTATGTAGCCTTATATGTGTAATTTGCATTTCCTGAGCACTGAGCATATTTTGACACGTTCTTCGTATCCAAAAGTGGACACGGGACTCAGCACGAGAGCTATGGACACTGTCCTGCTGTTCGACCACGTTTTCTCGAAGCACAGGTCACGTGGACCCACCAAATTTGGTGTGGAGGTGGGGACCATGTCTGTCAGGCCCCTCCCCAAATTTGAGTGGATTTTGTGTCGTATCGGACACGTAATTGAGGCCGTATGGATTTTTGTCTTGACTGTGCACTGATGAATCTTGCGACTGACACGGGCTTAGTGTCGAGCCTAGACACGTTATGGACACGTGACAGGGTGATGGAAACCTAGCCCTAGACCTGACCTATTTGTGGACACGTGCACGAGACCTCTCGAGCCTTTTGTCGTATCCTATTGGACTCGACATGGCAGCACGAGACTGTGTTGAACACAGTCCCTGATACCCTTACTAACACAGGGTTTTTGACACGTCTTGGACACTGTATGACACCCCCATATTGACACTTGTGTGGGCACTCTTTTCCCCCTTTTTCCTATATATATATATATATATATATATATTTATTTATATATATATATATATATACACACACACACACGCACACACACACACACACACACACACACATATATATGTGTGTGTGTGTGTGTGTATATATATATATATATATATATATATATATATATATATATATATATATATATATATATATATATATATGAGGGATCAACATTCCCTCACTTTTGCATCCCCCAAGCATCCCCATGATAACAACCATTGGATCTTGTTTTAAGTTATCTAATCTTAACCGTTGATTTTTCAATGGTTAAGATTAGATGACTTAAACAAGATCCAATGGATGTGAAAGAGGGGATGCTTAGGGGATGCAAAAGTGAGGGGATGTGGATCTCTCCTCATATATATATATATATATATATATATATATATATATATATATATATATATATATATATATATATATAACTGTTATGTTTACATATTTGTTGTGGGTTTCCAGTTTGCTTCTGAGATTTGATATAGGGTTTGTGTATATTCCAGTAATTGATTGATTCAGTAGGTTTGTTGATAGTTTAGTTTATAATAGTTTTGATATATACTTCCATATAAGTACCTATATATATAACTAGTTCCTTTATATAATCCATATGTTATATAGTTTCTCTTTATATATTTTCAGTTAGTATAGTTTCCTAGATATATTCAGTTAGTATAGTTTCTCTTTATATATTCCAGTTAGTATATTTTTCTATATATTTTCAGTTAGTATATGTATAGTTCCTATATATATCTCTGTATCTTGATAGTATAGATTCCTATATATGTATATATGTATAGTTCTGTATATGGTTGTGATGTTGAGTTTGATGGAATTGGGGATTCCCATGACCCTTACTTTAGTGTGCGTATTGATCGATAGAAAGTTAAACAGATTTAATACGTGTTATAATCTTTCATAGGCGGAAACTAGGGTTCACGAATTATACCTGCGGCGGAAAGAAGACAAGTAGTTTCTGACAATTTCGAGCGGACGACCCCAAGATTTTTTGTACGTGTTCCTTCCTCGAGTTGGACGTCGTGTGGGCGACTATCTCCCAACCTTTTTTTTCCTTGGAAGCCCTCTCTTTCTCTCCTTACGTGAATCACGAATTTAGAGAAAGCTTCAAATTTCTGATCAGTAATTTGTCGGCCAGAGAATAGAGGATATATATAGGCTACGGCAGGGACCATAAGGAGAAATTAGGATCAGGACTCCTAATGAATCTGGATATCCCGTGTTCAGCCCAAACACACAATCCAGGCCTATTAACAATAGCTCGATCCACTAATGAGCTATTGTTGCACTACCTCCCTAATCCCAAATTATGTTTGTGGGCTCCTTTTATTATATGCTCGTTTGGCTCCCCATGTTAAGATATCGAATGTCCGTCAATCAAATTAAGTTTCTGACAACTATAAAAAAGATTATTTTTTAGTTTTTTAAAATAGTTAGGATATATAGTAGTTTTTATATTTTAGTGGACACGTTTGGCAAAATATTCCTTTATTTAATAATCTTAATACTTGCTAAACAGGGCCTTCACTTCTCACAATCGGCTCGGATCATCCTAGTCCGCCAAGGCCTGGTTTGGTTCGCAGAAAGGAATGGAAATGAAATCAATTTCTTAGCATTTTTTTCCCTGAAAAATTATAATTTTTATTGATTTTCTTTTGAAATACAAAGAATTTGGAAATAAAAGTGGATAAATTAAGGTAAAAAGGTAATTCTTTGCTTGGATAGATGAAATTATTTTCTCTCATATTTTCATCCGTGTCAGAAAAATATTTTTCAAGTTTGTGGCTACCGAACAAAGGAAAAGAACAAATTTTCTTTCCTAATTACTTGAATCCGTGAACCAAACGATGCTCAAGTTCAGGAGAAATTATTCTGTGGTCCGGCCTCACCACGTTGAGATGGTGAATGGTGAGCCTGGCTACTAATTTCTTGACACTTGGCATAATATTTAGCATAAAAAAATAAAAAAATTATATTTAATATATAGAAATTCAATTGGCATATAATTAGAAAAAAATAGATTTTTTTCCTTTTCAAAAACATTAAAAATTTAACATAAAAAATAAGATAAATATAGTGATATAATAGATTATACCAAGTGTCAAAAAATTAGTGATGGACTCACTATTCACCGTCTCCACACAGTGAGTCGGGACCATCCAATAATTTCTAGTCTAGCCCACCAGTGTGAAATCCTCTCTATAACTGAAACATTTCCCCACTCAACTCACAGGAGAGAGAGAGAGAGAGAGAGAGAGGGGTTATAGAAACATTTCCCCACTCAACTCACAGGGGAGAGAGAGAGAGAGAGAGAGAGAGGAGAGATGAAGACGTTCGACCCATGGCCAATTTTCTTCCGGAGGGAGTTCCACAGGAACTGGCCGTTCCTTGCAGGATTCGCCGTCACCGGAGCCCTCATCGTCAAGTTCACCGCCGGTCTCACCGGTGAGCAAACCTCTTGATCGCCTATCGCGCTATTCTTCTCCTCTACCAATTCTTCTTCTTCTTCTTCTTTCTTCTTATTGTTCGGGTTTGGTGATTTTTTTGGTTTCAGAGGAGGACGCGAAGAACTCGCGATTCGTCCAGGAGCACAATAGGTGATGTGCTGGTCTTGATGCTATTTCGTAGATCTGCATAGTTTATTTATTGTTCTTTATTTATTTGTTGTTAACTTCAGCCGATTACTCCATCTAGGGTTTAATTTGTCAAATTACGTTTCAGATCTAGAGAATCCCCCCCTCTTTTTAAGATTGTTGTTCTAGGTGATATTTGTTGCACGGGCACAAGTGAGTCTCACAAATACAACACTTCTGTGTCCCATGTAATTTAGCGTGTCCTATTGGTTTAGATCAAGATGATTGTTTTGTAACATTTGGAACTGTGTCAGTCAATCCGGGGGGCAGAGCTGTTGTCCCCAAAATATTGATTAACAAACCTGTCTTCTCTTCTATAAAAATATGGGTCTCAGTCTCACTGGTTATCACCCACAATCAGTGGGATCCATATTTTTATAGGAGAGAAGACGTGTTTGCTATATAGATTTTGGGGACAACAGATCTGCTCCCCCAAGCTTAAATGATGCAGTTCCAATTGTTGCAAAACAATATTATAGGAGAGGGGACATGTTTAATACACATGTTTTGGGGACAAAAGACCTGCCCCCAAGCTTGGCGATTTATCTCTCCAAGCTAATTAGGTTTATACCTCGGTATTGTAACCAAAAGTGCACCGCTCCTAGTTTGATCACAGACGCCTTCAAAATCCTGTGGCTTTTCTATGGAATCATGCCTTATTGTTTAGTTTTACCCTCACTTGTTTCGAATGACAATGTTCCTTGCATGGCATTTACAAGGTTGAGAGAATAGAGGACAAGGGTAGTGTGGATGTTCTTACCTTACTCTGGCTTCATAGATCGTGCAATTATGAAGAAAATCTTAATCCAACAGTGCTTTTCCAACTTGATAGTTACTATTAAGCGTGCAGCTTCCTTATTAAAATCATAGCAATATGTATAAGGAAATGTGGACGGGAAAGTTCCTACACTAATTAGTTCAAGTGTTTCAGCTTGGTTGCATGTCTATTTTTACGGCCCACATGATGCTAGTAACAGATATGAGATACCTTGATTGACCAAGCAAAGGAAAAGGGAAAACTACAGGAGAAACATTCCTTCTGGTGGTTTCACAGGGTAGGGAGTGCTTGGACTAAGTGGGGTTTGACTGGTACTGAAAAGTAAAATCTGTACTCTTCAACATTCTGTTGACATACCTGAAGCCTTTGACTATCTTGCATGTGCATACATTCAGCATCTTCCTATTCATCAACTAGTAAAGGTTTTGATAACCTTGTCGAGGTAGGGTAGATTTGCATATCTATACATCTTACATCTACATCGTCAGATGGACGTTTTGTAGAATGGTTGGAGCATGGATAATGTGTTTGGTAAGAGAATGTGATTTTATCCCTTGACAAGGGCTGGAACTTTTGAACTGATATTTTTAGTATAAATAGTGCAAATTCATGGCTTATGGTTTTGGTATGTGCCAGCTGCTATGGAGCTACTATTTTATTTATTCTAGAGACAATTAGGTGGTCTGCCCTTTTAAAGTCATTATTCTGTGTACATAGTTCACAACAACAAGAACAATTATTAAGCCTTTCATGCAAAATTTTGGTCTGCTACATTAGAGTTTTTTTCCCCTACATTTAGCTCTGTTAAGGTTCATGTCATCATTCTTATGCATGTGAAACGTGACATTGTAAATGACAACGTTGAATATCAGTAACTTCAGATAGTCTAGCACATAATTTCTAGGTTGGAGCATATGTTCCGATAATATCAAGAACACCCTTTCTCGTGCCTCTAAAGGGCTAGTTCATACTTGTACCTAGCCCATATTTTTTCAAGATAAGTAGTAGAGGAAAATGAAATGTTCACAGGGAGCTGCAAATAATTCCTTATATTCCATCAATTGGTGTGAATATGTGGGTTGAAACAGATTAGATGTTAACTACACAAATCTATGGTGTTTAAAGTAAAGAGGTTCGTCATGTAAGCACCCATTTTTGGACGTAAAGGGTGGGCCAGCCAAAGGAGAAGCCATAGGAGTAGGACAACCAAGCAGTGTTCTAAATCGCAGCCGCCTAGGTGGTAGGCGGTCTCTCTCCGCACCGCTTTTCGGTAGGCAATGGAGTATGCGGCCAACAGAGGTTGACATCATAGGCGGAGGTGAGGCGGGCATCTAGGCAGAGCAATACCTAACAAGATATTTTGGCCAAAAAGATCTTGTAAGCATTATGGGCCTATGGTTCACTTTTACAAAATTAAAACTTTATAAATCTTCGTTCTACAACTTAGTTATGTAAGGAACACCCTTAAAATATGCGTATTATGCAAAAAACAGTGGTAAAATAGTGAAAAATGTTCAAAATGTATCGACCGCCTAGACAGCCTAGGGGGTAGGCATACTCTTTCCGCCGCGCACCCGCCTACCGCCGTTTAGAACCTTGCAACCAAGCTATGGTCTATTTAACTTTAACAACTCACAATCACTTTTCTTCCTTTCCTTCCCTTCATTTTTATTCCTGATTCCTATGATTAGTAGATTTTTTGAAAATTCGTATCTTGAAGTAAAAAAATTGTGTTTTAAGAAGCATAAAAAGATAGAATGTTATATAAATGGGGAAAACGATAGGGAAGAGAATTTTGGAGAGGAAAAAAAAAAGGGTCAAGATTGAAAACTACACACTTGATATCCAAGCAATTCAGAGGAATAGATCCAATAGAAGTATGATGAAGAAATGCACTATGGTTACCGTGCAAGTGCAATAGTAATGCTTAGGTCTACTTGAATGATAGCCTTGCTTGTAGTTTTATGTTTATCCTTAAGATTTGTCTTATTTAACTAGCTAAGCTTCTAACAATATATATTATATGTATAATATCCAATGAAGTGATGTAGTCCGAGTCACAAGGCTCAAGAAAAACGCTCATCCAAATGAAGCAAGACGAGCACGTGCAAACACACAGGAACTCACGGTGTTAGACTATAAGGATTCTAATTCTGACAATAAACAGAATCAACACATAATAGTAGTCAAGCCATCCATACCTCTCGTACAAAATCAGGTAAATAACAGTTAAGTAAAAAAAATTAAAGCTAGAAAAAACAATAGTAATCAAGTTGTTGGCAGTCAAAATCCATTGCGGCAGCCTACTGCTAGTAGCACAACGCCGATGTGATATCCTAGAGCCCTCCTCAATGTGGTGGCCTGTAGCCCATCGCCGACACATGTAGTCACCTACAGCTCGCCGTGGGGCGGTGGGCTACTGGTCACGAGAACATGAACCCCAATCCACATGACAAAAACAACAATCAACTGCTCCACTTTGCTGTCCTCATAATATCCAAACCAAGGTTCGCACTATCGGTATCGAAATCGGGCCCTTCCTATGAGTAGTATCAATATCAACGGTATCGGTAGTATCAACGTAATTTTAAGTATTTTATGTGTTGCTTTTTAGTAGTTATGAAATTAAATGAAATAATAGTCACCATTGTTGATTGTTTACTTGTCATAATTTTTTTTCATTTACATGCTTTTACATGTTTACTGATGGGTCTTTACGTTCAATTTTCTCTATCGAATTGACTTGGAAAGAGATCCCCACCGTCGGTATTGGTAGCGGTCATTATCGGATCAGAAAATGCCAAATCGTATCGATATCGGTTGTACGGTATCGGTATTGGCCAATACTGCAAACTATGATTCAAACCCCGTAAGTGCCTCCAGTCCCATGTCGACCATCACCCCTACCCTTCTCCACTCTCCCTAGCGCCTACCAAGGTTAACTTGTCCCTTCAAGACACTCGTACTAATCTATGACAAGCGTTTTGAGCGAAGTGTCGAATCCTAAGTCAACTCTAGCTCCACGGTCTCTTCAAGAGACTCTCATCCTAACCAATGACACTCTTCTTGTCAACCACAACAAGGTCATGGACTACGAACCCAAGCATTTGTAGTTGCAGAGTCCTTAATATTGGTCTATGGAGAATCATGAGGAGGCAGAGGCGTTAGCTTCAATGGTGACCAGGAAGGGGGTTTATGGCATCGGTAGGAGAGGGAAGAGAAGGGTGTTAGAAGAAGATGAAGGAAACTGTCTTTTAGCACACCTAATCTTTCAATTAGGTTATTACAATTAATTTTTTTGGCTGGGAGTGAAAGTTGGTGACTTGTAACTATTTTCTAATAATTTTAGGGACTTTAGAAATTAGCAAGATTTAGACATTTGTTAACATCTAGTAGCTTTAAGGGACTTGTAAGCAAAAAATCCCATGTGTAAATTCTATTATAAGAACATATGTTTGTTCCTTTTGTCGGTGAAAATACAATTGTATCACCTGACTCAAAACCAGAATGAGAAGTCATAGCAGCTTACAACAAGGGACTAAGAGTCAGAATTTGAGATTCTGAGAAGCCATAAAGTCATAACATAATTTAAGAGTCACTCAAAAATAGAATTTGAGAAGTCATTTAAGTTGGGTGCAGATTTAATGCTGCTTAAGAACATAAAAGCTGCACGCCTAAGCGCCAGAAAGGTACGCGAGGTAAGCCTCATTTGTGCCTAGAGGTGTGCCTTGGTAAGACTGATAATAACCCTCAATTAAATTCCTACTCCTTTCTCTACATTCCAATCTCTGTAAAACACTACTGTGGGCGAGAAAAATCCTAAAAAGTAACTACATTGGACAGGTCCAATAGAGGAATCAACATGTGGTTATACAAAAGTACAATAGCTGTTTGACCTTCACCCTCTTTCCTCCTTACCCATCTTTTAGTCTTTATCCATCAAATATATGATTTTCACCTTGTATTTCTACATGTTGGTTACCTTGGTTGTAATGAGTGTCATTAGTTGCTACAAGATGTTTCTAGTTTATCAACTTTATTGGTTATATTTCCCATTTCATGGTGGATGACCATTTTCATCGTGTTTTATACACTTGGTCAAGTTGATGATGTGGCAAGCTTGTTCATTTTGTAGGGGAGAGTTTTAGTCACAAACTGAAGAGGAGTTTTAAATATATAACGATAGGAAAGAAGCTAATTTGCTATGGCGATGTCAAATCACCGCTAAACTTTGGACATTTGCAGGATCACCCTTACCATTGTTTTTTTCGCAGCCACATTATAGAAGCTTGTAGGCAAGGTTGGAATGGTCTGGACGTGTAATAGAACTGGTTGGTGTGCCTTTCTAACAGATACATATGATTCAATTGAAGAATGTTGTTTGAGATGGTTTTGGCATTTGCAATGACGACCAGGAGATGTGTTGGCAGGATGGGTGACCAGATAGTAGTTGAGTTGTAAAATTAGAGTGGCCTAGATGATCCTGGATTTAGATGAAGCTAGGTTAGTTGAGGGCGTGCCTTGGTGCGATATTTAAGGCTCGGGTTTTTGTATCCTCAAGGTTGTGGGTTAGAGTCGCATAAACCTCACCATATATTGGCAGTAAGGCTGTATTCATCTTGACCCTCCCAGGATCTCCATTGGCGGAAGCCTTGCGTTACTGGATGCCCTTTAGATGAGCCTGGATTGATGCAGTAAAGAGGATCAGATTGAAAGATAGGATTCAAGCAGCCAAGCCGATAATTTGTGGTAAAAGCTTTGTTCTTGTTGTATGAATAATAGTTGATATTGTCATGTAGCTTTTAAGTTCAATTCCTTTGAATGTGGTTTAAATTGCATATGAAGCAGCAATATGACCTGTAGCTTCTACTGGATAAGAAGGATTATTAATTTTAACGATTTTTTTACATGTATTTTGTTTAACTTGTTTTAATATTTTCAATGCATTTGTGACTATTAGTATAATTTTATATCTCTTGCTTTGTCCTAACTTCTATCAAAATATTGCCGATATCTCAAACTTTTCAAGTTTGCCAAGCCCTAATGCCAAACTTGCGACTACGAATACAAGGCCTTAAGAAAAAGGTTGCGGAGTAGATTTCTCATGACTTCTAAACAAAAACTATCATTTTGTTTAATTGAAATGTTTCAGCCTTTCACTATAGTATGATTCAAGCTTCTGATTGTCATTGAGACTGAATGCTTTCCTTCATTTCGTTTAGGTGAACGCCAGTGGATTGTGGCTGAATTGCTGTTACTTGCAGGAAGATGTGTTTGCTTGTGATATTTTCTTGCATCCAATCTACCTTTGGGTTTCTTGATATGTAAATAAAGGAATTTAGTGTTGCTACCATTTCTTACGCTTAATTATGGACTTGAATCAAACTTCATTCTGCCAATTCATGGAAACCCTTTTTTTCCCTCTGTTAGTTTCTTCCGTTCCTGTAATGACCAATGGTAAATGTTCGGGATTTCGTTTATATACTCTATTCCAAGTGTCGGTCAGTTGCTCTTTTGTTACTGGCATGCTCCATCCCAAACTTCTGGAGTTAAAGGTTTGAACTTGTTACAAAATCAAATTCTCCTACAGGATGATGGTTGTGTTAATGGGTTTGTAATGAAATAGTAGGACCATTGTGTTAAATACCAGTTGTTCGTGGTGAAAATAATTTCAAACTGCTGTATATAACTTATTAAGCAACGCGAGCAGATCCAAGTCTAGGATGTATGTAGGGGTGGGTACGGGTCGGACCGGGCCCAAATTTTATGGACCCGGACTGGATCCGTTAATTGGCGGGGCGGCGCAGGACGGCTCCAAAAATTATTGGAACCGGAACGGGCTTGACCCGTTCGAAACGGGTTCGAACCGGGCTGACCCGCGGGTCCAAACGGGTCAAAAAAAGTTTAAAAAATTCTATAGTAGTAGACATTTACATATGTTTTTTTATCTATAAGAAAAAAACAAGTCTTATGTCTTCCCAAATTTTTAGAATTTGTTTATTAAACATCTATTATCTATCAACTATAATAGCAAAAAATTTCAAATTTGGTAAAAAAAAAGACATACCCCTAGAAACGGGTTGTTCCGGAGTCCCGTTTATTTTGAAAATAGGACCCGTCCCGTCCTGTTGGTGTCACACGATCCGTCCCGATCCGTCCCGTTTAAATTATAAATTTTAGGAACCGGTTTGTTTTGATATTTTATGGTTCGGGTCGGATTGGAATCGCAAGTCTTGGAATCGTATATCCACCCCTAATATATGTAAAAAAAAAAAAAATAGAATGATTGAGGGCTCCTGTGCTCTCCAAGTGATTTTTTCTGTCTTTCTTGGTAAGGAAAATGCTAAGTTTACTACCAAATTCTTACAACCTTTTTACAACTACTCTCTTCCACTCATTACACATGGGTCCCATCGGGTCCCACCACCACTCTCACCCCCTTGCTACATGGGCTTCACCCGGCCCCACCATTTCTTCCCCTCCTCCAATCGAAGTCCGACACGTGTCCGGTTGTAGGGAGGTTATAAATTTTGGTTGTAGGCATAGCAAAGCTCCTTGGTAAATGAGAGGACTCCTGTCCAATGGTCTCTATTTGTGCTCGTTGCCGATCCAGTTGTGAACATTTGTTGCTAATACATTTGCTTTCGCGGAGTCATCGGATTGGGAAGGAAAATGATTATTTTTCTATATTTGGGTGCCAAATAAATTGAGTAGAAAAAAAAAGTGATTTCCAATGAAAAAAAAAATTAGGCAGAAAAGTGATTCCATCCGTCCAAGAAAGGAATCATTTTTTCATATTGAAGTATTCACTTTTCTTTCCAAATTTCTTGGCATTTCCAAACCTAGGAAAGAAAATTCAATGAAAATTGTAATTTTTCAAAGGAAAGAAAATGCCAAGGAATTGATTTTCTTTCCCTTCCATTCCGCGAACCAAACGAGACCTCCAAATCCACTGAGTAGTAATTTTGATAAGCTATAGTGGTGAATTTCTCAAGTCCGAGTCAAGGTGTGATTAGGGCCGGGCGGCCCGGAACCCAGCCCGGGCCCGCCCGAGCCCGCCCGAGCCCGCTGTCACTTCAACCCGGCCCGGCTGCAAGCCCGACCCGCACTAGCCCGCAGGGCTGGGCCCAAGAACCCGAGCCCAGACCGGCCCGCAATTTTTTTTTAAACACAACTGCTGGCCCGCATAGGCCCGGTCAGCCCGCTTTAACGCTTATTTGAGTTTTTTTTTTGAATTTCTTTTGACCGTTTGGGTTTTTTTTACCAAATTACCCCCACTAATATAACCATTTTTGACCGTTTTTGGGGTATTTTGGTCATTTTGTCAAAAAATGACCAAAAAAACCTTTCCAACAACTATATTTGGAGGGTAGGGAGGATAATGTGGCTTCAAAAAAAATCCTATAAATATGCCATAAATCTCATTTTCCAAATGCAAACCATTGTAACCATCACAAAAAAAAAAAAAAAAATTCAAGCTCACAAGAAGGTTTCAAGAAATTTTTGCAAGCAATTCTGGCGCTCTACGACTTTCCGATCAAGCTCTCAATCTCGATCCAATTCTTTTTTTCTTCCCTTCCTCTTTCTAGTTGTTTTTTTTTAATTTTACATTTACAAAATAGTTTTCTTTCCTCCCTCTCCCTCTTTTTTGAGAAAAAATAATTTTCGGTTTATTTTATTTTCTTTATCCTCCCTCTTTTCTAAATTATTTTTATTTGTCTTTTTAAAATGGTCGGACAAGGTTCAACCAACCTACTGACGCTGCCAGACAGACTTATGAATATTTCAATACTTTTTTGAGAAAAATTCTATTCCCTGATGATTTAATTGGTTTACCTCCTAAAGTTGCTAGTTCTACCCAAAATGTTGTAAAGAGGAAGGAAAAAAAAATCAAAGTATTGAATTTTTTTTGTTATACTTAATGAAACTAATCATGATGGCTCACTTGTTTTAGATCAGAAAGAAGAACCAGTTCCGTACGCGGCACAATGCAAGAAATGTTCCAACATATACAAATGGAAGAGGGGAGGTGGCACGGGTACCACATCAAGACACCAAGAAACCTGCTACGGCTCGGACACAATAGCGGCATCCCAAATCCAGATAAGTTTTGGAGGTGTCACGGGTTCTTCAATGAGTACGTTTTCCTATTCCGTTGCTCGTCATAAAACTGAATTGACTAAATATATTATTGCTGATGAACTCTCATTCACTCCAGATGAAAGTGCATCTTTATACGATTATGCCACAAGTTCTTTAAATCCATGTTTTAGTAAAGTTATTAAAGCGCTGCTAGAAAAAAAGCTAAGAGACTTTTTACTGAAAAGAAAACTGCTTTAAAAAAAGTTTGTCGCATGTTAGTAAAATAGCTATATTACTTCTGATATTTGGACAAGTAAGCAAAATTATGCTTATATTTGTATCACGACACACTACCTAGATTCACAATGGATGTTGCAAAATGTCACAACCCGCACCCTGATTAGGGGCACGAGTACGTGTTACGTCCAGCCTACGTCGCAGAATCGACGGTAGAACGCTGTATAGGTCGTCTATAAATACTACAACTAGACAAAATATAAGGGTACCTGTCATTTCCGTACGGAGGTATAATATGGCATAACTCAATCACAAGACAAACTAGGATAGATAGCACGAAATGGAAATATGATAGAAAGGAAAACTGGAAAGGAGTTCAAGATCCAACACAAGCTCAGAGATATAAACACATCACAGAAAATCAAAATATAATATAAAACTACAGTCTGAAAACACTAGCTGGATCGCAGTCCAGGCAAACATATCTAACAGTCTAAACAGGGGCTATATCATCTACGGACTCCAGGGGTAATGTCTCATCAAACTCTATCCTGGCCATACCCGTAAAAGATAGAACAATCAGCTAACATGTACTCTGTAAACATCAACGGTTATCCTGTCAGGAAAATGAGCAAGTACAAACACTAACAGCAGTTCCATATGAATTGACAAATTCTATAAGAGACAATTATAATGAAATACAAGACAAAGATATAGGATAACTTGGGAGCTATTCGGAAGCCGAGTTACAACCCGTAAACCAAACAAGGATCGGGGTTGTAACCCTTCTCCCGAACAGAACTTAGCCTCCAATCAAGGTTTAGCATAAGATCATGTAGAACATGTGAATACTGAATATCATAACATGGTGAGAAAAGTACTGAATGTAGAACTGAGCAGGATATATGATGTGATAAAATAAATATAAAATATGCCATGAATTATTAGAGCGTTATGTGATCGGCTTGGAAAAGTTACAGGACAGGCTATCCATTTGGCCCGACAATCACATGAAAATAATTGGAAAGGGTCATGCCGGCCAACCTGGATAACGAGCACAAGAAATAAGATCTCGCTACACCCTACGTGAGGTGAGAGTGGTGCAAGCACAAGAATATAGTGACAGGGTGGCTTTGATCACATAGCCCCTAATAATTTTTCATCTCCGAATAATATAATGGATCCAGACATGACATGTCATGACACGGGATTCCCTAAGAGGGTAGCTACTCCCTCTCAGGAATCGGTGTCTATACAAGTACAGGGAACAAGACAGAAAATGTACCAATATACCAAGAAAATCCAGGAACAACATCTCATGTCATGATCCGACGTATACTAGTCCGTGAACCATCGTGTCGGGAAATCAAGTAAGACACTACAACTGAATCGGATATAGCAGATATCAAGATAATAAAAACTATCAGTGAATGTACTCGCCTGCGGTCCCGAGCTGTCAAATGGGGTCGATGCTCAGAGTGATGCCACAAACCTAAAGATAAGATATATATAAGCTAATTAGGGTTCAACAGTGTTAGGCAGGATTATATAGTATAAGCTATGTAATCTAGGTCAATCTCAGTCCAACTAAGTCAAACTAGGTCACACTGAGTCACACTAGGTCACAGGAAGTCAAACCAAGTCAAACTAGGTCAAACTGGATCAAAGGTTGACTTACAGTTGACTTTTGATCAACTGGTCAACTCTAGGTCAAACTAGGCTAATGTTGACTAACAGTTGACTTTTGGTCAACTGGTCAACTGGTCAACTCTGGTCAAGTTCTAGACATTTCTAGGCCAAGTGTTGACTGGTAGTTGACTTTTGGTCAAGCAGTCAAACTTGGTCAACCGAGGTCAAAACTAGCCTAAGCATACTATTCATAATATTTACCTACCAAGATACCATATATCTTAGTCAAACAGGATCAACTCTAATCTAAGAATTAAAATATCAAGTTGTACCTCGTTATTCGTACATCAAAACCTATGACACGCAAATCGAGATAAGTTAATCAATGGTAAGGTTTATAATCTTATCACAGTGATCCACATGATCATCTTGCCAATTTCAGCGATGTAAGATCACTGAAATCGACTGATCTCAGTTTCGTTGTACTAATTCTGAAATACGAACTTAATAAGAATTAATTATAATAAAATGTAATACACAGAGAAATATCTACAAACATTGTCGGATGATGAAACAAAAATTATCAACATGTCCAGAATTATCAAATTAGCTAGGATAGCCTATCCATAAGTCCAATTTGGACACAGGAGCAAAAATATAATTTTGGGTTAAAACGGTGTCTGTGTCGGACCCGCTTTGTACCAAAAAATGTGCAAGGATACTAGTCCACAAAACCTAACAAATTATATGTCCACGAATCCAGAATGACGATACGAATCCAACGGTATATCCAGAATTGGATTTCGTTGACCCGATCTCAAATTGGTCCGTTGACCAGGACATTAAAATTTTGATTTGTACGAAAAAGCGTGTCGGAGCCAATGTCCTCAAAACTCAGCAAATTATATGTCAACGAGTCCAGAATGACGATACGAACTCAACGGTATATCCAGAATTAGATTCCGATGAGCCGACCTCAAAATTATCCGTTGACCCGGATATTGGTATCCGACTTGCACCGAAATGCGTGTCGGAACCAATGTCCACTAAAACCTAGCAAATTATATGTCAACGAGTTCAGAATGACGATACGAACTCAACGGTATATCCAGAATTGGATTCCGATGAGCCGACGTCAAAAAGTCCCCTTGACCCGGACTATGAGGTCCGCTTTGCACCGAAATACGTGCCAGGGTCCATGTCCTCCAAATCTAACAAACTATACATAAAAATATGCCAGAACGATGCCATGAGTCTACTGGTGGTGTCAGAAATTGAATCCGGAGTCCCGGGTTCAAAAATAGAATTTTACAAGTTGAAAATTACGAATTTAGACGACCAATTTTGGCGTCGAATTCAACCAATCAAACGTGATCACAATGAAACAAAACTTAAGAGGTAGGAAGAGGGTTATACCATCTGCGCATAGGAACCATTGGCATGCCAGACAGAGCTGCGATGGAGGAGATACGAACCGACGAAGTTGGCTCCACAAAACTGTCCAAAAATAACACAATTTAAAGTGTCAACTTGGTGGCCGGTTTTGATGTATCAAAGGATAAAATTAACGGACGAAAATTGAGAAAAGTGAAGAGCTATATACCGAGATTGTGACGGAGGAAAGAGTTCGCCGATCCAACTGTCGGATCTTCCAAAAAACGTGCACGAAGTCGCTGTCCCGAAACACGATTCTGACTTCGAATCCGAACACATCACTGCGGGATCCTGTGCAAAATGCACAAATCGCCTAGGCGGCGCGTCCGGGAGGACGGTGGCCGCCACGGGGAGATCGCCGAGGGTCGCCTGGCCGGAGGGGGGGTCGTGGTGGTCGCCACGCGCGGTGGGGGCGCGGCGGTGGCTGCTTCCACCCAGCGCCGCTGCTGCTGCTATGTGCTGTCATAGCTGCTGCTGCGTGCTGCCATGGCGACGGCGGGGGCAGCGAGGCGGTGGATGGTCGGAGGAATAGGGAGTGGTGGTGGCTGGCGGAGGTGAGGTAGCGTGCGGTGGTGGTGATGAAGTGGTGTAGTGATGGAGTGGTTGTGGTGGTGATTTAATGGTGGTAATGAAGTGGTGTGAAGATGAGAGGGAGGAGGGGGTCGGCCAAGCATGGAGGGGGAGCTGCTGTTGAATGGGGCTGGTGTGAAGATGATGATGAGGAGATGGTGAGGAGTAATAAAGAGAGAGAGAGAGGGAAGAATTATTGTGTGTGTGTGTGTTATTAAAAGGAGGAGAGAGAGAGAGATATTAAAGTTAGGGCCGGCCACAATTTGAGGGGTGTGGGAGTGAGTATAGGAAAAAGCTGTGTGGTGATGATGTAATGTAGTAGAATGGAAGGCTAGGATTTAAATGAGAATTAGATTATTTCTTTAGGAATTTAAATCAATAAAATATACATTAAATATTTGAAGTGGAAAAACTAGGTATTTAATATTTTTGGGAGAAAAAAGTGTGTGTGGGTATTCATGAGGGGACAACATGAAGTTTGGGTTGGGTTCGGTTGAGCCGGGTCGGGTCAAAATCGGACATGGTACAATAATTGAATTTAAATAGATATTTATGATCATAGGTAAATAAGTAACATGTGGGGACTCAAATAAATGGAACACAAGTGTCATGTGGGTAGTAGGCTTCATGTGGGCCATGTCCATATATTGGGTCGACTAGGTTGGATCGATGTCGGGTCCCGAAATTAAATTGGAAGTCAGGTCACATTCTACGGTGGATAATTAATTAGCCTAAATTGACACAAAAGTTGTGCGAAGCAAATGAAGCACAAGATGATGTGTCTGAGTGGGACACGAAGGTCATATGTGTTGGGCGTCTCAAGTAGATAATGCATGAGAAGTTGGTTTCAAGAAAATGACTAGCCTTGTGCTCCTAAATTAAAAGTCACGGTAACGTGCATATGATGATCAAAGATAAAAGTGAGAAAATTAATTAATAATTATTTAAAGATTAAATGGTCTAAATTGACCCGAAGTTGTGTGAAGCAAAAAGAGTACAAGAGAACAAGTTTGGATGGAACATAATATATCAACATGAAGGTAATCTTGTCTACTACATACTGATGAAGAGAGTTTCCAGAGATTGGCATCCCTGACGCTCCAGAAGTCAAAGTCACGGTAAAGAGCATTAAATCAAATAATAATATCTACTGCAAATAATTGATTTATAAAATTGAAAAAAAATAAGCCCTAAATTCAGGGGGCTTACATCCTACCCACCTTATAAAAATTTTGTCCTCGAAATTAAAAATCATCTAATAGGTCAAGCTAAAACATGCAACTACTATGGCTACAGTACCCAATCTGCTACCCTTGTAATCATCTATGTTGTTTCTCTCTACAGGTATTTTGGTTCAGGTTTAACAAAGGTCATTCTATCATAAACTACGTCATCGAACCTAAGCACAAGATTCTAGTCCTAAATCCATAGTCACAACAATATAATATTCTTTACTCCATCTAAGATACCTTAAAATCAATTTATACTATCAAACTAATCATTCTTAATGGTTTATAAGTCCACTATAGTCAGTCACTCATATCTGTCCTATAAGCTTAACCCAATAAATCCCCAGGAAAAATATACTCATTATAATCACATAATAACATATTATAGTTACACTACAGAATCTGCTAACAAGTTTTGGCTATTTCAGTCATCAATTAAATAGAAGGTAACAAAGGCCTAAGACTGGGTCTATCAATCCATATCAATATTCAGACAAGGTAAGGGTCAAGCAAGACAAGAAAGATTGTCGAAATATTTTCAAGAATAGTACGAGGCCAAGCGAGATGCATAGGACGTAGCCGAAGTAAAACTCAAGAACCATATACCTTCAAAATTATGTCACATGAAGTTACTATCGTGCTAGTGTGCATCTGGCTGCGATTAACTTCCTCGTTCCATAATACGACGGATGGCTGCAGTGCACAGCTGCCACGCCAGATAATATAGGTTTCTGAACTTAACTTGGCTAAATTCGTGAAATATTTCCAAACAATTTTTGCAAAATAAAGGAGAAGATGTTAGTCAAAATGCTTAGGGAGTGGTCCAAGTAGAATTCGAGAAACATATTTAACCATGATGTCGTTATCCGAAGTCATACCTCGCCAGTATTTCTCTGGATTCAAACTCCCGATTCCGTTATACAAGGATAAATATACTTTTCGAACCTTTCCTGAATCAACCCATGAGGCACTTTCAACAATTATTAGGAAGGACAAGAATAATTACCCAAGATATTAGCGAAGAAGAGTTTAGTCAAATCATAGAAAAGATGGAACACAAAACAATCATGTTGAGAAAATCTTACTTGTGGCTGTAGATAGACAGAGTTAACCAAGACGGGGAAGAATGATGATAAGAATTTGTTCTTGCTCATCCGGTCATAACGAAGTGATCCGATTTAAGATATAATCTGATAACCATATACGTCTTCCTGAAATTATGTTGCCAGAATTTTTGCCACGCCAGTAAGCATAGCTACAATAAACGATAGAGTCCATAACTAAGATATACACCCTAAAATCATGTCATCTGGAATTCTTACCACGCCAACCGGTATGGCTGCAAGAAAATTCAAATTCCATAACTAGGATATGCATATCTAAAATCAAGCTCTATGTCCTTGTCATGCTAGCTTGTATGGCTGCGATAAATTTTAAACTCCATAAATAAAGCAAACATTTACCTTATCAGGATATACCTTAATTCAATCCACAAAATTTATCTCGATACAAAATCAAAGTCAACAACGAACATCAGGAATCAAAATCAACAACAAATCAAGGAAGTGTAAATGGAGGCAAGTGGGAACAGATTCAAGAGTTTTCGAAATAAGATTCTCAGGGGTTATCCCTGGAATCTATCAAGAGTTTCTAACTGTGATTGAGCAACTTCTATCATAACCTAGAACCTATATCCTAATAGCAGGCTCGTAGCAGCGCTCTAAGTCAAGCACTACTACGAAATTGCACTAGTTGCGACTCTGACCTGCATGGGCCACCACATAAAAGCGCATCATCTGTCTAAAAATATTAGAATTTCCACACATGGGCTCTGTAATTGCAGGCGCTATTTTAAAACACGTGCGTGAATATGATATTCACCATAAAATATTTTATGTATCTTTTGATAATGCTAGTAATAATAATTATGCTATATCTTTATTGTCTTTACTATTTCAGCCCATTTTAGAAGGTAGATTATTGCATATTTGGTGTGCTTGCCACATTATTAACTTAGTTAGAAAATAATGCCTCGAGCTTTTTAGTACACATTTAGAGACTCTTAGACAATGTTTACACAGCTTGAACATGTCTCCAAGTACGCAACAAGCTTTTAAAGCCACATGTGCACATTTTAGTATTTATTTTAGAAGATTTGTTAAGGATGTACCACATAGATGGAATTCGACATATTTAATGTTGAAATCCGCAATTTCCTTTGAGGATGCTATTACATATTTTTGCAATATGGATCATAATTTTGAATATCGAATAACTGATGATGATTGGATAGTTGCTTCTTCCATTTGTAAATTTTTAGAAACTTTTTACAATGCTACATGTATTCTTTCTGGTGTTTATTATCCCACATCTTGCTTAGCTTTACGGGAACTTTGTAACATGTCTTACTTATTTTCTAAATATAGAAATGTTCATAATTTTGACTTTGTTGTCAAAAAATGGAAGCTAAAGTTAATAAATATTGGGGTGATGTACCTCTTTTATATTGTTTGGCTTCCATTTTTGATCCTACGATCAAATTATATGTCACACTCCGGTCCCGTAGGACCAATCGTCCTCGCTAAGGCGTGATGCCACGTGAGGCTAGGTTGCGCTCACGCAAGGCGGATTCCATAACGGCCGATTACAAGCTAAGCGATGGGATCGCCGCACAGAAGTCCCAATAGCAGAAACATTGAATAAGCCAGCGGAAAGTTAGAACCAAAACACAAGTCAACAAAAGGGGCTCTTTATTGATATTGAACAAGGATTACAAAAGTGGCACGAGTCCATGATTACAATCACTCAGTCTCACTCTTCTCTTAAGTTACAAGTCTATCTGCTCTCTCTGATTTCTCAATACAAACCTTGACGAGCCAGCGGATGGTTTAGAAGACAATGTCCATACATTATGTCACATATAAGTCCAAACTCCATGCGGCCGCACGTCCCGAAACGCCAAGGAACTCCGTGCCTCGACGCATCCAAGCGAGCTCCACGCCAACGAGCTTCTACCTGTGCCTAGACATGAAAACTGTATGGGTGTTAGTACTCAACTGTACTGGTGGAGTGAGCTCCTCGCCCACTCATACAAAACCAACACGTTCATTTACTTTGTGCAACATAGTCCCTTTATGATTGTCTTTCTATTCTTGTCTTATGATCAATTTTAGGACACAGACGCCTGGCCTATTTTGAGTCCCTAGACCGTCACCGTGCCATCGCACGAATAACTTACTTATCCTTGTACCTCTAGACCCTTCTCGTGCCAACAACGTCAACTTATCGTCTCGTGTCTACCTTTTGGCCCATACTTTAAGACTCAATCACACGGTCGTGCCGTCAACTCTATTCGTGCATCCACAATGAGGTCGTGCCTCGCAACTCAGTACCACTTAACCAACTTTGCCTTACGGTCCTTCCTGACTTAAACTCGAAATGACTTAATTCAACTTACTTATACTTTTGTGTCAACGACTCACCAACCGACGCCACACTTCGTGTCGTAGCACGGTATCTTCATTGCAGCCAAATCTTAGGCCCAAACATTGTGTAGCAAATCGTGTACACATTCAACTCGACTCGTTGGTACCGTGCACATAGGGCTGCAAATGAGCCAAGCCGTTCGCGAGCTGCTCGAAGCTCGGCTCGATAAAAGCTCGTTTGAGCTCGGTTCGTTTACTAAACAAGCTGAGCTCAAGCTTCATTTTTGAGCTCGTTTAATAAACAAGCCAAGCTTAAGCTTAGAAGTACTCGACTCGTTTGAGCTCGTGAGCTGGCTCATTTAGAAGCTCGTTTAAGAGCTCGTTTAGGAGCTTGTTTAGAAGCTCGTTTGTTCTTTGTTGAATTCTAATTTTACATATATATATTTGTGCATTATATATTTATATGTCCTTAATAATTAATATTAAGAAACTTTTTAAATTAAATTTTTATAAATAATTGTTAATATTATAGGTACTTGAGTTCAAACCTAACTAAATTGAAATCGAGCTTGTTAAGCTTGGAATCAAGCTTAATGAGCTTGAAATCAAGTTGAGCTAGCTTGAAATCAAGGTTAAGGAGCTTTATTTTGAGCTTATCGAGCTTGTTTATCAAGCTTGCTTATCAAGCCAAGCTCGAGCTCAAACCAGGCCAAGCTCAGTTTAATATAAACAAGCTCGAGCAAGCTTGTGCCAAGCTCAAGCTCTAAAATAAAAAATTTATCAAGCTCGAGCTCGAGCTTGAGCTCAATTAATTATAGTCAAGCCAAGCTCAAGCTTACAAAAGCTTGGCTTGGCTTGGCTCGTTTGCAGCCCTACGTGCACACAAGTCTTGACTCAATCCAAAGGCATGCACGCGAATCGACGCTAATATGCCGACTCATCTATATGAAATAGTCACTAGCACCACAAGCTATTCTGAACTTCTAGCTTTGCTATTCGGCGACCCTTTCAGCGCAAGTAGCAAGTCCCGCTGAAAGTTTCCGAATAACCTGAGCGATACTCCCAGCTCGGCTATCACTACCAAAATAAGTCGTTTCAGCGACGCCTAAAGACGTCGCTAAAACGACAAATTACGTCGCTAAAAATATTTACCGACGCAATTACCGACGTTTTGGACTTGTCGCTGAAACGTAAGTCGCTGATCTTTAAAACGTCGTCGAACGTCGCAAATACCGACGTTCACCGACGTATGATTACGTCGGTATATCCTGGGATATTACCGACGTCTACCGTCGTTTCGTCAGTGGATTAGCGACGTGTTGAAAGTCGCTACACGTCGGTAAAATCCTGGGAACTTACCGACGTTTACCGTTGTTTAGTCGGTGAATTAACGTCGTTGAAAATGTCGCAAAACGTCGGTAAAATACTGGGAATTTGCTGACGTTTACCGTCGTTACGTCGATGGATTAGCGACGACTATTATGTCACTAAATGTCGGTAATTTCTGGGATTATTACCGACGTTCACCGACTTTTACCGACGGTCTCCGACGTATAAGGACGTCGGTAAACGTCGGTACCCTGGAAAAATTTTCAGATTTACCGACGCAAACGTACGTCGGTGGACGTCGGTAAATCTGCAAAAAAAATAAAATACAAAATGTCCTTTTCTCCCTGCAGTTTAAAAAGATAACCATAAAGACACAGTATAACAGATATCCTTTTCTTCCTGGGTTCACCGACCCCTTCGGTGGAACACTCAACACCGGTAAACGTAAACCACAGAAGCACATTAACATCCAATTGAAACGAATAATAACATAAACAACATTATAACACAATGTAGCAGGCAACAAATAGAATGAGATCCAACAAATAGAATAGGATCCAACAAATAGAATAGGCACAACCAACAAGTATCCAAATAACCAAGTCTACACCAAATAACCAAGTCTACACCAAATAACAAAGTCTACAACCAAATAACCAAAGTCTACACACAACCAACAAATAGAATAGGATCCAATAAATATGATCCAAACATCCAAGTCTACACAACCAACAAATATCCAAGTCACAAACAAAGGATCAAACAAACACAAACAAACAGTCCTAACTAGGACTACTAGGGATCTGGTGCAGGAGGGGCACCGCCGCGACGAAGGGATAAGAACAACTCATACTCCTCAAGTAAAATCGATACCGATGGAGCAGGCAGTGACGTCGGTAGAGTCGGTGTCGATGAAGAAGACGGTAGAGGCGGCGGAGTCGACGACGATGAAGGTGCACCCGGAGGACCAGCACGCTCCAACGCTGTAAGTCGTTGGTTGTATGAATCCATGGTAGATAAAAGTCTATTACTGCTCTGGACCATCGAATCCGTCACCAATCTCAGCCTATCGGTCATGGTCACCTGTGCTGTCTGCAGCTCCGTCACCGTGCGCTCTAACCCTCCAATGCTGCGCTCTGTCCTCAGTCGTCTCCATGAGCTCTATAATGCCGCGGTCGAGCACATCCAATCGTGCTAGCAGCACAGGATCGTCCGTAGGATGCTGAGACTGCTCCTCGATCCGTCATAGCAGGTCGTGACGGAGAGACTCCATCATCTGGTGGACTCGGGTACACTCCTGGGACGGCTATGGACCATGCACACTAACAGGAGATGCCCTAGAGGACTGGGTCACAACTAGGGTGCCATAGGATCCCGTACCGTAGTACGTACCCTATGGAGTCCACCAGCGGCGGTCATCCACAGCTCGTCCGCCGACGGAGCTTGAGTGGGCTGCGAGAAAGTACTGGCCTCTCCTGCATTAGGTGCACTAGCAGCCGCCCGTTCCCGCAGCCTCTGATACTTGGCCTAGAAAGTATGGATAGTACTCTATAATTTCTAATTTCTAATTAATGTACTTATTATTACTAACTACATGAATATTTATTTGCATCATATTTACTAAGTTATATTAAAATTGACACGAAATATTAAATTAAGATAACGTATTGTAATACTTACATAGGTCTGCTCGGCCCTCTCGTCAATAAGGCCTTCGTCCTTCCGATGGGTGGCCAGGAAGACGGTCACCATGTCGGCGTTACTGACCTTCCTTACCTGTAATTAAATATATTATCTTAGTAATAATTTATCGGATTTGCATTAAAATAATATTTCTAAAAGAGAAAGACATACCAGACGACGGAAATGTTCCGTCATCGGAATCAACCCACCGCACCACTTCGAGGCATGTTGCCTAGCCGCCTTGGCCTTCTCCGACTTTTTCTTCTACCTTGGCTCGTCGAATCGAGCCTTCATCGCATTCCACTGATCAGGGGTGATCCAACTTTGGATCGGCTTTCCGGCACAATCACGATCCTTCTGATCATTAATAGCGTCGCAGATCAGCTTGGCAGCGACGGCAGAAAATATCCCCTCGATAAGCTTGGCCCGGTGCGGTGGATAGAAAAACATATCCTAAAAGAGCGCAAACCAAATATTTATCAGTTATATATAATATGAATTAATTATATGATTCATATTAAAAGCAAATCTATTTTAACCTTGAAGCGCGTAAACCAATAGTTCTTTCTTTCGTCTGGAGCATCAGAGTAGTTAATCCAAGGACCACCATAATTATGCCTCAGCATGTGGCCTAGGCGTCTCTGTACCTCTGGGGGACGATATCTATACAGACATATTATATTCATGAAAAAAGTTAATTTATGATAAAAACAGAAAAAAATTATAAACTAAAATACCTACTTTGTACCGTCGGCCCAGATCTCCGTCCTCCTCTCCTCCAGAGGTGCGCACGCATCATCTGCATGATGCTGGACGGCCGTCGGCGCAGCCGCCTCTGCCGTCGGTGCAGCCGCCTCTGCCGTCGGCGCAGCCTCCGCCATATGCTCATCCGTCTCCATCGTCGTATCAGCAGCAGGAACGCTAGACGGGCGAGCACTCTCATTAGGCATGGAACTACTCGTCCCAGGAGATATGCCACGTGACGTCGTCCCAGCAGGCCCAGCTACTGTCCGATATGTCGGAGTAATCGGCAACGAGGATCCAGAGCCGGTACCATAGGAGGTATCGAAGGAAAACCCCGTCCTCTAGCAGTACCTGTAGGAAGTACGGGAGGATCATGACCTCGTCGTCCCCCTTTTCGGAACGATCCGCGACGACCTGCCATACCTGATAACAGCATATGATAATACAACAAATAATAGAGACTAGAAATATGAAAGTACAACAAAGACAAGATAATAACCAAGACAACATATGATGATACATTCTACAATAAACATCTAAGTCCAAATAATATATTCTAGAAGAAACATCTAAGTTCAGATAAGTATATCTCTCTCAATCATCTTCAGAATAATCATCTTGTTCGTCTTCCTCGACCTCATCTTCCTCTTCCTCCTCATCTTCACTTTCATCTTCGCCTTCGTCGGCTTCGTCTTCCTCTTCGGATAATTCTACATCTTCTACATTACGTGTCGTGTAATGCGTAACTTCCGTAGAGTTCACATCGACAATATTGGTTACAAGAGGTAGCTCGTCCTCCTGGTAAGCTTTTTCGTCAACATCAAAAGTATCTCTAGCTTTAGTCTTGCATACTACCCACCAGTCAGACTTCGTTGCTCCCCGTCTCGGATAAGCTGTGAAGTACACGAGCTGAGCCTGAGTTGCTAGGAAAAAGGTTCGTAGCCTTGATATCTACGCTTGTAGTTTATATCCACAAGACCATGCTTGTCAATTTTCTAACCTTGATTTTCAATCGGATCGAACCATTCACACTTGAACAACACGATCTTTGCAGGTTCTCTGCCATTATTATATGACAACTCCACAATCTCTCGTAAGATGCCAAAGAAATTATTTCCTGGATCGACGTCTTTGTAGTTCGAAGACTTGATACACAAACAACTGTTTTTCGTAGAATCAAGATCCAGGAAGCTGTCTCTGATTGGAGCATTTGTCGACTTGAACCGAAAGCCATTGACACAGTAACTTGGCCATATGTTAACAAAAGTAATTGGTCCCTTGGCAAGAGTTCTAATTAATTCAATCTCGGGTGAAATTAGATGATCGACCTGAATATCAAAGAAGAGATAATAAGTTATTTATTACGCAGTTGCATTAGAAGAGGCCAGTAATTACCGAGCTACTTACATATTCGCTCAACCAAGAATGTCTCATTTCTTGTTCTAATGCTTCGTCTGTTAGGTAGGGTCTAACCAGCCTCAACTCATCATTATATGTGCTGAAAAACAACGAAGCAACCGCCGATTAGTACAATAATATTAGCTTATACTATTACATTGAGATGACGTAAACTCATCATTCCTTACTTATCCCTCTAGCTTCTCCACTTCATCCTCGTCGCAATTGAGTAATACATACAACTGAGCAGCCCTTAGCTCTTCGTCATTCAAATATCTCTTCTTCATTTTTCCCGAAGGCTTTCCGGACGCATTGAATACTTTCAGTATTCCATCATTAAATTCTTGATATCCGTCGTCGTTTCTCGGAGCCCTCGTTCTATTCGTAGCAACATGAGGTTTGAAATAGGAGGAGCAGAAATTTGTAATCTCCTAGAGAATATAGGCTTCACAAATAGAACCCTCGACCCGAGCCTTATTTTTTACCTTTCTTTTTAGGTGATTCAAATGTCGCTCGAAAGGGTACATCCATCGATATTCGACAGGTCCACCAACATGTGCCTCGTAGGAAAGATGAATCGGCAAATGCTCCATAGAGTCGAAGAATCCAGGAGGGAATACCCTCTCTAGCTTGTACAGTTTTACCGCAATATCCTTCTCTTGCTTTTCTAGACGATCAACGAGCAATTTCTTAGAACAAAGGTCCCTGAAGAATATGCTAAGCTCCGTCAATGGATCCCAAACTGCCTGCGATAAGAATTCCTGAAATACAATCGGAATTAATCGCTCCATGAATACGTGACAATCATGGCTCTTCATACCTATCAGTTTGTTCTCCTTGAGGTCGACGTATCTTCTCAAGTTCGAAACATACCCATCTGGAAATTTCAGACCTTGAATCCACCTACAAAGTCTCACTTTATCCTCCTTCTCCAGAGAGAAAATTGCCTTAGGCTGCTTCAACTTCCCATTTCCGTCCTCTATCAAATGCAATGCAGGACGTCTACATATTTCTTCCAAGTCCAATCTAGCCTTTGGATTGTCTTTCGTCTTCTCCTTTACGTCCATTATAGTATTAATTATGTTGTCAAACACATTCTTCTCGATATGCATGACATCAAGGTTATGTCTAATCAGATTGGTGCTCCAATATGAAAGATCCCAGAATATACTCCTCTTCGTCCAGTTATGAGTGCGACCAAATCCGTCATACTTGTAGCCCGTAGCAGGCTGCTCAATAGCTCTTGGTAAATCTTTTACCTCTTCCCATATCATGTATCCGGGCCACCTTGGGGGGGGATTAGCCTTCTCCACAACGCCAGCACGAAAAGCATTCCTGTTCCTCCGGTACGGATGATCCTTCGGCAGGAATTGTCGATGACAATCGAAGAAGTACGGTTTGCCTCCATGTTTCAAACGGAAAGCCTTAGTGCTGTCCATGCAATACGGACATGAAAGACGACCATGCATGCTCCATCCAGATAACATTCTATAGGCCGAAAAGTCGTTGATGGTCCACATAAGTGCTGCCTGCATCTGGAAATTTTGTTTTCTAGATACATCGTACGTGTTGGAACCTATTTCCCACAGATGATTCAACTCATCAATCAATGGCTGTAAATACACATCGATGTTCCTTTTCGGATTGTTCGGACCTGGGATAATAACGGTGAGGAACATATACGGAGTCTTCATGCACATCCAAGGCGGTAGATTGTACGGGGTGACGATCACAGGCCAACACGAATACTGGGATCCCGAAAGTCCGAATGGGGTAAAACCGTCGAAGCAGAGACCCAATCTGACATTACGCGGATCAGAAGCAAAATCTAGATACTCTCGATCAAAGTGCTTCCATGCTTCTCCATCAGATGGGTGATCCAACACTCCTTCGGTATGTTTCCGCTTATGCCAACTCATGTTTTCTGCAGTTTCCTTCACCATAAACAACCGCTGCAACTGCGGCATCAACGGCAAGTAGTGCATCGAAGAGGTAGACTTCCTGGCACCGACAGACTTTCCTCTACCACATGCCTTGTAGCGATCGACACCACAAAATCTGCAGGCATCTTCATCCTTGTCATCTTTGTAGTACAATATGCACCTGTTGCGACAGGCATCAATTTTTTCGTATCCCATCCAGAGCGATCTAACCATCCTCTTAGACCGGTAGAAGTCTTTAGGCAACTTCGCACCCTCAGGCAATATTTCTATAAGCAACTCCATAAGACGGTTGTAGCAATCTTGCGACATGTTAAAATTGGACTTGATGCTCAACAATCTTGTAACCACCTCCAATGGTGAATGATCCTCACAACAAGGATATAATGGAGTCCTTGCATTCTCCAGCAACTTCATGAACTGTGCAGCATCGGGGTTCGGTGCCTCCTCAGGTGCATCATGATCATCCGGATCGAAACTAGGCCCGACCGCGTCAAAAACCATGTTCACCAACCCATCGTCGTAAAGAACGTTGTTGTGGACATCCACATAAGGCTCGTACTCTGATGCTAAAGACACAAGTTCTCTGTGCTCGCTCCACTGATAGTAATTCGGCGTGAAATCCTTCGAGTATAAATGATACGTGACATCCACTTCTGGATGATATTTCAAGTTACGACATCTCACACACGGACACTTAATTTTGGTACCATCCATGTACTGAGGGAACGCCTTGGCAAACTGCAGAAACTGGTGTACACCCTCTATGAATTCATCCCGCACACCGTACATGTCATCGGGATGACGGTTGTACATCCAAGTACGATTTTGCAGATAGTAATTCAGCTCCATAATTCTGTAAGATAGATACATCAAGGTAGTGAATGATATGCAAGTGTCAAAGCTTTGAAATAGTAGCTCAACCGAGGGATAGAGTTAATTGGAGGAAGTTACTGGAGAAAGTGAAGACCGACATGAACTGATGACGCACAAAAATGAGGGTCTCAAAGCTGGAACAAGTCAAGTTGTGCTTTGGAAAAAGAACTCTTGCAAGCTCTTTGTTCACAAAGCAAGCTATAAATAGAGAATACAGAACAAATATCGAGTTCGTAACTCAAGTATAGAGCATACAAGAGTCGTAAACTCGAGAGATGTTCTGCATTCGTTATATCTTGCTTTGTGCACAAAGAGCTTAACAAGAATAGAACATATCCAAAACACAACTTTACTTGTTACAACTTTGATCCCCAAATTCTCGTTTGTCAGTTCATGCGGTCTACACTTTCCGTAGTATATGTACACATGACATTTTACGTTAAATGGTCAGAGATTATCGGTCATCTTCTCTTCGCATTGCTCACTTTTGTTTCGCGTGTTTGTGCGTGCGGTGGTCAGAGATTATCGCGGTGGCATATCACCCGTGTCTACATAAGGACGTCGCTACAATATTTCATATAGGGTTGGCTGCTCGATCGATTTCATTTTTTCATCCAAAATTTTCGTTCTCCCGCCTCCTTCCTCCTCGACGAGCTCCTCCCCGCCGGCGACCCCCTCCCCCCTCAGTGACTCCCTCCTTCGTCGGTGCAGCGATCGCGGTGGCATATCACTCAAAGGCTGAGTTGTATAAGTCAAGTTTTAGGATATTAGTCTATATATTATGTATAGTCCAACCGAGTCAACTTTAAGCTAAACTAGTCCAACTTGGTCAAACTAGCCATTTCTAAGTTGTATAAGTCAAGTTTTAGGATATTAGTCTATATATTATGTATCTAGCTTATATTGTATCTAAGCTAAACCGAGTCAACTTTATACTAACATAACTTTATAAGCCAAGTGTAGAGTATTACTAAAAGAACTTTTGGACTTATAGTCCTAGGCATATTGAATCAGATGTTGGCAAATCAGTTGGTTTAGAATGTTAGGTTGCAGATATTGAAGTGGATAGAGGTAGGTTCGAGCAAGTGATCCTTTACAATTAAGACTCTGACACTATGGTCAAGTATCATAACTGAATCCTTCTCCATGTCAAATTAATGATGTTAACCTTAGCTGAGAGTAAGCATTTAATGTTTCTAATTGAGTACTCACCTAGACAGGTTGCACTAATGTTAACAGTAGGAATGATGTTTGGAATGGTTTATGAAGTGGTGAATCAACATTAGGTAGTTGGATTTATTTCAGACAACCATATTAGTATGTGGAGAGCCAAACAGTTGGTGTTAGATGTAGACTAACTAAACTGTGAAAGAAGATGGATATTTGTATGAGTTAGCTTCAGTAGAAAGACTGTGACTCTGCATGAGTCATATTAGAGGAGTTACTCTGCATAATCATGTACTAAGTATAAGATATGGGTTATGGCTTAATGGGCTAAGCTAAGCTAGGAGTCCAATAACACCAATAGTAATGTCTGTAACTAGGGTATTTGTGAATATTATGTATCAATATGAGAATAAAATTTGGGTAGTAATTTAGTATATTATTTATCTTATATCTAGAATACCCTAATTTAGCCAAAATTTGAGCACATAGGTGTCATAGTGTGTGCACATCGGTGTTGTGTTATGTGTCAAAGTGTGTGTGTGTGTCAAAGTATTGTGTCATGTGTCAAAGTGTTGTATCCGTGTGTATACGAGCCGGTTAGGGTTAGGGTTTACCTGATCAACCATGGCAGGAGGGGAGAGGCGACGGCGAGGGGGAGCGGTGGTGGAGGTGGCTGGAGCTGGCTCTGGCGAACGGGAGGGACGCTCGAACGAGGGATCGGGCGCGACGATGGCGAGGGGGAGGAGGGGGTCGATGGTCTCCGGAGAAGGGGGTCGGGGAGCGGCGGTCACCGAAGGAGGGGGTCGGGGAGCTGATGGGGGGGAGGGGGAGGGTTGGGGAGAGGAGAGGGAATGGTTTGGGTTGGGAAGAGGAGTGGGGTCGCCAAGGGGGTGGGGGTCGCCGAGGTCGGTGGGGGTCTCCGAGGGCGGTCGGTCGGGGGCCGAGGGGGTGGGGGTCGCCGGATCGGGGTCGGGGGGGGGGGGGGGAAGGATGAAAGAAATTTGGGGGCAAAAATAATGGGGGAATGAAAACTCGAACCTGACCTATATTTTCAATTTAAAGACGTCATATTAGAACGTCGGTAAACGTCGCTAATATCAGTGATATTAGCGATGAAGTAATAAATACGTCGGTAAACGTCGCTAATATCACTAATATTAGCGACGTTTACCGACTTATACGCGACGTGAGCTCTTTAAAATGCAAACATAGTTTAAATACGTCGCAGAACGTCGCTGTCAGTCGCTAATAATGACGTCTTGCGACGTTATAAAAAAACATCGCTAAATTATTTTTTCTGCGACGTTTTCTTAAAACGTCGCTAATTACGTCGGTGATATGACTTATTTTGGTAGTGTATGCCATATTTTCTCCTAGGCCGAAACGGTCCTGTGGCACCAGGTTTGTCGTTTCGAGGAAACTTTTTCTTGTCGACAAGTTGTCCAATGACCATGCAAGACTCGACTCGAACTACCGTCTTACACAACCATTCTTCTTCTAGTGTTACCATCTTTTCAGGACCATGTTAAAGACTTCTAGTATTTGAGACCGCCTCGACGACCCATGGTTACGAGTATTCTTCCAAGATGTCCTATCATTTTACTCACTCAGGAACGACTATTTGATAGCCCTTTTTCCAAAATTTGAATCAACCGTGGCTCGTGCCTTAAAACACTAAGTCTGTGACATCGTGCCTTAAGCCAACTTGTGTTCTGTACGACACTACTGCCCAAGTCATACTTTATATGACGAGCCTTGAGATCGTAGGGCTGTGTGACTTCAACAGCCGTAGAAAGCGTGGGATCGTGTTTGCAATGACTTCAATCGCCCGACATAACGAGCAAAGGTTATGCCAAGCCTCGTACCGTGGAAACGTGCATTGAGACTTGTGGAACACTTCTGCTATGCCAAATATTGGACAATGGGACCGTGCATGCTTTATCAAGTATTTATACGAACGACGTCTATGACTTATGCTAAGTTCATAGATTTGTGGCAACATAACCAACTTTCCTTCTCCCAAGCCACGGGACGAAGGACCGACTGTCATTTCGAAAGCACGCCGTACACGATTCTAAGCCGACCGTGAGACCTTTTTCATATTCTAGCTCAGTCTGACCTAAGTTGGGATTATTCCCTTAGCTATGTGGATTCGTCACTTTTATTATCAAGCCTACTTCTGCAATTGAAATTTTTTTTTTATTAGTGTGAAGGCCAAGCTGAGGCAAGTTCACCGAAGCCACCCACCTGAGCGAGGAGTCGCCTTGACCGAGCGGGACTTCGAGCAAGCCGTTGCATGGCTAACTCCGAACGTCGTTGGCGTTTTGATTCCTCCGGTTGAACTAAGCGGGATGGGGCACTACATTAGATGGCGTAGAGGCTTTGTTAAATAAATGACTTTGCATAAAACATGGATGTTGATGTTAGTGACTTGAAAATAGAACTGAGGGTAGTGTTGGATAGATTAGTAATTTTTTTATGAAGACAAAGTTGTGTCGACCGACCAACTCAAGTGGGTACTAGTAGTAGCTCTGACTTGGCATCTAAGTTATCACACGCCAGTCGTATACTACAAAGGAAGAAACAAAAATACTCTTCCCAACCCACTCAAGAGTTGTCTTTATATCTAAGTTCTTATGAAGAAGAAGATGAATCTTCAAATCACTTCTCCATTTTAGAATGGTGGAAAAAATACGACAAAAGATTTTCTGTACTTTCTACTATAGCACGTGATCTACTAATGGTCCCGATGTCCATGGTAGCATCGGAGTCATGTTCTAGTGCAGGATCAAGGATCTTGAGCAGGAAGAGGAGCCGGTTGAAGTTAGATATCTTGGAAGCTTGTGTATGTGTTCAGCCGTTGGAACGACGAGAGTTGATTCTTTCACAATCATTAATTTAGCCAGATGATGCTCAGCCAATCCAAAATCATTTGTGTAGACAGTCAACTCGTTTCTCTTGGTGAAAAAAGTATGTTATGAAAGAAACGAAAGTCGAAATACCATATACGCCTTTTCTTTAGCGGTACTGAGGTAGTGAAGTAAACAATATAGTCTAACGATGCCTCTTTTTTATCGGTATTTCATCGAAAAAGTTGAAATAACGACGAAAATATTAGTTTAGTGACGGATATTTTCGTCGCTAATTAGCTATATTTTCGTAGTGAAATACAAAGCCATGAGTTCAAATTCTATACATCTATTGACAGAAAATTACTGTTATTACAAAGGGACAAAGGAAGAACCTCGTACTCCTGCAGGCCTTCCATCCTTGGATCACTGACAGCAGTGAGCATCCCATGGAAGATGCCAACTCTCATAGTTCTGTCTCCCCCATGCAGAACCTCGTAATCGCTTGTTTGAAACTGGCCCTTGAAGGTTTTGTACAACCGCGCTGCTACGTTGTCCGCGGACTTGGTCCGTAGTCCTGGTCCGCGGGCTACGTGTCATCTTCTAATTGGAGAGGTAGACGGATGGGTCCAGAAGATAGCAGGGAACCAGTGGTGTGGCGACACCTGTCCTGCGGGCCAGGACTGCGATCCAAGCCCACGGACAACAAAGCATTTTTGCTTGTACAATGAACTGGACTACTGCACGCACATGCTTGATGTAGTCTTTAGTCGATGGTTTCCTTTGCTCCAGGAATAGCCTGGCATCACTTGCTAGCTCGGTGTGCTCTCCATCCATAGCCGCTGAGTTCTCGTAGCACACCACATTTGGTATCAGCTGCATAGTTGGATCAAGCTCAGCAGTTAACATCTTCGCAATAGATATAGGAGTATAATTATCTTCAACAAAACTGAGAACTAAAGCCTGAGTGTTCCCAGTACCTACTCCCTACACAATGTGATCGAAACAATATATGCAAGTACCCGTGATCTATTTCATGTGTTTTCGATGTTTGGAACTAATTAATGTGTAAACCTTTTCAATGCATCATATGTTAAATATACATCCTTGTATTGGACACAAACCCGGACACATTATATTAGTATTTTTGTCTTTGGACTAAAAATAGTCCCACATCGACTACACCATCAAGTGGGTATCTCAATATATTGCTTTGCATGTGTTGAGGTGTGAACATGGGGTGTGGTGGGACAGATGTGGATGCCATGTGGGGTGTTTACCTATAAGAAAAAATGATTAACTCCAACAAGAAAGCAAGTTGCTCTTTATCGTTCGGACTCGGACTCAGACACGAGCTCTAGGATGTCTCGTACATGCACGGGCGTGTTCGGCACCAAAGAAGAAACCAAAGGGAGTCCGTTCGAGTCACAAAAAGTTGACTAACGAGCATTCCAGAAGTTCTTCGTACAATCTTTCTCGATACAAGTTTTAACAAACTCGAGAAGATTGACGGACAACACTTCCAACATTTAGATGAGGAAAAATTATTTGTCAAATAGTTGGATAAGTGTTGGGCCTAACTATCCAAAAAGGATGATGCACATTACATGGCAGATCGGATTTGCCGATAATGCATGAAGATTACAAATTGTGCTAGAGCGGACGAAGTGTTTCTCAAGGAGCATCTCAAGACAAATGAGAAGATGACCTAGGTATTTGTGTGCATAAGATCTGTTCAGATGATGCGTATGTATGCGCATGTGTCTGCTCAGATGATGCGCATAGGTTTTATTCAGATCATGCGTATGTGTTCGCATGGATTCTGCTAGGCATGGCGCATGGGTTTTGCTCCAACTAAGAGCATGGTGATCTCGGCGCATGACTGCATATGTGCTATCTGTATATGCACGTAGGGTGCTGCATATATTGGCACATGGGTCCGCTCGGATGAGGCGCATGGGACAACCCGAATGATGCGCGTGGATTGGTGCATAGGTTTTGCTCTAATATGCGTATGGTTTCGACTGTATAAGTGCGAAAACTCTCCAGAAGCGTAATAACCCTATATGAAGATAGTTTTATCTTGGTGAGGTTAGTTACTGTTGTGGCTTGGAGGGTCATTTGCGTAATGCACCGTCCCGCTCAGTTCAATCGGAGGAATCAAAATGCCAATGACGTTTGGACTTAACCATGTAACGGCTTGCTCGAAGTCCTGCTCGGTCGAGGCAACTCCTCGCTCAGGTGGGTGGTTTCGGTGAACTTGCCTCAACTTGGCCTTCACACTAATAAAATAAAAGTTTTCAACTGCACAAGTAGGCTTGATAATAAAAGAGGCAAATCCACATAGCTAAGAAAATAATCCCAACTGAGCCAGATGGAGTTAGAATATGAAAATATCCTACGATCGGCTTAGAATTGTGCACGACTTGCTTTCAAAATGACACTCGATCCTTCGTTCTGTGGCTTGGGAGAAGGAAAGTTGGTCCATGTTGCCACAAAGCTATGATCTTAGCATAAGTCATAGGCGTCGTCCATATAAATGCTTGATAAAGCACGTACTGTCCCACCGTCCAATGCTTGGCATAGCAAAAGTGTTCCACAAGTCTCAATGCACGTTTCCACGGTGCAAGGCTTGGCATAGCCTTTGCTCGTCCCGTAAATTAAGTTGTATGGCACGATTTATGCGGCTGTCCAAGTTGAACACGTCCACGACCCTACGGTATCAAGGCCCGTCGTCTAGAGTGAGCCACGGTCTATGGCATTTCAAAAGAATACAACTTGTTCAAATTGAGCACGAGGGCTATCAAAATAGTCGTTCCTGAGTTAAGTCAGAAAAAGAGTATGGTAATTCTAGAAGTCAAAATGATATGACAACACTGAGAAATATGTCGGGACTATATGTCAGTCGTCGAGGCAATCCCTGGTTTGGGATCTGCAAAGAAGTATGAAGAGTAAAGAAGTGAATCAAAAGAAGAAAGTTGTACGGTCGGTTAGGCCATGCATTTGCGTCGAGTCTAGATGTCGTCATAGGTGCGTGGTCTTGGTCATGGACAATTTGTGCACAAGGTTTCGCGCCCTCGATTCGGTAGCCTGGGACCACAAGACCGTATCGGCCTAGGAGGGAAGCAAGATAGTTAGGCAAGAACACGCCGTGGTGATTCGAGGATTTGAGTAGGACTAGCTACCCTTAGCTGTAAGGGTCTCGTCTGCACCACCTACATATCCAAGATGGCTTGAATTGTCAGTGATCTTTCGTATAGATAGGTTGGTGTGCTGAGCGGCTATCCGCATGCACGATGTCGGTCGAATCAAAGGAAGTGCAAGCAGTTGTGTCAAAAAAGTATGCACGATTGCAACATCATTATGGGGCCTAAGATTTGGCTATAGCAAGGATACGTGCTTTGGCACGAAATATGACGTCGTGTTTGAGTCGTCCACACAAGTTTCACAAGTTGGGTTGGTCGTTTCGAGTTAAGTCTGGAAGGGCCGTTAGGACAAGTTTGGTTAAGTCACATTAATTTGTGAGGCACGGCCTCGATCTTGAAGCACGAAAGGAGTTATAGCACGATCATGTTATTGTGTCTTGAAGTATGGCACGAAAGGCAAGCACGAGTTAGTACATTGATGTTGCAAGCACGATAATGGTCGAGAGGCACAACGATAAGTAAGTTATTAGTGCGAGGCACAGTGATAGTCTAGAGACACAAAATAGGTCAAGTCTATGTCCTAAAAGTTGATCCTAAGACAAGAATAGAAAGATAATCAAAAGAATAAGTTGCACTCAGTAAATGAACGTGTTGGTTTTGTATGGGTGGACGGTGAGCTCATCCACCAGTACGGTTGTGTACTGACACCCACGCAGTTTTTATGTGCAGGCACAGGTAGAAGATCGTTTGGCGCAGAGTTCGCTTGGATGCGTCGAGGCACGGAGTCCCTCGACGTTTCAAGACGTGCGGTCAAATTGAAGTCTTCAACTATGCAAGACATAATGTATGGACATTGCCTTCCGAAACACCTTCAAGTTGCAAGCCGAAGGGGCACCTATGTTTCATTGTATTGAGAGATGATAAAGAGCAGAGTGATTGTAATCAGAGAGAAGTGAGCTTGAGCGACTTGTAATCTTGGTCTCATACCCCATTTGTAATCTTTGTTTCAGTATCAATAAAAGACACTAATTTTGTTTCAGCACTTGTGTTGTCATGTTTATTTAATATTTCTGCTTGAGACTTCTATGCGACGACCCCGTCGCAAGCTGTTGTAATCGGCCGTTATGGAATCCGCCTTGCGTAAGTACAATCTAGGCTCACGCGATATTACACCTTAGCGAGGACGATCGCTCCTCCGGGAGCGGGACGTAAAAATTTAAAAGAGAATTACAAAACCAAAATAGCAAGGTAAAGCTAAACTTGGTTGAGTCATCTAGTGTGGTAGCTGACTAGTAGGTGGACACTGGTATATCTAGCCACACGTGCAAGGAGCTGTTCACCTTGGACGAGCTTAGCTATGATGAAGGTCTCGATCACAAACATATTGCTAGCAGAAAATCTGGGAATCGAGATCATAGTCTTGGACTTTTGGAAAGTCGCTGACACTGGTGTACGTGTAGCACGTAACAGTTATTTCTGAGGACCTGATCTCAGAAAGTCTGTTGCTCGATACGGACTTGAAGATAGACATTCATGCTGGCAAGATGTTGGTTTCTTGGCCAGGAACATGCTTTGGAAAGTGTTCAGTACCAAGAGAATGTTCGGACCTCTGCTGATGATGCAATTTCTTAATTGAGTTGTGACAAATGGACTAGGACATGTGCTATGTAATAGCAGACTCAAGATGTCTAGTCTAAATCTTATCTCTAGAATGTGGGGGTAAGGGGTGGAGGATTATGAATTCTGTGCACAGGACAAAGATTGTCAGGAGGCTGCTCAGACGATTAAACTAAAAGTACAGATCTTCAGGAGTTGGTATACTCAGAAATCTGTGACTTTCATTAATTCTCCATAGAAACCGGATTGAAGTGTATTAATACCTTCATAAACGATTTCTCGATGAACTCATATTGAAAGATGGAGCATTCGAGAAGTTCAGGAACTTCAGGGGAAAAGCTGAAAGTCTAGCCGGTTAACAACTCATGTGGCTCAGAAGTGATTGAGACGGAGATTATCGTTTTCTTGAATTCGCATGGTTCTGCTATGAACATGAAATTGGTTATGAAACGACTGCTCCGTAGTATCTCTAATAGAAGAAACATACACCAAGACCAAATGAGTATAATTTGCATATAGGAACAAGTTTTGCATATAAGAATACTTCTAGTATCTCTCGAAGGGATAGGTTGCTGTGTGAGGCTCACACACAGTTTGCATAAAGAAACCAATATAAACATGCATGACAAGTAGGATAAGTTACTACACCATAGGAACTTCATACAAAATGCAAGGTTGGGCGTGTTGCTGACGTGGCAAGTTATTTTGTCATTTTTATTGGCCCTCTTACAATATGTGTGCAAGCCGCACACATGAACCAATCCTCTTGCAAATAAGAACAAAGTTCACCTATGGCGCCTTAATATTGAAGCTAGCTCAATTACCTACGCCTATTGATTTTAAAATGCTATTGCTTCTTCTAGATAAAATTCATCAAGCCTGTCTTGAACTTGATTACTCTTGAGAACTATTAATTATGCAAACCTCTATTAAAAACACATTAAGAACCAAGATTACATCCTAAAATTATGCCCTTGGGCAATAAACCCATGTGTGAGCACAAGGGGTTTACCATGATAGATTATGTACGAATAATGTATACCAATACAAATTTGAGCTAATGCAGCAGCGGTGATATATATCATGAGTATTTACTTCCTTCCACTTGGTTCTCTTCTGGATTGGCTGGGCTTGCTTTACCTTTACAGTCAAGGACGGAGCTAGAAATTTTTTTTAGAGGGGGCTGCATATATGAATGAATTTTTTTATGTAATATACTCAAAAAATAAACAAACAAAATAAACAAAATTACAAAAATTACTACAAACTAGTGAAGTGATAACACAAGATTCGAACCCAAGACCTAACATACACCTATCAAGGAACTCTACCAACTGGGCTAGGACTGCTAGTAGCCTTAAATTGTGAAAATAAAGTATTAGTACCTAGTCAAAAAAATTTACCCCGGGCTGCAGCCCGGGACAGCCCAGCTGTAGCTCCGCACCTGTTTACAGTCCCATAAAGTTGGCTACATCCGTCATCATTGGATCGAAATGTAGTCGATATCCTTTATCCTTGGATTATGCTTTGGCACGCACCCTATGTTGCACCATGGACACAAATACGATACAATACAGACAACGCAACATGGACACAGTACATATTTGGTATGTCCTAATGTACTTTTGAGTATTTAGGCGATGCCCGATCTGGGCCTGACACAGCATAACATGGACCCCGACCTGATTTTTTTAGTTTTTCTATTTCCTAGTTCGTGCACTGTATTCTTAAATTTCGATTAGACACTTCTTTATGAACAAGGTTTAACCCATTGGGATCAGCACATAAACACGCAAGAAGCTACAAAATTGCTGACTGCATAGTAAGTGAGTCGGTTCAAAGGCGTGCTTTAAATTGTTAGTATAGGCCTACTTTAGTCCATTATCAAGAAAACATGATACTAGTTACAATTTCCATTGTCAATGATAACAACCTAGTAAGCAAGGACACTCTGAAAATTGATGCATGTCCTTGTCATGACACAGAGTAGGACACATATCAAACACAACACATACACTCCAAATACATTAGACACGCTAATATCGACTCTGTTGCAGTGTCCCAATATCTCTATCATGTTGTATTTGTGTCCTAGAGTATCCGGAGTGTCCGTGTCGTGTCCGACGAAGTAGAGGGAGTAGAGTACCACCTGGAGGCGGATGAGGAGCTTGGTGGTGACGCAGTCCCTAGAGTCGACGGCGGAGGAGAGGGAGGAGGTCATCGGCCTGAACTTGGACCGGAGGAGCAGGTACGCGGCCGCCGGGAGCGAGGGGACGTCGTCAAGGCTGCAGCTAGGATTTTGGACGACGTGTCTGGAAACAAAAAACGAGAGGAGAATGAATGGTTAGAGACAACGAAACACTATATTATTAGGGGGTTTCTCTCCCTCTCTCTCCCTAGAGAAAGCTATAGGGATGAACTGGTAGCTGATCCCGGCGGCTTCGAGTTCCGATCAGAGAGCTCCGACGTCGAAGATGGAGCGAGTCGCCATGAAAATGTTGAGGACGGGAGCAGGAGAAGAAGGAACTTGTTTATTTCACTCTGTTTTAGAAAGAGTACAAAATAAAAATAAAAAATAACTATATAATAATTAAAAAATAAATTCAAATTGGCCCATACAGGTCTCGAACCTGCGACCTTCGCGTTATTAGCACGACGCTCTAACCAACTGAGCTAATAGGCCAGCTGTTAAATAGCTTCATTCGAACATATTTTGTGGTGTATAGCTTTGTGTTGCTACAAATTTGATCCACAAGTTTCAAACAATTCACCTCTGGGGCGAAAACCATATTTTGGTTAGCCACTAACCTCACCTTGCACACCTACAATCGATGGGACAGTTTGATCATTGTTCACAAACGACTGTTAAGTTAAAGCCGTATGACAAGCTACATACTTTATAGACAAAATTTGGTTTCGTGATTGCCATGTTCCCAAGGGCATGAGCGTGGGCATTGCTTGGTGCAGCAAATAACCCTTGGAGCTTGCATCGTGGAGGAGGATGGATGTATATTCGAAATGTGAAAACTATCATCACTTCATATGTTTGGGAGGTAAGGCTACATAAAACAGAACGATTTCATCACCATTAATTACGAGAGAATTCATGTTCACAACAACACTCTAGCTCTGAATGTATTGGCCTTGCTTCCTAAGAAGCTAGGACTAATTCACTCTGAAAGGAATGATTTCATTGTCAATCTTACAAAATAGTCGACAAACAAGTATCACAGTGCCAGGAGGGCTTATCTTCTTCCTCATTCTTTGGACTCGGCCTCTTGTTCATGCTTCCATTTATCCACCTGAAACCCACCAGGCCAATGTGTGCTTCTCTCTCATACGTTCCGCTTAGACCTGTCAATTGGGCCGGGCCGGCCCAGCCCGGCACGAGTCCGGCCTGAAAAATTGGCCCATCTGCTAGTCCGGCCCGATTAATCGTGGGCCCGGGCCGGTCCGGCCCCGTATATTGGGTCGTGCCGGGCTACCTATATCGGCCATAACATAGACCCGGCCCGGCCCGACCAACCTAAATAAATAAGAATCAAGTAGTTTCTATAGCAAAAAATGATTGTTATTAATATTTAGAAAACTTATGTTATTGTGTTATGTTAATCTACGTAAATATATGTGATTGTTGAAAAACATATATGAAAACATGTTGGATCTTCAATCTTTTGTGTTTAAAAAATGATTGTAATTACTATACAAAAATTTTGAGAAGAATAACGAAAATAAATGCCCAAATTTCACGTGCCAGGACCCGACCCGAAGCCCACTGTGCCGTGGGTCACGTGCCGAACTGGGCCAAGATTTTCAACCCTTGGTCCGGCCCGGTCCGACCCGCTACAGTTCATGGGCCCAACAGGTCTGGGCCCGGCCCACCCAACTTTTGTGCCGGGCCAGCCCGGCCCACTTGACAGGTCTATTTCCGCTGGACCTATCACTTCCCCTTGTGCCCCCTCCATCAAATCTCTCCCTCGATTGATAGTTACCCCTTCTTTGGTAAGACCTGTCTTCTCCCCTCCTAAAATTTCCTTCCTCGGCTCTGGAAAACGCTCTCCCAAGCTTGCTATTCAATCCGGGGGGTGTGTGGATATTGACCTCCTCTTTCTATCGCTCTTGCAGTGTGTAGCCTATATATGTGTTCTGTACCAGTTGCTGCTGCGGCAGTTTCTCTCTCTCTCTCTCTGCGTCGGTCTTCTTCTCCCTAAATGCTGGTCTTTTTTTTTCACGAAGTTGCGGCAGCTCTACTTTCCCTCTGGACCTATCACTAGATTGCTCCTTCGGATGACTCCACCTCCCATGATCTGTAAATTACACAGAAAGAATCCAATTTTAAGATCTCAAGGGCAACATGTTTGTTGGTTTGAATGTGAAAAAGAATTACCTGTTTGTTGCCCTGCAACCTGAGCTTCCACCACCATGTCCGGTACTGTCACGCTCATCCTCCTGTAGATACATGAAATGATATGCTAAAAAAATGGCATTATTCAGCACAATGCCAGTCGATGGTGAGACCACACCTAGCCCCAAAGTAGTAGTTAACAGTGGTTGTCATTGATACTGCATTTCGATCAGCATCAACCACACAGAAATGGCTGGTCCCAATGTTATAGCTAAAACGTTTAGAACCTACTTAACACAGTTGCCCGGCGTAACGCACGGAACTTTGTGCATGCTGCGTTCATGCCATTTGGACCCACTGCCCACACCTCTTCCGCGGTTTGATCCCAAGATCGTCCGCCTAGCCAAGGAAACTTAAATCTTGAACGCAAGACAATGCCCATGATCAGTCGGAACAAATCAAATATACATGCAAATAGGAAGCATGATAAGCATATTAATCTCTAGGAACTGCAAGATGATATGCTAAAAAAAATTCAAACAATGGTAATATTATCAAATGTGCACTCTATGCCACTACAAGCTATTACTACAAGCTATTTGATACAAGGACAACAAGGTGAGATAATAAAAGAACATGATAATTTAATTTGGAAAAACTACCACCCATTTTCTTCTAGGTGACTGGTTTTGCTTGATAGTCTCACTTTTCTACTCTGCTGTCTTCCATTAGATAATCTTTCAGCACAAGAAGATTGAAAGGAAAATTTTGAACACTTTCTAGAGAAGTACTTACATTCTGTTAACCTATTTTTGTATCAAATTGTGCAAGTTTATCAGACTATACTAGATATAGTCTGAAAGTTATGACCAATCTTCCATAGTTTGAGAAAGACAAGGCAAAGACTCACCAAGGATATTCCAACAGTTCCACTGGACAGAGGAGGCATACCGAGTAGCGTGTAACCCATAACATTTGCTTCATGGCCTCACCGACTTTGACTTCATATTTCCTCATATCCTCCATGGTTGCAATCCCTCCAGCATTCCATTCTCGGTGGTTATCACCTCCAAAGTGTCCTTAAGCTTGGAAATATAACGTATGTTAAGCATGGAGACTTAAGTTCAACTAATCCAATTTTATAATAATTTTTTTTTTCAATTTTACAAGAAAAATTTATGGAAGATTTAAGTAGCGAGTAAGTTTCTTGTATTGATTAAACAGAAAATACTGGAACGAGACCTAGTTATTATTATTGGTTTTAAAATTAACTTGCACGACGTATCCAGAAGAGTGCGATTCCGTCGCAAGCCTTCAAGAGAGGCACAAACTTCGTCTCCGAAGGATAGATCTTCAACAAAAACTTGGACTCCTTTGAATATGGTACACAACTACTTGTCGAGAAAAAAAAGATCACACGTGCCACATGACAACAAAATATTCGATCCGAATTTTACTTGGGTTTCGAAGAAGTCGATTCGTCGTCGTTGTCGATTGCTTGTCTTCGGAGAGTCATTAGTTGAAGAAAATGTTGAAGTGTTCCTTCAAATAAGACAACGGATCCTTTGACGAAGACGTCCTAGCAGAATAGGAAAGAGAAAACTCACTTAATTCATTGGTTTCACACGTTAATTGTTCACATGATATGTCACTAAGATGCAACAGCTTTCCATTGGGTGCGAACAGACTCTTAAACCCAGGGTCAGCCATTATGTCATCCTTACAATTCTTGATGGAGCGTGCAAGATATGGTTCCACTACAAACTAAGAAGCCATCTTTGACGAGTGTTATGGCTGGTTCTAGAAGCCATGGGAGCCGGCCATATTTGGAACAAGCTGCATTGACTCCAGCTACCTCACCAGCGATATCCCATTGAGAGGGCACATTTTCTCTACATGTTCTGTTGCAATAATACAAATCATAGTTTGTGGTATCGGCGGATACCGATATGGTTTGGTATGTCCCGTCTCGATACTGTTGATATTGATATTAAATGATATCAACATTGGGAATCTCTTTTTCAGCCAATTCGGCAAAGAAATTTGAATGAAAGAGACCAATCAAATTCGACAAAGAATATTGAATGAAAAAAAAACCAATCCAGGTATAAAAGCATAGTAAAGTGGTAAAAGCATGTAAAAGAATAAAATTTATCCATCGCAGCTAAAACAATGGTGACTACTATTTCATTCAATTTTAAAATTAGAGAAATTTTGAGTCGCACCCCACTTAACTTACCAAAATTCAAGGTGCACCCCACTGCTTTACCATAATGCAAGGCACCTCCCACTTGCTTTACCATAATGCAAGGCACCCCCCACTTTTGACGGTTTCCGTCAGTAACTGACGGTCAAAGGGTTTGACTATTTTTTTGGGGTAAAGTGCATTTAAACCCCCCTTAGATGTCACGAAAAGGCAAATAAAGACTTCCTGATTTGAAAAATCCAAAAAGTTACAAAAATGCTTAAATCACCCCCTAATCCAACTTTGTTGTTAACCGCTGTTAACTCTTGGATAAAATAACCCAACTACCCCTGCGATATAATCGAAGCAGAGGACCGACGTTTCATTCTCAACTCTCTCTCTCTCTTCCGTCTCGCTCTCTTCCGTTCTCAACTCTCTTTCCCGTTCCAAACCCTAAATCTCTTCGCAAACCCTAAATCTGTTTGCAAACCCTATATCGATTTGCAAACCCTAAATCGAAGCCGCGAACCGACGTTTCATTCTCAAGTCTCTATCGCTGCTGTTGGTCGATCGGAGTGGAGGTCGGACTGAAGATCGGAGTGGAGCTTCTTCCAGTATTTTTGGCTTATTAAGGTATTCTCGTACTGGTACATTTGAAAACCCTTGTTCTCAGAATTTTCCTACACTTTCGAACGTAGTGCATGAATGATATAAGTTGGAGCGGAAATTTCTGAAATTTTTGAGAAAAAATGCATGAATGATGTCTGCATGTAGTGTATGAGTTGTTAAATTTCTGAATTTGTTGAGAAAAATGCATAAATGATGTTTGTTTGTAGTATATTTGTTAAATTTCTGAAATGTTTGAGAAAAAATGCATGAATGATATCTGCATGTAGTGTATGAGTTGTTAAATTTCTGAATTTGTTGAGAAAAAATGCATGAATTATGTCTGTTTGTAGTATATTTGTTAAATTTCTGAAAATTTTGAGAAAAATGCATGAATGATGTCTGTTTGCAGTATATGAGTTTGAGAAAAATTGCATGAATGATGTCTGCATGTAGTGTATGAGTTATTAAATTTCTGAATTTGTTGAGAAAAAATGCATGAATGATGTCTGTTTGTAGTATATTTGTTAAATTTCTGAAAATTTTGAGAAAAAAATGCATGAATGATGTCTGTTTGCAGTATATGAGTTGTTAAATTTAGTAATTTTTTGAGAAAAATGTCAGCTTTCATGCATGATATTTGGTGTTGTTTGTAGTATATGATCCTTGTATGTACGCAGGATTAAATTAGATGAATTTATATTAAAGTAGTTGTCTGTTGTCCCTCTCTTTGTCTATACATTGTTTAATTTATATTAAAATAGTTGAATTTATATTAAATTAGTTGACTTTCTGTTTGTCTATACATTTTTGTTTCTACATTAATTAGTTGTTTGTCTATTTGTCTGTTTGTCTATATTAATTAGTAGTACATAGGGAACTGTCTTCTGTTAGTTATTTCATATATGTTGTTGCCTGTGTGTGTATGTGCAGAGGGATTAATGGATACCAAGTATGTTGTTAATATGTTTGTGGGGGGAGATTTTAGTGTTGATAACCAATATGTGGGGGGTATGGCATTAGAACTGAAAGAATGTGTGGACAGAGATGAGATGTGCTGGTTTGATCTTGATGGGTTATGTGCATCTGCTGGGGTCCAGGCTCCATGTAAAATTTATTATTTTGATCCTGTAGATAGAAGTAAGACTCAGATATTGGGTGACAATGATATATTGAACTTTTTGAAAAGTTTCCAACCCCTTGTCTTATCAAATTTTATATATTGGGGAAGCTTGTTGAGTCACTCATTGACTATGGTGAATATGTTGACATTACTGAGTTTACAACCACCAGAATTCTCTATGGTCCTTCTGAAGCAGCTGATGAGATTGATGTGCAGTTGGGTGATGATTTTTGGGCCAATATAGACTTGACTGGGCCTGCTCAAGCTGATGAAGATGTGGAGTTAGGATCTGGGCCTCCTCAACATGTACAAGATGAAGGGACTGCTGAGAATGAAGGCAATGTTGAGAATGAAGACAATGTGGAGGAAGAAAGGACTGAAGGCAATGTGGAGGAAGAAAGAACTGAAGATGTGGAGGAAGAAGCAGTTGGTGTTGACTTTAGTAGTTTTGTCCCCCATGAAGACATTGACCAAGACTCTGAATATGCTCCCAGTGATGAGTTGGCTAGTGTACACTCCTCAGAAGAAAGTTTTGATGATGAGGATGAAGGGACTGCTCATGAAGAGCCTCTAGTGACCAAAAAAAGGTTAGTGAGGGAGGAAAATGTGGCTCTTCATGTAGGGCAGAGGTTTGCTTCATATGCAGAATTCAGGAGTGCATTAAGGCTCCATGCCATAAAGAACAAGTACAATATCAAGTGGGTACACAATGAAACAAAGAGGGTGACAGCTAGATGTGCAAATGATGCTTGTCAGTGGAGGATTCATGGGAGTGTTTTGGTGGTCATAGAAATTTTGTATTGAAGAAGTACGTGTCTGACCATTCAAGGGACTGTGTTGAGGTGGACAGCAATAGACAAGCTACTGCCACATTCCTTGCAAACAGATATGTACACAGATTCAGGAATGATCCAGACTGGAAGTATGCTGGGTTTAGAACCCACATTGCAGAAGATTTGGAGATTGGCTGTTCAAGACACAAAATTGCAAGGGCAAAGAAGAAGGCATTAGAGTTGATTGAAGGGCATGCCCAAGACCAATATGCTTACATTAGGGAGTATGCAATGCTGGTGATGTCTACCAATCCTGGAAGTGTTGTTAGGGTCAAAGGAGAATTAGAGGAAGATGGAAAGTCTACCAGAATTGTGAGGGTGTTCTACACTTTGAAGGCTGTGATAAAGGGTTTTAAAGAAGGTTATAGACCATTCATTGGTCTGGATGGGTGTTTTCTGAAGACTGGGTACAAAGGGCAACTTCTTAGTGCAGTGGGAAGAGATGGTAACAACAGTTTTTTTCCTTATTGCTTGGGCTGTTGTTGTAACTCCTCTTCTCGGATTTTTTATTTTTTTATTTATTTTGTGTTAGAAATAATTTATCGTCGAAACCTTGTAAAAGAGATTTTCGATTTATTATGTCATCAAAGAATTGGTTATAATTTAATGTTTTAAAATACAATTTTTGTTTACTAAAATCATTATATTTTATTATCGGAGTCATAAGAGATGTTGGATTTTCAAAATATTTTCAGTAATAAATATTTGGAACGACAAACATGATTTGTCCGTTTATTTTTAAGATAAAAGTTTAGGTACATCTTACGTTATAAATTATCATTTATGGTAATTAAACTATTTGAATTCGGATTGAATTTATATAGGCATTAAAATATGATATCGTAGTATCTAAATTCTTATGATAACTATTTATTTGAACTTAAGATTTGATTCATATTAATACGTTTTAGTTGTTTTATAGGAAGTAAATATTATTTTGAAATATTATAATTGATGTTTACGATTTAATTTATATGTTTTAACCTATTGGATTATCGAGTTAAATGAGTGTCGTTATCTACTAATGGATTTTGATTGAAATAGATTTTTTTAAATAATTATATTGATTTAAATTAAATATTTAGCTATTAGAATTTAAGGATAATGATGAGTACTACATATCGGTTTTAAACTAATCACTTACTGATGGTTTATGTTTAAACAAATTCTTATTTAAAGTTTATTTGATCTATATTAGAAGAAATATTTATCAATTATAAACTCTAGTCCTTATCTATTATTTTTTAATTGTTGCTACTAGTATAATAAATTCTAGGATTGGATCAAATAGAGAGTGATGTGTTTACATTTATCTATATTCAATCTCTGAGACAAGATTGGGATAGATTTTCTTTACACCTCTGTTACAAACCGCTGGAGTGGAAAGCCAAGTTCAACTCTGTTTGGATCAAGTTAAATTAGATACTCTAATCTTTTCCCACATCCAAATCCTAACTTAAATCCTAACTTGATAAGAGCTTTCCTGCACGTAAACCCCTATCTAATTCAAACATATCTAAGCCTGTACATGTAGGGGTGAAGGGATCACCCGATCCCTTCCCATCTAACCTCCTCCCAAGGCTCGGGAAAGAGGACAGGTGATTTCGGATACGCAAGCGGCCAACCACCCTTTCCTGTTAGCAACACCATCATCATCATCCCCTTCACCACCGAGATGCCGAGATTACCATTGTCGACACTTCCATAGCCATCCTCCATCCCCACCATCAGTCACCACCATCGCCACATACAACCATGACAACCACCACCACAGAAATCAACGTGTCCGGACCCGTGTGTCCGTGTCTACCCATCTTACTCCATTAGTACAATCCAAATATCATGTCCGTGTCGACAGGCTGACACGAACATCCCAACCATCACAACCAAACACCAACCACTCACCTTGTCGCGCCCCCGCCGAGAAGACACGGACAACGGACGCCGCCAGCTTGGTGACCGAGCCAGTCCGGCCTCGCTGCGGCTGTGCCCAGCTTCCAAATCCCGACCGACGCCTTCACCGGCCCAGATCTCGAACACCGTGCTCGCATCCTCCTCCGCCGTACAGCGACAACCACCTCTGGTTGGCGTCGACCCCGATCCGCTCCGCTGTTGAGCCGGAGCGAGAGAGCACGAGCTCGCCGCCTCTTTCGAGTGAACGCCCCTCTCCTCCGTGCCGGGCGATGGCGACGACCCCTTCCGCCGAGGAGTTTCCCACTGTAAGCCTTTCCTCCATTTCCTCTTCCTGTACTACGTCCACACCAGAGCGACATGGACCACGCACTGGACCGAGTATCCCACCACCCAGACCCTGACCGGGACCGCCGACTCCTCGACCACCGTCAGAAGCAGCAACACCGTCGAGACGACCGCGAAGGCGGGGTTCCAGGCGATGTCGAGCGCCACGACGGGGCGCGAGTAGGCCCAGTCGGCCCGCCTCTCCTCGAGCTGCAGCGCGGCCGTCTCGCGGACCAGCGCCGACGCTCAACCGCGTCCGAGCCCTCGTCCGACGCCACTCAGGTGATGCTTTCCTCTCCGCTCTCTCTCTCCCTCGATCTCTCTTTCTCCCCCACTCTTCTTAGTTCTAGGTCAAGAATTAGGAAAAGGAATGGGGAGGGGTCCAGCTTCACCCTTCCCTTCTGATTTCTCTTTCTTGTTGCTTTCCCTTTTTCCTTTATGACCACTGTGATTTGCCTTTGATTGTTTAGTGTTAAGGTGTGGGTGGGGACAACAGCAGAACCAATTTGAGTATATTGGTTTGAATCGAACTATTGAACCCATTGGGCCAACCAAATCGATTGTCCTGGGCCATTTGGCTGGAGCCCAAAGAAGAATAATGTAGGGAATTTTATTTGCTGGGCTGGGCTTGAAACCGATTGTTTTATTGGATATATAATTGGGTTATATAGATTTTAGATTATAATCTGTTAGTTATATTTTTGGGGTTATTGTATTGGGATTCGATATTCGACTGGACCCTGGGCCTTGGGTCTTGGTAAATGCAGTTCAGATTTATAAATAAATTTTGATATATCAAATTTACTTATGGGCTCAACTTAAGACTTAGCATTATTTTGGGTTTTAATTATTTGGGCTTTACATACGAGCTCTAGTATATTTATTCTCACGTATAAATAATTTTGGACTTGGGCTTACGAAAGTAGTTGATTATATTTTAAATAATTTGACTATGGTTCCTTCTATAATTTTATGATTTGGGCTTTAATATAATAACGGGGCTTATATTAATATGTTATAAATATTTTCTAAAACATATACGTATTTTCAAATTAAATAATTATCTTTTCTTCTAAGTTAGAAAATCTCTTAGCTCGTTAGATTATCATTGATCATAACTAATTAGAGTATTTCCTATTTTCCTTGCAAACTTTGGACTTCTCCGTATCAACCCTAAGCTAAACAGGCCATTCTGGACTCAACGGACGATTTTGTGCACGGTCCGCCGGAATCCAACTCTGGACATACGGTTGGGTTCGTATCGGAAAACCGGATCCGTAGACATGTAGTTTGACGACCTTAGAGACCATTGACTCTGGCACGCTTTTCGGTGCAAAGCAGGTCCAACGGCGGACACTATTTTTGCCCAAAATTACCGTTTTGTCTCTGTGTCCAGAATTGGACTTAAGGACATACAATCCTAGCTAATTTGACTATTCTGAGATCATTGGTATTGTCTATTTCAGCTTCCGGGGATTGTTGTACGGGTTTTGACTATTGTGGTATATTGAGTGATTTGGATCATCGGTTTCACCAGTACAGGACCACAGGCGAGTACAGTTTATTGTCTGCATTTCGATATTGATTTTCACTATATTTCATTGATTGATCATTGGTTATGTGATTATTTTTCTATTATAAATTGTTGAGTCGGGAATGAGAAGTACCAAGGATGTGTGATCCGACCGTAGACCTCGTTTACTTTCATGCAGTAGATCTCGTAGACATTGTTACTTTCTTGCAGTAGATCTCGTAGACATTGTTACTTTTCTGCAGTAGATCTTGTAGACATTGTTACTTTTATGCAGTAGATCTCGTAGACATTGTTTACTTTTATGCAGTAGATCTCGTAGATCTCGTTTACTTTTATGAAGTAGATCTCGTAGACAGTGTTTAATTTTTCTGCAAGTAGATCTCGTAGACCGTGCGGTGTAGTATCCCAGACTGATCACATATCAAAGGTACTTCTAAGGGTGGAAAGTATATTGGTCTATTTATTACTATTGATTTTTCTTACGGCTTTACTGTTATTTTTAAAACTCATGATTAATGCATAACCCTTGTCTTATAGTCATTTTCTTTATTTGAAATTGCATTCAGTGAATTGTGCTCGTTCCATTCCTGACTGGAAACCATATTTTTCAGGTTATCCGTGGATTTACTTAGCTTGGGGATTGACGGGAATGTTTGCAGACAAAGCCTAGAAACTAGCTAGATAGCGGAGTTGTAGTCATTCCAATAGTTGTACAAGTTTATATTTTTTGTAAATATAAATCTTGTGATTATTGTAAATTAAATTAATGTTGTGAATGAGCATATTTGTGATTACGATCTTCACGACCGTGACAGCGTTCTACCGCCGACACTGCGGCGTAGGCTGGCTTGGACACGTCTCATATCCGTTTAAAAAAAAAAACGGGTGCGGGTCGTGACAGTTGTGGAGATAGAAAATAAGGAAACTTGGAACTGGTTCATGGATCAACTATTGGATGCACTTGGCATGGATGGAAATACAATCACCTGGATTTCTGATAGACAAAAAGGCCTACTGGATATTTTTCACAATCTTCTTCCTAATGCAGAGCATAGATTTTGTGTTAGACACATATATGACAATTTCAAGAAGAAACATCCAGGGTCCAAGTTGAAGTATCTTTTGTGGAAAGCTTCAGAGGCATGCACTTTAATTAATTTTGAGAGAGCAATGAATAAGATCATGAAAGTAAGCAAGGAGGCCTATGAATGGTTAGATAGACTTCCTGCAGGCCAGTGGTCGAAGCATGGGTTCTCAACCAATTCAAAGTGTGAGCTGTCAAGCAATAATATGTGTGAGTCATGGAATAAGCACATATTGAAAGCAAGGGACAAGCCCATTATCTGTCTTCTAGAAACTATAAGAAGATTGCTCATGGTAAGGTTCCATGAGAAGAGAGAAAGAATGGGAGCTCATGATGGGATCATTGTTCCTAAAGTAATGAAAAAACTTGAAGAAGCCAAAGAGGGTGCTAAAAATGTATGGTTATTACTTCTGCGTTCAATAAATTTGAAGTGAGCCAGAGAGGACTTAATGAGGCAGTGGACTTGGAAGCAAAGAGCTGCAGCTGTAGAGAATGGCAACTCACAGGTATTCCATGTGACCATGCAGCTGCATGTATCAAGAAGAAGAGGCACTCTATTGATGACTATGTAGACAAGTGCTATCACAAGTCTACTTACTTGAAGGCTTATGCAGAGATAATCAACCCTTTTTCAATGAGGAATCTAAGACAACTTTAAAATGTTGTACCCATGATACCCCCTGTGGTCCATGTCCAAACTGGGAGAAGGCAAAAGAAAAAAAAAAGAAACAAGATGATGAAAGAATGGCTAAGAAGGAGAGTAGAAAATGTAGGACCGTTGAGCACCTCTAGAGGGGGGTGAATAGAGTGTGTGTGTGCAGCAAAAAATAATTACCAATTAAAAATTAAACTATGGCAGAGATATAAGAGACAGTAAATAAAGATAGAGAATTCAAACTCAGTAACACAGCGATATATACTGGTATCCCTCTGAGAGGACTAATCCAGTCTCGAGTACTCTTGCTCGATGTTAATCCACTATGGCACAAGCTTTAACTGAGAGCTTGCAGTCTCTTACAACACCGTGCTTGGTGACGAGCGTACGACCAGCTCCACAACACACACCGTGCTTGGTGACGAGCGTACGACCAGCTCCACAACAGGAAAAGTTGTTGAACTTGGAACGACCTCTTTACAACTCTTGATACACCAAAAGATTCTAGATCAACTCTGATAGTACTGGCTTTTGGCTATGAGATGTATAGGTATGATTTGAAAGTCTTAGATCGTTTGAAAATACTTGAGTAGTAGAGAAGAGAGAATGAAGAATGAATGAATGATTTGAAATGAAAAGTTCTTCTCTATTTATAGGTGTTTTCTCGAACCGAACTCGGGCAGAGTTCGGATGCAAATATCTCGTAAAGAGACGTTGCTCGCTGATTTGGAGGCAACAGAAGTTTGAATCATTTTTGACCGAACTCGGTCAGAGTTCGGACCGAACTCGGGCCGAACTCGGTTACGAGTTCTGTCAGGAGATATTTGAAAATCATTTGTAAAAACAGTTTTCAAAATATATTTTTGGTTATTTTGTAAAATTATTTGTAAAGGCTATTTTCAAAATATGTTTTTGAAATGTTTTGTAAATGAAATACGAATGGTAAATAGGTAGGCTTTTGGAATGTGGACAGTTTTAACCCTAAGCCAGTATTACCAAAACTGATTTTACAAAATAAATCCTAGACTCAATAAAATATAAAATACAGAATAAAATGAGAAATGAGTCTTCTGAAGATTTGATGATGTTGACGCTTTGTTTGATGCAGTATATCGTCCGTTGAATTTGATTTCATGTATCCTGAAATGATTAGCAGCATTTTCTATATTTTGTGTATTGACTTAAGTGTATATTGATTATCGAAATCGGGTGTGACCATGGAATGGGCCAACAATCTCCCCCATTTTGATAATTGACAAACTTGAGTCTATACCAAAATATATTTATATGAAATAGAACAAAATACAAATTACCTGAAAAAAATGAGATGTTTTGATTTTGTTTTTGGATTTGTATATGCTTAGCTTTTTGGTATTGTACTTTTTCTTCCCCTTTGTCAAGTAGTAAAATGACTTGGCTCCCCCGTAATATGTGAAGCCAACAATAGACAAACACAAGACAAAGTGAAGCAAAAAGACATAATCACAGCATAAGACATATGGAAACAACTAATATAGAAAGAAACAGCTCATAATAAACTGAAACAATCATGAAAATTTCCACTAATAATCCAAAAGTACAACTGAAAATGTCTAACTAATCAGTTTAGACACGAAATAAATAAAAAAACTACATCAACTGATCATCATCTAACAAATGTCTACTAGCCCATAGCTGAATCTACGTCACATCGTGGGATTGTCCGCATCAGAAGCCTCATGAGGAAAGTAGGCTGTAGTCGGGTCGAAATACTGAAAGGAAGCCTCATCAGTAAATCTAGGACCCGGAAAGGTAGGGTGAGGTAAGATGGTGAGTGGATGGACAGGATCATAAGCCAGGCTGTAGTGGAGATCAGCAATGCCATTCCTCAGCACCTGGGCCTGAGAAATGCGCCGGAACTCCGAATCCAGATGACGTTGCGTGGAAACAGCAATAAAGTCATCAAAGCGCTGATAGAATGTCGGATCGAATCCTGGGACAGGGGCCGGAGCAGGAGGAGCATCAGCAGGAGGGACATCAGCATCAGCAGCTGGAGCAGGATGAGCTCCAGGAGGCAGAGGTGGAGCAGGAATTCGATGAGATCTAGTCAGCTCGATAGGAGTGGAGGAGATGGCACACGTCTCAAGATCAATCTCGAAACATCGAAAGATAGAAGCTAAGTGCATTGGATATACTAGATTCCTACCTGCATTTCTGCAGTTAAGCATCCAGGACATCACAGTTTTAGGAATAGAGAATGGGATGCCAAAGTGAATATGATATAAAGCATATAGTTCCATAAAGGTTACTTCATCAGTAGAACCTTTCTTTGGAAGGAGGACGGAGAAAACCATACGATGAAGTTCATAGAAGGTTTGGTTCAAATTTTTGGCAAAAATTCTACGGGGAACAGGGTTAGGATGACAGATTAGTTCCCTGAAGGAAGCAAGAGTGACATCAGCAGGAAATTGAATATGATAGATGTCAACCAAGGCATCACCAAGATCAGGAATATGGAAGAATTCGCTGATGTCGGTGGCACTAAATTCCAATTCTTGCCCAGCAACGCAAGAATAGAAATTTTCGTTTGGTTTTACTTGCAGGTTGCAGTAAAACATACGGACGGCGTTGTCATAAATATTTTCTTGTACCTCGAAGAAATCTCGGTATCCAAGTTGGTCAAAAGTTGGAGCGTACTCAAAGAAAGTAGTAAAGTTTACAAAAGCTCCAGTACAAATACGACGACCAGAAAAAGAGTCGAACCAGAGATCCGAAAAATCTTTGTCCGGGAACAAAGTAGAGTCATATTCCTCGGGATCTCTAGGTCGTGCTGGACTGAATAGACTAGCAGGGGTGTATTCAGAAGAAGAGGAGGCACCTTGGGAAGTGGTTCCTTTATGACGCTTGGGGCCATGAGAAAATAGAGAAAAAGTACCTTTTGAAGAAAAAGGAAGGAGGAACAAGATGATCGCCCACTAGATCTCTTCGGAACCTTGCTAGGATGGAGGAGGAGAAGCTTCTAGGAAGAGAGGAGTGATTTCCACGAGTTGTTGTGTGGAAAAAGTGGAAGAAAAGATGGGTTATATAGGCACTAGGGTCGGCTGTTCGGTTCTGGAATTAAAACAGCACCGACCGAACTCGGTCCGAATTCGGTCTGAACTCGGTCAGAGTTCGGGCCGAGTTCGGCCACTTGCATTCCTGAGACAGTCAATGCATTCTGGTAGGTTTAAAAGTAGAATTTAATAACTTTGACTGTAATATTAAATAACGACTGTTATTTTTGGGTTAACTGTAGGGGTTGTCCCAGCTAACGGAGGTTCACCGAAAAACTCTTAAATACCGCTTCGCTTCGACCGTAGTCGAGGTGACAGACATACCCTTTTTAAGTTTATACCCAAAAACAATTTTCGTTAAATAAATAATAAAGTATCAAGTCATAAATTCAATTTTAATTACCATATACATTATGAGTCTGAGAATTCAAGAATGCCGAGCTCACGTCTCAAAATGTTAAAACGGTCTTCAGCCAATGGTTTAGTGAATATATCTGCTAGTTGATGATCAGTGTCAATAAATTCTAGGCAGATATCCCCATGTTGTTGATGATCACGAAGAAAATGATGTCTAATTTCTATGTGCTTTGTGCGTGAATGACAAATAGGGTTCTTAGTCAGATTTATAGCACTAGTGTTGTCACAATAAATAGGAACATTAGTGTAGTACAGATTGTAGTCCTCTAAGGTTTGCTTCATCCACAAAATCTGAGCACAACAACGTCCTGCGGCGATATACTCAGCCTCAGTTGTTGATAATGCTACTGAATTTTATTTCTTGCTAAACCAAGAGACTAAGGCCTTTCCTAAGAAATGGCATGTGCCACTTGTACTTTTACGGTCCACTTTGCATCCAGCAAAATCCGCATCCGAGTAACCTATAAGGTCAAAGGATTTGGTTTTGGGATACCATAAGCCAATTGTAGAAGTTCCTTTAAGGTATCTAAATATACGCTTAACGGCACTAAGATGTGATTCCTTAGGGTTTGCCTAATAACGTGCACAAATGCAAACGCTAAACATAATATCAGGGCGACTAGCAGTTAAGTATAATAAACTACCAATCATACCTCGATACTTATGCTGATCGACAGGTTTGCCACTTTCATCAGCATCAAGCTTTGTAGATGTAGCCATAGGCGTCCTGATTGGCTTTACATTCTCGAAGTCGTACTTTTTCAGTATGTCCTTCGTGTATTTAGCTTGGTTGATGAATGTTCCGTTCGAGTGCTGTTTGATTTGAAGTCCTAGGAAAAAGTTTAGCTCTCCCATCATACTCATCTCAAATTCACTCTGCATACACTTGGCAAAATCTTGACAGAGTTTTTTATTAGTAGAACCAAATATAATATCATCTACATAAATTTGCACTAAAAGAATATCATCATACATGGATTTAATAAATAAAGTAGTATCAATCTTTTCTTTCGAAAATCCATTATCAAGTAAGAAGGCGCTTAGGCGTTCATACCAAGCACGAGGTGCTTTTTGAGTCCATAAAGTGCTTTCTTAAGCTTGAAGACGTGATCAGGTTTTTGAAAATCTTCAAAACCAGGGGGTTGTTTCACAAAAACCTCTTTTTTCAAAAATCCATTTAAAAATACGCTTTTCACGTCCATTTGAAAAAGTTTAAAATCATTAAAACATGCAAATGCACAAAACATGCGGATGGCTTCTAGTCTAGCAACAGGAGCATAGGTCTCATCATAATCAATTCCTTCTTTTTGATTATAACCTTGTGCCACTAGACGTGCTTTGTTGCGTAGAACTTGTCCATCTTCACTGAGTTTATTTTGGAACACCCATTTGGTACCAATTATAGATTGACCAATTGGTTTAGGAACAAGTTCCCAAACTTGGTTTCTCTCAAATTGATTAAGTTTCTCTTGCATTGCAGAAATCCAAAACTCATCAGTAAAATCATCATCTACATTCTTAGGTTCTATTTTTAAAATAAATGCTACATTTGCTGCTAATTCAGAATCTTTAAGAGATGAACGTGTACTTACACCTTTGGATACATCACCTATAATGAGAGTTTCTGGATGATCTGGCTTGAATCTCAATGATTCAAATCTTTGGGCCATATCTTTCACAAGGCTCTTCTCAGTTCCTGCATCTTCGGAACTTTTATCAGTCCTTGCCTCATGGGTCAGATCTTTCTCAGAACTCTTCTTAGTCTTTGTATGTGTATCTTCATCATCACTGTCGCTAGATCTGTGACTATTTAACTCATCAAAGGTAACATTAATAGTCTCTTCAACAATCATAGATCTTTTATTAAAAATTCTATATCCCTTACTCTTAGCAGCATATCCGAGAAATATCCCGTCATCTGCTTTGGAGTCGAACTTTCCCAAGTTATCCTTGGTGTTCAGGATAAAACAGCGACAACAAAAAACTTTGAAATAAGAAATGTTTGGAATTCTTCCAAACCAAAGCTTATATGGTATTTTCTTCGAGATTGGTCGAATTAACACCCTATTTAGAATATGACATGCTGTACTAACAACTTCTGCCCAAAAATATTTAGGAAGATTATATTGATTCAGCATAACTCTAGCCATTTCGCTTAGAGTACGATTCTTCCGCTCCACAACACCATTCTGTTGGGGAGTTCTGGGACAAGAAAATTCGTGGTAATATCCACTATCATCACAAAACTTTTTGAAATCAGAATTTTCGAATTCGCCACCATGATCACTTCGGATACGAGTAATCATGAAGCCTTTTTCGTTTTGTACTTTTTTGCAAAATATCTGAAATTCAAAAATTGCATCACTTTTGTTTGATAAGAAATAAACCCAAGTAAATCGAGAGAAATCATCAACAATAACAAAAGCGTAGAGCTTACCGCCAAGACTAGCGACTCTACTAGGACCAAATAAATCCATATGAATTAACTGCAAAGGTCTCGAAGTACTTACAGCGTTGATGGATTTAAAAGTAGACCTATGTGCTTTGTTCTTTTCACAGTCAGCACATACCATATCTCTCTTGAATGGAATTTCAGGGAGTCCTCTTAGCAACTTCTTTGTATTTAGACGTGAGATAGTATCCATGTTTGCATGTCCTAGTCTCATGTGCCATAGCCAGCTTTCATCTTGATTGGCTACTAGGCACCTTCCTGCATTATTAGTATTCTCCAAAAAGAAAACATAAATGTTGTCTTCTCTAATCCCTTTATATACGGGATCACCAGATGACATATCATATATGGTACATTTATCTTTCACAAAATTGATACCATAACCATTATCTACCAAATGACTTATGCTCAATAGGTTATATTTCAATTCAGTTACTAGACAAACATCCTTTATTATTGGATAAGGAAAAATACCTACAGTACCATTACCTATTATATTACCTCTCAAGTTATTTCCGAAGGAGACGTATCCTTCTTTCTTCATCGATAGCGTAGCGAATAAAGATGCATCACCAGTCATGTGTCGCGAACATCCGCTATCGAGGATCCATTTGCTTCTAGCATGAGAGGGTTGAGGGTCCACCTACAAGACAAGTAGAAGAATCCTTTGGTACCCATTTTCTGAAGGGTCCACTGAGATTAGCTTTAGGTCTCCAGACTAAAGTGTGGTTGTCAACAAGCTTTCTTGCAAGACAATATTGTGAAATGTGTCCGTGCGTACCACAATATGTGCAAGTCAGTTTAGTGGTAGAAACTATGTTTGCAAGCTTGTTTTGTTTGGAGAACCTATAAGTGAAAGCATGATGATGTTCGTATTTCTTCTGTGCTTTCTTGTGTTTAGTCCTTTTAGGTGTATGCTTAGCATTAGGACTAATCTTAGGCTGTGTCACAGGTATTGCCTGTTTGCCTAACTTGATTTCTAACTTTTTAGAAATCGCAATAGACTCTTCGTATCTAGCAGTCATATCTAGGAGTCTTTGTTCAGTTACTAAGTACATCTTCTTCTCTATGTCATAAAGTTTTTGTACTTTGACATAGTCCCTTTCTTTCTTTTCAATATTAAGGATAGCCTCATGATAGTCTACCTTGAGTTTAGCTATCTCTTCCGTGTTACCGGTAGTAGATGTCTCTTTAATATCTTCAATCAGATTGGACAGTCTAGCTATCTCGGTTGTGTGTGCCTTAATCTCTTTTCGAGATTGCTTATACTTGTCGAGCACAGTTTTGTAATCTTCAAGTAGTTCGCTAAAGGCATTCTCTAATTCATCGAAAGTGAAATTATCAAACAAAGGGTTAGATGATACCTTATCAAATGCCATGAGACAAACATTTGTATTGCCGCAGGGTCTGTCTTCTTCTTCTGTATCACTGGCATCGCTTTTGTGCCAGATGCTTGTGTTGGCATACTTTCGACCAGATGTTGCTTTTCTGCTTGATCTTGATCTATCGTATGGACTGCTTTTCTTGGTGGTTGGACAGTCCTTCTTTATATGCCCTGACTTCTTGCATCCAAAGCATATAGTTTCATCTTCGTTGCTTTCTTGGACATCTTTCTTCTTTCTGCTTGTGAACTTTAGATATTTCTTGAAGTTCTTCACAAGTAGGGCTCGTTCATCACCACTTGATGATTCTTCATCGAAATCGTTGTATGTTGATTTTCTTGCTTGAGCTTTGAAGGCAATAGATTTCTCCTTTGGTGTTGCTTCTTCAAAATCTTGCAAGTCGAGTTCATGGGTCATGAGTTTGCCCATCAGCGTTTCTAGAGTCATAGTGGTAAGATCATTTCCTTCAATGATTGCTGTGGCTTTTGGATTCCAGTTCTTTGTTAGAGCCCGCAGCACTTTTCTGATCTTCTCGTGATTGCTGTAATCCTTACCAAGAGATTGTAAAGGATTAGTTATATCAAGGAAACGAGTAAACATCTGTGTAATTGACTCACCGGGTTTCATCTTAAAAGATTCATACTCCTGTGTCAGTCTACTAATTTTGGATTCCTTCACTTGGGAAGTCCCTTCATGGGTTACCTCAAGGAGTTTCTAAATTTCGTGAGACGTCTTACAGGTTGAAACTCTGTTGAACTCGATTTTGTCAATTGCACAGAATAGTGCATTGATGGCACGAGCATCTAGGCTAGCTTTAGCCTTTTCAGCTTCAGTGTACTTATCATGGGTCTTTTCCACCAGCTGGCCTTCAACCACTGTTGGTGCTGGTTTCTTATAACCATCAATGACTATTGACCAAAGATCAAAGTCGAGAGACTTTAGAAAGAAAGTCATTCGTGTTTTCCAGTAGGTATAATTTGTTCCATCAAATAGGGGAGGTCTATTTATGGATTGCCCTTCACCGTTGAATATAGATTTTACGGCTGCCATATATATACTCTCTAAGGTATGTTATATAAGAATATAACCCGCTCTGATACCAATTGTAGGACCGTTGAGCACCTCTAGAGGGGGGTGAATAGAGTGTGTGTGTGCAGCAGAAAATAATCACCAATTAAAAATTAAACTATGGCAGAGATATAAGAGACAGTAAATAAAGATAGAGAATTCAAACTCAGTAACACAGCGATATATACTGGTATCCCTCTGAAAGGACTAATCCAGTCTCGAGTACTCTTGCTCGATGTTAATCCACTATGGCACAAGCTTTAACTGAGAGCTTGCAGCCTCTTACAATACCGTGCTTGGTGACGAGCGCACGACCAGCTCCACAACACACACCATGCTTGGTGACGAGCGCACGACCAGCTCCACAACAGAAAAAGTTGTTGAACTTGGAACGACCTCTTTACAACTCTTGATACACCAAAAGATTCTAGATCAACTCTGATAGTACTGGCTTTTGGCTAAGAGATGTATAGGTATGATTTGAAAGTCTTAGATCGTTTAAAAACACTTGAGTAGTAGAGAAGAGAGAATGAAGAATGAATGAATGATTTGAAATAAAAAGTTCTTCTCTATTTATAGGTGTTTTCTCGAACCGAACTCGGGCAGAGTTCGGATGCAAATATCTCGTAAAGAGACGTTGCTCGCTGATTTGGAGGCAACAGAAGTTTGAATCATTTTTGACCGAACTCGGTCAGAGTTCGGACCGAACTCGGGCCGAACTCGGTTACGAGTTCTGTCAGGAGATATTTGAAAATCATTTGTAAAAACAGTTTCAAAATATGTTTTTGGTTATTTTGTAAAATCATTTGTAAAGGCTATTTTCAAAATATGTTTTTGAAATGTTTTGTAAATGAAATACGAATGGTAAATAGGTAGGCTTTTGGAATGTGGACAATTTTAACCCTAAGCCAGTATTACCAAAACTGATTTTACAAAATAAATCCTAGACTCAATAAAATATAAAATACAGAATAAAATAAGAAATGAGTCTTCTGAAGATTTGATGATATTGACGCTTTGTTTGATGCAGTACATCGTCCGTTGAATTTGATTTCATGTATCCTGAAATGATTAGCAGCATTTTCTATATTTTGTGTATTGACTTAAGTGTATGTTGATTATCGAAATCGGGTGTGACCATGGAATGGGCCAACAGAAAAGTCATGACTAGAGGCACTATCACCTGTGGCAAATGCAAGCAGTTAGGACATAACTCCAGAGCATGCCCAAATCCTTTCAAGGAGAAGGAGATAGTGCCAAAAGGCAAACCAGGTAGGCCTAAGCTACCAAGGTCAACTCTACATGCGTGTGTTGGTAATCCAACACCACATGTTCAAGGAAATGTGGACCATAATTCTGAAAGTGTTGCAACGGGGGAGAGTGTTAGCTCCAAAAGGTATGTATTTGCATTTTAATCATTTTAAATTTGTTACTCATTTTTAAATTTTGCATTTTAATCATTTGTCACTCATCTTTTCATAGGTTATAGACAAGGACAGGGTCCTTATCATTTTGGTGACCCTTTTTGAAATGTGGCAATGATGGATTCGAGTTATGTGGGTATATGGATATATGTGGCAATGATGAATTGGGACCCATTATGCTCTGTCTGTGGGGTTTTTATCATTTTGGTGACCCATTATGCTGATGTCCCTACCTGTTTAAGTGGGGTGCTCTGTCTGTGGGGAGCTCTGTTACGCTGCATGATGTTGTCCCTACCTCATTTTGTCATGCTAAATGTTGTTGTGGGGTCTTTATCATTTTGGTGACCCGTTATCCTTTACTCACTAACTCATCTGAGCCATTGTCCCTACCAACTTTATCATTTTGTCATGCTGAATGTTGCTGTAGGAGGCATTATTATTTTGGTCTTGCTGCTGTCCCTACCAAGATTTGTCATGCTACATGTTCATAACTTCTTCATTTCAGCACTATCCCTACCTCATGCTGCTGTCACTAACTCTTCTTCCTTTTTGCCTGCAGTATACAAGCATGCTGAATGTTGCTGTAGGAGGCACTATTATTTTGGATGTGCATTTTAAGAAACGATATGTTGATGAACATTTGAACTCTTAAGAAATGGATGAAATGAATGGATGAAATGTGTTTAAGTAGTTGTCTCACCTGTTCTTGTACAAATTGATGAAATGTTGTTGAAGAAAGTTTATATTGTGCTGTATAAATGGATGAAATGTGTGTTGTCTCATTTGCAGTTACATGTTGGTGAACATTTGATTTTGATGTCTATTTTAATGATATGTTGATGAACATTTGATTTTGATTTTGATTTTGATGGCAGTTAACAAGTGTGTTCCATTGGCAACTTGATTTTGATGGCAGTTCATTTGCAGTTCATTGCCAACTTGATTTTGGCAGTTCACATATGCTGTATTTTTTTGATTTTGATGGCAGTTAACAAGTGTGTTCCATTGGCAACTTGATTTTGATGGCAGGTCATTTGCAGTTCATTGCCAACTTGATTTTGGCAGTTCACATATGCTGTATTTTTTTGATTTTGATGGCAGTTAACAAGTGTGTTCCATTGGCAACTTGATTTTGATGGCAGTTCATTTGCAGTTCATTGCCAACTTGATTTTGGCAGTTCACGTATGATGTATTTTTTTTATTTTGATGGCAGTTAACAAGTGTGTTCCATTGGCAGTTTACATGTGTTCCATTTTGCAGTTCCTATTGTGTTTACATTGGCAGTTCATTTGCAATATACATGTTGCAATTTCCTCATATTGGAATGTAACTGCAGTTCACATATGTGTTCCATTTTGATACAAAACATGTAAAATATGATCTGGGTACAATACTTGAATTGAAACTGCAACATTCATCACATCTGTATTTCTTAAACGAATAACTTAAATAGTACTAAACATGTCAAAAATCCTAAAATAAATTGCAAAACATGTATGTTGAAGCATGGTCTGGGTTCAGTTGATGCCACCGCCTCTGTCGATTCTCTTGGAATAGGCTGTAAACCTTGGCCTCGATGCTCCTTTACTTCTTTCATTAAATTCCATATTAGAATTTGATAGTGTTCTGAAAGTTTCTCATCCTCCCATACTAGAAAACCACAAGAATTTGTTGGAAAATTTGCACACCCGTAAAATCTTCTTCCAGGATTGTTTGGTGTCCATAAAGTCTTCAGTGGACTAATTAATCCACAAGAGCAACAAATTGTTCTTCCATAATTTCTATTTGGACGTCTTGAGAATGAAGATTGCGAGCTACTGGCCATAATTTGCAGTTGGATTTGAGATCTGTAGGTAAGAAAAAACTTCAACACATTAAATGATAGCAAATAAGTAAAATAAAAATGAATATAAAAAAAATAAAACGTTATTTTCCTACCAGCCAACCGGTCAATTATGTAGAAAATAGAAAGTTTGTGTTTAATGTTATGTTTCAAACAAGCTTCCTTCAAACAATCATATTTATAGAGAATGTAATAGGCTGCTGTCCCTAACGGTACAATAGAGGGGTATTTTGGTGTGAAACCCAATTTTTGTAGATTAATATTTATATTAATATTATTATTATTATTATCATTTTGAGTTTTGAAAATAATTTCGAAAATAAATAAACATGGACTTTTGGATGTTGACCCAGACCCGAGCCCGGACCCGACTCCCGAACCCAGACCCAATCCTATTCTGAAAACTGATTTGTGTTTTTTTAAAAAAAATAAACCTTTTTGGATCTGGTCCGAGGGGACCAGACCTATTCCTTTCCCACGTACCATTCTTCCCACCCATTTCTCTACTACAACCACTCACAGCCATTCCTTAACACCCACTCCACCTCATAACTCCCATCCCACCAACACCACCTTTCACTCCAACTTCCCCCACTTCATTATTCTCATTACAGAGAATAATATCAACTCCTCCCCAACCTCTTTTTTCCCCACACCCTTTTTCTCCAGAACTCCCAAGCTCGACCCCCTCTCTCGGACCCGACGCTTCCCGCCGGCCTCCTCCTAGCAGCCCTTCGCCGGCGCCCCCAGCAACGGCCGCCGACCCTGCCTCCAGCGCGCCCCGCCCTTCCTGGCGTGCGACCCTGTGCGGCGCGACCCCCTTCGCCGACAGCTCCCGGCGCCCGACCCCCCTTCGGCCTCCCGCCGGCGCACTCCCCGCGCCCTCGCGGCCGTTCCCAGCGCCTCTTCGCGCCCCGGACCCCGATCCAGCACGACTTCCGCTGTTTCCGTGCCCGGCCAGCACCCCAGCGCTGACCCCGGGGCTGTCCGTTGTTCTGGGCAGCGTTCTTCGCTGGACTTCGTCTTCGAACTGTGGATTTGCGCGTCCCGAGTCCGAGGCAAACCTTCGGATTCCCTCTTTTTGGGTAAACCCTGGTTAACCACAGTAGTTCATCCCTCCCCGGTGTCGATGATGAATTGGTCCACGAGTTTCCTTTGGGAAATTCGATTTTTGGGGTGAACGTCGTTCCCGGGATTTCCGAGGAACGTCGGGAAGTTCTGTTATTTGGTTTTCTTTATTTCCGAAACTTTCGAAAATGGTTTTCTTTATTTCCGAATCTTTCGGAAATGGTTTTCTTAATATTTTAGCTTCCGGATATTTTTGGTATTGTGCTGTGATGTTTTGGTTGGATTCGGACTTCCGAATTTGGTTCGGGTCGTTCCGAATTAATCTGTGGACGTTTGTAGTTATCTTTATATATCTATAAATTGGGATTCCCTGGTTTGGGATTTGCAGGAAAAAGATTGGCATATTTTCCAGTTTTTGGGTTGACCAAAAATAGAGGAAATGCTGTCAGATTTTTTCGTAAATTTAATTATATTTTAAAAATGATTTTTAAAATGGATTTCGGAAATATATTAAATATTTTGGATTTTGGGCGACGACCGTATCGGTCAATGGGCCCCGGCTAAGTGCAAACGAAACCGGCTTCGCCCGGACGTTGAGACATTAGCCTAGTTGACGATTGGACCATATCTGAGATTCATCAAATATTATATTTAACTTATTTTAATATTACTATTCATTTATTTTTAATTATAGGAAGTTAGGACTAACGACCATTTTTGTCTTATTTCAATTTATATAAATAAATTGTAATGGGCATAAGCCCAGCTAGTTGTTGGTTCTGTGGCTTGTAAATTAGTAGTGTAGGATTTTTTTTAATTGCTGTTTTTGCGAGTTTTTGTAGCATACGAATAAATCGGATAAAAGTTATTTTTATATAAAAATTAATAAGTTTTTCTCACATAAAATCTACAAGTTTTAATATTAACAAACGATCACGTATTTTTCACTAAAATAAGAAATTTAGTTTTATATTTATAGTTACTAAAATACAAAGTTTTAATCAATTAAATTAGTATCGACGAGTTTTCCAAAATACAAAGTTTAAAACGATCTTTCTCTCGTTATTAATTCAACGCACAAATAACCGTATTTTGTTCGTGTTTTATTAACAAAGAATTAAAATGAATTAGGACACAATTAGAGATTTCAACTAGCGTAGTCAGATTGGTAACCCTGGTTTCTGAGTCAATTTCTCGAATGTAGGAATTCGAGGACGATTTTGAATTCCCATCTCGAAGTCCTCATCCTCTCCAGTCCCTATTTTTGAGGCAAGTATAGTTTGTGTTAGTTTTACAGTTATTTTAATAATCGTCTTATTGCAAGTTTAAACCACGATGCAAACACGAAACTCTCCCTGAGAGTACTGACTGCAACTACTGTAACTGATTGGGGACTGGAGGAATAGAGTAATGTTTATGACCACATCCACTGTAACTTAGAACTATATTAGCTTACCCCTTATACACACGGGGATAAGCCGAATCGTATCAATAGGATACTACTGTACAACCCAAGCCGGTCATATTTATTGCCTTTTCAAATCACACTATTTTACTGCTAGAAAACTGTTCATTTCTAAACTGTTTAAAAGTGCATGATTCTATTATTCATTTTAACTGTTTAAATTAGCATGAATTGTACTTTGCTCCCTCCTGACTGGAGATATATTTTTAGGGGACATTGAGGATGCTGAGCTGTTATACAACAGTTACTATGACCCTGTTCTGTACCTTGTAGTGCTGCCAAAGTCCCCATTGGAGGACGTTGGGACTGAGGCCGATGAGCCGGCTGATTAGATAGCTTTTCATTTTTCCAACTTTATTGTCTATTTAAAACTCTGTTTATTTGAATTCAGTTTTATGTCAGTATATTCAAATTTCAGTTGTATTTGATTTCAAGTTTAATAAAGTTTCATTTCTGAATTTGAGTTGTGACAAATATAGATATTGTTGTATGGTTACCTGCTAATGGAACAGCTTACTGCCGCCGTCTCAACAACAGTGCAGGCTGGGCATGATCCGGTTCGACCCAATTAGTTGGGATCGGGTCGTGACATATTTTTAGTGGTGGCCCATGCAGGTCCAATACAACAACTTAGGAAAACATACCTAGAAACAATTAGAACACTAGAACATTGATTTGTCACAACATAGGTCCGAATTATATATAAATAAATATTTTTGTTTGATTATAGACTGGTAGGATACCTTGCTTATGTTTGTACCCTAAACCTTCCAGATTATGACCAAGGAAAAGACCACCCCTGCTGGCGATGGGGTGTCATCATCTGAACACACCCCATCTCCCCCAGCACGTCCAGACCCTTTACCATTGCAGCTGACCGACCGTCCCCATCAACTCCAGCACTCCGCGGCGCTTACGCCACTACTTCTCAAGTGGCGAACCCTACACTTCCCCGGGCTGAGCCGCAGATCCCTGCGATAGTGTCCGCACCAGCTGCCCCACCAGTGCCAGTAGATCCCACTGATCTAGTGGGTATGCTACGAGGAGTGCTTAAAGCGTAGAGAGCTCAAGCAGAAGCTCACCGAGAACAGAATGATGTCCAAGCTGAAGCCCATCGCGAGCAGACCGCGATTATGAGAGAAGGCATGGAGAATGCCCACAATGTGGCTATGGCTGCCCTCGAGAGAGGAGGAACCACTTCATCGGAGCCACGACCTGCCAAGGTAAGCATAATTCAGGAGTTAAGATTTATATCATTAAGGCCATTCTTTTGATTAGAGGCGTATAATTACATGAAGGTTGGAGATATAGAGAGCTTTAAGAAACAAGGCCCTCGACCTTTCAAAGGAACCGAGGGTATCATCTACACCGATGAATGGCTAGACAGCATGGAGCGTCTCTTGAGCGTCGCTCGACTCCCAGAGGACCTCAAGACCGAAGCAGTAAGACTCCAGCTACAAGATGTGGCGAGCACCTGGTATCGGAATGAACCCCGACTCCAGGACAAGCAGCTCGACTGGAACACCTTCAAGAGGCTGTTCCGCAGGAAGTTCTTCCCAACATCTGAGATACGGGAGATGGAAAGGCAATTCTAGGACCTGAAGCAAGGGAATATGACAGTCAGCGAGTATGCGACAGAGTTCGGTCGACTTAGCCGCTTTGCCCAGAACCTGGTTGCTGACCCCAAGGATCGTGCTGAACGATTCAGGTTTGGATTAAGAGAAGAGATTCACACCCCTGTGATCGCAGGTGGCGCCAAGACATACGAGAGGATCCTGATACGAGCTCAGGACGTGGAGAAGAGCCAGCCTTCTCGATCCAAGAGGGAGTATCCTGGAACTAGCAACTTCCAGGATAAGCAGAAGAGGCCCAACAACAACAACAACAACAACAGGCCTTCGTACCACCAGCAGCAGCACCATCAGGCAAGGACAAATGACAGAGCGCCTCAGAAGCAGATCCCTGTCTGTGATTTTTGCAAGAGGCCAGGACATCAGTCGAACATATGCAGGAAGAAGCTAGGACACTGCCTAGTCTGTGGGTCTGCCACCCACCAAGTGAGGGACTGTCCCTCGTCAGTCCATCGAACCGGAGCAACTCAACAAAGAGCTCCCCTACCCACTCAGCAGCAACGGTTCGGACAACACCAGTAGGAGACCGGGCGAGCTTTTGCCCTAACAGCGGATGAGCAGGAACCAGAGCAGGTACCCATCGCTGATGTCATCACAGGTTCCATTTATGTGTTTTCATATCCTGCTCTGGCATTATTTGATTCGGGTGCATCACATAGTTTCATATCATCAGAGTTTATTTCTGCACACCACCTAGATACGGGACTTAGCAAGGTGATTAGTAGAGTTATGACTGGTGGTAGACCCATACCCATCACCGAGGCTTGTAACTGTCCCATCACTATCTCAGGCCATCAATTTTTAACACCCTTACTAGTGATGCCCCTGCCCAACTATGATGTAGTCCTAGGGATGGACTGGTTAAGTGAACATCATGCGCTGATAGATTGTCACTGAGGATGTGTAATCTTCAGCCCACCAGGAGAATCGGAGTTTGAAATCTCTCGAGCCCCGGAAGACATGAAGAGTGTTACCTACTCCTCAATCACCGAAGAACCCGGGCCTCCTTACCCTATCATCGCGGAATTCATGGACGTCCTTCCAGATAGTCTTCCAGGATTGCCGCCGGATCGAGGTGTGGAATTCACCATCGATCTAGTACCCGGCTCTTCCCCTATTTCTCGGGGATGCTACAGAGTCAACCCCAAGGAGGCAAAGGAGATGAAGGATCAGATCGACGAGCTGAAGGCACAAGGATTTATCAGAGATGGGGCTTCATCCTGGGGAGCACCAGTTTTGTTCGTGCCCAAGAAGAATGGAACCGTACGGATGTGCATTGACTACCGGGCACTGAACAACATCACTATCAAGAACAAGTACCCTCTGCCCCGGATCGACGACCTGTTTGATCAACTGAGTGGAGCCAAGGTATTTTCAAAGATAGATCTCAGATCAGGCTACCATCAAATCAAGGTCAGGAAGGAGGATATTCCAAAGACGACGTTCAATACCAAGTATGGGCAATTTGAATTCTTGGTCATGCCGTTTGGACTGACAAATGCTTCCACGGTATTCATGAACCTCATGAACAAGGTTTTCCATGAATACCTGGATCAGTTTGTTGTTGTCTTCATCGATGACATACTGATCTACTCGAAGACGGAGGAAGAGCATGAAGAGCACCTGAGGAAAGTGCTGAGTACCTTGAGGAAGAAGAAGCTCTATGGTAAGCTATCCAAATGCGAATTCTTTTTAGACAAAGTGAAATTTTTGGGCCATATTGTCACAGGAAAAGGAATTTCGGTGGATCCAAAGAAGATAGCTGCTATTGAGAAGTGGACTGCACCAAGCTCGGTTGCAGAGATCAGAAGCTTTTTGGGTTTAGCTGGCTACTACCGGAAGTTTGTGAAGGATTTCTCTAAGATTGTTGAACCAATGACGAAGCTTACCAGGAAGAACGAGGAATTCATATGGTCTGACGCTTGCCAGTCAGCTTTTGAGGAACTGAAGAAGAGGCTTACAATAGTACCGATACTTGCGCTACCCGCAGGTACCGACGGTTTCTCAATCTATAGTGATGCTTCCTGTAAGGGATTGGACTGCGTTCTTCAACAACACGAAAAAGTAATTGCTTACGCATCTAGGCAATTACGGACTCATGAGAAGAACTATCCCACACATGATTTGGAGCTTGCAGCGGTGATATTTGCATTGAAGCTATGGAAGCACTACCTTTATGGAGAGAGAGTGGAAATATTTACAGGCCACAAAAGTCTGAAATATGTTTTCACTCAGAAGGAGCTGAACATGAGACAGAGACGATGGCTGGAGCTGATGAAGGATTTTGACATCAACCTGCAATATCATCCGGGTAAGGCTAATGTTGTTGCAGACGCACTTAGTCGATACCCGATGGCAATGTTCTTGACCAAGGAGCGTCATTTGCTGGAAGACATGGAGAAGCTTGGATTGGAGATTGTATTGCCTGAAGAAGAGATGAAGAAACTGGGAAGAGAAGCCATCGTACCAGGAGATGAATCATCATTGATACAATTGCAAGTGCGTTCAAGTCTTATGGACAGAGTCAAGGAGGCACAATTCTAAGACGAGACGCTTTGCAAACTCAGAGACCAAGTGCTGGCAGGAACACTTGAAGGATTCTCAATCGCCAGCGACGGAGCACTGAAGAATAGTACGAGACTTTGCGTACCAACTGGCGAACTGAGGAACGAGCTGATGCAAGAAGCGCACCAGTCGCAGTATTCCATACATCCTGGAGCCAATAAAATGTATCGGGATATGCGTACAATAGTGTGGTGGTACGAAATGAAGAAGGACGTATCCAGGTATGTGGCTAGATGTTTAATTTGTCAGCAAGTAAAAGCTAGCAGGCAAAGACCAGCATGACTATTGCAGCCGCTTGACATTCCGGAGTGGAAATAGGAGCACATAACAATGGACTTCGTGTCGGGACTGCCTCGATCCCAAGGAAGAAAGGATGCCATTTGGGTTATTGTGGACCGACTGACGAAGTCAGCTCACTTTATCCCCTTCAAGGTTGGTTTATCCACCGAGAAGTTGGCAGCACTGTACATGCGGCACATCTACCGGATTCATGGAGTTCCGGTAAGTATCGTATCTGACAGAGATACTAGATTTACCTCTCACTTTTGGAAGAGTTTGCATGACAGCTTGGGAACCCAACTGAAGTTCAGCACCACCTACCACCCTCAGACTGACGGGCAATCAGAGAGAACAATCCAGACGCTAGAAGATATGCTGAGATCCTGCGTCCTGGAATTTGGAGGGTCTTGGGAAGACCATTTGCACTTGGTAGAGTTTTCTTACAACAACAGCTACCAAGCTAGCATCGGTATGACACCGTTCGAGGCACTCTATGGACGTCGTTGCCGCACTCCACTTGCTTGGGACGACGTCGGAGAACGAGTGTTGCTTGGACCCGAAATGGTGACCGAAGTAGCAGAGAAGGTGAGAATGATCAGAGACAAGCTCAGGATTGCCCAGGACAGACAGAAGCATTGGGCTGATAGTAGAAGACGGCCTCTGGAGTTTGAAGAAGGCGACAGTGTGTTGTAGACCTTTAAAAATGACAGTCACGCTGAGTTGATCAAGACAGAATCAAAAGTCACGCTCAGTTGATCCAGACAATATTTTACAAATCACGCTGGGAGACAGCTCATCATTTGTCAGAGAGTTATTATGACTGACAGCACGACAGTCAAAGAATGTCTCTTCGTATGCCACGTATGCACAGAACTCGAGAGATCACCGCCGTCTATTGTATGACTTTCGAAATCTTCTTCAGCAAGACTCAGCCTTCATCGAGTTGGCGTACCAAAAAAGGTTTCTTGTCATTTAATGCGACTGACAAAGCAATCACTGTCAGAGATTTTGTGTCAGTCAAGACACGCCAAATCAAGACAGCTGGCAGTCCTATCTCAAGTCTGCGTGTATCTTTGAGTTCTTCACCTCAAGTTTGCGTGGATTCGGAAGTTTTCTTCCTCAAGTCTGCGTGGATTTTGAAGCTTTTTGCCTCGAGTTTGCGTGGATCCTGAAGCTTCTTGCCCCAAGTTTACGTGGATTTTGAAGCTTTCTACACCGAGTTTGCGTGGATTTCGTCTTCAACAAGTCTGCGTAGATTTTATCAAATTAGAGTACGTGGCAGCCATGCCACTGATCTCTCGCCTGCATGTCCTGTAACTTGCACACGACTCATGCATGATCGCCATGTGTCCAACAGTTACAGGCCACGTCCAGTAACTACTCACAACCTTGCGTATGTTAAATCCTGCGTGATTTTCAACTAAGCACAGGCTGTGAAGACAGTTATCTTTTCAGTTTTATTTTCGACTCTATAAATAGAGTTCTTTTTCTCATTCATTGTACAGATACACTGATATCTACTGTCAAAATTTTGAGAGCTTTTCTTCTTCGCATAGTCCAAGGGATAAAGCGATCGTCTTCTAGATCGGATTTCCACAGTTGTAATTTTCCCAGAAATACAACAAATAAAGAGAATTTCTTTATGGAAAACAAATTGGCGACTCTGCTGGGGAAAACCATCTCCTCTTCTGAGATGGCAACAACTCAATGCGACACTTCGTCAATCGGCTCGACGAAGAAGGTGATGACGATCAAACTTGATCAACTCGCCTATGAAGAAATGCAGCGGGCTAAGGGTGGCAAGCCCACTCCAGCCTCTATTACCACTGCCAAATCGAAAGGACACTCTGTCTATGTCCCTAAGGATCAGTTGGTAGTCAATGGTGAAGTCTCTGCCACAGTGTCTACTCCTAACACTGGCAAGAACTCTACTGCAAGCACGCACACTCTTGTGCGCTCGAAGATGACAGCATTCAAAAGTCATGCTGACAGCACTGGTTCTTTAACCAAGTCTGTTCCAGTGTGCAATCTCACACCCAAAAGTCACGCTGACAGCACTGGCTCCTTAGCCAAATCTGTTCCAGCGTGTCTCTCTAAAACCAAAAATCACGTTGACAGTACTGGCTCCTTAGTCAAATCTGTTCCAGCATGTAATTCTAAAATCAAAAGTCACGCTGACAGTACTGGCTCTTTAGCCAAATCTGTTCCAGTGTGCAAATTTAATCCCAAAAATCACGCTGACTGTACTGGCTCCTTAGCCAAATCTGTTCCAGCGTGCAAATTCAACTCTAAAAATCATGCTGATAGTACTGGCTCCTTAGCCAAATCTATTCCAATGTGTAATCCCACATTCAACAGTCACGCTGACAGTACTGGCTCCTTAGCCAAATCTGTTTCAGCGTGTAATTCTAAATTCAAAAGTCACGCTAACAGCTCTGGTTCTTTAACCAAGTCTGTTTCAGCGTGTATTTCATCCAAGAAGAATGGCTCTTTAGCTATCTCTTCTTCTTTACCAAGTTCTCCTAGAACTGGGGATGGTCTTCCACACAAAGTCCCTTCGAAAAGGAATAACTCTTTAGTTGTTTCTTCTGCTCCTGTAGTTTTTACTTCAGGAACAGCTTTGACTGACACTTTTGTTAGTCAAAGGAAAGGAGATGGTCTTTTGACTACTCTTCCTTCTGGACATTCTATGTCTCAAAACTTGAATGAGTCTAAGAAGAAACATTCCTTAATGTCTTCTTCTATGACTTCTTCAAATTGGGCACAGAATTTGTCCATAAAAGAGGGTCTGTTACCAACTCCTAATCAAAGGGATGGTTCAACTCTTCTTTCTCTGCAAATATCCAGATCAATGGAAGGAAAACTCCATGTGTTACCTACAACTGATCTAAGAACAAAACTGAACACTTCTGGCATTAAGAAACTATACCAGTTGGAAACAAGGATAAGAGATCCAGATGCAGAGTATGCAAGAAACTATGTGGCTCATATTAATCACTCTCTGTATAATCAAGAGCCATCAAGACCCAAGAACAGGAAATATACTCCTTAATCTTCACAAACAGATTTACGAGAACATCCTCAACAGAAGGGAAGGAGTAATTCTATGACAAAAGATCATGCTGAATGTGACTTCTATCCAAGAGTCATAATTCAGTGCAGATGTCAATCAATGGTTCAAAACCATGGTGATCATGAATGTGACTTCCAGCCGAGAATCATAATGCAATGCAGATATCAAACTAAACGACAATCTGTCTTTAATCGGATTCAGTGTGAACCTATGCCTGATGAAGATGAGCCTTTGTTTGCTTCTGTCAACATGACCTCTCGGGATGCTAGGAGTAGAACTGATAGTCCAGATGGAGTATATAGAGGTACCAGATCAAGAGTCCTGGCTTCTAGTCAAAGAAATTTGATCTCTGTAGATGATTCTGAATTTCTGGAAGAATCTAATTTCCCACCTCTTCCTACTGGGGGTAGTTCTCCTCTAACTGACTTTGATGCACGAAGCAGTGATTCAGAGCATATAATATCCACAAGTTCATCAATAATCCCTCGTACAGTCACAACATATATGGTTGATGGAAATACTGACAAACCTTCTTCTTCCATGACTCCTCAAGAACAAAGAATTGCTTCTTTGGAACAGCAAATGAGGTCTATGGCTGATAATATGAAGTCGATGTACGAACTCATGGCAGCCCAACTGCAAAATCAACAGACTGTACCAGAAGCTACACCAATTGACACTGGTGTAAGTCCAGTACATGTTCCTCCAGCAGTCCAGTCTAATACTCCTGGGCAAGTTCAACCAGTTCCTAGTCTCTCTGGAGCTGGGGGTAGTGCTTACAATGTTGTTCCCCCTCCCAACTATTCTCTACAAGCTACAACTCCACAATCCTCCGGAGTTGTTAATAAAGAATTGAGGAATCTCAAAACTCAATTCGAGGCATTCAAACAGAAAGATGGTTTACAAAGGTTAGGCATCAAGCAACCTTATCCGATAGAATGGAAGCAAGTATCGTATCCTCCTAAATACAAGCCTCCTACTATCTCATTCTATGATGGAACCACTTCTCCAAGTCAGTTTATTAATCACTTTGAAGTGATGACTGACCAATTGCAACCAAGTGATGCCCTCCTTACTCGGGTATTTATTGGATGTCTCAAGGGAACTGCTTATGAATGGTATAGAAGTCTCCCAGATGGGTGCATTACTTCATTTGCTGGTTTCAAACAGATATTTCTTGAACGGTTCTATGAAGGGCTCAATGACATGACTATGTCTGCTCTTATTAGAATTAAGCAGAAAAATAATGAAACTACAGAGGATTACATTGAACGGTTTCGAAGAGAACCTCTGAAGATGCCTCTTGGAACTCCTGATGCTGTCACCATTGACACATGCAAATCAAACTTGTTGCCAATCATCAGCATGTGGACAGGATCCACCCAATTTCAAGACTGGCCTTCTTTCATAGTTAGTGCCAAAGCTGCAGAAATTAGTGCTGAAACCTTCAAAGGCTTAGGAGTGCAGATGACTCCTAAAGAAACAGGTCAAGGTACTAACAATAAAAATAATGCTCGCAAGGGAAAAGAAACTCTTGAAGTTAATCTTCAGAGCAAAGATGCATCAACTGTTCAAACTCCTGCCTCTACAGCTCAACAATCAAGAACACCTCACCCCAAAGAAGAATATTCTTTTGACGACGACGATGTCCTTGGTATCTTTGAATGTCTGCTGAAAGGTAATAAAATACAATTACCTGAAATCAAGAAACCTGATGAAGCTGGTAAGACAGATCATCCCAAATATTGTCCATACCACAGAATGCTGGGTCATACAATTCGTACATGTTATGTACTGAAAGGAAAGATCCAAGAAATGATTAAGTCTGGAGCTATCTCTCTTACTCCAAAAGAGAAGACTGTCACTTCCAACGTCGTCTCTATGCAATTTGGAGATTTTCCTCCTCAACTCCTTGAAACTGGGATCGTTCCTATTCCCAAGGCAACTCTTGAAATAGTAAATGTTCCTCTTCCACAGTCTGAAGGATTGGTGCCAATCACTTTGAAGACTGGAGAAATCATGTAGATTCATCCTGATCTAGTGGCAGACTTTGAATCTCCTTCTCCTCAAAAGTCCAAGAAGTCTGAAAAGATTAAATCATGTCATATGACTTCTCTCGGATCTACCTCTGACACAGAGCCAAAAGATAATGAAGAAGCACTTGTTAGTGCTACTCGAACGGGGAAACCTTATCTAAAGGATTATTCCAAAAATCCTGAAGATACTCCTGATATTCCTCCTGAAGAAGAATCATCTACTGTACCTGTTCCTTCAACTACACCGGTTAAACCTGTTCCTCCCAAGCCTACAGTTCTGGAGAAAGGCAAACAACAGGCTCGGTTTGATAAACCAATCAAGAAGTCTCCTCCTCTTGGACTTCAGAAGCCTTAAAATTTTGACATTTTAGCTCAGCTTGCTAATACTCCAGCTAGAATGTCCCTCTTTGAACTTCTACGTCTTTCCAAAGAGACTCGAGAGACGTTAAATGAAGCACTTCTTCAAGCTGACTCTTGTCTTGCTCAATTAAAGAAGCCAGATGCAGAACCTGCCACTTGCTTACATTACAACAGTGTACTGGAGATTATCCCAAATATCACTTTTACACAAGACGACATGCTACTGGAAGACAATCAACATGATCGGCCTCTCTATTACACCGGTTATATCGATACAATGAAGATAGATCGTATCCTCATCGACCCAGGGTCTGCTATAAGCATAATGCCAAAGAGTCTATTGGATGAACTAAAAATCCCTCTTCACAAGCTCTCCAAGACGGTTACTACTATCCTGGGATTCAATCAAAGCCGAAGCGAGCCTTTGGGAAAGACTCATCTGAAGCTTCAGATAGGTGATTTCAGATCTAAAGTCACTTTCTATGTGATTGAGATCGTGGGATCCTATAATCTTCTTCTGGGGAGGCCCTTTCTTCATGAAAATAATGTGGTGCCTTCTACTCTTCATCAGTGTTTTAAGTACATTGACAGCAATGGAAGAGTACAAAAAGAAGTTGCTGATATAAATCCCTTCCATGGGGTTGAAGCTTATTTCAATGATTTCCGGATGTACAAAGAAGAGAATACAAGGATCATACAAGCCATGGAGAAAGAGGATTCACAAAGTGAGACCTTAATAATCCCTGTTAAAGGTCGAACTACTCAACAACAATCTCCCAAACTCTCTGGAGAAGGTTCTTTAATCATTCCTGTGAGTGGACGGATCTCTCCACTATCTCAGTCATCTACTCAAGATACTCTGATCATTCCTGTTGGAGGGCGGACTACTCTTCCATCTCAAGTTTCAAGGGAGCTCACCTCTTCTGAGCCATTTGTTATCGATCTTAATCGAAACAAAGCTTCTTCTTCTTCTTCTTCTTCTCCCCCTTTAGTCATTGACTTGGCTAAAATCTCTAAGGCCCAGCCTTCTCCCAATGTAAATACTGCTGCTTTTATATTTAATGAAAAGTCTTCACCTTTGCAGTACGCTGATGTATGCAATTATGTTCATAGTTATTTATATCTGTTAGATGACTTGAGCACAATAACCATTGGAGTTGTACAGACTGTTCATACAGATGTATCCCTAGAACCTGTACAATCTTCATACTTTCTAGTTTCCAGCAGAAAGCCAGGAGATATTCCAATATTCTTCTACAAAGGGCCCCAAAGTCCTTCTGATTTAGAAGATGATGACAGAAATGATGATACTGGAAGATTACAACTACGCCGTTATAGTCAGCAATCTAAAGACATCATCAAAAATATGGGCTATGACTTCAGGACTGGCCTCAATAGTGGAAAAGGAAGAAAAATGCCTGTTCGTATTCCTCCTCTGAAATATGGAAGGACAAAATGCGGATTGGGCTATATTGCTCCTACTCCTTTTATCAATATTATACATGAAGATCCTGAGTCTGACGAAGATAAAAGATCTGATTCTTCTAGTACCACTTCTTGGAATTCCGATACGAGTATCGGGGACTTCTACTGCAACATTCTGTCTTCCAATATGGTTTCTATTGACTGTTTTGAAAAATGATTCATACTTGACGGTTCATCCGTTCATCTGACGGTTCATCCGTTCATCTGACGGTTCATCCGTTCATTAATGCCTGACGGTTCATCCGTTCATCCATCCGACGGTTCGTCCGTTCATTATAATCTGACGGTTAACCCGTTCATTCATCTAGTCTTTTGATTTTCGAGTCTAAAGATCATGAAAAATTGAGTTCAAAGATATTTTTATGTCTGAATTCTATTTTTTCCAATCAGTATTAAACTAAGATCATTTCTGGTTTAATATCATCTGATAGAATTACAAAGTTTGTTTGTATATTCTATTCTACTGAAATATGTCATGTATTATTTACCTCTGAACATATTTTCTATGAATCTATCATTATCAAAACAGCAAAACCAAAAGTCAGATCAAGAACTTTCATTTGTTGTCATTTCATAATCAAAACATGGAATACAAGTAAAAGTGAAAATAAAAAAGGGGAGAATTCACTTGCTTGGAGTTATCAGCTCCCTAATACGATCTAGAACAACATTCAGTTTCTCTTCATGAGTTTTTCTAACTCTTTCTGCTGCTACAATTGTAACATTCTGTTCATCAAAAGTAATGATGGCAGACTGGCGACGATTGGCTTCTTCAATCTGTTCCGCCTGTATCTGTTCCGGTTCCTTCTGAAGAATCTCACAACGTTCGGCTTCAAAGATATAAGCCGTAGCAACCTCAGCTTGTTTTGTTTCCATGACAGCAATGCGCTCTTGAAGACGAGCTAATTCCTCTTTCAACTTCTTTAATTCTTCAGTCTTGGATGTGTTGTCTTTTTCTAAAAGCTCTACTCTTTGACGAGCAGCTAATATTTCTTCGCCCTTTTCTACTAATTTTTCAGTAGAAGAGGCAAGAAATGCTTCAAGAGCTGCCTGTTGAGACCGTACTTCATTCTCTAGTTGCTCAATCTCAGCTACAGTCAAAGATTGAATGTCCTCCTTCTTGGTCTCCCAGTATTTTCGGATAGTTACCTCTAACTCATCCAAGAGATGTTCGAAGAAGATGCACTGAGATGCACAACCAGCATGTCGCAGCGCCATCAGTGAGAATTTGACCATAGTTCTGAGATCAGAAAAGGGCATAGCTTCATCCTTCAAGAATCGTCTGGAATATGTATCTAAATATGAATAAATGATCTCCGGATACATTCCCAGGGTTCTTGCTAGCCCAGTCTCAAATTCAGGAGTTGCTGTCATCATGGAAGAAGAAGCTTGAATATTCTCTATCCTCGGAACAGAAATATGTACGACAGGAGAAGTTGGCAAGTGTGAACTCCCTTCATCAGCATCAGCTTGGATAAGCGGAGCATGAGTCGAGCTCATTGCTGCAGCTGTTCCTACAATTAAAGAAAAATATGATCGGCATTTAAAGGCAGAGAAATAGCGGAAACGGAATCTAAAATAAAGTTCTACCTGGCTGAGGTTCATATTCAGTATGTGGAGGGAGTTTTGCTTCTTCTCGCAGACGGTCCATGACTGTATCCGATACTTACTTTATATGGCTGCTTCTAGCTCCAGAATTACTGGGTGCTACAGCATTGTTCGGTGATTGAACAGGTTCAGGGCTAAAATCCATTCTGTTCTCCTTCACTTTATCCGCATCATAAGGAGTTGAAGTGTCAGCATGCCAGTCTTCTCCTCCTTCAGCTTCCTCTTCTTCTTCGTCTTCAGGATGAGCTTCTGATTCAGAATCAATGATATTTACATCTTCATGAGTCTCTGGAACAATGACGATAGCAAGCTCAGTATTGGCTGCCGGTTCAGTTGTCTCTGGAATATCGGGTCGAAGAATGATATCTTGACAAACATTCTTTAACAGATCATCAGCAGCTGATAGCTCAGACGCCGGCACGTCTTCATCGCCTCTGGCCAAAGAAATGTTTTCTTCAGCTTGAAATTCAGGAACTTCTGGCTGTTTGATAGCTTCTTCCGGAACTGTTGCTTCTTCAGAGTAATCAATCTGGTCATCCAGTGCTTGAATGACGCCTTCTGTCCCATGCTCAAATGGGATTATCCTCGTCTCCGAGGGTTCAATAGCTACTCCACTTGTGGTGGGAGCAGTTGTTTCCTGAGCTTGAACAGACTCTACTTCAGTCTGTTCAGTTGAAGCTGTTGCAAGGTGAATATCATCAGATTCGGTCTTCTCAGTAGAAGCTGCTTCATTGATTTCCGGCAAAGCTCCTCCACTCATGATCGTCTCTAGGAGTTTATTGCCCTTAATTTTGCTGACAGACTTCTTAACATATTTGCCTCTTGACCTCCTTATTAAAGGAGCGTCGTCTTCATCGGTCTCTTCGTCCCTATCAGCGGCATCGTCTTCATCAACTGAGATACCGCCCAAAGATGAAGTAGCAGTCACCGAGACCCCTTTCTTCTTGTTCTTGGATGTTTGAGACCTAGTACTCCTCTTGGAGACAGTCTCAGATTCGTCACTTCTCTTCCTCTTGGAAAGAGATATAAATATAGGAGGAAAAACCTCATCAGGGAAATTTCCTTCCTGGAATAATTCATAGGGAGGATCAACTTCTGTTGTCTCATCCTCGGGTTCTGAAGGAAAGTGCTGAATAACAATTTTCTTCTTTGACCTCTTCGATGGAGCTGGATCATCCTCTGCAACAAAGGTCTTCAGATTGAAACTCGGTCTAAAGGTGCTCGACGACACATAGAAGCGTGCATACGTATAAAGCATCTTTGGCCCCTAGCTAGACAAAGGATTAGGCATAGAGAATACGACCTTTGTATCTCTAGCCGCAAAATATCTCCAAGCTCGAGCTCCGTCGATGAGTCCTCCACGAGCAGATAAACAAGTAGTGGCGTTCCCAACGTGGAGTTGGTCATACCCGAATTGTTTGGCAAATCGGCTTGGTAAATATGGTTCCAGATATGCCATTTCTTCGTGACGGTATACTAGATGAGAAGGCCGGATCCTCTGTAACCATTGGAAGGCTACATCATCTAGCCGGTTTCCCATATCTCCGTCCATCATATTTAAAGGCATATTTTCATAGCCCGATGGTGGAGGGACACATTGGATCGACCAATATGATGCCCGATTCAAGACATTTTTGTATTCTGGGAGGGTGTGAACCTTCCAGAACGTCTCTCCAGAATACCTCTCCAGAAAAAGACTGCTACTCCCTCCTGCCCCTGGAGGTATCAGACCATCATGATGAAGGAGAAGCCAACCATATAAAAATGTGAAAGGCATCTCTATCCTTGGGAATTCTTCAGTCATCAGCCTCTGAGCAGACAGCATGGTAGTCACAAAATTCCGAAGACCTGTATTCAGTCTACAGGTCATCGCCGATAATAAATCCAACTTATAACCATACACAAGACGCACCGCCGCAAAGATAACGCCTCTGTGTATCCTGTCCAAGGAGCTGGAGCCAGGAACGATGAATCTTCTTAACCACAGGGATAGGAATCCGGCCAGATGACCATTCCTCAATAGACTCTTGCTACTCTGCCTCACATAAGAGCTGAAAGTGGTTCCAGCTTTGAACTCGTACCAGTCTTCAGTGATAGTGAAATCTTTGCAATCATATTTCTCCAGCAGATAAGTGATTTCACTTTCAGAAAGAGGCTTGAAGTTGCTAATCTGGTACCACCTCTTCTCATTTATTTTCTTCTCATCCTTTTCACGATTCATGAAAAGGTATGACATCCACTTCTGTATGTGGTTACCGGCTTCATCTTTTGAACCCTTATAATATAGAGTACATGTGCCAAAATGGCACATTATCTCTTCAAACAGATGTACCATCTCTGGGTTCTGTTCTGACAGAAAGTTCAGCTCTTCTGTCGTGGGAACATACTCCTCATACGGCATTGAGCCTGAAGGCAGGTGTGAGATGTATTCCATCTCGTGAAGGGCGAAGCCCATCTCCCCTTTTGGGGTCATAAAGGTCCCTGTCCTATGGTTGTACCTCTCAACCAAAGCCAGGAACAGAAAAGGGTTAGGCTTGAAGCCGTAGGATGAATTGACGACGGCATCATAGAGATTTATCTTCTTCAGCAAAATTCTCTAAAGCCCAGTGGACTAAAGTCCTCCATCTCACATTCTCCTGATTCATTAGACCATTCATCCTTAGCGTCGAATCGGTCGGATAGAATGCATTCTTGTTGGACATGAATTCGTTTATGAAAATGGGCATCCTAAACGGCATCAATATGGCTGAGTCTTCAGGTGGTATGCATCCAGGCTTCAGACCCCGAAACACTGATACATGATCCTCCGGGGCACTGAAAAATCCCTCTTTCCTGTAAATAATACGGCTTGCTTTCGCCTGCTGATATTCTGTCAAATACCAAGACATCTTTCTCGGATAGCTGGCATGCATAAGTCTCATGATTGACAAGCCCCGGGAAACCTTTGGCCAATACATGGGTTGTTTCACATCCCCCTCAAAGCCGAAGCACACCTTCTCCCTAATGCCCTTTGGCTGAGATTTTTGTGCTATAGCATCTCCTAACAAGAATGCTGGTTTCTTGTGGGATACCAGATCCAGACTCTGGAAAGGTTGTCCATTCATCAAACAGAGTAAGGTTGTGTGGTCTTGATTGGTTAACAGTGAAAGTCTTGCTTCAGAAAGATCAAATTGAGGGAAATGTTATATGAGATAGATCATGCTTAAATGAGATACTCAAGCACCCTTCAAAATCTGCTTCTTCGCTTTGGATGTTCACTACAGGAAATGACAGAAGACAGAATCAGATATATCTATGTCTATGTGTGTCTTACAGTATTTTGAAGGAAAATTCAAAAGTCACGCAGACTTCACATGGATATACTACAGTGACATGCTCAGTGATTTATTCACGCAGACGATTAATTCACGCAAAGCTCAGACAGATTAGGATGAAAGTCATGCATCATTTGCCAGAATCATATTTAAGTGAAAATGACAAGAACACACTGACAGGTCAAGACTAATCTATCCAGAGGATGACTCTCAGAAGTCTGCGTGAATAATTCAACATTGACATCTCTGCCAATATATGAAAAATCACGCAGAGTCGTCATAGAAGCTGCGTGACTTTTTCAACATCGATATTTTCTGCCAAATTGAAAAGTCACGCAGAGTCATGAGAGCCATGTTCCTTTTTGCGTGAAACACAGAGCTTCGTAAACACGAAGATGTGAAGTATGGCTAACCCTAAAGAGGGGGCATACTTTGTTAATATCCTTTGCCCTAAAAAGGGAGGGATATATTTCTGAAACTTCATTATTTGTTTTAAAGATCCTAAAAAAATTCTATGTGGAGGTCATCTTCATCGTCTTCAACAGTTCATGTTCTTCCATCACTTACGATGTATAGGAGCTTGTGGGACTTCATGTCGAGGAAGTTTGTCAGTAGTGGCACGCGAAGAAGTTGTGGGGGCTTTCCCCTTGGCCTGAGCATCAGCTTTCTTGGGAGCCATTTCGGCTGAGAAAGGAGAAAAAGAAGTCGGGGAAGAAGGAGTTCGTCGGGGAAGATGAAGTTCTCTTCTGTGGGTTCTCTCTTTCAAACGCAAGTAAAGAAAGAAAGAAGTAATCTATGGCTTATTTATAGGCTCATAAAGAATTCTAAATGACGGCAAAGTTATTATTGCCTCGATATTTGGAGATTTGCACGGGATCCTAAGAGCACAGAATCCCAACAGTCCAATCATCTCGGAGTAAATCTCTCATTGAAGTCATCTCAGCGTGACTGATTCCATTTTATCATCTCTATTTCAAAGTATTTCGAAATAATTTATCATTTTTCGAAAACTTTGAAGGGGGTTTTGTAGACCTTTAAAAATGACAGTCACGCTGAGTTGATCAAGACAGAAGTCAAAAGTCACGCTCAGTTGATCCAGACAATATTTTACAAATCACGCTGGAAGACAGCTCATCATTTGTCAGAGAGTTATTATGACTGACAGCACGACAGTCGAAGAATGTCTCTTCGTATGCCACGTATGCACAGAACTCGAGAGATCACCGCCGTCTATTGCGTGACTTTCGAAATCTTCTTCAGCAAGACTCAGCCTTCATCGAGTTGGCGTACCAAAAAGGGTTTCTTGTCATTTAATGCGACTGACAAAGCAATCACTGTCAGAGATTTTGTGTCAGTCAAGACACGCCAAATCAAGACAGCTGGCAGTCCTATCTCAAGTCTGCGTGTATCTTTGAGTTCTTCACCTCAAGTTTGCGTGGATTCGGAAGTTTTCTTCCTCAAGTCTGCGTGGATTTTGAAGCTTTTTGCCTCGAGTCTGCGTGGATCCTGAAGCTTCTTGCCCCAAGTTTGCGTGGATTTTGAAGCTTTCTACACCGAGTTTGCGTGGATTTCGTCTTCAACAAGTCTGCGTAGATTTCATCAAATTGGAGTACGTAGCAGCCATGCCACTGATCTCTCGCCTGCGTGTCCTATAACTTGCACACGACTCATGCATGATCGCCATATGTCCAACAGTTACAGGCCACGTCCAGTAACTGCTCACAACCTTGCGTATGTTAAATCCTGCATGATTTTCAACTAAGCACAGGCTGTGAAGACAGTTATCTTTTCAGTTTTATTTTTGACTCTATAAATAGAGTTCTTTTTCTCATTATTGTACAGATACACTGATATCTACTGTCAAAATTTTGAGAGCTTTTTTTCTTCGCATAGTCCAAGGGATAAAGCGATCGTCTTCTAGATCGGATTTCCACAGTTGTAATTTTTCCAGAAACACAACAGATAAAGAGAATTTTTTACGGAAAACATGTGTTTGTGAAGATCTCTCCTACCAGAGGAACCATCCGTTTTGACAGAGCAGAAAAGTTAAGCCCCAGGTATATTGGTCCATTTGAAGTACTTAACAGGATTGGAGAAGTGGCTTATCGGGTGGCTCTACCCCAAAGTCTCGAAGGCGTCCACAATGTCTTTCATGTTTCGCAGCTGAGACGCTACATCCCGGACCCGAGCCATATCTTGGACCATTCAGAGCTGGAGATTGGACCCAGCCTCACAGTGCCGGAGAAGCCAGTGGCAATTTTGGATAGAGGCGAGAAGAGAAACAGAAACACTGTGACGCCGATAGTCAGAGTGATGTGACGGCACAACTCACCAGGCGAGTCGACCTGGGAGCGAGAGGACCAGATGCGGGAGCAGTACCCGTACCTGTTTGAGACTTGAGGTAACCCCTAACCCTGACTTTAATTTCGAGGACGAAATTTTCTAAGGAGGGAAGATTGTGAAACCCAATTTTTGTAGATTAATATTTATATTAATATTATTATTATTATTATCATTTTGAGTTTTGAAAATAATTTCGAAAATAAATAAACATCGACTTTTGGATGTTAACCCAGACCCGAGCCCGGACCCGACTCCCGAACCCAGAGCCAATCCTATTCTGAAAACTGATTTCTGTTTTTTTTTTAAAAATAAACCTTTTGGATCTGGTCCAAGGGGACCAGACCTATTCCTTTCCCACGTACCATTCTTCCCACCCATTTCTCTACTACAACCACTCACAGCCATTCCTTAACACCCACTCCACCTTATAACTCCCATCCCACCAACACCACCTTTCACTCCAACTTCCCCCACTTTATTATTCTCATTATAGAGAATAATATCAACTCCTCCCCAACCTCATTTTTCCCCACACCCTTTTCTCCAGAACTCCCAAGCTCGACCCCCTCTCTCGGACCCGACGCTTCCCGTCGGCCTCCTCCCAGCAGCCCTTCGCCGGCGCCCCCAGCAGCGGCTGCCGACCCCGCCTCCAGCGCGCCCCGCCCTTCCTGGCGCGCGACCCTGTGCGGCACGACCCCCTTCGCCGACAGCTCCCGGCGCCCGACCCCCTTCGGCCTCCCGCCGGCTCACTCTCCGCGCCCTCGCGGCCGTTCCCAGCGCCTCGCCGCGCCTTGGACCTCGATCCAGCACGACTTTCGCTGTTTCCGTGCCCGGCCAGCACACCAGCGTTGACCCTTCGTCTTCGAACTGTGGATTTGCGCGTCCCGAGTCTGAGACAACCCTTCGGATTCCGTCTTTTTGGGTAAACCCTGGTTAATCACAGTAGTTCGTCCCTCCCCGGTGTCGATGATGAATTGGTCCACGAGTTTCTTTTTGAAAATTCGATTTTTGGGGTGAACGTCGTTCCCGGGATTTCCGAGGAACGTCGGAAAGTTCTGTTATTTGGTTTTCTTTATTTCCGAAACTTTCGGAAATGTTTTTCTTAATATTTTAGCTTCCGGATATTTCCGGTATTGTACTGTGATGTTTTGGTTGGATTTGGACTTCCGAATTTGGTTCGGGTCGTTCCGAATTAATCTGTGGACGTTTGTAGGTATATTTATATATCTATAAATTGGGATTCCCTGGTTTGGGATTTGCAGGAAAAAGATTGGCCTATTTCCCAGTTTTTGGGTTGACCAAAATAGAGGAAATGCTGTCGAATTTTTTCGTAAATTTAATTATATTTTAAAAATGATTTTTAAAATGGATTTCGAAAATATATTAAATATTTTGGATTTTGGGCGACGACCGTATCGGTCAATGGGCCCCGGCTAAGTGCAAACGAAATCGGCTTCGCCCGGACGTTGAGGCATTAGCCTAATTGACGATTGGACCATATCTGAGACTCATCAAATATTATATTTAACTTATTTTAATATTACTATTCATTTATTTTTAATTATAGGAAGTTAGGACTAACGACCGTTTTTGTCTTATTTCAATTTATGTAAATAAATTGTAATGGGCATAAGTCCAGCTGGTTGTTGGTTCTGTGGCTTGTAAATTAGTAGTGTAGGATTTTTTAATTGCTGTTTTTGTGAGTTTTTGTAGCATACGAATAAATCGGATAAAAGTTATTTTTATATAAAATTAATAAGTTTTTCTCACATAAAATCTACAAGTTTTAATATTAACAAACGATCATGTATTTCTCACTAAAATAAGAAATTTAGTTTTATATTTATAGTTACTAAAATACAAAGTTTTAATCAATTAAATTAGTATCGACGAGTTTTCCAAAATACAAAGTTTAAAACGATCTTTCCCTCGTTATTAATTCAACGCACAAATAACCGTGTTTTATTCGTGTTTTATTAACAAAGAATTAAAATGGATTAGGACACAATTAGAGATTTCAACTAGCGTAGTCAGATTGGTAATCCTGGTTTCTGAGTCAATTTTTCGAATGTAGGAATTCGAGGACGATTCTGAATTCCCATCTCGAAGTCCTCATCCTCTCCAGTCCAGTCTATTTTTGAGGCAAGTATAGTTTGTGTTAGTTTTACAGTTATTTTAATAATCGTCTTATTGCAAGTTTAAACCACGATACAAACACGAAACTCTCCCTGAGAGTACTGACTGCAACTACTGTAACTGATTGGGGACTGGGAGAATAGAGTAATGTTTATGACCACATCCACTGTAACTTAGAACTGTATTAGCTTACCCCTCATACACACGGGGATAAGCCGAATCGTATCAATAGGATACTACTGTACAACCCAAGCCGGTCATATTCATTGCCTATTCAAATCACACTGTTTTACTGCTAGAAAACTGTTCATTTCTAAACTGTTTAAAAGTGCATGATTCTATTATTCATTTTAACTGTTTAAATTAGCATGAATTGTACTTTGCTCCCTCCTGACTGGAGATATATTTTTAGGGGACATTGAGGATGCTGAGCTGTTATACAGCAGTTACTACGATCATGTTCTGTACCCTGTAGTGCTGCCAGAGTCCCCATTGGAGGACGTTGGGACTGAGGCCGATAAGTCGGCTGATTAGATAGCTTTTTCTTTTTCCAGCTTTGTTGTCTATTTAAAACTCTGTTTATTTGAATTCAGTTTTATGTCAGTATATTCAAATTTCAGTTGTATTTGATTTCAAGTTTAATAAAGTTTTATTTCCGAATTTGAGTTGTGACAAATATAGATGTTGTTGTATGGTTACCTGCTAATGGAACAGCTTACTGTCGTCGTCTCAACAACGGTGCAGGCTGGGCATGATCCGATTCGACCCAATTAGTTGGGATCGGGTCGTGACATTTGGGGAGTAGAAAAATTTATCTCTCCTAAATTTGGGTGCTAACGGCTACTTCTAACGTCATTTTGACGGAAAGGGATATTCTGAGCAAAACATGATTTGCGGGAGGTGCAAACTGCTTAAGTTTTCTAAAAGGTCTTATTTTACGAATGAGGCAACTCTAAGGAGGGTTTAAATGCACTTTACCCTTTTTTGACCAAAATATCCCCGTCTTCCCAAGCCCTCCCCCTTCTCAAGCCGATCCCCCACCCTCCGCCACCATCGGCCCCTCCCCGACCGTCGCCCCCTCCCCCCGACCGCCGCAACTCCCCTCTCCGCTCCCCCTCCTCTCCCCTCCCCATCACCACCACCACCATCACCAACACCCCCCCTACCTGACCTCGCCCCCCCCCCCCTCCTCGACCGCCGTCGCCACCCACTCCCCCCCTCCCTGACCTCGCCCCCCCCCCCTTCCGACCTCGCCCCCCCCCCCCTCCACGACTGTTGTTGCTGTTGTGGGTAGGGGGGCGGTCGGGGAGGGGGGGTGAGGTCGGGGAGGGGGGTGGGGGCGGCGGCGGCAGTGGGGGGTAGGGGGTCGGCGGCGGTCGAGGAAGGGGGGGGGGGCGAGGTCGGGGAGGGGCCGGTGGTGGCGGAGGGTGGGGATCGGCTTGGGAAGACGGGGGTATTTTGGTCCCAAAAAAATAGTCAAATCCTTTGACCGTCAGTTACTGACGGAAACCGTCAAAGTGGGGGGTGCCTTGCATTATGGTAAAGCAAGTGGGAGGTGCCTTGCATTATGGTAAAGCAAGTGGGAGGTGTCTTGCATTATGGTAAAGCAGTGGGATGTACATTGAATTTTGGTAAGTTAAGTAGGGTGCGACTCAAAATTTCTCTTAAAATTATTAAAAAACAACACAAAAAAATATTTAAAATTATGTCTAAATGTATAAAATATTTTTTCTAAAATTTTAATAATTATTTTCTTTCCGATACCAAAAATAATCGATACTCCGATTCGAAACCATAGATAGTGTCGATACCATCGATCCGATACTCATAGGAAGGATCCCATACCGATTCCGATACTAGGATCCTGATATAAATGCAACAAGAACTGTACCATAAGTATTCTTGGTGATCAGTAGCAGGGTACTTGGAAACTTTCGTGTTCTTTATTACTTCTGTGAAGAACCTAACAGTTAACTTAAAGGAAATAAACCTATCATACCTGCACAATGTGGTTCATGCACTAAATACTTGAGATACAATGCAAAAGTTGATATAGAATTCCAACCTTTCAATTATAATATATTAAACTTGGTTTAGTAAAAATAATCACGGTATAATTCATTGACCATTAAAAACACAGTACTTCTTAATGATTCTTTAACACTTATCAATCTGGATGTTTATACTAAATCATAATAACACCACTGTGAAGGATGAACCTGTACCAAATCAGAGAGAGAAAAAGAACCGGATACAAATAGTGGACTACAAGCTAAAATTCTTTAAATACAAAAGAAATCAAGGTGACTTTTAATGTCAATTTCCGAACAATTGTTAGGTATATATTTTCTATGTTTGATTAATTATAGTGCTACTTTAATGTCAGTGTTATATAATTATGTTATTCCGATACTTGCCCATGGAAAAGAACAAGGAAAGTTCTTATGGTGAATAGTGCAGTTGTCATTGCCAAGGTACTGGGAAGAGTGAGCCGAAACCAACTTCAACTTCTAGACCATCAGCGTCTGGTGCAGAAATATACAATGCTAAAATCATGTATATTGACGAAAACAATCCAAGCCAAATAATAAGGGAATGTCACCCTTTTTACTCTGTTTGGTAAACATGAAGTGAATTTGAATTTAGATTTGGACTTTCATGAAGGAAAGAAGGATAGGAATCCATGCACTTTCTTGTCTCCCTTGTAGGGGACAAATGTGTTTGGTTGGGATAGGAAGTAAGAAGTAGGAAGTGAAAAATCAAAGAAATGTGTTTGGTTGAAATAGGAAAGTAAAAATTGGAAAATAAAAAATTATAATTAATTCACATAATAATTAGTAAATTAAATAATTAGTTCGATAACTTAAGATAATTAATTATTAACTAATTAAAAATTACAAATTTATCAATTCAAAATTAATTACTAATTACGAGTTACTAAGTAAATTAACTAATAAATTACTTTATTACCTAATACATACATTAATATATTGATTAATAGAATAAGTAGCTAATAACTAATAATGATCCTTTTTATTAATGAACCTCATTAATAAAACATCTAACTTCTCTCTCTCTCTCTCCACCGGATTACTCTTTCTTCACCCCAAAAAAAAAAAAAAATAAATAAACTTCCCATTTCTTCTCTCCTCCGACCCCAAGCCCTTCGGCCACCCACCGCCACTGCTACGGCTTCGCCCCCCCAACCCTCCTTCTCCTCCTCTGCTTGCTCCGGTGCTCCGGATCCCGACCTCCGCTCTCTCTCCACCGCCAACCCTCTCCTCCTCCTCCGAGCGACCTCCTCCGGCTAGGCAGCGGCGGCGGCGTAGCGGAGACTAGAGCGCGACCACCGTGGAGGAGGAGGAGGAGGTCAGGATCCGGAGCCATCGGCGGCTCCTCGAGCTTGGCCTCGCCGGAAACTCGTCGACAGCTCCTCGAGCTTGGCCTCGCCGGACGCGGGCAAGGAGGCTGGTTGGGGGTGATGGTGGCTCACGAGCAGGTGACAACGGCTATTTTTTTTTTTTTTTGTGCGACATTCAAATTCCTTCACATCCGGATGAGAATGGAGGAAGTGGAATTTGGATTTTGAGAGGGGACAAGGAGGAGACAAGAACTGCACTTCATGATTCTCTCCCCAAATCCATTCCCAAATTCCGGTTACTAAACACTGGAATTTGTGAATTTTTGATCACTTCCTACCAAAAGTGGAAATTCAATCACAATTTCCGGTTACCAAACAGGCCCTTAGCTCAATATGTAATAGAGTCTAATGAAATTCACTATATCAAACCTTATTATCTCACATATTCGTTTCAATTCCAAAGTCCTAATAGTTAGGGGAACTTCAAGGATGTTGTTTGGTTACGTGAGCTTAAAATGTATAGCCAAAAAGTATGTGTAAAGAAAAGCCTACTTGCCCACTAGGTCTTATGGTCTGGTTCTCTCATGCTTGTAACTATCTTGTTTAGGAATTTGACACTACCATCGAGGATTGAAACAATACGACAAGGGTCCTACAAACTTTGTTAGTTCTTTTAGGCATTATATGGACACATCAAAATGTGATCATGGCTAGTCCATTTTGAACTTTGATTTATTTACAAGTTTGTCATTGAAGAAAGTGATCATGACTATCCCACTCTTTGGTATAAAAGTCAATTTTTCTAATTTTGCTCTTCTTCTTCCTCAACTCATCCAACAAGAAGAAGAACAACAAGAACAAGAACAAGAACAAGAGGAAGAAGAAGAACAAAAACAACAAAAATGAAAATTTTGATGGGGTTTAAACCCTAATTTTCTTTCTCAACTCATTCTCACTATCTCCAAGTATAATGGGGTTTAAACCCTAATTTTCTTTCCATTTCGAATTTCAATTGACGGAGAAGAAGAAAATGAGAAAAAAAACACCCAAAAATTAAACCCTAATTTACTTCTTTTTTTCAATTTTGATGGCACCAAAAGACTCCTCATAATGCACAAACCCTAATATTGGTGGAAACCATAATATTGTTGTTCAACTAGTGTAAATAAGGACTGTCCAATTTTCTGGTAGTCCTACAAACTGAATGGACTGCCAGAAAACTGGGCAGTCCTAAGTCACAGCATGTGAAACAAAGAACTGCCTATTTTTCTGGCAGTCCTAACTGTATGTTGGACTGCCAGAAGAATGGGCAGTCCAACTCACAGCATGTGTAACTTTGGACTGTCCAACTATCTGCCAGTCCAGTCTGTATGTTGGACTGCCAGAAGAATGGACAGTCCTTTGTTAAACAAGCTCTGCCTTAGAACTGTCCATTCTTCTGGCAGTCCACCATACAGACTGGACTGTCAGATGGTTGGGCAGTCCATGTCAACACAGATTTTCTCAATTCGTGAATGCTATGTTTTGATTTAAAAGACTTTAATTTTCATTAAAATACTTACAATTAAAACAAAGAATAAAACGTAATGCACACGAGATCATTTAAACACACAATTCTAGGATTTCGGATGGAATTTTTTTTTAGAAATAATGGATAATTTCTAGGATTTCAGATTTTCTCAAAATTTAATCATGGCTAGTCTATTCTTCGGTGCCATCGTTCTTCTTCAAAATAGGAGGATGGTGGAGGAGAGAGGATTTTTCTTGTTCTTAGGGTTTTGTAATTTCTTCTTCAAAACTTCAAAACTCAAGAAGAGAGGGGTGAGGGTTTTGGAAGAGAGAAGGAATTTTGCAAATGAAAGAAAAATAATGGATTTTGGGGGTGGGGGGGAGGGAATTTGGGACAGCCAAGATCAAAAAATTGGACTAGCCTTATGAAAAACAAAAAAGATTGGACTAGCCACAATCCTGACTAGCCATAATCATATTTTGATGTGTCCATATAATTTGCCTTCTTTTATGGGACTATCTTTAAGCTCTATAACCAATTAAATCCCCTCCCATTCTTTACGTGCTAGAAATGTCTCTCGCATGCGTTGCACCCCACCCACCTGCCCACACACAATGAGTTTTTAAAATGTTCACAAGTATTACTATAAATTAAAGGAAAAAAAAAACCCTTAAGGTGTTACCCTCCTAACTTTTGAAAAATTAGTTACATTATGATTCTAAATTTTCTTTTTTCAACGACTCAAGGTGGGTTTTTTTTTTTGGAGGGGGGGGGGGATTGGAAAAGAAAACTCGGATTGGGTCGAGTGTTTGGCCTCCAATTTCCAAAGAAAAAAAAAATCAAACTATGACGCGTTTGTGAAAGCTTTTTGAGTTAGACAAAATGGATTCTTTTTTCAACGACTCAAGGTGAGTTTTTTTTTTTTTTTTTTTGGGGGGGGGGGGGGGGGGAGGATTGGAAAAGAAAACTCGGATTGGGTCGAGTGTTTGGCCTCCAATTTCCAAAGAAAAAAAAAATCAAACTATGACGCGTTTGTGAAAGCTTTTTGAGTTAGACAAAATGGATTCTTTTTTCAACGACTCAAGGTGAGTTTTTTTTTTTTTTTGGAGGGGGGGGGGGGGGGATTGGAAAAGAAAACTCGGATTGGGTCGAGTGTTTGGCCTCCAATTTCCAAAGAAAAAAAAAATCAAACTATGACGCGTTTGTGAAAGCTTTTTGAGTTAGACAAAACTCCATTTATGACTCAAAAAGTAGACTCAGCAAAACTCAATCTAAATCTATTTTTATGAAACTCCATTCTAAACTCCAATTCCTTCTTCTCCTTCAATTTTTTTTAGAACCCCAATACCTCATAACTAAAATAGAACTCTACTTACTTTTTCAGAAAAAGAAAATGTTTTTGGGCCCTTAATCATTGTATCATGTTTCTCATATATCCCAAATGTCAGGAACTGAAATAGAAATATCAGACTCCACATGGACCAACACTCAAGACGAACCAAAAGAAATAGAACAACAATCAAAAAAGAGCTATTTGTATTTCCCTCCCCCCCCCCCCCCCCCCCCCCCCCCCCTTAAATTTTTAATCATATCTCTACTTCTCCTCCAATTTTATTTTAATTAGTATTACTCCCGAATCTTCGAATAAAGTGCAAATAAACCCTCCTTAGATTTGCATTTTTGCATTTGGAGACCCCTTATTTAAAAAAAATTCACATTTTCATTTTTGCTCAGTTTGTACCCATGTCGTTAACAGCCGTTAAAATACGTCTAAAAATACGATTTTACCCCTCCTCCACGCTCTCCCCCCCTCTCTCTCCGATGGCGGGAGCTTGTCAAGCGGGGCCGACCAGAGGAGAGGGGAGGGTAGCCGGCCAGCGGAGGGAGGATGGGACAGGTTGAGCTAGGGGTGAGCATTCGGTTAATTCGGTTCAAATCGAACCAAAAACTGAATTGAACCGAAAATCGAATAAGCAAAACCGAATCGATTTGGCCCATAACCGAATCAAACTGAACCGAATTAAATCAGTTCGATTTTCGGTTTATTCGGTTTATTCAATTTTTTGGTTTATTTACAATTTTTTGTTTATATATATATATATATATATATATATATATATATATATATATATATATATATATATATAAACTAAATTTTTTTATTCGGTTTTAGGTTTTGGACCGAAACCGAAACCCGAAACCGAAAAAGAAAATTTAGTATTTTCAAAACCGAAATCGAACCGAATCTTCTTTAAACCGAATCGAATCTCGGTTCGGTTCGGTTTTTTCTTATTCGGTCCCCCTCAACCCCCCTTCTCCCTCCGCTGGCCGGCCCCCTCGACCCGCCCCCTCCTCCCTCCGCTGGCCAGCCCCCCCCAATCCCCCTCCTCCTTCCGCTAGCCGTCATGTTCGACCTAGGGGTGAGCATTATTCGGTTTTGGACCGAAAATCGAACCGAATCGGATAAGAGATTTGGTTCGATTTAAAAAAAAATCGGTTCGGTTTTGGTTTTGAAAATACTAAATTTTTTTTATTCGATTTCGGTTTCGGTCCAAAACCGAATATATATATATATATATATATATATATATATATATATATATATATATATATATATATATATATATATTAACGAAAATGTGCAAATAAACCCAAAAAAATGAATAAACCGAAAATCGAATCGATTTAATTCGGTTCGATTTGATTCAGTTACGGGTCAATTCGGTTCGGTTTCAGTTTTGCTTATTTGATTTTCGGTTCAATTTAGTTTTCGGTTCGATTTGAACAGAATTAACCGAATGCTCACCCCTAGCTCGACTCATCCCCTCCTTCCTCCGTTGACCGACCATCCTCCCCTCTCCTCTGGTCGGCCCCGCTTTACAAGTCTCCACCACCGGAGAGAGAGGGGGGAGGGGTAAAATCATATTTTTAGATGTATTTTAACGACTTTTAATGGCAGGGGTACAAACTGAACAAAAATTAAAATGTGAAGAAAAAAAATTTAAACAAAGGGTTTCAAATGCAAAAAACAAAAATCTAAAGAGGATTTGTTTGCACTTTACCATAGGATTGGGAGGTTACACTAATTAAAATAAAATTGGGGGAAAATTAAAATTATGATTAGCAATTGGGGATAAACACAAATAACTCTCAAAAAAATCCCAGAGGAACTCATGAGTTCTTAGGCCTCGTTTGGTTCACGGAAAGGAAATCAATTCCCATGTATTTTCCATGGGGATGGGAAAGTAGAATTCCTATCAAATTTCCTTTCCTATGTTTGGTTGGTGTAGGAAAGGAAAGAAAAAATATATCATTGTTCCAACAATATCCAATGCCAACATAATTATAATGAAGAGTTAATTGGTAAAATAGGTAATAAAGCAAGGCTACTTTTGTCATAATGTTTGTAATTAATGTTGGGAAAGGAGGAGGGAAAATGAATCCCATGGGTCATGAGAGGAACCATTTTCCCTCCTATTTTCCCCCATGTTAGGAAAGTGTTTCCCAAATTTGTGGTTACCAAACAAAGGAAAGGAACAAGTTTCCTTTCCGGATTCCTTGAATCCGTGAACCAAACGAGGCCTTAATTTTTCAACAATATCACAGGTGTCTTAACCACATTGCAAGTTCCTATTTTTAAGTTTCTATTTGAGTTTCTGTAGAACAATCTATTCCAGTGCTTCCACCAAAATTAGAGTAAAGAAATCTGAGTAGGCTTAGTAGGGACAAAGCAACAAATATACTCTACTACTACTACTGTACTTGTTATTGCCGGGGCACAATTTTTTCGATGGAAAACTGAAAATTTCGTAACAATTATACAAACAATCGTTATTACGTAACACTTCACAAAAGGTACGTAAGAGAAATTTTAATTCGTGCTACACTTCACAGAAGGTGCACAGAACGTAACACTTCACAGAAGGTACGTAAGAGAAATTCAATTAGTGCTACACTTCACAGAAGGTGCGCTAAAAGAATTCAGATAATATCAACACAAACACTTCACCGAAGGTGCGTTAATAGAATACAGATAAAACCATCAAAGAAGGTGACAGGCGAAAGGTGGAAAAACTCCTGCTGGGGTGAATGATCACCGTTGCTCAAAGCTTTATTCGCCCCACACGAATAGCTTCCAGGAACCAGCAAGTTCGTCGGAGAACTTGGAACACTCTTCTCTTCTGACTCCTCAGATGAACTCGAACTCCTGTGCAAAACGCAACGCTAGTACAATATCTCTCTTCTCTCTCACAGCCTCTAAGCACTTGTAAACTTTCTGTCTACTACTTGTATCTTAGTTCTAACCTGTGAGAAAGAAGGAGGAGGCCTTATATAAGCCCCAACAACAACTGGCCGGTCAGCACAATGTTAGGGACGTGGTAGTAACCACCCCGAACATGGAGCAACCGCTCAGAACATGTGAAGACACGTTCTGCTGCAAGTTATGCCACTCACGTAACCAGCGTAATTTGCACTTTTACGCACACAGCCCCTTTACGCACCCTATGCACACTACGCACACTGCGTACGCTGCACACACTGCGCACTCTACGCACGATGCGCACACTGCACGTACTGGGCTGCGTACTGGGTTGCGTAACTGGGCCAGCGTAACTGGGCTCGAGTAACGGGCAGCGTAACGTGGTCGCGCAAGTGGCTCACGCAACGAGCGCAACTTAAGCGCACTATGCGTCTAGCGACGATGCTGAAGTGCAAAGTGTGCCAACAAAATGCCACATTACGCCTCATGAGCCCTTGAGCCCGAGTCCGAGTTCGAGCCCGAGTCCGAGCCCGAGCCCGAGTCCGGGTCCGGGTCCGAGTCCGAGTCGCTAAGCCCCTACGGGGCTTAGCTCCTATGGAAATAAATTTCCCAAGAGCAAAAAGCATGAATGCTTTAATTGTTAATTTTAGCCTTTTTTTCCATTAGAAAAATAATCCCATATGGCAAACCCATGTGCACCTCCACACCACATGTGCATCCCAAATAATAGCAAAGCTAATATATAGAGATACAAACTCTTTGGCCTATCCGATGTGGGACTAAAGTTTCTAAAGGAAAGGCCAAAACTCTAACAATCCCCCACATATCTCTATATATGGGTATAAGTGTTCCCCACAGTAACTGTCCATCATGCATTAGGAGAGATGTCGCTGACGACTTGAATCTTCCCGCATGGGTCAAAAATCAGACTATAATACAAGAATGGACTAAGCCTTGAATTCTGCATCATAGCTAAAAAATTTTCCACTCACATAATGTAGTTGTTGGCCCAATGATGGTATCATGTTTTTGAATATGGTTAATATGTTAAGTTTAGCATTTCATTATCACTAATCTTCATACTATCGCTATAGCATTTCTACTTATACTTATATCTTTGGTGATATGTGCCTATTGGTTTACTTATTAGTGATATGAGCTTATCTATCTTAAATTTAATCGGGTTGCCAAAATCAAAACTATGTTTTTGATTTTGATCATTCAATTAAGTTTAATCATTATGATATCACTAACATTTATGCTATCACCTTAGCAATTATACTTAAACTCAGCATTGTCCTAATGTGCATTAAACCTATCATAGCTGCTACTATGTATATTGCTTTGTTCGTCTAACATGTACATGCAGAAAAGCAAGATCAATGTGGACATATACAATGAAGAAATCATGGTGGGCCAAAGACGATGGATCCCATAAGATTTTTCTGAACCACCCGATGACATCTCTGGAGCCACGCACCGGGGGTTCCGCTGCCCGGTCAGCGGACAGGGGTCGAGGGGGCAGCGCCCCTCGTCGGGGGTTCGGGGGCGAAGTCCCCGAAAGGTATTCAGTTTTTACAAACTGGATATCTTTGGACAGCTGCCGCCAAGGGAAAAAGCCAGCACCTATCAAAGGAAGAAGCCAAGTCATGCTATCATCATTTCAAGACTCTAAAGAAGCCTGCACCTGCTTAAGTTTATCTGGAGTCTGTAATGAGTCTTAGGAATTATTGTAAACACAAAAAAATGGATGGAAAAATTGAAAGCTAGGGCAGAAATAAGCCCAGGATCATTTTTGGTAGAAAATGACATACCGACGGTATACCGGTGTATACCGACGGTATACCGGTTTTTGTTCACAGAAAGTTTCTGTTTACAAAACCGGCATACCGACGGCATACCGGTCCATACCGACGGTATACCGCTTCCAAAACGTTGAAATTCCAACGGTCGAATTTTCAGCCATTAATGATCCCAACGGCTATATTTCTAGCCGTTGCAATCCCAGACCGGTATACCGCCGGTATGCCGGATCATACCTGTGGTATGCCGGTTCGTGGACTGAAAAGTTGCCTTGAGCACTTTTCAATGCTTTGGTTATAAATAGCCTTGAACCCCTTCATTCAAGATTGATGCTTTGAGCCTAAAAATTTCTAAACCACCAAAGCCTATCCATAAACAACTCTACAAAGCTTTCATTTGTCATTCACAAATTGTGTTAGAGTTATTGAGTTGAAAAGTGAGATCTTCATCCTATTGTATAAGGAGATCAAAACCTATTGCGAAAGGTTGAAGTTGGAGAGTCTTCGTATCCAAACTCTCGGTTGAAGTTGGGGAGTCTTCGTATCCAAACTCTCAGTTGTAGTCGGAGAGCCCTTCGGATTAAAGCTCTTGTGTAAGAAGTTGGCGAGTTCTTCGGATCCAAACTCGTGTGTAACTATTTGCTCAAATAGTGGATTAAAGTCGGAGAGAGTTCCGGGACTGGACTGCCTCTTAGGAGGATACCAGGATACATCGGGTGTCGGTATTGTGTTTGCTTCTTCTCTTGCACTTATATTTTTAAATTGCCATTTAGCTTGTGCTAAGTGCTTGATTAGTTAGCTTGACCCTATTCACCCCCCCCCTCTAGGGTTCCTACAGTAGTTACATGTGCTTCTGGCTACACATTAAAGGCCTTGTGCCAGCATGGTTTCAGTGTATAATTTTGGGCGTCCACAAGTTTACCCTCAAGAGACGGCCTGATATCTCTTTGTCCATACACTATAGGTGAGTTCATTATAAAGAGACATGGCATGAAGCGCTTTGCGCTTCCCTTGCGGTGCTACGCCGCTATGACATGGCTTAAAGCCGAGGCCTTATCCCGTACCGAGAACCTCATCGTAGTGTCATACTACTGTAGCATGAGGCAACCGCCTCTTTGTAGTGCCAAACTACCCAGCATGAAGCCTTAGGCTCCCTTGCGGTGTTACGCCGCAACGACATGGCTTGCAAGGCCGAGGCTTTATCCCTAACCGGGTACCTCATCGTGGTGTCGTGCCACTGTAACATGAGGAACTCCTCCTCTTTGAAGTGCTGACTACACCCCTCTTTATTTTTAACATACAGCATTAGGCTAACTGTCTATTTGCGGTGCTACGCCGCTGTGACTTGGCCTGCTAAGCCGAGGCTTTATCCTATTCCTGGGCAGCACCCCACATATAGGAACCTCATTGTGGAGTCACCCCACTGTAGCATGGAGTTTCACTCCTTGTAGTGCTGCACTACCGTGCTTCCTGTAAAGCACACCAGGTATTTACTCTGCCTGAGAACTCATTAAGGCAACTAAGCCAACCTTCCCACAGGAACCGTTTTTCGCAGAAAATAACAGTAGACAACAGTGGTTATAGGTCCGTAACCTCTCCATGCCCAATAGAACATGTACCCACCGTTCCTGATATTCTTCCGATTAGTGGTCCTCCCTTGAACCAAAAGCTAGATGCCTAGTAGATAAATTTTTGAACTAATAGCATAAAACTTTATGGTAGGAATACAATAATACAATATCAGAATGCCTTCAAGCCCATTTTACAAGTTGTGTCATCGACCAGCTGGCGCTTGAGGCCCTTGGTGAACGGATCCGCCAGGTTCTCCTGACTCCGAACATCAATTACTGCAATTACACCTCTCTTAATAAGATCGTGTACTGCCCTGTGCTTTAACCGCACAGTCCTTTTCTTTCCGTTGAAAAGGTCATTTGATGCCACCGCCGCAGTCGCCTGGTTGTCGCAGTATATCGGTATCGCCGGTATTTGTGCCCCAACCATTGGAAGATCATACGTGAGCTTCCGAAGCCATTCTGCTTCCTCGGCTGCGGTATCAAGTGCAAAGAACTCAGATTCCATGGATGACCGTGAGAGCATAGTCTGCTTCTTCGATTTTCACGATATAGCAGCTCCACCCATTGTGAAAATATATCCACCTGTGGACCTCTCGCTCTCCAAATCTGAGCACCAGCTGGCATCACTGAAGCCTTCCACTACCGGCGGATCTCCGCTGTAGTACAGTGCATATGTCTGAGTCTTCTTGAGATATCTCATAACCTGTTTCACAGCCTTCTAGTGTTCAACACCAGGATTGCTCGTGAAATGACTCAGCATTCCCACGGCGAAAGCTATGTCAGGCCTTGTGGCATTAGTAGCATACATCAAACTTCCGATTACGCTTGCATACTCCAGCTGCCTGACGCTTTCCTCTGAATTAGGCTTCAGCTTCAGATCACACATGTACGGCGTATCGATCCCTGGAAGATCCCGATACCCATAACGAGTGATCATTTTCTTAACATAATGAGACTGTGACAGCGCTAGTCCAGTGTCTGTCCAGATGATCTTGATCCCTAAGATCACATCAGCTTCCCCCAAGTCCTTCATACTGAACTTGCTTGAGATGAATTTCTTTGTCTCCGTGACACAGCTAATATTCGTACCTAGGATAAGCATGTCGTCCACGTACAGACAAACGACCACACCTCTTCCATCAGCGAACTTCGTGTAAACACACTTGTCCGTATCGCTGACCATGTTACCATTTGACCTTATAACTTTATCAAATTTCTCATGCCTCATCTTGGGAGCCTGTTTAAGACCGTACAAGGATTTCACCAACTTGCAGACTTTGTCTTCAAGACCCCTGATGACAAATCCCTCTGGCTGTTGCATGTAAATCTCTTCGATCAGCTCGCCATTTAGGAAAGCCATATTCACATCCATCGATGTATCACCATCTTATGTATTGCTGCGAAAGCAATCAATATTCTGATGGTGGTCATCCGGGCTACTGGAGCATACGTGTCAAAATAGTCAATCCCATGCTTCTGAGAAAACCCCTTGGCTACCAACCTAGCCTTGAACTTGTCAATAGTTCCGTCTGCTTTCATCTTCTTCTTGAAGATCCATTTGCATCCGATGGGTTTTGCTCCTTCAGGAAGATCAACCAACACCCAAGTGTTATTTGAGGTAATGGAATCAATTTCATTGTCAAGCGCCTCCTTCCAGAAAACCGCGTCTCTGGTCTTCATCGCCTCATCATAGGTAAGCGGATCTGCTTCCACATGATAGGTGACAAAGTCACTTCCGAAGTCCTTCGGCCTCCTCACACGCTTAGCTGACGGCTCAGCTTGTTCTGGTTCAATTGTTGTTTCAACAACATCTTCTTGGACTACATCTTCATTGAAGACTTCAGTTTTCTGCGCACCCTCATTGTTCTCCGGTACATCCGCAAGAATAATATTTTTATGCCTTGCAAATTTGTCTTCAAAATATTCTGCATCGCGAGATTCAATGATATGATTTGACTCAATATCAAGAAATCTCCGAGCATCACTCTTCTCGGCATACCCCAAGAAGATCGTCTTAGTAGTCCTTGTCCCAAGCTTCTGAATTTTCAGATCTGGAAACTTGACATATGCCAGACACCCCCACACTCGAATGACATTCAAGTTAGGTCTGATCTTGAACCAGAGTTCATGAGGAGTGACGTCTGAAGTTGCATGAGGCACTCTTTTTAGAATAAAAGTGGCCGTTAATGCAGCTTCACCCCAGTAGCACTTAGGAAGGCCAGCAGTCAACAACATTGAGTTAATTATTTCTGTTAAAGTTTTGTTCTTCCTCTCTGCTACTCCGTTTGATTGAGGAGAGTACGGTGTCGTAGTCTCATTGACAATTCCATGTTCTTTGCAGAACGATGCGAATTCATGAGAGCTGTACTCCCCACTTCGATCACTTCTTATTCTTTTGAGTTGTTGTCCAGTTTGTCGCTCAGCTTCGGCTCTGAACTCCTTAAACTTCTCGAATGCTTCGTCTTTAGCATTCAGCAAATAGACGAACACATACTTTGAGAAGTCATCGATGAAGGTTATAAAATACTTCATTCCGGCCTTTGTAGAGAACTGTTTGAAGTCACAGATATCTGAGTGTACTAACTCCAGAAGATCTGTACTTCGATTAACCCGAGGAAAGGGTTTCCTTGTGATCTTAGTTTGAGCACAAACTTCACATTTCTCTACCTTACCCCCACACTTGGAAATAAGCCCTAGACTAGACATTCTGTTAATTCGCTTAGAATGAACATGTCCTAGCCTATTATGCCACAACTCATAAGTATAAGCAGAATGAGTGATTGTATTAACAACATTGAACTGATTTACAAGCTGAATCTTGAACATTCCTTCGGTATAAAAAGCTTTTCCGAAATATGTTCCCTTGATAGACATCACCATCTGGCCAGCATTGATGTCCATCCTGAGGCCTGCGTTGCAGAGTAGGCCTCCTGAGATCAGGTTCTTGGCGATAGCAGGTACGTGCTTCACGCCTTGAAGCGTCAGAGACTTTTCCGAAGTCAGCTTTAACACCACCATCCCGATCCCGAGCACTTCAGCTTGTGCTTGGTTCGCCACCATAACCACATCAGAAGTAGGGGTGTAGGTGGTGAACCACTCCTTGCTGGAGCAAACATGGCAGGTGGCTCCAGTGTCTACCCACCAGTCAGCATCAGTTTCTACCGCATCAACCTGCGCAATCATAGCAACAACATCAGTGATCATAGATACCTTACTAGGTTCTCCTTACTCTGATTGCTTGGTTTTTGCTTTGCACTCATTCTTAAAGTGGCCCTTCTTGCCACACTTGAAGCAAGGCATTGAGACTTTGGCTTCTTTTTCTTGATAGAAGTTCCCTTGACTTTTAGATTGTCAGGGTCCTTCTTCTTGCTGTGGAAAGCCGCCTGCTTTCCCCTTGGTTCCTTGGTATGAACCATATTGGCGTTAGCCAATTACTTGGACAGTGCGTCCACCTTCAGTTGAGCCCGCATCTGGTCCTCAACATAGATTTTCTGCAGGAGATCTTCAAGGGTGATCTCCAGCTTCTTCCTATGCATGTTTGCATAGAACTTGCTCCACCCAGCGGAGAGCTTTGAGACAATCCCTCCAACAACAAACTTGTCGGGGAGGGGCATTGCCTCGTCTTCCAACTTCTGTCGCAGTTTCAGGAACTCCTTCACCTGCGGCAGCATTGACTTTTCGTCCTCAAAGAACCACTTGTGATATTTTTCAACCACAAAGATTTTACTGCGGTTCTTGTCTTCTTCGTAGAGTTTTTCTAGAGACTCCCATATGTCTCTAGCGATATTTTTCTTAGAATAGGATTCTGCAAGGGAATCTTTCATAGCATTCAGGATTAGCAGCCTGCAAATATTTTCCCTTCTCCATTTTGCTTGAAGTTTAGTAGCCGCAGTAATTGCGGCAGCAGACCCAATATCTGGAACAGTAGGTTCTTCCTCCAAAAGCACGTGATCTACGTCTTTGAGTTGAAGGGTTAGATATACCTTCCTCTTCCAGACTTGGTAATGTTCTCCATCAAACTTTTCTAACTTGCAAAAGTCAGAATTGAAGAGTGAAACATTAACATTTTCCATCGTAGCGATAAAGCTTTGAGATTGTTATTGCCGGGGCACAATTTTTCCGATAGAAAACTAAAAATTTCGTAACAATTGTACAAACAATCGTTATTACGTAACACTTCACAAAAGGTACGTAAGAGAAATTTTAATTCGTGCTACACTTCACAGAAGGTGCACAGAACGTAACACTTCACAGAAGGTACGTAAGAGAAATTCAATTAGTGCTACACTTCACAGAAGGTGCGCTAAAAGAATTCAGATAATATCAACACAAACACTTCACCGAAGGTGCGTTAATAGAATACTGATAAAACCATCAAAGAAGGTGACAGGCGAAAGGTGGAAAAACTCCTGCTGGGGTGAATGATCACCGTTGCTCAAAGCTTTATTCGCCCCACACGAATAGCTTCCAGGAACCAGCAAGTTCGTCGGAGAACTTGGAACACTCTTCTCTTCTGACTCCTCGGATGAACTCGAACTCCTGTGCAAAATGCAATGCTGGTACAATATCTCTCTTCTCTCTCACAGCCTCTAAGCACTTGTAAACTTTCTGTCTACTACTTGTGTCTTAGTTCTAACCTGTGAGAAAGAAGGAGGAGGCCTTATATAAGCCCCAGAAACAACTGGCCGGTTAGCACAATGTTAGGGACGTGGTAGTAACCACCCCGAACATGGAGCAACCGCTCAGAACATGTGAAGACACGTTCTGCTGCAAGTTGTGCCACTCACGTAACCAGCGTAATTTGCACTTTTACGCACACAGCCCCTTTACGCACCCTATGCACACTACGCACACTGCATACGCTGTGCATACTGCGCGCACTGGGCTGCGTACTGGACTGCGTAACTGGGCTCGAGTAACGTGGTCGCGCAAGTGGCTCGCGCAACGAGCGCAACTTAAGTGCACTATGCGCCTAGCGACGATGCTAAGTGCGCCAACAAAATGCCACATTACGCCTCATGAGCCCTTGAGCCCGAGTCCGAGCCCGAGTTCGAGCCCGAGCCCGAGCCCGAGCCCGAGCACGAGTCCGAGTCCGAGTCCGAGTCCGGGTCCGAGTCCGAGTCGCTAAGCCCCTACGGGGCTTAGCTCCTATGGAAATAAATTTCCCAAGAGCAAAAAGCATGAATACTTTAATTGTTAATTTTAGCCTTTTTTCCATTAGAAAAATAATCACATATGGCAAACCCATGTGCACCTCTACACCACATGTGCATCCCAAATAATAGCAAAGCTAATATATAGAGATACAAACTCTTTGGCCTATCCGATGTGGGACTAAAGTTTCTAAAGGAAAGGCCAAAACTCCAACAGTACTACCTCCGTTGCAGCCGCGGGAGCCGTGTCTCCCTCGAGTCGAACGCCTCCGCCATCCCCAGAGCGCCGCCTCCACCGCCGCTCGACGGCGTGCCCACCCCTCCTCAACGCCGTCGCGCCGACCTCCGAGCAGAACCCGTCGTCCGTTGCCGCCACCCCCGATCTCCGACTGCACGCTCTCCGCTCCCCTCGTGCTCCCGAAGCTCCGTCGCTCACCTCCGCTTCGGTGGAGGTCACCGACGACTACGACAACGAGGAGGAGGACGAAGACCACGAGAAGAAGAGAGAAGACGCCGGCGGCGTTGAGAATTTTTCGGCGGTTGCTCTTCGTCGACGGAGGCGCACGATAGCGGAGGAGCGGAGACGTGCACCGATACGTAAGAATCGAAAAGGTCGTCTCTGTCCCGCAGGCAGAGAGGGGAGGCCTGGGAGGGGGTATTGTTTGTGGACTGGGCTAAGGGCTTCGACTTCGGGGATAATTATGGGAGGAACCGACTGGAGTGTGATTAATTTTGGGAAATTTTAAAAGTATATAAAAAATTACTCAGACTAGTCCAATTTTTTTTTTAATTTTTAACTTTGTCACCGAAAAAATTGTTTCAAGCTAGCTCAATTTTTTTAAGAATGTCAAAAAATTCTATTGGAAGGACTGTCCTTCTTCTCCTCCCTTCACCACAACCACCGTATCAATCATCAGGAATAGGATGGACGGTCAAATTTTTGTCAATCCTGAAAAAATTGGACTATCCTGAAATAATTTTTTCGGTGACAAACATGTAAATAAGTAAAAAGCCTAAGTAATTTTTTATGTGCCTTTAGAATTTTTCTTAATTTTGAAGGAACTTATTAATCTTTATAGAATTTTGTTAACTCAAGTCCTTGGGATACATGTTAATATATTTATAAATATTTTTTTATAAGTACTTCTACCATCACATCTATCAATACACGTTTACATTTATCAATACTAGCACATGTGCACGTGCCTTGCACGTATTTTAATACTCTTTTAGTTAATTTAGGAAAACTCTTTAGAAAGATCAAGGGATAATCTTCATAATTATTAAGTTGTCCTTATTAAAATTAATGAACCATTTTTAATTAGTATAGACATGTAAGGATATTTTTGGAATTCAAAAGTTTCACCATCAAGTTTTTCTATTATATAGTAGAATAGATATATTTTTAAATAAAAATTGCATTGACAAATATGTGAATAGTATTCATGTAAATTACACATTTATCAATATATTACTCTATATCCTTAAAACACATTTTAACAAAGCCCCTTTTTAATTTTAGTGACCATTTTAATTAGTAAATCTTGAACAATGATATATTTTGATGAAGTCTTACGAACCATCAATACCACTACGGTCGTTGTACGTATATACCTATTAGAAGAACACCCATGTTGTATGCTTGTATGTAGATCCCTGTCTAGAAGCAGCATTTCAAGAAGAAGGAAAAAAAAAAAAGGAAAAAAAAGACAAATGTTAAAGGCCACCCCTAAACTACTAAGGGCCACCAACCTACTAAGGGCAACCATCCTACACTCTTACTTTTACTAAGGGCAACCTAAAATGAACCATTTTACTAAGGGCTACCAAATGAAAAACAAAAAACAAAAAACCAAAAGAAACAAAGGACCAAAACCCAAACCCTTTCCCTCCCGGCAGCCCCCTTCCCCATTCGCCCCCGCCGCAGCCTCACCCTCCGCCTCCTTCCCCCGCGTGCGGCTGCCGGCGTCGCCGTGCGCGCGCGGCTGCACCCGCCGGCTGCTGCTGCTTCCCCCCGCCGCAGCCCCACCCTCGGTCTCCTTCCCCCCGCCGCAGCCCCCCCCCCCTCCGCCTCCCTCCCTCCGCCGCAGCCCCCCTTCCCCCGCAGCAGCCCCCCTAGCTCCCCTCTGCTGCTGCTGCTACTACGAGCAGTAGCTACTGCTCCCTGCCGCAGCCCCACCCTCCGCCTCCTTCCCCCCGTCGCAGCCCCCCTCCGCCTCCCTCCCCCCGCCGTAGCCCCCCCTAGCTCCCCTTCCTTGCCCCTCGCCATTCCGTGGATCGTTCGCGGGGAAGACGAACTGCAGGCTAGCACTGCAGTCCCTTCTTCACTTTGGACTGCAGGCAAGCCCTGCAGTTCTCGATTGACATAAACGGGTGGCCCTTAGTATTTTTAAAATGACAAATTTGTAATTTTTTTAAAATTTTAAGTTGGTGGCCCTTAGTAATTTGGGGGTGGCCTTTAACATTTGCCAAAAAAAAAGGCAACTGCACTTGTAAGTTTATTTATGATAAATTTGAAAATCTTGAAAGTTCATCAAATTGTGACCCAAACCACACTCCCAGCTCCAATCCCTCGTCGCCCTGTCGAGGCCTCAACAGTTGTTTATTGTAGAAATCTTTGAAAAAGAATAAAAGAAAAGTGGTTATTTTTCTATTTTTGTGTGCCAAAGAAATTTAGAAGGAAAGTGATTCTCAATAGAAGAAAAATTAGGAAGAAAAGTGATTCCTTCCATCCAAGCAAGGAATCACTTTCCTACGTGTTAAAGTATTCACTTTCATTTCCAAATTCATCGACATTTCCAAACATCGGAAAGGAAAACCAACGGGAATTATAATTTCCCAAAGGAAAGGAAATGACAATTCCTTTCCCTTCCATTTAGGGGATGTTTGGTTCGCCGTAAATGTGCGGAAAGTGGAAGGAGATGCAGTAAGTGGCTGGATTTTACGGAAGTTTCGGCGTTTGGTTGGCAGCAAGTGAGGAATCTCACTTGCTGCACAGTGTTGTCCCCCTCCTTTTTATTCATTTCCACTTCCCTCACAAAAGTGAAGGAGGTGGGATGAAAGTGGGGGTGGTGGCAGTGGTGGTGGTGGTGGCGGGGAGCTGGAGTGGGGTGGTGGTGGCTCGTGGAGGCGGTGGTGGTGGTCTGAGGCGGTGGCGGTGCCGGACGGAGGCGGTGCTGGGCGTGGAGGAGGCGGTGCTGGGCATGGAGTGTGGTGCTTGACGCGGGTGGGTGGTGCCGGATAGAGGCGGTGCTGGGCGTGGAGGAGGCGGTGGAGAGAGGAGATGGTGGTGGAGGAGGCGGTGGCATTGGGGAAGATGAAGAGAGTAATAAAGAGAGGAGAGAGAAGAAGAGGATGGGGCTTTCGAGAAGAGGAGAGGCGGTGGCATCTCCTTCCACTTTCTACTGTCAATAGTTAATAGATATTATGGTAATTAGCTTAATAATAATATTAAGCTTAAATATTAGGTGAAATTTTTTGTTAAATTTTGATTCTAAACACATTTTTTTGTCTAAAAACCAGACAATGAGCAGCTAAATTATGATAATTAATTTAAATTTAAATAATAATAGTGCTAATATTAACAACAATAATAATTAATAATACTAATAATAAACTATATTAATAATAATTTATAAAAATGATAATAATAATAATAGTAATTTATAATAATTTATATTGTAACATTTAAGTTTAAATGAGACATTTTAGGTTTAAATGAATTGGGGGTAACCATACCTAGGTTTACCATATCTCCCAAAAAACTTTCACTTTCTACTTACATAACTATCCAAACATCAAACCAATTTTTTTTCCACTTGCAGCAGACAAAAAATATTCTATCCAAACACATTTTGGAAATGTCACTTGCTGCAAGTCCACGAAAATTCCACTTGCTGCAAGTGCCACTTTCACACTTTCAAAGAGTTACATCTATCCAAACAGCCCTTTAGCGAACCAAACAGGGCTGTCTGCAAGGAAAATTGACAACTACAAAACTGGGAGGGATATTTTGACCATTTTGGATGAAAATGTCTTGATAAAAATTTATCTCCCTTGAACCAAGTAACAAAAGAGAACCAACTCTGATACGTACAATACAACTGCGTTTCATCTGCACTATGCTCCTCCATGGTTTCCATTGGCTTGATTACTGGAGGCACCACTGCCCCTTTCTACTTCCCATTTGCAGATCCTCGCTACTGGAACTTAAAATTGCGAAGGTACACCACCTTTTCTCGCTGCACAACATCAATTAGAAAATGATATGCATAGCTACTCTCTTGATGATAATGTTTCTTTCCCATCCATATCGAGGGGCAAAACTGTTGCATCCGCGACCCTTCCGCGTACCAAATGTAGGTCATACAGAAACTAGGGGAAAAAAACAGAACAAAACATCATCTGAATACAAAGGTGACATTTAATCCTCGGTGCAACAACACTGGTGTTATTACAGCTCAACTAGGCTCTTGCCTTACTAGGACGGACCCATTTTCTCCTATTTATGTGCCTAGAACCAGCTTGAATACCACAAATAACATTGAAGTCTACATGCCGCTTATGGAGTTGTCTCAATCTACACATTAATTACTAGTTCTCTTTATGAGTTATATAGAGAGAATTTTTACATCCCAAGAAAATAATTACACAAATTGGGCTTCAAAATATATCTGGGTGGAACTGACCCGGAATCGAGCTGGATTCCTGGGCTCTCTGTAGATGAACCTTCAGCGAGTAATTGTGCAGCTACACAATAGAAGAAGAAGAAGAAGAAGAAGAAGAAAAAAAATCTCATCAGCACTAGTCATACAACGATTTGCAGAAAGCTACTCAAGCTGAAAATAACAATACTTTGCCTGGAGCGTAATATATTATATACTTTTACACAGTCCAGACTTGCACCAGACTTGGTTTTACTGTAATCACTAAACTGATATCAAAATGAACTTAGAAAGAGAAATCATAAGTTGCGTTCCATTACCTCCAATGTCCTGACTTGCTCTTGGTACTGGCTTATGATATGCTTCAGTTGTTCCACTTCTTTCATTTTCTCCTCTTGTTCCAAATTACGTTCATGCTGAATTGTGACTGCTTTCTTCAAGATCTGGTTCTCTTTAAAAAGACACTGCAATTGGTCCTTAAGAGAACCAATCTCCTGCTGTGTTATATGGAACGCCAAAATAGGAGAAACAGAAGGTTGTTATTATGGATCTGAAAAAACTGATACAAGATTCGAATTTATTTACCTCCTTAGATGCTGCGGAGTGATCAAGAACATTTTTCTCAAAGGCTTCCAATATCTTCATCGCACGACTTCGTACGTCATCCCAATGTGATGCATTCATCATTTCTTGCACAAAAATATCTACCCATGAGGAGCCAGTTTCGGGTATCCTTGACTCAGTCTCTGGACCATCACTGAGAATGTCTTCAACCTTCTGCTCAGGGATCTGAGAACTCATGCCACCTGGTATGATAGGGAATATAAAGGTCCAAAAGAAAAAGTTTGATGGTCTTGATGCAGTGAATGAATAAGAATCAGCCTACCAAAGGACAGATGCATAGGAAACAGGGAGAAAAGCATGATCTAACCTTCACAAGCAATGTCATTTAATTGGATCAATGAATTCAGGATTTCTGATTCATTTCTTGCAGACCCATCACTAAGGCTGAGAGCATGGAGACTCTTGATGGCATCATCAATTTTGTGATCATGAGCTTTCAGAACTTTTTCCACAATCTAAAGGAGAAGTATTTCAGAATCAGAAGCTTTATATAAGGAAATAATGCCTACTTGATATTCCATCTTCAATAATATGATTTGAAACAATGTCCTTCAATCATAATCATATTATGGAAATAGTTGGCTGTCAACTTATTCAAATAAACTCGCTTGCAGAAAGTTTGTGATTATTATAATACAAAAGTACAAATCTTTGAAGAAATGATGAAACAACAAGCCTCTTGATCATATAGTAGCAGCCTACTTCCTGGCAGTACAAAAATTTAATTTACATGATTGGCTCACTAAGTTAGCATGCTATTATGGATATAATTATAATCAGTGTTTTAAACTGACCAGAAAAGAAGAGAAGTCAATATAATGATCTAGTTACGACAGAGCCAATGAACTAACAATATTTAGAGTTTAAACTTTAAAGGTTCCAACAAAGAAAATCTGTGGACATAATTCCAGTAATACACAGTATTTGGATTACTGAAATTTGGATACATAAAATAGTTTGAAATTAAAAAAGAGTCTGTCGTCTTTAAGCTGCATCAACCTCATGTACTACTAAAATACGTAATCATATTTTTTCAGCAGTCTGCGCTAAGAATATGACACCATTTCTGAAAGTAGGATAGCAATTAGCGATAAAGGATTTATACTTCAGAAACACAGCAAAGAATATAGATGATGTGACACATGCTGAGATATACACAGATGTTACATAACACAAAACAATTGGAAATGGAGTCATTTTTATCTGGTCAGTTGAAGCCTTCATCGGTTTTGTTTAGGTGTCTGCTCGGCAAATTGTTGGGGTAGCGGCTATGAGGTGTTTTAAAGTATCGGTTTATGAGGGGTCCGATTTTGGATGGTTTTAAGTAGTGGATTTTAAACGAGTCCAAACCCATGCTTGGTAATTCATTAGCGAGCAGTTCTGAAAGATTTTTTTCCCCTATATGCACATATAAACAAAAGCCCAAATTGTAGAAATAGCATAAACAACCACAAACATAGCAACAACAAAACATATCAGTAATTGGAAACAAACAATAACAAATAAAAAATATTATCTGGCACAAATTAAGCACAAATAATTCGTAATTTAGTTGAAAATTGGAGGCACATTCCATGACTACTCCATGTGCAAAGACGAGGAAGAGGAAATAAGATATTAGACTATTTTAGGTAGTAGTTGTAATTATGTTTTTTTGATGATGGTATAAATGGAAAAAATAACAGAAACCCTCAAAACCCACTGTTTTGTGGTGTTTATAAAGACACCTAAAATTACACTACACTGGTTTTGGGAGGGTTTTGAGCCAAACAAAACCAGTGGCACAAAAATTACACTACACTGGTTGGGTGGGTGTCTGTGGGGGTGGGTTGGGGGTGGTGGTGGTGTGTGGGGGGGGGGAGGGGAGGGATTGTTGAGCCAACCGCATCCAGTTGCTCAAAAAAAATACCAAGCATAGATTTTTTTAAACATTTCACAAACGGCCGATACAACCACTTAAAGACTTTTGTGTTTATTTACCATCTTCCTGAACTTAATATCAGAGATCAGATTGATTGCATATCTCCACCTGAGAAAAAAAATGCCCAAACCAACCCGTTGACAGCCCTCCGAGTAGGAGAGGTCAACAATAGTAGAGGTCGACGAACGAGGATGCACGACCAAAAACACCCTTGTAGTTTGGCATGAAAACTCCTCCTAAAGTTACTTATCATTCAACCCCAACGGCCGTCATATACCTAATATATAGTTAGGTCCACTTAGAGTCCTAACAAATTCTTAAGACGAAAATATCCCTCCACTAAACAACATTAACGACCGTCATAAGCTGCTTCTCCATTTTTCATCCAACCTAACCCTTCTCCTCCTACTTCTCCTTTAGACCCCTTGCCAACAAAGATCATGGTCATGTAAAACCCATAATTTGTATTTAATAATTAATTAATGTTTTGGTATAATTATTATTAGTATTTCAATATTTTTATTTTTAATATTTTTATTATTAAATAATTTTGGGTGAAAAAGAATTTCGAAAGTTATAAATAACTTGGATTTTTGATTTTGGACCCAGGCCCGAGCCCATTCCTTCTATTCCTTTCCCAATTCTGAGTTGGTTAACTCTAATAAAAAAAATATATATATTAGCTTGGCTGGTCCCGTAGGACCAGCACCCCATCACCATGAATTGGTAAACTACCCATTCTAACTTTCCCCCAACTTCTCCTCACCACATATTGTTTCCAACGTTCAACCCCACTTCCTTCTAATACTCCCCACTCCTTTTCACCTCTCCCCACCCATCAGTAAAAGAAAACACTTAACTCTTTTACCACTCATCACTCCCTTCCTCTCAAAAATCCCTCAACTCTCTCTTCTCCATTCCTGGAGAAAACCCGATCTCAAGCCCTAACCCCACCCCGAGCTCGTCCAGCGAGCCCCTCTCCGCGCGAGCTCCTCCCCGCCGACCGCGCGCGTGCGACCCCCGCGCCTCCGCGGCTTCCCCGCCGTTCGCCTTTTCCAGCGAGCCCCTCCGCCGCGCGACTCCTTGCCGGCTTCCCCGAGTCCGGCCGACCGCTGGAGAACCGCGGCCGCGCCCCTCTCTGTCCGACGCGTTTCCGCGCCTCTTCTGTTCCCTGCGCCTGACCGCGCCACCATCTCTGGTGAGCCCTCTCCCGCGCCCTTCTGTGCGTGGCGACCCCGTCGTCGCGAAGCTTCTGCTGTCCGGATCCGCGGAGCTCCTGCTGTCCGAACGTCGTTTCGGTCTTTTCCCAAGCTTTTTCCGCGGCTCCCCGCCAACGGAATTTGGTAAACCCTTGTTAATCATAGTAGTTCGTCCCTCCCGTAGAGTCCATGATGAGAATCGGTCCCCGGATTCCCTTTGGGAAATCCGGTTAGCTGCGTATTTTATTCGGTTAACTGCGTTAGCTTATTTCTGTGATTTTATCTGCTGGGTTTTGTGTGGTTTGGTTTGATTGTGGGATTCCCGGATATTTCGGGAAGTTCTGTTGGTTGGAAAATTATTTCTGGTGGTTTGGAAAGTTGATTCGGTGGTTATATTTTGGGATTACCATTGGTTGGAACAATTGCAGGTTTCTGTGGCGCATTTTCCAGTTTTGGGTTGTCCCGAAATAGAGGAAGTGCTGTCCAAATTTTTACAAAACTTTATTTAATTTGATTTCAAAATCGGTTTTCGGAAATGAATTTTAAAACTGATTTTCGGGCGACGACCGTACCGGTCTGTGGGCCCTGGCGAAATGCAAACACACCGGTCCGACCGGGCGTTGTGGTATTAGCTGGATTTTGATGATGGACCGAGTCTGAGACTCTTAACATTTATTTTAAATTATTTTATTTAATATTTAGGCTATTTATTATAGTATTTATTTACTGCACTTTATTTAGTAATTAAATTATTTCCTCTTATTTGATGTAAAAAAAAAAGATTGTACAGGGCATAAGCCCACTCTAGGATGTTTAGCTGTGCCCTTGTATTGTGTAGCGTAGATTTTACTTTCTTTTCTGGGTGGATGTGATCTTGGGTGGTTTTGATTAGACGTTAAAATCGTAGTTAGAGCGTAATTTTATAATTAATTAAGAATTAATTAATTGGATAAAAAATTAGTAAATGACTAGTTCATGATTTATCATTAAAAGAAAACTATATTTTTATAAATATATTACAAAAACACAAAGTTTTCCAAAGTTAATTGATTCTCGTTGTTATTTCCAAATAATCCAATTAACCGGCCTAATCAAACGCACGTAGTTGCGACGTAATCGTTAGCTGTAGATTAATACAACTTAAAACCTGACTAGGACTTACTACTAGAGATTGCAACTAGCACACTTAGCCTGGTTATTCAAGGTTCTAAGTCGAGTTCTCAACTGTAGGAACTCGAAGTTAACACCTGACGTTCCTCCTCGGTATCAACCCGTCTTTCCAGTCATTCAATTGAGGCAAGTATAGTTTATGTAAATTTTACAGTTATTTACTTAATCGTTTTAATGCATGTCTAAACCACGACTCAAACACGAACTCACACTGAGTACTGTACTGTAACTATCGGGGACTGGGGAACAGCGTAATGATTATGACCATACTGTAACAAAACCCCTTATCCATTACTGTAACAAACCCAAGCCGGTCATATGTCATTACCTGTTCAAAACACTGATTTCTACTGTAACAAACCTGTTTTAAAAGTGTTTAGAACTGCATGATTCAATTTCTTAATTAACTGTTTTAAATTAGCATGGATTATACTTTGCTCCCTCCTGACTGGAGACAACATTTTAGGTAACAATGAGGATGACGAGCTATACTATAATAGCTACTATGACCCGGTTCTCTACCCTGCGACGGTACCGGAGCCGTCTCTGGAGGACGCTGATTCTGGGACTGCTGAACCTGATGTCTAGATAGTTTCCTTTTCTGCATTTTCTTTTATTTGGAGTTTGTAGTTTTATTTCAGCATTTCCCTTCCAGTTGTATTTCTGAATATTTATTAAACAAGTTTCATTTCCGAATAGAACAGTTGTGACAAATGTAATTGTGTTGTTGTGAATACCTGCAATGGAACAGCTTACTGCCGCCGTCTCACCACGGTGCAGGCTGGGCATGGTCCGGTTCGACCCCTTAACTTGGGATCGGGTCGTGACATGTTTTCAGTGGTGGCCCATGCAGGTCCACAACAATAACAACTTAGGAAAACATATCTAAAAACAATTAGAACACTAGAACATTGATTTGTCACGACATAGGTCCGATTCATATATAAATAAATATTTTTTGCTTGATTATAGACCGGTAGGCTACCTTGCTTATGTGTGTCCTAAACCTTCCTAAGAATGACCATTGACCAAATCCTACTAGCAATGAGGTGTCATCTCCGGATCATACCCCATCTCCTCAACCGAGCCCAGGGTCCTTTCCCTCGCGGCCGTTTGACCGTCCTCATAGTGCATCCAGTGAAGTTTTCCCTACACTGGCGATTCCTACCTCATCTCAAACTGAATTGCATTTCCTTGGTGGAGTATTCATTTTTGTTGCTCCACTAGTACCAGCAATCATCTTCCAAATGGTTGTCCTATTTCAAGAAACCCTGGAGATCCAGAAAGCTCAAGATGAAGCCCAGTAGGAACAGAAGAATATCACGAGAGAAGACATGAAGAACGTCATGATGTAGCCTTAGTTATCTCCAATCTAGTTGGAGCAGAACCTTGTCCTAGGAAGGATACCCCTAAATCTAGAAGATAATTGGGTCCCATCAAGTACTCTACTTTCCGGCAGCCTTGTCGTAAGAAGCTATGGGTTTGTAACTATTGCAAGAGGCCTGGTCATCAGGCCGTTAGTTGCCGCAAGAGATTGAGACAATGTTTGGCATGTGGATCTGCTGAACATCGGGTAAAGGACTGCCCCTTATCTTTCTATCAAACCAGAGCTCATAACCCAGCAACACCTGTTAGGCCACAACCTAGGGACCCTCTTTCTATCCAGCAGACCCTGCCCCTTACAATAAGGCATGATGCATACTCGAGGTTCATAGAAAAGGAAGCAGTTGGAGACTGCTCATACAAGAGCCAGAACCATGAAGAATAGTACCTAGAACTGCTGAATAGCATCATCTTTTTGGAAGTTGTATCAGGATGCCCCTAGATCAATCATAAGAGTTTTTGCTGTAATTCTCCACATGAATAGAAATTACACCCTTATGGCAGATGTTTTCCCTGATAGTCTCCCCGGATTATCCCAGATCTAGACATAGGATTCACCCCTGACCTAGTCCCCGGCTTTTTCCCTAAATTCTAAAGGATGTTACAGAGTCAACCCGAAGGTGGCCAAGAAGATGAAGGACCAGAGCAATGCAGGCTCTAGGATTTATTCAGGGTGGAATTTCACCTTAGGGAACACCTATCTTGTTTGTGTCCCAGAAGGATGGAACAACGGATGTGCATCGAATTACCAGACACTAAAGAACAAGTGCTTTCTGCCCAGGATCGAGGATCTGTTTGATCTGTTTGTGTGAAGTTAGGGTGTTTCGAAGTTTGACTTAAGATTTGACTACCATCAAATCAAAGTCGGAAAGGAGGACATTTCCAAGACGGCGTTCAAACACCAAGTATGTGTAGTTTCCTGTGGTCAGGACGTTAGACTGACAAATGCTTCTGCTGTGTTCATGAATCTCATGAACAGAGATTTTCATGAGTATTTGAATCAGTTTATCTTCTCCATAGATAACATTCTGATATATTTGAAGACTGAAGAAGAGCATGAAGAACACCTGAGGAAGTTTTGGAAACTTTGAGGAAAAAGAAGTTTATGGTAAGTTATCTGAACGAGGATTTTTTGACAAGGTGGACTTTTGGCCATGTCGTCAAGAGAAGAAATTTCGATGGAAGATAGTTGTTGTTGAAGAGTGGTATACCCCAAGTTCAATTCGGAAGGTTCTTGAACTTGGCCGGCTACTATCAGAAGTTCGTGAAGGATTTCGCCAAGATTGTTGAGCCAATGACGAAGCTCACTTGGAAGAATGAAGAGTTCATCTGCACGAAAAGTTTGCCAGACGGCATTGAGGAGCTGAAGAAGAGGCTTACCACTACACCAATCCTTGCGCTACCCGCAGGAATCGGTAGTTTCTCAATTTATAGTAATGCCTCTGGAAAAGGACTGGGCTGCGTTCTTCAACAACGTGGGAAAGTAATTGCTTTCATAGGCAACTACAGACTCATGAGAAGAATTATCCCACACCTAATTTGAAATTGCTGCAATTATCTTTACCTGGAAGCTATGGAAGCATGAGTTCTATGGAAAGGGAGTGAAATATATACGGACTACAAAAGTCTGAAATATATCTTCACTCAGAAAGGGCTGAATGTTAGACTAAGAAGATGGCTGAAGCAGAGGAAGGATTTCGACATCAACCTGCAGTACCATTCAGGTAAGGCTAATGTGGTCGCTGATGCACTTGGTCGATACTGATGGCGAAGTTCTTAACTAAGGACTAGCACCTGCTAGAAGACATCGAGAAGTTTGGACTGGAGATTATACTGCCTGGAAATGGAAGGAAGAAGCTGGATGCTGATTCAGTGTTGATGAAGTTGCAAATGAGCTCGAGTCTGATGGACAAAGTCAAGGAGACGTAGTTTAAAAACGAGGCACTTTGCAGGCTTAGAGCTCAAGTATTGGCAGGAACACCTGAGGGTTTCTAAATTAATCAGCATTGGGACTCTGAAGAATGGTGCGAGACTTTGCGTATCGGCTGACAAACGGAGGAACGAGTTGATAAAAGAAATGCACCAGTCGCAGTATTCCGTAAATTCAGGAGATAATAAGACGTATCGGAATATGCCTCCATTGATTGGTGTTATGGAATAAAGAAGGACAATTCCAGGTATGGGAGTTAGATGTGAATTTGTCAACAAGAGGAATTTAGCAAGAGGACAATAAGCTTGTTGGAGCCGTTGGACAATTCGGAATGGAAGTAGAAGCATATAACAATGAACTTTGAGTAAGGATTGTCTTGTTACCAAGAAGAGAAGGGCACCAATTGGATTATAATAAACCGACTGACTAAGTCAGCACACTTTATTTTCCTTCAAGTTGGTTTATCCCCTAGGAAGTGGGCAGCATTGTACGGGAAGCACATTTACCGGATTCATGGAGTACCGCGGGACGAGCAATCAGAGAGGTCAATCCAGACGCTTGAAGATGTTTTGAGATTTTGCGTCTCGGAATTTGGTACATCAGGTCATTTGAAGTTTAAGACGCGTTGGAAGTGGCGTACCAGTTAGCTCTACCAGCTAATCCTGAGTATATGCAACGTCTCCTACGTCACAGCTCAGACGTTACATTTCGGATCCGAGTCACATTTTGGATAATTCAGAGCTGAAGATTGGACTCAACCTTTCAGTGCCAGAGAAACCAGTTGCAAGCCTAGTCAGAGATGAGAATCAGAATTTGAGCCATCACTTAAACTCCTATTCCTTATCCTTTCTTTTTTCGTTCTAAATTTGACTAATGCTGCTAAGTTAGCCTAGTTTTGCAAGCTATCTTTTTAAATCAAGCTTGATCATGACGATATTTTATTGGGTGCACCCACTAATATATTGTCTAATCAGGACCGGTGCATGATGGTCTGATCAACCTCGTGTACTTTGGTTCGCCTTTGTATTTTTCTGCGTGGATAATATCATAAAATTTGTCCCAAAACCGTCTCATCCACGACTGCCTTGAAAATTCTTATTGTTGGACCTGAGTTACGGACATAGTATCCGTACCTGCTTGATTTGAGTTTATCCTACCCCTAACCTTGCTTTAATTTCGAGGACGAAATTTTCTAAGGAGGGAAGATTGTAAAACCCATAATTTGTATTTAATAATTAATTAATGTTTTGGTATAATTATTATTAGTATTTTAATATTATTATTATTATTATTTTTATTATTAAATAATTTTGGGTGAAAAAGAATTTCGAAAGTTATAAATAACTTGGATTTTTGATTTTGGACCCAGGCCCGAGCCCATTCCTTCTATTCCTTTCCCAATTCTGAGTTGGTTAACTCTAATAAAAAAAAAATATTAGCTTGGCTGGTCCCGTAGGACCAGCACCCCATCACCATGAATTGGTAAACTACCCATTCTAACTTTCCCCCAACTTCTCCTCACCACATATTGTTTCCAACGTTCAACCCCACTTCCTTCTAATACTCCCCACTCCTTTTCACCTCTCCCCACCCATCAGTAAAAGAAAACACTTAACTCTTTACCACTCATCACTCCCTTCCTCTCAAAAATCCCTCAACTCTCTCTTCTCCATTCCTGGAGAAAACCCGATCTCAAGCCCTAACCCCACCTCGAGCTCGTCCAGCGAGCCCCTCTCCGCGCGAGCTCCTCCCCGCCGACCGCGCGCGTGCGACCCCCGCGCCTCCGCGGCTTCCCCGCCGTTCGCCTTTTCCAGCGAGCCCCTCCGCCGCGCGACTCCTTGCCGGCTTCCCCGAGTCCGGCCGACCGCTGGAGAACCGCGGCCGCGCCCCTCTCTGTCCGACGCGTTTCCGCGCCTCTTCTGTTCCCTGCGCCTGACCGCGCCACCATCTCTGGTGAGCCCTCTCCCGCGCCCTTCTGTGCGTGGCGACCCCGTCGTCGCGAAGCTTCTGCTGTCCGGATCCGCGGAGCTCCTGCTGTCCGAACGTCGTTTCGGTCTTTTCCCAAGCTTTTCCCGCGGCTCCCTGCCAACGGAATTTGGTAAACCCTTGTTAATCATAGTAGTTCGTCCCTCCCGTAGAGTCCATGATGAGAATCGGTCCCCGGATTCCCTTTGGAAAATCCGGTTAGCTGCGTATTTTATTCGGTTAACTGCGTTAGCTTATTTCTGTGATTTTATCTGCTGGGTTTTGTGTGGTTTGGTTTGATTGTGGGATTCCCGGATATTTCGGGAAGTTCTGTTGGTTGGAAAATTATTTCTGGTGGTTTGGAAAGTTGATTCGGTGGTTATATTTTGGGATTACCATTGGTTGGAACAATTGCAGGTTTCTGTGGCGCATTTCCCAGTTTTGGGTTGTCCCGAAATAGAGGAAGTGATGTCCAAATTTTTACAAAACTTTATTTAATTTGATTTCAAAATCGGTTTTCGGAAATGAATTTTAAAACTGATTTTCGGGCGACGACCGTACCGGTCTGTGGGCCCTGGCGAAATGCAAATGCACCGGTCCGACCGGGCGTTGTGGTATTAGCTGGATTTTGATGATGGACCGAGTCTGAGACTCTTAACATTTATTTTAAATTATTTTATTTAATATTTAGGCTATTTATTATAGTATTTATTTACTGCACTTTATTTAGTAATTAAATCATTTCCTCTTATTTGATGTAAAAAAAAAAGATTGTACAGGGCATAAGCCCACTCTAGGATGTTTAGCTGTGCCCTTGTATTGTGTAGCGTAGATTTTACTTTCTTTTCTGGGTGGATGTGATCTTGGGTGGTTTTGATTAGACGTTAAAATCGTAGTTAGAGCGTAATTTTATAATTAATTAAGAATTAATTAATTGGATGAAAAATTAGTAAATGACTAGTTCATGATTTATCATTAAAAGAAAACTATATTTTTATAAATATATTACAAAAACACAAAGTTTTCCAAAGTTAATTGATTCTCGTTGTTATTCCAAATAATCCAATTAACCGGCCTAATCAAACGCACGTAGTTGCGACGTAATCGTTAGCTGTAGATTAATACAACTTAAAACCTGACTAGGACTTACTACTAGATATTGCAACTAGCACACTTAGCCTGGTTATTCAAGGTTCTAAGTCGAGTTCTCAACTGTAGGAACTCGAAGTTACACCTGACGTTCCTCCTCGGTATCAACCCGTCTTTCCAGTCATTCAATTGAGGCAAGTATAGTTTATGTAAATTTTACAGTTATTTACTTAATCGTTTTAATGCATGTCTAAACCACGACTCAAACACGAACTCACACTGAGTATTGTACTGTAACTATCGGGGACTGGGGAACAGCGTAATGATTATGACCATACTGTAACAAAACCCCTTATCCATTACTGTAACAAACCCAAGCCGGTCATATGTCATTACCTGTTCAAAACACTGATTTCTACTGTAACAAACCTGTTTTAAAAGTGTTTAGAACTGCATGATTCAATTTCTTAATTAACTGTTTTAAATTAGCATGGATTATACTTTGCTCCCTCCTGACTGGAGACAACATTTTAGGTAACAATGAGGATGACGAGCTATACTATAATAGCTACTATGACCCGGTTCTCTACCCTGCGACGGTACCGGAGCCGTCTCTGGAGGACGCTGATTCTGGGACTGCTGAACCTGATGTCTAGATAGTTTCCTTTTCTGCATTTTCTTTTATTTGGAGTTTGTAGTTTTATTTCAGCATTTCCCTTCCAGTTGTATTTCTGAATATTTATTAAACAAGTTTCATTTCCGAATAGAACAGTTGTGACAAATGTAATTGTGTTGTTGTGAATACCTGCAATGGAACAGCTTACTGCCGCCGTCTCACCACGGTGCAGGCTGGGCATGGTCCGGTTCGACCCCTTAACTTGGGATCGGGTCGTGACAGGTCAGCTCTTCTCCGGCAACCTCATCTTAGCAAAGGTAATAATTTAAATTAGGAGCCCCTAATTTTTTCATTCTTTAACAATATCTCTCTTTTGTTAGAAATATGTTTTCTTCTAGTTCACCTTCTTCCTACGACCAAATACACTCATTAAAGGTATTGATGACTAAATCCATTCCCAATTTGCACAAAACTTTCCCAAATAGGAGATCTCTATTGAACCCTAAATACTTGAGGAAAATGATGATCAAACGAAGCAAAGTGTCACATACTTCTTAACATCACATACTTCGTAAATTAAGAAAAGAGAAGAAAACAATTTGCCAAAAGATAATTATGTTAGGGTTTGGATTTACTAACCAATTTAGAATCAAACATCGTAAAGAACGGTGCTTCTAAAAGTGGAGAAGAAAGTGCAAGGAGGGGCAAAATGATAAAGGTTTCACTAGAGGATCATTTTCGTCTTAAAAAGTTTAATTATCAGATTTTTAGGTCCTTGACAACATTTGAGGCTGATTGATGAAGAGGAAAGAAACTTTAGGTGGGTTTCCTGGAGTCGCGCCAAAATACATGGGTGTTTCCAGATAATTACCCTAACTTAAATGGAATGGTTACATCACACATGGAAATTTTCCAATCCATAGTCCACTAGCAAAGGCTAATTATGGCAACTATTGGATTATATATGACTAGGATATTTCTAGTAGTTTGTTAGAGGATGCTAATTCACTTTCTGGGGATGCTAATTCACTTCTCCGAAGAACGAGTTGTTGTATGAACTAGTGTATTTATTGCAACTAAACCCATCACTTATTACCGTTTATTTCTCCTATGCGAAGAAAGGATAGCATGCATACTCTAGATGACAAGTCAACAAACAATACCGTGATTTTCTTGGTATTCAAGCATCTGCACATCCTTCAAAATCTGCCAACTTAATATACTTACAAACCACCTTCTTGTGTACTCTACGAATTAAGGATCACTTAAAGTCACATGGTATAATATGTATATCATCTTCCCTACACTTTGTGTTTATTTATAACTTATCCTGAACTTAGTATTGGATATCAGATTGATTGCATGTTCCACACTTATCTGAGAGAATATTATATTCCCAAAACTGACCCATTGACAAGACTAGCAGTAAGGGGAGGTCATGCATGACCAGAAACAATGGCCGAGGGTGACGCCTATTTAATTATGTCAATAAATGTTAAATTAAAGGTTAATTATTTGGAAACACCAGTTAGTTTGGTGCGGCATCGGTAAACCTCCAGTAAGTTATTTTTTTCGTTAATCAAGCCACGCGGCCATTAGAGACCTAAAAGATATGTTAATGAAAGCGCACGTGGGGTCCTAATAACTTCCTAAGACAAAAATGTTCCTCTATAAAATCCTTATCACTTTGTCCCTCTCTAGGAATAGAAGAACCATTCTCTACAATGTTTGTTCCAAAATTGATAAATAAACAAAACCCTAAGTTAGATTTAGACAAATTGCTATATTCTCTTTTTTTAATGTATGAAGTATGTGATTTTAAAAAGTATGAGATGTCTTTCTAATCACCCTTTTTTAGCCACCACCTAAAGTTATTTTTTCAACATCAAGCCAAGCGGACATCAGAGACCTAAAAGATTTGTCAAAGCGCACAGTAAGTCCTATCAACTAGGGGTGCAGCTCGGGCGGGCTAAACCCGAACCCGATCGGATAAACCCGTTAATGGGTTGGGTTAGGGTTGAAGATACTCGGGTTCGGGTTCGGATTTGGGTTAAAATATTTGAACCCGATCAAAAATTGGGTTGGGCTCGGGTTAATGTGTCGGGTTACCCGATGAACCCGAAACCCGACATATATATATATATATATATATATATATATATATATATATATATATATACTTCTTAAATAAAAAGTTTAAATCCTAAATTTCTTCACCTTCAACTCCTTATCATAAATCTTATTTCAATTTGTATTTTGTAATGATCAAGACTTGATTGCTATTTGATTATAAGTTTAATATTAGTTTTGTTTAAAATTATTTCAAATATTATATTAGTGTCCGAAAAACCCGATGGACCCGACCCAACCCGAGTTCAACCCGAGCCAAACCCGATCCTCCGGGCTTGGTTTTGGGCTTCATATATTGAACCCAAGGTCGGGTCGGACTTGGGCTCGGACTAGGCTTATGATTCATCGGGTTGGGCTCGGGTTGACCTCAAGCCCGACCCAACCCGACCGAGTTGCACTCCTACTATCAACTGCTTAAGATGAAAATATTCCTCAGCTAAACAAAATTAACCACCGTGCTTAGCTTTCTTCTCCATTAAACAAAACCTAGCTCTAAATCCCAAATTCAAATCAAATTCTACTAGTTCTCCGAAATCTTCGAGCACAAAGATAATGTTTCTCTTTTCCAGCAACCTCGTCTTAGTGAAGGTAATAAATTAAATTATGAGCCCCTAATTTTTCATTCTCTAACCAATATTTCTCTCTTTTGTTAGAAACGTCTGTTCTAGCTCGTCTTCTTCCTGCAACCAAATACATCCATTAAAATTGCTCTTAATAAGGATTAGTAAATCCATTCCCAAATTGAACAAAACTTTGTAAAAGATCTCACCATTAAACCCTAAAATACTTGAGAAAAAGGATGATTAGAAAGACATCACATACTTCATATGTTAAGAAAAATGCTAGAGCAATTTCCCAAAAGCTAACTTAGTACTTTGTTTACTTACCAATTTAGGAAGAGACATCATAGCACATGCTTCTTCTAATCCTGGAAAGAGACAAAGTGATAAAGTGTTTTCTAAAGGAACGTTTTTGTCTTAGGATGTTACTAGAACCCCACATGTGTTTTTCACCGTTAGGATTGATTGATGGAAGGAAAAAAAAACTTAAGGGTTTCCGATGTCGCGCCAAAATACAAAGGTGTCTCCAAATAATTACCCTAAGTTAAATGGAATGGTTACATCACACATATGGAAAATTTTCAATCCACAACGTTAGCGAAGGTTAATTATGGAAGCTATTGGATTATATATGACTAGGGTATTTCTACTAGTTTGTTAGATGGTGCTAACTCACTTTTTGGGTAAACTAATTTTCTTCTACGAAGAACTGAGTGTTGTATGAACTAGTGTCTCTATTCAACTAAATTAAATGGAATGGTTACATCGCAGATATGGAAAGTTTTCAATCCACAAGCAGTTAGCGAAGGTTAATTATGGCAACTATTGGATTATAAATGACTAGGATATTTCTAAGTTTGTTAGATGGTGCTAATTCACTTTTTGGGCAAGCTAATTTTCTTCTACGAAGAACTGAGTCTTGAGTGTTGTATGAACTAGTGTATTTACGCAGCTAAATCCGTAATCATTAGCATAACCCATCATTTATTACCATTTATTTCTCCTTCAATGTTGCTAGAATAAGCCATTGGAACTTGAAATAGTCACTAAATTTGTTAGAGAGTGCTAATTCACTTTTTGGGTAAGCTAATTTTCTTCTCTGAAGAACTGAGTGCTGTATGAACTAGTGTTTTTATGCAGCTAAACATGTAATTATTAGCATAACCCATCATTTATTACCGTTTATTTCTCCTTCAGTGTTGCTAGCATAAGTCATTGGAACTTTAAAATAGTCACCAAATTTGCTGCAATAGGCTAAATAATAGGAGTTAAGTCCTCCACAAAGACTAACCTAGAAGAATCATATAAGAACCAATGCACCATCATTATCATCATTGTCCAAGGTTTCTCCTACTAGAAAGGGGTCCATTATCGAGCACAAGAAAGCTCTGTAGTATTGACAAACTTGATCGACTATCAACCTGACCACGTCAAATCTATGTCGGTGTCAAATTCCTAACTAAGGTGGCTATGAGCATGAGAGAACCATGCCAGAAACCCAACATGACCAGGTGGTGGGTTGATATACCTACCCAAGAGCAAGAACCCTTGTAGCATAGCTCAGTATTATTAGAAATTTGTTTAAGCTCATGGAATCAAGATCAACACCATTATCCAAATGTAAATGTATCAGGCATATCGAAGAATCCTTGTAGCATAGCTCAATATTATTAAAAGTTTGTTACATTTAGTCTATGTTGCAGAAAAATGAAGACAGATGGATAATGACAGCACCAATTTTGGTGACTCCATGATTCTATTAGTATGTTTATGGTGTGTTTATGTGTTTATGTCCGACACGAACATGACACCAATTTCAGAATTTTTGGTTCCTAGATGTTGCTAACCCCACAAGTTTTCCATCTGTCAACAACTTTTATGAGACATTTTTTTCCTTCTTAAACAAATCCTGTCATCTAGCGAACTTTGCTAAGATGTGCGAGAAAATTTACATGCTGTTTCATGTTTATTCTGTAAGTAAATTGCAAGATAACTGATGTAACGAGGTATGTTTTCCAAATCATCAACCACTTTACAATGACGATATGCATTATAACTTACAAGGGATATTCAGTTGCTTGTAAACAAGGAATACTAAATGGATCTATACCTACTTATTATGGTAAATAGGTCTGCTACACGAATCACAAAAGAGAAAAAATCCAACTACCATAATTTAAGGGGAAAACAACTGCAATACCACTCAAGTACAACAAACTGTGGCGGGTCTGTACACCAACGGCTGCATGCATACGTCCAACTAGCTATCGTGGAAAGCAACATCACCAAGCAAACATTACATTTGTAATGAATCAAACACCAGAACTCCAAATATAACTTCATTATGCCTAAGGAAACAAACACTTTGAAGGATTACTTTCAGTAGTAAAATGTTCCATTAATGGATTACACACCAAGCAAACATTCCATTTGCCTAGATTGGATGTAACTGATGCTACATTGTAATTCCAACTACATGCAACAAAACATCCCCTATAGTACAATTAAAAATGCCAAAAAAAATAATAATATAGAGAATATGCTCTCCGAATTCTTTGTGCACAAAAAAAAGAAAAGAAAAGAAAAAGAATGCTTCTCCATATTAGCATTTTTTTCTCAGGTGCATACTATAAAAACCCAAGATACATTGTGGTAGGAAAAGAAACATAGAATTTGATCTCTTAACTAGATTTCATGAGCCTATCATAAGTTCAAGTTCATGTTTTTTCAAATCTTGCGAACATTTAGGACAGTCCTATAATGGCTCAAGAACACACATACCCTACAATAATGGCAGTTGAAAGGTGTAATAGTTATGGGCTTCGAACTTGACAAATGGACTTCTAACTACGCAGCAAAAAAGATCAATATCAATTTGTTAGTTGTTGCAAAGGATTGATAAATTTCAGTGCAAAGTCATCTTTCCTTTGAACTCGCTCCATATACAATCAATTCTAATGGGACTCGTGCAATAAAAATTCAGCTTTTTGACATGAGAAGTTGCTAATTCCACGGTTAGTACACGACAAAAACTTTTATGTTTTGACTTTTGAGATGTTATGCTTATAGCCTTATACTAAAAGTAAGTAGCTTGACCCTCTATACGTCAATTTAACTAAAACATCTATGCAAGAATTCACATGGCAATGCTTATCAGACAACATTCATAATCAAAACACATTTTCCTTATATGTCTGGTTAGCACCTTGATTTGTTACATTTTACTTTTAAGGGCAAGAAATTCAAGAAATTCCAGTTTCAGACACAAGAAGTTGCCTAAAGTTATCAAATTAATTGTCAAAGATTCTACAATCCAAAGATATGCCCTCGTTACTTCAAAATTGTGTTCTGCAACAACACCGATTTCAGCTGAATGGGGTTGGTTGAATACCTAGAATCCAACTTCAAGCAAAAATTACAGTGATCAATGTGAACCAACATTACAAACAAAAGTGAACAATGCAAAGTTGAAAAAATATCATTTCTTATAAGCACACTAAAATCAAATCAAATTATGCAGTCGATAAGAACAAAATTCAGAAATATCTCCAAGAGGCTTCTACAAAGTTAAGAAAATTATTAATGAAAGTTCTACTTTGTATGTGCAAATTTAGCAAATTGGTTTTCCCCTTAAATTTGCTTCAAAACCTGTACAAAGAGACTAGAATTGAAAGTTCAAACGTAAGGGGGGGGGGGGGGGGGGGGGGGGGGGGGCAGTACGAGTCGAGATGCTAAGAAAATTTGTCAACTTTCACTATATGAACACAAATTTCGATAATAACCGCCCCAGAATAACTAAATAAAGTAAACGGAACTCCTAAATATGTAAAATTAGGGAAATTGTAATTTATCGCTAAATTAGCTCAAATCAGTGTAAGATTACTCAAAACGAACATAAACTTAGTAAAAATTTAATAATAATGAGTTAAACATCAGAAAGTTGTTGACGTTCTTTATATAAGCTCAAATCCATGCAAATTTCTCAAAAACAAATTCCAAAAAGGAAACATTCACCTTCGGTCCATGGACGGAAACATCCGGCAGAGGGTCGAGACCCTGTCGTCGGACCCGAATCCGAAGTCCACGGGCCGGACGGGTACCCGTACCCGGCGGCGGGCAGTGGGGATCCTCTTGGGACGACGGCGACGACTGAGCGGGGGGATAAGAAGATTTCCTCGAGCCCCAGGCGCTTACGCAGATCCATGCAGACATGGCAGCTCGCGGAGCCGAAACCCTAGATTGCCGCGGCAAAGTCCTAGGGTTAGGGTTTCTTTTGGATCCCCAATTTATGGGGATTTTTTTTTTTTT